>JAUPFN010000002.1:35719844-38119844 GCA_036924255.1 Apodemia mormo
TCATATTCCAAATATGACAACTAAATCGTTTATCTTTTATTTAGTTGGTAAAAATATACATAATTTATTCTAGTATTTAACAATAACTATTCTGAGCATATGAGTTTAATAATAATAATATTTCCTCCACCTAAAATGGCTATTATTCCTTCTATATCATATTCCAGGTCATCATGTACCTGTGCGCCCATCGAAATTTGTCTAGACTATTTTACGTGATTGAATAAAAAATATTCAAACACACAAACTTACTTGCAGATAAAATGTGCAATGTCTCAATGTCTTTTTTCACCTTGTGGGCAATACTTGGCTGGCAGTAGTGTGGCTGGTCAAATAGTTGTATGGGAGGTGGAAAGTGGGAAGACTATGGGAATTATTGAACATCCCACGTCACACAATGTTTCTGCTATGGCATGGAATCCTAAAGGTAAGTTGATAATTGGATTATGAACTAAATGATAACAGATATAACAGCTTTTGTTACTGGATAACTTTAAAAAATTATCTCTGGTTTTAAAAGCAACCTTTACAGTCTGTTGCTTGATTTAAAGGGATAAAATCATGCAAATTTTTCTGAATGGTAAAGGATATGATACTGAATTTCATGTAAATCCATCTTGACAGTTAGACATGAAGAAATAACAAATGTACCTAGACATTAACACACACAACACACTATCACAAACAGTCATACACATAAACACACACCATATAGGTTAAAATTTCATCTCATTACATAAACATTCCCTCCATTCTGACAATGATCTTTGTCTTCACATCCCTTTATTCAAGCCGTCAAACTCTGGAATGCTCTTCCAGTTGGTATAAGGAGGTCCTCTTCTAAGTGGACTTTCAAGTGTGCATTGACGACCCATTATCTTAGTACTTCGCTTTTAGCATTATTAATTATCAATAAAGTATGTAATAGAAATTGCAATTGTCGATAACAGTATTACTAAATACTTTTGTTATATTTACTTGCATAGTTAAATATTTTGTTTATTATATGTGTTATGTACGACGTACATATATAGTTTATTATGTGTTTATTAATATACTAGCTGTTGCCTGCGATTTCGTCCGCGCGGACTTCATTTACTCCGCACAGCCTCCTCCGTAGGTGATAGCGTGATAGTATGTAGCCTATATGTTGACCCGACCTGTCAGTAATATTCATGCAAAATTTGAAGTAAATCCATGCAGTACTTTTTGAGTTTACCCCGGACATACAACAGATAAACAGACAAAAATACTAAAAACTATATTTTTGGCTTCGATATCGATTATAAATCACACCCCAAGTTTAAAAAAAATATTCAAAGTACAGTTTTGACTTTCCTACGATTTTATTATATGTATAGATGTGTATATGTATGTATGTAACATGTATCTATTTATATTTTCCTATGTATTTATATATATAATTACTTATGTATAATGTGTAATCTATGTGTTTATTTTAAGTTAAATAGTTATTATTATTATTTTTATAATCCATTTAGCTATCATATTATTTCTTATTTCTTTTAAAATATTTATTTGCACTCCCCATTTTAATTTTTCTGTGCCACTTACTGGTTGAGAGGCAGAGAATGCATATAATTTTAGTGCATAAAAGTAAATAAATGAATAATACTTTTTTGTGTTGTAACACACATCAAAATACAAACTTTTGCATTTATACTATTAGTCGAATTTATATATTTTTATACTTAACCCAGATCAAAAGGTTGATATTTTTTGAAGGTAATATTATAACTTTATTAACAAGTACTAAATGAGTACTTGTTTTGGTTATAGGTAATGGTGTCCTTGTATATTGTGATGTTGCCGGTCAGTTGGGTATGTTACTGAATTGCTATGGAAAGGAAAGTGCCGGAGATGAGGAAGCTACTGACGATATTGAAATGGTTGATAAGATTGATGGTAAGATGTTTTTAAATGTGTTGCTTTGTTAAAAATAAATATCACATCTCTTTCCTTCCGTGATAAGCAGAGAGGATTAAACATAGTCTTTCTAATTCACAAACATTAATCGATTGGTTAACGAGATGAGTGGGGATCCCTATATCCCATGTAACAGAACTCATGACGATTTCTTGTTTTTTGCAATACTTTAAAAACAGCTTTAGGTGCTTTTTCAGCACATAGATGTTCACCAACAGATTCCGAGCTGCTACTGAGATTTTGAGTTTTCAATATAACTTTGTAAACGACTATTAAGTTGTTATTTAACTTGTCCGACTCGGGGATTGAACTCGGAATATCATAATCTGAGTGGAATAGTCTAATCACTTTAAGACATGAGTCGGGCAAAGTTTTTATTTATAAATTAACTGTTACCCTCGATTTCGTTTCCGAGATCCAAAAACGATACATTGTTTTGTTAAAAAAAGTATCTTCACGCCCGTATCCTCGAAGAGGTAAAAAGAGTTACAACCAGTCCGCCTATGGTTATACTTAGTCCATAATGTGATAGTTTCCAATCCCGTGAAACATTATTTTTATCAGAAAACTGAAAAACAATGTTTGAATTACCCGACCCAGAAATCTAACCCAGCACCTCATGTAGTGAACAACGACACCGGACCACTAGACCACAGAGGTGACTTGCTTGTTTGTTTTGTTCACTTGAGTAAATATGAAGTTTATAACCTTTGTCATGAATGTGACTGTCATACTAAAACTAAACTTCCGAATTCGTTGGATGAAGCACGTCGTGAGTTGAGCAAGTTGTGCTGATCTGCGCACAAGCATACAGAACAGCTCTGCAGCTTTTAATATTAGTTGTGAATAACAAGTAAGTGGATTCGAAAAAATTATTTTATTCATTCAATCCAATTGCAGTGGTACATACTGGGTTCCATTCTGCCGCGCTAGCGATATTAGCAGTATGTATGTTTAGAACAATTTAGAACAGTATGGCACTTAAAAATTTCGACAATATTTTCTTTTTCCTGACTTCATTATTTAAGTTATTTAAATGATGATTATTTATAGATAGCTGAAGTGGAGCATTTTAATGTGCTGAAATAGTTAAAATATTATCTGCATTGGAATATGTTTTAGTTGCGAAAACACTTTAATATCTAGTATACTGTATTGACATAAAATATTGTATGCTTAAAATAACCGGAGTATGTTTGTAGTTACTACTTTTGTAGTAAGCAATTTATACAACAAGGGGTTTCACTAAAAATACAAATAATAAAATAATTTTTAGAAAAAATATATTTATTAAAATAAATCTTGCTATAATCTAAACTTTAATCAGCTCTCGGGAAAAAATAGACAAAAAATATTTTTTGTAATATTATATGCCACATAATATATTTTATTTGACGACTAAACTGAAATCAATATAATTTAAAATCTAAACATCTTAAGGTATAATTTTTTTTAGTAATTATTTGGTTGTTAGACACTGTGTTAGACATTAAAATCACATAAAACCAGCAAATTAGCTATTTGAACGTAACGAACATATAAATATATTATTATATATAACAAAATATCATCTCTGTGGTCTAGTGGTCCAGCGTCCCTGGTTCGATTCCGGGTCGGGCACTTAAAAAAAAGTGTTTTTTCAGTTTTCTGATAAACACAAAGTTGCCCGGGATTGGAAAATGCCCGGTTGGCGATAGGCTTGCCACCTATCACATTTGTGTGACCAAGTATCTTTGGCTAATCGTAGGTGCACTTGTTGTACCTCTGCCTACCCCTTCGAGGATACGGGCGTGAAGATACTTTATAGCAAAATATATAAAAAATATAATATATATTAAAATCTTTCTGGGGAATATCACATATTGAAATCAATTATGTAACTTGGTAATCAATTTTATGCTTTAAACAGTTGTCAGTACTATTTAATACTTAAAGTAAAGAATAAACATGTAATTTAATCTTTGTGTGTGTCTTGGTAACGTACAGCGAGCGTTAGCATGCGCTGCCTAAGCGTATAAACTATAAGCTGATGTAAGTTATAACGTCTAGCGTCTACGTTCCAACACGTTTCGATCATTGCTCGTTAGATCGCGTAGTTCGTAACTTCGTATCATAGTCTTCCAACTACATGTTATAATATAGTCTATAACATAGCGCACTAGAAACATATAGTTTATAGTGTATAACGCGCTATCATAAAATAGTTTATTTGAACAATACTAACATCGACGCTTCTTGCTACGACGTGGCATAACTTTGCACGCTTCGATTAAATAGAATAGTTGTTACGTTAATAGAGCCCTTGAATTTATATTCCACAACTCTGCTGTTTTCAAAAAAGAAATCAATTTAATTTGCATTCTTTCCGTGGACATCGACAGACAGACAGAAGTCACATATCCACTTCTGCAATTAAATCGAAAATAGTAAAGCAGTGTTAAAAATGGAGTAAACTCTCCGAAGGTCCGGAAATAAAAAAGACTCCATCGATACAATTATTCATTCACGTCCTACCATCGTGGCTACTAGGTGGTAGAGTTCTGTATTGCCCCGCCCGGGTTTGGTATCACCACCTTACCTATTCCTGCCGCAATAGCGTCAGTGCTTGTCACTGTCGTGTTCCGGTTTGTAGGGTAAGGTAGCCGGTAAACTTATGCATGTGGCATTAGACCACGCTATAAGGTAGCAACGCACCATTAACATATTTGTTATCTATAGGCGATGGTTGACTCTTTCCATCAGAAGACCCATCTGCTTGTTTGCTATCTTATGACATAAAAAAACGTCCACCACACTTTCCACCATGTCCACCAAAAAAACTAACTCATTCTTAAAAGGCTGGCATTACAATTGCAAGTTCTCTGGTAGTGTGGTTGACAATGGGCTTCGGTAAACACTTATTCTTCTTTAAAAAACGCGAAAATAGCCATGAATCTTTAAAATATTCTGTCTTCGATGCTTCTCCTTAGGTTATATATTTTGTCTGTCCCTTTCTAGATAATGAGGACCTAGATAACATAATAGAACATTACGAGAGTGATGATGACAACGCGATATCTTTAGAGAAGATAAAGAGCGAGACGCTAGGTGCGGTGGATGTGAGGTCGGAGCGGGACTCAGAGCGGGGCGAGTCTCGCGCGAGTGTACGCGCGCGCGCGCCGCCGCAGCCGCCCTTCCAGCCCGGAGCCACACCCACACATCTAGAACATAGGTCCGCTACGTTTACCGACTACACAGCCCATAGACGCCTAATAACAGGCAAATGGCTCCTTCCAACACGTCTGACTTGTAGTTCCGATATAAATTCAAAGTTTCATCCTCACCATCTCAATGTCTGAAAATCCACAACCATACGATTCTCGAGGACACTTTTTGCCCCGCACTACTCCTATGTAGAACTAGACTCAGAGACCTTCAAGACAAGAGATTACTCATTCTTAAAAATCCGGCAACACAACAACAAGATCCCTGGTAGTGTAGTTGTCTATGGGCGGCGGTAATCACCATCAGTTGAGCCTCCTGTCCGTTTGTCTCTTCTTCTATAAAAAAATGTCTACGCGAAAATACTCAATCAGTGTCGACCAATCAGCTCAGTACATCACTATCTTCCACTACGGCCTTGAGTTAGCCAATCACGGCCTTGCAACCCCGCTTCGTCTTACCTCAGCTAGTTACCAGAATGCATTCAATACGGAAAATCAAATATTAGGCGTCTATAGGCAGTGGTCGGTGACTACGTTATATTATTAAAACAACTTTATTGCTATTAATAATAATACAGTTCGTTCACCCATTCATTCAATTGCCGTGATGATCGAGTGGTTAGTTACCCTGATTGTAATCGGTTGGTCCGATTCTTGGAACAGCATTTTCATGATGAATATTAATGTTTGGTTTGTGTTTTTTTATGTTATAAGATAGCAAACAAGCAGATGGGTCTCCTGATGGAAAGAGTCAACCATCGCCTATAGACACCAAAGGTGTTAATGGTACGTTATTATCTTGTGGCGAGGTCTAATGTCATATGCATAAGTTAACCGGCTACCTTACCCTCCAAACCGGAACACGACAGCGACAAGCACTGACGCTCTTGCGGCAGGAATAGGTAAGGCGGTGGTACCAGACCCGGGCGAGACAATGCAGAACTCTACCACCTAGTAGCTACGATGGTCGTGACTCGCATAGGCAATCGGTCGCCTTTTACGACTTGCCTGGCAGAAGGGCAGTTGGTCTATTCTTCAAAGGAGCCCGGAACCAACACGGGGAAAATTGTTTATAAAATTATTGTGTGTTTATAAAATAAATTTAACTATTTAAATATGTACCTGTCTATGTATAAATATATTTCTGGAATGAAATCCATATTTATGTATATGATTATGTTATTTAAAAATAAACATATTTTAATCAAGAGATGTCGAAATTATTTACATAAAAGCCAACACATCTTCATGCCAGGGCTTTTACGTTATCACCTTATTGAAATGATTAGATAATAGATTTAATGGCAGTATACATGACAAAGTAATAATTTTTGCTTCAGAAGATGATATACCAAGTAACTCAGTATATTATCCTCCAAGTTCAAATAGTTATATACATACATCGTATTATTGTACATGTGCACGCAAATTTCTTGACTACGTAGGCAGAAAGACCCTTCGTATTTTACTTTACAGCTGTCTTTATATTCAGACTCTCTTCATATAAAGCACTGTCGAAAGGGTAGTGCCACGGAACAGATACAAAGAGGAGGTGTTGTAATTAGATTTCTTTAAGAAACAATGCGTGACATTTTGCAGGTTGCGAGAGGTGTTAAGCCCCACCCACTACTCTGGATTTCAACTAACGGCCAAAAGCAAAACTACTTTGTTATTAACGACGTAGTTTAGCTATTTCACACTAGATATATACATAGAATTTTTTTGTGACTGAGTATAAAGTGCTATCTTTTAATATCATTAAGAAGTCGTCATCATTGAAAAGGCAAGAACAAATCTTTGTATATTTTTGTCGGGGTCCAGTCTTGTCTATTTACTTTTGTGATCCATGTATGCTCTCTCAGATTATCTGCGCTTGGAAAAGTATAAAATTTATTGATTCAGTCCAGCTGATTTTTAGAAGTTCGTCAATAATCTGCGACTGCGTAAGAAAAAATGCATCGATGGCTTGGATGTTTACTTTAATAGAAATAAAAATGTTTCTATAAAGAAACGCTAACTTATTTCGTACAAAATAGCAATTTCATGAGTAAGGACCTAACATTAATAAAGTATAGCCGTGTGGGTATGTATTACTACGTTTTAAATTGTTTTGTAATTAAGACAATGTAGAGTTCTGCATTGTCTCGCCCGGGTCTGGTGCCACCGCCTTATCTATTCCTGCCGCAATAGCGTCAGCGCTTGTCGCTGTCGTGTTCCGGTTTAGAGGGTAAGGTAGCCGGTAAACTTATGCATGTGGCATTAGACCTCGCCACAAGATAGCAACGCGCCATTAACATCTTTAGTGTCTATAGGCGATGGTTGACTCTTTCCATCAGGAGACCCATTTGCTTGTTTGCTATCTTGACATAAAAAATAAATAAAAGGTTTTGGTGAATCTCGCGGGAATAACCCATTTTTCCGGGACAAGAAGTACCCAATGTACTATTCATCATCATCTACGTGTATGTCAAATATATGTCAAGTTTCATCCAAATCCATTCAGAAGTTTTAGCATGATTGAGAAACAACCATCCATCCATCCATAAATATATACAAACATTCAAACTTTCGCATTTATAATATTCAAATAGAAGTGTAGATAATGTTATCATGAATTGATCTCTAAATGCGGCCCTGTCTTATCGATGATGCACTCTAGTGCCATCTAGTGTCTAATAAATTTAACTATATATGATAGCCGATAAGCGATTTTTCTAGAAATATTTTAATAAAATTACGTAAAAAAATACTTATACATGTAATTTGATGCCATTAATTGCATGAAAACGTCTATCCGAATAGGTTTTGCGTGATAAAACACAACACTTCATCGTTTTGTTTTTGATAACACGGAAATATGATTTATTTTGGAATTACGACACAGTGTACCCAGTACGAACGCTGATAGATTACTAACTAAAGCCACGCCCCATGTGATGACGTCAGGATCTAGTTGAAAGTCACAGTGCACAGTTGCTTAGGCCAGCTCCTCTTTGTATTTGCTCTGTGGGTAGTGCTATTGTAATTATATATTAGTGGTTGCCCGTGTAATAGTCCATGGTTTTCTCTACAAGAAACAGTTCTATATACAAGATTATTATCCCTGGGTAACTACTATGTATGTATGTTCTGTGACTCAATTGTATATATTGTAAAATTACGTTATTTGTATGAATATTGAATTGCAATAGTTGATGTGTTAAATATTTTTTTCGTTACTTTGAATTTAAAATAATTGGTACACTTATACAATGCATATGAATTAAATTCTACATACATTATGCATGTACAATTAGTCGGTTATCCATATAGTTAATACCTGAAGCGAAAACTTTATATAGGAGTACGTATGAAATTTAGAGTACCAATAGAATTTGGCAAAGTTAAAGTAGATTGTAAAGAAGTACGGAAAGCTAATATTTTTATATAATGTGCATAAAAAATAAATGAATAAAAAGAACATCATACGCACTATCATGCATTTGACACTGCATTTGATACACACACACACACACACACACACACAGAGAGAGAGAGAGAGAGAGAGAGATGCGCACAAACGCACACTTACACACACACACACACACACACACGCACACACTAGAGTTTAACCTTGGTATAACTTACATGTGATCTTATAGTTTAGTTTATGGTCTAACCGAGTCATAGTTTGTTTAATAGATAAATAGACTGTTTGTTACAGATATATGTGCTGGAATGATGTCGGTATAGTTCGCTGCCATTCAGGAGAAAACGGGGAGTCTAGTATTGATGTTGAATTTCACGATTCTAACTTACACCATGCTTTGCATTTGAATAATTACTTAAACCACACTATGGCGAGTTTGTCGACTAACGTACTGGCTTTGGCGTGTGAAGCACCCAGGTAAATTTGATTGCTATTTTTAAGAGCTTTTTCATTTTCTTTTAATTAATCTTAGAATTTTAGTGTGATTTTTATACTAGTTAGTATTTTTTTATATCATAAGTTAGCAAACAACAGATGGGACTCCTGATAGAAATAATAGATCTACTGCTGGTCTAAACTGTTTTTTGGAGAATAGATCATGTTGCCAATTAATTCGTAAATTGCAAATGATTAGCAAAATCTAATTAGTTAAATCTAATACAAGTATGTACCTACTTAAAAGACTAAACTAAAGACTAAAAGTTGGTTGCTTCTATATTACGTATATGGTCCGCTGTTTCTTGTAAGGTCTGTGCTTGTTAAATATCAAACGTCACAAATTGATCAACCAATGTCAGTTACAGTATTTATAAATAAACAGAAATAGCTATAGGAAATATGCTGGCACAGGCAAAACATCACCCGAAACTTTTATGAGGTAGGATTATTTTAGTGGTTATTGAATAATAATAGAATCAATTACAAATGTTTCTCGATAGCTATGGTGTTTCTTATAAAGTGAAATTTCTGTAAATGTCCGTGATTTTTCGAGATGAGTGTTTATTTTTCTAATTATGAATAAATTTATTTCGAATTGTGCTAGGAACAATCGTTAATAATTGTCTTTTTGAAAAATTTACCCACGTTTGTGAGTGTTACACGGTGAAAAAAATGATTTACGTGAGAAATTACGCGTAAAATGTGCCGATAGCAAAGCACTAATGTCCCGCGTTTCACAGCCTCCTGGCGCGTAAAATACTACAATCTGTTGTTTATAGAAAGTCTCTAAACATCTGTAAAGGTCAGAGGTGGCCGTTTTTAATACCAGTTGCAGACCAACAATGTTAGTCTATGGTGGTGGCACCCATTCGCCTGAAAAAACAAAGGCAAGAAGCCAATTGCCTGTTATTAGGTGCTATGGGATGTGTGGTCGGTGAAAAAATGATATCTAAATGGGTAGTAAATTGTGCGCAGTAAGCTGGTGTGCATATCGCTGAGTGGCAGCAGTCGCGAGTGGAGCGTGAGCATGCCGGGCACGGAGGAGGTGGTGTGCGTGTGCGCGGCCGCCGGCGCCGTGGCCGCCGCCACGTCCGCGCGGCTGCTGCGCCTCTACACACCGCTCGGCACGCAGCGACAGGTGCCGCAACCAAAATATTATGTTTATTGCTTTTCAAAATAATCTCCTTTACATTTTAAACATTTTTCAAGCGATCAAAACATTTTTTAAAACAGGAGGACCACCGATCTGAAGGCATATTTTCTACGTGCTGATTGAATGCTACCTCTTCGGAGTTGGTAAAAGTAAAACCTCTCATCAAATCTTTGATTTTGGGGAAAATACAGAAATCACAGGGTGCTAGGTCGGGGTTATGCGCAGGATGAGTGACCAGATGTACTTTTTCGGAAGCTAAAAATGACTTTGTTTTGTTGGCCGTGTGTGAAGAAGCGTTATCATGGTGTAGGAGAATGCGGCTTTTGGGTCGTCTTTCGTGAACTTGTTCTCATTATCAAACACCCATTCACAAGATTGCTGTTTTTTTTCGGATTCAAAACAATAAATCCACGTTTCGTCTCCTGTGACAATGTCATAAACAGCATAAGAATGTCCGTGGTCGTACTTTAGTAGCATCTGTGAGCACCATTCCACCCGAGCCTGCTTCTGCTCCGCTGTCAGTTCATGAGGGATCCAACGACAACAAAGTTTCCGAACTTTCAATTCTTCGTGTAAAATTTTCTGAATTTGGCTCATACCAATCCCCAATAGTCCTCGAATTGTCTCATAGGTAAACCGGGGGTTTTCTTCAATTAATTGCTTAACAGTAGCCACATTATTTTCATTGACGGCAGTTGAAGGCCGCCCTTCACGAAATTCGTCATGTAAAGAAACTCGACCTCTCAAATTCAGCAAACCATCGCATCACGGTACTCAAACAAGGTGCTTCTCTCCCAAAAGCATTTTGAAGACGAACGGCACAGCCTTGAAGAAAGAGAAATTTTGAAATCATAGAAAATCATCGCTCTAAAATCTTTTCGACTTAATTCCATTTTCGTTGCGTACGTAGAACTTTGATGTGTGATAAAAAACAGTTGACAAATCATTTCCCGCGAATTGTTTTTTTTATTAATAAGAAGGTTGCAACGTTTTAAAAATATCACATTCTAAATTTAAATAGTTCCGATTAGCTAGAAGTGCAAAACTTTTAGTGCGCCTCCATGTAGTAGGGGAGCCCAAGAGAAGATTTTTGCACTTACTCGAGCGCGTCAGATTAACTAAGCCTATGCCCTTTATATAGAGGCGGGTAACTAGTGCATAAAAAAAGAAAATTGCAATAACTTTGGCTTGTGGAATTTGTCAGATTGTTTTTTTTTTCGTTATTCTTACATCATTTCCTATATAATTAATGAAAATTCAGAGCGTTCGAGAATGTCAATACGTTTTCTTAGCAACTTTGTGACCCTCCCACTCCCTAACGCTACACTTGAATCAGCAGATTTTCCAAATTTTGTGTGGTAATTAACCCACAATACCTTAATCTGACGCGATTTAGTGTTTCCATGTCACAGTTTTTTTTTTTAAATTTATCTGTAGATTTTTCCCCACCATTGAAATGAAAAATATTATGTAACCTTTATTTTTCCTATAATTTAATATACAAAATCCAATCCATCCAATCCCTACGACGTATTTAGCATCTCGGACTACTGTAGGAAGCGTCTGAATCGCACGCTCGAACCGCAGCTTCTTGGACATATGCCTGACGCGCGTTCCACGCAAATGAGACGCTAGTCCGACGATCGTTCAACCGTGTCCACATTGGCTGTCGTCAAAATTATCAGTCAGATTGTGATCCTTGTTATTAAAACATTTACAAACTTCTACCGCGAACATTGCCAGCGCAGATGCCCGCGCAGAAAGAACGTTCTTGCGCCCGGCTATTTTACTGTTCGCTCGCTCCACACGCGCACACCGATTAGGGCGCTTGATGTGCTTCGTTGCATACATATTCATACCATTCAATGGAGCGTCCCTCGCTGTTTATAGAGCGAGCGATTCGAGCACTATCAATGACTTTTACACTTCAAATGCCATGTAGTACCATTTCGATGTGTTTTGAGTTCTGAGTCTATAGGATTTTATTAAGTGGGCTAAAAGCCCGCCCAAAAGGTGTCTCCTGTATGACCGAACCACGGCTTAGGGCAGTATTTTGACGATAACTGTGAAAGTAAGTGGCATCACGATTTTATCTCGTTAGAAATTCTTGATTGGCGTCTTGAATGTTAGCAGGTCGTAACAGCGTACGCGGCCGCCGCCGGCGGCAGCTTTGGCGTGTGCGTGTAAATTTTGAAGTGTAGGGTGTGATGCATATAGGAAAAGTCATTGATAGTGCTCGAATCGCTCGCTCTATACGCTCCTACGACGCTTCCTACAGTAGTCCGAGATGCTAAATACGTCGTAGGGATTGGATGGATGGTACTACATGGCAGAACAATTCCAGTTTTAAAAGAGCTTAAACTTTATCCCTTCTTATAAAATACATAGTATCGTTTCAATGGTTACAAAGGATCGTGCGTCCGTCCGAGGCGCTTTAAGCAGACTTGCTTCTGGTCCTCAGAGGCTACTAGCAGCTCCGCAGTAGCTTCGAGCATCGATTGTAAACTAGCTTAACCCGAACAAAACGTAATCGCACATAACACGGAGTTAGTCCTCCGTGTTGGTCAGGGTCACCTGTAAAGAATATACCATCTGCTATTCTGCCCAGCGGTTATGAGTCTATACTATCGTGATTACTAGGTGGTAGAGTTCTCGCGCGGATATTTGTCACACAGATAGCGACGCGCCACTAACATCTTTGGTGTCAAGTACAGGCGATGATTTCTCTTTTCATTAGCTCCCTGCTCCCTGCTTTTTTATGATATAAATAAAGATGGCAGCCCCGTGTGTCGCCTCACCGCTTGGCCACGGGAAATACGCGCCCACGATTCTTAGCGCGTCGCAAACGTCAAAGCGTCTAGCATCTAAAATAAATGTATGGGGATGTACTAAATATACCATGCGGCGCGGCAACCGTAATTTGTCGAACGAATCGCGCGCCCGGCGGGTGATTAAAACAAAAGTATGAATCTGCGCATGCCACGGACTCGAGCTGCGGTCGCGGCGAATAGTCTAGGAATTAAAACGGTTTAGTTATAGTTGCCGCGAAATACACTATGAACATTAAAACTTTAATTTTCAAATACCTACTTACTTTGAAAGTCTAACAACGTGGAAG
This sequence comes from Apodemia mormo, assembly GCA_036924255.1. Taxonomy (NCBI): domain Eukaryota; kingdom Metazoa; phylum Arthropoda; class Insecta; order Lepidoptera; family Riodinidae; genus Apodemia; species Apodemia mormo. Next base: position 35,733,173 of record JAUPFN010000002.1, read on the forward strand.
TCTGACCTAAGTATTATAAGTATAATCATAATGTTACGTACTTCGGGTTCGTAATTGTAAGAAAACACCACTTATATTAAATGAAACCGTGTATTTACAATACAAATACACACAACACAAGACAACAAAATGTAATACTAAATACTCTGATTAACACTAGTCACTCACTGTACTAACACTAAACTTAGAACACTCGCTTCGCACTGACCGCTTCAAGTATCGCTCTCGATCGCTTTGTAAAAACTGCCTTACATTCGTCAACACATCTCTATTTATACCCAGGGTAATGTTCTAAAACAATCGCGAATGTTCCCCAATCATCTCGTAAATAATAGACAATTATTGTAATCAACAAGTATGATAAACAAGTTATGTCTCATAAATCCTAGTACACTCTACTTTCAACCTTATGCCCTATACCACAAAGTCCATTATGGCATAGCTTACGTCAACTATTTGTTTACCTATAGGAGTAGCTATCTCTTTCTTTCTAGATCTCTCCAACGTCCAACTCAACACGTTTCTAGATTATTCGTAACAATAAGAATAAACAAAGTCTAGAGATACAATTTTTATTTCTTCCTATAATGTTGAATATTCATAAGAATATAATTAAAGTAGAGTCGCCAAAAAGTCGATATTTTTAATCTAGTAATGTCGATAGTGTTGAACGCTGAAAATAAATTATAGGATTGCGTCGGTAGTATCAATCGTTAAAGATAAAATATAGATTCTATCTATTCTATTGTTAGACAATATTGCATTAACTATCGATTCTATCAAATATTCAATAGTTTGTACAATCGGTAGCATCGGTCAGTAATAAAATAAAGTCAGCTATCGAAACTTGATAGATTATTTTTTAATCATTAATACTATCGATGCTATCGATTGTATTGCTCTATAATAAAAATATTGTACTTACTGAGATAATGAAACCCTATCGATAATGGACTATCAAGCGACGACACTATAAATTAAAGGTTTCGACACTCATTCTGGTATATTCCAAAATTTGTCTGGATGTAGTATGTATTTCTCGTACTTCTTGTGAAATTCAACGTCTATACTAGACCCCATTCCTATTTAAATCATGTACTCCAAATAGTAAGTGTTGAAGTACAAAACCACTCCTCTCCAATCAAGATCGAGATAAAGTTAAAAAAGACATTTCGCTCTCGGACTACACTGATCGCGGTGGTGAACGCAAGTTTGCATTTATTTCGGACGCTGTTGTATGCTGTCATTTCGGCGGGATTTGAGCCTTACTTCCGTCCTACATACTTTTAACATAATTATATACTCTTTGTCGACGCCACGTCTGTTAAGAGATTACCGACTCTGACTACTCAGTTCAATTCCAGACAGGAATAGACTTTTGTGTTATGAGCATAGGTGTTTGTATTTCTAGGTTTAGACGTTTTTTTCGTATTTTTATACGTATTTCTATGTAATATTATCGTTTATTAACACCCGTATCACAAACAAATAATTTGCTGCTTTTGGAAGTAGACCTGTTAATGTAATTTATCCAAATTTTTCCCGCGACTTCGTTCGCGTGACCCAAAAATATTACTTTTGTTCAATTGGGTAATATGCTAACACAAAAATATTATTTTTAAATATGACTGGTACATCCAGAGATTAGCGCGTTCAACCAAACAAACTCTTCAGCTTTATAATATTAGTATACAAGTAGATTATGCAATTATTATTACATTATGTGTCGGTTCCCTTGACGACGGAGTAGACCGATTGTGCAATGGGCGGTGTTCCCAATCGACGCGATTGATAACTTTTAAGGACATTCGCTTCTTATTAAATACTGCACTTCGGGCAAATGACCCCAATCGACGATTTTTTAAAAATTCCAGGTTATATCGTTACCAGGAGCTATAGTGGCGTTAGCTGGCTACAACACCACGATTATGGCTGTATATCATCAGACAGACCCGGGGGAGACCGATCAGCATCTCTCGATGGATATAATTGCTATGAACGGTAAGTTCTATAGTAATAATGACCAACTACTTTTTTGATTGATTTTTTTCATAACATGTTAGGTAGCAAACCAATTGACGATTCTCTTAATGGCAAGATGTGACCACCCATGATCACTCACACAGGCTCACATATACTACATTTACGTAAACTGGCAGAAGAGAATTATAAGGTTCAAATTTTCAAAACGAAGAAGTATGTTCACATTCGTATCCCAGAGAGGCAAGATATAGGCAGAGGTACAACCAGTGCACCCACGATTAGTCAAAGATATTTAGTCCCAAAACGTGACAGATGGCAAGCCTATGTTTAACTGGGCACTTATCCAATCCCGGGCAACTTTGTGTTTATCAGAAAACTGAAAAAAAACACATTTTTGATTTGATTGATGGGATGGGAATCGATCCTGAGAGCTCATGTGGTCAACATCGACATTGGATCGCTAGACTACAGAGACAATAAAAAAAGAAATTTACCCTAAAATATCTAGAAAATTGATTTGAAGTATTGTTACGTGCTTCGGGTTCTTTTTGTACAAGAAAACACTTATTTTTTGTATAATAAAATTTATTTTTGTATAATAAAACCGTGTATTTACAACGCAAATATACAAAATACCACAAAGCAATATGTAAATACACTATGCACACTCACTGTACTAACACTAAACTTAACCGACTACGCTGAACGAAAACACTTCTCTTATTCACTTTAGTACACACTGGTCACACTGCTCGCTTGTACTATCGCTTTCGCGCTGTATAAAAACTGCCTCCTATTTGTCAACACATCCCTTTTTATATCCAAGGTAAAGTTCTTTCTCGTTCTCGAAAAATCCAAATTTATCGCGAATTCTAATTGTAAACAAGTCCGAGTAAGTACATGCCATGTTCACCCTTATGCCTCATGACTTGCAGTAGTTAAATATTATGTACTCCATTAAAATGTTACATGAGCATTACATTTTTTAGAGGACGCAATTTTATTTTTGGGACGTGTGGAGGGTTAATAGAAGCTTAACCCCAAGTTTGTGGGGTTGCCGTCCTTGCCCCCCGGCCGCCATCTTAGAAAAAAAAGGGTGCAAACACCATTTTCGCGATATCTCGGAAACTATGCGTCCAACAAAAAAGTCGTAAAGACATATTTGTAGCAAATCGCTTTGCCTACAAATATTTTCATTTCATATAATATAATTTTAACCGCCCCGTTGGTCGAGTGGTTAGCGACCCTGACTACGCAATCGACGGGGCTCGGGTTTGATTCCCGACAGAGACCAGCATTTGTGTGATGAGCATAAATCTTCGTATTTCCGGGTTTGAGTGTTTATTATGTATTATGTATGTAAAAGTATTTATACAGGGTTACCTCTAAAACACCAGCAACCTCGCAGGAGTAGATACCTAACATTATAAATAACAACATTTGTTCTATGACTTTTACATAACTCGATACATTAAATAAAAATGATTTTTTAAGTTTTTATTCTCCTGTCATGACATTTCTAACTCTTCATTCGGATGCGCTGCTAGTAGTAATAAATAGTAACACTTTCCTACCTAATCTTTGCGATGCACGTAGAGTTAAGAACGTTCAAGCGAAAATTTAATTCATATTAATTTTTGTATGAAAGTAAAATCCAACAAATTATCAAAAGTCGTAGAACAAATGTTGTTACATATGATGTTAGCTACCTAGTCCTGCGAGGTTGCTGGTGTTTTAAAGGCAACCCTGTATATGTATTTCTATGTATTAGTATCATTGACTAACACCCATAACAGAAGCAAATAATTTGCTTACTTTGGAGTTAGAACAATAATTGTAATTAGTCTGGTGAATATTTATTTATTTATAACTGTTTGCCCTAAATTTAAAGTTAAAGATGTTATAAGCAAAAAAAAAAACGTTCGATGTTCTAAAACACTACTCTGACACCAAATTATGTTTTATCACTGTGTAATTGACTGTGATCACTTATTGACATCGTTTCTGTTTATTCAAATAAAAAATTGTGTGTGTCAGCTCCGACGCACGACTGGAGTTTACTCCTTAAGTACGATTGTCAAAACGCAAAAAAAAACGCAAAAAAAAGGCACGATCTAGCTGCACTGCTCACACCAAATTAGAAAGTTGCGCACGATAGGTTGCGCACCAAAAACGTAACGAGGTCATTCGTTCAGTAGATTTTACTCCTCACGTTTTTCTCATACCAGGCGCCTTATATAAAAAAACCGATTGTTAAGGAGTAAACTCCAAAAACTAATGATAAAAGCTGCACTTTCTAAAACATACTACAAACAAATCATGAGAGTGATACTCAAAACTGACAAGTGCTTATGATGGATTTCAAAATAAATAATCCGCTTTATGTTACATATTTTAAGTTCAAAATCAAACTATACACAGACACTTATGCGTCTCGTGATCGTCTCAAGCGACGGTCGGCTTTGAGGGCTCGACGCTTGAGTGTTAAAGCAGGTGTCCATAAGTTAAAAATGTATTTACAATAAAAAGAAATCATAAAACTAAGTTAAACATTTCATTTTGACCGAATTGTCACGAGTATTGACGAATTTTTTGTAGGACGCATACTTAGTTTCCGAGTTTTTTTTTTTTTTTTTTATATCATAAGATAGCAAACAAACAGATGGGTCTCCTGATGGAAAGAGTCAACCATCGCCTATAGACACCAAAGATGTTAATGGTGCGTTGCTATCTTGTGGCGAGGTCTAATGCCACATGCATAAGTTTACCGGCTACCTTACCCTCCAAACCGGAACACGACAGCGACAAGCACTGACGCTATTGCGGCAGGAATAGGTAAGGCGGTGGTACCAGACCCGGGCGAGACAATGCAGAACTCTACCACCTAGTAGCCACGATGGTAGTGACTCGATAGCCAATCGGTCGCCTTTTACGACCTGCCTGGCAGAACGGCAGTTGGCCTATTCTACAAAGGAGGCCGGGACCAACACGGCGAAAAAGATATCTCGAAAAAGGTGATTGCACCCCTGCAATGGCAGAAAGTCTATAAGACTTTCTGCCATTCAGACAGGCAGTGCGTAAATGGTGAACGATTGGCAATACGCAACAATATCATCGTGATCACTAGGTGGAAGTTCCGCAATGCTCTCGCCCGGGTTGAATAATACCACTTTACCCATACCTCGTTAATTCTTATCACTGTCGTGTCCCGGTTTTGAAGGTAAGTAGCCAGTAAACTTATGCATCTGGTATCACCATTCTGCTACACTTATATTAGTACATATCCTTTTTGGTGTCTATAACCAATGGTTGTATCTTTCCACCAGCAAGACCAATTGCTTGTTTTATATAATAAGCAAGTGGTAGTGGTAGGATCACCTCCTCTGACAAGTTTTTTTAATATCACAATAGAATACATTGTGTTGTACAGGCAGACAAGTCCGAAGCAAGACAGTGAGTGTGCCGCTGAGCCCGGGGTCCCGGCTGAGCTGGGTGGGCAGCTCGGAGGCGGGGGCGCCGTGCGCGGGCGACAGCGCGGGCCAGGTGCGGCTGTACGACGTGCCCAGCGGACTGTGGCTGCCTATCTGCGACACCGCGGCCCACGCGCGTGGCGTCTCCGACTCCTGGTACATCGTTTCGGTGAGACACATTGTGCTGCTATATTTTGTGACACCACTGCCCACGCGCGGGGCGTCTCCGACTCCTGGTACATCGTTTCGGTGAGACACATTGTGCTGCTATATTTTGTGACACCACTGCCCACGCGCGGGGCGTCTCCGACTCCTGGTACATCCTATAACCTGCGACACCACTGCTCACACACCACACGAACATTATATTTGATCATCTTAGTAGTCAGCTTATCTATTCCCGCAGCTTTTCCATTTGTCATACTTCTTATCGCCCAAACGATCTTTTGCATAGTAATTGTCCTAGCATGCTTCCACCATCGCTGAATCACTTACTGCGTTAGAGACGGAGGCAGCTTCCTGAGCAGATTCATGCATATCTCCAATCACTCCATCGTTTTAACACACTGTTTGCGCCATCCTTAGACTTATTCCCATTCATTCCAGTGGCTGCTGAACAACTGCCAGACTTCTTCAACTCCCTCAAAAAAAAGTTCGTCGCTAGTCTCTCTTTCAGACATTATCTTTCACACTTTTCTTTCACTAAAGTTTTAGTGGCATTTCTATAACAACAATACAATCCTTTGTTCATATTTTTCATACCACCATTTGATTACAAACATGATACATAGTCTAACCTTTCTTCTTTCTCTCACTCGCAGTTTTCACTTCATCATCATCCACTTATATACTTCTGATTAATTTTGTTGCGGGTTCTAAGACAGCTTAGCTTTTCCCCATGGCACCGCCCTGTGCTCGCAACTCAGTGGTTATTATGAAGGTTGCCGCTATTGATTATAATTTACAAAAGTTACAGTGGTGGCAACGAAAGGTGGGCTCAGTGCCCTTTGAAAAATCTTGATCTTTAATTCCCATCATGTTAATTCCTTTTGATTAATTTTGATCATATTAATTCTTTGACCATGCATTTCAATTCCAATCATGTTAATTCTTTGAGCTACGTCAATTGTTTTCTTCGATTAAAATTATGTTGATATCGAACTATCTGTATAGTATGTAGTATAACACCCCTGTGACAAAATGATACGATGATATTCTTAAAGCGATGGACAGCGATTTGAAACAAAACAAAAAATTGAAGGCTGGGCTCGTAGGCGCGTTTTTTTGGGTGCACAACAAGCAGATGGGTCTTCTGATGGAACGAGTCAACCATCGCCTATAGATACCAAAGATGTTAATGGTGCGTTGCTACCTTGTAGCGAGGTCTAATGCCACATGCATAAGTTTACCGGCTACCTTACCCTCCAAACCGGAACACGACAGCGACAAGCACTGACGCTATTGCGGCAGGAATATGTAAGACGGTGGTACCAGACCCGGGCGAGACAATGCAGAACTCTACCACCTAGTAGCCACGATGGTAGTGACTCGATAGCCAATCGGTCGCCTTTTACGACCTGCCTGGCAGAACGGCAGTTGGCCTATTCTTCAAAGGAGGCCGGGAACAACACGGCGGTTGAGAAGAGGGTTATATCCAACAGTGAACTGATATAGGCTGATGATGTTAATAATCTCTTTCTTTTTATTAAGTAGGAAGAGTGATAGCAGTAACTTAAAATCTTTGACAAGGGAAGGACTAGGCATTAATTTCCATAAGCAATCAATATTATAAAATAGCACGCATTCCAACGCTGAATATATAAGAGTGGTCTTATCTCTGTCTAACAATTTCGTATTTTCATGATAGACAAAGCTACAAAAATTTTGTCAGTGCTCTAATTTCAAATCATTTAAGAAAATAACGTCACCTTATTAGGAACACTTGCAGCCGATACGCCATTACTAATAAACGCTGTCAATGTTCATAAAACGTCAAATGGTTATGTTCACTCAAATATTTACCGATTTTAATTAAGTAATTGTAGTTTTCCATAATTGTGGTGTGTATCTTAAATATAAACGTGAAAAAAATTAAAGGATGATGTCTAATTGCAGTATTATAGGATGTAGAACGAAATTGCCAAATGAATCATTGCACCGGTACGTATTGTTTAAATGTATTTGATACTTAAATTAAAACGTCTTCGTGTTCTGTTTTTAACCGATGATTTATTCAATCCTATTTGAATTATAGAATATTAAAGGTATGAATAAAATGTCGATATTTTTTAGATTTAAGTCTTTGACATTTTGTCAATTGTTAGTAGACAGCTGTTCTTAAGTCCGCCATTACTCGGCACGAAATTACACGTTTTTTCTTAGTTATTTCATATCTAGTGCCTAATTTCCTTCATCTAAGCTTAAAATTAATGTGAACGCCGCATCGCGATTCGCTGTTAAATTTTACTATGTTGTTTTGCAGGTGAATGAACAAATTCAGAAAGTGTGCGCGATATTATGTCGAGGGACTTCGTATCCTCTGACGGTACCCAAACCCATTGTTACTGAATTACCTATACAAGTAAGTCAAATTCTATTATATGTTAATACTAGCTGTTGCCAGCGACTTCGTCCGCGCGGATTTCGTTTATTCCGCACAGCACCTCCCCGCTAGGTGATAGCGTGATAATATGTAGCCTATATGTTGACCCTACCTTAGTAATATTCATGCAAAATTTGAAGTAAATCCATGTACTTTTTGAGTTTACCCCGGACATACATACAGAAAAACAAACAAAAATTCTAAAAACTATATTTTTGGCTTCGATATCGGTTGTAGATAACGCCCCAAGTATTCTTTTAAAAAAATATTCAATGTACAGTTTTGACTTTCCTATGATTTTATTATATGTATAGATATGAAGCAAATACTTTGTGCCCCTTTTTATGAAAATTGCGCGAAGGAGTATGTAATTTAACACGGTTAAGACTTACGTTGCGGAGGACTACATAAACCTAATGTTTTTAAATGCATTCGATTTTTTTATATTTTTATATATCATAAAATAGCAAACAAGCAGATGGGTCTTATGATGGTAAGAGTTTACCATCGCCTATAGACACCAAAGATGTTAATGGTGCGCTGTGGCGAGTTACCGACTGCCTTACGCGGCAAACGAATGTCTGGGACACTAACCATTTACTGGGACGTGTACTATTAGCACTGACAATATTGCGGCAGGAATAGGTAAGGCGGTGGTACCAGAACCGGGCGAGAAAATGCAGAGCTCTCGTAGTAGACCACTTAATAGACACGATAGTAGTGACTCGCATAGCCAATCGGTCGTCTTTTACGATTTGCCTGGTAGAACGGCATTGGCCTATTCTTCAAAGGAGCCTGGAACCTACACTGGGAAGAAATAGGTACATTAAATTATTAAAAACAAAGAGTTCTGCATTGTCTCGCCCGTGTCTGGTACCACCGCTTTTTGTCACTGTCGTGTTCCGGTTTGGAGGGTAAGGTAGCCGGTAACCTTATGCATGTGGCATTAGACCTCGCCACAAGATAGTAACGCACCATCAACGTCTTTGGTGTCTATAGGCGATGGTTGACTCTTTCCATCAGGAGACCCATCTGTTTGTTTGCTATCTTATGATATAAAAAAAAGTACACACACTACATTTATGCAACATACTTAATAATATATGTAGACACACGTTTCCTATTTATTGTTTAGTCTATGGTCGAATTCCGACCACCAGGCGATCACTACTGTTGATTTACCTTGGTCAAATGAAAATAATTTGTGTGTTGGTTTGTCTCCGTTTCGAAAAATCCATTTACCCGTGAGGCAGCTCATACAATCTATCAAAGACAACTCGCAACACCACTATCATGATTATTAGGTGGTAGAGTTTTGCAACGTTTCGCCCAGGTTTAATACCATCACCATGTCTACTTTTGTCTAAATCACTGCAGCGCTTATCACAGACACATTCTGATTCAGAGGGTAAGGTAGCCGATAGATTTAAGCATGTAGCGCAATACTACATGTTTAAATCTACCGGCGATCTTACCTCTCTTTTACTCACATCATTGCACTATTAACATTCCATTCCTGGCACAGAGATGGCAACGCATCATTGGCGTCCCAGGTGTCTATGGGAAATGGTTGTATGTTTACATCAGTAGAGCAATCAGTTTGTTTGCTATCATATGATTTTTTTTAAAAACTAGCTTTATAAGCGATGGTTATCTCTTTCCATCGGCTTGCTTAATATTTTATGATATTAAAAATAACACTCAACAAATGCTATTGTTCAATGACCTCTTCACTCTTAAGATTTATCAAATTGTCAATTAACAAATAATAGTATGCACATGGTTTATCAAACGGCGCAATAGATGTGATAAGGCGTTATCACAAGTTCGCGAAAACAATGGCGTGTGCAGAAACTTAAACTCGTACAGTATTAAGATATACAAATAAGTATTGGTTTTACACAATTTTTGTTTGCGTCATAGTGTTTCTATGTAATCAAATCTTGGAAGTCGAATTGTAAACCAATTGTTTATTTTTGGCTGAAATGTAAATGTGGTAATGTATGTTATGTTGATGATAATCAAGGAAGTTACATTCTACCCGGAATGTTCACACGCGCTTCAAAATTGTTCCGAAGAGTACCATGACATGGGTGGTGTGTGACTCTTTCTACTGAATAAAGCACCAATCGCCATATATAAGTGCGGCCATGTTTGCAAATTACTAATAAGTAATTCTACTAATTTGAGAAACAGTTTTTGCATTGCATAAGTAATTACGTAATTACATAAGTAATTACGTAAATATAAAAATTTACCATCAGATAGTTTTATTTACACTGGCAATTGCAAGAAAGGAACAACATCCACTGTTGTTGTTGTCTTGCTCAGAACGTTTTATCCCTCTGTTAAGTAAGAAACAAATGTCAACTTTATTAGTAACGAAATAAAGTACATTTTTATTTTTCAAATAATGCTTTGTAATAATTCCAGTTATCGTATATAAGTTCCTTGATGATAATACAATAACTAGTTTCCATTGAGTTGATCTTATGAAGGGTTTAGGTAATTGACTGTGTAACCCATGTTGCTTCGGGCACTTTTAACAAATAGATAGTCTGTTTTTTGCTAAGCTGTTCGTAAAAGGATAAATGATAGGCCATGATGTATAGGTAACGTTCTCCAATGTCTTGCCCGACAGATATCGCAGAATGGTGTTTATTTATTCTAACCGTGATAAGGTCAACTTGTCACTCATGGTCCAGTTTAAAGGGTAAATTTCCTATTTGACTTATGCATAATATAGCATTACAACTCCGCTCTAAGGATGACTATACATGATACGAATTTTTGGTGTCTGTAAAAGGAAGTTATCTCTTACTATCACCAGAGCCGTCTGCTTGTTTGTTATCGATACATAGCGTTATTACTGTAGCGATACCTCAGTAGCAAAATTAGTAATATATATGTATATATATATATATATATATATATATATATATATATATATATATATATGTATGTATGTATGTATGTATCAAAGTTCTACATGTGTGCCATATTTTATCCTAATCGGTTTTATAATCTTTTAATAGATTATGGTGTAAGTTAATTTATAGACATAATACTTCAATTCTTTAGTGTCCGACTAACGTAAAGATCCTAACAATGGCGATGTATTAAAAATCTAAACCACGGATTAAACAGAATACGCCTTTCAAGGCAATTCCTTAAGTTGACAGTGTCGCTTGCATTTATATAGACAAATAGTTATAATACCGATTAATAAGATCACTCAAGAAGTATTCCTTAAGCCTTAGATTTTCATTCGACACGATAAAATAGCACAATATGCCATATTTCTATTTTTTACGATATATCTACACGCGTTTGACATTCACATATATTTGCTCATGTAAGCGGTTACGCATTTTGCGTCCAACACCGTGTCTATCAGTATTTTTGTGGTCTGTAATCTAAACGTATAACTTAGCCACAGCAACGCGTGGTCGTGTCGGCTAGTTTTAAAGGCCGATTTCCGAAACGCAAATCAAGTTTAATAAGCAATTAATCTCTGTTTAATGCAATTTTTTCAAGCAAATGATTAATTGGTTCTTATAATTAATTTTTGTTTTAGAAACCGGCCGTAAATACTTGATAAATATTATTGGTGTGTGTTTTAGATACCTCTCTGCGAGCTGGAGACTGAGAAATCCCAATACGAGGAGCAGCTGGTGCGCTGGGCGCACACCTCCGCGGAGGTCGACGTCAAGACCGCCCGGGAGACTGCCTTGAAACTATTTGCCGTAAGTAGTATTTCATTTTTAATCGACTTCAAAAAAGGAGGTTCTATATTCGATCTATATCTGAAGAAATTCAAACATAAATACATACATACAATGTATGTTTGTCTGATTTTCTCAACTACTACTATTCTCGTTATTAAGCATGTTATGTTTAAGGCAAGGTTTTATTATTTACTCGCTGTAGCGTGCAGCCCGCTACATTATAAAAGTTTTTTGCGAATCCCGCGGGATCACCTAAATTTTCCGGGATAAAAGGAAGCATATGTACAATTCCAGGTCATCATCTACCTGTATGCTAAATTTCATTTAAATCTGTTGCACGTAATCGTAAATTAAAATATTCTAATAATATACCTACCTACATATTTTTATATCGACGTAGGTAACTAATACGTGTTTTATTCATATTTATCTCAGGCCAACACTGTATGAAAAAAGTCTATCTTCGGTCATACAAAAAATCATGGAGACTAGATAGATTCTATGTAAAAAATATACAAATATATCAAAATTTATTTACACTAATAATGTTACTAATATAGACATAGGAGTATAATATTAAGATATAACCAAAGTGTAAGGTGATAATTATCCTAATAATAATAAACATCGTTTTACGCAGTGCTTCGTGTTGGTCCGGGTCCCCTTTGAAGAACAGGCCATTCTGCCAGGCAGTTCGTAACAGAGGAATGATTGGTTGTTGATGTATCACCATCATTGTGATGTATTATGTAGTAGAGTTGTGCCACGTCTTGCCCGTGTCTTGTAATACCACCTTGCCTATTCCTGCCATCACTCACTTTCATATTCTAGTTTGAAGGGTAAGGTAGCCGATAAAATGTATATGTATGTGGCATCACTATCCCTCCACTCGGTTTGATGCACCGTTAATGTGTAGTGACAACCGTCGCCTATAGCGATGCTTGTCTGGTTCCATAATATAGAAAAATATATACTGTGTAATCGCCTATAAATATATAAAATATATAATGTGTTTATTGGTCCGATATCGGTGTTGGCTACATGAGGTCCCGGGATTAATTCCGAAACACTAGCCCACAGAGGCGATTTATAAGGTGCTTCTATAATAGGTGATCATATTTTAACACACTTTAACATATGTCTAACTAAAGATATACCCAAATAATAATGCGATTTAAGACTACACATTTTTACGAATAAAATAATATTGTCTCAAAACAGTTTACCTCTTTGTGCAGGTGATCATATTTTAATACAACGTTCAGTATGTTTAACCAAAGATATCCACCCCAAAAAAAATTGCAATTCGAGGGACTAAACATTTTGATTTTTACGAATAATACTATTTTGTCTCAAAACACTAAAGCCTTTCTCCATAAAATAATCCGCTTTTAACGTTCTTACATTGTGAGTAGTAAGGTAAATAACCTCGCGCCATATATGTGGGTGTGCGTCAGAGCAAGTGCGTAGATGCTCATCAGTCATAAAAATACCGTGCGCGCTTATCAGCTGACAGAACCGGATTGTGCAATTAACTACAGGTCATAACAGTTATTATTTACTCATGGCTATTTAGAGGGACCAGCGAGAGAACTGAAAAATAGATATTTGTAAAATCTAGCGATTTGTCGCCTTGCAGTTTTCTCTATCGCATCCTAGGAGTATACCGTAGAGTGCGATAAAGACAACTGTAGCTTATACCGAGTGTACCTGTTTATAATATTAGTCGTTTCTGACGAGGGCTGTCGTTTCTGATTTATAATATGTGGATTTCAGCTAGCATGCCGAAGTGAAATAGAACAACGGGCATTAGAATTAATGGAACTTCTAAAAGACGATCGGCTTTTACCATTAGCGGCGAAATATGCATCCAGGTTGGGTCGAATGCATCTAGCCGACAAACTATCCAACATGGCAGAAGCATGGGAAAAGGAAGCCGATAAATTCAACGTGGCTCAAAACTCACATTTTCAAGAATTAGATACGCAAGAGACGTATGATGTGACAAATACTGAGCAGGACTTAAATACTAGTTTGATTATACCACAGAAAGCCAAGAAAAAAGTTGAAACTGTAGCGCCGATTAAACCAATCGTAAGTATTTTTCATCATCATTATTAATATTGCTTATTTTTGGAGCGGAGTTTTTTTATCGCATGTTTTAGTTGCCGGGCTGAGAAATGTGTAACAATAAGATACCAAAAACCGACATATATTTGCAGTGATTTTTAAAGCTCTTCCTGATCACCTAAAACTAAACTTTTTCAATCGATTTAGCTTGCTGCCAAATTTGAGAATATATAAATTAAGCTGGTTGACCCTGCAGGCAATCCCCGAAACTTCCCGCTAAATTGAGATCTTTTAAGCTCAAAGAAGCAAAAGCTTTACCTAATCGTAGATTTTTGAGCTCAAATAGTTTAAAAGCCTGCAGTTTGTGAAAATTTACAATTTCAATTTTCGAAAAGATATATATTTGCAAAATTACAACCGATTTTGATCTTTTGAATGGCATGCAATTTTTGAGTTTTAAATTGTTTTATCTATACATAATAAAATCGTAGGAATGTCAAAACTTTACATTGAATATTTTTTAAAACAATACTTGGGGCGTGATCTACAAACGATATCGAAGCCAAAAATATAGTTTTTAGAATTTTTGTCTGTTTATCTGGTTGTCTGTATGTATGTCCGGGGTAAACTCAAAAAGTACTGCATGGATTTACTTCAAATTTTGCATGAATATTCCTAACAGGTCGGGTCAACATATAGGCTACATTTTATCACGCTATCACCTACGGGGGAGAAGCTGCGCGGAGTAAACGAAGTCCGCGCGGACGAAATCGCTGGCAACAGCTAGTTAGCTATAAAATCGATAGGTTAAAAATGTCGAAGAAAGGTCTTAATAATTTTTTTGTCAAATATGTTCATCATCGATAAATCCCCAAATGAATCAACTAATTTTAATACGATTAAAGACATTTGACGCAGTTTTTTGAATAGAAGAGCTGACTAGATTTTTAAAAATAAAACGGTATGTTAGCCCAAAATTAATTTAGAAGTAAATAATTTAGTGATTTATTTAGTAATAATATGAAGTAAATTTGCTGTAAATAACGTTATTTTGATATTTGAAAAGTTGAGTTAGTCCTTTGACCTAATTTGTCTTTTTTTTACCTACCTTTTTTTCCTACAAGTTTGAATCCATGGTATGCGAGATCGATTTGCATTTAGCCAGATTTTTATATCATAAGATAGCAAACAAGCAGATGGAAAGGGAACCATCGCCTATAGACTTCAAAAAACAGTGTACTGAATATTTTATCCATCAAACTGCAACAGGACAGTGATGAGAACTGACTATAGCGGCAGGATAGGTAAAGCGGTGGTATCAGTTTGGCAAACCGCTTGCTTTGAACAAATATTTCTCCCCATGTTGGTTCCGGGCTCCTTTAAAGAAAAGACCAACTGCCGTTCTGCCAGGCAGGTCGTAAAAGGCGACCGATTGGCTATGGGGTCACTACCATCGTGACTTCTAGGTGGTAGAGTTCTGCATTATCTCGCCAGGGTCTAGTACCACCGCCTTACCTATTCCTGCCGCAATAGCGTCAGTGCAATAGTGTCGTGTTCCTGTTTGGAGGGTAAGGTAGCCGGTTAACTTAAGTATGTGGCATTAGACCTCGCCACGAGATAGCAACGCACCATTAACATCTTTGGTGTCTATAAGCGATGGTTGAATCTTTCCATCAGGAGACCCATCTGCTTGTTTGCTATCTTATGATATAAAAAAATAGCTTGACATAATAACAGATTTTTTCTATCATTCATTAATGGAGGATAAAGGGGAGATTCATATTCAGAGTCTATTTATTAATGGGGGCTCGAAACAACAATTCCTAGTTAGACATTTTGGGTAAGGAAAAAAGTGAGTTCCGTAAAATTAAAATTTTGAATCTATTTTACATTGCAGTCAATTAAGTCATCGCCCGGTGGCGCAAGGAATCCATTTAAAAAACAACAAGAACAAACAAAGGCGGCTCAAAGTCCACTGAGCTTGACGGAAAGGAATTTAGTAGAAGTACCTTCAGGACCCGACCAAATAGAAAATAATGATGTAAGTATATTAGCGTACTTGCAGTTTTGAGAATAAATCTTTGAGCAATATCACAGACTAGCGGAGAATATCGCTTTATATTAGACTAGTATCTTCACGCCCCTATTCCCGAAGAGGTAGGCACAAGCGCACCTACGATTAGCCGAAGATATTTTGTCCCACAAATCTGATAGGTGGCAAGCTTATTGCTAACCGGGCACTTGCCAATCCCGGGTAACATTGTTTTTAACAGAAAACTAAAAAAAAATTTTTTTATTGTCCGACCCGGGAATTGAACCGGGCACCTCATGTGGTCAACAACAAAGCCGGACCACTAGACCAGAGGAGAAATTATTATATAAGGCTAGATAATACCACCCGCCCAAAGTCGAGGTTCCGAACGGCTAGCACATAGCCATGTGACAAGATCATTAAAAGGTCAAAATGAAAAAATATCATCAAAAAACACTTCAGTCGTTTATAAATCGATAGCGTGCAGGCTGCAGCCCGCCGCATTATAAAAGTTTTTGATGAATCCCGTGGGATCATCTAATTTTCTGGGATAAAAGTTGCCTAGATGTAGACCTCGCCACAGGATAGCAACGCACCATTAACACCTTTGGTGTCTATAGGCGATGGTTGACTCTTTCCATCAGGAGACACATCTGTTTGTTTGCTATCTTATGATATAAAAAAAAGCCTAGATGTGCTATTCCAGATCATCATCTACCTGTGTGCCAAATTTCATTGCGGTATGGTTCGGGCAAAAAGAAGACCCCAGCGTGGGTGTAAAAGTGTGGTGGATGTAGGTGGATAATTGTGCCGCTGGGGTCTTCTTGGTGTCTGTATGTGATGGTTTCTTTCCATCAGAAGAGATATCAAATTATCTTTTGATATAAGAAAACTGCCCGACGCTTTGTCGCATTGATTGGCGTGTTACGCCATGAATCCTTGGAGAATTGTGCAAACCTTACCGCATGTTTTCTTTTAACACTGCGTATAAATAAATGTTAATTCGTGTTTTTTAACAGCCTTTGAAACCATTGGATGGTGAAACATTCATGGATTGGTTCAACAGAAACAAATCAATCCTCGAACAACAAAACCCGGAGTTGACGCCATCGGAATTAACACGACATTGCATAAAAACATTTAAAAGTATGCAAGCAAAACCAGCTAGTGAAAATGGCCAGAAGAGGAAATTAGACGAGGAAGAGAGTACTCCAATGACGAATACGCCCAAGCAATCTAAATTAAGCGCCTTTGCATTTTCAAAGAAGTCCTGATCGTTACGTAGTTCGAACTAATATTTGTAATGGTTAGATTGATATAAGCACCAGTAGGGCTACTCTTGAAATCCGATTTCAATTTTAAATGAATATTTAATGAATTTTAAAGTATTTCGTATTCTGGACAACTATATTCAATTATTGGATTCGGCGACAGCGCCACACGGATTTTGAAAGTTTTTGGAACTACTCTTTATTGCTTTTATTCGTTATTTTGTTTTAAACGATACTTAAAATTTCCAATTGTAACACTAGCTTGACATATAACGATGACATCTATTTCCAATAATTAGGTCGTTACTATACCGTCTCAATGTGGGCAATATTGGTTTCAAGAGTACCGTTTTTTGACGATATTCGAAAGTTTTTTTATCAATATCGGTTAAAGATTTATATTGTTTTCAAGAGTAGGCCTGCAGCACCGACCACACAGCCCATAGACACCTAATAATAGGCGAATAACTTGTGTCAATACATCTGACTTATAGTTCCGATGTAAATCTCCACGCGCCAATGAGTAGTGATTGGGTAATCAGTGTCGACCAATCAGATGCTCTGTACATTACTATCTGTCACTGTGGCCTTGAGTTAGCCAATTACGGCGTTGCAACCCCGCTTCGTCTTACCTCAGCTAGTTGCCAGAATGCATTCAATACGGAAAATCAAACATTAGCCGTCTATAGGCTGTGTGGTCGGTGGCCTGCAGGTTTCTTTAATACACTGCGACCAATTGATTTAAAATATGTTATTACAATTAATTAAGCTTGTCGCTGTGGTACAATCACATTCAGAGTTTGCTCATTCGTGTCGTTCCGTTTCCTCTTGGAAGATTTTGAAGAATAGATCAATAATTGTTTATTTAGAGACATTTTCCGAGGCTTTCGGGCAAAAAAACCAAAGAATTTAAACCAATCCCAGAAATTTAAAAGCTACTTACTATTGTGACTACTAACGTTCGCTCGGGTTGACTACCGCCTTATTTATTCATGTCGCAATAGCATACTTGTCGCTGTCGTGTTTCGGTTTGCAGGGTAAGGTAGCTGGCAAATTTACGCATGTAATATTAAATCTCTATTGAAAGCATATTTATCTCTGGAATATACTATTAAAAATTCAATATTTTATGCAACGCAACATTGGTTACTTCATTTTATATACAAAACTTGGAGTGGTAAACTCATTTCAATCATGTTTTATTTATAGTAGAGAGTATATAATTTAATCTCGGCCAAATTGCAACAGGCGATGTTAATTTTTCCGTTTCACACATCGAAACAAATAAATTTAAAGTTGTTTGAGTTGTGTCATTTATTTATATACAAAAATTATTTTGTCTTACGGTGTATTATTCTATGACCATTTCTCGGTACGATTTTTGTTACTAGACAGAGTAATTACTAAATATATTAGTCTATGGTTACTATCGAATTGATAACCGTACCTTCGCCCGGATAACAAAACTGTAATCTGTTATAGTTGACTCTTTGAGATATTGTTCGACAAGAATGAGTGATAAAGTGTAGCCCATGATATTTTGCCTGTTTTGTTTTGCAGCGTCTTGTTACCCTACAAAAATTTACATTTTTTAATGTATAATTCGGTGCTATCAAGATTTTTTCATCAATCAACAAACTCTCGAAGGAAACAACTATCGCCTATAGAAATCAAATTAACTTACCCTTCAAACAAGGTTGTAATCCGGCAGACATTAACCTAGTTAGTGACAATTTGTTTTCCATTTGGAAGGGATCTAATACCATATAATTAAGCTTATAGATTACTCAATTCTTCAAACCGAAATTTGATAGTCACAAGCTCCGACGTTATTGTCAGATGATGCAATGTTTTATTTTATTCATTTGACACTGTAAAACAATAGTTAAAGAATAGCGACATTATCTAAAACGATCGTATTATGAAAACAATGAATAAAGTTATATTTCTAAAAGACTCGTTTTATTTATAAAATATAACTCGGCGCAGACGAGAAACATATATTTGATTCATACAAACGTTCGTAAAATAAACCCAGTAGATGTCCATATAAAAATTTATGCTTGTAAATGCAGTTTTAAAATTACACTTCTGTCGGCAATCCTCATGACTGCCCCCGATTTTGTTTGGAGATGCCGCGTAATTTGATCGATTGATCAATTTCTTTCCTTCGAAAAATCATTATTTACGCTGGATTATAGCTGTGATATTATAGTATAAGCTAGCTATAGCTTAAGGAAAGTTGCCATATTGGCACACTGAGAACAAAACAATGTAGGCCAGCTTCCCAACAGATTAGAATTTAGAACATATTTTACGTGCAAGTGCTGAAAAACAGTTGTACTTGTACCGGATGGAGGAAATCATAGTAGTGATAAAATTTGGGGAAGGTCTACAAGAGTTAGACGTCATAACCTTTTACTGGGTAAAATTATTGTTAGGTATATAAAAATACGTAAACATATTATTTTGTAAGTCATTTTAATTAAATATACATAAAAGCTTTGGGAAAATTATTCAAACATCCTATAGCTTGTACACGTTACATAGCCACAATCGGCTTCATCTTCTCAACTAGGCAAAATATTCTTATATTAATCATTTATAATTTACTAACTCATAAGAATTGGATTTATGGATAAGGTATACATCAAAATATGTAGTCAGACGCTACACCAAAAACCATAATTACACCTGCCCACTTAGTCATCTAGACGCGTAAATAATCAAGGGTTTGTATACTGTCGACTATTTGTCTTGGGGATGTCTTCACGTTGGCGGAATTAGACTTTCTTCCAGCGCATTATCATTTTGTAGATACTAATTATTTAAAGAGATTGTATATAAATTTAGTTGTTTCCATATTTGAATGTTATAATCGATAAGTTAAAATTGAAGCATGATAAAATTGCTATCGTTTTGTTTACTTCTTGGCTAAAACTTTAACAGATCACATTATAGAACAGATCTATCTAATGAGTACTTTAAAGATATTAAATTATGCAAAATGATTTTAATGAAATATTGTTAAAGGTTGCTCAATTCCACTTCATCGGGTTCGGGGAATATCCCTTCTTTGATCATACGTTTCCATTCGCTCCCTGTTGGATATTTAAACTTTTCTAAAGTCTCTGGTAGAAACTGAGTACTGTAGCCTGGTAACTGAAAGAAAAAAAGGATGATAGTCAATTTTGTTAAAAACTTATATTTCTTTAAAAAAAATTTCGAAATTTCTAATTATCACTGCGGGATCGGACTTTTGGAGAGCAAAGTGCTTAGCCAAAGGTTTGAGTGGGAGGGCTTTTAGCCCGCCCGCGCCCTATTGGTTGTCTTCTCAGCGTATCTTGTATGAGGTATATTAATCAAGCTGTCATTGTTTGATGGTTGGTTTAAAAAAACAAATTGAATGTGGTTATAAATATTTGATAGTTCGAGCAATTTCAATCTTTAGTCTTTTTGGAAGAAGAAAATTAACATTATTGGTTTTTACAATAAATCTACTTACACTTGGCGCCATGTATCTGGCGTTTTCTACAACGCAGGGATCATAAAAGTGTTCGTGTTGTTGGTCTACGTATTCAACTAGGCGGCCTTCCATAGTTCCGGAAACACACGCGTAGTCCCAATACTGCAAATGTTGTACCATCTCACATAGGCCCACGCCCCCCGCGTGGGGACATACTTTTACTGAAATGTTAAAATACTATAATAAATATGAATGTTTGGCGTGTCTTTGTTTTCGGATGATATTTGGTAAATACGCACATAGTGTGTACATATCCAGGCTTAACACATCTACTTTTGAACTTCCTGTTAAACGAAGTTACTAATTTCACCCCAATATTCATAAATGGAGTTTTTATCAGATTCCCACTTTTAAGATCCTAGGATGTTTTTCGGACTATTCTTACGATGAAATCAATATGATTGTATTGTTCTATATGTTTATGTGTTATAAAGCTCTTATAAAGCTTTTGAATGGTTTCACGGAATCAAAACGGCATTCGACTGGGTTTCACTAAACATAGACTTCTTGAAATTTTAAACCAACACGGCCTAGTAGATTTTGAGAAATTAAAAAAAAAACTCGTAAAAACAACTTCGCCGGGACGAAGTTTTTTTATACCTTTTTGACTAATCCAAAATGAAATTAGCTCTTCCTTAAAAAACTGCGTCGAATGCATTATTTTCAGAGGCATTAAGTACAAAAGGCAAACTTGGCTAAAAGATAGTGGACCTTTACATACCATCTATACATATAAAATCGTAGGAAAATCAAAACTGTACATTGAATATTTTTTAAAAAGAATACTTGGGGCGTGATCTACAATCGATATCAAAGCCAAACATATAGTTTTTAGAATTTTTGTCTGTTTGTCTGTATGTATGTCCGGGGTAAACTCAAAAAGTTTACTTCAAAATTTGCATGAATATTACTAATAGGTCGGGTCAACATATATGCTACATATTATCACGCTATCACCTACGGAGAAGAAGCTGTGCGGAGTAAACGAAGTCCGCGCGGACGAAGTCGTCGGCAACAGCTGTCTATAATAATAATACGTGAAGCGAATGTTGAGGTTTTAAATTGTATGTCTATCGTACCTACTATTACACTACACTATAAGCATGCAGACTAAGAACACTCAAAACTGTTTTGTTATCGTAAGATTAACAATCAGGTGGCTCTGATTGTTGTTTGGATGGACAGACAACCATCGCCTATAGATAACAAAGATATTAATCGTGCGTTAGTATCCGTGTGGAGGGGTGTTAACGCCATACGCTTAAGTTTACCGGCGACTACTCTCCTAACCGGAAAACGACAATGATAAGCACTGACGCTATTGCAGCAAGAATAAATAGATAAAATCAGATAAGATTATTGCAAAGCGAAAATGGGAGGTTCTTACACTTTGGGCTAAGTTTATTAAAGTGTTCCCCTTACAAATATAATTCGTAGGTTTTCATACCTTTCAACTTTTCAGCCATGAGATAAACAGATAGTATCTCGTTAATGCCGCCGATTCGTGCGGAGTCAACTTGGCAGTACTGCATGCCGCCACTTTGTAGAAACTGCTTGAACATTACACGGTTTGCGCACATCTCTCCGGTCGCTACTCCTATGCCGTATGGCCTGTGGACATTACAACATATATAATATGCTGTATCTGACAGTACTGTATAACGCCTTTTGGTAGACAATTAATAATTATAATAACATGCTGTCTGTGCGGGTGATTACTTTATTTGGCAATTTATAGGTACCTGAATAAAGTGTTGTTAAACTGTAATTTTAACTCCACGAAGAAATAACTCCAGAAGATCTACGCATTTTTAAAAAACATTAGTCTTTCCGAAACTGGTTGAGACTTAAATTACTCTTCTTTTAATAATCTGACATGCGCTTTTGATTATGATATGACCGCCCCTTCCGCCTAACTACGAATTGATGGGTTCGATTCCCGACAGGGACAAACATTCGTGTGATGAACATAGATGTTTGTATTTCTGGCTCTGGGTGTGGATTATGTTTGTAACAGTATATATTATGTATTTCTATGTATTGGTCTCGTTGACTAACAACCAATACCCCAAGTAAATAATTTGCTCACTTTGAGGTTAGATCGATTTTTGTAATTAGTTCAGCGATATTATTATTATTATTGTAAATAATACTACTGCAAGACTATGAAAATATTTTAATTACTGTTTTCTCGGTTATTTATTGCATTTTTTGAACATATTTGTCGATATACACGTATCAGCGTGAATTTTCACGGGTTCAATTTCGTCCCTCATCTAAGAGCATGCGGTATATACTGTTCGGTCTGAGCAAAGCATGGCATTATTACGGATCGAAGCGACTTCAAATTTTCACTTAATAAATATCATCACGTCGAAATAAATAGAAAATACACGCAAAAACAAAGTCGTATCATATTAATTTGGAAGGATGTATTTACCGAATGAATACAAGACTAACGTATTTACTAATTTCTAAATAGTAACTATGGTCGGATTAATCTGTTATTGTTCGTAGGTTATGTACACACTACACTGCCTTAAAAAGATTTGTATGGGCGGACGTTTGTTACCCAATCAATGAGAAAACGTTTAAACGGAATTAGACGAGATTTGCCACACAAATAGTTTATAATCTGGTTGACAACGACTATTCGTTGCACCGTTTCCGTGGGAGTCTCAAATATGTTATTACAAAATTGGCTGCTGAGTGCTGAGCACATCTAGCACCTATTTATTGCATAATATAATGAACTAGCGACCTGCCTGCGGTTTCACCTGCGTAGTTCTGTTCCCATGGGAATATCGGAAAGGTCTCAAATGGTTATCTTCCTTAAGAATCAATCTATTAAAAAACCGCATCAAAATCCGTTGCGTAGTTTTAACGATTTAAGCATACATAGGGACAGACAGAGAAAGACTTTGTTTTATACTATTTAGTGATATGTCACTGAACAATTTACATGGATTGAACCAAAAACGAAAGTAAGCAGCACATCAATAAATGTGTCATGATACACGCAAATATTCTTACTGTAAGGCTTTTGATATTGTTGCATGTCCTAAGACGTCGTCAGGAGATGTTGGTTCCTCGATCCATAGCGGTTTCAAAGGAGCTAACTTCTTCATCCATTGGATCGCCTCTCCTACACTCCACGCTTGATTGGCATCCACCATCTAAGTATATAAATAGTTAACTATGAAAAAGGAATGCTTATCTGAACATCATAGGAAGAATATAGGAAAAAAGAGGTCATCGGCCATTTAACGTTTTTGAAACCAATCATTCCAATCATCGATTAATTGGCTACATTTATTTTAAGGCCAATCCAACAAACATTAGTGACTACTAAAACAAGGAAAAATAATCTGATTTCACGTAAACTTTCGGAATCCTCGCACAACCCTAACATAACCTCGGATTGGAATGCATTGACCCAAGAGTCACAATCACAACTCAGTATTTTTCTAGTTTCCTTTTTGTACGGAATTTTGTGTTTTACTGTGTGCCTGCGCGAGTGTATGTGTGTAAGTTATCGAAGCATAATGAAAGCAAAACAAACCGTAGGTGTGAGAAATATCCAATATCTTCTCGTCTAATAATAGTTTGGCAAGAATATAAAAGGTTTATTCTTTGAAAAAAGCCTGGAGTCTGGACCCATATGACCATGTGTATGAAGTTGTGTAGACTATATGTATAGGTACGTTATGTCAAATGCACAAGGAATTAATAACTCTAAAGTATCCAAATTATGAGAAAAAACCTTTTCCCCGCGTTCTTGTTACCCAGCTTTCGAAGAATAGATCAACAGCCTTAATGTTGCAAAACATCTCGTACCACCGCCTTACCTATTCCTGCTGCAATAGCGTTGGGGCTCGTCACAGTCGTATTTTGGTTGTGAGGGTAAAATAGGCGGCAATCTTTAAGCATTTGGAATTACATCTCTGCCGTACGGTTAGCAACTTTGTTTGCTATGATATAAGAGACGTATGCACGACGAAAACTTGACGAAAACCGTGTACGTGTAGACCCAACCTTATTGTAATGCTTTGAATAAATAAAGGTCCTACCAAATAGATGCGAATTCGCCGCGGATTTTGTCGATAAAAATATAATAATCAAGATTTAGTTCATATTTATTTATAAGCTAGAATTCTCGAGCTCACTGTATAGGCAAACGAAATATTGGAAATATCAAATACAAATAGTCGTTATCTTGAAGTCATTGAACCTTCAAAATTAAATTCTATACAATAATATCTAAGCAACCTTACCAAATAATTTTTGTCCCCAATATATTTACGGACGAGACTGCATCTCCTATAGTCATCCTCTACGTTTACACCAACTTTTACTTTGAAGTGGGTGAAACCAAGGCTTAAATACTTTTCACATAGCTTTTTAACTAAGTCATCAGAGTATCCAAGCCAACCTGAAATTAATAGAAAACTATTGTAAGGATTATCTTCTAACAGAAAACCTGAAATTTAGGAAAATTGTTAGATTAGACTTAGTACTTTTTTATATCATAAGATATCAAAACAAGCAAATAGCTCTCCTGATGGAAAGAGAAATCATCGCCTGTAGACATCATTTGTAAATGGTGAGAGGCAGAGCATCTAAGAAAAAGCCCTGATCAATTGCTAATCCCGAGGTTAGTCATATCGATGTAAACGAATGAGTTCCAAACTCGATAGATACTAGAATTTTTAGGTTATGCACACAAAATGTGTCAACGCTTTCCTATTTCTAAGGCCAGGAGCCCTAGCTGTAAGTAAAAGTGTATCTTTTAAACCATAACATAATTATAATATAAGTATTAAAAAAAACACTTATAATTTCCCGTGTCTGTATAACTAATACCTAATAAAGTCTTTTCTTTTTAAAATCATAAGATAACAAACAAACAGATAGCTCTCTTGATGGAAAGAGAAAGAGACATCCATCGCCTATTGACACATAAAGATGTTAATAATGCGTTGCTATTCCGGTGGCGGGGTCTTAATATGCCACATGCATAAGTTTACCTTACACAATGACAAGCACGGATGTTATTCGACAGGAGTAGGTAAGGCGGTGGTAACAGACAATGACAAGAGAATGCAGAACTCTACCACCTAGTAGCCACGATGGCATTAACTCGTACAGCTAATCGTTCGCCACTTACGAACTGTCTGGCAAAACGACAGATGGTCTGTTCTTCAAAGGGGGCCTGGACCAAGACGGTACAAATAAAACGTTCAATAGTTGGCTTACTCGATTCGGATTATGAGGTGTATGGTCCAATACTCGCGTCGGTAATGGATGTTAGTGGGTTATATTACTGATTATCTCTATTATCTCAAAATTTTAACATAACCAAGTATTTTAGGATTGTTTTATTAGTAAAAATCTTTGTAGCAACCCTGATTCTAGTAGGAGTGTGATGACACCCCTGTACCCCGGGAAAACAATCGCGTCAGGTTACCGTCGATAAGAAGAGATAGGGGTTAGCACCGATTTCGGCAAGCGATTTGTGAATTATGATAAATAGAAGCGTCTACTGACACGGAGTTCACTTTGTCCGCCACGAAAGGGATCCGGCGTAATGATATTTCACATAATTTTCATTTATATTCCCCATATTGATCTTTTTCATAGAATAAATCAACTCTCTTAGAGAGATAAGGCGTCTAACATCGTGACCACGATATGTGACTAGCAACTTATTTGGTAGAGTGTCGCAACGTCTTACTAGTGTCGGATTAAGACTAATCGATGTCCTTAGCAATCCATGCTTGTGCATGTCCTCTATTGATAACTCGGATGAATAGTATACATCCATGATTGATAAATTAACCACACAGATAAACTAGTAGGTATATTTATTACAACGAGATAGATAATTGTTAGGTGACAACGAAAATCAACGCTCTAGCTAATTTAAAACTCGCAGGTTTTGGTTACCTTTCATGTGCTAGAACAATATTATTTTTGGGCCTTAAGTACCTAATTACTTAATTGGTTGCTACAAAGAGTTAATCCTACGGATTAAACTGTATACTTTCAAGACATTTTTAGGATGTCAATGTCGCTTGCATTTACACACAGAGATACAAAGTTATAATAAAGATGAAATAAAATTACTCCAGAGGTATTACTTAGCCTTAGCTTGTTATTCGACAAGATGAAATAGCACAATATTGCATATTTATATATTTAAACGATATATCTATACGCGTTTGACATTTACATATATTTGCTCATATGAGCGGCGAGGAATTTTACGCCCAACACCGTGTCTATTACATCTTACCCAGGTTTGGCTACCACCGCATTACATATTTCTACTGTAATAGCGTAGGTGCTTGTCGCTGTCGTGTTCCAGTTTGGAGGGTAAAGTAGCCGATAAATTAATGCAATTAATTGGTGTTCCATCCCTGCCACACGGATAGAAACGAACCATTACCATCTCTAGTGTCAATAGCGGATGGTCGTCTCTTTCCATCAAGAGACCCATCGGCTAGTTTGTTACTGATAGAGTGGAAAGAGTGGTTGATAAGAGGATTTTGACATTTCGTTCACTCTGTTTACCCGGAAAGAGTCGACGTGCTTGTTCGATGTCGCATTTGTAATGTATTTATTGCATAGAAATTATAAACACCACTAGTTTACCATTTGGAGAACTGTATGCTTATCAAAAAGCCACTTACCAACTTGAGTGGTGTATGCGGGATACCCCTTTTCCAGTAGCGTCTTGATCCTCTGAGCTTTGCCAGATTGTTTGCTTTTCAGCAGCTGTATCGCTTCTTCTTTCGTTATCACGTCGGTTATATAACGAAAGTCTATTGTTGACACCAGCTCCTGCAGTTATCAAGTTATTTGTGTTTGATAACGTTATTTATGTAAGGTTGGGTCAAGGTTGTGATGTACATAATAATTTGATATGAAATATTAAGTGCATAGTAATTACCTAGTATTTTTTATATATTTAGTAAATACAGATGTTTAAAACAAGTTTCTTTATTTATTTAACAGAGATCTGATAATAATAGAGGTACTCGTAAACTTGTAGCCAATATACTAGCAGAACTTGAAACTAGCTTTAAAGGCTTACATAAATTATATTCGTATCCGAAATCAATAAGTAAGTGTGCGAAATAAAGTAAGATACGTTAATTTGTAACTTGTTTCGGACCAATATTACCTAGATGGTTATATACCTACAGTCTACAGATGTCATTTTTCTGCTGATTAAAACAAGTTTCTTTATTTATTTAACAAAGATCTGATAATAATAGAGGTACTTGTAAACTTGTAGCCAATGTACTAGCAGAACTTGAAAAGGCTTACATACATTATATTCGTATCCGAAATCAATAAGTAAGTGTGCGAAATAAAGTAAGATACGTTAATTTGTAACTTGTTGCGGACCAATATTAACTAGATGGTTATATACCTACAGTCTACAGATGTCATTTTTCTGCTGATTAAGATTATTGTAGTCAATTAAAGGTCAATTGCAAGTGAACACGTAGATACCTATTAAGTAAATATCTTATTAGATATCTAACCTACAAGTTCGCAAAGAACCCTTGGTTGTTTTGTAAGAAACTCGGACGAATCCAACTCCTACAACACGAGGCCGGTTTTAAACAAACGAAAATTAAATATTTAAAAAAACAGTTGTGTGACAAAAGCTCGAGTTTCAAGTCTTAAATATACCTCCGATCTCCTGTGTGTATAAATGGATAAATGTTCAGTTGTAATTCAAAAATTGCTGGTTCGATTTAGGTTTTCAGACAAATTAATTCTACCGAATCATTTTAATCATCTGGGGGCACAGTAGTGCACCACTACAGTGAAGCGCAAAGGCATAACCTAACACCTAACTTTTCTTGAAGCGCTTCGTCGTTTTTTTGAACCCTCATAACTTGGGTTTGGATTATACAAAACAAAATTCTAGGGATATGATGTTAATAGTGGATTTATTAAACATATAAAGTTTCAATTGTATAGCTCTCTTATACTTTAAAAACTACTACTATTTTAAAAAAAGCCTATTTCGTCACTTAAGTACTTCCTGAAGTTCTAGACAGCTGAAATTAGTATGTACGCTAGTACACACACACAACAAAAGTTTCTAAAATTTGAAACTTTTATTCCTCAACTCTTTAAACTAAGGGATTGTATTTTGTATGAGACTTCCGCAAATTTTGATGCTAGAGCCTGGGAGGTTTGAAAAATCATATGTTATAAATAATAAAATACGTATTTCAAGATTTTAAGTATATCGCCATTTAAATTAGGGTATGGAATTTTGTATGGGTTTTCTTCGAAGTAAACTAACCTCCGGTTCCATATCCACCAATAGTCTCCATAGCGGCTTGTTTTCCAGCCTCGCCCACAAGTCCCACAGCGAGTTCAATATGCCGGCTACTGCTAAATGAATTGCTCCCTTTTCTGGTCCAATCTGAAATTAATAAATTATTAGTATTAATAATTTGACGATCGTAATAGACGACACATGCATTTTTTTTTATATAGAACATGGGCAAACGAGCAGAAGACTTACTTGATGGTAAGTGATCATTACAGCCCATCAACAGTTTACAATTTTATATGTGAGTCGACAATTCATCAGTGCAGGTGGATAATGTGTAAGAAAAATGTATTCTTTATGTGTAAAAATATATACCTACAGTAAGATACGAAAGTGCACGGGAGAGATACATGCGACTGGTATTTCCACTCCAGATGAGCACGTAAATCCGTCCGTCCCAGATAACGCAAGAAACAGTCGATAATCGTTATCGATGAATTGGAAAGTCATGGGCGTTCGGTTTACTGTCCCTACTTCGCAAAGGAACCGGGCGTGATGATAATTTTTGTCCTATAGAAATAAAATCAGTGTCAGGAAATGCTTTTTGTAAAAGTTAGACGATTGTACAGAATATGTTAGAATTTTCACATTACGCTATTTCACGAACGAGCCTTTCGTTGTTTAAGGAAAAAACCACTAGATGATAAAATATGATTGCTCTATAGCAATGCCTTAATATAAAACAATAGAGTGCAAGACAACGACGGATATACACCAGAGAATTTATAATTTATAATGTAAACTATTCACATTTCTAAAATAAAATGCATCTATTACCCATCGCATTTGAGAGTCATTTGTGATGTTTCGCCAGAAAGTGGCGAAATTTGAGAAGATGTCCGCAGCATTTTTTCCCAGGATAAACTTCTTCAAGGCCCGTATAGTAAAAACAACCACTTCTGTCC
Organism: Apodemia mormo; assembly: GCA_036924255.1. Lineage (NCBI taxonomy): Eukaryota > Metazoa > Arthropoda > Insecta > Lepidoptera > Riodinidae > Apodemia > Apodemia mormo. The sequence continues at coordinate 35,763,122 of JAUPFN010000002.1, forward strand.
CCCGACCACAGGTGAATGTCAAACCGAAGCCCTGCTTGCCATTTTTGGTGGTAGTTACGACGTACGCGCAGGAGTAGTTAGGATCGGTGTGCTGGAATATACGAAACAATACTCACTTTAAAAATATTAACAACACATTGTAATTAGTAAGATGTTTTGCAGCTACAATGAAGTGAACAAAATACATAATACATTATGCTTGTAGCTATATATTATATTGTAATATACCTATTTAACTATTCTATACTTTCTATACTATACTATTATATAATTCTATAAGTACTTTCCATCGTCGGCACAAGGTAAAATTCCATTATCATTACACGAATTATCACTTGTACATTAATTTCACTTTATTTTTAACATATCACTCAACCGGTTTCACTTTTTTAAGCATATTCAGGATGTTACTATACTATATTAGATTTTCCCCGTGTTGTATCTGGGCTCCTTTGAAGAATAGACCAACGCCCGTTCTGCCAGGCAGGTCGTAAAAGGCGACCGATTGGCTATACGAGTCACTACCATCGTGGCAATTAGGTGGTAGAGTTCTGCATTGTCTCGCCCGGGTCTGGTACCACCGCCTTACCTTACCTCGTGTTCCGGTTTGGAGGGCAAGGTAGCCGGTAAACTTATGCATGTGGCATTAGACTTCGTCACAAGATAGCAACGCACCATGAACATCTTTGGTGTCTATAGGCGATGGTTGACTGACCCATCTACTTGTTTGCTATCTTATGATATAAAAAAATGTGTATCGTTTGACCCTGCGGGCCATCCCTGAAACTTCCCGCTAAATTAAGGTATTTCAAGCTCAAAAGAGTAAAAACTGTAAGCATAGATTTTTTCAGATCAAACATTTATTTTGTTAAAAATGGCAGTATATTGATTATTGAAAAGCTGTATATTTTGGAAACGATGATCGATTTTGATCTTTCGAATGGCATTCAACTTAACTTTTGAGATCTAAAATATTGCTTTAGCTAAATAATCGATAGGTTGAAAAATTTCAAACCAATATCAAAAATATTTTCGTCAAAAATTTTCGTCATTGATAAATTCTAAACAAATTGACCGATTTCGATTAAATTATTAATTTATATAATTGATTAAAGTATTTGTCGCAGATTTTAAAGGGAAAAGCTGATAAGATTTTTAAATCAATCCGTGTATTAGCCTGAAAGTTATCTAGAAAATATTAAGTAAGTTTGCTAAAAACAACGTAATTTTAATATTTGAAAAGCTGTCACTTTTAAAAATTAGATTCGATTTTGATTTGTGAAAAGGCACGCAACGTAGTTTTTTAGTACGAAAATATCGTAGAATACCAAAATTTTGAAGTTATGTCGAAAAATACTTTTTTCAAAAAGTTTCGTCAACGACTACTCCCAAACGAATATACCGATTTTGATGAAATTTATGCATTAGGCGTAGGTTGTTGAGGAATAAAGTTGATTAGTTTTTGTACTCAATCGATACATTAACCTGGAAGTTATATTAAAAAGATACTATTTCCAAATTTTTTTTGAGGTTTTTTAAAATTTCCAAAATCTCCTGGGCCGGCTTGGTTAAAATTTTCAGGAAGTCTAAGTTGAGCAGAATCCAATTGAATACCATCAACCGCGTTTCGATCGGTTCAGCCGTTCAAAAGTTATGAGATGTTTTCATACACACATACACAGCACACACACACACACACACACACACACACATACATACACACATACATACAGACAGACATACTGACGTCGGAATGAAAATAGTCGGAAAAGATCCCTAGGACCTCAAAACGTGGAGATCTGGTGAAAACTCGATTTTCGAAAATCGGGGCAAAATCAGTAACTTCCTTATCTACATACCTACGTAGTGGGAAGTTAAAAAATGTACACTTTTCTGAGAGTCTAATTTAAACACACAATCAACCGAATCCCTATTCCTGTATCTTTAAAACAATGCATCAGATCTTTGCCAAATTTAAATGGGACGACACGGGAAATATACATACCCTTTGAAAAAAATTGAAACCTCCTCATTTTTGGGAAGTCGGTTAAAAATAAATAAGTGAGAAATTATAGAGGTACGTTGCTGCTTATGGACTAGGAAAAACAATAACTAAATGATTATTTAATTTACCAAAGCGTCAGATCCATGGCCACCGAGTGATGTTGGAAACCGTACGTCCAAAACATCGATCTTCTCGATATCCAAACCCTCTTTATTTGGAAGCGGCATTGCAACACTTGTGTTTACTCAGTTGATGATATACTCACACTGAGTGACGCTTACGTTATCATTTCGTTTTTATTGTATTTATAAGATAAAATTATCAACTTACAAGTCATTACTGCTTGCCCTTGAACCTTCTGAGTCTGTCCAGATCAAGGAAGTTACATTCTACCCGGAATGTTTACACGCGCTTCAAAATCGTTCCGAAGAGTACCACGACATGGGTGGAGTGTGTCTCTTTCTACTAATAAAGCGCCAATCGCAATATATAAGTGCGGCCATGCATAGTTTGCAAATTACTACTAAATAATTCTACTAATTTAAGAAACAGCTTTTGCATTGTATAAATAATTACGTAATAATTAAAATAAGCACATTTTAGAATTCACTATGTTAATTACAATACATTTTATGTTAACGTATTTATCGACGTGTATGATTAAAAGTGATTTAACGATTACCGAATATATAAAAATCTACCACCAACAGTTTTATTTAAACACTGGCAATTGCAAGAAAGGCACAACATCCACTCATGTCGTTGTCTTGCTCAGAACGTTTTTCCCCTCTGTTATGTAAGAAACAAATGTCAACTTTATTAAGAACTAAATAAACTACATTTTTCAAATATTGCTTCGTAACAATTCCAGTTATCGCATATAAGTTCCTTGGTCCAGATATATCATCTACCAATTTGTAAGTGCTTCCAATGGTCGCCATGTAAGGCTTATGTTATCTATGATTCATAAAATAAAACAATATCAATTATTTGTGACTTTTATGTGATTATTGGGCTAGTGAGCGAACGAGCATAGTACTTATATTATGAACTTAACTTTAGGCTGATAACGCGCAACCAAATTTAAATGCTGTCTTGTAATTGCACGACTCAATATGAAGCATAATAGAGTTTTTTTTTTATATCATTGGATAGCAAACAAGCAGGTAGCTCCCCGGATGGAAAGAGAAACCATCACATATTAACACCAAAGATGTTAATGCTAATGGTGCATTGCTCTCGGAATGGCAATGCCACAGGCGCAAGTCTACCGGCTACTTAATCGCCAAAGAGAACGAATAAATAAGGCGGTGGTACCACATAGTGCTCTACAATTTAAACATTTTTCGTCTTTTTTTGCAACTATTTCTGCTGTCATTCTCTTTATACTCGTATGTACGAGTATATGTTACCAGCCAAACCCGATTTCAGGCCAAACTAGTTAGTTCTAGGACGAACCGCTTCAACCTAAGCGTGTATAGCCTAGCCTAAATACTTCAGGCAAAACCAGTGTGGCCTACGCTGAACTTTTTTTGAATTTAATAGGGAATGGAATAATCAGGGATCTGGCGTGAAGGTGAAAGAACACGTTGTAACCTCTAAAGGCGAAGATACCCCTTACGCTGTCGTTCCCATTACCTACCTATTGAATCTCATCCGTGTTTTGATATGTTGAATATTTGCTTTTGGAAATTTGGATTAGTTAGTGTGCTCGTGTGTTCATATGTTTGTATGTTTGTGTGTGTGCGTGTGTTTGTGTGTATGCGTGTGTTTGTGTTTGTTTTGTGTTGCTATGCGTGTGTTTGCGTGTGTGTGTGTGTGTGCGTGTATGTGTTTGTGTGTTCGTGTGTCGGTATGTTCGAATGTTGTTCCTATGTTCGTGTGTCCGTATGTCCATAACAAACATACAAACGTACATACGTGCTAACGTACTCACGTGCAAACGTGCCAACATGCATACGTACAAACGTACAAACAAATATACATACATACGAACATATACATAAACATACATATATATAACATATACATAAATAAGAGTAGTTAAAAAGGCAGAACAACGTTTGCCGGGTCAGCTAGTAAAATATATAAAAATCAATTGCTGTTCGTTAGTCTCGCTAAAACTCGAGAACGGCTGACGGTTTTGAATCAATTTTTGAGGTCTAGGGAAGGTTTAAAAGTTTTTAAGAAAATATTTAAAAACATAAGAGTAGTTAAAAAGGCAGAACAACGTTTGCCGGGACAGCTAGTAACGTATAATTTTGATTAAACTGTGATTATACTTCGGAATTTAATACAGTGCCATGTTACGTAACTAAGTGTAGATTAAAGTTGACCTAAAATATCCCTCATTATTCAATTTTTTCTTTATCATATTACAAAATAAATCAAATCGTAATTAGAAAGTTCTGAAAATTCTGAAGAGATTTTTTCCCCGCCATTGAAATGAAAAACATTATTATAACCTTGTATTTTTCCTATAATTTAATTTATATACCTAGTTCGAGACGTGTCGCTACCGAGCGAACGTCGAACTCACCCTGAGGAAGGACCTCATATAGTCCCGAAACTAGTCGGAATTCGGAACCTACGTGCGCCGATTAAACATAAGTGTAGTCGTTTTAAATTATTTAGGTTAAGTATATTATGTTATTTATCTTATAAAGGAAAACTATCACGGTTTTCTGGTTAATCTCTGTCTGGTTAATTAATTTTAAATTATCATGGAAGTTGAGGGAAATAATACCTACCTTATTTTTTCGTAACAATGGAATTTGAAGGTCTAGGAACACGGAATTATTAAAGAGATACTTTTATACTTTATTATTTGTACTGTGTCTGGGAACGACTCCATACATCCATGGGGGCCATGCGGCACGCCGTGTCTCGTAATAGCCTCGGAGCTTGCAATGAATTTTGGGAAGGTCTTTTTGGCAGATTGGAATTGCGAAGAAATATAATTTCGTGAAATGCCGATACCAGGCCTGCGAGTCTGGCAGAGCGTTTGCGGTTATTTCGCTACTGCGCAGTATACTACATTTGCAAAAAAAAAAAAAACAAAAAATGTGTTTTTGGCAACTTGATTTTTATTCATCTTTTAAGTGTATTTTTTAAGAATTCGAAAAATATGTTCCAGGCTTTTTTGTCGGTTATAAAGTATTCCCAGATACTTTCAAATACATATTACGAAAGTTTCGAATAAATTTATTTAATATTTATATAATTATTTAATATTTTATTGTACACAACAAAATATAAAATAAATAACTAAATATCCCTCGTGTTGGTCTGGACTCTTTTAAAGAATTGACTAACTGCTGTTCTGCCAGGCAGATCGTAAAAGGCGACCGATTGCCTATAAGTGTCACTGTCATCGTGACTTATAGGCTGCAGAGTTCCGCAACGTCTTGCCCTGCTATTTGGTACCACTACCTAACCTATTCCTGACGTAATAGCGTCAAAGCTTGTTATTGCCGTGGTCCGGTTAAGGTAGCCGGTAAACTTATGCATTTGGCATTGCTATCTCGCCACACTAATAGCAATACACCATTAACATCTTTGGTGTATAAAGCGATAGTTTCTCCCTTCCTGAGAGGAGAATCGTTTGGTTGTTTGCTATATTATGATATAAAAAAACTGCAAATTCTACATTTTGTACGCTTTTATTTTTCTTATATTTTTATACTATTGGATAGCAAATAAGCTCTAAGCTAGGTAGCAAACAACGATGTTAATGATGCGTTGCTATCCGTGTAGCAGGACGGCAATACCACATGCATAAGTTTACCGGCTATCTTACTCTCCAAACCAGAACACGACAATGGCAAGCATTTGTCGCTATTGCGATAAGAATATTTAAGGCGTTGGTACCCAATACCCGGGCAAGAGGATATGGAACTCTACCGCCTAGTAGTCAAGACGATAGTGACGCATATAGCCAATCGGTCGCCTTTTACGATCTGCCTGGCAGAACAGCAGTTGGTCTATTCTTAAAGGAGCCCGGAACAACACGGGGGATATGTATTTATTTATTTTATATTGTGTTGTGTATCTACAATAAGTAGTTAAATATCATTGATATAAAAAATTCAAGATACACAATCAGTGTCTCGCCCTCGTAAAACGCCCTCTAAAAATGAGCGCACAATTTAAAATTGTGCGCTCATTTCAAATAGAATCGCATTGGTCGCGACCCGTGGTCGCAACACTGTCTATTATCTTTGTACGTTGCTTTGTAAAAACAACTATAACTTGCCCTTAAAGTTGAATATGCAAAGACATATGTTTTGTCATACCTATAGCTACTTATGTGAAATTAAGGATAGTTTTGAGTGTCAGTTCGAGACTGTGCATCTTGGTTTTTTATATCAATGTTAAATATATATTAAATAAATTTATTGGAAACTTTATTGGGAACACTTTATGACCGAAAAAAGGATTGGGATATTTTTTTTAAATTTTTTAAAGATCCACTTAAAAAAGAAATAAAACTCAAATTGCCAAAAATACATTTTTTTGCAATTATTTTTTTTGCGAATATAGTATACTGCACCGAAGTTTAATAACTGTGAACGCTGGGCCAGACTCGCAAGCCTGGTATAGCCATTTGACGAAATTATATATTTTCGCAATTCCAAACTGCCAAAAGGTGCTTTCCAAAATTTATCGCCAGCTCGTAGTCTATAACCACAGACCAACCTCTATGTGCTCGTAACGATAGGTCAAAATAGCATCCATTTACGACAATGCGTGAAGTTGAGTTCAAACCAATGACGTGTATAATAATACACGTCATTGGTTTAAACCATTGACGTGTGTGGTAATATTATACATGTCAATGGTTTAAACCTTTCTTTGACAAGAGAAAGATAAGTTTCCATTATCTAAGAAACCTTTGTTGTGAATATTCACAGACGTTCGATTTTTAAATGATATTGATTTGTCGGATGTATGACAAAAATTTTAAATGCCAAACACACTGACATACAAAATTTCATCATTTTTACTAAATTATTTTCGAAACGTTAATCAATTAAGACTTTCCCATGAATACAAATAATCAGCCGAAGCCATCCTTTTTTTACGATGTTATTAAATCGGTGAATGTAGACACTGTCTTTGCGAAATCCAATCCACCCTCTAGGGCGGCGTCACCAAAAAGAGATTCTCCACCAGTGGATAAAGCAGGCGGGGGCGACGCGCCAGTTCATAAAACATGTTCTTGTAGCAAAAATGTACCGGAAGGAAGCAAGTGTACTGCTGGTGATAGAGGAAAGACTGGGGCTGGCGTAACAGGATCTCGCACTGGTCGCATTTGTGACAGAGATAAAGACCCAGACGCTTTACCATCCAGCTCTATTAATCCTGGCCTACTGCGATATATACATAATGCTGCACGTTACAGACTGCCTCAATGCTTCGAAGGTGCTTGTATATCTGTCAAACAGAGCTCAAGCAGCAACTGGGTTTTAGGTCACTCAATGTCCTTCAGCTCTGTAACACCGGGTGGTTATAAAGTGCTTTTATCGTATGCAGATAAGAATAAAACAATAGGATTACCGTATTTCGTAATGGAAGCTGCACCAGGAGGCCAAATGAGTTGTGAGATGCGTGTTGGACCATCACCGGGTACAAGAGCCACCGTAGTAGCGCAAATATCTAAAGGAGAGTTCCATAGTTTTGAAAGCATTTTGGACGCATATTTCAACACGTTCACTGCTTCTATTATTGCTGTGAATAAAGAATTTATTGCGCTCCACTATCTTCAGGTATTTGAAGCACATTTAAAGTTGTTTATATTTTACTAAGTACTTAATCATTATTTCTCAAAATCGCTCTTTAGAACTAGCTGCTGCGGAATCTTCAGCGCAGATACAATTTGTTCGTGTGTTTTTAGAACGCGCAGCGACTTTTAAAATTTTTTAGAGCCATACCTTTTTTGATTTCCGGGTTAATAGTAAGTTAATTCTATTAATTCTATTTATTTTCTTGTTTGATAATAGCAATAAGTAACACATATATATTATGTTCGTTATAAGTTGCAAATTAAACAGAAATTATTGACGTTCTTTACTACTACTGACATATGATTTGTATTACATAAATCCTACATTTAGTTGCAGTTATTAATAACGGTAGAGAATTTTGTCAATTAAATCAAAAGTAGACAAAACAAAATTAAAATAAATAAATATTACGTCGGCTGGTTTTCTGGCGGTATAATATTGGCGGGGTTTAGTTGGGGGGTAATTTACGTTACAAAACGTCAATCAAATCGAGGCTTTTACACACATAAACCACTATATCGCGCCGGTCAGACAGCCGGCGGAAAGAAATTAAATTGTACTATGGGTTTCGACTGAGAATAGGGCTGTTAGGATGACATATTGCTCCGCATTTCGCAAAAACTTCACAAGTGATGAGTAAGGTGTGCAAAAAATTCTAACAAAGAAATACTAAAAAAACATTTTCATTCTAATTGATATATATTTTTATTTAGATTCCCATCAGATCATGTTACCATGGATGTATAAGGTGTAAAAATAAGGTGTAAAATAACTAACACGACTTTTATATATATATATATATATATATATGCTGATATATTTTACTGTTTTTTTATTGATAAATATTAAATTTTAATACTTTTTAGCCTATTTTGGACAAAGACAACCAAAACCCACAAAAATCGCAACAAAATTGGTCTCGTCGTTTTTGACTTATAAGTGGTGTAATTAACATGGCTTTTATATATATATATATATATATATATATATATATATATATATATATATATATATATATATATATATATATATATATATAAATGAACAGCTAGACTAATATTTTTATTATATTTTTTACCAATTTCACACTTGTGGTATGAAGTTGATAACAACCGCGATCCTGTTCTTAGTTGGAACGCATAACTAAATTGTTATCGCAGGCCATCACCGATCAAATATCCCTGGGTGCGGAAATCGTAGCTCGTGGCCACGCTACTGAGCTAAGCTCGGCTTCGGGAGCAGCGCGTTGGGCTAATGAAGATCACTCTGTCAGTGCTACCTTGGGGAATCGAGGGTTGGATTTGTGTTACGCGCGAGCCATTAAACCTTTTTTAACTGTGGCAACAATGCTTGAGGTGAGTATAGACCATTAGTATTTATTTGATTATTTACTTACTGTGCAATGTGCGTCCCAATCACGGATTAAACTGGATACGCCTTTCAAGGCGATTTCTGAGGTTGTCAACGTCGCTTGCATTTATACAGAGATATACAGAGTTATAATACTTGCCGATGAAATGAAATCACTCCAGAGGTATTCCTTAAGCCTAAGCTTTTTACTCGACAAGGTAAAATAGCACTATAATATGACATAATTATTTCTATTTTTTTGCTTTATAATATATCGACACGCATTTGACATTTACATACATTTGCTCATATAAGCGGTTAAGCATTTTGCGCCCAACACCGTGTCTATTAGTATTTGTGTGGTCTGTGATCGCAACTTACCATGTGATGTTAAAGGACTTGTGTATTTTTAGGGTCCCGTACCTCAAAAGAAAAAAACGAAACCCTTATAGGATCACTTTGTTTGTTTGTCTGTCTGTCCGTCCATTTGTCAATATTCTTTATTTTTTCAACGTGTAAAGGTATGGGGTTAAAATTAAAACCATATATTTAAATTTACAGTACAGTTCTTCGAAGTTGTGAAAAACTCAAACTTCTTAGTTAACAAAAAAAAGATACAGCCGTTTATGCCGCAAAAAACACGTTTTTTTTCAGACTCAAGGTAATCAAAATTTATAGGATACTTTTCGTTGATCAAGAACAAGAAATTTGGCAAGTAATCGTCTTACACTACAAGTACAGGGAAAAATCTGAAACTGTACATCACTACATAGTATAAAACATGGAACATAGAACAAGTGGAAGTGAAGAGTGGGCGTGCCGCGTGCATCACTATTATGCGCTGTTACTCTAAATTGCCTTAGTGATACTTACCATATCTTTAGGAGATAGTCGTCGTGCGAAAATCTATTATACACTGAATTATGCCGTATTGTGTCATCCTTGAATGCAGAAATGATAGTAGAATACAGATGATTAAAAATGGAGATATTTCATATCATTCGAAAGTACAGTTTTCATTTTATTTTAATTAAATTCCTGGTTTAATATAATCTCTAATGATATAATAGAAAGTCAAGCTAAAATCAGCCGTACACCTTACACATAAAGTTCATTTTAGGTTGACCTAATTTTTCTAGAAAGATATACGTAATGACAGTCATTACGTATATCGTTCTAGAAAGTTCTCTACTCAAATATGATCAACTGAAAACTACGGAAAAATCAATACTGCCATCTATTGTAGAATAGCGAAACTATATACACAAATAGACTCATCTATTTGTACAATAGTGAAACTTAAGATCTTATTAAGTTTCACTATTGTACAAATAGATGAGTCTATTTTGAATAGACTACAAAAGGACGTAAATACTCTTTTTTTTTGTAGCAAAATAAAATTTATTGTAACGCAGTTTGGTATATTTTTAAATGTTCTGTTTGTGTGTTTCGGATTATTGTTGTTTAAAATGAAAACAACCAATGAAACAATGTTTGCATTAGTAGTTTATATGCAATAATGCTTATTTTATGTGTGAGTATGGCGATCGCGGTCCTGATACAAATGTTTGTACTTGCCAATTCCGCTTGTTCTATGTTCCATGGTATAAAACAAAGTCGTCTTCTCTGTCTGTCCCTATGTCCCTATGTATGCTTAAATCTTTAAAACTACGCAACGGATTTTGATGCGGTTTTTTAATAGATAGATTGATTCTTGAGGAAGGGGTTAATATACAAATCTTTCCGATATTCCCACAGGAAAAAAGTTACTTGCGAAATAATTCTACACGGAATTCTTGTGTACTGGGGTCACAATGGACTCTATTGATTCCGGGTCACAAGGCGGGCCAATCTTTGACAGTTGCCAAAATGTCATGTGCAGCACAGACACGTTTTGTTGTAAATAATAATGTAAATAGATAGTAAGGCAGGATAGAATGTATGTTTCGTTTAGTTCGTAAGTTTTTTGTAATAAATAATGTTCATTTTCGTCTTTTATTCGCCCTAAGACCTACATACAGCTTTGTTGTGTAGAAATAATAAGGCTTTATGTAGCTATGATCTTTGCCTATTAGGCATATTACGAGTAAAGCGAGTTCCACGCAGTCGACGACACTACGAGTCGACTCTTGCGAGATAGTATTTATATGCGGGAACTCGCAATTACGAAAATCCGAAAAGTACAAAATTCTGTATGTAAACAAATGTTTTATGATTGTAAATAGTATGTATAATGTAAGTATAAGCCTTAGGCATATGTTTAGACACTTTTCGGTACTATAAAGATAGTTAACAGGATAGTACGACCTGAAAAGGCGTACAACTCTGTGATTGTAAGAGTTTCCGAGGTCCTGTAAGAGCATACAATGTATATAACACTCTTGTTTGTTATTGTATAAGTGTATTTGTGTTAGATCCTTGTATGTATATAAGAAATAACACATTGTAATTAGATTTCGGTAGGTCTTAGGGCATTACGTACTTTGTTTTGTATATATTTGTAAAAAGGTAGTACCGTTGCACTCGCTAGAGGGCCACACTAGTTAATTAGAGGTAGAAGAAGCTACCTAAGATAAAATTATAAAGATTAGATTACGAAAAGTAGGATTTTAACAAATCCAGACATTGTGGCGCCACACTCGGCGCCGTCTGTCTTTGTAGATTTCCGCCGACCGTCTGGCCGCGCACTATAAATATCGGAGAGCGCGGCCATACATTTAGTTCCGTTCCAAGTTCCGTTCCAGTAAAGTTACAATTTCGTTACGACTCAACAAGTTTCCCAGACAAGTTCCTGGGCTTTAGTATATATCTATAGGGTACCGGCTTTAGAGTAGGGAAGTGTTAGGGCAAGTAGTGGCTCTCCATAAAATAGGTTAAATATTTGCAACGGTGCTAGCTTTATTGCTATTTCGTTACAATAAAGCGCCTTTGCAAGGAAAAGTTGTGGTCTCAATTATTTCTCCGACACATCCGGCTCAACAGAAAAGCACTACGGCTGGTGGGGCATCGAAGAGAGAAGAACCAGATATACAGTCCGCTGGCTCCCCCGGCTGTAGTGCACATGTCATGTTCAGTGAACGAAGTCCTATCAGTATCTACTTACCATAAATGCGTATTCTGTTCACAGGTCGGTTTCGCAGTACGTCGTGCGGTGGCCACGTTAGCCTATGAATGGAGCACACAGGAATGGACAGTTCGGGGCTCCGTAGACTCTGACGGACTTGTTGGAGCCACACTTCAAAAAGCTCTAGGAGGGAAAAGAGCTCAACTAGCTTGCGCATTGTCAGCTCTTTTGAACCACCCAAATGACAAGTTTAGGTTAGGTTTTGGAGTCACTGCGGCAATCAACTAAATATCTTTTATTATTTTGATGCATATTACATGACCCGATTTTTGTAGTGCTTATAGTATACAATAAAATGTGTGTGATACTTCCCACTTTAGATTCCCACTAGTTATTACCGAATTGGTTATGTTTGCCAGCCAGATTAGCCCTTATAAGGCTAGTTTCTACTCCCAGTCCCAAGACCATCAAACAATGATTGATAAACAACACATTATTTTTTTAACAATGACTACTTTACTATTCAGAAGTAATAGAACATATATATGATGTAAAAAGATTGCAGTCGTATGTAAGCACAGTTTGCTGACAAGCATTACTTGATCGTCTAGCCTGCTGCTATTTTGCACTGCACATTGAAAATTGACTTATGAAGGAAATTCTTAATTCTTGTTATCTAATGCATGAACAATATTGCACCATCTGTCGTAAATAATACATGTAAATATATATAATTAATATAAATATCCAATACGTCATGAAGATGCTTTAAAAAAGTAAAATCGGTTGACAAATATGCTAAAAATATATACTTATATATAGCGTGTAAGAGACAACATGCCATTTTTACGTTTTGTCATGCTGGCAAATCTTTTTTTTTTGTGGGAAATGAAAAATTTGTTTTATGATTTCTTATTTCTCACCACGCAACCTTAAGCGTACGTAGCGCCGTCTCCTTGCGTCCGCGGAACTCTCGAACCAGCCGTTTATTTTGCGTGGCATGAGGCACATAATAATACATTGCTTATTTTGTGCATTTCCTTAAATTTTACCAACTTTCTAAAAAAAGCAATTACTTGTAGATGTGTGTGTTAATTGTAGAGTATTACAATAAATCAATATATACCAAATTAAGTTAAAAAAATTGACAAAAAATCTAAAATTTCCCACATAAATTTCCAACAGTTTCATCTCGGAATCGGGATCCAAAGCTGTGGGTTCGATTTTTGATAGACCTTGCACCCCGTAGGTTCAACATAATAAAAATGTTTAAGTGCACTTTTAATGAAATTTTAATAAGCACCGACGATGGTATTAAATTGAGATGATAGTAAATATTGATCTAATACATTGGAGACTTTCCAAATTATTACCTAATATTTCAAAATTCCAACTTGTTATTTAATACATTTGGGTTTGCCGGAACATATACAGGAGATAAGCTCGCTTTGACGCTTTATATCATTTTTGAAAAGATTTAATATAATATATCTCACTCTATCTTATTCTACTTGGTGACTCCATTTTTCACAACGATACTCTTGCACAAAAAAAAACAATCCTATATAAAAGACAAATAGATGGTTCAAGGTTCAACAACATTATTATTTTGTTCTAATTATTAACAATATACATTATATTATGTGGATGTGCTATTAACATTATTATTGACCTAATTTCTGAATTTAATGTATCGTATTTTATCGGGAATTCGGTCGTGTTGTATGAGTTAAAATATCTATGATATTGGTATATCTTGTAATTAGTAACGTTTACACAAAATTATAAAATAAAATGAATATAGGTAAGTAGCAGTTTTATGCATTTCTACTTTGTAACAAGGTGTACCTCATGTGTATGTATATGTGTCATATAATAGTATATAATATATACCTAATTACTATCCTCTCATGAGTACATACCTAACTAATTAAATTATTTGTAAACGCATTTAGAATAAAAAGTCAAGTTGTACTTACTTTTTAGAGTAAATTTATATCACTAGTTTATATATTTTATTCCTATTTCCTAAATAGGAATATTTTAATGTAATGTTTTGTATAATAAATATGTTATGTTTGTTGTGTGTGTTTCATATAAAGAATCGACCTAATATTCCCTTGTCAATATTTTTTATTTCGAAATAAAATAGGTTCAGACACACATTTGGACAAAGAGTGAGAGAAAAAATGTTGGAATTATCTAACGGGAGAGACCAAGACCAAGGTAAGGAAATAAATGAATACAAAATCATTTTTTTGAATAATTTTGATGTACTCTTGTCTCTCTTCCGTCCAGTAGCGGCGTTAGGGTAGGGCGCGGTTGGGCGACGGCCCAGGGGCGCCGGAGAAAAAGGGGCGCCTCTTTAAGATTCTTTATAATATCCGAAACGCGCCCCTTTGTTGTTGCCTCGCTCATTGAGCGAGGACTGCTTACTTGTAATTTTCCCAAAAATTAGGGAAAAATTGTTATGTTGGCAGCACTAGAATGAAATGTAGTGACCGACCATACAGAAGTAATGTGTTTTTCTATGGTTAGGGATTCCCGAAATCTATCTCTTTGTAATTTTTGATGAAGCAATTCTTGACATAAGTGGATGCTCTTAAAACAATTGTTTAATCGTTTTAAAACAAACAAACACAGTAATCAGACGTTTAACGCTATGTTGCGATGCTCTTGTTTGCTTGTTTGCCTGATCAGAATGTGGTTATCCTTGCTTATGTTATCAATTTTATTAAAGATCGCAACTCACAAGAACTGTATCCAAATGTATGGATATCATTGCGAATGTTATTGACTATACCTTTAACGGTTGTTTGTAGGGAAAGAAGTTTTTCCAAGCTGAAGCTGAAAAAACATATCTGCGATCGACAATCTCTCAATCTAGATTAACAAATGTAGCAACTTTGTCAATTGAAAATGAAATTGTAGAAAACATAGACTTGGAATCATTACATAGTATAAAAAATAACTACGTTAAAAAAAACCGACTTCAAAAACTAAAATGTAAAAAATAATAAAGATTTAATATTAATTAAATACTACCCATTATTTATATGTGATATTTACTAACAGGTTTGAAGTCGGTGCCAAGCCAATTCGGCACGCACGCGCGGGCAGACGTTGACGGACGCGGACGTTTTGAATACATAAATTTTTGAAAGAATTTATTTGCAAGAATATGGGTGTTACAAGTTGTTAAAAATAAATTAAGCTACCAACATATTCTACCATTATGTGGTGTAAACTTTAAATTAAGAATTTTGATGCGTTTTAGCTTAATTGATAAATCTACATTAATTCACATGACCATTTAGTTTAGGAATTCTGTTGAATAAATTTTAGTAATTGTTTTTTTTATTATTCTTCGTATTGATTGAAGCTGCTTATAATATTAACATTTAGTTGCTCTTTATTAGGTATATTTACGCATTTTAATCTTTAAAGTAGTCATTTTATTGTATTAATTTGCTCGTATTCATTTCAGTGATTAAAATAGTAATATTTGTTTAAGGCTTGGCACGGACTTCAAACCTATCAGTAAATATCACATATAAATAATGGGTAGTATTTAATTAATATTGAATCTTTATTATTTTTTACATTTTAGTTTTTGAAGTCGGTTTTCTTTAACGTAGTTATTTTTATTTAATACTTTTTAGTGTATTGTTGTATTGTCAATTACTTATGGGTAGACCTACAACAGATGCTGCGCGCCTTAAAAAATATAGATCTCAAGAAACCGGAACGGATAAATGTAGTCGTCTCCGTAAAAATGCTATTCGAAACTCAATGTCACGTTCTTATGAGACTATTAAAGATCATGAAAAACGTTTGTTGGCCATGAAAGCATACATGAAATTACGCTAACGTCAAGAATTTTTTGTACAGTATAATTCTAAGCTCGGTAAGATCCAGGAGCGTATAGCGAATGAGTCTTTTGAGCGGAGAGGTAATAGACTTGGTGTCAATAATGAGCGTCTAGCGAACGAATCTGCCGAGCAGAAAGCTCATAGAATTGGTCTCATTAAGGAGCATTTAGCTAAGGAGTCCGCCGAGCAGAGAGCTACGACACCGTACAGCAACCGAGTCTGCACAGCAACGTGAGAATCGGCTAGCGGCAGCGCGTCAGACGTCACAAAGGCTTCGTTCAATGACTGAGCGTAATTTTATAACCAACATACATCAATATGCTGAAGTACCATGTACAATCTGTAAGAAATTATTATATCCAAAACAAGACACGTCATTAGCCACAGCACATTTTGATTTCCTTTCGGAGGAGCTACCGTTGCTCGAGTACCATAAAAAAAGAAAAGTTCCTTCTCAGAACTGGAACAACATGGAAGTTATGTCTATCTCCTAAACTGACCGAATTGACAGACGTAGAACAAAGACTTTTGTGTCAAGAGTAGTTCCTTTTATAACTAGTTACTACCAAGCACCAAAGTGCTCGTCAACACCAATCAAACGAGCCCAAACTCGATAGAGGTGTGTCATTTTAGTACTGAGCTCCTATGGCCACCTTCTGGCTTCATCATCGGAACTTGGAGGATCCTAGTTTCCACCAAGCACCGTAGTGCTCGTCAACATGAATCAAACGAGCCCAAACTCGATAGAGTTGTGTCATTTAATTACTGAGCTCCTATGGACACCTTCTGGCTTCGTCATCGAACCCTGCAGGATCCTAGTTACCACCAAGCACCAAAGTGCTCGTCAACATCAATCAAATAAGCCCAAATTCGAAAGAGTTGTGTCATTTAATTACTGAGCTCCTATGACCACTTTCTTTCAACATTACCGCCCCGTTGGTCGAGTGGTTAGAGACCCTGACTACGCAATCAACGAGGCTCGGGTTCGATCCCCGACGGGGACAAGCATTTGTGTGATGAGCATAAATGTTCGTATTTCCGGGTTTGGGTGTTTATTATATATATTCTAGTATTTATATATGTATTTCTATGTATTAGTATCGTTGACTAACACCCATAACACAAGCAAATAATTTGCTTACTTTGGGGTTAGATCAGTAAGTGTAATTTGTCCCGTGAATTATTATTATTATTATTATTATCGGACCCTGCAGGATCCTTGTTACCACCAAGCACCAAAGTGCTTGTCAACATCAATCAAACGAGCCCAAACTCGATAGAGTTGTGTCATTTAATTACTGAGCTCCTATGGACACCTTCTGGCTTCGTCATCGGACCCTGCAGGATCCTAGTTACCACCAAGTACCAAAGTGCTCGTCAACACGAATCAGACGAGCCCAAACTCGATAGAGTTGTGTAATTTAAGTACTGAGCTCCTATGGTCACCTTCTGGCTTCAACATCAGACTCTGGAGGATGCTAGTTACCACCAAGCACCAAAGTGCTCGTCGACACCAATCAAACGAACCCAAACTCGATAGAGGTCTGTCATTTAATTACTGAGCTCCTATGGTCACCTTCTGGTTTCATCATCGGACCCTGGAAGATCCTATTTACCACCAAGTACCAAAGTGCTCGTCAACACGAATGAAACGAGCCCAAAGTCGATAGAGTCTTGCTATTAAACGATTTTTAACCATTTAATTACTGAATTCATGTTGTCGCCTTCCGAGATTCCATCATCAGATCAGATCTATCTCATAATAAGTTTTCATTGTCATCCAATTTACATACGTATACAAAATTTCAGCTCAATCGGTAACCGGTAAGTGGATCAAATTTACTTGCGAGATTTGATTTCAGACATCGGCATGGGTAAAATAAATAAAAAATGCTCATAAAATAAAAACTACTGGGCCTACCTGAATCAAATTTTTATGGGACCAATTCGCAGCTATTCCGCATCAAACAAAAAAAGAATCACGTAAATCGGTTTAGAAACCTCGGAGAAATCGGTGTACATACATTAAAAAAAAATATACCGGCCGAATTGAGAACCTCCTCCTTTTTTTCAAGTCGGTTAAAAACAAAGTCGCTTTCTCTGTCTGTCCCTATGTCCTTATGTCCCTATGTATGCTTAAATCTTTAAAACTACGCAACGGATTTTGATGCGGTTTTTTTAATAGATAGATTGATTCTTGTGGAAGGTTTAAGTGTATGAACCTTTCCGATATTCCCACGGGAACAAAAGCTGCGCGGGTGAAACCGCGGGCAGGTCGCTAGTGCCTAATAAATGAGTTCGCTGATATAAAAGCTAGAAAAGTGAAATTTTATTAGTTTTTGAAATAAATGTTTTTTTTTAAATAGATGATTATTTCATTGTACCCCTTGCCTTTTTGCAATTCTCGTATGTAATTGAATTGCAATTAGGGGGCACCAAAGAAATCTAGCCCAGGGCGCTGGTAGTGCTACAACCGGCACTGCTTCCGTCCGTCAACTTTGCCGCTATCTCTCTCACAACTAACATAATACCACCGTAACCTACAACATTAAATCGATCAGGTTTTTGACTAAACACCCGAATTAATGTCTGTCAAACTAATGTATTCATTTACTTCTTATTAAAATAATGTCAAAATTACAGACATTCTAAAGTAGTTTAAAATTTATTTATTTTTATTTATATAAAATAGCATCTGGAACATAGTTATCAACCACAAAAATGTCTGTTAATTAGACATTAATGTTCCTAATAGTGTCCAAAAGTTGATGGTAAAGAAAAAAATCATTCTAAAATAATGTAAAATTCAAAATTTTTGCTTGCAAAGATAAAATAATAATATATGTTTTTTAATAAGTTTGATATACACTTGTCTCTCTTCCATCCGCGGACTTTGCCGTTATCACTCTCTAACAACTAACGTCTAACATAATACCACAGTAATCTATAACTTTAAATCGAACGTTGTTGACTAAACAACCAAATTAATGTCAGAAAAATTAATTTTGTAATAATTTACTTTTTATTAAAATAATACCAAATTACAGACATTCTGAAATGGTTTAAAATTTATTTATTTTTATTTATATTAAATAGCGTCTGGCACATAGTTATCAAACACAATAATGTCTGTTAATTAGACATTAACTTTCCTAATAGTGTCTAAAAGTTGATGGTAAGGAAACAAAATATTCTAAATAATGCAAAATTTAACATTTTTACCTATCAATATATGCTGCGCAGTAATGAACGCAACGTTTACCTACAGCTAGATAGCCCGCACTTTACTCAAGGGAGCATTGCAAATGACATATTATATTAAAAAATCAACTTTTCTAAAATTGTTTTTCTTTCAACGTTGTTAGCTCCCGTACTAATATTTTTCAATCATCTAAAAGTTGGACAAGTTTTTTTTTTTTTTTGGAGTCAGTCAATCTTATGTAATGCACTAAAAATAAAAAGTCTTTTTTATTTTAGAAATTGTAATAACAAGTTTCAAAATATTTGTTCTTAATAAATAACTACCTACTAAACGATCATTTTGATCGCGATGTCAAATAGTTGATTATACTTCTTATTAATTACCTTTAAATAAATTTAACTTGTTATAAAGTTTTAGAGCCTGTTTTTATTTGGGTGGTTTCTTTTTTACAGATGTAATCAATCGTATATCCATCAACATTTCTATAATTAACAGAATCAAATTTATGTTTACGTCCTTTACCTCTATGAAACGCATCTTTTTAAATTTACAATTTTGATACCTCTTTAGGAATAAAATTTTATCATATTTTTTGGATTGGTTTTCCTCTGCTCACGCGAAGATTTCATATAATGCGTTCTGTCCTTATACATATGTCAAACACATCATTTAGCCAAACATAAGCCACCCGTATCTCTTACGTCTATTAGTTTATGAAACCATAATTTTTCTTTTGACCGTAAATGGTTTTTACACTCATCACAATTGAGGTTTTTCATTTAGCTACTTCCCATAAAGCCAGAAATATATCTAACTATTTATGAAACGTCTGAAATTGGCTTGTGATCTAATTTTTCACTGAGTTCATTGCATCCACATCATTATAATATATGCAATGTGTATCTACAAAATATGACATTAGTTCGCACGTATATCTTAAATTATTATCAACGTAATCACGAAATGACTAGATACTAATAAGTTCGCAAAGGATAGACACTACTTTCCACAAAACATTTTTCTCGTGTTGGTCCAGGCTCCTTATTCAATATATTTCATACTTTTATAAAAATACCCTACTGTGAATTATCGTATTTTTACAAAAGTATCGTAGCCCTAAATTTGGCAATATTATTAAAATAAAAAGTGTGTATTGAAACAGTACAAGTGCATTTACATAATTATATTTAAGTTTGTTAACGCTTCACGCTAAAACTACTAAGCCGATTGGTCTGAAATTTGGTATATCAAGCTTAAATCTTGAAAAAAATCATGAAATAGGGTGATTTTCAGAGAGTCAAACCACGACGCACAGCTAGTAATATATGATATTCTGAAGATTTTATAACTGCAATTTGGGGATCGCTGTTTTCACCAATCGTCGCCTTTGAGTATTGTCAAATATATAGTATTTATCAAAATGTATCGAACATATTATTTTAGAACTTTTGCAAGGCCAGTAAAATTATTCTCTTCTTTCTTGCGCAACTGAATGTTTGATCTGCACAGCGAAATATACTAGCTGCATTGCAGCCCGCTACATTATAAAAGTTTTTGGTCAATCCCGCGGGATCACAAAATTTTTCCGGGTTAAAAAGCCGATGTGCTGTTCCAGGTTATCATCTACCTGTGTACCAAATTTCATTTAACTCCGTTTAATAGTTTTTGCGTGATTGAGTAACAAGCATCCATCCAAACATCCAAATTTTCGCATTTATAATATTAATATAGATTTAAAGATCTTCTTATCCATATATATAAAAAACAATTACTGTTCATTAGTCTCGCTAAAACTTGAGAACGGCTGAACCGATTTGGCTAATTTTGGTTCTGAACTAACTGTTGCAGTCCAGGAAAGGTTTAAAAGGTGAGAAAATATAGAACAAAAAAACAGCGTTTGCCAGGTCAGCTAGTCTTATGTATAATATATATTTTTTTAATTTTTTTATAACCGTTCCATGTGCCGAATGTGTAAAAAGCCGATGTGCTGTTCCAGGTTATCATCTACCTGTGTACCAAATTTCATTTAACTCCGTTTAATAGTTTTTGCGTGATTGAGTAACAAGCATCCATCCAAACATCCAAATTTTCGCATTTATAATATTAATATAGATTTAAAGATCTTCTTATCCATATATATAAAAAACAATTACTGTTCATTAGTCTCGCTAAAACTTGAGAACGGCTGAACCGATTTGGCTAATTTTGGTTCTGAACTAACTGTTGCAGTCCAGGAAAGGTTTAAAAGGTGAGAAAATATAGAACAAAAAAACAGCGTTTGCCAGGTCAGCTAGTCTTATGTATAATATATATTTTTTTAATTTTTTTATAACCGTTCCATGCATTTCTTGTTCCAGCACAACCGATATTTGGTGCTATTGTTGGTATTGGATCACAAATATTAGCTAAAATATGAAATATTTGTTAAATAACATTTTTAAGCCCCGTGAAACAGAAACTATCGTTTACTTAGCGATAGAAAGACACTCTTTCTGAAATTTCACAATTACGGTGGTTATTTTTGCAGTTTTTAAAAGCAAACTGAGGCATTTTGACAACTCCGCGTGTTGTCAGTGGCTAGACGTTACTATACTCAAATAAGACCACATATTTATTTGTGCTCTTGTTTTATTAGCACCGTTTGAGGCTGCGATCCAGAATCTTGTTATTTTTGATCGAATGACCCTGGTATAAAACATTAATTGCCAACTATTGGTACTATAAGTGTTGCCACCTTTTTTGAAAAACATGTAATTTTTCAAAAATGCAAACAAGCCGTAGTAGACTGTAAAGCACAAGGTGTTGACGTAGTGCTGATGCCGTCCTCAACGGCGGTGAGTACTACTCGTAGCTTAACTCAACAAGCTTTCTACAACACATAGGGGAAGACCGGGTAATGGGAATTAGCGGGCAATGGTAGTCACCAACATATCTCCAAAACTACAACTGCTAGAAATACGTTTACTGCCGTCCCCACCCCGCTCTGTCCCCCCGCTAGCGGTGCAAGAGCGCCGCGCTACTATTGTGGCGGTCTCGGGAATGAGAAGTGTATTTTGTTTTTGCGGCTCGCCGATGTAAATTTTTAAGGACGCAAAATAAGCTGTAGGTATTCTAATTATTGATCTACTAGTACGTGTTTTTTTTACGCCATTACTCGTATATTCAGTATAACGATTTATACTCAAATCCCATATATTGCTTAAATATATTTTTGTTTCTTTTTTTTTCTTCATAAAATGCTTGTGGGTAATGAGGATCGGGTGACCCCCATTTCCCGCTAGTGATCACGATATAATTTTAGTGTTCTTATTTTAGATGTAGACGTATTTTGTGATGAAGATTTCCTACCAGCCGAATTGCTCAGATCAGATTGAAATTAATAGCCCAGCGTCAGACCAAGAAAGCTTGTCAGTACCTAGCACATCAATGCAAGTTGCTCCAGCAGCCTCTAGTCTTAATATTGTGTCGAAATTAATTAAGTTGCCAGAAAAAACTAATACCCACAATGCTAAACAAAGTCGCCAGAAGCAGCATGCCAAAATTTTAACATCCACGCCAACAAAAGAAAACTTGTTAGAAAAAGAAAATAAGAAAAGTAAAGCCTTCTGCCAAGCCAAGGATAAAAGTAAGGGACAAAATATAACTAAGGGAAAGGGTCAAGGAAAGAAGACTAAAGTGTCGAAGAAGGAAACCAAAAAAGTAAAGAGGAAGGTTCTCCAGGAATCAAATTATACTTCTGTTTCAGACTGGCTACTGATGGCTTATGCCAAGACGATGAGCTAGATGATGCTGACGATGCAGGGAATACGTGCTAAATCTGTAACGAATTCGGCCGAAATAATGAGGTTTGGTACAGGTGTACTTCATGTGGTTTATGAGCTCACGCAGATTGTACGAGGTGGGAGTCGCCCAAGGGTTATATTTGCGATTTGTGTTAGATTTTTGTATGATCCTCATTGCCCACAAGGTGACCACAATTACCCTCACCTCAGTGCAATGGGAGTCAAAATAGATATTTTTTTTAACTTTTATATTTACTAAAGATGATTATTAAAGTGATCATTACTGATTCCAAATGATAGTCAATTAAGTATATTTTATTATGAGGCAGTTGTAATAGGGATTTAGTTTAATTTTATTTATTTATTTCAATTATTGCTTAAGTGATCCCCATTACCCCTTTCTACCCTACACTTCACTCGTGATCTCTTTGAAAAATATACTATCAGATTCTGCTTAATAGTTAGTGAAAGGTGCACAATCGACTAGCATGTTTCTATCATTGTGACTAGGTATTAGTTGATAGAGTTTTTAAACATCTTGTCTGAGTTTGGTACTTTATCAATTCTAGTCGCAATAGCGTCAATATCACTGTCACGTTTCGATTTTCAGGGGAAAATAGCCGTCTAACTTATGCATGTGGCTTAATACCGTCTCTCCACAAGGATAGAAAAATGCAATAACATATTTGGTACTTATAAGCAATATTTCCCTTTTCGTCATGAGAGTCAACTGCTTGTTTGCTATCCATTGGTTTTATAAAAAAAGCTACCTGACAAGCATGTATTTTCTTCATGAACATTCGTATTTTAAGTAAGATTAAACTCAAAAAATGCTTTATATTCAAATAAACTTTTACAGGCACTTTTGATACCTATAGGAAACGGAAAGTCGATTGCTGCAGTTTTTACTGCGTTCAAAAATCATAACGACTAGATTACCGTTGCTAACCATAGACGTCCAAGAGTCACGTAGTAGGCAGGGATATAAAGTCAAAAGCGTAAATTAATAGGTTCAGAGGATAACGTTTTTTAAACGAAACCATCTTAAAATTCTTATATTAAATTATTTAAAACATGTGCAACAACATAATAACGTTAGAACGTTACTATTCAAATCTTTCAATATCATTATATTTTGTAATTAAATGTCAACTTTCTAATTGGATAATACATGTATTAGAGATTATTTATATAATTCAAATATCAAAACATACATTACATAAATTTGGTAGAAGACAAAACTAAACTGAAACACTACGAAGAAAAATTTAAATAACATTTTTAAACATATATTTTTTTAAATTTAGTTATATAAAAACGTGAAAATAATTTCATTTGTTTGCTAATGTTATTAACCTACCTTTGGCCAATTCCGGATCAGGAATCCTGACCAGTAAACGGCACATATGCCGCCAAGCTTATACCTACATGCCTCGTTCAGTCGGTCATGGTTTTTATTAATATCTATAGCCTATAGGACTATAACAACTATGGTGTATAAGTGAACTGGAAGCACAAATGAGTTTATTTTCAATACTTATTTTAAAATGCAGTTTCACCAAGTGTTGACGATGAAAAGTTATCAATTTATAACAAATGCGCTAGTTATAGAGAAATAATTGTATAAATAAATATTCATTAAAATGCCGACGACATAAAATATTCCATTGATGACGTTATTCTTTTTGAATTCAATCACAAACTAAATATAGTTTCCAATTGGAAAACAACGAATAACTCATAAGGTGTCTAAATTGTATATCTATAATGTTTATATCGAGAAATTAATGATTTTACACAATAAATTGTTAATTTGCTGGTATCCCGACTATAACATATTTATGTATGCTCATACCTTTTTAAACAATAGCAGTCTAAATCTCACAATAATCCACAAACACTAAATAACAAGTTATAAAAAATTCATTTCCGGTATAATGATAATGTAGGCGTGTATTATTCGTCGTCAACAATCTCAATGCTACGTCCGTAGCTAATGCTAGGGCGGGCGCGTGCGCGGAAGTTGGGCGGGGACTATTTTCCCCTTTCAATGAAATATCATGCTTATGGAGGTGGATATAAGCTTGATGTTTAAGCTTGTTGGTGTAGATTGTCCTGGTGGAGGCGTTTGAGACCGCCTACGCTGCAGTGTGTTTCATAGAGCGTGGCGAGTGATGGCCGCGAGTGAGCACGCATGGTCGAGGCAGTAATGGTTATGGAGCGGCTGGCGGATTTCGTCAGCAAATCCTTGGAAGGAGGTGAAGCACCTGCACCACCTCCAGAGCCTGGAGAAGTTGAAGATGTTGATGAAGAGGTTGACATCACGGCTTTAGAGGAAAAGTCACCTCCTGCGAAAAGGCCGCGGAATTGGTTGTTATCTCCTTTGCCTGTACAGCATTGTAAGCGAGAAGAGGACGACGAAGATCATAAACACGGTTAGTACCAGTGTTCATTATTAGCGTACCTTTGAGGGTTGCGGGCGGTTTTTCACCTCATCCCTTTAAATTTTCAAAATTAGTTAATAACATCCAGCTCTTGGAAGAGATAAAAGCTATTTAGAATACATAATTTTCCCAATTTAATGGCTGATGTAAAGAAATTATATACAACAATGATAGTTGTATTTATGTTTGAATGCGCTCATCTCTAACTACAAATCCGACCTGAAAAATACATTTTTTTATGTATGTGTGAGTAATAGTATGTTGATTGTAGAAGTTTGCTCTTAAAGGTGGAGTAAACGTAGGTTAAAACGGGGAAAAAGTTGTTTGTGTTATATTTAATATATAGAATATATAACACAACATATCTAGATTTTTTAACTTAATAAATAAATTGGTTATCTTGAATCAGAATATAGAGAAATATATCAGTGGTCAAGCGCTTCCCTATCGATGATAAAAAAAATCTAAATACTATGTAAAAAATACTAAAAATCTAAATGTAAAGCGATATTTTCGCATCCTTATTACTCGACTGGATGAGGATGATTTGTTTAATAAGATTTTATTATTGACATATAAAGAGTTGTAAGCTTTGGCGTTATTAAAGTCACACGGAGAAAAAGTGCAGATCATGTACCTATTAGCTATGATGGAATTTTGAATACAGTACGATTAGTAATCGTAACACTAATATTAGTAGGTGACTAGCTGTTACTCGCGACTTCGTTCTTTTGTTGAGTCTGATAAAAAAGCCTAGGTCACTCCTGGATAGCGTATCTTCTTAATAATAATAATATAATTTATTTAATTACTAGCTGTTGCTCGCGACTTAGTCCGTGCGTAATAGCGTAGGTGATAGCGTAGGTGATAGCGTGATAATATATGTAGTAGTGTGTAGCCTATATGTTGACCCGACCTCTTAGTAATATTCATGCAAAATTTGAAGTAAATCCATGCAGCACTTTTTGAGTTTACCCTGGACATACATGACTTTCCTACGATTTCATTATATGTATAGGTAAAACGATTTTAAAATTACACTTATTGTGAATACTTAAATTTCGATAAATCTTGGATGTCAGTTACATTTGGTAGAAGTAAGTAAGCTTATGTTTGATTAATAACTATTTGTGTTATACATTAATAACAATATTGGTTTACAGTGAGAATATAACTGAGGTTATAAAACTAGGCGCCGTTGCCTGTATTTTGGGATAACCATATGGAATAATATGTATAGATTATACATAAGCGCGCGCTTAAGTTTAATTTCAATATTACTTATTACTGTATTAAAAATCAAATAAAATTTTGTTATTATAATTGATTTACAAAATTAGACTAGATTATTAAATACTATAAAGTTGTTTGAAATGTATCAAAGCAAGAGACAAAATTTTAAATTAAAATAATAATTGAAATAAAATAGGAAAGTAGTAAGATAATTGGATTCAAATGAGATGGTATGGATTAGAATTAGTATTTTAAAAAACAATAATTTACATTATTGTCTAATTACAATTTTATGAAATGTTAAATGTTTGATTAAATTTAGTGTAAGTATTAATTAACTTTAAATGTAAGTAAGAGGTGTGCATATATTATAATGAAAGTAGCAACCTGCTTGCGGTTTCACCCGCGTAGCTTTTGTTCCCGTGGGAATATCGGAAAGGTTTATATACTAAAACCTTCTTCAAGAATCAATCTATCTATTAAAAAACCGCATCAAAATCCGTTGCGTAGTTTTAAAGATTTAAGCATACATAGGGACAGACAGAGGAAGCGTCTTTGATTTATACTATGTAGTGATAATTCATGTTTAATTCGTACAACTAACTAGAGCTCTGTTTGCGCATAAGCAAGCTCCAATAGGCAGTACATAATAATGCGCTTTACCTCGGTAGTTGTAGGTACAGTTTTTAATATTACATTGGTTGTATCTAACCATCGATACAACACGGTTGTAGGTAATCATCGATGAAAATTGACCTAAATTTTTTTTGTAAAACGAGTTCTATGTTTTGGTAAAGGTATTTTATATCTTCTTTTCTAAATACTAGTTCATATTGCTAGCTTTTTATTAGTATTTTATGAGTTTCTATAACAAGAAAAACAATAATAGTAAAAGATTTTTTATGATTTGCAATGTATTCGTTACAAACATAAAAAATACATGTTTTCTGTTTATAACATTACTAGCTGCATCATGCATTTCGCTGCATTCTATTTTTTTGGTGAATCCCATCCCGCGGGAACAACTTATATAGTATACTCATGCCCGTATTACCGAAGGGATAGGTAGAGGTACAACAAGTGCGCCCACAATTAGCCGAAAATACTTAATCCCACAATGGGATAGGTAAACCTAGTATTTTCCAATCCCGGGCAACGAGGTTTTTATCAGAAAACTGAAAAACTCATTTTTTGGATTACCCAACCCTGGAATCGAACAGGAGCTCATATGGTCAACACAGACACCGAACTGTTAGACCACAAAGGCGATTTATTTTTCCAGTTTCTTTTTATATCATAAGATAGCAAACAAGCAGATGGGTCTCCCGATGGAAAGAGTCAACCATCGCTTATAGACACCAAAGATGTCAATGGTGCGTTGCTATCTTAGGGCTAGGTCTAATGCCACATGCATAAGTTTACCGGCTACCTTACCCTGAAAACCGGAATACAACAGTAACAAGCACAGACGCTATTGCGGCAGTAATAGGTAAGGCGGTGGTAGCAGACCCGGTCGAGCCGATGCAGAACTCTACCACCTAGTAGCCACGATTGTAGTGACTCGCATAGCCAATCGGCCGCCTTTTACGACCTGCCTGGCAGAGCGGCAGTTGGCCTATTCTTCAAAAGAGCCCGGGACCAACACGGGGAATTAAAATGGTTTAAAAGGATATCCTATTTTCTATTCCAGGTCAACATCTACATTTCCTAAATTTCATCCAAGTCGGTTCAGTCGTTTTCACACGATTGAGTAACAAACATCCAGAAATCCAAACTTTCGCATTTATAATATTAATACATATTACAGAATTTAGCTTAGCGCAGAGAATAAAAGCATCGTGATCTGCGATCAACAAATCTTTATAGCTAACTACGATCACATTATATTGTGTGTAATTATTTGATTGATATTGATAGATAACATTTTTATTATATTTTCTGAATTTAAGGCAAAATTGCTTAATTTTGGTACTAAATTGGAGCATTTTAAAATACAATAATATTTATTAAAATAAATAAAATTATTTCATTATTTTTTATATTGATCTACGGGTAGGATAGTTATTTTTACTCACTGTTTAAAAACACTTTATTTTATTTAGACTTTTTAAAAACAATATAAGGTTAAAGAAATTTACTCCCAAAAAGACTCAATGTCACGGTGGCAATATAAACACTTCATTTTATTTATTAGAAAATATTTTGGTTTAAACAATTTAAGCAGTACCTTGTAATGTTAACAATAACGAAAATGCTCCAGGAACGTTTTCGTGTTAGAGCATAATAAAAGGAAACATACTGAATTTCACAGTACCTATTGTAAGATTTAGAAATATATAGTCTGAGTATGTCTATTAATCTGTTTAACCCATTTTGAAGTTCTTTAATGTTTCTGTTTATATTTATTTACTTAATTAATAAAACGATAAGTAATCTAGCTTTATCTATACATATAATAAAATCGTAGGAAAGTCAAAACTGTACATTGAATATTTTTTAAAAGAATACTTGGGACGTGATCTACAATCGATATCGAAGCCAAAAATATAGTTTTTAGAATTTTGTCTGTTTGTCTGTATGTAAACTCAAAAAGTACTGCATGGATTTACTTCAAATTTTGCATGAATATTATTAACAGGTCGGGTCAACATATAGGCTACATATTATCACGCTATCACCTACGGGGGAGGAACTTTGCGGAGTTCACTTCACTATAATTCTATATACTTCCTTAACTTCCCCCGTGTTGGTCCCGGGCTCCTTTGAAGAATAGGCCAACTGCCGTTCTGCCAGGCTGGTCGTAAAAGGCGACTGAACGGCTGTATGCGCGTCACTACCATCGTGACTACTAGGTGGTAGAGCTCTGCATCGGCTCGACCGTGCGGTAAAATACCACAAAGCGGTTTACCACCCATCCCAAAAAAGCACACGTTTTATACTATTTTTTATATTAGAAGATAGCAAACAAGCAGATGGTTCTCCTGATGGAAAGAGTCAACCATCGCCTATAGACACCAAAGATGTTAATGGTGCGTTGCTATCTTGTGGCGAGGTCTAATGCCACATGCAGAATTTTACCGGCTACCTTACCCTCCAAACCGGAACACGACAGTGACTAGCATTGACGCTATTGTGGCAGGAATAGATAAGGCGGTGGTACCAGACCCGGCCGGGACAATGCAGAACTCTAACACCTAGTAGCCACGACGGTAGTGACTCGCATTGCCAATTGGTCGCCTTTTACGACCTGCCTGGCAGAATGGCAGTTGTCCTATTCTTCAAAGGAGCTCTGGACCTATATGGGGGAAAATAAAGAATGGTATTAGTACATTTCATGCCCCGGCTTTATAATTTTATTTATTTAAAATAAAATCATAAAGCCGGGGCATTTTAAATTAATACCTTTTTAGGATTCCGTATCTCAAAAGGAAAAACGGAACCTTATAATATCACTTTGTTATCCGTCCCTCTCTCCCGTCCGACCCTTTATCTCGGCAGGTCGTTGAGGTATCAAGTTGAAATTAAAATCATGTGTTAAGGTCTACAGTCTTTTGAAGTGGTATAAATCATACTTCTAAACAAACGTTAAAAAAGGATACAGTCTTTTTGTATCGCAAAACGTATATTTCGAATCTCTTCAGGGGGTTAAAAAGTTACAGGATACTTTCCGTTGTCTAAAAAATAGTTTTACTAATGGCTAAAAGTTACTGCAACAAAAAGATACTAACTACTACACTTGATTTTCAAGATTTTATGTTACTACTGTGTTGATGTAACTAATTTGTATATTAGTGACAAATTACAAAAAACATATCTTTCATGATTTTATTTTACTACTGTATTGATGTAACTAATTTGTATATTAGTGACAAATTACAAAAAAAATATTTTTCAAGATTTTATTTTACTACTGTGTTGATGTAACTAATTTGTATATTAGTGACAAATTACAGCTATCTAGTGCTATAGTGCGCGCGGAACTAGTTGGCCGCGCCATACGTAATACGTAATACGTAAGGCGCGGCCAACTAGTTCCGTGCGCACTATAGTACTAAGGATCTCTGAGCGATCTTGCGGACGGACGGACGGATGGACCGACGGGCGGATAGCGAAACTATAAGGTTTCCTAGTTTCCTAAAAAGGCTAGCAAACTAGCAAATAAATCTCTTGGTGACAAGATAATCGGTTGTCAACCTAGACTGGACATTGCTGAACTCTGCCACTTGGTACATTTGTAAAAATAAAAACTGAATTATAAATAACTAGCTGACCCGCGCAGTTTCGCCTGCTTATAGCTTAACATGTCATCAATACAGTTTTTCACACATATATTCACCCCCTGTTTCAGCTTCTTGGGGCTTGATTTAAACAAAAATAATCCATGTTTGATTCCGGATCTTCAACTAGCTCTATGCCAAAGGAAAATGATGAGGGTCCATACAAAGTTGGTCTCAAAACAACGCATGTTAATAGACTCTTATCGTATTGTAATACATTATTAATTTCTTCTAAAATGTAAATTACGTCACTGACATAATTTTTTTCGTGAATTTTAACATTATAAAAAGAAAAGAAAAAGAACAATATGTTCGTTACTCGTTCACCGATTAAATAGATGACACTTGTTTTTTTTTCAATATTGACAAGGAGTAAGCAGCTTGTTTATACATCCTTCTGAGTTTTAAAGTTCGAACAAATGCAACAAAAATGAAAGTTTTACTATAGTAATAAATACTTTCATTTTTGTTGTATTTTATAAACACTTTGCGTCTTATCTATCCGATATTTTTCTAATTTGTTTGGTTAAGAAAGTGTTATGGTAGAAAAGAAAAATCTTACTTTATTAGTTTCGTGACTTCAAGTCCGTTAAAAACTGTCCGTTGAATTCTAATATGGACTTATTGTTAATAAATTAATTTGATAATTTCGGTTGACACTATAATCTTGTAGCACTTTTAGGCCGATCTTATGAACTTCCTTTCATCAAAATTGGCTGAGCAGTGTAGCCGCAAAAGCGTAACAAACAAACAAATTCGCTTTCGCACTTATAATATACATACCAACGCACCATTAACAGTCACCTTTGGTGTCTTCAGGCGGTGGTGGCCTCGTTCCTTCAGGAGAGCCATTTGCTTATCTGTGTTTGCGTAATTTTATTTATTTCAGGCTCATTTTCTAGACGAATCACGATAGTATGCCTATGTTACCGTAATTTGTCTAAACATCAGCAATGCTGATATCATCTAACATTAATTCACCTAATAGAAATGAATAAAATTACGCAAAAACAGATAAGCAGATGGCTCTCTTGATGGAAAGAGACCACCACCGCCTGTAAACACCAAAGGTTAATGGTGCGTTGCTATCTTACGGCGGGATGGTAATACCACTTGCATAAGTTTACTGGCTACCTTACCCTAAAAACAGGAACACGACAAAGACATGCATTAACGCTATGACGGCAGAAATAGATAAGGCGGCGGTACCAGAACCTGGCGAGACAATGCAGAACTCTACCACCTAGTAGCCACAATGGTAATGTTTCACAAAGGCAATCGTTCCCCTTTTATTACAAACTGATACAAATACAAAAGAAAAATGTAAAAATATTTTATATTAATTTACTTGATTATTATATTTTGTGTAAAATCATCATCATGATTTTACAATAATTATTTTCATACATTTTAGAAGAAGAACAATTTATTTTATATTAAATCACCTGATTTTTATGTTTTTGGTGAGTTTTATTCATTCATTTATATTTGATATTTTTTTAAAAGTGGAAAAGTGAAAAAGGGATGTTAAATTTTCACACCCAAAATTGTGGGGTATCGTTGGGTAGGTATTTAAATGTAGTAAGGTTATGAAAACGGTTTGTTTTTCTATTAAAGGATCCTTTGCAAAATAGTCAATTGCCCAACCACCACCACCACCACCACCTCTACCATCCAAATCGGTTCAGTGGTTTAGGCGTGAAGAAGAGACAGGCAGAGTTACTTTTGTATTTATAATATTTGTATGGATTCTCTATACTGATGACCTGTGACTGTACACGCGGGCGAAGCTGCGTGGATCAGCTAGTAAGGACATAAAGCATGCAATAACAAGTAAGGGGGCGTCCACAAATTACGTGTGATGTTTAAGGGGGAGAGGGGGTCGAGTCGAATCTCATCTAATCTTACGTGGGAGGGAGGGGGGGTCTAGGCAAATATCACGCAATTTTTTTTCTGATTGAAACAAAAAAATATACTATTTTGGTCCATTATCCAGATTGTACATGCTTAAGATTTAATCTTAAGCGCAAT
Source organism: Apodemia mormo (assembly GCA_036924255.1). Lineage (NCBI taxonomy): Eukaryota > Metazoa > Arthropoda > Insecta > Lepidoptera > Riodinidae > Apodemia > Apodemia mormo. The sequence continues at coordinate 35,796,168 of JAUPFN010000002.1, forward strand.
CGTGATACGATTAAGATCAGTCACTAACTCGTTCGAAAGAAAATAATTTCATTTAGATTTTTTTTTCTTTATCTTACAATAACAATGCAACGTGTTTACATATTTAAGAAACCCACATTTTGATAAATTTCACGTGAGATTGGGGGATGGGGGAGGGGGTTGAATAAAATCTCACGACATCTCACCAGGGAGGGAGGGAGGGACAGAAAATTGAAAAAAACATCTCACGTAATTTGTGGACGCCCCCTAATATCATCAAATCGAGATTAAACTCTATCATTAGTCAATTACGTGTAACAAACGAAATGAATGAGCGTTTAAAAGCTATTAAAGAAAATAAATCATCGAGCATTTAATGCCAACATTCGGAGCGTCGTTCGATAATTAATCACTGTTCCCAAGTCTTAGATACTCAAGGAGTTGGTGTACCCTGGGGATGAAAGGGGGTAAGGTGTGGCTCGCAGCGCCGCCCACACTTGGATAATCCCTCCATTTACATAATTGCCGTATAAAAAGGAACGCTTCCCAATTTGCTAAATTGCTCCAAACGACATTCTTAACTGTATCACTCGCTCGTTCGTCACAATCACCATTGCATCGATTTCGCAGCTTAATATAACGTCCGTTTTTAGGGTTCCGTACCTAAAAGGTAAAAACGGCACCCTATTACTAAGTCTCCGCTGTCTGTCTGTCCGTCTGCCTATCACCAGGCTGTATCTCATAAACCGTGATAGCTAGAAAGCTACAATTTTTACAAATTATGTATTTTCGTTGCCGCTATAGACTTAGAAAATGCAAATTTTCGTGCTTTAACCAATAACGATATCTTATTGGCAGATATATCAGACAAATCAAATGGAGGCATAGGCGCGACTGGCGGTGGAAAACAACGTCGATCTCGAACAAATTTCACACTGGAACAACTTGGCGAGCTTGAGAGACTCTTCGACGAAACTCACTACCCTGACGCCTTCATGAGAGAGGAGCTCAGCCAGCGACTGGGCTTGAGTGAAGCTAGAGTACAGGTAAATTGGTGCAATTCTCAAAAATATACAATTAAAGTATAGAACTTATCAGTCAAAATTTCGAAATTTAAATGTAATAAAAAGAGAAGTAATATTTTACACATTCCATCGCCATCACTTAGTGAAGCTGAAACTCGATACCACATAGTATGAGTCTATGAGTCATACTATGAGTCTTATAATTTGGTAAAAGATAACTAGAGATAAATAAGAAATTTTTCACAACGGCAGATACAAGCGATATTGTGACTATTAAACAGTTTTTCTACTATGTAGAAAAAAAGTTCTACACAGGTATGTATTATTTGGTACCACCACCTTACCTATTCCTGCCGCAATAGTATCAATGCTTGTAATTTTCGTGTTCCGGTTTGAAGAGTAAGGTAGCCGGTAAATTTATGCATCTATACATATACTACCATCCCGCCACACGGATCACAACGAACTATTAACATATTTGGTGTATACATATAAGCGGTGATTATCTTTTACCATTAATAAAAATATCAACAAATATTCCATCGAAAAGAGGCTCTTTAGTTAAGTTAACCTAATTACACTGGACTGGTGGGTTCTGTTGACCTACGGACCTTAATGAATTAGCCAACTTGATTTAATTTCTATATAAACCTTATGTATTAAATTTTATAATCATGAAAACCTTACAGTGCAGTAGCTGGTGCGTTGTAACTTAACACCAAAAATCCTCTGCTTCTCTAATACGTCCAAAAACGTTAAGTTAACCTATTTACACTAGACTGATGGGTCCTGTTGACCTAAGAACCTTAATGATGTTCTTCTCTAATATGTCCAAAAACATACATTTATGATAATAATTATTATAGTGTATTTTACTTCAATATAACAAAAACATATAGGCGCAGTAACAGATGAATTATATATGAGTCAAAAAATCTCCTCTCCATGAACTAACATTGATTAAAGTGCATTTAACTTTAATATCACGAATGCTCGTAAAAATAAAGCCGAAAGAAATAACAACGTAGTAGTCAGCTACTACGTTGTTATTTCTTTCGGGTTTATTTTTACGAGCATTTGCTTAAATTTGAGAGCTTTGCTTAAATGTCCTCTTCACTCTTCAGTAATCCGTCTAAACTACAGTCTAAATGCACAAATTTTAAAATTATTAATGTAAAATATGTGTAACATAGGTACTAATTTTACAAACACGTTCTAAGTTGACCTCAACTTTAACATCAAGAAAACAAAACAGCGTAGTAGCAGACGCATTGCATTTGATTTAAAAATTGTCCTCTTCACTAGTCCGTCCAAAAATATTTTCATGTTAATCGTTGTAATACCTATACATAATCGTAACAATCTACACAACACTTGAAATTATCACGTGCGATATTAATTAGGCGACTCGAACGCACCCCAGCTCGTTCATTGCGACCCTCTCATTACTAATTCAAGTAATTAGCTGCGAGCACCCAAGCACCACTTCACCGGCCATATATTGCGATTAGACCTCGATCGGCGTTAAGTGATGTCCAGTTGGAGGGGACACTAAAAGAAAGATAAAAGCCTATCGTGACCCTTGTTGTAAGTCTTCACTAGTGTCAAAGAGGACTCTTAATCGACACTTATTGCTTCTATTTGTACTGATTTTGTTTTATCTGAAAGTATCTTATTTATATTATCGGATTTTTTGCTACACTATTATCGATTTCAGTTTTATTTAGGTATTGATCGTAGATTCCAAAGATTTCGTACACTACGTTTTTACCTTATTTTAACATTAAACTTGTAATTTTCCAGCATGTGAAGACAATTTAAAAAAGAAATCCTAGCGCCACTAATTTGAGAAATCTTAGAAAATGAATGCAATTAGGATTGCCAATTGTGCCGGGCTAAAGTCGGACGGCTCTTTGGATCAAGATGCCGGTCTTGATCCAAAAGAGCCAAACATGTCCGACTTTATATTTAGCCTATCCGGACTTTGCTAGGCTTTTTATAAATGTAATGACCGCCCCGTTGGTCTATCGGTTAGCGACACTGACTACGCAATCGACGGGAATCGAAGTATTTGAGTGATGAGAATAAATGTTTTGTATTTCTGGGTTTGGGCGTTTATTATATTCTAGTATTTATAGTATATGTATTTCTATGAATAAGTATCGTTGACTAACACCCATAACACAAGCAAATAGCTTGCTTACTTTGGGGTTAGATCAGTAAATGTAATTTGTCCCGTGAATGTTTATTCATTTATGTAATAAGCGAAACAATGTCGAATATATTTGACTACAAGATAACGTTCGGCTTTTAGAGAAAAACGGGCTGTGGCTGTGTCACGGACACAGCCGTGTATGTTTTACGTGAATACGTCTACGTAACGGGTCATATTTTGGGGTATAATTTTTAGGGTTCCGAAGTAAACTAGGATCCCTTATAGTTTCACTATGTCCGTCCGTCCATAGTATAGCTCAGAGATCTGCAGTACTAGAAAGCTGTAATTTGGCATACATATACATATTAGTCAGGGCAACAAAGTGCTGACATAAAAACTTGAAAAATATATTTTTTAAAGGTAGCCCCTATACATGTAAAGTGCGGATGATAATTTTTTTCACGCATACCCCACGGTGTGGGATATCTTTGGATTGGTTTTTAAAACATATTATAGTTTTGTGAAAGCAATTTCTCTATTAAGGGACTCGTTTTTGAAATATTAGCTTTAAAGTGCTAATTTTTACTAAAGCCAAGTGTCCCCCCCGTCTGACAGCTAAACGGTTAGTTTTGGAGGTGGAAAAAATTTACGGTATTAATAAGTATAATCATGGGTATCATTAAATTGCTATTTAAAATCTCTTTAGATGGCATACGTTCGTTCTATATTGATTAGGCTTTTGAAAGATTTTTTGACCGATAAATATTTTTTTCATTATTTTTTTTGTGGATCCAGCTCTAGGTTCAGGGGGGTCACATATTTGAGATTCAGTCATGATAGGCTCTTATTCTAATCTAATCCTAATAAATCCATCATACCTAGACCCCTTTCCAAGGGGCGGGGTCCTGACCCCCACGATCCGCCTTTGTACGCCACGAGCTATAACACCAAATTGTATCCCCCAATTTTGTTATCATCAATTTTTTGAACTGTCTCTTGGTATGAATTTAAAGACGTATTCACGTCAAAAATTTCAGACCAATAAGCGCAGTCAGGTTTTTTAGAAGATGGCAACCCTAAACGCTATTCCTAAAATATTTATAGATAACTTAATAAGTGCTATACCAAAATATAATACAAGGAATTTTAATATATAAAAGAGGCAATTCTGACTACTCAGAAACCAGCGCAGTCAGGTTTTTTAAAAGATGGCAACCCTAAACGCTATTCCTAAATACTTATAGATAACTTAATAAGTGCTATAAGGAATTTTAGTACATAAAAAAGGCAATTCTGAGTAGGTATTGAAAGATTATAATAGCTCTTTCCTAATAAAGTGACTTATTTCACTTTTGCAAGTTTTTAGTAATGGATAGTAAACAAAATCCGAAATTATAAACTTTTGTGTGTTTTTCTGACAATTCGAAAATAACAAAACGTAATTTATGTCGCTGCTTATTATTATAAAATACTTATATTTAGCGAGCTCCTTTTTGTATAGAAGCAGAAGCCAACTGAAACTACTTAATTAATATATTTTGACTAGCTACAACGTGCAGCCAATTGCATTATAAAAGTTTTTAGTAAATCTCACCGAAACAAGTTATTTGTCCGGGATAAAAAGTATCCTATGTGCTAATCCAGGTCATCATTTATAGCTGTATGCCTTTAATCGAATTGGTCAAGCCGTTTTGGCGTGATTGAGTAACAAATATCCATATATCCAAGCATCCATACTTTCGCGTTTACAATTAACTAGCTACGCCCTGCAACCCTCTGCATTATAAGTTTTTGGTAAATCCCAAAAGAACAACTTATTTTCTACCGTTTATTATATTAAAGTTACGATTACGATACGGCACCTACGATTATAAAAGGTTTTGGTGAATGCCGCGGAAACAACTCATTTTTTCGAGATAAAAACTACCCTATGTGGATTCTAGATCATCATCTATACATGTGTCAAATTTCATCCAAATCAGTTCAGCCGTTTTTCATGAAAGAGTATTCGTAGTAAGTATATAGTATAATATTATTCGTAGGAAGTAGAACTAGTAGGATTAATATAAGCCATAAAAAAATAAAAAACAGAGTTGCGAGACTTGGTTTTTTACAAGTTATGTTTTTGATGGCATCTCACGTCTTTTTGTAGATAGCCTACATTTTTTCTTTTTATATGGGATTACAAAGTTTTTTATACAGTTGTTGTAATTAGAAAACTGGACGAAAATTGCAAAATATTCTAATTTTTCCTTGATTTATACACTAAACACTAATTGCATTCTAAACTAGGTATATGATATATAAACATACTAATGAAATATAAACATGACATAGAAGCTTCACTTCTATGTCATGTTTATGTTTCATACCTACTAGCTGCAGCGTGCAGCCACAGCATTATAAAAGTTTTTGACGAATCCCGCGGGATCACCTATTTTTTCGGGAAAGAAAGGAGCCTATGTGCTATTTTAGGTCATCATCTACCAAATTTCATTCAAAACTGTTTAGTAGTTTTTGCGTGATTGAGTAACAAACATCCATCCAAACATCCAAACTTTCGCATTTATAATATCAAAAAGATTGCCACTATCATTATACCTTATTCGCTGCATCCTATATTTAATCTTATTTAATTTATTGTACAAACACAGTCGACGAACATAAATGAAGAGGTATATTTGCATGTTTGTTTGTTGTTTAGTCGTAATTGTCTAATGTAATCAGAACTAATGAATTCGCCCCCAGTTACCTATCGGTCGCTTGCTACGCTCGGTACTATTTATTTCACATTCAGTTGCATACAACATCAAACATAGCTAAATGTTTATGTGTATTCAGTTATACCTATCTAGTATTTAGGTATAATTGATCTAGTGATCAGATAGTTCAGCTCAGATTTGGAAATCTCAGATTCGATGCCTAAGTCAGGGAAAGAGTTATTTGTTTTTTTTTGTCTATCAATGGTGTCTATTGTTTAGTGGTCCAGAGTCAATGTTGACCACATGAAGTCTCGGATTCGTTTACGTGTCGGGAAATTCACAAAAATGTTTCTTTGTGGGACTAAGTATCTACGGCTAATCGTGGGTACACTGGTTGTACCTCTGCCTACCTCTTCGGATCGGATACAGGCGTGAAAATATTTTTATAAAAATCTCAGTAGCCGCAGCCCTTTCTCTCCGTTGTCGCAAATGTTTTATAACCTCTTGCCCGGATATTGGCACCACGGCCTTACCTATTTCTACTGTAATAGCGTCAATGCTTCATTATTGTGTTCCGGTTTGGAGGTAAATAAGGCAGCCGATAAACTTATGCAAGTGGCATTAACACCTCGCCACACAGCAACGCACCATTGACATCTTTGGTCTCCATTAGCGATAGCTTCGCTTTCCATCAGGCGAGCCTTGTTCGCTTGTTCGCTATTCTATGATATAAAAAAAGATTACACTTAAATTGATTATATTTTAGGTGTTATTTTTTACTCTTTTAGTATCGATAATCATTTTTTAAACACAATAAAATTGCAGGTACCGACTTCACCTTTCCTCTGTCTCCGGATCCCTATATCAGTTCTTCACTAAATTATAATAGCACAACACGAGAAGTATATCCTCCCAAACAAAAAGTAATTTTCGAAATCAGTTCAAAAATGACCGAGTTTTGAAGTAACAAACATAAAAAACAGCCGAATTGATGACCCCCTTTCCTTTTGGGAAGTCGATTGAAAAGAGAATAAATTAGGTATGGTACAATATAAATACATTAGGTTTTAGATAAAACCTTTGCTTTTATCAACATATATAAATAAATCAATTAGATATCTTTGATTTTATCAACAAAATACTCTTTCATATCATAGCAAGTTTGGTTCAACAACAAAGCAAACTGCTTTTTACGAAAATTTGCACAAAAAGTAAAGACTTAAAAGACTATCATCGGGAATACCGTTGTATTGTAGTTGGTATAATAATTTCCATATAACATACATTTCTTTATAATATAAAATTAAATATCTTCATTTTAAAATATTAAGTTTTGCTTAGGTACATGTAACTGATTTGAGCTCGGGAAGTGAAATGGGGTTCCGGTTTGGAGTAGCCAGTAAACTTTTGCATATTAATTACCATCCCGTCGTAGCGTCGTAGCATTACCACTTTCACATCACCAGGAGTGCCGCCTGCTTGTTTGTTATCCTATGATAAAAAAAAATTTCGTTAAGTTTTCTGCGAATTGGTAGACGGAGGTGCTTATGCAAGTGGCATTAACGTCTACCATATGGTTAGCAACGTACCATTAACATGTTTAGTGTCGATGGCGATATACAGGCGATGGTTGTCTCTTTCCAGCAGTATCTGCTTGTCTGCTATCTTACGATATAAAATACAGTATCTACCCATAGTCTCAATTAAAATGTTTGTGACATACGGACGGGTGGTCAGGCACACAACTGACGGGCATACGGACATAATGAAATTATAAGGGTTCCGTTTACTGTCATTTGGCAACCTAAAGAGCTACAACTAGTGTATCTAACTCATAATTAGCCGACAGTAAATTTCACTATCAGGCTAAAAGTAAATATCATTACACTAGATCTCTTACAGGGTAGGCAATTTGAAACACTGTCAATAGATATTTCGGTTCACCACGACTCACCGATTTATCGATTGTTGCAGTGGGTCACCACTCACCACCCACATAATATACATTATGACTACACTACGAGCATTCAACCGACCTAATAACAAATACTAATAATAAATGTCACTGGACGAATTACACAAATTGATCTAACCCCAAAGTAAGCAAATTATATGCTTGTAGTATGGGTGTCAGTCAACGATACTAATACATAGAAATACATATATAAATACTCTAATATATTTAATAAACACCTGAACCCAGAAAAACAAACATTAGTGCTCATCACACAAATGCCTGTCCCTGCCGGGAATCGAAACCGGACCTCATTGATTGCGTAGTCAGGGTCGCTAACCAATCGATCAACGGGGCGGTCCCGACTAACGACTATCGCTTGTATACTTTTAAGCTTTCGCAGCTTTTTTGAACTGAATTATTAATAATTAACGGAATCTTACCGCGACTAGCATTCGTTGACACAACACAAGGAATCCGAGCTGCTACTAAGATGAGAAGGTACCTATGCAAAAAACCCCTTGATTCTGATGAAAACAATTAAACATTCATTTTGCTGTTCCAACTAGCATTTTTTGTGATAATCCGGACTCGTCAATTTTCATACGATATAATTAATTTAACTAATACCATACAATTTTATGATTTTTTTAATGTCATAACAGAAAACAAGCAAATGCCTCTCCTGATGGGAAGAGGCAACCACCACGCTTACAGACACCAAATACGTTAATGGCGCGTTGCTATCCTTACAGCGGGGTCTTAATAACACGTGCATAAGTTTACTGGCTACCTTACCCTCCAAACTGGATCACGACGGTGACAAACACTGATGCTATTACGGCAAGAATATGCTGTGGAACCATAGACACGGACGAGACAATGCAAAACTCTACCTAGTAGCCACGATAGTAGTGACTTGTATATCCAATCGCTAGCATCTTACAAACTGGCTGGCAGAAAGGCAGATGGTCTATTCTTTAAAGGGAGTCCGGACCAACGTGGGGGAAAGATGGCGCTATATTACTATACCAAACTACTAGCTGCAGCGTGCAGCCCACTGCATTATAAAAGTTTGGTGAATGCCGCGGGATAACCTATTTTTTTCTGGATAAAAAGTAGCTTGTGTGCTATTTCAGGTCATCATCTATCTGTGTGCTAAATTTCATCCAAATCCGCTCAGTGATTTTTGCGTGATTGAGAAACAAACATCAATCCATCCATCCATGCAAACATCCAAACTTTCGTATTTATAATATTAACTAGCGACCTGCCCGCAGTTTCACCCGCGAACCTTTTGTTTCCGTGGGAATATCGAAAAGGTTTATATACTAAAACCTTCCTCACGAATCAATCTATCTATTTAAAAAAACGCATCAAAATCCGTTGCGTACTTTTAAAGATTTAAGCATACATAGGGAGAGACAGAGAAAGCGACTTTGTTTTATACTATGTAGTGATATAGATTATTCAATTAGTATGAGACTTATATTTTCCAAAAAACAATTTATCATATAACAGTAAAGCCGCATTTAATACTTATAACTTTAATAGACTTATTATTATTATAACGTCTACGTTACCGTGTTAACCCTATGTCAGGGAACATGCAATCAGCACGGCGCGTGCCCTCCCGCTAATGCGGTTATCCATGTTTGTATGTTTGTCCGTTAGTGCACACGCTCAGCTTACACGGTTTACGAATTCGTAACGCGAGCGGGTTGTCAGTATTGTCTCTGTGTTTATTTACAGTTGACTTCAAAAGCGGTCGAAGATCTCTCAGAACAAGTAAATTAGATGGATGCTATTTTTTTTTTAAATTTTGTTCTATTAATCTATACATATAATAAAATCGTAGGAAAGTCAAAACTATACATTGAATATTTTTTTAAAAGAATACTTGGGGCGTGATCTACAATCGATATCGAAGCCAAAAATATAGTTTTTACAATTTTTGTCTGTTTGTTTGTCTGTTTGTCCGTTTGTCCGTTTGTCCGTTTGTCCGTTTGTCCGTTTGTCCGTTTGTCCGTTTGTCCGTTTGTCCGTTTGTCCGTTTGTCTGTTTGTCCGTTTGTCTGTTTGTCTGTTTGTCTGTATGTCTGTATGTATGTCCGGGATAAACTTAAAAAGTACTGCATGGATTTACTTCAAATTTTGCATGAATATTACTAACAGGTCAGGTCAACATATAGGCTACATATTATCACGCTATCACATACGGGGGAGGTGCTGTGCGGAGTAAACGAAATCCGCGCGGACGAAGTCGCTGGCAACAGCTAGTGTACAATATAAAAAGACTGTTAAAATTATTTATTTTTTATGTTATAAGTTAGCAAACAAGCAGATAGATCCCCTGATGGAAAGAGACAACCATCGCTTATAGAAGTAATCGCTTTTCATCGCTGTCCATGTGGTGTTAATGCCACATGCTTCAATATACCGGCTACCTTACCCTTCATTTCCAAACCGGAACACGACAGTGATATTCACTGAAGCTATTTCGATATGGATAGGTAAGGTAGTAGCACCAGACCCAGACGAGAAGTTGCTAAGTTCTACCACCTAGTAGTCATGAAGGTAATGACTCGTATAGCCAATCGTTCGCCTTTTACGAACTGCTTGGCAGAATAGCAGATGGTATCTTTTTCAAAATGGGTTCTGACTGACGGGGATCAATTGTATTATTGTCTAGCGAAATGAAAGTGTGTAATAAGAATTTCTTCGGTCGAAAATTTTCACTGTGTAGCCTTGTTTCCGACCCGTAGTAGGATGAAAATTATTAATCGGTCAAAAGAGAGAGAAAGAACAACATAGACAACACGAAATAAGATCACACACATTAGAGATGTATTGCAGGTATACCACCGCAAGTCTACGCTTTAGCTAACCGGGAATTAGTACAAAATGTATGAAAAATTCTACCCAGGCACACGGAGCAGTCTTTTTACACCATTGCATAATCGAATATGATTTATATTTCTATTAATATATTTTATTAATACATGAAGGAAAAACTTTGGACCCATTTTTAAAACAATTGCGCGAACGGTGGAAAATGAATTTTGCAATTTATATTTTTTTGCATAAGATAGCATATAAGCATATGGCTCTCCTGATGGTAAGATAAACCATCGCCTATAGACACCAAAGGTATTAATCCATCCGTATGGCGGGATGGCAATGCCACATGCAAAAGCTTACCAGCTACCTTACCGTCCAAACCGGAACACGGCAATGACAAGCATTTACACTATTGCGATAGGATTAGGTAAGGCGGTAGTACCAAATACCCGGGCGTTGCGGAACCCTGCCACCTAGTAGTCACGAAAGTAGTGTATCCAATCAGTCGCTTTTTACGACCTGCCTGGCAGAACAGAGCTAGTATATTATTCAAAGGAGCCCGGACTAACAGAAAAACAGTAGACAGGGAATAACATTACATTGCGGAGGACTGCAGACACCTAATATTTTTAAATAAAATGTATTAGAAATACGTTAAATTAATAATAATAAAAATTAACCACATTATATTCATGTGACATACACATAAATATACACACATGAGTACTATTTTCTTTACAGCTAAAGTCAGTTGTCTTGTCACACTTAAATTTTATTGCCACAATTTGACCGCTAGTAATTATTTATTTATAACAATTAAATTGTAACACTACAGATCTTGCGACTAACGTAGCTCTTTTACAGCTAAAGTCAGTTGTCTTGTCACACTTAAATTTTATTGCCACAATTTCACCGCTAGTAATTATTTATTTATAACAATTAATTGTAACACTACAGATCTTGCGACTAACGTAGCTCTTTTACAGCTAAAGTCAGTTGTCTTGTCACACTTAAATTTTATTGCCACAATTTGACCGCTAGTAATTATTTATTTATACAATTAATTGTAACACTACAGATCTTGCGACTAACGTAGCTCTTTTACAGCTAAAGTCAGTTGTCTTGTCACACTTAAATTTTATTGCCACAATTTGACCGCTAGTAATTATTTATTTATAACAATTAATTGTAACACTACAGATCTTGCGACTAACGTAGCTCTTTTACAGGTTGTCTTGTCACACTTAAATTTTATTGCCACAATTTGACCGCTAGTAATTATTTATTTATAACAATTAATTGTAACACTACAGATCTTGCGACTAACGTAGCTCTTTTACAGCTAAAGTCAGTTGTCTTGTCACACTTAAATTTTATTGCCACAATTTGACCGCTAGTAATTATTTATTTATAACAATTAATTGTACCACTACAGATTTTGCGACTAACGTAGCTCTTTTACAGCTAAAGTCAGTTGTCTTGTCACACTTAAATTTTATTGCCACAATTTGACCGCTAGTAATTATTTATTTATAACAATTAATTGTAACACTACAGATCTTGCGACTAACGTAGCTCTTTTACAGCTAAAGTCAGTTGTCACACTTAAATTTTATTGCCACAATTTGACCGCTAGTAATTATTTATTCATAACAATTAATTGTAACACTACAGATCTTGCGACTAACGTGGTTCTTATAAATAAATGAGACGTAATGAGAAATACTATCACCCCCGAGCGGAAAACATAACATGCACACCGCACTGCGACACCTGCACTTAATACCTATTACTAGGTAAATAAATGCAGCAATGCAGCAAATGGTGTTTCAAGTCATTTATAATATAATGACGGATTAGTTTGTTTCGTTTGTAATTAGGCTGTTTTATTTTCTATTTTAAGTAAAACAACTATTTTACTATATTTTATGTACAAGAAATAGCTGTGTATAAAATTAAATTGATTAGGTCGATGGCATTTTGTATACTGAGGCTTCGTTGTTTAGTACTTACAAAATTTTGTAACATATTATATTAGGTATCAACTCTCAGGTATATAGGTATACAGCTAATTTTTGAGGTATCATATAATTCTATTATTATTTACACCAATTCATGAATTACCAAGCAGACCTGGAATTTTTCGAAAGTCGGTCGATAAGAGGCCGCAATTATATTGTTTAATTTCTCGCTATTTTTATCGAGGATTATGTAGCTCTGTATTTTCAGGTGTGGTTTCAAAATCGACGCGCCAAATGCCGCAAACACGAGAGTCAGATGCATAAAGGTATGTTTGTATTCAATAATAATTAATTCCGGCAATACCGAACATTTATTTCATAGAATAGCAAACAAAAAAACTAGGCGAGATGTTGCCGAACTCTATCATCTAGTATTATTAGGGTAGTTAAACCTTTGCCTTTTGACTTTTGACCAGTACGGTAGATGGCCTATTCTTCTGCAATTACATCGTTTTAAATAACAAATGTCCCTAAAAATGCACGAATCAGTCAAATCAAAATCAAAATATATTTATTCAGATAAATAAATTGTGCATTACTCTGAATTATAAAATACTCAAAAACTATCTTATAATCTAACTTTACATGTAGGTGTCTGAATTAGGTTGACCTGTGTTTCAGGCAATAGGAATTAGGAATACAATAATTTTAATAATCACTGATAAAAAAATTAAGTGAGCATAGTTTACAATGTTATTAAATTAAACTTAAGAAATAATCTATACATATAATAAAATCGTAGGAAAGTCAATGTATGTCCGGAGTAAACTCAAAAAGTACTGCATGGATTTGCTTCAAATTTTGCATGAATATTACTGACAGGTCGAGTCAACATATAGGCTACATATTATCACGCTATCACCTACGGAGGAGGAGCTGTGCGGAGTAAACGAAGTCCGCGCTGACGAAGTCGCGGTTAACTGCTAGTATAACATAGGAAAACAGAGTAATTCTTTAAAACTATCACAAATAACAACAAGAAGCGAAAAAATTAAACGCAGTTAAAATACATAACTCTAAGTTTCGTTTATTTACAAACTAATAATAACTTCTCAGTGTCATCATAAGACAGATTTTATAAAATTTCAATTACAATTTACAATCTTTTTACAATTCCTAAAATTTTTGAATACATGTTTGTTATTGCGTTGATCCTATTATACAGAAGTGGACCTAAAAATATGTAAAACTTTGATGAAAAAGCTAATTTAGTTACTTCGTTGTACGGACAAGCTCTATTTTTACCCGACTGCAGGAGGGTATTGTGTTTATCAGTGTATATATGTATGTATGTATGTATGTATGTATGTATGTTTGTTACCCGACTGCAGGAGGGTATTGTGTTTATCAGTGTATATATGTATGTATGTATGTATGTTTGTTCCTATGTGGCATTCTAGAGGCCAAACGCGTAGGCTGATTTTGATGTATCGTATGTGAATCGATTCGTCTTAACCTTGCGAGTGTCACTAAAGACATGACATTTATTAGAACCCACCATGGCAACCACCAGGCGCCATATTGTCAAAATTTAAAAAAAATTTTATTGAAGACTAATATCATGTGGGGTATCGTTGAATAGGTATTTAAAAATCATTTTGAGTTTTATTCATCATTTTTCTTATTAAATAATAGTTTAGGATATGTTACGATTTAAAGTTAATTTTCCTATTTGTATTCTCGTACTTTATACATACCTATTTGCTTTAAATATAGTAAAACAACACTCTGCTCTTTCTTATTCTCCTCGTCATGAAAGCACAAGGCGAAAAAAAATTTATTGAAAACAAAAAACCCGACTGCATTTAATCTTTAGAAAAAGTTCATTGCCTGAAATGAAAGCTAAAAAGAAGGAAACAAACCCAGTAGTTTAGAATCATGTTAAGTAATAATGAATAACTTCACCATTGAAATAGTTCTATAATCGATGTACATTCATATAAAATAATTCATGAATTTTAATTCATCACAGAACGATTAACAGTCGGGGCCCATTAAATTTTTAGCTATCAAATTTTTACAAAGGGCCCCGACTGTTAATCGTTCTGTGATGAATTAAAATTCATGAATTATTTTATATGTATGTACATCGATTATAGAACTATTTCAATGGTGAAGTTATTCATTATTACTTAACATGATTCTAAACTACTGGGTTTGTTTCCTTCTTTTTAGCTTTCATTTCAGGCAATGAACTTTTTCTAAAGATTAAATGCAGTCGGGTTTTTTGTTTTCAATAAATTTTTTTTCGCCTTGTGCTTTCATGACGAGGAGAATAAGAAAGAGCAGAGTGTTGTTTTACTATATTTAAAGCAAATAGCTGTTGGACTGTTAGCACTTTACACGATGTAAAAAGCTGGTTAGTGGAATACATGGGGCACATTAAAAGTTTTGCACTTCTAGGTAATCGGAACGTATCGTATTTCTTTCGTAGAAGATTTTTGCACACCTTACTCATCAGTATCACTTATGAAGTTTTTGCAAAATGCGGAGCAATAGTCACCCTGACAGTCCTATTCTCAGTTGGAACGCATAGTAGAATATAAACGTACAAATGATTATAAAAACACTATCCCTACACATATTATGTATTCTCCATCACTCCGAGTAACTCGATTACGGCTCCCGCCGGCGCCGGTCCGACTCTAACAGTTTTTTAATTCGACCATAACTCAAGCGGATGAATAATTAAAATGGCGGGCCGAGAGAAAATCGCGCGAAACAGTAAAAAACACACCGGCAATACACGTGAGGCTATAAATTTAGCGAACGGCAGAACGCACTTAGAGATTGATCAATCTAAAGTTTGATGAACTGTTTTTAATAAAACGTCTACTGATATTTTCATATGTATATTCGAACTAATATTTTTTTCTATATAACTATATAAATATCAAATTCTAAATTGACCTTGTATTCTATCTTGACCGTCCCGTTGGTCGAGTGGTTAGCGACCCTGACTACGCAATCAACGGGGCTCGGGTTCGATCCCCGACGGGGACAAGCATTTGTGTGATGAGCATAAATGCCTGTATTTCCGGGTTTGGGTGTTTATTAAATATATTCTATTATTTATATATGTATTTCTATGTATTAGTATCGTTGACTAACACCCAGAACACAAGCAAATAATTTGCTTACTTTGGGGTTAGATCAGTAAGCAATTTGTTCCGTGAATATTTATTATTATTATTATTTTATTTGTATCTTTTCTGCTCGGTATTCCCGGCTTGAAACTGATCTACACGGGCCTAAACCAAGTGTAAATCATAAATGAATGTGTTTTGTTATTTTTGTACATCTAAAAACTTTCTGACTATTCTACAGGTATTCAAAATTACAGATTTTTGCAAATTAATGTATGTGTATGATGGCAAGTCTAGTGTTGAAAGCGCTTGATGTAGTTGTTTTGGGATGACACCCGTACTAGATAGGACTATTGGTACCACGTATACTTTTTGTAAGCCCCACATTCTTAAAATTTCTTCTTTAAGATCCAGATATTTTGAATGTTTTTCAACTATTGTATTTTGAAGGTTATGGGTGTTTGGTACTGCTATATCAATTATATGTACTATTTTTTCATCTTTATTTATGAGGGTAATATCTGGTCTATTATAATGTGTAGTTTTATCTGTGAGAATAGCCCTATCAAAGTATAGTACGTGGGTACTGTTTTCAAGTACCGTCTGGGGTATATATTTATAATACGGGACCGTTGCTAAAGTATTATCCAGGAGTTTGTACTTGTAAGCGAGCAGCTGGTGGATGATATACGCTACTTGATCATGCCTATACTTGTAGTCTGTATTTACAATTGATTTGCATGATCCGGTAATGTGCTGAATGGTCTCCGAAGCACTATAACATCGACGGCATTGTTCAGTTTCTAAGCTTATCTTCATTATGTATTTCTGGTAGTTACGGGTTTCTATCACTTGATCCTGAATAGCTATTATAAAACCTTCCGTTCCAGGAAAAAGTTCACCACGTTTGAGCCACTTATTTGATGCATCTTTGTCATTTGTTGGTTGGTTTAAATCTTGTCGATGCCTTCCATGGAGCGTTTTCCGAGACCATTCATCTATTTTGGTTTTATTGTCAACTATACGTTCATTATTTTGTATAAATTTATTTTGTAAATTAAGGGGTGTAAATTTAATATCATTGACCACTACTTTTGAGTGTAACAGTGATATGTCAGCTTTGTTATAGAAATATTTTCTGAGTGTAGATATTTGCCTGTTATGTAAGTTAACTATGTCAATTAGACCTCTCCCACCTTCAGTACGTGGTAATGTCTGTCTTTGCGTGCAGGATCGGGGATGATGTTTTCGGTTCTTTGTCATTGTGGTATTGATTATACGCTGTAGCGTTTTCAGTTCTGTTTTAGTCCAGTTCAAGATACCGAAAGAGTAAGTCAATATAGGTATAGCATATGAATTTACCGCTTTAATGCAATTTCTAGAATTAAGTTGAGTTTTAAGTATGGACTGTAATCTATGTTTAAATTGGTTTTGAAGTGTTTGTTTGGTTTCTTTTACATGAATATATTTCGACTGGTTATATCCCAAATATTTGTATGTTTCGTTGGCATCTAAAGCTGTAATTATTTCTCCAGTGCTTAAACTATAACTATGAATCCAATTCTGACCAGCTTGAATAGAGTTGATTTTGCATTTGTCGATGCCAAATTCCATTCTAATGTCATTTGAGAACATTTCTGTAATATATATTAGCGAGTCCAGATCTTCTTGTTTTGTAGCATATAATTTAATATCATCCATGTACATGAGGTGATTCAGTTTCAAGTCTTGTCTGTCTGTGTCGGTGATATTGTTTTTAAATACATATCCTAAATTTGTTGAATTTAATAAATAAGATAAAGGGTTCAGAGCTAAACAGAACCACAATGGGCTTAATGAGTCCCCTTGAAATATACCTCTTTGTATTTTTATCGGTTCTGTAATCATAGTTATTCCGCCTGATTTAAGTTTTATTTGTGTTGTCCATGTCTTCATAACTGTCTGTAAGAAAGTAATAATATGACTATTTATTTTGTAAATTTCTAAAATCTTAATCAACCAATCATGTGGTACAGAATCGTAAGCCTTCTTGTAGTCAATATAAATACTGTATAAATCACTTCTCTTTTGTTTTGTTTGGTTAAGGATGACTGAATCAATTATTAATTGTTCTTTGCACCCTTGACTAAATAAACGGCATCCTTTCTGCTCTTCTGCTATTGTTTTATTCCTTTCGATGTGTTTGTATATACACTGGGTCAAGCATCCTGTTATTATTTTGTAAATTGTTTGAAGACATGTAATGGGTCTATATTTTGCAGGGTTAAGCTGATCTTTAATGTCTTTTGGCATCATGTATGTTGTTCCTGCAGTAATGTATTCAGGTATACTGTGCGGTGTTTTAATAAAATAATTAATGAAATTATATAGGAAAGGTTGGATGTAAGTAAATTTCTTTAACCAAAAGTTGTGTATAAAGTCAGAGCCTGGAGATTTCCAATTGTGTAAATTTTTTAAGACATTTTGAAATATTTCTACAGGCACCTCTTCAAATTCCATATTATCTATCTGTAAAAAATGTTCTTGTTTTGATATCCAACTAGCTTCAGTGTTATAATCGGTTGAATTTTCCCAGATGTTTTGCCAGAATCGTCTTAATTTTTCTGACAAGTGTGTAGTGTTACCTTTATCTAAATTAATTGAACAAGTAGCAGTAGTATTTTTTAAATTCCTATAAAATTGTCTTTCATTGATATTAAATTGCTTATTTTGTCTTTTTCGTAAAGTACACGCTATATACCTTTTCAGTCTACTGCTGACTACTTTTAGCTTTTGTTTTAAAGTGTCTAAAAAGTGAATTAGTTGTGTATTAGGTTCTTCGTGTACAGAGTGTAATTTGTAATTATTTAAAATAAAGTCTATGTGTTTAACCAATTTTTTGTGTCTATTTCCATTAATGTACTGCGTTAATCTTCCAATGTGTCCTCTTAATTTATCTACTTTTTTACCTTACTTGCCATTTTGGCTTGAAATCTCTTGAATTTTCTTGGGCATATTCAGTTTCGTCAGGGTTCTTCAGTTTACTTCCATTAATTTTGGCCGTAGTCCATGCAGCACAATAAATAACTGTTTGAAATTTTAAAAACGTAGTGTTTTCATTTAAATATTTTGGCAATATTGTATTATTGATATATTGAATTGTTTTATTAAGAGTTTTTGAGTATGTTTGTTTTGGTATATATACCCGTTTTGTGGGGTATATTTCAGAGAACATTTCTAAGCTTTTTTTAAAAATATCATCTATTACTTGATTAGTTGACGTATCGTTAGAATTTTCAATTAAAGGTGTGTTGTCGCTGCTATCTGTATTAATATCTAATAATCCATGTTCAATATCTGCTGATTGTATAAATGTGTCATTTGGGCTAATTGTCGGCGTAGGGTCTACGGCATCCTCAGGTATTTGAAACTCGTTTTGTACTTCATTTCTTATGTCAGTAAGTCTATCTCCATTTATATATTTATTTCTTATAATTAGCCTTCTTTGGTCCGCTATTCTTTGTTCTGTTACACCTTTGAGTTCTGTAAATTTGTTAATAATTTCTTGGTGTAGGTGTTTTCGGTATGCCGTTTTGTTAGTTTCCAATTTTGTTATTCTGTAGTAGCTACGCATGATAAATTCGTTATGTTCGTTTGTCCATTTTATTCGTTTCCTGTTTATTTCTTGTTGATTTTTCTGTATCTCATTTTTCTTCATTCTTGTATATGTGTTTTCTATGTCACTTTTTACTTCCGTGTAAATTTGATCAATTGTACTTTGGGGGATTAGCCTTTTCCTGATAATAGCTCTTCTTTGATCTCCAACCCTTTGTCTGCTTACTTGCATCTCTGGGAACCGTTCAATGAATTTTATGTGAAGTGGTTGTAGATATGATCTTGTGTCCGTTTCCATATGAGTAAGGTGGAGATAAGTGCGCAAAATGAATTCATTCATCTCAGAACTCCATTTCTTACGTTGAGATGTCCTGACAGTAATGGGCGTAGGGTCAGTGGCGTAAACCTCTTCCCTGGCAACATCTACCGTCAGGGTACTATTTGTAGATGATAATGTTAACGATTGAAATGATTGATTTGATGGTGAACTTGTGAGAATTTGTGATGATGGCGTAGGTGATGAAAGTTGATATGAGGAGACAGTACTAGGACTATACGGTTGTTTAGATGAAGTGGATGAAGGTGATATAGATGCTTGTATTATTGGTGAGATAGTCGTGCTATCGGCTGTAATTTCGACGTCGCAAGCCCGCCTGTTCAACTTCCGACGACCGGCTGTAGCATGTTGTGTGACGGACGCCCGCCTGCTCAGCGTCTCGCCACCGGTGTCCCGCATACTGAAGCATCCAGCACCGGCTCCAGATGCGCCCCGGCGACCCCCGGGCAGCGGCCGAAGATTATAGTGATTTTCATTAGACTGCATTGTGGTGTTTGAGTTTGGGAATGATTAGTTCGAAGAGGGTGACCCAGATCTTTTAGGTTTTTAATTACGAGTATCTCCCGATAGGGGTTGGTTTGGTCATGGTGTACTGACTTTATGGTGCCAACTCTTCTTAAGCCCCCCCACCTCGTCAAGGTTCATTCCCTGGGGGGGTTATTATTATTATTATTATATGTTTGTCCTGAATGCAAACTGAAACCATTAATCAAATTGTGATACAACTTTCGAAGGGTAGGTATACTAGGAACGTCTGCGAGGATTTCTGTAAAAATCTGGATCAAAAAGCATATGATATGTTCTAAGACCGGTGCGAAGCCGGGACTCTGTTCGTTGGTAAATAATGAAATATTTTTATATTGTTACTAACTAGCTAATCCCGCGATTCAGTTCGCGTAAGCAAAAAAACATTACTGCCTTTTGTGCAGTCGGGTAAAATGGAAGCCTATGGTACTCCTGCCATTTTTTATATCGTAAGATAGTTTATAAGCAGATAGCTCTCCTGATGAAAAGATGATAATGGAATGGTATCCTTGTGGCAAGGTCTTCATGCCAGATGCATAAATTTACCGGCTACCTTACTCTACAAACCGGAAGACGATACTAACACGCACTGACACTATTGTGGAAGAAATAAGTAATGCGGTGGTACCAGACCCGGGCCAGATAGTGCAGAACTCTACCACTTAGTAGCCAAGATGGTAGTGACTCGCATAACCAATAGTTCGCAATTACGACCTGCCTGGCAGAACGCCAGATGATCTATTCTTTAAAGGGAGCCCAGACCAACACGGGGCATGCATGAATTATATAACTTTTTAGATAGTAAAAGAATTTTTAACAGCGTATCAGTTTTTTAAGTTTTTAGATTTATTTTTTACTAGCTGCAGCGTGCAGCCGCTGCATTATACATTTTTGGTGAATCCCGCGGGATCACCTAATTTTTCCGGGATAAAAAATAGCCTATGTGCTATTCCAGATCATTATCTACCTGTGTGCCCAGTTTTATTCAAATCCGTTCAGTAGTTTTTGCGTGATTGAGTATCAAACATCCATCCAAACATCTATCCAAACATCCATCCAAACATCTAAACTTTCGCATTTATAATATTTATATAGATAATTTCAGTGTACGAGTAGATAAATATTGGACAAGTATTTGATCACGTTAATAGTAATTGGTCTCGCAGAAAGACAGATGGTATTTTTTCCACCAGAGAACGGGATTAGCCCAGCGTGACATTTAAGAATAGACCATTTTCCAATAGAAAGATTAACCAAACGTGTAATTACCACCGTGGGAGAGTTCAGCAACGTCTCGCCTGGGTTTGGAAACACCGCCTTACCTATTCCTGCCTCAATGTGCGTTCATGCCTCTATGCTATTAGCCTACCTCTGGGCCGGAGCTCCTCAGTACCAGCTTCTTCCTCTTGATCGCATTCAACGTACAGCAGTTTGAATCGTCGCCGACCAGGCTATTTCTAACCGGCTTGATTCTTTGGCGTTACGCAGAGATGTAGGTTCGCTCTGCATTTTCTATCGCATTTATCATGGGGAGTGTTCCGACGAGTTGTTCGGATTATTTCCTGCCGCTAATTTCTATCATCGGACATCGCGTCAAAATTTAAAGTTCCATCCTCATCACCTCGATATCTGGAAATCCACAACCGTGCGCTTTTGTCGGCACTTTTTGCCTCGCACTACTACTTTGTGGAATCAATTACCCGCGGGATTGTTTCCGAACGGATACAACTTGAGGATCTTCAAAAACGAGCTTATTCATTCTTAAAGTCCGACAATACAGCTGTAAGACCCCCGGTATTGCAGATGTTCATGGGCGGCGGTGATCACTTACCATCAGGTGCACCCCCTGCGCGTTTGCCCCCTCTAATATATAAAAAATAATGCTTGTCACTGTCGTGTTCCGGTTTAGAGGTAAATTATCCGTTAAACTTATGCATGTGGTTTTATCATCTCACCATATGGATAGTAACGCACGGTTAAGGCGCGGTGTTAGCTCAACATTCACAAAACTGGGTTTCTTTGACGCTCGAGTACGAGGAAACCCAAGGAATATATACCACGAAAAAATACAGAGTATAGAATAAGGTCTAAAGAAAAATGTTAACCGAATAGAATATTAAATATTTGTTTAATATTTTCAATAAAAAATCGTAATTTGTTCACAAAAAAAAACTTTGACGTCAAAGTTCTCTGTATTTTCAGTGGTAACAACAACTTTTTTTAAAAGAATATAATAGAAATAAAGTTTTATTAAAACTTTAACCAGACAAATATTGAATTTAATGCGTATATTCTGAGTTATCTAAGGAAATCCTGCAAATTAACGTTCATTTGCAGTCTAGTTACAGTTTTACAAAATATTCTTGTTTGCTTTCCTTCGCAATTTTTAATCTTGTTTGACGTGTTGTAAATGTGAAATTAGATTACGCGCTAATATGCGTTGTGTGAGTGAATTCGACGTTTTTAAATCGTAGTCATTCCGCGCCGTGTGTATAGGCAATGGTTATCTCTTTCAATCAAAAGAATCATCGGCATTTGTTTTCATATGATATACAAATAAAAAACATAGGTTTTAAACAGTAAGTCTATTTATGTTGTATTCGCGATCGCCTGTGGTTGAAATTCGACTATAGACTAAGCAATAAAATCCATTTTAAGTTTGACAACTGCCATAAAGAAAATACCATATTATACATGTGTGTATAATATCATTTGTGTCACATAAATGTAGTGTGTGGTATGTTTATTTTATTAATTTTATGTATTTTTTAATGCATATTATATAAAAATATTAGGTTTCTGCAGTCCTCCGCAATATAAACTTTAACTGTACCAAACTTCATACTCCACCGTTCGCGCAATTGTTTTAAAAAGGGGTAAAAAAAATTAACACTCGAATAGTATTAATATCTTTATATTAATACTCCTCAAGACAAAGGTATTAAAAAAAATTATATGCACAAAAACATAAACCCGCTGAGTTTCTTCCGCCTGATCTTCTCAGTGTGTGGCTGCGTTCCGATCCGGTTTAATGGGTGGTGGCGAGGCGCCTTTTAAGAGTGGATATTTTTTGTTACTACAAAATTAATTACTACAAAAAATACCCACTCATTAAAAGCGCCTGTAAAGATTTATTAGAATAAAACATTTTTGATTTTGACTATGAGTTGTAGAGTAGAAAAAAGTGG
Source organism: Apodemia mormo (assembly GCA_036924255.1). Taxonomy (NCBI): domain Eukaryota; kingdom Metazoa; phylum Arthropoda; class Insecta; order Lepidoptera; family Riodinidae; genus Apodemia; species Apodemia mormo. The sequence goes on from JAUPFN010000002.1 coordinate 35,819,574, forward strand.
TATATCTACTGCTGTCATCTATACATATAATAAAATCGTAGTAAAAAAAAACTGTACATTGAATATTTTTTTAAAAGAATACTTGGGGCGTGACCCACAATCAATATCAAAGCCAAAAATATAGTTTTTATAATTTTTGTCTGTTTATCTGTATATATTCGGGGCAAACTCAAAAAGTACTGTATGGATTTACTTCAAATTTTGCATGAATATTACTAACAGGTCGGGTCATCATATAGGCGACATTTTATCACGCTATCACCTACGGGGGAGGAGCTGTGCGGAGAAAACAAGTCCGCGCGGACGAAGTCGTGGGCAACAGCTAGTTGTATAATATGTATTATGTAAAATGCCGTAAATAAAATAAACCAAATTTAAATAACGTATTTCCTTGTGTTGATTTAGTGGTAGCCTGTTTGGTGCAGACCACAATTCTATTTATAGATACCCGTGTAGGACGTCACTGATGAAATAATAATGATGAAATAATAATGATGAGCCGCGTTGGTGTGTTTTAACCAAAAGGGCGGCATTTTTATAAATTTCTCTCAAACATGCGACAAACGTGGATAGAGATAAATCATTGTGTTGCGCCGTTTTCTCATTATTATGTAGACACGATAATTTTGACGCTAAATTATTTTCGTTTAAATTAGTTCCGTATCTTTTATGCGAATACTCTACTCAAAGTTTAATTGCAAATATGAACAAACTACTCGTCACATTCTTTGGGAGTATGATCTTTAGGAAAGTGAACGTAGCCAAATGCTTAATAGTAGCTATAGCCGTTGTAATTTACTACTTCTACTTTTACGGGCCGTGGTCACTTTTATGCCTTTACAAAAAATGTAAGTTATTTTGTCATACTTACTACTATTACATAATTAAGTAGGCAATTTTGACTGGTATTCAGTTTCTGAACTACCGTGGTGCCATAGTAATCGGGCATATGCTGATAAGTCTCATTTCCTAGAATTTTTACCCTTCTGCTGTCTTCTGTCGTAAAATGTAGGAAACTGGATGTAATTTTTTACTTTTTTCTGTTTTGAATAATTTCAATGCGGATTGCGAGACAGCTTAACTTTTCCCTAGAGCTCAGGGTACTCTTCCCGCTATCGACTCTAGTTTACAGAAGTTACAGTGGTGGGAACGACAGGTGGACCCATTGCCCTTAAAAACATGAATCACGTGTTCTAATACCAGATAACCTGAGTGTTGGGTTTTTTATTTAAAATTCTGTCGGTTGTATCTTAAAACGACTTGTACTAATCTGGTTGTTGTTCATCAGAAAAAAAAACACCTACAGTTTTTTGTATCTGTTAACAAATATAACAAACAAGCGATATTCTAAAAGTAGTAAAAGTGCCAGTCATATAGACAGCCAACAAACTGACGAATCATAGTACCTATCCATGACCGTCGTTGAAGTTAGGTTTACTCTTCTTATACTGCAAGAAAACTAAAGTGATATTCGGCGTGATTATATTTATTCATTTAATTACAAATAAAAACAAAAATATTCTTCTGACACGAATCTTGTATAAGTACCCATAAGTATCATAGTAACCCAAATTGAGATTTAATACAACATGATTCGCGGTAAGAACGTCTCCACTCATAAGATCTCGTCACGAAACTGGACATGACAGACCAGTTTAAGATGCCTCTATCTCGTGATTGTGCGAACACAGAAGAACCGCTAAATAGAGCGTAAAACGGAAAAAAGCCGGTCTCCGGAATCGAATAAAATGATTCCCCGCGGGAGCCATTCGGACGCAATCCCGCCGTCCCCAGCTAAATGTCTTATTAACTTATGTGCCCCCGGCCCTGCGCTGCCCCTCCGACGCGAGAACAATCATGTAAAGTGAAATGAAACGGTTATTTGTTATGTTTTGCCCGTTGAATAAACGACGAGGTTACTTGAATCATTTTATTGATTTAAATTGTATCACGTGTCTATAGATTTCGGATTATATAGCCAATAGGTTACCAACGTGTAACGATTAATTTATCTGCATTGTACTTGTACAGACAGGAATATATCATTAACTGACATCCGAAGAGTAACATTCCAGTGTTGATCTAGGCCTTTTATTCAGAATAAACTACAACATTACTATTAAATAAATAATTATCGTTTATTTTCGTAACCTCAGATAATAACATTTTATCTGTTGCTGGGGCACTCCTAAGCTTTACTTGTAAAAGGGCAAGCTGAGCTTGAACGGAACACTATCATTGTGGTGATAGACATTGACGAGAACATTCTCAAAATGTTATAGTTTATTTTAGTGAAACCGACTTATCTCTCTTTTACTTCATTTACAAGAGACGAGCGAAGACTTACCGTGTCACTTACATCTTGTATCTAGGTGGTAGAGTTATGCAACATATCACCCGGTCTGGTTTCACCGCTTTATCTATTCTTGCCGCAAAAACGCCAGTGCTTTTCAATGGTCCCACTTGAAAGGCAGAATAGACAGTAAGGTTGTGCTTCTTCATATCCGTGTCACGCAGTCGTAACGCACCCTTAACATCTTTAGAGTTTATACGTCAGTTATATCTAACCGATAGGAGAGTTCTTATGTTTTGTTATTTTATGCTACGAAGGTAATTGAAGATGCTTAGCGCATACATATGTTATGTGTTCATTGGTGTGCTTTTTTTTCATAGAACACTGGCATATTTTTATTTATTATAACCAAAGAATGGGTATAGACTTAATTTACACAATCAATTTAACTTCGTACATCTCATCTCATCTCAAAAATGGAAAATTTTAAAACTAAGATCAAAGTTAACACAAAAAGCGTCACATGTCCAAATATCCATGGGCAGTGATGTCTGCTTTCCTTTACAAAATACAAATTATAATATAATACTAAAAAACGAATAGAAAAATACTCAAAATATTAAATTAAGTATTAAAACGTATAAAAATATTTATAAAATTACAATAAATTCTAAAATAAAAGTAGTAAATCCTAATAACATCAAAAATTCATTTTTAATGAACAAATGAATCCCACCCGTAGACACTAAGAATAATAACTTGATATTCAAAAAAGAAATCGCGGACGCCTAATTGTTCCCTTGTTCATGAAATGGTAAAGCCATTGGGGCATTGTGAGGGTGGCAATGTTTTATTACGCAAAAACCGCTGTAAAGATGTTCGGATACTTTAAAATAGCGAGAGCGAGAATGCCCTTCTCCAGCTTACCTTATAATTCGATTAAATTAAACAACTCAGAGTTAATCAAATAAATGCACGACGGCCGCAGGGATGAGGAACAAGGGGGAGTCGGACGAACACCCGCTCGTATTTATGTCGGCACTTCTCGAAAGTAATTCGGTGTCAAATATGGAAATAACTCATACACACGGGGAGCATCCATTTTGATAATGTCGGCGGGCGCTCGTAGCAGCGATGATTTACAAACAGACTACGACAATCTGTCCCACCCGCTCTACGGGCGCTACTGTATTATTAAACATTGAATCAAAAATCAATTTACGTTCAGTGCATTTTGCAGAAACGAACTCTAATAATTTTACAATTTCCTATTCTTACTGTCTCAAAAACAAAATTTTACACCGATCGTAATAACAACTAAAAAGTTGCTGGGTGTTGGGACCCCTTAGTTGCTGGCAAACAAATTCAAATAAAATGGTATTGTTATGACTTGCTTAAGTGAGTGAATTTGTATATTATATACAAACTCACTCACTAAAGCAAGACTAGAACAAGAACAAGAAATTATGTCTGATAATTGAATGTTAAATGGAATGAAGATCCTTGTCGCGCGTTTTGCGGATCGTATAAAATTGTTACGTACTGTGAGACCTAAAAATTTATAGCATTTCTTCATTAATTGCTTGTTCATATCACATCACCAATCATACATAATATACAGCGAAATTAAATTTTTCGTACCACTTATACGATACCTCTCGTTTTTACGGTACGGCTCGGAAATCCTTATTACTTCCTATAAAGCTGTATTTTTGGCACTAATACACATTAGTCAAGGCAATAATATAGTAACAGAAAATCTTGAAAAAAAAATTTTTTTTTTGTATATTTAAAGTGGAAATGTTATTTCTCACGTACACTACAGTATGGGTATCGTTGGATAGATTTTTAAAAAAAATATTGTAAGTTCGTGAAAACAAGTTTTCGACTAAGGGATTCGTTTGTAAAATATTAAGCTTTAAACTGTTATTTTTGACCCCCCTCTCTGCAGGCTAAACGGTTGGTTTTGGGGATGGGAATAAAATCACGGCAGTAGTAAATATAATGAAATTTAAAAAGAAATCACTGTGCTTTTACAAGTTTTTGAGTAATAGTCGGCCAACTTATAACATGTATCTTACAACAAAGACGACAGAGACAAGCATTGTCGTTGTTGCGGTAGGAATAGGTAAGGCAACGCTAACAAATCCAAGGCGAGACGTTGCAGAACTCTACCACCTAAGAACATTTAAAAAAAAATAATTTTGATGTAAAAAATCATGCTCTTTCCTTTTTGATATAATAGTAGGGAATGCAGCTACTAGATATTAAAAAAGAGTATGCTTAGATCTCATTTTTAAAATCAGGTAAAATAAATAAAAAAATATCTGGGAAACTGCGAGTGAATTCTCCGTATCGGGGCTACAGAACACCTTAACTTCAGTAGATGCTCGTTAATTTATTAATTGCCTTCTTCGCCCTTCGGGTGGGCTATAAACAACAAAGCTCACTTAATTTACGAGCAAATTATGCTTTACTTAAATATCAATTTAATTAAGTAGAGTTCGGGAAGCGGCGGATTTGCTCTGCGCATTGCTCCGCTCGTTTGTCACTGACAATCACCGCGGATCAATGCACTGTCAGATAAGCGCTGTTTGATGATGCCTTTGCAATTCACTTAGTCTCAAATGATTTATGTTTACAGATCTAAAAACAATCAAAAGTGAGGTTGGCTGCTTACTTTTGTTATTTTTTATTGGATCATTAGATAGCAAACAAGCATGACTCTACTGATGGAAAGAGAAACCATCGCCTATAGACAACAAAGATGCTAATTGTACGCTGCTATCCATATGGCGGAATGGCAATTTCCCATGCGTACTTTTGCTGGCTACCTTAAACTCTAAATCGGATCATGACATTAACAAGTATCGACGCTATCGAGACGTTGCGGAACTCTACTAACTTGTAGTCTCGATGGTAGTGACACGTATAGCCTATATGTACATTAATTAACACTAAGCAATAGATTTTTAATACTATGGTCTTATTGGTACATCTCTTAGATAAAGGAATATCTTTCTCTTGTCAAAGATTTGTATGTATTGGTTTCTCCGAAACAGCTCTAACTATTTTGACGAAATTTTGTATTTATTCTTGTATTATTAAAATTGATGTAGCTGTCATCTCCATGATAACCCATTTTCACATGAAAAAATATCATCCGAACTAATCTCAGCCACCAAGTTTGTTATAATTTAATTAATTAATCCACAGACCTTCTGACTTGTAAGTTTTTTGTCAAGGATTACTGGTGAGCGGTGGAGGCACACCCCTGGAACCATGTCGCGTGGCACCGTACGTGTCGGTCCCGCGGCTGACCAACCTAGCGGGCACGCCGCGGCCTGCTGCCCCGCCACTGCCGACAATGGCACCACACCCCCAACCTACAGCATTTGCGCCATTTGACTCGGCGCTACTATCAGCTGCAGCACACCAAGTATGTGCTTATTTGCATCCTATCTGACAATTAGTTTCGTTCAACACAAAAACATTCGAATATGTTCATCTGCATTTCCAAGTTTTCTAATTTCTTTCTTTATATCATTGTGAATATTATTACTCGGCAAACTCTAGTGTAGACTCGACTAAAAGCTATATTATAACTATAACTAATTTTAATTGTATAATTTTATACAAGAAATTGACTTTAACTTTGGTACATCCATAGTATTGTTAATAACGCAAAATTATTCTTGAAATCGAAATCAGTGGATCACTAAAGGTCGCTGTCTAGTGGTCACAAAGATGTGTGCTTTAGATACTCTATTGGATCCGTTAGGTGGCACTTCGATCGAGTCAAGTACAACATTTACTTCATTCAATTTATGTAAAACTTTAACAAATAGTATTTTTTCCAGTATGCAAGTGCTGCAGCTGCAGCAGCAGTGGCTCTCTGTCCGCCGTACGCAGGGCTCGCAGCACTAGCAGCCCGATGTAGATCGTCTTCCATCGCCGACCTCAGACTCAAGGCGAGACGACACGCGGCAGCTCTGGCAGCCGCACGAGCACCTTCACCCGCTCCCGCTTCCACTACCGCCTCGGCGTCAACACCCGCTGACACATAACCCACACCATAAAATACACAAATTGGTAATAATCAAACTTTTTAATGCCGCGAATAGACTGCGTGGGATTAGATATTTTGTAGTACCTCGTTAAGAGGGGAAGGACGATTTTAGCGGCAATCGAATTTTAAAAATTTTAAACTACATAAATCTGAAGCATTTAAAAATGTACAGCATAATATAACAATATCTTCGCTTAAGTTGATTTAATAAATCTCTATGTCAGTTTTAGAAGCTCTTATTTTATTGAACTCTAATCTACAAAGTCAATAATTCTTAATAAACTGTATATTTACCATCTATTGCATGTTAAAATTAATAAAGTCATTGTAAAAATATTTTGATCTAACAGAAGCTAATGCAATTTGCGAGGTATCACAGCGTAGCACACGTGCTACGAGGTTGCTACGAGCCCCTTAAAATTATATTTTGGTTTAAGAGGAAGGAGCTTTACTTAAAGAATACATTCCTCAAATATGTTTTGAGTATTTTAAAGCAAGTTTAAAACCATCTTCTAACTAAGCATGTCATTATCTTCGATGACCATCACCATCTACTGTTGCGGTGATATGTAAGATACTAGTCTATTGTCTGTAAAAATATTACGATTAGGTAATATATTATTCAAATTATTTGATATGTTTAAAAACTGTAAAGAAATTATAATTTTGACCAATTGAAAATTAATTGTAAATGAATTAACTGTGATAAGTGTACGAGTATTCGGATAGAAACAATATTGATCTCAATTAAGAATGTATCAATAAAAAATAAGTTAAAATATTGTAAGCTTTAATAGAATGGCGGATTATGTTCGATTATGTATAAGGTTTGTAAATATTAGAATTAAAACATAAATGTTTAAATGTATCTTAAAGTATGCTTTATTCATAGCTATGTTCTAAATACAATATATCTATTATAAAAACATATCTGCATTTTTTTCCATTAATCTATAGTACACATAAACTGATCACACTAAATTTGTATTAAATATCTCATCCATACCTTATGTATTAAACTTGGTACACATTGATATTAACTGCTTTATGAAGTTAAACTTGGTACACAGTGATATTAACTGCTTTATGAAGTTAAGTTTAATAATAGTTTTGTTTATATATTAATAAAATTAACAACAGCACTTATGACATTTTTAAATACTAAATTTAACATCACTGACTGGCTTTCAAGGGAGGATATATTTTAAATTACTATTGCCGATATTTTAGCCAAATACTTAACTTAACTGTCTGATGATGTTCATCTTACCCTACCTAGTTAAGAAAATCGTCGTGGCATGATGATATTTAATTTAAAAATTTATTTGGCAATGCAATGTGTAGAATAATCATATTCTTGCTAATGTTTGTATAAAAGCGGTTCCCCTATTTCGTTTACCAATGACAATGTAAGTGTTCATTCCATGTTATTGAGAAGGGACTAAGATGAATGACAACTTTAATTCATTTTGAATTCCTCAACTAGAAAATCATGGTAAGGTAAGGATACTAATGTTGCTAAGCCACAAGTAAACATCAATCATTTTAAAAGTCTTCACTGAAATAGCTAAAAGAACTAATTGATACGCAAAATAGAAAATTTTCTAATATCGACATCTTTGTCAACATTCTGGTGATAATCTTGGTAAATATCATATTCGCTAATTAAATGATATATTGAATCAGTCCAACGAACGGTTGAAGTGGTCGTATCGCCACACTACATGCGCGCAACATTCACGAGAAGTTTTGGAAAATTTTGACCATCCCGTCGGTCGAGTGGTTAGCGAACCTAACTACAAATCAATGGATCTCGGGTTCGATTCCCGACGGGGAGAAACATTTGTGTGATGAGCATAGATGTTTGTATTTCTGGGTCTGGGTGTTTATTATATACCTATGTATCAATATTTATATATGTATTTCTATGTATTTGCATCGATGACTAACACTTTTAATACAAGCAAATAACTTGCTTACTTTGGAGTTAGATCGATTTGTGTAATTTGTCCAGCAATATTATAATAAGATAAGGCACAGGTTCGGCCTCACATAGAGTACTGTTCGCATCTCTGGGCCGGAGCTCCCCAGTACCAGCTTCTTCCTCTTGATCGCATTCAGCGTAGAGCGGTTCGAATCGTTGACGACCAGGCTATTTCGAAACAGCTTGACTCTTTGGCATTGCGCAGAGATGTAGGTTCTCTCTGTGAAGAGTGTTCCGACGAGTTGTTTGGATTAATTCCTGCCGCCGAATTCCACCATCGGACATCGCGTCAAAATTTGAAGTTCCATCCTCACCATCTCGATGTCTGGAAATCCACAACTGTGCGTTTCTCCCGACACTTTTTACCTCGCACTACTCTGTTGTGGAACCAGTTACCAGCAGGGGTATTTCCGAATGGATACGACATAGGGACCTTCAAGAAAAGAGCTTACTCATTCTTAAAAGGCCGACAACGCAACTGCAAGACCTCTGTTATTGCAGATGTCCATGGGCGGTGGTGATCACTTACCATCAGGTGCACCTCTTGCTCGTTTGCCCCCTCTTCTATAAAAAAAAATAGATGGCCGGTAAACCTATGCTTAGAGTAATTCATTCATAAATCACGTGATGTTTTTATCATGTGGTGACGCTTAGATTACGGGGGGAGGGGGGGGGGGGCTCTCCACTCAGATCACACGGCGCTTTTGGTTGGGATCGCGTACCTACCTATTCAACAAAAACACGTGATATCTGACTACGGCCTCCTCCCTCTCAGGTGATGTTTCGTGATATTTTCTAGTTATTGTATCTTTCCACAAGAAGAGTCATCTGCTTGTTTACTATTTATAATATAAAAACACATCGTTATAAATTACGGAAAATCGAAACAACAATAAATGAACAAATGATATAATGGTTGGGTGCAGATAACATATATAGTATAATGGCGTTATAACTAACTGACCTACGTAGCTTCACCCGCTAGTAAATTACTATGTCGTCGATATGGTTTTTCATACAAAATTTAATCCTCTGATTTAGTCTCATAAGAGTTTATTTTAAAAAAATGTAAGCCTATGTTTCACCTCGGATCTTAAACTATCTTCATGCCGAATTTTATCAAAATTGATTGAGCGGTTTAGCCATGAAAGTGTAACAAATAAACAACCTCACTTTCGCGTTAACAATATCATAGAGTGTGCTATGTTAATGTTCTATCTTTCGTATTTTTGTTAAAAAATCATATTACTAAGAGGACACGCATGTGGTAGGTATATATTTTCTACGTTGCAGAACCGTAAATAACCCGGGAGCGCTGTGATTGTGATTTCAATCAATGGAGCACCTCTATCAAGTCCATTGTGCCATAATACCTGCACGTCGCGGTGGACGACCTTAATGAAGCCAATAACGCTGCCGTAACTGTGACGAGGTTTTGTTTGAAAATATAAAGGCTGAACTTTCTGACACCAGAAGAACTGCCGCAATAGCTTCAGTGATTCGCTGTTGTGTTTCGATTGGAGGGAATACCTGGCCACATGCATAAATTAACCAGCTACCTAAGGTGGTTAACTTATACATGTAACATTCAACTCTGCCACATGGATAGCAACGCTCCATTAACATCAAATAGTTTTTGAATTAAATCGTTGCAAACAAACAATCAAATCTTTTCTCTTTATAATATTAGTATAGATATAATTATTGTTTAATATCCTCCTCTCTTCTAAAAATGTTTGCTGTGCCCTACTGGGTCCACAATAATTGACAACTGTTTTGTAACTAACATAATATTATATTGCATTGTGGAATGCAAATAAATAAATAAATGAATAAATAAACATCATAGGCCTTGGTTATCTTCACGAATTAAATAGATACGCCTTTCAAGACAATTTCTTAGTTTGTCAGTGTAGCTTGCAATTACACACAGAAATACAGAGTTAAATTACTTACCGATAAAATAAAATCACTTCAAGGGTAATTTTAATCGTTGTCATCTTATTCGGTGCGATAAAACAGTACAAAATGGTTTATTTCTATTTTTTCACGATATAATATATCTACACATGTACGAGTATGACATTTTTGACAGTGATAGGAGCGTTTGGTCATATGCGCGGTGACACGTTTCTTTCCCAACGGCGTGTCTATTAGTATTTTTATGGTCAGTGGTTATCTCTTTCTATCAGGAGATCCATCTGCTTGTTTGCTATTTTATGATATAAAAAAAGATATCTCACGTTTTAAGAAACACTTGCAAATCTTTAAATAACTGTGCTTTTTGTTAATGTTTCTATATGTATGCACTTTTGCTTTGTACCCGTCATAAGGAGGTATGTTTGCGTAAGCTATAAAAAAGCCCGCCCTCGCAACGGTGCGTCCAATTAGGGCGGCGACGCTGCTGATTGGGCGTAATCGGGTTAGCATCGAGGACAAACATCGCTACTGTCGCATGTATGCAGCACCGTCTCGGTAAACACACGCTCGCTCTGTCTGGAATAGTGGAAATAACATGTTTATGGGGGCAGATGTCTTCGAATATAACGAATAATGTAGTTAGTCATTGTAACAAAATTGTGTAATAACTAGCTGACGTCGCATCTTCGCCTGCGATTAAATAAGCATGACATTAATGTAAGTAATCTAATCGTAGCTAATCGTGGGTGCACTTGTTGTACCTCTGCCTACCCCTTCGGGGATATGGGCGTGAAGATACTTTAATGTAAGAAATATCATACAATATTTCATACCCTATTTATATACCCTATCTTCTTTCCAAATTTTAGTTAAATCGGTTCTGCAGTTTAGCCGTGAAAGTGTAACTGACATGTAGACTCACATTTGACAAATAAACTGACGAGATTTTTATACTCGTAGCTAACTAAATGTTAATAAGATATATAATATACTAGCGACCCGTTACGTGCTTGGCTACTCATCGTCATTTATTGAATTCATTTGTTACAAAAAATCTTCAAAAAATTATCGATTTTGTGCAAACTTGAGTTTTGATTAAAAAAATAGAATTTTGTAAATTGTAAAAATTACTTTTATAACGTGAAATATTTCTTGTAAAGTAGTATAAAAAAAAATGCGTGAGTGTCCTGGAATACTCGACGGGGACGAAGTTTCTCCACAGTCCATTTTATATTTTTCTCTCACCCCTCCTCCTTACTCTCTAACCCCTTCTCTCTTTCTCTCTCCTCTCCTTATCTTGCCTGCTCCCTCTTTTCCCTCTCCCTCTCCCCCACTTTCCACCTCCCCTTACCCCATCTTCCTCTTTCTTATCCCTCGTCTCTCAGAGAGATCGCCCTTTTTAACGACCATTTAATTATTCTTCAATTTTTGTTACAAGGTTATTTTTTTATATCATAAGATAACAAACAAGCAGACGGGTCTCCTGATGGAAAGAGTCAACCATCGCCTGTAGACACCAAAGGTGTTAATGGTGCGTTGCTATCTTGTGGCGAGGTCTAATGCCACGTGCATAAGTTTACCGGCTACCTTACCGTCCAAACCGGAACTCGACAGTGACAAACATTGACGCTATTGCGGCAGGAATAAGTAAGGCGGTAGTACCAGACCCGGGCGAGACAATGCAGAACTCTACCACCTAGTAGCCACGATGTTAGTGACTTGCATAGCCAAGTTACGAGTTTCATGAGATTTTTTAGAAAGCATCGTGACCGGAAACTTGTAGCAGAAAATTCTTATTACTCTCTTTTTCGTCTAGCCCCCATTCTCCAAGTCCGTACCGTCTAATAAAGAACTTCATTCCAAAAAAGACAAACCCGTTGACTTTCTTGCGCCGGATCTTCTCAGTGTGTGGCCCCGTTCCGCTTCGGTAATGATTCTAAAGAAAGCAACTCGTCAGTGCATGTAGAAAATAAAATATTTTTTAATATGCATGAATTATTTGCAATTGACTCGGGGTTAATGAGTTGCCCGCATTCCTGCAACAAAAGCTTGACGTGATGACTGAGGACAGCGCTCAGTAAAATATAATTTTAGTCTGAAGGTCAGTGCCTATATATGTTTTCTGTGGTCAATGCTGTCCTTACCATAGAAATATGAATAATATATAGAGGTCAATGGTCCTTACTTGCAAGTCAAAATTCAGCCAAAATGACATTGTAGAGGCCAAAGTTTTCCTGCATACATCGCTAAACAGATGGTTAATCTTGCTAAAGACGTTATGCTAGATAAGACGCAGAATAGCCTACAGAATAGCACCGTGCTGTTTATGCAAACTAAAATTAACCCAGAATTCCAATACTGGCTGTGGCTGTCAGGAAAATATTCTTAAATCGAGGTTATACGGCAAATGGTGTCTTTTATGATAGCAATGTTCTATATAAAACTATTATTTTCTTTAGAAAAAAATATAGAAATGTTTTAGTCAAATTTCCCGCCTTACCAATAATTAAATGAATTCTCAAGTATATAAATACTTGACTGAAAGATTGCGCTTAATAAAAAAAAATAATTGCCGGAATATCATTTTAATAAAATTATTTTAGTGATTTTGTTTTAAGCTGAAGCTTTCAGATAACACTTAAAACTAATTTTGAATTGTACAATAATTTTATTGAAAATATTAATGTAATAATTTTACGGCCTTGATACCTATATATAGAGATGTGATAAACGGCTTTTAATTATTAACACGTTTAAACGTTTTGCTTATACATTTAAGCGTGCTTAAAAAAGCGCTTTTCGTTTAAACGCTTTTTTAAACAAAAATTGTTGATCGTTGAGAAGTTCGATTATAAAACGAAGATTTAAGTGAATTAGTGGCGACCGATAAAGCCGAAGCTGAAGAAAGCGTTCAATGTTTTGTGGTTTTGTTAGTGTTATTACTTTCTACTAGCTTATAGAAATGACGTGTTATCAAATACAATACAAATTATTATACAATACTAGCTGACCCGACAAACGTTGTTTTGCCATATAAATTATTGAATTAAAAAATAGGGGTTGATGTGTCACTGTCACTGTCACTTCTATCATATGTCACTTATACACATATGTCACTTCTATCATAGAAGGGTGAATATTAGGGTCGTATGTATTTTTAATGCCACATTATAAAAAAAATTAAAAAAATTGTCCTAAAACTAAAAAAAAACAATGTATGTAACATAATATACACTTTTTTATTCATAACCTAATTTCAATAATTAATATAAACAAAATTACTTTGAAAATTTGTAAAGGGATTCGTGTCATGTTCGTACGCGCGCTAAGTAAAATAAACAATTGATGAGCTCGTCGAATCTCTTCAACAACGAAAAGCGTACTGGAACTTGAAAAAACGTAAGTTGCAAATTCGTTGTAAAAAGCACTAACCAACCAAAAACGGAGCATTGTCAGTCCGACACAAATACTGCGTAAACAAGTAAAAATAATTTAGCCACTTAATACGATGACGAATCCAAATTGTTGTCGTTTCTTATAAGAACAGTGATAAGGTTGTTAATCCAATAAAATGAAAAATTATATTGAGTCTTAGAGTATAGAAATAAGTTTCTTTATTCTATTTTATTTTGATTTTTAACTGTATTAAAATAAGGTTACTTTTCGTCAATCATGCTAATATGGTATTTAAATTTGTGTACCTTAATCATCAACGTTTAAACGAAAACAGCTTAAATACGTAAGCGCGCTTATGGGCTTATTTTGAAAGGCCTAATTTTTAAGGCTATGTCGTTTAAACGCCCACGACTACCTATACATGATTTTTGTGCTTGATACATTGCTTGATACAATAATAATTTTTCACGGGTCTGCCAACACTGCAATTGACATTTGTTACTTGTCAGATTGTTCATTGTTGTCACTTGTCACACAGGTCACAGAGTACAGACGTCAGTTGATGTGATGGATTGTATTGTGACTTGTTGGAAATTGTTTTTAGCTTTCTGATTATTTCATAGTTTTTCTTGAACAGTATAATTTACAAGTTCTAAATGAATATCAAAATTAAATTAAGACGTATAAAGATAAGGGAAACTAACAGTTGATTTATATTTAATTTATAATTAAAACAAAAATATGTCCAAGCAACTCAATCATCAAAAAATAATTTACGTATAAAATATGTTAGTAACCAATTAAAAAGAAAAGTTTTAGAACATGATGCCATTAAATTATGCCTTTAGTTTCTCTATGTTTTTACTGATCTTAGTGGGCGTCAATATTTACTTTTTTTATACGTTAAACATACTTGGTGTTAAACCTAATAATCTTTCAATAACTAATATAAAAGTAGGCGTTTCGAGAAATATTTTTGATGATATATACGAATATTTAAATTATTTGCCTAGTCAATACAAAATAAGGAATGTCAAATTCAATATATTGCAGAAAAACCTTATTAGTTCATTTAATATAAGCAAAAAAGTGCCTATTAGTAGTACAATTTGGAGTGAAACTGAAAATGTAAGTTTACAATTATCTATTTAAACTGTAATATATATATTATGTGATAGTGACAGGCAAAAGATCCCACTTATGTCTGTGGAATTAAATAAATAGAGAAGGATCTTTTATTTTAGTAGATTCTACAGTGATATGCATAATGATTCTGACAGTGTCAAGTTTATCCAAAATTATCTTTATGATTTCTATTCATGCTGTATTTATTATCTTCAAATTAATTTAGAATCTTACCATTGTCTCTATTTAATGCAATATATATTAAATTGCTTCCCATGTGTATTTTACAGTGGAATAAAAAGGATTCTTTGTTTCCACATATAAACAATTTACCTGGCAATATTTTACATGCAATACAAACAGAACCAATTGTATTGGTTGACAATGCTCCTAAAGGAACCCAGCTGAAACTTCTGCTATTATTACAGGTAATTATTTACTTAAAGAAACAACATATGTCATATCTCTTAGCTAAGACTGAAAACTCTAAGAATTTGCATTAGAAAGAGAAAATTGAACATGTACAGTAGTACAGTCGAAACCGAATATAACGTCTTTTATAATGAAAGATCTGTTATAACAAGTAAATGGCAAGGTCCCAGCAGAGTCTCTATATAAATTAATAAATACACATTTTGCCTATAACAACATTGGATACAGCGACAAAATGGCCTAAATCAATGAAATTTACTGATATTTCATTGGCAATAGTGAACACCCATTTACTTGTTCCCGCAAAACAACAATACTAACAATCTGCAACCTTATACTAATCTATGAAGGAATATTTTGGATTATTATTAGCTACACACTTTCTCCCACCCCACTGAAACAGATTTTTTACGGGTTATTTAGTGTGATAGTTGATTGTGTGAATGACAGGTAGGTTACAAAGGTTTTGGTTAAGATTGTGTGTTTGTATGTTGCCATGTTGGAAAAAATGAGGAAAGTGTTTAATATTGAAGAAAAATCACGTATTATATGGGAACTGTATTGTAGGTACTTCAATATTTTTTCATAATATACTTTTTGATTTGTTTTTTGACATTTTATTTGAAAACAAGTTCATATACTAGGTACATACATGTAACTATTCAGATCCAATAATTATTAGATAAGGATCTTTCTTCTGCCACGGATATCCACGGACGTGAATATGGATATCCGGCACATCACTAATCATAAGATAGCAAACAAGCAGATAGGTCTCCTGACGGAAAGAGCCAACCATCGTCTATAAACACCAAAGATGGAAATGGGATGCTTGCTATCCTGTGGCGAGGTCTAAGACCACATGCATAAATTTACTAGCTACTTACCTTCATAACCGGAACACGACAGTAACAACCACTGACCCTATTGCAGCTGGAATAGTTAAGGCGGTGTTAAGTACCAGACCCAGGCGATACAATGCAAGAACTCTACAACTTTGTAGCCAAGATGTTAGTGGTTTGCATAGCTAATCGGTCGCCTTTACGACCTGCCTGGCAGAACAGCAGTTGGCCTATTCTTCAAAGCAACCTGGACCAGCACGGGATATATAAGTATAAAACAATACACATAGAAGTACAATACCTACTTATTTTAAACAAAACACATGTTCATATGCGTGCTTATTTCTTTTAGAGATATCTTAATCAAAACTAGCAATACAAATCATAAAATATAAACATCAGTCATTGGTCGAGTGGTTAGAGAGAACTTGATCACGAGTCGATTAGGTTAGGGTTCAATTCCCGACAGGGACAAACATTTGTGTGATGAGTATAGATGTTTCTGTTTCAGACTTTGGATGTTTATTATGTACTAGCGGCCCGCCCCGGCTTCGCACGGGTATAAAATATATAGCTTATGTCACTCAGTGCAAAAAAAAATGATTAAAATCGATCTAGTAGTTTTGATTTATTCCTTACTGTCCGTGGCCCGCACGCGTTAAAGTTGAAGTTAAACAATTCCCCTTTGCTTATACCATGAAGATTTCGGGTCGGTATTATGTACTAGCGGGCCGGGGCGGGCCGCTAGTACATAATAAACATCCAAAGTCTGAAACAGAAACATCTATACTCATCACACAAATGTTTGTCCCTGTCGGGAATTGAATATTGTTTATACCAACAACAGCTATTGAACATATCATCTGAAGTATATGGGTCTCTTCAGTGTTGTTATATCCGGTTTTGACTGTATATGCTTATTTTGTATTGGTAGGTTTAACAGATGTACAATCTGTTATCATAGGGCTTAGGCTTCTTTCCAGGCATCTGCATTGGATGGCTAGGAAAATATGCACTACATATTATGTTCATTCCTTATTGGCAGAGAAGTAAATACAAGTTGTTAGGCAGAGGATTGGTCAAATGTAACAATTGGGTAGGTGGGGTCGTTAGGACCCATTTGTATGCCTAATAACTTTATAAAGATTCTTAAGAGATTTTATAGACTTCAAAAAACTTGAAACTTTTGACTTCAAGTCGCATAAGACCTTTTATATGGTAACCGCACCAGCCATTTTCGCATTTTTTTCTAAAAAAGCACGGACCGTTACGTGCACATGTTTTGAATTTGTTCCGGTGGACCGTGGTCACACAAATGGTTTATGAGTTGTTTGGATTGAATCCAATACTGTAAAGTGTATATTTTTTAAAAGGTCTTGACGATGAAAAGATGAATTTAAATGGCTTAAGCTTCAAAATAATTTGAGGTGTAACACAACACTGAGAAAATTATGACTACTTGTTAGTCGAGAATTTTTAATTCAAAAAGTAAATCGATGACCTATGCTTTTTATATTTTTTAATATAATTGGTAAACATATACATACGAAAAAATAAACAACATATATTATAGTACAAAAATATTTATTTACATAAATGTAATATTGTTTTCTATTTCATAATTAATATGTAGTTTTTATCATAATTTTTAAATAATTTATTTCTTTTTCAATTTTACAGCTATGTTAATTTTTTTAAAATATAGTTTAGGATATTTCATATTCACATTATATTTTTTTTTGGAGATCATAGATATCAACACTAAAATTTACGAAAATAAATAAAAATAGGTACCGTCATACCCAAAGAGCTGGTATCATCAAGTTGGTCGTTATTTACGGTTTTTTGACAAAATTATTATCTAAATTGTTAGATCTTGAACTAGTCTTGTTTATAAATAAAATTTACTTGTTGATTAATACGCCAAAACACTTTTAAATTAACCTGTATCATAAACTGCAACCAATGCATAACACACAGCATGAATCAAAATGTCGGATGTAACAAACTCTCCCGAAGACCCTCTAAACTCACATTTTAAATATAACAAAATTGTCTGTTATATTTCGTTTATAAAGGAGTCAACAGAGCTATAATCATATTATCTGGCCAAATGATTCAACTAGTGTTAAATTGAGGACTCATTTTGTGTTATATAGTTTACCCATTCATTCTTTTCAAAGGTACACTTCATCTCTTATAAACAACCATACTTTATCAGGAAATGTATACTATAAATTGATTTAAAGGACTAAAGTTTAATATATTGAAGATATTTGGCTTAAGAGAGGGAGTAATATATTATATAAATACATAAATACATAATAAAGATATTTGACCTTAAGGAAGGGAATAATATATTAAATATATACAAAAAAATACATAATAAAATATATAGCTTAAGAGAGCGATATGAAGATATTAATAATTACATTGACTTCATCTAAAGGAAAGAAGTATGGTAGTATGGAATATATGGACAAAATTATTGTAATATTTAGGTTGGGAGTTGTAGAGCACTTTAGTGCCGCAATTTTATTATTGTGGGATATGTAAGAGGCGCCGCCTCGCCTCACATGTGTGAATACCATGCCGGCTGAAGGCCATCCTAGCGTATTCCCCAGAAATATATTGAAACTAAAAGGAACTAAAGTCCTTAATCTCAAAGAGAAAATCAATATATTATGAAGAGCCAAGTTAATGGCAGGTAGGCATTACTATTGTGGGGTCACAAAGTGATAGCCATATAGTTTAATGTCCAAACATGTGAATACATTGTTTGGAAGTTGATGAGTATAGGCATGACCAAGGTGCATCATTAATATTGAGCACAGCCAAAAAGCCAAATAATAAATATAATTCTCAAGTATACAATTAAGCATTGACTTGAAGTAAATAAAGATTGATAATATATATACTGTTGTTATTTTAGTAACAAACAGTTTAATAAAATAATAAATAAATATTGGCATGACCAAGGTGCATCATTTGTATTGAGCACAGCCAAAAGCCAAATAATAAATATAATTCTCAAGTATACAATTAAGCATTGACTTGAAGTAAATAAAGATTGATAATATATATACTGTTGTTATTTTAGTAACAAACAGTTTAATAAAATAATAAATAAATATTGGCATGACCAAGGTGCATCATTTGTATTGAGCACAGCCAAAAGGCCAAATAATAAATATGTTTCTCAAGTATACAATTAAGCATTGACTTGAAGTAAGTAAATGTTGATAAAAATATATACTGTTGTTATTTAGTAACAAACAGTAACAAAATAATAATTAAATATTGGCATGACAAAGGTGCATCATTTGTATTGAGCACAGTCAAAAGGCCAAATAATAAATATGTTTCTCAAGTATACAATTAAGCATTGACTTGAAGTAAGTAAATGTTGATAAAAATATATACTGTTGTTATTTAGTAACAAACAGTAACAAAATAATAATTAAATATTGGCATGACAAAGGTGCATCATTTGTATTGAGCACAGTCAAAAGGCCAAATAATAAATATGTTTCTCAAGTATACAATTAAGCATTGACTTGAAGTAAGTAAATGTTGATAAAAATATATACTGTTGTTATTTAGTAACAAACAGTAACAAAATAATAATTAAATATTGGCATGACAAAGGTGCATCATTTGTATTGAGCACAGTCAAAAGGCCAAATAGTAAATATGTTTCTCAAGTATACAGTTAAGCATTGACTTGAAGTAAATAAATGTTGATAAAAATATATACTGTTGTTATTTTAGTAACAAACAGTAACAAAATAATAAATAAATATTGGCATGACAAAGGTGCATCATTAATATTGAGCACAGTCAAAAGGCCAAATAATAAATATGTTCCTCAAGTATACAATTAAGGTTTGTGCAAGTTTGTTTTAACAATTACTTGACAAAGCTAAGACAAGATAATATGTTGTTTTCAACCACAATACCGAAACATTAATAGCCGGTACGCGATAAATAAACATATATAAAAGTAATCATTGTTCGCAATGAACTTCAAATAGTCCAAATCATAAAAATTTCATAAGTAAAATCAATTAAGATAATCCTTATGACGAAAGTCAAATGAACTCAGGTTAATGTATAAAAATACAATAAAACAAGCAATTTAATATATCCAGCTCTGTGATGTAGCTCATACCTGGTTGAAGATTTGATTGGTTATGTAAATAGTTCAACTTTGCTAGGCGTTAGATAGTTGGTGTTTATCTGGGTTAACCCTCTGAATACACTGTTTGCGGTAGGACTTATCCGAATACCACGCACTGGTAACGAGGAGATAACCATAACGACAACATTACATGTGTGTCTTTATATAGATATACACAATGCATGCGACATGCATACAACCCTGATGCCTTCGCAAAGCCGACACTACCTTGTGACGAAGGTATGGTCCAATCAAAAAGCCAAATAATTAAAATAAATTATTACTGAACGAGAAATTAACCTTTGTTCTAAAGATATTATAGTCAAATTTCCTCCTATAACCCTAATAATTTATAGTCACCACAAGCAATGAAATATTACTTATTAATCGAATTTGAAGTTATAGATGAAATTTAGTAAGATCTTTGAACTCTTTAATATTGTGATTGAATACTCAATACATCTTAGAATCCAAACAATTCGTCTTATACTCGTTTTCCAATGAAACTAAGTTATTTATATCTTCTCCTGACTATTAGAGTTCTATTACACTTATTTCAATTTCTATTTAATCAAATTTCAGAATTTAATAAGGTCTGAACTTTTAGAAATCAACGCTTATTAGATCTATTGTTGCTTTAAGTGAACAGTATTATGAAACGTCTAGCCACCCGAATAATCATAAGTAAAGTTCATTTGTACAATCCTTATGATGTAAAGATTCAATCATGGAATCCAGGTTAATACATGAATATATACAGATAAACAATTTAGACAAATAACTCTAATTCTGTAAAATAGTTCATGTCTGAGATGATTAGATATGAAAATGGATCAACTTTGCTTGGCGGTATAGTTGGGTGTTTATCTGGGTTATCGCCCCAAACACCTTGCTCACGACAGAGGGGCATATGAACCGTGTGTCTGCACTGGTGAAGAGAAGATGACCATAATGACAACATTACATGTATGTCTTTATATAGATACACCCAGCACAACTTGTTGCCTTCGTAAAGTCGATATTCCCGTGAGATGAAGATGACATGATCTATTTACCAAGGTAAAAGGTAAAAATATCTAATCCAAAATTAGTAATTAACCTTAATTTCAGATTTATTTAGTAAACTTCCTATCTTACTAAAAGATCTGTTATGCACTGTCACTATAAACAATAATATTTCAATTATCCAAAAGAATTAATTTGATAAAGAAGTTTAATATTATAATTCCTATCCTCCTAAATCCCTATATAAATAATATAAAATAAGAATAAAATAAATAAATAATTAATTAAATTAAGTAAATAATTTATACAAAATATGGTTAAATAAACATAATACGTTTGGACTAAAGTTCATTCATTCCTCTCTTGTACTCTAACTCCCTGAAGCTTTATTAAAGTCATTTAAGATTCTCGCTCCAAATTTAATTCAACAATTCAGTTCATATTAATTATTCCTTTGTTAGACACGAAGAGAGTAATTTGTATTAGTTTGTGATTATCTCGTTTAATATTTGTACTCGGTTTTAAATTTGATTGTAAATAAAATAATGTTTTATGAAGATTTGATTTTAAGAGACTGGCCTATGCAATCAATTTACGTATTAGTTAATATTTAGTTTTATAATAGGATATAATAATTCGTATTAACATTTCATAATTTTAATAATTCATATTAAGGTAGGTTTTCGTGTGAATTTTGTGTAGATTTATGCCCCACTTATTGGTTATAATATATTATTCCTACAATGACAGACCTTCTGCTTTCGACTCCTAAAAGATCCCATTTCCTCCTAACAATATTTCCTATTTGAAGCATTAATTCAAGTAATCATTTAAACTAGAGAAAGTTTCTATAATAAATATTTCCTAAGCTTGAATCACCTAGTTTTAATTGAAAGTCAATAATAAACAAAGTATACCTTAAATTCCTCAATATATTAAAGCATCAGTTCTTCCACCTAATATATGCACGCCCTATCCTATCACCTAATTGTTCCTTCATAAAAAATTATAACTGCCCAAAATTATAACAATGCAGAAATTAAAATCGTATTTGCCATACCTCCAACTCTGCAACAAACCTACAGTAACTCTGCATTCAGCTCCGACGACAGCTAGGAAGTCACCCCCACGCGGCCTCGAAGACTCCAAAGGAATCAGCTCTCGATCCCTAAAGTTTAAATAACAAGCAGGATCAACTGTACTATGGAAATTATTCTAAGAACTTCCTTAGCCGTGTCTCATCTATAAAGATATGTGGTAGCTATCACTAGTTAGTAGCTTTTAAAATACAAAACCGCACGCAAAACTACGCAACGGATTTGAATGAAATTTTACACACAGATAGTTGATGACTTGGATTAGCACATAGGC
Organism: Apodemia mormo; assembly: GCA_036924255.1. NCBI lineage: Eukaryota > Metazoa > Arthropoda > Insecta > Lepidoptera > Riodinidae > Apodemia > Apodemia mormo. The sequence continues at coordinate 35,842,191 of JAUPFN010000002.1, forward strand.
TATTTATTATCCCGGGAAAATCTAGTGATCCAGCGGGATTCGCTTCTATAATGTTGCGAATTGTACGTTGAAACTAGTTGATAATATTAATTCAGGTGCAGTAGTATTAGTAACTAATAACGGAATTCCTTCAAAATGACGAAGATGAAAATAATTTTTTTTTTTTTTTTTTTTTTATATCATAAGATAGCAAACAAGCAGATGGGTCTCCAGATGGAAAGAGTCAACCATCGCCTATAGACACCAAAGATGTTAATGGTGCGTTGCTATCTTGTGGCGAGATCTAATGCCACATGCATAAGTTTACCGGCTACCTTACCCTCCAAACCGGAACACGACAGCGACAAGCACTGACGCTATTGCGGCAGGAATAGGTAAGGCGGTGGTACCAGACCCGGGCGAGACAATGCAGAACTCTACCACCTAGTAGCCACGATGGTAGTGGCTCGAGTAGCCAATCGGTCGCCTTTTACGACCTGCCTGGCAGAACGGCAGTTGGCCTATTCTACAAAGGAGGCCGGGACCAACACGGCGGATTATAATTTAAAGTAGTTAAAGCACTTAAATCTATTCCTAATTAATAAGCTATTTAGCCAACATGCTTTTGAATTTGGTAATGCAAAGCCATTTTCTTACTCCTATGAAAAATAAACAAACATAGCAATATCGGCCATTTGTAAGGTAAAGATGCAATAATGATAGTTCAAATGCATATGGTAAAAGTATAGTATAAACAATTAAAGCACATAAATCTATTCCTTGTTAGTTAATAAGCTATTTAGCCAACATTCTTTTGGCATTGGATAATGCAAAGCCATTACTTATTCCTGTGAAAAATAAACAAACATAGCAATATTAGCCAATTGTAAGGTATAGATGCAATAATAAGTGTCTAGAGACAACGGGATTCCTCCAAATGCCGACGATAAAGGTATAATATAAAGTAATTAAGTCATTTATTTCTATTTCCTAGTTAAATAATAAACTGTCTTGCCAACATGTCCTGAAATTTGATAATATAAAGCCTTTTCTTTATATTATATGAAAATTAACAAACATAGCAATCTTAGTCACTTGCAAGGTATAGGTATAATAATAATAGTGTCTAAAGGCAATGGGTTTCCTTTAAATACCGATGATGAAAATCTATAAACATATAATTAAGTCCATAAATCCATTTCCTAATTAATTAATAAACTGTTATCCGTCAAGCACTGAAATCTGATAAAGTAAAGCCATTACTTAGTCTTGTATAGTTATTCAAACTTAAATTGTAGTCTTGTATTGTTATACAAACTTAATTTAATTTAAATTGGAAAACTACATCACCTGTGTTGTTTAGAATTCCGATTTATCCTGCGTCTTGATTAGCAGCCCTGCTGCAAAACTGTAAGACAGCAATTGCTCCACAACCATTGCTCACATTTTTATGGAAAGAAAAGAACATTTAAAAACATCTTTTCAACAGCTATTCCTTAAAATAAATAATTTCCTTTCTTCATACAACAAACATTCTTCACTCAGTCAAGGATCGATCCACCTTTACACAACATTTTGCACAAATTCATTCTTGTAAACCTAATCACATATTTATCGGTAATATGTTTATTAAAATTGTATATTCAACATTAAAATTGTACATTCTACCAATACTGCTAGATTTAAATAAACTCAACGACTACCATATCAAATACGAAGTTGCATAAATACATACGTAATCCCTGAATAAATCTCTATTCTACATACTCACGGTTTTGATCAATACATTTTACCAATCATCTTTTCTAACATTAAGAGTATTTCTATTATTATTTACATTCCGGAATATCCCTGATATATCTATATTATTGTCTCAAACGAAGAATCTCTTTTATAACGTCCAGAACTTTAAAACAAATCCCCCGTTTTTTTTCCATTTTTCCTTTCTTTTTCCATCCTCCCTTATTTTTTCTATATCCCCCAATTTTTCCTGTCATTCTCTTTTTAAGGTTTTATATGTTTATATCTTAGGTCTTATATATTATTGAGAATTAGTTTTCTTTATTTATTTTCGTCTTTAATTCCATTGATATTATTTATTAAACATAATTCAGACATATTTTTAACAAAAAAAAATAGTATAGATTCTTATTATTTTCTTTTATTACACTAAACCTCTTAAGGGATAGATGAAGTCTGTTACACGGACTAAATTCTTTTATTTTTCCACAAGAGTGTACTTGGAAAAAGAGTGCCAATTTGATGTTATTCTGTACAATGTTTCGTTCGAAAACGATGAAATACCATAGAGTATTGTATTAAAACTGATAAATAGTGAAAAAAAATGTTTTTTTTGGATGAAGTGTTTTTTAGCGGTCTCATTAGTTACCAAAGTGAAGTTAGTGGTTATAAAGTTCATTGGTGCAGAAGTAGTTCCTAATAGCTCTGCCCACCCATTTTTTTCATTTTTCCAACCTTCTGCCTAACACTTTATGCCAAACTATTGTTGAATTTAGGCATCAAACATTTTTGAGTAAATTGGCATGATTGGGTAATATTTCATTACATAATATGCTCCATGTATGATAAAGGAGGGAAGTGGAAAATCTCTAGTCTGAATTTTAAGCCTTGTGGCTATGCTTGCAGCTGTATTGGGAACTAATTATTTAATACTACTTAATTCACATCCATTCTACTAAACTAGTAAATACAGAATAATGTGCAGTTTTGGATATTTTGAAATTAATTGTGTAACCTTGGGTGTAAAAGGTGAAGTTAACCTTATTCCAACACTTAAAATCCTTTTATCCATGCATGCAACATAAGTCTAGCCAATTAGTTTTAATGAATATGAATATTAAATTGATAAAATTTCTGTTTTATTTTCATCAAATGAAGCCTGCAACTTTACTTAGATGAAAAGCATTAATGGTTTTATCTTCATATGATTTACCAAGCTTTACAACATTTGGAATTACTACATCCAAATTTTATTTTAATGATATTTATGTAGATTAAAAGATCAAGCACATTGGAACGGCTACAATGGGCCAGACCCCATTGCGAAAATATGCATAAATTGCTTTCATACATTTTATATGAACTATCAAACACTACAGAATTTTTGTGTGGCAGTTTTCTGTGAATGCGATGTGGTCGGCCCAATTTGATGCGATACGTCACCAGTGAGCTATGGTAAGAGGATACTGCACCCACGAGTTGCTTCATTATTTGAGTGTTTATTTATAAAATCATGTAATCATGGATAAAAATGATTGATAGGCCTACAAAGAGCTGTATGATTTGTAAGACTTGATCTTGCAAAATGGAATGCAATGCAAAAAGGAGAATAACATTTAGAAAGAAATAAAAAATGCACTGCATTGTGAAGTGGTCCTCTGTAGCTCAACCTAATGTGCTTGATCATTAATTAAAACTTTTTCTGTGAAGAAAAGTTATCTGTTTTTAATTTATTTCATTTTTAATAGATATGATTATGTATTTTATTTACTAATTGAACATTATGTACATAAAGGTAATATTGAAAGCAACTTGTTTCACTTAATTCATAACAAACTGGTAACAATGTTTTCCATGGTTTATTAAAAGTGAGAAGTTTTCGTAATATGCCAATACCAAATTGTTAATTTAATGGTTCCTAATACTAACATAATGCATAATATATTGTATATTTTGTTTTCAAATAAATTAAATATTATAAAAGTTGATTTGGCAATGTATTTTTAAGGGTAAACAAAAAATATATTTCAAACCAAAGCGCTATGATTTAGAGCACGTAATCAATGGCAATATATATGCTGGTTTTGATCGCCACAACTCCGAAGTATTTGCCTATTATCTTGCAATGGTATTAAACTTTAGGTGGATTGCACCCTCGACAATAAGAAAGATACACTTCAAAAAAGATATTTTGCCTGTTGCAACAAGGGAATTAAAAAGAGCTATGGTTAAAAATGGTAATTTTTAAAGTAACCAATCATTATTCTTCTTTGGTTTAATACTGTCTTTTATTTATATTCACTAAACAACTAAACAGTGTTTGTTTGCTTTGGAATTTCTTCAGTTTAACATACTTTCTGCTTTGATGCACTGCTTGTATTGAAACTATTCTGTCGCTTATTCTAAAACAATTTCAATAAGTTTGCAATTCTGAATTATCCCATGTTTGGGACTATAATTTGAGTTATGACTTACATTATTTGAGTTTCGTTATTGGTGAATAAACCAACAGCATAACTCAAATCATGGAAGTGCAAATCTAATGTTGACCTTCAACCAGCAAACTTATCTCATTTATACTGTACCATGGTGTTAACTCTCTTGAAAACCAGATTCACCCTACATGTGCTGAATATTTTCGATTGTCTCTGTAGATTTTAACTCAATGTTTATACTACATATAAGTAATTGAATGTCAAGGAATTAAACATATTGCTGTTTTGCCAAATACTGTACAGCCAGCTAACAGTAACTGGATAGCTGAATATCCTACCGCCGGATATTTGGTTACAAAGGTGAACATTCATACTTAGCCCTCAATGAATCGGATGGTTTCAGATGAGTTTGCGCCAGTTCATTTGTGAGTAAAGCTAGAGATTGTTTTTGTTCATTATTATGTAAAACACAACATAACCTGAGGCTATAAAATAAATTGTGAATACTATTATTTTTTGAAGCAATTTTGTATTACAAGTATTTTTATAACTGAACAGATTTAATCCTAATAAGGAAGTGGATAAGGAAAATATTGCCTGTATGGCTTTATTTCACTATAAAAATGACAACACAAATTTTGCTATTTGTTTGCTGGCCTATAATTAGTCAAGCAAAACAATTTATTGCCTCTTAATGCAGAATTTTTGTCATTCATTCATCGTAATTTGCCTTTAGTGTTGATACCAGTATTTGTGTCTTTGTTATGTAATGATGTAATATACTTGTGTCCAATAAGAATGAACCAGATATATTGTAGTTTCTATGATTAATTATGATATGGAGATAAAAAACACAAAAAAGTTTGTTATAAAAGATTAATCTGGAAGTATTACGTCACGCCGTACTAAAACGTCATTTTGGTGTTGTCATTTCATAGAAACTACGGAGTCTGTAATATAGATATTACCACGGCGTGATATCATTAGTATGCCATGGCAATTAGGAGCATTTTCATAATAAATTTTAATTTCAATTTTAAAATGCAAAAGTTTTACTATAGATCTATGTTATTTAACAAGCATAAATAGTTTTTTGGTTAATATACCTAATAAGGTAAATTATTAAATAGTTTTTCAAATTTAGTCAACTAGTTTATTCCTAAGTGGATTAAATGAAGTGCCTGTTTAAAATCCAATATAATATTATATCCAACATCTGACCCAATTTTGAAATAAGTCTAGTTAGGCCGGATACCAGATTGTTACTGGATATCTGTTACCCTCTATGGTCGAGTGATTAGCGAACCAAACTACGAATTGGGTTCAATTTCTGACAGGGACAAACATTTGTGTGATAAGCATAGATATTTGTATTTTTGGATTTGGGTTTTAATTATGTATATAACAGTTTTATATATGTATTTCTATGTATTAGTATCGTTGACTAACACCCATAACACAAACAAAATAATTAGTTTACTTTGGAGATTGACCAATTTGTGTAATTAGTCCAGCAATTGTTATTTATTTATCTGTTTCACCTCTAGTCTAGACGCTAATGCTTAGCCTATTTGGCTCATCATCATATCCAGAGTTGAGTAAAAATACCATTGCAGTTTATTCAGAGGTGTCCTCGAAAATTGAATCCTTGGTAGCACCTTCCATTCTAGTGGTTATGTGGTAACATCCTATAATAAAACTTGATGCAATACTCTTTATCTGGTCTGTAAAAACCGGTTATGAATATCAAAACCTATCTAGCCCCTGACAATCTGGTGAATGTTGTTGAACTGGAGCATTCACCAAGATTCATCATCACTATGCATATAAGAAACAATTTTTTTGTAACATTGCATTTTTATTATAAACTCTGTAATATGAAATAATAACATTTTATCTAGTAATTTAATACTGACCTTTGTGTCTTACTCATATATTATTAGAATGTAGAACAAATGTCTGTAAGATTTATCAGTTATTTATACCAACAGACAAGGATAAAGTGTGATTGCATGCCAAAATGTGCACTTGCTTACTGCAATGTCTAGTCTGTCTCTTCCTATCTTAAAATAAATATTTTAAATTAGTAAAGGGCAAAAGTTTGACTAACTAGTTGCTTTTTTTTCAGACAGTGGATCATTGTGTATATATGGCAAGTGTTTTTATTGTAGGGCAAATGAGACAGTATGTCCTGATCAAAATGGTATGATAGAGGGAGCAGCAATATTATATTTGGACAAGCATTTTCAGATTTATAAATCACCTTGGAGGCGATCCTATAGTGCTAGACAAATGGAATGGCAGACCAATAATGATTTTTGTAAGTAAGTAATTTGTCTTAATGTTTTTTTTTTCATAGAAAAGAGAACAAGAGGGCAAAATGTTTTGTATGCTGGTGGTGAGTGATTACTGCCGCCCATGGATAATTATAACTCTAGAGGACTAACTAGCGATTGCCAGCCTTTTTACCCCACTATGATAAATTTCAAAATTATTATTACAGGAAATATTTTATACAAAATTCTAGTTGAATATGGCGTCCTCTAAAGAACAAAGTATAAATAAATAAAATAACATTTTTGTAAGGTGCCTTATCTGTTATTAAATAATAATTTATTTTCTTGTAAAAAAATAGGATATTGTTTAATCCCAGGTATGTATAGTAGTTTCGAGTGAACATTTTTTTGGAGTGGGTAGAAAATCTACTCTCACTCTTATATTGTTTTCTTTGAAATAATGTTATTTTAAGCAAACTGTTATAGGAGTTTTACTATAGTTTGCACCAGTTTTCTATTTATGAATGTTTCTACTTTTTGCACCATGAAACAGGCTGAATAGTTCAATCTCTTTATCAGATACAGAAAAATAAATATATTATGACATTTGATATAGGTATTTCTTTTTCTGTTCTTGATTAAGAAACTAGCCTCTCTTTATAATGTCATAACTCAAAAGGAGAATAATGAGGGTCCATACAAAGTTGGCCTCAAAAGAACGCGTGTTGATAAATAAATAAATAAATATTCACGGGACAAATTACACTTACTGATCTAACCCGAAAGTAAGCAAATTATTTGCATGTGTTATGGGTGTTAGTCAACGATACCTATACATAGAAATACATATATAAATACTAAAATATATTTAATAAACACCCAAACTCCCCCCCCCCCCTCCCCCCGGGGACGGGAAACGGGGGGGAGGTTTGATAGATTCTTATATTGTAATACACTATTAATTTCTTCTGAAATGTAAATAGTATCACGGACACTTTTTATAATGTTACGATTCACGAAATCTTTAAAGGTTAATATTACTTGAATTCACAATTATTAATATTATTATATACCATTTTAAGTCATTCACGTCGCAATATATCGTCAGCATATAATACATTTTGTATTTCATCATGAAGATTATTTGATTTTAACCACTTAAAAGTTAAAAGATGTACAATGTTTGTTTACAGCAACATATTTGTTACTTGTTCACAGATTAAATAGATGACACTTGTATTTTTTGTTTCTTTAGATGATACAGAGTAGCTTCTTTATATAGTATGTTGTAAGTTTCGACTATAGTAATAAACACTATCATTTTTGTTGCATTTTATAACACAGTTTAACATTTTGCGTCTTACCTATCAGACAATTTTCTGATTTGTTTGGTTGGTCACGATAAAATAAAGTGTTAACTTTATGGCAGAAAAGACAAATCTTGGTTTATTTAGAAATACGAAAAAGCGTACAAGTTTAATAGATTTCGTGGCTTGCTAACTATATTAATTTCTAAAATTTACTTGCTATTAAAAGTGGCCGTTGAATTTTAATATGGGGCTTATTGTACATTAAATCAATTTGATAATTTTGGCTAACGTTATTTTCTTATGGCACTTTGAGGCCGATTTCATCAATCTCATTTCAAAATTCATAAACAAAAAAATTTTGCGCATAAAAAACTTTTCATACAGATTGTTTAAAATGTCCCTATCTCTAATATTAAATATAAAGAGTATCGATAAATACTTGAATCATGAATGTATGCTGTAAATGAATGCATGATGTAAAGCTAATATTAATTTATTTACATTTTTAGGAAAGTAAAAGAAACCCTTAGTACAAAACGGTTACTTAATTTAATAGATATTGCCATATTTGATTTTCTGATACAAAATGGTGATCGTCATCGATTTGAGGTTTATAAAGATCAAATATTGTTAATAGATAACGGCAAAGGGTTGGGAAATCCAAGTGTAGATGAACTCGATATACTGGCACCTCTGTACCAATGTTGCATGTAAGTATTACATTAAACTCAAATAAAAATAAGGAGAGATACGGCAGAAGTCATTAATTGTTAACTGTATCCCCGTGTGTGTTGGTTAATTGTTATCCCCGTGTTGGTTCCGGGCTCCTTTGAAGAATAGACCAACTGCCGTTCTGCCAGGCATGTCGTAAAATGCGACCGATTGGCTATGTAAGTCACTACCATCGTGGCTACTAGGTGGTAGAGTTCTGCATTGTCTCGCCCGGGTCTGGTACTGTAACACCTTTATGGTGTTACATACAAACTGGCAGCTTTGTCTGCTTTCAAATGTAGAATTCTTTTGTTTAGAAAAAGCAATACGATAGAATAAGAGTGTTCTTTATGATTTGACGGGGGATAGACATCCCCGAGAAATAAACGAAGATATATTATGAAAGTCTATTATTAAAGAATCCTGAAAAATCTTGCTTATCTTCGGTACCTCGAGCAGCCAAGCGAGTATAAAGGAAGATTCCCTAGTAAAAAGGGGGATATTATTGGTGGAGTAATACGTCCGGCTGATAGAACTCCGGGCGGGCGTTACAAGTTGGCGGAGGCGCCGTGCAGTCGCTGTGTGAAGTCGCTGCGGGAAGTCGCTGTGTGAAGTAGCTACGGGAAGTTACTACGTTCAGGAGCTACGCGCAATCACTACGCTGGAAAAAAACCAGGAGAGCTAAGTATTGTGGTCAGAGGGTAAGAGTTAAGATGGAGCCCATCAAGCGCTTCAACGGAACGCAGAATTTGGCGTTCGCAGAGTTTATTAAAGACTTTAAAACGGTCGCGGCAATAAATAAATGGGACATAGAGAGCTTACCTTTACTTCTGGGATTATATCTTGATGGTCCGGCGTTAGCATTTTATAAAATGATATATACCGACACGGCCAATTTCAATGAATTATGTATAAAAATTGAAAACGAATTCCCTATTTCGATAAATTATATGGAGCGATGTTATGTATCCAAACAGGGCCGCGATGAGGAACCACTAACATATTTTTACAGACTCAGCGACATCGCAGCCAAAGCTGAGATTTCAGACGTAATTTTCATAAAACAATTCATCAAAACGATGTTACCCTCGCAAAAAGAAAAACTAGGAATGAGAGTGTATTCGTCGTGAGAAGAATTACGAAACACAATCATTCAATACAACGAGGTCTTTGGGGGTCAAATGAGAGCGAGTAACCTTCCTTTACAACCGCCAATGGGGGTATAACAGAAGGTGAAATTCAGGGAGGAACCAGACATCCTACCCGGTACGCCCATACGCTCGCAGGCAGAACGTCTACGGCCGTCGGAAGTTTTTCACACGCCCCGGTATAATCTAAGGCCAAGACGTTATGAAAGAACGGCCTCAAACACACGTAATGATTTCAGACGCAGTCCGATGACACCACAACACCCAAACGTACAGGGATGCCGCCAAAGAAATGAAACGCGGGAGATGAGAGCTGCGTCCCAAACAGATGAAGATCTCCTAACAGAGAGCAAAGGTTTGTCCAGTCCATTTATACAGGTCATGATTAAGGGTCATTCGTGTTCAGCGTTAATCGATACGGGAGCAGATATATCGTGCATGTCGGATGATCTCGCGGAACATCTAAAAGTAACATTCAAAGATGATGCACCCAGTAGGCATTTTGTAAAATCGCTAGGAGGATCGTTACTAAATGTGATAGGAAAGATGTGTGTAAATTTAATGATAAATAACAGTATTTTTGCGAATGAAATGTTAATAATAGAGAATATTAAAACTAAACTTATATTAGGTCGAGATTTTCTGAAAAAATATGATGCTGTAATAGACTTTTCAAAGAATTTCATATGTCTTAAACAGCGTTGCTATGTAGATTTCATTAATCCCTCATCGCTACGAAATAATGATGATCTTTCCAGTATGGACGGCTACCATAGAAACGTTGTAAATAGTAATGTCACTGATGTAAATAAATCATGTAATTTGTTAAAACCGGATTACATGTATTACGTGAATTATGTAGAGAAAAACGAGGATAAATTATATCCGCACTTAAATTCTGGAAATGAATGCGAAATAGATGAAATTAACATTAATCCGGACTTATATAAAAAGCAAAAGAATATGTTACGAAATCTGTTTAGTAAGTATAGGAAATGTTTCGCATTTAGGCCCACAGAATTAGGTAGGTGTAAACTAACAGAAATAGAAATAAAAACGATAGACCAGGTAGCAGTACACCACCCGCCATATCTTGTGTCACCTAAACAACTAGAAATAATCAATACACAAGTGAGAGAAATGTTAGACAACGGTGTCATTCGCGAATCTAAAAGCTCTTATGCTTCCCCAGTAGTATTGGTGCGGAAGAATGATAACACATGGAGATTCTGTGTGGACTATAATAATAGTAAGTTGAATAAAAAGGTGGTGACAGATAGCTATCCATTGCCTATTATAGAGGACATTTTAATATATCTTTCAGGTGCCCACTATTTCGCTGATTTAGATTTAAATTCTGGCTATTGGCAATTTATGATTTCGGAAAGTGATAGGCATAAAACGGCATTTATCACACCGTCAGGATTGTATGAGTTTAACGTGTTACCTTTTGGCTTAAAAACAAGTCAAGCAGTATTTCAGCGTACAATGGATAAGGTGTTAGGGGATATCAAATACAAGAATGCCATCTGTTATGTTGATAATATATTAATATGGGGGAAAACTTTCACAGAATTTAAGGAAGCATTAGAAAAGGTGTTAATGCGCCTTAAGGAAGCGAACCTTACGCTTAAACCAAATAAATGTAGTTTTGGGTATGGAGAGATAAGTGTGTTAGGGCATGAGATTTCGGGGAATGGTATTCGACCAGATAGCAGGAAATTAAAGGCGATAAAAGAAATGCCTGCACCGACTAATGCAAAACAGGTAAAATCGGTACTTGGAGTATTCTCCTATTACCGTAAGTTCATTAATAATTTTGCCAAAATTGCTCTACCCTTAACAAAATTACTAAAGAAGGGGTCGAAGTTTTGTTGGTCCTCGGAACATCAAAACGCGTTTTCCATTATTATAGATCGAATGTGTAACCCGCCTATTTTAAGTCATTATTCTAGCGATAAGGATGTTTTAACTAGGTTATATATAGATGCTAGTGGAGAAGCTCTGGGATGTTGTCTAATGCAGGGAAAAATAGAAATGCATCCGATATCGTATGCGTCGAGGAAATTGAGTGAGGCAGAAAAGAAATATTCCACTACTGAGAAAGAATGTTTAGGTCTAGTATGGGCGTTAAATTATTTTAGGCATTTTTTATGGGGATTGAAGTTCCAAGTCGTAACCGATCACAAGGCGTTATGTTGGCTTAGAGATAGGAAGGATATGAATGGAAGGTTGGCGAGATGGTCACTGAGCATACAAGCATATGATTTCGATATTGTGCATTGTGCAGGCAGAGAGAATGTAGTTGCCGACTTTTTAAGTAGAAACCCGTTGAATGTAGAGAGTACAGCCGAGAACGCTCAGAAAGAACAAGAGGATGGTTTGGAAGTGTATAAATTAGAGGTAGTTAAGGTCCAAGAAGAGCAAGGGATGGATGAGTCATGTAGGCGTTGGTTATCTCGAGTAAGGATGAGCGATACCGGAATATATAAGGGGTATAAATTGAAAGAAGGGATATTGTGTAAGAGAGTAAAGCGTGGACATATGATGAAAGATCTTGTAGTTATACCAAAGGGTTTGTTAGGTGAGATCTTACAGGAACTGCATGATGACCCATGGTCAGGGGGTCACTTGGGTTTGGCAAAAACGTTATGTAAATTCAGAGATAATTATTATTGCGAGAATGCTGAGAAGGAGATCGAGAAGTATGTAAAAACGTGTAGGTTGTGTCAAGAAAGAAAAAAGGTCAAACAAGTAGCTGAACTACAACCTATAACTGTGACCCATATGATGCAAAAGATAGGAATCGATATTTTAGGGCCTTTTAGAAAATCTTCAAACGGGAATAAATATATTATAGTATGTGTTGAATATGTGTCGAAATATGCGATATGTAAACCGGTACAAAGGGTTACGGCAGAGAAAGTGAGTGAATTTCTGATTGAGGAGGTGTTTTGTAGGTACGGAGGTGTTAAGGAGGTAATTTCTGATAGGGGAGCAGTATTCACGTCACACCTAGTGAAAGAAACTGTGAATCGATTTGGGGCAAAGTCGCGATTTAGTACGGCGTTTAGGCCAGAAACGAATGGGTTAGTAGAGCGGTTCAATAAAACGCTGGTTCAAATGTTATCAATGTATGTGGCCAGGGACCAACGAGACTGGTGTAGATTTGTGCCATTAATATGTCATGCATATAACACTAGCAAACAATCAACCACCAAAGTTTCACCATATATGATATGATGTACGCTATGGAACCGATATTCCAAAGCGACATGGGGGTAAATAGGGATAGTCAAAGCCGAGAGATAAATTATGCCGAGAGACATAATTTACAAGGTGCGTTAGTCCGGAAGGCAATACAAAACATTAGGAGGGCACAAGTTAGGCAAAAGAGATATTTTGACAAAAGGGCGAAAGTAAAGGACTTTTCGCCGGGACAATTAGTGTTAGTATATACACCAAGACGGGTGGACAATAGGAGTTTGAAATTATGTAGGTTATATAAAGGGCCGTTCAGAATAGTGGAAAGAATATCTAATGTAAATTATGTAATTACGAAGTTAAGCAATAGGAGATATAGAGATATTGTACATATAAATAGGTTGAAAGCATTTCATGTACGTATGTAAAAAAAATATATATATATATATATATATATATATATATATATATATATATATATATATATATATATATATATATATATATATATATATATATATATATATATATATATATATATATATATATATATATATATATATATATAGTGTACTTATAGTCATTCATTGTAATAAATAATTGTTACATGTTAGACCATTACTTTTGTTTGGGCTTATATATGAGAATACTAATACTTGTATTTGTTTCATGTAATATGACGGGGCTCAACCAATGCTGTGATGATGGACCGAAGCTAAAAAGAAAAAAGATGACCAAAAGAATATTAAATGAAGAAATGTCATATTTCCAATAGCAATGTATTCCTCTCAAGTTCTTCCGTTCAGTAATAAAGTCTTATGGGGGTATAATGTATACTAGGGACAGAGCCGCCTTAGTATGAATTCGAAAGAGTCAGTATAGGTTAAGGGTTGAAAGTCTTATGAAGGGGAGTTCAACTTTGTAGTACGACATAGTCGACACAAAGGATATCTGTATAGGATATACATGAACTCGGGTGGTTATGGGAGACATTATAATGATGGTATTAATATGGTTCAGAGTAAGGAATATTTATGATCGTGGAAGTAATACTTCAATCTTTTTTCTTTTGGTCCACCAGAGAAAAGAAGTTTGAATTGTTATGCCTTTCCATCTCTTATTATCTCTTATACAGGTAGAGCCCTTCAGGCTAAAGTGTAATAAAATAATAAATGTTTGCGGTAGGATAGGTTAGGTGAGGGGACTGTGGTCTGTCTTTTAGAGGGGTTTTGGGAGACCAAAGTTTGTGCCATGGTGTGGTGGTAATGGTCAGAACCACACATGGGGCAAACTATCTTTTAGGAAAAGACAGTCCCACCAAAATGTACCTTCCTCTCGTAGGTAGGGCAATCAGGATAGGGATAGGTAGGCCATATGAAGGGAGACAAATGCCCCTCCAGTTTCAGCTGCTCCCACCTTGGGGGGGTAGCTGATGTAACACCTTTATGGTGTTACATACAAACTGGCAGCTTTGTCTGCTTTCAAATGTAGAATTCTTTTGTTTAGAAAAAGCAATACGATAGAATAAGAGTGTTCTTTATGATTTGACGGGGGATAGACATCCCCGAGAAATAAACGAAGATATATTATGAAAGTCTATTATTAAAGAATCCTGAAAAATCTTGCTTATCTTCGGTACCTCGAGCAGCCAAGCGAGTATAAAGGAAGATTCCCTAGTAAAAAAGGGGATATTATTGGTGGAGTAATACGTCCGGCTGATAGAACGCCAGGCGGGCGTTACAGTACCACCGCCTTGCCTATTCCTGCCGCAATAGCGTCAGTGTTTGTCCCTTTCGTAGTCCGGTTTGGAGGGTAAGGTAGCCGGTAAACTTATGCATATGGCATAAGACCTCGCCACAAGATGGCAACGCACCATTAACATCTTTGGTGTCTATAGGCGATGGTTGACTATTTCCATCAGAAGACCCATCTGCTTGTTTGCTATCTTATGTAAAAAAAATATAATACAGGATATTTTAGAGGCACGCAAAAAAGTGAATAATCATGGGTATTTGCGACATTGAAACTCATTAATCCGTCCATGAAGTACAGTATTATTTGTGAGACATTTTAACGTAAACAACACAAAAGTACATGGACGTCAATCTGTCATGGAGAAAATAATGGAAATAGCATATTTGCTACATTGAAACTCATTAATATGGAATTCGCTTATTTGTCGTTTATTAAACATTGCAAAATATCATAAAATTAAAGAAAAAGATGAAATTAATTAAATTTGCTATCCTTCGCGAACTGTTTTATCTGACCTCCGCGATGCTATTGATACGAACGACGCGGGTTTAATAAATGGATAAAACGCACCGATGATCCGGACAAATTAGAAGACCCCAGCGGCACATTTATCCACCTAGGTACATCAACCACAGTTTCACCCACGTCGGCACAAAAGCACAATTTACGCGCTTACCGCACGTTTCACTTCGAAACCGTTGTATCTTCAGGAGAAACGAACACTGCTTCACCCAACGCGAATGCTAGTGATATTGATAAATACAAAAAATACAATTATGTGCTTTTGTGATGGCGTCCGACGTGGCTAAAAGTGTGGTTTTATTTTTTGTCCGGACTATCGGGGAGTTTTATCCGCTTCTTTCGGTTCGGTGGCATAGCAGAGGTCACATAAAACAGGTCGCAAAGAATAGCATACATAATTAATATCATCTTTTAATTGTCAATTTCCACAAAGTAACGCCTGAATCAATAAATTATCATAAAACTAGTTTGTCAAAAGTTACAAATTATAGGAAATTATCAATTTCACAGGAAATACAGTTTTGTATTGAACATCCATACTAATATTATAAATGCGAAAGTCTTTCTGTCTGTCTGTCTGTTACGCTTTCACGGCTAAACCGCTGGACCGATTTTCATGAAATTTGGCATGGATATAGTTGAAGATCCGGGGTCAAACAAAGGCTAATTTTTTTTTCAAAAATCAGTCCCTGGAGGGCTGAAATAGGGGATGAAATTTTTATTAAAAGCTATTTGGACGACTTATTAATATGTTCGCGGGCGAAGCTCCGCGGGTCAGCTAGTTGTATTAATTTTTTACATTATTTATATTTATAGGAAAATCTATAACACAGCAGTGCTTAGTTTAGCCTCTCTACGTCTTTTAAACGTTTCCAGTTTTCTTGGCATATTTCTAATTAAGGTATCAATAAAATGTTAAGGAATTGCGTTCTTTTTATTCTGTATCCATTTTCAAGATATTTCGGTGTACAACAAATTTTATTACTCGTTATGTTGGTGCTACATATTTGTAAGTATGCTCGGTTTTATTAAAGTAAATAAGTTATATATTTTGAATTGTTCTTTTGGTTTCTTTTTACAGGCTAACGCAATCAACTTGGCAAAACTTAGAAGCAATATCTGGCGGCAGATTAACAGAAACTATAAAATTGCTAGCTGCCATTCAGGGCCACAAACTAGCTACGGAAGAACATTACAGAGCAGTTGAACGAAGGTTGTTAAAAGTGTACGCGACTGTACAATATTGTATTGGCAAACACGGTAGTGCTAAAGTGTTTCAAAATTTGTACGTGTAGTTAAATTGATTATATAATAATTGTACTGGACATAATTTTATGAGTACACTATAGAAACAGCAATTGTATAAAAGTTTGAAGCATAAAAATGTGAAAATATGGTTGTGGTAGTCGACAAATACGACGTTTAGTTGTTTTTTTAATATCGTAGGATCATAAACAAGCAGAATGCTCGCCTGACGGGAAAAGAAACCGTGATAGACACCAAAGATGTTAATAATGCATTGCTATCCACTTGAAAGAATAATAAGACCACATACATAAGTTTACAGGCTACATTACGCTCCAAACCGAAAGATGACAGTTACAAGAACAAACGCTATAGCGTCAAAAAAAAGACGTTAGACGGTAGTACTAAACCCCGTCGAAACTTTGCGGAATCTAATCACAATAGTAGTGACTGAGTTTAGAAATACATGTTGCTGTTACGCGCTATTTAGTTAGCGTAACCCAGTTATATCACTTCCTTTTGCTCACTCAGTCGGATAAAAAATAGACCCTGTGCTATTTTTGGATAGTGTAGCCTTCTACTAAAAGAAGAAAAATCGGTCCTGTAGTTTTTGAGTTTATTACAAACAAAAATACAAAAAATACTTTCCATTTATTCTTCGCTTCGCAATTATAAAATTATGTGCATTAATTTGTTTAAAGTTATTTTAATGTATTTCTAAACTCTCTTATCACTTGCATCCCTATATATCTTATAAATGATTTATTTTCATATAATTACTTAAACTCCACAACTATATAAGGTACAATTCTACAGAGTGAGAAAAAGTTAGGATTGAAAAAATATCAGGCGTAAAAATGCGAAAGGGCATGCCTGCTTTGCTCAGATATGTATAAAAAACTAACAAAAAAACATACACAATACGAATGTAGAAGAATGTACGTACAATACTAACATGCCACGGTCATATTAATCGGGTTGTTTGTTTAGACAATTATTAATGTGGCGAAAGCAAGTCAGTTCTACTTGTGTTTTGGTGTATGGCATTCGGATCTCACTCACTACCGTGTCAAAGATTTGGCGTTAAATATGTATGTATGTAATAATATATTCAATAATTCCTATTTCAGTGCCAACATTCCAAAAATTGTTCAGTGCAGATTTAAGATACCGAGAACACATTTAAGATACCGAAAATACATTTTATGTCGAAAATTAAAATGTATCCTGTGGATATACTAAAATAAAATAAAAACCTGCCAAGGCAGGCCACGCGCAATGTAGGGTTCCGTAGTTGTCTGTCGCAATAATGTCGACTAAGGATAGAGTATTTTGTTTCATTCTATGAAAGATTAACCAATTTAATGCTAATGACAGATATATTCGCACTACAGGTTTACCGCGATTACCCAATAGTAGTCGCGCCACCATCGCGTAAGAATTTTAGGGAAGAAAGCGGTAAAAGCGCTTTTAAATGAATGGATGGATTCAGGACGGCGCTGGCGTAGGATAAAAAACTAGATGAACATAGTTGTTATAGGCGAAGTGAAGTGTCGTAACTCGTGAGCATAAATATTTAACAGTGCCAGTTTATTGGAACCGTATTTAAAAGCACTTTTACCGCTTTCTTTCTAAAAATTTGTATGTGACGGTGGCACGACCACAATTGGATGGCTTTTTGATGGACTCTTCTATGCCATTGAGTCGTGGAATTCCAGTCATGGCTCAACGGCATAAGCATTCACTACAAACAATTAATTTAAACCTTATCGTTTGTAAATAAGCAGACAGTGTAAGATATTAATTAGCAGTGACATAGCAGCTAAACGATTTCAAAATTTAGTGAATTTGTGTGAATTTAATGAGTTTGTGCGAAGAGAATAATGAATGTGGATGACGCAACACAATTCTGAAGAATCGTGACATATGGTACTCAATTCTCTCTGCCTATCCCATGGCGCGTAAGGGATCCGGCGTGAAGATATGTATGTATGTGTAAGTACAAAGTAATCAGTTAGTAATAGGAAATAAATAACGGTTCTTCATGTCTATGTTACATTATTGTCTGAAAATTGGTGTATTGTCGCGACAAAACTTCGCAGTTATGCTACGACGAACATATATACTCCATCGTAATTTCTCTATCTCGCTTCAACTTACGATACGCTCCGATGCAAAAGCGAGTTGAACATGGTCACGATTGACTAGAAAACTGATCTATGCTCGAATATTTGCGATTCAGTGATGTGGTTGACTTACACACATCGCGACAACGTGAATCTTTGTTGTAGGCCGATAATGTAACCACAGCATTATAAAAACGAAATATCGTCACCGAAAAATTTTGTAATCATAAACTATTTTAGTTAACAAACAAAATACTTTCGCTAGTCAGTAATTATTGTTATTAACAAAGAGTGAAAGAAAAATATTTATAAAACAGAGCCTAATTCAATTTTTAAGTCCTTATAACATTCTAAATTCGTTTCTTATTACTGTTTCTAAGATCCCGAAAAGTTATATACTCCATTAGTTCTAATGTTTTTCTTAATTTTTGTTAAGTAGTAATAATGGTTATTATTTTATAAACCTCTCCGTTCGTCAAGTGATTAGAGACCCTGACTACGCAATCGATAGGACTCGGGTTTGATTCCCGACAGTGACAAATATTTGTATGATGAGCATAGATGTATTTATTTCTGGTTGAGTATTTGTTTGTATTTGTATTGTTGACCTAGCCATATCTGAGGTTTATTTCTGGGTCTGGGTACGTTCATAAAATACCTAAGTATATCTCATTTAAGTATTTCTTTGTTTTTGTATCGTTGACTAGCACCTATATCATAGGTAAATCGACTAGATTGGTATCGGTTCGTTTTTACAACTTGACGTCGATATATATTTGTTTTTGTCAATATTTTTTGTAACAGTATTAAAAATGTGATATTACGCTACTTTACCCATTTACGAAATGAACTCGAGATGATTTCAACTGCATTTGGTAGAGGTACAATACTTGGTTGTTGAATATTGGAAGTTGGCACGACCACAGCACTGTGAAGTTAAAACTGCTCTTTTCCAGGAAGTAAAAAACCAAATTACGATTTTCTCAGAAACATCAGGACTGAATCGCGCCGATTTGATATACAAAATATTTTTACCCCTTTTATTGTTATTTCGAAATACAGTTTTTTTCTTAAAATTAAACATTTACCTAACCTAAAACTATGAGGCCTGCTCGCACCAACCTTCCATCCATGTTTAAGTTTTATTTAAATCAAATTTAAATTTAACTCTTGCGCGTTATATTTTTACTAGTTTACACATTTATTATAAAAACGTCAAAAAAATGCGCGTGTGTGTGTATTTATGTACGCAAGAAGTTATACTTATTTGGCGTAAATTCATTGCAGTTGATTGCAAGCGTTTTTCGTAAGAAAGCGTTTTAAGTGAACAGCCGATTACTAAGCGCGCTTATGAAAATTAGTAATTTAATAATATTTCTATACTGTTTGCGTTTATCACATCTTTACTTGTAGATAGTTTAAGTGTACCAAACATCAATAGAAGTTTCTGTTCACCATGATGAACGGGAATGCTGTATGGCGAGATGGGATTTTCGCTTGTTTCTTGCAATAGCTGACTGCTTCACATGTTCATATGAAGTACGGAGATGCTAGCACATCACACGACAATCTGAGCTACTATTATTTTTAGGTAAACTAATTAAGGGAAGTAAAACATATTTAGTTCAATTAATTTAAAATGTATCTAGATAGAATTTGGTGCAAGCAAGCCTAGTCAGTCAGCCAAGCAAGCCACAAAATACGTGCGACCGCCATATTTGTGACGTCAACCGTAAATAAACGCTAAATTATTATATATACATATTTGATATTATTTATATAAGACATGTAATATATATATATATATATATATAGTTTAATAATTTTTAATTTTAGAGTAGTGTGTATGTTTTGTGACTTTTGGGTGTATTTGATTAGTTAATTGAACAAAAACCAACAGTGTTGCATGCAAAAGATGTATGGGCGGAGGCAACGACATATTTGGGAAACTTTTAGCTTCAGGTCACGTGATCTTATTTCTTATGCTTTACTTTCTTATATCAATATTTTAAACACACAATACCTCAGCATTCATCTAGCAGTCACACAGGCGTTGATAACACATTTTGCGAGAGTTGTGACCAACAAATTTGATATCATGAAATGTTTAGTAATCTTTTGATTGTATTTATTATTGAGCGTCGGATGTTTTACAGTTAATTATTATTATATTTCAATAAAAATAAATGATGGTTTACGATGTTTTTGATTTTTTTGTACTCTAGTCGGTAGCGGTGTTGTTAAAAATGCAAGATACTGTGCGTTCCAACTGAAAATAGGACTGTTAGGACGCCATTCATTTTGCAAAAACTTCATTACTGATTAATATTGTGTGCAAAAAAATATAAAGGATATAAAGTTGATAACAAGTGCGATCCTATTCTCACTTGTAACGCATAGTATACGACGAGGTATGAACCATAGAACAAATATATATTAGAAATAGCATGTGTGGGGAACGTGTGGCATAATTAAGTACACTTTTTTATAAAAGAGGAGGCAAACGATCAGGAAGTGCACCTGATGGTAAGTGATCACCGCCGCCCATGGACATCCGCAATACCAGAGGTCTTGCAGTTGCGTTACCGACCTTTTAAGAATGAGTAAGCTCTATTCTTGAAAGCCCCCAAGTTGTATCGGTTTGGAAACACCCCCACCGGTAACTAACTAACTACAACAGATTAGTACGAGGCAAAAAGTGCCGAGAGAAACGCACAGTTGTGGATTTCCAGACATCGAGATGGTGAGGGTGAAATTTCAAGTTTTGACGCGATGTCCGACGATGGAATTCGACGGCAGGAATTAATCCACTGTACGATTGTACGTAACTGATGTTGACAGTATATTTTTTCAATGCCAAAACGATCTCGAACTGTACTGTGACGGATGTGTTATAGTCTAGTCGAGAAGTTGAGTTCCTGCGAATAATAGTTACAAGTTTCTTAAAAATAGGGTTGATGGCTTAAACGATCCGTGACATCTAGAAAAAGATGTACTTTGAATATCTTTTTGAAAAAAAAAATCGCAATTGTTATTAACAAAAAACTGGAAAATAAAATAGCTGTCCAGTTTTTTGCCCAAATCTCAAAAAAGTGATAGTTCAAATGTTATAAAAGTTTCTGAAAGAGCAGGAAATTTTAGTAAATAAGTACTCTACTTTCGGAATTGTAACTCCAATATTTATAACTAGCGGCCCGCCCCGGCTTCGCACGGGTATAAAATATATCGCCTATGTAACTCAGTAAAAAAAAATGATTAAAATCGATTCAGTAGTTTTGATTAATTCATTACTGCCCGTGGCCCGCACTCGTTAAATTTGGGGTTCTGCTATCTTTGGAATATATAAATTCATACTAGCTGTGCCCGCGACTTCGTCCGTGTGGGATTTTTTTTAAAACGTAGCCGAAGTTACTCCTTATTACATCAGATATCTACCAGTGAAAGTCCCGTCAAAATCGGTCCAGCCGTTCCAGAGATTAGTCGGAACAAACAGACAGACAGACAAAAATCGTAAAAAGTGTTATTTTGGTATGTGTACTGTGTATACATCCATATATGCATTTAGTTAAAACCGGTTATATTAATATTACAAACAGACACTCCAATTTTGTTTATTTGTATGTATAGAAGATGTATAGATAGTGTAAATATATTATGTGTACGATTAATAACTACAATACATAGGTATTTATAAATACAATACATAAGAAATACATAATAATTAACGTAAAATAATTTCATCACAAAATTTCAACTCGATCCGTCAATAGGAAGGGCTCAAAACGGTATTGCACGGAATAGAGACAGGTATCAGAACAGCTAGCCAAAATCATAAACATTTAATTAAATGAGGAACATCAAAGATATATTACAGCTTCTTATCATCAATTTGAAAGCAACATATTTCCTTAGTAATACCGAATGATTTTAAAAACGGTCAAAAATCAGAGCCTAGCTAGTGTAACGTAAATATTAATTTACGTTACTATTACTCACTCTGTCTGCTCACTTAAGAAATCGTCATCCGTTCTTTCTTAACAACGACAAATCGTAATTCGTCAAATGTTACTTTCTCGCCCAAACTCTACACGCTCTACACAGACGACATCCCGGTGGGCGACAGCTGTTCTCTAGCCCTCTTCACTGACGACGCGGCATTCACAACTTTAATATCCGCTAAACACGCAGTACGAAAAATGAAATCTGCGCTAGATCTTCTACCCGACTGGATAAATAAATGCACTACACCTCATACTATAATCAAAATTACCAATACGAATTAAAACAAGTATTTACAAAACATATATTAGACCTAAAAACACTTACGTAGCCGCCGTGTTGTATAATCTTACAGCACAGGGACTCAAGATAAACCTTCAGCAACGTCAGAACGTAACTTTACTCAAGATCGTAGATGTACCCAGGTACGTTACCAACGGGGTAATAAAACTGGACCTGAAAAAAGAGACGGTAGAAGAATTTATCCGTAGACTCGCAGTAGGGATGTACCATCGCGCTGATGCATCCCAATTCACCAATATCCAGAATTTAGCCTCAAGACATATGCGTCCCCCGGACGCCAAGCCATATCCTAAGGACTTACTAAATCAATTGACAACTTCTCCCTCTCTTGCCAAAGTCGCCGGCGCGCTCCGCTGGGCTTCCCCAACGGGTCTTATTCGGTGGGGCCGATCGCTTGCGGTGGCGTGACGAAAACCAGGAGAGGGAGAACATCACATACACCATATACCATAGATTTCCAAAACCAAGAGGAAAGGATTCATCCGAACTCAACCCAATGACCTGGCCATGTTTACGGTCAGCGGATACAACTATTGTCAGGGGGAAAGCAGCCATGAAACAATCTCCCCACGCCTCCGACGAGAGGTCTGAGAAGACTACGAGCTCGTAGGAGCGACCTTTTTACGACTTGACTACGAAGTGTCAGCGTGGACTGCTACCCGGGTAAGAATTGAATAAAAAATGGCTGTTGGTAATTTAGGTTGCATTATTAGTCTTCCCTGTAGAAAATTATAATTTCTATACTTCTATGAATCGCATTTTGTTTGTAAAAGCTAGCTGATTCCAATTTAAATAATTTGTCCTGCCATATGGCATATAATAATTTTGTGTAATTTTAAATTAAGCAACCTACGCTTGTAACTGCAGTTGAATTGAATATAGTGTTTTAACTTCCTACTACGTATGTAGAATTTTGAAAAAACACATGATTGAGTCCTGTAGTACTGATTGAGTACAAAAACTAATCAGCTCTATTCCTCAAAAAACTACGTCTAATACATAAATTGCATCAAAATCGGTTTATTCGTTTGGGAGTAATCGTTGGCGAAAAATTTTGAAAAAAGTATATTTTCGCCATAGCTTCGAAATTTTTCAACCAATCATTTTTTGGTATTCTACGATATTTTAGTACTAAGAAAACTTCGTCAAATGTCGTTTCAAAAATCAAAATCGAATCTAATTCTCAAAACTTATAGCTTTTCAAATATTAAAATTACGTTGTTTTTAACAAACTTACTTAATCTTTTTAAATAACTTTCAAGTTAATTAACCGATTGACTTAAAAATCTTATCAGCTTTTCTCCTTTAAAACAGCATCAAATGCCGTTAATTTAAACAAAATCGGTCAATTTGTTTGGGATTTATCAATGAAGAAAATTAAAAATAAAATAGCCATATCATAAAATAGCCATAGCAATATTTTAGATCTCAAAAATTGAGTTGAATGCCATCATCGTTTTCAAAATATACAGCTTTTCAAAAATTAATATACTACCATTTTTAACAAAATATATGTTTGAACTGAAAAATCTTATGTTTAGGTATACTTTTTACTCTTTTGAGCTTAAAATACCTTAACTTAGTGGGAAGTTTCGGGGATGGCCCGTAGAGTCAACCGTTTACACATTTTTTTTGAACCCGTTGTACTAGCTATAAAATTTTATACCTGTAAGCCGGAGTTCACATCTTGCCCGGTTTCATACGGTCACGTGGTGAACTCGTGGCTTAACCCGTTGAAGGGGGAACATCGTGCATTTCAGGGGGCCGGTGATTATCCTAACTGGGACGTGTCTTCCCACCTCGCCGGATGTGCCTGGGCAGGTTGCAGCACACGCAGCTGGCTGAACTGTAGTGCCGACTTTCCATCGAAGCCTTCCCCCCTGCCTGAAGATAAGTCCTTCCCGATTTTTGCCGTAGTCCGCCAGCAACGTTTTTTTAACGTTGAAACATAATTTTTCAAAGGAACACATTTATATTGTGTTCTTGTGTGTGCCCACAACCTTTTAACTGTAGCAATAACCCTCCTGGCGCCCTGAGATAAATTTTTATTTTATGAAATTAATTTTTTTATATATCATAAGATAGCAAACAAGCAGATGGGTCTCCTGATGGAAAGTGTCAATCACCGCCTATAGACACCAAAGATGTTAATGGTGCGATGCTATGTTATGGCGACTGGCGAGATCTAATGCCACATGCATAAGTTGACCGGCTGCCTTGCCCTCCAAACCGAAACACGACAAGCACTGACGCTATTGCGATAGGAATAGGTAAGGCGGTGGTAACAGACCCGGGCGAGACAATGCAAAATTCTACCACCTAGTAGCCACGATGGTAGTGACTCGTATAGCCAATCGGTCGCCTTTTACGACCTGCCTGGCAGAACGGCAGTTGGCCAATTCTTCAAAGGAGCCCGGGACCAACGCGGGGAAAATATATAATGTAACCCGACGAATATTAAATTAATACCTATATTGTTTTACTAGCGTTTATCTTATTTCTCTCCCAATTTAAATACGTAGATACATATTATCTCTTCTTCCCCAAAACTAATCAACAAAAAGACAGATAGACGAACCACCCATCTAAAACCCTTCCGCCAGACTGGCTGCCCAAGGTGTTTGTTATAACGTCAAATCGACACACACACACACACAATTTTTTCTGTATTCTGTGTAATCAATATAAAATTGTTATAGGTAGGTATATATATGGAAATGTAGCTGGATACGCCGGAGTGAACCGTAGTATATTTTCTTTTAATATTTGTTAAAATAAGACCACGTGTCGTCTATCAAGATTAACTCAAGTACATATAAGTTTTGTTAAGTAGTAGTTTTCTAATTCAATTTACAATTTTGTATATTTTACGTAGGTTAAAGTGCCTTAATGTCGGCCACTTAACATATTTATGCTGATAATTAAGTTTAAATTCCATTTAAGTTTAGATTTGTGTTGCGAATCAAAACTTTAGTCATATAGCTGTGTAGGTATTAACACACAATTTAACCAATTTATGTCATACACTCCAATGTTATTATACCACGTAGAAGCCAACGGGTGGTCACACAGAGCTGTATTGTCTCCGATTTAGCTAAAAACGTTATAGGAGACCATGTGCACGGGGATTGTGTTTTTGACTTTAAAAGTATCCCAATAGCTTTTATTTCTTTTCTGCAGAAAAATAAAAGGGCATAGAACATTATGTCATGCAATGTTGTTAAATATTTCCATTAGTTATTAAGAAGTAACAGCGGCCGAGATTAGGGCACTCATTTTGATACAAAATCCTATAGTCGTATGCATTAAGTCGAAAGATACAAATTTAGAACTCTACAGGATTTCAAGGTACAGTTTTTACAATATTTTTGTTCAATAGTTTGTTTTTTAAGAGTGTTTTGAATCTGTTATTTTAATGACCAAAGTCCGGCCGCCTTTATCTATTACGTATATTACGTATATTGAAATAATAAACATTTTAAATCACGGCCGACATTAGGGAATTCAAACAACCGTAATGTCGGCCCCCTTTAAATATTCCATTTATACACAGGATATTTAAAAATTTATTATAAAATAATGTCGCCTTGAATTAATATATTAAACAAATATATATACATACAGACATCTTTATATTTTTGTTTAATATATTAATTCAATGTTATCAATGTTAATCAATTCAAACCTAACAACAAATCGATGGGGCTGGATTCGATTCCCGGGAAGGACAAACATTTGTGTGATGAGCACAGATTTTCGTATTTCAAAAGAATCAATTAGTTAATCAAATAAAAAATTATTGTTGTAATTTTCGATTTTATTTAAAACTATCTGTTACTGACGACTTTTTTCGCATGACACAGAACCGTAACATTCTTTTGCGTAGTGCTATAAAAACATACCCTATGTCACTTCTGGATAGTGTAGTTATTTAAAAGTGAAAGATTTTCAAAATCGGTTGAAAATCTTTTATTTTACCATGTTAGTTAACCATAACAAACAAACAAAAAAACATAAAATATTTCCTCTTTATTTTATTAGTATAATTATAGACTAGCGGAAAAATATTTGATTTAAATTTAATTAAAATTTTATGCAGATTTTTGCCTTGTTTTCAATTTAAAACATCCTTTTCTGGCGGCCGACATTAGGGAAAAAGGAGGCTGAAATTAGGGAAACACTGGCCGAAAATAGGGAAATAGACTCATTGAAAATTAAAACGCTTATATATTTGTATTTCGTTATTGAAGTCAATTCGAAACATCAATTCTGTAAAATTTAAAAATTACATAATACGAAAAAGCAAATTAACATGTTTTAACGATAGCGGTTTAAGCCTAGTAAGGTCCGAAAGTTGCGTTTTTCGGTAGGGGGCCGACATTTGGGTACTTTACCCTACTTGAATTAACGTGGAATAGCATTTCATGTGTAAACGTGTGAACATTTCAACCAGATTTAACATTACAATACATTCATGATTCATCCAATACTACCTACTTGTACTATTATGTATTCTGTGCCAATACGCTGTAATTTGTAGACACCGTCTTTTTAGAAAATTATTAACAGCCATACGTTACGTGTGATCTTATGGGCTTGAAGGTCGATTAAACACATTTCGTTAATAACGCGTTACTGCATTTAATTTCTAATACTTGAGTATAATTACGAATAAAGAAATCTCATGTTACTTTCAATGCTGTAAAGGCTGCAATACTAAATGTCTCGAGTAAATAACTAATTTATTCATAATTATATAAATAACTAGCTGTTGCCTGCGACTTCGTTCGCGCGGACTCCGCACAGCTCCTCTCCCGTAGGTGATAGCGTGATAATATGTAGCCTATATGTTGACCCGACCTGTTAGTAATATTCATTCAAAATTTGAAGTAAATACATGCAGTACTTTTTGAGTTTACCCCGGACATACATTGACTTTCCTACGATTTTATTATATGTATATAGATTATTTTTAGGGGCTTTTATCTCTATTGAGTCTTAGGTTACAATTATTTAATAGTTAATAAATTAAAAAAAATATACAGGGTTACTTTTAGAGATCCGACCCAATTTTCAGAGGCTGTTCAGAATCGATAATATGTTCGATTTATCTAATAAAAAAAAATTAAAATATAACATACCTACTTTCAATTACACGAAATTCGAACTAAAATAGTAGTGCCAAAAATACAATAATTTTGAACGATAGCAATTTGTGTATAAAATAATTATTATCTTTAGAAAATAATTAATTAATATTAAAATGTTTGATTCAAATTTCCCGCCTTACCAATAACTAATTGAGTTCTCAAGTATATACCTCTGTAGATACCTACTTTACTGAAAAATTGCATTTAAAAAATGTATAATAACTGCCGGAATATAATTAAAATATAATTACTTCGTGATTCCTAGAACATAAATAGAATATAGATAAATAGTCTAACCGCTAACCAGTATGTAACCACTATAGCATCCGCCCTATCTAGTCTGTGACCACTATATTGTTGATAACTATTAATTGATAAGATTTATTATATATATTAAGAAAATGAAAAGTTAGTTTTATTGCCTCTTAAAATTTGATAAAGTTACAGTTTTAAGTATTGTAACATTCTTAATATAAGTTAATATTGTTAATATGTCGTGGTCTCCAGTAAAGGATACTTTTCTATATTTCGCATATGGAAGCAATTTACTAAAAAAACGTATTCGTATCAATAATCCGACGGCTGAATTTTTAGGAATTGGCAGATTAGATGTATGTATTATATTTTATAAATATTCAACTATTCAAATTACTATTCTAAAAGCATGCGTGTGGATTGAGTGAGCACCTTCTAAATTATATTTTAAGTATGCCAGCTATTTAGCAAAATTTTTCAAACAATTGTAAAATTAATCTCTCAATTTGTAAAAAAAAAAAACAAAAGATATGTCACTTTATGTGTGTTCACTCAATCCTCACAGAGGACCGCCCTGTCTTATGCTGGGGCCGGACTTGCGTTTGTCGTCCAGAGTGCTAAGTGTGAGTTTTTCTTTTCGCATTCGATCGTGAGCGCGTTTGGAGTTTACTAGGAATTTGTATGTGATTTGTACAGAGTGATAATTGCATTCAACGTTTCACTCATATTACACGCTTTTTATTAACTTCACCTGTATGTTTGTATGTTTGTTTGTATGTTTGTTTGTAACCGACTTCTTTGGGCGCGATTTTGACCCACTTTAAACGGCCAGATTTCGTTCAAACTTTGTAGATTTATCGAGGACCGATGACAATACACTAATTTGATAAAATTATTCCATTTTTAACCGACTTCAAAAAATTCGGCTGGTATATTTTTTTTATGGTATGTACACCGATTTCTCTGAGGTTTCTGAACCGAATCACGTGATTCTTTTTTTGTTTGATGCGGAATAGTTTCGAATTGGTCCCATAAAAATTTGATTCAGGTAGGCCCAGTAGTTTTTGTTTTATGAGCATTTTTTATTTATTGTACCTATCTCGATGTCTGAAATCAAATCTCGCAAGTAAATTTGATCCACTTCCCGGTTACCGATTGAGCTGAAATTTTGTATACGTATGTTAATTGAATGACAATGAAACCTTATTATGACATGGAGCTGATCTGATGAATCTGAATCGGAAGGTGATCACAGGAACTTAATAATTAAATGGTTAAAAATCGGTTAATAACAAGACTATTGAGTTTGGCCTCATTTGATTCATGTTGACGAGCACTTTGGTGCTTGGTGGTGACTAGGATCCTGCAGGGTCCGATGATGTAGCTAGAAGATGGTCATAGGAGCTCAGCAATTAAATGACACAACTCTATCGAATTTGGGCTCATTTGATTAGTGTTGACGAGCACTTTGGTGCTTGGTGCTAACTAGGATCCTGCAGGGTTCGATGATGAAGCCAGAAGGTGACCATAGGAGCTCAGCAATTAAATACACAACTCTATCGAGTTTGGGCTCGTTTGATTCGTGTTGACGAGCACTTTGGTGCGGGTGGAAACTAGTTGTAAAAGGAACTACTCTTAACAAAAGTCTTTGTTCTACGTCTGTCAAGTCGGTCAGTTCAAGAGGTAAAGATATAACTTCCATGTTGTTCCAGTAGGCCTGAGAAGGAACTTTTCTTTTTTTTATGGTAGTCGAGCAAAAAAAATCAAGACGTGCTTTAACTAATGACGTCTGTTGTTTTGGATATAATAATTTCTTACAGATTGTACATGGTACTTCAGCAAATTGATTGATGGTGCTTATAAAATTACGCTCAGTAATTGAACGAAGTCTTTGTGACGTCTGACGCGCTACCGCTAGGCGGTTCTGACGTGGCTGAGCAGACTCAATTGCTGTACGGTTTCGTATCACTACTAATCCACGAGCTCTCTGCTCGGCGGACTCCTTAGCTAAACGCTCCTCAATGAGACCAATTCTATGAGCCTTTTGCTCGGCAGACTCGTTCGCTAGTAGTTCTCTCGCTAGTCACTAGTTCGCTCAATAATGAGAACAACTCTAATAGCTCTCTGGTCAAAAGACTCATTCGCTAGACGCTCTTGGATCTTACCGAGTCTACTTCTACCACGGCTGGGCCAAAGCGGGTTTACAAGCATGGACCAGAGATAGACAGCATTGCGCCAAGCATGGCCCATATCTGGCCCCGTCGTATTGTCCTGTATGGGAGTACGACAGGAACGCCTTGCACACTTACACACACACACACACACATATGTCTATAAGCTTGTAAGTAGTTCCGTGCTTCTACCGCGGCACTCGGCTAGGTATGCGCATTAGAGTTTGCAACAGTGTCTGTGCATATAACTTAGATTTCACTAGCCACGAAGAGTCCGCCACCGTCTCTGTGACTGAGTCAAGGAAGTTACATTCTACCCGGAATGTTCACACGCGCTTCAAAATCGTTCCGAAGAGTACCACGACATGGGTGAAGTGTGTCTCTTTCTACTAAATAAAGCGCCAATCGCCATATATAAGTGCGGCCATGCGTAGTTTGCAAATTACTACTAAGTAATTCTACTAATTTTAGAAACAGTTTTTGCATTGCATAGGTAATTACGTAATAATTAAAATAATCACATTTTAGAACTCACTATGTTAATTACAATACATTTTATGCTAATTTATTTATCGACGTGTATTAATAAAAAGGGATTTAACGATTACCGAATATGTAAAAATCTACCATCTAGATAGTTTTATTTACACTGGCAATTGCAAGAAAGGGACAACATCCACTCTTGCCGTTGTCTTGCTCAGAACGTTTTTCCACTCTGTTATGTAAGAAACAAATGTCAACTTTATTTGTTATAGAAATAAAGTACATTTTTATTTTTCAAATATTGCTTCGTAACAATTCCAATTATAGTATATAATTTCCTTGGAATGAGTTTAATTGACTGAGTAAAAAAACAAAAAAAAAAACAAAATAAATGTACATAATATTTATAGATATAGATATATCACCATCCATGTTAATTTTACATGGATATATATAGATATACAGTCTTGTAGTTTTCGTTTTTTATTAATTGTAATTAAACGACACTGAATTTATTAGCCATTCGCATTCGATGATCTACAATTGCCGATTAGAATTAAAAAAAATAACTCAAATAATTGATTTTTTCATAAGTTACAGTGTTTCCGGAGTTTCATACATGACGGACATGAAAATTTTTCGACCTATTTTCATATTTTTTTCCGTTTATATTGCACTAAATTAATTTTTAGCAAGTATAGAATTAATCTCCATTAAATTATCTCGACAATAGTATGCAAAATATCTTGATTCCGTTAACTAACAAGGCTATAATACTAAAAATGGTTGCCAAAATAAGGCGAAAAAAATTTCCGAAGGTGGTATCAAGAGTCTTCGCAACCGGCGTGTGTGTATGAAAAGAGTGATGAATGTGGAGGAAGCGAGACAAGCCTGCAAGGATCGTGATGTAAGGCACTCGGTTCTCTCTGCCTACCCCGTAAGGGATCTGGCGTGAAGATATGTATATATGAAAAAATTTTTCGATCGTAAAGCACTCTCTGATGCTTCGCATCATGAGTCGTGCAATAGTTTAAAATTAAAAAAACAAGCAATTATAAATAAACCAAACTAAAAAGTGGAAAATAAATAATAGTTTAAAAAAACTAAAAAACACGCTTTTTATAGAAAACCGAACTAAAAAAACAGAAAATAAATTTTAATAAATTTAAATTAAGAATAGTGTTAAAAATTTCAATAATTATAAATTAATAATAGTGTGAATAAAAAATAATAATTTTATTTTAAAAAAAGCGTAGAGTGCTTTTTAAGATATTACCGAAATGATAATCACTCTACTCATATGTGTCAATAAAATATTTATAACTATTGACACCATGCACCCCACGCTTTTTTTTAAATAAAATTATTATTTTTTATTCACACTATTATTAATTTATAATTATTGAAATTTTTAACACTATTCTTAATTTAAATTTATTAAAATTTATTTTCTGTTTTTTTAGTTCGGTTTTCTATAAAAAGCGTGTTTTTTAGTTTTTTTAAACTATTATTTTTTTAAGCCAAAACTTAACGAGGTGTGCGTGAGCTTCGTGTAATTACTTGCATTGACAGAAACACTCAAATATGCTGCAAGTAAATAGATATTTTCCCAAGACGGTATTTAAAATATGTTTACCTCACGTTATGGTATAAAAATAGTCTTTCTTCCAACATCAATAGTCATTTAGTATAAAATTTTTATTTGATTAGGTAAAAATATCTTACCTAAATGTCTGAAAATATTCTAGAGGTTCTTCTCAACACGATATTCCAAAGCTATTTCACCTTGTTTTTTTAGTTTTGTGCAAATTGTGACATGAAAATATGTATAGGTACTTATTAATCAAATCATTTATTTAAAAATTAAAATTAATCTCAAAGTGATGTAGAAATTCCTAGGGTAAAAAAGCCGAATGTCGGCCCTCTAACCAAAAAAGTAACTTTCTAACCTTACTAGTTACTAGGCTTAAACTGTTATTGTAAAGAAATATTAATTTGCTTTTTCGTGTTATTCAATATTTAAATTTTACACATTAATGTAAAAAACCTTAGATACACAATCAGTGTCTCACAAATGTCCTCTAAAAATAAGCGCAAAATTTTAAATTGTGCGCTCATTTCAAATCACAGCTATAAATCTTGCGCTTAAGGTTTTTTATATTTTTGCCAATCTATAACTACTTGTGTGAAATTAGCGACCATTTTGAGTGTCACTTTTGTTCGGGACTGTGCATCTTGGATTTTTTATATCAATGATTTTACAGCATTGATATTTTGAATTGACTTCAATAACGAAATAATAATATATAAGCGTTTTAACTTTCAAAGGAAGTCTGTTGTCAGTCAGTGTTTTCCTAATTTCGGCTTCCTTATTCTCTAATAAAGGATGTTTGAAATTGAAAACAAGGCAATAAATCTATCTTAATATTTTATTGTAAATTCTTGTGTTAAAATGAGTAAACTAATCTCGGCCGCTGTTATTCCTCAATAACAACTAAAAATATAGATCAAAATTGCAAGGGATACTGTTCTTTACTCTTTTTTTCTGCTGAAGAGAAGTGAAAGCTATTGGGAGATTATTTATGGTCAAAAATATAATCCCCGTGCATGGTCTCCTCTAATGTTTTTAGCTAAATCGGAGACGATTGACTCTGTGTGATGATTCTTGGGCTTCTCCGTAATATAGCATTGGAGTTTATGATACAAATTGATTAAATCGTTTGTTAATAGTCATATGAGTGAAGTCGCCATTCGTAACGCATTGTCTTACAAAATTTTTGTAATAGTTGTCCTTGTCTCTCGCGAGAGCCTGAGCTGCTTAACGCCTGCCACGTTTAAAGATCGAATGATCGAATGTTCGAAATGATACGAATGTTCTTACTGTACCTGATTCGAATCACTGAATCACTTTAAAGAATTGAAAAGTCGTTTTTGCAAAGTGCTACACATGACTAATTTTCACTAAATTTCGACCTAACGATCAATCCAACGTATTTCCTCAAAACTATATGCATGTCTATTGTATTTGTTAATTTTATTCTGATTCAGGTTTTTACTTGTTGGAGCCATAATCTCTATCTGCTAAGTAAGTAATGAAAGTCATTCTTTCTGCTAAGCTGATAAGGATCTCCAATACACAACTTGATGATTAGGAATTAGTAAGGAGATAATCCTATAACTAGAAAAAATCTACTTTATTATTTATTTGTTTCAATACAATTTAATACATTATCAATAATATTAAAGATACCACATAAACTCTTGCGAGTTATACGGGCATCAGAGTCGTCGACACAATAAGTTTAATTACAATAATGAAAAAAAAAAGAAACAAAAAAGTAGTATCTTAACATTACAAACAAAAACAATATGTATCAATATGTATATTACATAGTATAAAACAAAGTCGCTTTCTCTGTCTGTCCCTATGTATGCTTAAATCTTTAAAACTACGCAATAGATTATGATGCGGTTTTTTTAATAGATAGAGTGATTAAAGAGGAAGGTTTATGTGTATAATAACATTCAATATATTGTAGAGAAATACTGCAATTTTTGAGTTTTCTGATGTCATGTCGTAAATAATTATATTTTTTTCCCGCTTACATTGCATACGCAGGATAAACCCTACGAGATTTATCAAAATAATGTACTAAGTATTTGTACACCTTGAAAAGTTCTACAGAAAACTCCGCGATGGTATATATCTATCTCTTATGGATAACCCACAATAGCGTTTTTTTGTCATTTACTTTTTACGAGAAATAATGGCTTTTTTTCGAAGCAATTTTAAGCAATACAGCACTGATCGTTATCCAACTTAATACCTTAAATATATTGCTGATTTAATATAGATTTTTACAGCATGTAATTTAAATGAATATTTTCAAAGATATTACAGATTTAAAATGCAGGGGCATAGCGGTTGCAGGGTTACCGGCCTGTCGGCGGCGCGCGCGCGCGGTATGTTCTGAAACCGCTGGGAAACGTGTTAATTTTCGGATAAATAAATAAATATAGGCTTCAGCTGAAAACCAAAATTTAATACATTCTTTTATTTAAACTAAAAATCACCATATAAAAATCAAGTGGATGATTAGAAATAGTATTAACAAATTATTTGAGATATTTTAGCCTGTTTTCGGAATTTTATATGATCAAGTAAAGTACATTCTATCATGTAATAAGTTAGCACATTCCTTAGATAATATCTTCAGGTATGTCGTATAATATTTGTAAAATTGTTATTTAACAATCAAAGTAAAAAACGTGATTTAGCAAACCAGTTTTTAACTTCCCACTACGTATGTATTAGATTTAAGATAGATGTAGATAAGGAAGTTACTGATTTTACCCCGATTTTCAAAATTCGAGTTTTTACTCGATATACACGTTTTAAGGTCCTAGGAATCTTTTCCGACTATTTTCACGATGACGTCAGTATGTCTGTATGTATGTATGTGTGTAAACATCTCATAACTTTTGAACGGCTAGAACAATCAAAACGCGGTTGATGGCATTCGATTGCATTCTGCTCAACTTATATTTCCTGAAAATTTAAACCGATTCGGTCCAGGAGATTTTGAGAAATTTTGAAAAAACACCAAGAAAATTTTGATAAAACAGTATTTTTTTACTATAACTTCCAGATTTATGTACCGATTGAGTATAAAAACTAATTAGCTCTATTCCTCAAAAAACTACGTCTAACACATAAATTGCATGAAAATCGGTTTATCTGTTTGGAAGTAATCATTGACGAAACATTTTGAAAAAAGTGTTTTTTCGACATAGTTTTGAACATTTTTAACCAATCATTTTTTGGTGTTCTACGATATTTTAGTACTAAAATAACTACATCAAATGCCGTTTCTAAACTCAAAATCGGATCTAATTCTCAAAACTTTTCAAAAATTAAAATTACGTTGTTTTTAGCAAACTTACTTAACTTTTTTAAATAACTTTCAAGTTAATTTACCGATTGACTTAAAAATATTATCAGTTTTTGTTCTTTAAAAACTGCGTCAAATATAGTTAATGTAATCAAAATCGGTCAATTTGTTTGGGATTTATCAATGAAGAAAATTAAAAATAAAAATTAAATGCTATGTCAAGCATAGAAATTTTTCAACCTATCGATTATTTAGCTAAAATAATATTTTAGATCTCAAAAATTTAGTTGAATGCCATCATCGTTTTCAAATATACAGTTTTTCAAAAATTAATAATACTCCATTTTTAACAAAATAGATGTTTGAACTGAAAAATCTATACTTATATTTTTTTACTCTTTTGAGCTTAAAATACCTTAATTTAGTGAGAAGTTTCAGGGATGGCCCGTAGGTAGGGTTGCCACCTTTTAAATGAAAAAATAGAGTACATTTTCTTTTTAAGGTTAAATAATAAAATACAAGATTGAAAAATAAAGTATTATTTATTAGCTGTGCTATTCGTTTACCATACATATTTTTGTTGCTTCTATCAATATCTAACAATGCTTTTCACCAATTAGTTTTGTCCCGTCACTGGATACACCTTAAAGAAAAAACTATAAATGAGAGTTTTATATATTATTATATTCAGTATTTTCATACAACAAAAAATCAAGTAAAGTGAAATGATACAAAAAATACGTTTAAGATGATGTTTAAAAGTGGTCAGCATCATTTTTGTTACAAACAAAAATAGATTAAGTTTTTGTTCCTTTAAGTTGACAATTTTAAGTGAAATGATAAAATAAAATATTTTCACGTAGTTTATTGCCTTCAAAAAGTATAAAGTACGTTTATTCAAAATAAAGTACAATATTAATAAAGTACAACCCTACCCGTAGGGTCAAAGGGTTAATAAATCGCAGGGTCAATCCTTCAACGTTACAGGTTTAGATTTGAGCGTTTACTGTTTTTCACATGGCCAACTATATATCGCTCTTTCAAGAGTAACCTCTAAAGAAAACATGTTTGTATTATCTAATGGCAAGAAAGCTGTGAACGTTGTATATAAAGACATTCCATAATATATTAATTGTAAAAATAAAAGAAATAGGTAAAAATGTATAAACTAGAAATGAATTTAGATATTCCAAAGATAGCAGGAAATCTTCATGGTATAGGGAAAGGGGAATTGTTTTACTACATGCGGGCTACGGGCAGTAATGAATAAATCAAAACTCCTAGATCGATTTTAATCATTTATTTTCACTGAGTGACATAGGCTATATATTTTATACCCGTGCGAAGCCGGGGCGAGCCGCTAGTAACTTATAAATCTAGGTATGGAATAACAAGAGGTAATTGTATTTTTGTGATAAATAATTATTTTTCTAAGTAAATTATCCTTTTTAGTCCTTTTTTTATTTAAATAGATAAATTAGTTTAAAAAATTAGTATGTCCGTTTTTTTGTCGAGTTGTATGATAAACTTATTACATATATTTTAAGACAAACATGAAACTCTAATATTACTCAAAATCCACGAAATGAAAAAGTAAAATGACAGTCGTTTTTACTAAAAGTTGAAATAAAAAAGATTTTGTAACACTTTTGGAATAAAAGATATTAACTTTATTAAAATGTGGATTGAGTGAACTCTCATAAAATTTAATTATTTAAAAACCAGCCACCTTAGCGATTTTTTTAGTATTTTACAAATTCTACATAGCTTTTACAGAACCTAGATGTGTAATAACATTTCAGTCTACATCTGTTTCATAGAAAATCGGATTTTCGAAAGTATGTGTGTGTGATTGAGTGAGCATATAAAATTATTTGGAAAATTTTAAATACTTAACTGGGACATCCTGTAAATAAAAATTATAACCTAACACAACTTTTACAAAAATGTAATACAAATATTTATGTGTATACTCATTATATTCATAGATTTGGGCGATCGTCTGCGCACATAAAGTGCGCACATAAGTGAGCGACACAGCTCACATAAAGTGATATATCTTTTATGTTTTTTTTACAAATTGGGAGATTAAATTTGCAAGTGTTTGAGAGCTTTTGCTAAATAGCTGGCATATTTATAGTTTAATTTAGAAGGTGCTCACTCAATCCACATGCCCGGATTCTAAAATCCTATAACCACGGTTTTTTTCCTGTTAAAGGGGCACCAACTTAACTTTATAAAATACTCAGACAATTGGCGAGGAGCTTCTGCAACAATCATTCCAACTGATACTTCTTATGTATGGGGTGCCATTTGGAGACTCAATAATAGCGATATGCCGGCTCTAGATCGGTAATATATTCATTTCTATATAATCCCAATTTAAACTTCATTCAGCAATCAAAATCTTCATAGAGAAAACAATATTATTTGAATCTTTCAGGAACTTGCACAGAAAAGAAAAAAATAACCTTAGGTCTAAAAAATAAAGGAGACCCAGCGGCGCAGTTATCCAGACCCATTCCCCACACTTTCAACATGTCACAAGCCTTGCTACTGATGTGTTTCTTGCAGACAGGTGTTGATTACTGTGCCCCTGAAGTCTTTATTTTTCAGACCTACATAGAGTTTCTTCTGTTACTATCAACTATTTTATTTTTATTTTAGTGGCATCACAGGGGCACACTTGAAAGTGGAAATTTTTCTTTCTATGGCATCACACCGACCGCCCCATTGTCGGTCGAGTGGTTAGCGACCCCTAGCTACGCAATCGACGGGGTTCAGGTTCGATCCCCAACGGAGACAAGCATATTTTGTGTGATGAGCATAAATGTTTGATTTCCGAGTTCGGGTGTTCATTAAATATATTCCAGTATTTATATATGTATTTTTATGTATTAGTATCGTTGACCCATATCACAAGCAAATAATTTGCTTACTTTGGGGTTAGATCAGTAAGTGTAATTTGTCCCATGAATATTTATTTATTTATTTATCACAGGGGCACACTGAAAGTTTGTTTTTAAATTGTTTTCTTCTTTGAGTTATAAATTTCTGCATAGTAACGCTTGAATCTATAAAATAAATCAAAATAATTTTGATTTTTAAATTAATTGCGAGGCAAATAATTTTCCGAATGACAAATTTTTAGGCAAGAAGATGTGGACACCAATTGGTACTTCCCAAAAACTGTTGATGTTATAACTTCTGATGGAGTAAAAGTACAATGCCGCACTTATCAGCAAACAGTCAACCCACCGCTAAGAGGCCCTAATGAAGATATTCCTTTAGAAAGAAGACCATCAAGCACATATTTAGACACTATAATAAAAGGTGCAACTGAATGTAATTTACCTACAGATTATATATTAGAATTAAAGAAAATCCCACACAATGGCCAAAAAGCTACAGCTAAATTGATAGAAAACTTAGAAATGTGATGATTAAATATTGTAATAAGATATGTGAGCTGTATATAATGTACAAAATTGTTCATGTCATTTTACCTTCTTACTAAAATGTTTTAAAGAAGTTCTTTTTGTCAAAAAGTGATAATAAAATTTTTAATATTTTTTTCTATTTAAGATTTTTATTTTAGAAATACGTTATGTCTAAATCTCAAGGTTATAAATGTGATACATTTTCTTATTTTTCATCTTTTCACTTGCCGTCTCAAATCAAAAGAATGTGACAGCATGCTAAAGACTGTCCTAAGCTAAGGACAAGGTTGATGCAATTAGCCACAAGATGCCATTTAAGTTATAGCTACAAATATAACATTTATAAACATGAGATAAATTGCATGCTACCTTGGAATTATCATCTTGAGCTAGGACTTCTTTGGCCTGTCTACATATTTCAACATATTTATTTTAGATACTTATTTTTAACTTCCCACTAACTATGAAGATAAGGAAGTTACTGATTTTACCCCGACTCAAAAATCGAGTTTTCACCAGATGTCCACGTTCTAAGGTTCCAGGAACATTTCCCGACTATTTTCACGATAACGTCAGTATGTCTGTATGGATATATGTATGTGTGTATGTAAACATCTCATAACTTTGAACGACTAGACCGATCGAAACGCGATTGAATATGGCTTTCGATTGGATTCCGCTCAATTTAAGACTGCTTGAAAATTGTAATGCAAATAATAGAGATAAAATGCTACATGTATAAAGTTGACTCTCTTGATAAATCAGATAGCCATTGCCTACAAATACTAAAGATGTTTATGGTGGGAAATGACACAATGAGCCCGA
This sequence comes from Apodemia mormo, assembly GCA_036924255.1. NCBI lineage: Eukaryota > Metazoa > Arthropoda > Insecta > Lepidoptera > Riodinidae > Apodemia > Apodemia mormo. Next base: position 35,882,160 of record JAUPFN010000002.1, read on the forward strand.
GTACACCCAAAAAAAATTATTCCACCTATATTGTAACCTAAGTAGTCTGTGATTATAACCAGTGGCATAGCGTGCCCTGTATCAAAATTAGTTGGGGGCCCCAAATGAAACTTAAAGATTTCTCACAAAGGAAACAAAAATTTTTTTTTAATTTATTTTAATTAAAATAAATATTAATTAATTTATTGAATAACTTTTTCCTAAAAATTGAGCTATAGTGGAGCGCCGTAAGATTTATATCACGGAATCCAGGGCTAGTTAATGAATCTGTATAACAAGTGTTTGTCAGCATTAGCATAGGCTCAAATAAAAACGTGAAAAAACATATTTGACCTATCTCGATTACAATTTTTTTTAACAATTTACTGGAAATGAGAGAAAAAAATGTTTATAATAAAGATTTCAATTTTATATTTAATAAATTGGGTATATCTGAAGTAACTTTAATGTTAATTTATTAGATTTTTTAATTGGCTAAATGTTTTTTTGACTTGCCGCGAATGTAGAAAAGAAGGTTAATGATTTTGCCCCGATTTTCGAAAATCGAATTTTCACCAGATCTCCACTTTTTGGTGTTCCAGAAACCTTTTCCGAATATTCCAGTCCAGGAGATTTTGAGAAATTTTAAAAAAACATAAAAAACGTTATGGCGAAACAGATTTTATAAAATATATAACTTTGAAATTAATGTACCAATTGAATACAAAATCTAATCAGCTATATTCCCCAAAAAAACTGCACCCAATACACAAATTGCATCAAAATCGGTTTATCCGTTCGGGAGTCATAGTTGACGAAAAATTTTGAAAAAAGTGTTTTTTTTTTTTAACTTAACTGCGAAATTTTTCAACCAATCACTTATGGTCTTTACTAATATATTATAAAATTGTAAAGTTTGTTTGTTTCTTAGGGTGTACGTGCTAATCTCGAAAACTGCTGAACTGAGGAAGGTTCGAAGTATCAATGAAAAATGTAGTCTAAGCGGGGATTTTTTTCTTTTAAGAGCTTTCCTGGCGTGCGCTGCGTTAACGATTAAAGTTATGCAAAAATCATATATGACCGAATTATTGTTCATCTTAAAAAGTTGTAAAAAAGTCTACGATCGTGTACAATCTATCTATCAAGGTTCACATTCTATGAACCTTTTAATTGTAATCAAAATTGTTTTAAAATAATGCATTATTTGCGACGGTGTATGAATAAACATGGTATTAATATTTATCTAAATAAATTAGTTATTATCACAAGTATTAAATTTTAAATGAAATTGTCCCTTGCTTCACCGCGCGAGCCCCGCGTGCGTGAGGAGAATGCGTGGTAGCGAGGTCAGATGGTAGCCTGCTCTGCGAGATAGCATGCCGCAAATAGTCAAATTAGAAAAAAAAGACTACCAGTATATGTTTCAAAGGGCAATATTGGCGGCTAGAAATGGTAGTGTTAACGAAATTAATGACAGAATACTGAGTGAACTTTCAGGAGATAGTGTAAACTATACATCGATCGACACCCCAGTAGTAATACCAACGTTCCTTTATTACTCATGTTCCCATGCCATTTTAGGGTTCCGTACCTAAAAGGTAAAACGGGACCCTATTACTAAGCCTCCATTGTCTGTCTATCTGTCTGTCTGTCTGTCACCCAACCAATCAGAAGCAGCCATTTCAAAATTTCTAAGATGGTGAATCAATTACTTTTCATAGTAAGTTGACTGTGTATAGCGCGTGTTTAATTTGTGTTTTTATTATATTACTTATTGTAATGGAAGAATAAAAATTACACCAGCACTTGCAGGACGAGCACGGAAACGTCTGGTAAATAAAAATCAGTGGCGACGAGTGAAGAAAAAGGCAGAAAGGTAACAAACAACTTACTAATATTTTGGCCGTTGTGATAGGGTAAAGTAGGGTTTGCATAGAAAGTTTCTTCTAAATTTTATTTCAATTTTCATTAAATTAAGAATTAATTATTGCAAAAAGCTCCTAACATACTAACATTTTATTCACGCTATACTGAACTGTTTTTTTCTGCTTTTGGTAATGGGTTTTATTTTCCTTTGCTTAAGGTACTCTGCAAAAGATCTCCCGATTTAATTCTTTTATTAATTTTTTTTACAACGAACAAGAATATTATTTTACCTTTACTTTCCATAAATAATTATAATCATGGGTGTACCGAGGGGGGGTGGGGCAGGGGGGGGCAGCTGCCCCCCTGAAATTTATTTACCTCTCTACTAGCTATGTACTATTGTAGATATTAAGATAAAAATAGTCTTAAAATGTTGCGGTTGCCACCCCCTGGCCCAGAAACTGGGTACACCCATGATTATAATACAATGTACCTTACCTGTAACTAATTTGTTAAGAAAATTAATAAAATTCTATATTCTAAACTTTGTTTTATTTTGCAATCGGTACCTTACGCTACCACCATTTATTGGCAGTTGACGAATTAAATAGTGACATGCAAATTCGCTTCGATCGAAAGCAATGAAAAGCAAACATGCTTTAGTCCAACGCTTAAATGCAAAAACACCTCAGTCCTACACTATTTCTTAAATAATAAAGAATTTATGTATATTTGATTTGATTTGATTATTGTTATTTGAAAAATGTATTCTATTGAATGTACTAACATCTATTTCTGATAAAAAATACAATTTATTAAGACACAGTGGAAATTTGCGGTTTACTCAGTCTAGGTGTTTTGTGACTGAAGCGCCTTTGCTTTTAATTTTTATACCCCTCATATTATGTTACCATGTATTAAAATAAAATGTAAAATAAGTAACACTAAATAATAAATATACTATAGATAAACGGCTATACTGCTATATTTTACTGTTTTTTATTGATGAATATTATATTTTAATACTTTTTAGCCTATTCTGGACAAAGACAACCCAAATTCACAAAAATCGCAAAAACAAAATTGGTCCTTGTTTTTGCAATTTTTGTGTTAAGTAGTGGTTAAGAACTATAATATTTTATCTTAAGATTTTTTTTATATCATAAGATAGCAAACAAGTAGATGGGTCTCCTGATGGAAAGAGACAACCATCGCCTATAGACACCATAGGTGCTAATGGTGCGTTGCTATCTTGTGGCGAGGTCTAATGCCACATGCATAAGTTTACCGGCTACCTTACCCTCCACACCGGAACAAGAAAGTGACAAGCACTGACGCTATTGTGGCAGGAATAAGTAAGGCGGTAGTACCAGACCCGGGTGAGACAATGCAGAACTCTACCACCTAGTAGCCACGATGGTAATGACTCGTATGCAGAACGGCAGTCGGCCTGTTCTTCAAAGGAGTCCGGGACTAACACGGGGGAAAAGATACTCTAATATAAAATATTATATTCTATATTATAGTATAATTTTCTATATTATAGTAATATTATAGTATATTAAGGTATCACACACGGCTAAGATACGATAATATTAAAATTTGTTCATTTTATCACGAGTCTGCGTCGTTGCCACACGAATCCTTTATAGGAGTTCTATATACAGGTTTATTAACTATAATGGCCTATAGATACGGCCTAACTTCTTAATTTGTTAGACATCTCCGACATCGATATCAATAACGACTTTGTTATAGAATGTGAAAGGAATATTGCAGTAGCACATTAATTGACTTTGAATGAAAGTTGACACTAACAAAGTTGACTTTGAATGAAAAACTATCAAGACATGTCAATCGTTTGCGAGCGGACACTTCATCTTTCTTGCGTAGTATTTTAAGGTTCACTATTACAGACACTGAACCAAACATTGCTAAATTTGAATTTTGTTTATTTTTTATTTTTGACAAGCTGTTGCCAGTGACTTCGTCCGCGCGGACTTCGTTTACTCCACACAGCACCTCCCCCGTAGGTGATAGCGTGATAATATGTAGCCTATATGTTGACCCGACCTGTTAGTAATATTCATGCAAAATTTGAAGTAAATCCATGCAGTACTTTTTGAGTTTACCCCGGACATACATACAGACAAAAACTCTAAAAACTTTATTTTTGGCTTCGATATCGATTGTAGATAACGCCCCAAGTATTCTTTTTAAAAAATATTCAATGTACAGTTTTGACTTTCTTTCGATTTTATTATATATAGTATTTTGAAATGACGAAAAAAACATCCTGTGAAAATTAGAGCTCTTAATATTAATATTAAGAGGTGCCGAGTCGAATATTTGAATTTCCCATTTAATTAACGTGGGAAATTTCCCAAAAAAAAAATTTTTTTTTCTTACTTTGGAATTTTGTAACTCTTTAAACTAGTTGAGTCAGAAAATATTTTTGTAGAGAATTGAACGCTCTACAAAAAAGCTCTCTTACAATTTTTCGATAAACCGATGCGTTTCAAAGATACTGAAGCTTAAAATATAATTTATAATATTTTCTCATTTTTTTCAATTTATTGAGGAAACTTTCAAGTTTATCAAAAAATTTTGTCAAATTTCTCATACCATCGTATCTAAATTTGTCAATTAATTCAATTTATTTATTTTTTTCAGATTATAATTATTTTTATTTAATTTCCCTTAAATTTCTTTTTTGGAAGTAACCTCACTTCCCGCTAAGAAAATTGAAAATTTTCACCCCGTTTTTCAAAAATCGACTTTTCAACGGATGTTGACGTTAAGGGGTCCTAGGAAGCTTCCCCGAATGTTTGTGTGTGTGCGTGTGCGTGTGCGTGTGTGTGTGTGTGTGTGTGTGTGTGTAAACCTCATAACTTTTGAACGGCTCGTCCGATTTCATCACGGTTGGTGCCATTCGAAAGGGCTTGACCATACTTAGATTTTGAATACACTTTGGACTGATTCGGACCAGTAGATTTTGATAAATCTTAAAAAACTACAATTTTTTTGGTTTAAATGTGTTTTTTTTTTGGAATAACTTTTGAACGGCCGTGCCGATCAATTCCAAAAACTAATCAACTCTTAACATCAAAAAACCACGTCGATCGCTGCTAGCCTGGTCAAAATTAGTTGATTCGTTCGTGAGTTATCGTTGTCGAAAAAAAACGAAAAAAATGTTTTTTCGAAACTACATCAAAATTCCTACTAAATAATGAATCGACTTGAGAACGAGAACGACTTGTTGAATGCCACCAACCGCGTGAAAATCAGTTTATTCATTCAAAAGTTATTGAGGTTTGAAAATTCAAAAAATAGTGTTTTATTTAACCTCTACCAGACTTTTGAGTTCGGATAGCTCAAAATGATACGAAAATTATATTTTTGAGCTCGAAGAGCTCATCATTTTTAAGTCAATAAATTATTCAATCAGCAACTAACATAAAATATTTGTGAAAAACTTGAATTAATACATATTTTCTTCATATGTTAGAGGTTTTTGTGGAAAATTATCAATAAATCCACGCCGACCTGATGATTTCTGGGCTAACAATAATTCATTTCCCTCTTTATTTAAGGTTTTGGCTGCTATCTTGTGAGCAATATAAAATAAATCCTTCAACTTATTTTTATAAACAGTTTCAGTTTCGATTTGCGTGGATGATTGTTTTCGTTTACAACTACACTGCAACTTTCCACTTTTCGAAAATTTGTGGCATTTAGAGTTAAAGAAGTAGGAATTTGAGCTTTTTTCCATTGTTCTTGAACCGCGGTCACAGTAAATAAAGCACTTTCTACAATACATTTTTGTACTTTAGGATCATAGAAAAATAAAGCTAAAACGCCCCTTAAATTTGGAAGTTTACGTCCAATAAGACCACTTATTGGAAAACCAATTAAATAATTTTCTTTATCCATTTTTATAATCGATTTCAATCATTCAAAAAAGTACTCAGTTACGAAATAAATTAGAGAATAATAAATATCGGTCAACAAATAATTGGACAAATAATACATGAAAAAATAATTCTAGGTTAAGAATTAATTAATTACAAAAAAAATAATTTAAAATACAAGCCAAAATATTCACAAAAAACAATAATAAACTATAGCTACAATAAAAGACCGAATTTCGAGGTAAGAAAAATGGGTAATTATTACCCAAATCTAAAAAGCTCGGTTAGAACGTCGCGAAACAATGAGCGACGAGCGTTGCAATGCAAGGTGGTTAGATACTAAGCATAGACTAGTATATACTATATAATATTATGCTTTAATACTAAGGGAGGGGGCGTCCTTAAAGTATTGTTGATGGTATAGTAGTAGTGAAGTTAATTAAGAACAAATAGTACAACCGATGTCTTGTTTGTTTCGCGCTTCGATCATTTTAACTGTGAAACTAGCTTCGATAAATAATAAAATTATATTAGCACATTTTTATTAAAATAATAAAATTAATTGCATAAATTTAAAATACATAATATTATGAACTTATAAAATCCAATAAATATAATAGATAAAAATAATTTTTAGTTGAAAAAAATATTTGATTTTATTGGCAAATCAAGTTATGATAATATTACAAGACATTTGAATAAAAGGATCTGTGAAATGAAATAAAATTTAGAATACAAAAAATTTGACAAAATTTGTTGATCAACTTGATAGTTTCGTCAAAAAATTGGAAAAAAAATGAGAAAATATTATAAATTATATTTTAAAGTTGAATATCTTTGAGACGCATCGGTTTATCGAAAAATTATAAGAGAGCTTTTTTGTAGAGTGTTCAATTCTCTATAAAAATATGTTCTAATTCAACTAGTCCGATGACTTGTTAAAGAGTTACAAAATTCCAAAGTAAGAAAAAAAAATTCCCACGTTAATCAAATGGGAAATTGAAATTTTCGACTCGGCACCTCTTAATATTAATATTAAGAGCTCTAATTTTCTCAGGATTTTTTTTCGTCATTTCAAACAATATTTTCAATATTAATAAGAAAAAAATTTGACAAAATTGCATAGTTAGGTACCCCATAGACCTACAATAATATTGCGCAATATTACGTATGGTGCCATATTATTGACTGTTTAGGGTTAATATTGAAGATTGCACAATGATTGAACAAAAGTTTGAGCAGGTTTAATTTTTATTGTGCAATATTTTTCTTGCACTGTGTAGACTTAGTATTGCACAATATTTTTCATTTCAGAGTTTGGAACGGTTGCGCTCGGTCAATCACCGTGTTTAATGTATGGTGTGTCGTAAATTTAAGCAAAATGGCGAGCAAGAATACTATAAAAGATAAAGAACGGGAGTTTTTACTTGAGTGTATAGAATTGTATAGAGATTTATTTAACAAAATCACCAGCGTGGTTGCCGCCAAAACTTCATCGTCAGACATGATGCTCGCACGTACATATTGATCAGACTGGTTTGTCAATTTTATTGAGTGAATTTATTGAACGTTAGGAATCAAAAGGGGTATTCAATATTATTGCACAATTAAATTATTGCGCAATATTATTCTAGTTTTATGGGCCGCCTTAAGTTGGTGGGGAGTAAAATGATTAGCTACAATAATATTGCACAATACGCAATATTGCGCAATATTATTGTAGCTCTATGGTGCACCTTAGACAGGCCCCATTTGCAATATAATGTATCAATTGATAAGTAGACAGTAAACAGCTGTTCTTTTAGTCCGCCATTGTTAGGGACGAAATGGCGCGGTTTTCTCTTGGTTATTTCATATCTAGTAGAAGTTTTCTTCACCTAAGGTAACGTTAATGATATTAACGAGAAATTGACCGTTGATTCAACCACATCCCTATTTCCTTCATCTAAATTCGTAGTACATTCAGTGATGCAAATTTAGCGACTTTATCGCTTGATCTAGCGACATTTCGTCTTCTACAGCGGCTTAAATTATGTGTCTAGCGACAAAAAAAATCTAGCTACTATTCTAACGACTTCTAAAGTTAAAATAAAAAAATAAGTATTTTCATTTTTCACTACCTCCATAAAATATGGCAACATCTCAGGCCAGAAATCTCTGTTCTCTAATATAGATATTCAGAACTTCGTTCCGAAATCCGGATATTATTCTGACAAGTCTGTCTTTATCCCACTTCCTTCAAAGGCTACCTTTGAATTAGACAAATTCTAGTCAGAGTAATAAAAAAATATTCTTTCATTTCATGAAAAACGGCAATTTCATAGGTAAAGAATTATTATTTATCTAATTTAAGAACGCTACCATAAATTCTTGTAGCTGAGCCACACTGTTGGAAACAAGCTTCCAACACGGGTGACCTTGGTGGGAAGCTTGTAGAGTTCAGACGAATTTTTGTTGCAAACAAGTGTTTACACTGTTGTAAACCGCAGGTGGAGACCCATGTGGAGGGCTTGTTTCCAACAGTGTGGCTCGACTTTTATGCTTAAGCCGGGACTCCCCCAATGCCATACTTTTATACAGAGTAGGGGAATCCCCACGTGAATATATACGATAGGTATTGTATATTTGAGACTTGAGTGTTCTGCCGAACGCTGAGTTTTTTGGGATAATTTACATTGATATAAAATATCCAAGATACACAATTCCGAACAAAACTGACACTCAAAACTGTCGCTAATTCAGTCTAAAAAGTTTATAGTTATGGCACAAACGTGTTTTTGAATATTCAACCTTAAACGCAAGATTTAAAGTCATTTTAAAAAACAATGTACAAAAAGCAATAAAATTTTTGAGTTAAGATAGCCGGTAGGACAAGGCATATGTGGAGTCGAATATAAATATTTTTATGCATTGAGGTAGTATTTTAAGGGTTTGTAAAATTTACATAAAAAAAATCTTGTCGAAAATCTGTTTTTGCGTAGAACATTTATATATCAATAAAACAAATAATGACCATTAAAATAATTTATTTATATTTCAAACGTTATAGGTTATTGGTTCTATTACACAGAACCTACACATATAGCCAAACTGTGGGTTTATAGCCATGTAGTATTTGACGCTTGATATTGATACATTTAGTTTGCATAGTCTAATAGATTTAGAATATACTGAAATAGGAAATTTACTGCAATGGTGACTATGACTACGTAATAAAGTTCATAGATTCTTACATGATAACACACACGATTTTTTTCAGACTTATTATGTAATGTATCGACAACATAGTAAGGAAACCACGAAATAAAGAAAACAAGGGGAAGTGAAGAGTGGGCGTGCCGCGTGCGTCACTATTATACGCTTTTACTCTAAATTGCCTTAGTGATACTTACCATAACATTAGGAGATAGTCGTCGTGCGAAAATCTATTATACACTGAATTATGATGCCGTATTGTGCCATCCTTGAATGCAGAAATGATAGTAGAATACAGATGATTAAAAATGGAGATATTTCATATCATTCGAAAGTACAATTTTCATTTTATTTTAATTAAATTCCTGATTTAATATAATCTCTAATGATATAATAGAAAGTCAAGCTAAAATCAGCCCTACACCTTACATATAAAGTTCATTTTAGGTTGACCTAATTTTTCTAGAAAAATATACGTAATGACAGTCATTACGTATATCGTTCTAGAAAGTTCTCTACTCAAATATGATCAACTGAAAACTACGGAAAAATCAATGCTGCCATCTATTGTAGAATAGCGAAACTATTACGATCTTAAGTTTCACTATTGTACAAATAGATGAATCTATTTTGAATAGACTACAAAAGGACGTAAATACTCTTTTTTTTGTAGCAAAATAAAATTTATTGTAACGCAGTTTGGTATATTTTTAAATGTTCTGTTTGTGTGTTTCGGATTATTGTTGCTTAAAATGAAAACGACCAATGAAACAATGTTTGCATTAGTAGTTTATATGCAATAATGCTTATTCTATGTGTGAGTGTGGCGATCGCGGTCCTGATACAAATGTTTGTACTTTTGTTCCGTTCCGTTGTTTTCTTTATTTCGTGAAGGAAACGCATTAATTTCCTAGAAATAAGTTTAGCTTTTCGTAGAATTCTCGTTTTGAATTAGATTTCAGTTTTTCTGTTTTTTTTTTTGCAGTATTATGTAAACGAACATTTGTTTAGTTATAGTATCTGCAGACGTACGAGCGAATACTGTCCATAGATATTTGAAACACAATAGGTTAGTTGCTAATGCGATGTCGGCTTCTGAAAATTTCATTGACCCTCGTATAAAAAAATCCAATAAAACAATTTAGAGCTAAAAAATTGTGTTCAATGTTATTCGGAAGATCAAACTCGTTGATGATTATGAAAAAATATACATCTTTTCAAATACTGAATAACTATCATTTTTTTAAAAAACTTTGGATTTTTGAACTGTTTTAATTCAATAGTCTATGCTTAGGCATAGTTTTTTTCTTTGAGGTTAAAAAATTTAGCGGGAAGTTTAGTTGGTTACATAGGTGTGCTACATACACAGAAATCCTAATAGATACGTATGTTTAGTTTGGACTATAGTTTAGTACATATAATATTGTTGCCAAAGGTAGATTTAGATTAGATATTTCCTGTCAATTATAAATTTCTTTTATAATTACATTAGTTTTTCGATAGGTGTGTTACTAATAGGTTACGTTTTTTACTTATATTTTAATAACAAAAATGTCGTATATAAATAATTAAGATGGATATGTAAATATTATTTTTAACGTAGTCGCGGCCCACCCGGCAATGTAGAGATTTTTAATAAAATAAAGAAAGGTTAAATAAGTTCTAAAGTAAATATGCCCGAGCAAAGCCGCGGGTAACAGCTAGTATGCAAATAAAACAACTCGTACATATAAACAGTCACTTAAAATTTATACGAGACTAGCTGCAGATTTCTGCATTAGGATAAAAGTATTCTATGTGCGATTCCAGGTCATCTTATATCCGAGTCCAAATCCAAATTGGTACAGCCATTTTTTACGTGATTGATAATCAAACATCCAAACATACAAACTTTAACATTTATAATATATATAGTATAAGATATCCGCAATCAAAAACAACATTTTATTAAAAATAAATTATTAAATCAAAAAAATAAACATTCTTAATGCAAACTGTGCCTTCCACTTAAGAAATCGTTATCAACAACACGTGTAAACAGAACAAAATTCGATGCTACTCATGATTTCCTATTGTTATATTAAAAGTTTCGTAATATATCTCCAAAGTTCATCGTAAGAATCACAATTATATATTGTTATTTTATATTCGTACAAATAGAATAAAAAGAATCACCTAACTTGGTCCTCAAAATAAGTAATCAATATAATCAAACATTTTAAAATCGTCAAATTGATGTCCTCTTCTCTTTAGACAGTTGGTTAACAACTATAAAAGGTATACAAAATTATTAATGAAAAAAATTAATCTTATTAAAAAAAATTAACTTATTAATGAAAAAAAATCGACTCCACTAATAATAACAGGATCAATTTGTATTATTCGACTAAATTAAAAGGAGGTTGTAATGCACTGTCCTTTTACTGAAAAAGAGATCATTGAAATTTTGTCGTATTATATTTGGAGCGTCGAGTACATTTTTAAGCCAAATAAAATGAAAATCATACATTACACCCTATATTTAATAATATAAACGACAAAAATAAATCGATAAACTCTTATACTTACCTAAAATACAATATCTTATATTTTTTTAACGTTCATGATGTTGTATTTTACAATTTATCAGAGAACAATTCTGTATTTTTGACGCGCGGCAGTGACGTGAGCGACGGGCTTCTATTTGAAGTGAGTGCACAATTTTAAATTGTTCACTCATTCTTAGAGGACGTTTATGAGACACTGATTGTGTATCTTGGGTTTTTATATATCAATGATAATTAAGCGACTTTTGACCTTTGTCCGCAGCTAGCGTCATCTAGCGACTTTTGACCTTTGTCCACAGCTAGCGACATCTAGCGACTTTTCAAGCTTACGCTAACGACTTTTTAACATATAGAGTTGGCAACACTGAGTACTCTAATTCGTTAGGAGTATATTATTCTGTGCCAAGGAACTTATATACGATAACTGGAATTATTACGAAGCAATATTTGAAAAATTAAAATGTAATTTATTTCATTCTTAATAAAGTTGACATTTGTTTCTTACATAACAGAGGAGAAAAACGTTCTGAGCAAGACAACGACATGAGTGGATGTTGTCCCTTTCTTGCAATTGCCAGTGTAAATAAAAGTTTCGGATGGTAGATTTTTTCATATTCGGTAATCGTTAAATCCCTTTTATTCATACACGTCGATAGATACATTAGCATAAAATGTATTGTATAATTAACATAGTGAGCTTATTTTAATTATTACGTAATTACTTATGCAATGCAAAAACCGTTTCTTAAATTAGTAGAATTACTTAGTAGTAATTTGCAAACTACGCATGGCCACACTTATATGTGGCGATTGGCGCTTTATTTAGTAGAAAGAGACACACTCCACTCATGTCGTGGTACTCTTCGGAACGATTTTGAAGCGTGTGTAAGCATTCCGGGTAGAATGTAACTTCCTTGTTCTGTGCTGAGTGCTCTAGCTAAATCATAATATTAATTATTATATACTAGTCTATGGCCTCTAATTGATCTGTGGCCTGTGCTAAATTCTAAGCTAATATGTAACTGATAAATGACGCCCATGCCAAAAAAAAAAAAAAAAAAAAAAAAAAACTGATAAATGATAATATTTATTAAATATATATAGGTATATTAAGGAAAAGAGAAATGATCAGTCAGTTTTATTCAATTATTGACATATTTATATTTGATAAAGTTACGGTTTTAAGTATTGTTACAAAAACATTGTTAATATAATATTGTAAACATGTCGTGGTCTCCGATCAAGGATACTTTTCTATATTACGCATATGGAAGCAATTTACTAAAAAACCGTATTCGTATCAATAATCCGACGGCTGATTTTTTAGGAATTGGTAGATTAGATGTATGTATTATATTTTATTAATATTTATTTATTAAAAACTCTAAAACCGTGCGTGTGGTGCGTTGTGAGCACCTTCGAAATTAAGTTATAAATAAGCCAGCTATTTAGTAAAAGCTCTCAAATAATTGTAAAATTAATCCCCTAATATATATATATATATATATATATATATATATATATATATATATATATATATATCTGACTGGTCTAACCCTAAAGTAAGCAAATTATTTGTTTGTGTTATGGGTGTTAGTCAACGATACTAATACATGGAAATACATATATAAATACTGGAATAGATTTAATAAACACCCAAACCCGGAAATACAAACATTTATGCTCATCACACAAATGCTTGTCCCCATTGGGGATTGAACCTGAGCCCCGTCGATTGCATAGTCAGGGTCGCTAACTACTTGACCAAATATATGTGTGCTCACTTTCACAGAGGACGGTCCAAATCTATGAATGTAATGAGTATACACATTACACATAAAGATTTGTATTATATTTTTTGTAAAAGTTATGTTAATTTATCATTTTATTTACAGATGTCCCAGTTACGTATTTAAAATTTTGTTGTAGTGTTTTATAAAATTGGTACTTAGTAATGACAATAAAATATAATTTTAGCTTTTTCCATGATGCAAATAGCGGTAAAAACTAAAAAAACCTGTAATAACAGCATATGGTAAACAACACTGAAATGCATTGTGAAGCCATATATAAAGTCATAAAAATGGTGATATTTATGCATGTCACACTTAACAGATATTTTATACATTATTTTTAAAATTATGTAATCTGAAAATTTCCAAAAGTTTTTATAATTTTTTCGATAATAAAACAAAGTGAAAAGTGGATTAAAAAAAATAAAATAAACAGGCGCTTTCCTTATTGCTATATCTTTCGATTCTTATTTACTTTAGTGGGTAAAAATGAATAGAATAAGTCCAACATTTTAAAATGTGTGGTCACCTTACTTGATAAGCTTTCAAACAAACATAAATACATAAATATTATTCAACATATGCAAAAAAAATCAAAAAGTAAAATTACTGTAAGTTAGTAAAAATGTTTACAAAAAGCTGAAATAAAAATAAATTTTGTTACTCTTGTGGACTTAAAGATATTATCTTTTATAACATTACTAAAATGTGAGGATTGAGAGAGCGCTAATAAAAATTAATTATTTAAAACCAGCCACCTTAGCGATTTTTTTAGTATTTTACAAATTTTTACATAGCTTTTACAAAATCTAAATATAACATTTCAGTCTACATCTGTTTCATAGAAAATCGAATTTTTGAAAGTGTGAAGATTGAGTGAACATATTATTTGTCAAATTTTAAATACTTATTTGGGACATCTGTAAATATTGGACATCTGGACATCTCTCCGTGTTGGTTCCGGGCTCCTTTGAAGAATAAGCCAACTGCCGTTCTACCAGGCAGGTCGTAAAAGATGACCGAATGGCTATACGAGTCACTAACATTGTGGCTACTAGGTGGTAGAGTTCTGCATTGTCGCGCCCGGGTCTGGTACCACTGCCTTACCTATTCCTGCTGCAATAGCGTCAGTGCTTGTCACTGTCGTGTTCCAATTTGGAGGGTAAGGTAGCCGGTAAACTTATGCATGTGGCATAAGACCTAGCCACAAGATAGCAATGCACCATTAACACCTTTGGTGTTTATATGCGATGGCTGACTCTTTCCATCAGAAGATTCATCTGCTTGTTTGCTATCTTATACTATAAATATATATATATATATAAACTAGCTGTTGCCTGCGACTTCGTCCATGCGGACTTCGTTTATTTCGCACTGCTCCTCCCCCGTAGGTGATAGCGTGATAATATATAGCCTATATGTTGACCCGACCTGTTAGTAATATTCATTCAAAATTTGAAGTAAATCCATGCATTACTTTTTGAGTTTACCCCGGACATACATACAGACAGACAAAAATTCTAAAAACTATAATTCTGACTTGGATATTGATTATAGATCACGCCCCAAGTATTTTTTTAAAAAATATATTCAATGTACAGTTTTGACTTTCCTACGATTTTATTATATGTATAGATTATAACTTTTACAAAAAAATTGATACAAATCTTTATGTGTATACTCTTTACATTCATAGATTTGGACGGTCCTCTGTGAGGATTGAGTGAGCTCCCATAAAGTGATATTATATCTTTTATTTTTATTTATTACAAATTGGGAGATTAATATTACAATTGTTTGAGAGCTTTTACTAAATAGTTGGCATATTTATAGTTTAATTTAGAAGGTGGTCACTCAATCCCCACACACAGATTCTAAAATCCTATAACCACGGTTTGTTTTGCTTTTAAAGGGGCACCAACTTGATTTTATAAAATATTCAGACCATTGGAGAGGGGCTTCTGCAACAATCATTCCAACTGATACTTCTTATGTATGGGGTGCCATTTGGAGACTCAATAATAGCGATATGCCAGCTCTAGATTGGTAATATATTCATTTCTACATAATTTCAATTTAATCTTCATTCAACAGTCAAAAATTCAATGAGAAAACAATTTTTGCAAACTTTTAGGAACTTTCATTGAAATGGAAATAAAAATACTGTATAAATGGAATAATCTCACCTTAGATCTGAAAAATAAAGAGACCCAGTGGCACAGTTATCCAGACCCATTCCCCGCACTTTCAACATGTCAGAAGCCTTGCTACTGATGTGTTGTTAAGTGTGGCGGACAGCTTTTGATTAATGTGCCCCTGAAGTCTTCTTTACTTTTCAGACCTACATTGAGTTTCTTCTGTTACTGTCAACTTTTTTTTTTTATTTTAGTGGCATCACAGGGGCACACTTGAAAGTTAATAAATTAAATTGTTTTCTTCTTTGAGTTATAATTTTCTGCATAGTAACACTTAAATCTATAAAATAAATCAAATTATTGATTTTTAAATGAATTGTGATGCAACTAATTCTCTGAATGACACATTTTTAGGCAAGAAGGTGTGGACACCAATTGGTACTTCCCAAAAACTGTTGATGTTATAACTTCTGATGGAGTAAAAGTACAATGCCGCACATATCAGCAAACAGTCAACCCACCCCTAAGAGGCCCAAATGAAGATATTCCTCTAGAAAGAAGGCCATCAATCACATATTTAGATTGCATTTTAAAAGGTGCAACTGAATGTAATTTACCTACAGATTATATATTAGAATTAAAGAAAATCCCACACAATGGCCAAAAAGCTTCACCTAAAATGATAGAAAAATTAAAAATGTGATGATTAAAACATTGAAATAAGATATACGTAGTATTGTATACTCTTTGTAAGATATATAAGCTGTATATATTGTACAAAATTGTTCATGTCATTTTACCTTCTTACTAAAATGTTTGAATGAAGTTCTTTTTGTCAAAAAGTGACAATAAAATTTTAGTTATTTTTTATCTAGGATTTTTATTTTAGAAATATATAATGTCCAAATCTCAAGTCTATAAATATGATACATTTCCTTATTTTTCTTATGGAAGCAATATGTTTTCTTTCCGCATTCATATGAATAATCCAACTGCTGAATTTATTTCTATTGGCCGGGTGGATGTAAGTAAAGTCATTTTTTTAAGTGAAATTGGTTGAAAATATACAGGTACTCTTTCTCTTTAAGATAAGTGTTGCGACCTAATCACTCTGACTTATACACGTAAATGTAAATAAGATCAGGAATATCCTCTTAGTCATCAAATGTTAAATTGATAATATAATCCTGGTCAATACTATGAAGGGGTTGTTGGGACTTATTGAGGATGACTGAAAATTCCTTGATATGAAGCTAAGACACCATTTAAGTGATTGCAACATATATAATATTCATGAACATAAATTGTATGCTACCTTGGAATTATTATCTTGAGGATTTCTTTGGCCTCTACATATTTCAACATATTTTATATCCTTAGTTTTTTATAGAATTTCAGAATGGATTTCATGAAATACTCAAAATTTTGGGGTGGTCCAACTGCTACAATTGTGCCTACTGCTAATGCCCAAGTATGGGGAGTGATATGGCGATTGCATGTTGATAATGTTATGTCACTTGATGAGTAAGTTCAATTTTAGACTGATATAAAATTACTAGGTAATGTTAGTACTACAGTGTTTGTATATGTGTGCATATTTATGTATACCTATACATTCCAAGTATGTATGTATATGCATTTGTACGAGTGTATGTAGTAATGTAAGGAATGACATATATCGGTTAATTATTTAAGGTATTCAAAGATGCTGCGTAAGCAACAGCAGCAGTGCATGAGGTTAAATAAATTTTAAAAAAACCTAGATAGTAGCCACGACGTTAGTTAAAGGTACATTTATAGCCTTTTCTCGTCTTTAACGAGATGCTAAACAGCAAGGCAGTTCACATATTCTTCAATAGGGCGGCGGCAATACCTACAGGTAAATTGCCGTCTATATATGATGATGTTGTGCTTGAATTGAGAGCCTCCTCTTTTTGGGAAGCCAGTTGGAAATTCATTTAAATTGTGGAAATCTCAAAAAGGTACCTATTATAGAAATGTGAAAGTTTGTGTTGTATGGTCATTATAACTATGTACATAGGTACAGGTATCCAAATCTATTTTGCTAGTCTCCATATAGATGCAGACTAGCAAAATAGATTTGGATGTATCCAGATTCAGATTGTTCATTAGAACAGTATAATTTTCTGGTCAGTCTAAAATTAAGTAATCCGGCTGACCCTGCAGGCCATCCCTGAAACTTCTAAATTAAGATAAATTGAGATATTTCGAGCTCAATAGAATAAAAACTTTACCTAAGCAAAGATTTTTTTCTAGTTAAAAAATCTAAATTTTGTTATAAATGACAGTAATTTCATTTTTGAAAAGCTGTATATTATGGAAACGATGTTCGATTTTGATCTTTCGAATGGCAGTCAACACAATGTTTAAGCTCTAAAATGTTTTCTTACTCGTAGCTACATAATCTGTATAGACTGAACCAGTGCTAAAAACATTTTTTTCAAAAATTTTCTTCTTTGACAAATCCCAAATAAATCAACCGATTTTGATCCAATTTACGGTATTTGGCGACATTTTTTAGAGAGAAAAAAGCTGATTTGATTTTTAAGTCAATCTATCGATTATATATCGAGCTTGAAAGTTATTTTAAAAATATTAAGTAGATACTAAGTTTGCTGCAAACAGCAGCAAATTAATATTTTAAAAACTGTAACTTTTGAAAATTTGGTTCCATGTTAACTTTTGAAACTGCATTTGACTTAGTTTTTTAAGTACTATTCAAATATCTTAGGTTTACAAAAAATGAGATTACACATAAAATACGTTACATACTCTTTGATTACACAGTGAGCCCGTGTACATACAGCCCGATACACAAAAATATAAGTTCTACTGCCTACATTATGACTTATAATCTTTCTTGGTTATCTACCCGTAAGTATTGATATCGAGATAAGACTCTAGCGACCAAGTAACGTTTGTTTTTAAACTACACATTCAAAACAATAAGGCTACTGTAGACGAAAAACGTTCTACAGTAGGTACAAAATTACATGATGCATCTTTGCTTGCCTACATATGAGTGCCGGGACAAACTTGTGAACAAAAAACAAAGTCGAGAATCGTTTGAACAGCCTCGGAATTGGTTCGACTAAACTTTCTCCAAAACAACCCCCAAAAAGACACAATTTTGTGCGTTTATTAAGAAATCACCCTTTGCGCATCCCATCGTTTTGAGAGTACCTACTTCGTTTACTGCCTTGACCAGTATTGGTATTCTCGGTATCAAAATATCTAGTAATGTTCAGTTCCGCGGTCATTTAGTGGCTAAGCTAAGATGGCTTTAAGAAATTTTGTGCCAGGCGATCATTTGCGACTCAATCGACAAAATCGCAAATTAGGCCTCACAGTAGAGTAGGTACCTATTATTCTTATCTTTGGGAAAAGGTTCCACAATACCCGCTATCCTTTGGCATTGCGAAGAGATATTGGTTCTTTCTGCATCTTTTATCATTTTAATCATAGTGAGTATTGATTCTATCACCATCTTGGTGTCTAAAATTCCACTACAGTGCGATTCAAAGCCTTTTTAACCTTGCACGACCAGTACATATATATGATTACTCATTCCATAAAGGCCGACAACACACCTGCATGACCCCCGGTATTGTAGTCGTTGAAGGGCGGCGATCTTCGATCAAATATATGATCGAAGGCGGCGGTGAACACTTAGCATCAGGTGAACCTCTGGTCCGTTTACCCCCATAAAAAATATGAGCACAACATGTAGAATGCGCTATACCTACACGTACCTACTTTGAATGCTTATGCAAGTAACTATAACTTTTTCAATACATTTGACAAAATTTAATATTTTACCTGGCCCTTTTTAACATAAA
The DNA here is from genome assembly GCA_036924255.1 of Apodemia mormo. Classification (NCBI taxonomy): domain Eukaryota; kingdom Metazoa; phylum Arthropoda; class Insecta; order Lepidoptera; family Riodinidae; genus Apodemia; species Apodemia mormo. Next base: position 35,901,445 of record JAUPFN010000002.1, read on the forward strand.
CAAGACCCAATGTACCTCAACTCTTAAAAAATGAGGATAAATCAACGTATTCACCCAGCAGCAGCGCAGAACTCTATTCCTCGTTTCATAACTTTACAGTAATGGATATTTGATGGAACAGAAAAAAGGCCATCCAACGAGGAGGCCTCCTTTATAGTTTATTAATGAGTGTAAATGCACGCCAATATTAAACAGCCTAGCTACTTAAGTGTATTATGTTGCGACTAATGTAAGATTCTAGGCAACTATAGGATCCTTACAGTAGTATTATTATTTGCATCCCCACATGCATTGGGGAGCTAGCTAAAGTTTTATGTTTTACAGCTGCTCACCGTCCACTACAAAATTACACTATAACGAGTGACATTGATCTCGTCTGGATCAATGTCCATCACCTTTCTTAATCGTTCTTTTATATCATTAGTAGCTACCGTGCGTGCAACCCGCTATATTATAAGTTTTTTGCGAACCCCGCGGGATTACCAAATTTTTCCGGGATAAAAGGTAGTTTTTGTGCTATTCTAAGTCACCATCTACCTGTGTGCCAAATTTCATTTAAATCCGTATAGTAGATTTTGCGTAATTAACAACATCCAAACTTTCGCATTTATAATAAATATAGATGGCCCTCCTGATGGCTATAGAAACCAAAGATGTTAATGATGCGTTGCTATCCAAGTGGCGAACTGTCAATGCCACTTGCACAAGTTTACCGACTACCCTACCTTCCAACCGGAACACGACGATGACAAGAATACTTTTTACATACTTACTATTGCTCTTGGTTTACTATTCTTTTCTTTAAAAAACTTCCTTTGAAGTCTGTTCGATAGTTTGATTTAAGTTTTATACACATCTATGTACTATAGTATAGCTAAGATACTAGCTATACAGTATCTTAGTATTGTTCTGTGATCTTAGTATAAAAAAACATTTCTTCCGGAATCACTTAGGAGCAGCAGCTTTGAACGACGCAGCTGCTATGTTTTAACTATTATTTGAAAATATACGCATAAAAAAATCTGATTGTAATTATTTATAGACAAGAAGGCGTCGATAAACAATTATACTACGTTAAACATTTGAAAGTCCTCACACCTTACTTCGGGGAAATTCTGTGTAGAGTATACATTCAGACCGTAAATCCTTTGCCAATTGGTGATAAAGATAGTATACCCGTCGAGAGGTGGCCTTCCTGGACCTATAAGGAAATTATTATTATTGGAGCTTTAGAACATAACTTACCAAAACATTACATTGAAATGTTGGAGAAGATTAAAGACAATGGCGAAAAAGGATTCTTTAGAGTGTGCTGCCTTTTGAGAAAATATGCAAGAAATGACCCCTGTTTGTGCAGAGTGCCAGGACGCATACCCCGAAAACCATTAAAATTGGATTTAAGGTTGAAAATAAATACAAAGGCACAAAAGAAATAACCTACATATTTAAAAAAAACAGATTAAAAGACATTAAATATATTTGATTCCTCTTAGATATGTCTCGTTAAGTGACGAAAATTTCCAGGTCAACCAAATTAATTTTTTTCATGTTAAAAAATAAAAATCACGAATTTTCAAAAAATCAATTTTATTTGAGAACTTTATAGGCCTTTCATTAACTTGTATAAAATATACTTAAACAAGGGGTATTTTAGGATACAAATTACAATGATATTCAAAACTATACTTTGCTAATTTTTGTAACTTCTCATATTATAATATTAAAATTATGATTATTAGGTACTCGGTTCTCATTAAATTAAATATAAAATTATCCATTATCTCAATTGTTTGGTGAATGTGTATCTAAATTGAGCATATAGCACAACGCTACCCCATCACTACATAACACACACGCACACATCACACAAGGAACACATTATTTGGAAATATTTATCAGTCAATAATTACAAAAAACATTATTACTAAAAATGAGGTATACAATAGCTGCTTTAAAAGTGGAACTTACGAATACTGTCAGCGTGTTAAACTTCCATTCGCTCGCAGGAAACGCTGTGTGAGGCAACGTTGTGCGAGACTTCGCCGCAGTCACCCCACGTGCCACTTGTTTAAAATACACTAGTAACATTTCTGAAATTATTTAGTTTGGTGTCAATAGTGGAGTGTCTCAGCTCACTCGTAAATTAAAAAAGTTGTTTAAACTGCTCGAAACCTCACAAATAAATCTGTGAGATATTCCAATTAATTAATTTTAAAACTTTAATTCTGAATAAAGGTTAATCTAATATCTTGCTAATTATTTTAACTAGAGCAAAAGGCACTGCATGTTTTAAATTAAAAGTAATATATTTGGAACTCACTTTGGGACTAAAATCTAAGTAACTTGTGTCAATAAAGATAGGACCAAAAAATATTCGCATATGACAGTTCTGTTGCTTATTTTTTAGTTAGAATAAACCATATAAATACTGCATACTTGCCCAACAAGTAAAATGTCGTGGTCAAATGTTAAAGCTTCATATAGGTACTTAAATCTTAATATAGTAGGTACCTAATAGTTCCGTAGTTTTAACATATTTTCGTATAAAATCTCTTTGAATGAAAAACATTTGAAAGGCTGTTAAAGTTATCAACAATCCAATAGATATTTAATCAGATCACTACAATGAGGGCTCCACATTCAAAAATTATGGAAAGTAATTCGCGGATAATTTGACTACACGAATATTGTAACCCAGCCCTATTCTTTACGGACACAATTTTATACGACTACATATTAGCCCGATTCATAAGTGCGCCGTCTAAATTAATATAATTTATAACAATAACTAAATAATTCCTCCAACACAAAAGAAAGAAATGGGAAATATTTATACTTGTCATATTAGCAAGTACGACGTAAACTTGTACTGCTATATTTGGTTAAGACTAAAATATTGTAATTGTATGTACGATCATGCCAAAATTACACAGTTGTCCTAGTTTATTAAAAGGTAAAAATAACTTAAAATTAATTTAGACGACACGACACTCGGTAGTTTTGAAGCCATACGGACCAAGTTTATGTATAAAAGAATATTTATATAAATAAACAAACATATCCTCAACGTTTCTAAATAATATCGTAAGCTTTAATGTGACATGATTTATGAATATCGATTTTTTTAAAAGTTTTATACTTTTTCTAAATTCTGGATTATCTACCCCTGGTAGGAATGCGGGTTAATATCTAAAGAATATTTACCTAAAAACGCACTGCGAATTTTATCTTTACATCCCACACTGAACTTCCTAACCGGGTAAACAATCTTCTCACATTGGCGTAGCTAGGTTAGGAATTCAAAAAATATAAGAATCTAGTATTGGATGCATATTAGGATATAACCGATAATTAAATGGACGTAATACCTCAAAGAAAAAATCTTTAGCAACGAGTTTACTGGCTACTTTACCCTTCAAACCGAAACACGACAGCGACAATCACATGCTATTGCAGCAGATAAAGCGGTGACATCAAACCCTGATAAGGCATTATAGAACCCTACCATCTAGTGAATAAAGGCCGGGATAAAACACAAGCTATAAGTTTATTGGAATGGCCAAATAGTTATGGTATCTCATTATTTAACAAAATTATTTAGGAAGCATTGAAAGTGTAATACAATAATATAGAAGAATAATATAGAAGTAAAAGGCTATTTGACATTTTTAAGATATCCTACAAAGCTTGAAATTGTCACCTTTAGGTCCTGCTAGGAGGTTTCAAATTCTAATATTAGGTTAGCCAATAAGCTTCCTCTACCAACTGAGAAGTATAACCTGATCCCTCCTACCTAGATTAGAGAGGCAGTCTGAGCTCAGCACCAATAAGCGGAATCTATTATTTACTGCTGTTGTTTCAATCTCTAGTAACGACGAAGTTAAAATAAAAAGGACTTTTTCCTTAAAAAAAGTAAAACTTTTAGTTTTTGGAAGTTCTTAATTTTCCTAGCCTTTTAATTATGGGACAACCACATAAATAACGAGGTATATTTAATAAGCAATATTTACAATTAGTAGTTAATTCGTGTGTAGCATTTGTATAATTAAGACTGGTAGGCGATATATATTACCATCTACCAGTCTTGGACTGCCTCCATTCATAGCCGTGAGGGATACCACCAGCTACGCCACTGTCTCTTACATTATTTTTATGCAACGTGCCTTAAGCCCTTCACAACGATACAATAAATTTTCATTCTAACTACCTAAGGCATTATTATTTCGATTAACCTAATACATTTTTTTAACTTAGATATTATTGATTACCAACAGGACATATGTTAAGCTTCGCTTTAGCATTGTTGAATCTTTATTCGAATACAAGGGTTAATAAAAGAGAGGAGAAACGAGCAATAGGGTCACCTGGTGGTTAGTGATCGGCATCGTACAAAACTGCAATTCAAACATCTTGCAGAAATCCTTGGGCAATTGTGCCGTTTTAATGCGACTGGGTTGTCGGAGAAATGTTTAGTGTATTGAATTTTTATGTTATTGCAATAGTAATACTGAATTAAGTATTTGTTGGTATTCTTTTTTATATTTTATCTATACACACAATTTGTTGAATGTTCTAATATTAATATACTTCTTTTTCCAATACCTGGCCTTCTGTATTTTTTAACATTACTATACAGCCTACTTTATGACTTCATCAATTTGAATAGTTTAAAATTCTATAAATAAAAAAATGTTGCATAATATTTAGTAAAGCTATTCAAACATAATATTTAAAATAGACTTATCTTTATGGTAAAAATATAAAAAAGAGTGCCAAAGAAATATCGAATTATACATTTTTTTTGTACTTACAATCAAATATTACTATAAATTCTATATATCGAGCAGTAAATCATTTTTTGTCTACATGTGTGATTTTAAATAATTTACAAACTATTGATTTCAGAAATATTATTATGATAATATCTAAAGTCGTTCGTATACGTTTAACAAAAAATAACATTGTCATTCAGTTATTCCTATGCGTAATTAGCATAAATAAGAAAAATAAATATTGAATTTATCAGCAATTATAATGCCTCCAAATCGTTATGTTGCTAAAGATTTGTCGTTCAGCTGCTCGATAATTGTCACTATTCTTCATTTCATTTTTATTTTATGATAGTAATATACAATGCGTACCTACATAATTTTATTAGTGGTTCTTATTTTCAATTACCCAATTTTAATTATTCTATAATAGAATTATTGAAATTAGGAAATTAAAGACATTACTGAAATCTTAAATTTCATTCATTTAGACTGCTCTTGGTTGAATCCTAACTTTAATAAGAAAAAGTATTTTTAAATATTGAACAAATAAAAAATAAATAATTTGTGCATTCGTATGTTCCTTACACGATCAACAATCCTGCGTTCCAATGAAGGCTGGATTTCTAAAGGCACTCGTTAATACCCTTAAAACTGTATCTTTAAAGTTAAAATGGACCTCGATCACTGGTCGGTCCACTGTTCTGGATTATTATATATTGGAGTATAACTTTGGCTGAATATATTACTTCATAGTATGTCAACAGATTTATTCGCTTCTTGACCGACTATGCAAAGTTGATTGCAAAATGTCGTAATATCCCTTAATATTACTATCTCTTGCAATATTGCGTCAGTTTAACTTGCGTATGACGGACCTACATTACTATTAACAAGATACAAATGGAATACGAATTGAAACAAAGTAGTAAATTCCTTTGCTTCTCGCCAAGATAAACAGCATCTAATGCTGTCTGTATTTTTTGGTGGATGTTTTAAAACGTTGGATGTCTTATACCATTGTCAGTTTCTAATGGATCTATTAAATTATAAGTAAGTAATTGCAATTTTCGAAAGTAGTTGATAATGACGTAACTGCTATAATACGTTTTATAATGTTGCGTCTCTTTAAAGATTATAATGAGATAAATATAAAGATGTTAGAAAATTTTAATGTTGAAACGTAACTTTGTTATTTATATAATGCTATATTTTTGTAGATAATTAAATATCGCTAATCGCTGGTAAGTTAAACTGTCAACATTGCATGAACTGTCAAAGACGAATAATCTGATGTACAACGTATTATTATTGAACATGTATCTAAATATAAAAGTTTACAATTAAAATAGCTAAAACCCGATCACTATTAAATATTTCGCGAATTATAAAACGCGGATATCAAACGAGATATAAATATATGTTTTGTGCGCTAGTTGAAACATACATGTCACGCAAATATACTAAACAGAATGTTTTCGAAATTTACTACAAGTTGGAACATGTGGACAAAATATATATAAGTTATAACCATTTACAAGGAAGAATTTACTTTAAGCAAATAGCTTTAAATATTATTATGAATAATTGTTTAACATAGTTCTAGCAGTGTACTGTTCTGCAAATTAGCTAGACTTTGACTAAATAGTATAGAAAATTCACTAAACAATAGTCATAATATTAACATGACTACTTAATAACAATGGCAGATTATATTATATTGCAATTGTAATTGAAAATGGAACACATTGACAATAATATATCCTATTGTATTATATTAATATATATTATTGGCTCATTCAATATTAACACATAAAAATTGCAACTAAAACGTTTTCTATATACACGTTGTAATTTGTATAAATTAATTTATTGTTTCCCCGAATACCAACTCCATCATTCTTTATGTGCATCGTAATTTTTTTTATATTATCGAAATTATTCGATTTTCAAAATCAAAATAATGCTTACAAAAATCGTATGTTATTAAATCATAAAAATTGTGGATACAGAATCAACTAATATATAATATTCGGGAAAACACTTATCAATTACCACCTTATATAGCCGTTTTCTTTAGTTATATGCTTTCTATATATGATAACTCATTTACAAAACGTGTGCACATAAACGCATAGCTTATAAACACCAATTCTGAAACCATTTTATATAAAGTAATATAATATTATAGAATAAATTATCTTTGTTAAACTAAAGGAATATTTCTTTACCTAAAAGATTAACAATTGTGTAAAAAATACTATTAAATATAACTAATGCAACTTGATTCAATTATTTCTTCTATGATTTAAGTCTTTGGTGGTTAAATCCGATTAATGAATTTGCTTCCTTGTAATGTTAAGACATGGGAATCAGATAATACGGCTTCGTGATAAGTGAGTATTATAATTAGACTTAAAACGCTATCAGCATGCGCCGCAAGTGACAAATTTGTATTGCCCTTTCAATAAAAGCGCTGCCAACGAAAATAATACGAACAAATTTGACACTCGCGTAATGTTCGGTCTATAGTTCTCAGGTTCATTTGGAAATTAATAAAAATAATTTGTACACATCCTTACTTAAGTTTCTCTTTAATTTACACATTTTACATCTTACATTTAAACTTAACAATAATAGGCTGCGTCATAAATGACATCGATACAACTACAGTACTGAGGTAAACTATATAGGATCACGTCGACAGGCCGACTCAGTATAACTCCAGCAAAAATATTAACGTTCTGATATGAAAGCGAACCGTCGGGCGATCACTGCATCGTCGAGTCAACAAATTTTACCAAACATCTGATTTTACATCAACCTTTTGATAACATCGTCTCTTCTAGACTGCACACTTGGTGCGCTTCAGTTTCAATAATTTACAATAAACTTACATCTAAAGTCAATAAATCAGTAGCGATCGACTCGAAAACGATTCTCGTTCCGCTGTACAGACGGTACATTGGCAAAGCGCCCAACAATAACACATTCGCTCGCTCGACTAAGCCGAAACGGCTAAAGTTCATTTATAATAAAATAATGTCAATCGGGGCCGCGTGTGTTATTCAATTCTGTTAAAACACGTGCATCACAGAGACCATCAAACGCACGTTTTTATATTTCAATTTAATGCCACGAACGGATTCAATTCTAATTCTAAAAAGTCCTTTCGATTAATTCGGTCCTAAATGTCCACTCAAAGTCAGCATTCAAGTTTGCCGGTCTCTACAATGCAATATTGTTTCAATGTATATATGAATGACAAAGGGAATTGTTTTTATTAATACTACGGGTTATAAAACTGGCCCTCATATTGTACATAAATACATTAAAAATTCAAAGTATAAAATAATAATATGTAAAAATATTATTGCGACCACCGACCACACAGCCCATAGACGCCTAACGTTTAATGCATTCTGGCAACTAGCTGATGTAAGACGAAGCGGGGTTGCAACGCCGTGATTGGCTAACTCAAGGCTACAGTGAAAGATAGTGATGTACAGATGATCTGATTGGTCGACACTGGTTAAGTATTTCCGCTTGGACATTTACATCGAAACTATAAGTCAGATATGTTGACAGAAGCCATTCGCTTATTATTAGGTGTTTTTGGGCTGTGTGGTCGATGATTGCGACGGACACGATTATGAAGGCGGCCCCGAGTGACGGCAGAACGTATTTATAAAATAAATAAAATAACACGCCGAATAATTCACTATCTACGCTTATAACTAGATTCGAAGAGCCGGCGCGAGGTGGCGCGCGGCTTGAGGTAGGTGCGGTGTGGCCGCGCGGGCTGCGCAAAGGACGCGCCACTACAATTACCTATTGCCACTTGTGTTATTTTACAATATGCGATGAGTGAACGTACTCATGCATTAGATAGGGGTTCAGGAAACATATTTAATACATTTGCTAAAAAATAGATTTTTTTCATATAAGGTTCGCGTGCGAAAACTTTTCTTTTTCGCGCTAGTGCCTTTTGTTTTCCTCCTGCATATAACCTCAAAATGCATAAAGGAGGTTCTTAAGCAAAAAGTTTTCTGTGCAAAATTATTAATATATGAATTAAATTATAATTTCTAATAATAAATTAATAAAGTTTAAAATAAATTTGTTTATTCGATATAAATCAAGTCAAGAGTCAATAAATAAATAAAGCGATTAAAATTATTTTAAATTCACATAAATTCAGCCAATTCAGTTGAATTGGCTGAATGCAAGAAAACCGTTGTCCTATTACGTCCTCTAAAAAAAGAAACTTCCTCTCGCGAAATTACATTTCTGCATTTTCTATGATTAAAATTTGAAAAAATGAGTTCTAATCGGTATACAGTGATTTTATTTTGTTTTATTTTTTCACAAATGTATTAAAATACGTCGTTCGATGCAAGTGCGGAATTGTCATTTCCACCAGTCCTTATTGTTGACCCGCACTTTCGACTAGGTCAACAAACAGGGTCTCGTGAGAAATGATAAAATAACATATTTTTCCACACTTGTATAGAAATGCACTATTATACCCAAGCGAGTGTTAATCCGACTATCTGTGAATCTTAACGTGATTTAATTTTTAAAATGTGTACATACAAAAATATATGTAACACGAGTATAAAAACAGATTAAAAACCTTATATACACCGTACAATTCAATTATATTTTTCTAATAATTTTTACATATTGTATAGCACGATTATGTGTACCGATTTTTAATGTTTTCATGTAATTAAAAACACTTCATTGTCGCATCTTAAAACGACCGTGAAAAGTTTTCAGTTAGTGGCGGTTACGGGATACCCGGCAAATATTCCCCCAGTGGCGACTGAGCCGGCGGCTGGCCGACTCCTACGGTCGGATACAACCCTACCGGCAGCTATCGGGACACTTGAACTGGTGACTAGCGGTCCGAAGACACTTAACTCATCTTGGCTCGATTGGTAGCAGCGCAGGAGTCTTCGCAGTTATTAGGACGGATGTGTCGTTGACTTGTGGAATGAGACTAGTAATAAAGTAACCTGAGACCCGATTGATAAGGCGGTAGGTAGGTTTTGCATTTATCCTTGAAATATCAGCCTGGGGAACGAACATCTTGCCAGTAAGTAATAATCTGTACTAGCTAGCAGGTATCGCCGGTAGCAACGACCGCGCTAGCAGTGTGGCACGTCGCGCAGCAGCCCGTTGTGCGGGGCCTTGGCAGGGGTGAAACGCCCGAGAAGGGCGGCACGTTACGTAGCAGCCCGTTGGGTGAGCCCATGGCTGAAGCAGGGCGCGCTTGCAGCATGTCACGTAGCAGCTCGTTGGGTGAGCCCATGGCGGAGGCGGGTCGTTTGCAGCACGTCACGCAGCAGCTAGTTGAGTGAGCCCATTGCGAAGTCGGGGCGCGCTTGTGACACGTTACGTAGCAGCCCTTTGGGCGAGCCGATGACAAGGGCGGAGTGCGCTAACAGCACATCATGCGACATCCCATTAGGCGAGCCCATGGCGGGGTCAGGGCGCGCTAGCAGGGCGGCACGTCACGCAGCAGCCCGTTGGGTGGGCCCTTGATGGCGGCGGGGCGTGAGCCCAGTGGCTGCAGTGGCTCGGCGGCCGCGTCCGCTGGCTCGCGCCGCAGGGAGAGCTCGCGCACCCACGACACCAGACGCCCCGACACGTCGAACAGGTTGGCGCCCGAGCCCGATCCCACCGCTCCCACCGGCAACGCCTCCGTTGCCATGCCCGCTGATGCCAGCTCCTCGTCTACGATACAACAATAAAATTACCTCTCTTACTAAATCCTTTATTTCAATTATATATATTAACATAATTATATATAACAACAGTAATAATCAATATCATATACATCTACACTTTTACAGCTCATAATTCCCGTGAATCAGATCCGGATGATCCTACTACAATTTACACACACACAGACACACCCACACGCACACACACACACACGCACGCACATACGCACTCACACACGCACGCACACACGACAGCGACATTGGGCCGCCGATAATGAACCGTAACCCTGATGTTACTTTCCCACTTATCGTATAATTATATAGAACAACAATAATAATCAATATCATATACATCTGCACTTTTCGGGCTCAAAATTGACGTGAATCAGATCCTGATAATCCTACTACAATTTACACACACACGACAGCGACAGTGGACCGCCGATATAGAACCGTAACCCCAATGTTACTTACTTTCTCGTTTATTGCAGATACTCGGTCGGTGCCGATTACGTCGTTCGGTCTCAAAAGAAACACCCTTAGGTCGGGGCCACCTGATGGGAAGCGATCACCGATGCTCATGGACATCTGGAGCATGACAAGTGATGCGCTGCTAAATCCCATGTCATAATACTCAGAAGTTCGTAAATGGAAGGATGTAAGTGGAATCGAACCAAACAGGTCTTCAGAACACCCCAATTATAAAGCTGATAGAGCACATTTAGAGTACAGATATCTTTTTTCAAACTAACGGAAGACGTTTGGTAAGATCGGATTTGTGTAAAATGTTAGAAGCGCTTTTTTGAATGCGGTCAAATGGAAGAATTTGAAAAATAAGTGCACCAAGCCCAATGTGAACAGTACTCCATGTGAGAAAGAATCCGCCTCTACATCAGAAATAAGTCTGTTTCTACTTCCTACAAACCTACACCAGAGCTTAAGGGAGATTCGATTTCCCGGAAAATCGAATCTCCCTTAAGCATAAGGCATAAGTAATTCTATAAAATGGGCCTTTTCCCGTTGTTGTAAGTGCTTACTATCCTGTTATAGTCCTAATAAATTAGGTTCCATGATAACTACAGAACCACTATTTGCTGTCTGTACCTTTATACAAATCATCATTTTTGTACCAAATACGTTTAAGCTTTTGACCAAAATTGAAAGATACAAGCCCGCTGAGTTTCTTCTGCCGGATCTTCTCAGTGTGTGGCCGCGTTTCCGATCCGGTAGTAGTTTTTTAAAAAAATTTGTTGACATGTCAAAATAACTTGTAAAAAGTCTTATTGAATAAAGTACTTCTGATTTCTGATAATCTATTCTAATGGAAGGTTAGAACCGTCGATGTACTATTAATATTGGATAATTTACTATGTCGTTTAATACGAATCGTGAAGGTTGTATCCTTCTACTTGAAACCTAAAATAAAACATTTTTTCTATTGCCAAAAGAACTCTGATGAATGTTAATTTAAAATACTTATTAATTAAAAAGTTACTATACAGCCTGACTGGTGAAAGATTGTATATGTACTCGATACTGATACCGAGTATGTATAAAAAATGTTTAGTAATTTTAGGGCACCGGCGCACTGCGCACAGAAGTTTATTCTTTACAAACAGCGATTTACTAAACTCTCGACTAACAAGTGTTAGTACATCGTAAAGAGACCATACTTTTTGAATATTATTACACTAATTTCGTTGAGGTTTACTACTTTTTTATATATATCGTAAGATAGAAAACAAGCAGATAGCCCTCCTGATGAAAGAGAAACCATCGCTTAAAGACACCAAACACGTTAATGGTGCATTGTTATCCTTGTGGCGGGATAGCAATGCCACATGCGTAAGTCTACCGGCCAAAAAAATAATGAACACCCAAACCCAGTATTCAGTAATAGGGAATCGAACCCAAGGCTTATTGATGCGTAGTCAGGTGCGCTAACCAATCGAACAACGGTGCGCTCAATCATTATCGCACGAATTCTCATAAACTCTTAACAAGATTAAGTTTTTATAGATTAGGCGTTAGTTTATGGGAATCCATAACTAAAAGAAGAGAACAATTATTTTTTGCAAACACCGCAAATTTCATATGTGTCCCTGCGATGCCACTGAAAAAAGAAAAGAAACTCACCGTAGGTATGAAAAGTAACCGTCTACAGCGCGCGTTTCACTTCGCAACTGAAGCATCTATCAGAGAAACGCACACACTTCACTCAACAAGAGCCGAAGTAATACTGGCTGACACCGTAACCTTAAAGCTTTTTAAAGACCCGGGCTCGCATGGCTAAGCGCTACATTGTGCAATAAGGACGACTTTATTAGGTTTCATTGTTCCTTCAACAGTACAATTGAATAATTATTATGTTTATTTTGAGTAATATATTTAACTTTAATCCCTTGTCACATGTATGAATCATACCAAAAGTATGATTTGCGAAACGGAAAAGTATATTCAGTTGCTAGAAGATATTTTACAAGATAAGACTTAGCGGGATGTGTATTTGTGAAAGCGGATATGTGTTTCCTATAAAACGACACAAAGCTTTGTCGTTTTGATGAATAAATAACGCTGCTGCAATGTAATTTATAAATTTCAGATCTATTTTTATTATTGATTTGACTTTTTTATTACAGATGTCTCGTGAAAACATTACTCCGTAAACTTCTCTCTATTTTTCTTGAATTTTACCGTTATACTTTAAACTGGATTTAAACCTAACCTCTTTTCAGAGTTGGTACCGTATAAAGCAATCGTGATATTGTTTGTCTTCTTTCTTTCAATTTAAACTTGTAGCTAAATCACGAATGGCATTTGAAACTGCCATCTGAAAAGTGATTGTAGGTTCTTCAATATTGCTTTTTTTACTTAGTGGTAAAGATGTCAGTCTGTGAATTTAACTGTTAAAAGTGGCTATTTTGTAATGTTAAAAATTAGAGTTGTGTAACTCCGGAGATACTGAATCAAAGGTACTGATTCCGCGGCTCGATACGATAAGCTTATTTATTCCTACAAACCCTTATCGTCTCTGTGGAATTATTTATTCCTGCCAGAATTGTGAGGGACTACGCGTACTGCGATTAGAATGAGAGAATGAGTCATATTGCGAATTGCGGATGATGTCTACACCCTTGGTGAGGCGCGACAGGCGATAACATAAAAACTACTTACATAATACTTTTTTTTTTATATCATAAGATAGCAAACAAGCAGATGGGTCTCCTGATGGAAAGAGTCAACCATCGCCTATAGACACCAAAGATGTTAATGGTGCGTTGCTATCTTGTGGCGAGGTCTAATGCCACATGCATAAGTTTACCGGCTACCTTACCCTCCAAACCGGAACACGACAGCGACAAGCATTGACGTTATTGCGGCAGGAATAGGTAAGGCGGTGGTACCAGACCCGGGCGAGACAATGCAGAACTCTACCACCTAGTAGCCACGATGTTAGTGACTCGATAGCCAATCGGTCGCCTTTTACGACCTGCCTGGTAGAACGACAGTTGGCCTATTCTTCAAAGGAGGCCGGGACCAACACAGCGAATCAAAATTAATAATTAAATACTGTGGAATTAGTGGGAGCGAGAAAAATATAAAGGGAAACGTTGATTAAGAGGTACGTCACAGAACATGATAGGCTGCAATAAAAAAGGACGAAGTAAGCTAAAGGAATAAATAAGGTAAATCATATCAGTGCCTGGAGCGGAAATAAATTCATTACCCATCGCTTACGCAACAAAGATTACCCACCGCTACTAAAAATGTCAAGCCATGTGGTACCTATATAAGTCGACTTACAGAAAATTCTAAAACGGTATTTATCCTTACCATTATTATTCCTAATGTTAATTCTTGTGATGATCAAGTATAAAAAAAATTTGGTGAATGATTCTTTTTAATTTTAGTTTGAATTTTTTGAAAACTGACATTTGCTTCTCACTGTCATCTTCAAACATTTAGGATATATATAATCCTACGATCCGGAAAATTCTCGCAATAGGCCTTAAATTCTCAACACATCTTTACGCAACACATCTCTTGCCATCCATATGTTTGTATGCTATCCCAGGTCATAAGAAAAAACAAAAGCCTTAATTTTTTTTTTTATATATATTATAAGATAGCAAACAAGCAGATGGGTCTCCTGATGGAAAGAGTCAACCATCGCCTATAGACACCAAAGATGTTAATGGTGCGTTGCTATCTTGTGGCGAGGTCTAATGCCACATGCATAAGTTTACCGGCTACCTTACCCTCCAAACCGGAACACGACAGCGACATGCATTGACGTTATTGCGGCAGGAATAGGTAAGGCGGTGGTACCAGACCCGGGCGAGACAATGCAGAACTCTACCACCTAGTAGCCACGATGTTAGTGACTCGATAGCCAATCGGTCGCCTTTTACGACCTGCCTGGTAGAACGGCAGTTGGCCTATTCTTCAAAGGAGGCCGGGACCAACACGGCGAAATATATATCCAGTGCTAAAGTCTTTGAAAATCAAGAGTCTATTGCTCAAATAAAACACTACAAGAAGAAGCTAATAATCTCAATTAAAATAGGTGCTAATGCTACATATTTTTGGTTACTCAGGAAATGATAACAAATAAAAAGTGCGATTACAGCATGCAAAATGTACCGTTACTTACGGTTAACAACCTGCCATCTGATCAGCACAAACTTCTGCCGGCACGACAGTATGGACAGACGAGTTTCACATTAGCATATTATATTTATGAAACAATTTGTTATCATTTTCTGGAAGCACCAAATACAGTTTTAAAGTAGATAATTGAATGCTAAATACAAAAACAATTGCTTAGAAATCACTTAGTTACATTTAACTTCCACAGTAAAATATCTTTTGTGTGTTGTATATTACTGTAAATATTGTAAAACTATTTCACGTGAAATGCTTACATAGTATATTATTAGAGTTACAACATGTAAAACATGTACTGAGTAGCGGAAAATGCTTTTCCGATAATTTAATCTAGTTTCTAAAATATAAAGATTGAATTAAGTTTAACATCAAGATAAAAATTAAATTTGGACATCTACAAATTAAGTAATAAACATCAATTTAGATATTTGGCCAATGGCCATACTCTAAAATTGTATTGGGTAATTTAGTCTTTGACAAATTGCCTTTATATTTTATAGATGAAACGTATGTATGCCTTTTGAACTAAATATGTTACATATGCCTAGTAATACGTTACTTGAGACTGTTACGGATGAAAATGTAAAATCTATTAATTTTTTATGCACTCAAACACTTGTGGACTGATTGTGGACTGGTGGTGAATTACATACCTTTAAGACAATCAATCCATACAAACAATGTTTACTATAAGCAAATAAAATATCTACTCATCCTTAGATATGAAGTAATTATATTAGATAATATGTCCATGGATGTGTTTGTACAAATGTACTGATGTGATAAGACAAAACTGAAAGAAATTATATAAATATACCTACCATAGCAGACAATACATTTGGTAATGCCTACATTTTTTTATCATTAGATAGCATCCATCAACCATCGCCTTCCATTGCCTAACATAGATTACTTAACTAGTGACATTATATATACATGAGTGTACACTTGAGGAGTTTGGCTTTAGTATATAGGAGACGAACTATTACGATAGAACCCCCGCCGAGTTGGTCCGGACCCCCATGAAGGAAAGATCAACTACCATTCTGCCAGGTAGTTCGATAAATGCGAAAGATTGACTATATTATGTGTAAGTTGACAAATGGGGTGAACAGTTAAAACTTGTCCACTAGTTAAAACAGTCCTTTTACTGCAAGACTTGAAACAAGTCTAGAAAATACCGGTTTATATAGCCTTTCAACACTTTTACAAAAGGTTTCACTCCAACCGTATAAGAGTGTTTCATTAACCTAAATAAACCAGTTAAATCAAAACCCACGAATGAGTGAAAAATCCTCTATAAACCGGTTTATTGATTCAATCCCTAATAATGTCGTTCCATAGGAAAATCGGTATTTTGGGGTTAAGTAAGAAACAAGCCTTTATAAAACGCTTCTTATGTACTTGCGCTGATTTAGGTTTGGACATAAAGCGGTAAACAAGTCCCTGACTGCCCCACTTAGGGGCCATAGGACAGTAAGTAGGTAAGCCCTGGTTAATAGTGCTACAGAATACTGGAGACTAATAGAAGTTAATCTACATACAAGTAATATTCGAGCAACGCACACATACACCTCTCACGGACGCGATATCTCGGAATGGTTTGGAACGGAACTGCATCATTCCGAGATAGCCCGTCCGTGAGAGGTGTCTATGTGTGCGTTCCTCGAATATTACTCTGTTAGTCTGGAGTATTCTGTGGTAGTGCAGTGTGTGTGTGTGTGTGATGGGGAGGGGATACGTACCAGCGGCGGAGGTCTGCAGCGCGTACCCCTCCTGTCCGGCGGGCGAGTGGAAGTAGGAGCGGTGGCGGAAGTAGGGCGCGGCGGTGGGCGCCAGGTCCGCCACCAGCTGCAGGAAGGAGGGGCGCGCTTGCGCGCGGTGCGACCAGCACGCGCGCATCAGCTCGTACAGCCGGTCCGGGCAGTGCTCGGGCCGCTCCATCACGCCGCCCTCCACCACGTACCGCACCACCTGGTACACAGTACAGGAGCTCCTTACTCTACTCCATAGTGCACTCTATTGCACCACTTATTTTTTTATACATAGGTTCAGTATGATGTACTGCGGCCCTACCATGAACTCTTATAGCAGGTCAATTTTAGCCGATAATTAAACTGTCCTGCTATTTCGTACCATGAAAGCGTTATCTAACAGGCCAGTCAGTGACCACGTGACCTATGCCGGCGAGCGATCGTTTTACTATTCAAACCAACTTCTGCCCTGCGTTAGCGTACCATGAAGTGTTTTTGTCAGACCGAAATCGATATTTGAACTGCTAATGTGTCATAATATTGCCGGTCAATTGCAGGTGGAAAAGAGTAACTTTTATTGGATTGCTTTGTCTTAAATATACTGTAAACGTAGGTATTTTTTATTATTACTGCTATTCCTAGCCCTAGTCCTATTAGGAATTTATACTGTATATATTTTGACATTAACTGTGTTTTAGAAAAATATTGATATTGGTATAAAATATAGTACCTAATTCATTACTTCTATTTAAAGTTATTTATTTATTATTTAATATTTACTTACTTTTAAAGCATTTTTTATTTATTTTTAATTTTAGATAAAAAACGTATCTTCACGCCCGTATCCCCAAACAGGTAGGCAGAGGTACAACAAGTGTACCCACGATTAGCCAAAGCCTATCGCCACCCGGGCACTTTTTCCAATCCCGGGCAACATTGCTTTTGTCAGAAAACTGAAAAACACATTTTGTTGAATTGTCCGACCCGGGACCTCATGTGATCAACTCCGACACCGGACCACTAGACCACAGAGGAGATACACATAAATTTAGATGTGTGTTTATTGAATCCCGTTGCAATATCTTTATGAGTATTTAAAATATCTCATAAAACTTCCAATTGTTCATTGAATATATTGATATCATACGATCGTTTTGCTTACGACATCAATTACGTTCATGAAATCAATGTGTAATTTTAAGCTTTAAAATAGTCACAAACGATTCCAAAACTCTAATCTCAAAAAATCAAGACGTACTCAAGAAATTTAAAAACCGCGCTCATAACATAAATGTCTTTATTAAACAGTTCAAGGTCATGTGTAATATTCCCAGAGTTGCGTTCTTTAATGGATGCCGCTTAACAAATATTACGTGGTTTATTTCATGTTCCATATATTTTACGTAGACTTTAAATAACTTAAAACTCGATCTCTTTTGCCAATTTGTATTCTTAAATTCAAGATATCTAATTAAAATGCATTAATAATAATAACTTTATACTAAAATTTAAAAATCGGCAAGTTATGTGTTTTTCAACGTTAATTTGATATGTCCTGCCAGAGATAATGTAACCGGCCAGAAGACGACGCATTGCAGCTCAACAAGAATTAGTTCATGGTACGATAGTAAAACCTGACAGGTTAATACTCATAGTTGAACTGCCTGGAACTTGACAAGTATTATAAGAGTTCATGGTAGGCCTTCTGAATGTACAAAATACAAATGGGGGAATTGTCTCTATTTTGCAAAAAACCGTTTCAACTTATATCTCGGTAAATGTGCATTTGAGGCCATAAATGGTAAGGACTTATATATAACTAACTTGCCCGCGGCTGCGCTCGCGTTACATTCGTTTTAGGAAAGAGGGGGGTTAGAAGGAGTCAGAAAGTAGCCTATGTCACCCTCCATCTCATCAACTATCTCCACTTAAAAAAATAACGTCAATTCGTCGCTTCGTTTTGCCGTGAAAGACGAACAAACAAACACACTTTCGCATTTATAATATTACAATGGATTAAATTTCGTATTTTCTTGTTAAATGTTTTTTATATCACTTACCGTTTACGACGTATGATAATACTATTACTCTATTTGTCAATTGCATTTTTTTTGTTTTACAAAAAAACATTTTAAAAAAGTTTTTGAAAAATATACATTCTGTACGTCACATTGAACAACTGAAAAATAACTTCTGTAATTTAGTGCAGGAAAAATTCTTATGTTGCCTGTACTAACCTGCTCGTTAGACAGCCCCTGGTAGGGCTGCATGGCCAGCGTCGCCATCTCCCACAGCACCACGCCGTAGCTCCACACGTCGCTCGCCGACGAGAACACCTGCACGCGATACGATATCGTTCACATACGTTTACCAAATCAACTCATAAACGCATTCCCCCGTGTCCGAGGAAAATTTTTTGAAGAATAGGCTAACTGCCGTTCTACCATGCAGGTCGTAAAAGGCGACCAACTGGCTTTGCGAGTCACTACCATCGTGGCTACTTTTTTAAATTAAAAAAAAAGGTAATAAAAAAATTAAATACTGACGGAACCGCGCAGCTTCGCCCGCGAAAACTTTAACATCTCGTCAATATAGTTTTTCATACAAATTTTTCATCCCCTATTTCAGACCTTTAAGGGTTGATTTTTGAAAAAAAAGTTAGCCTATGGTCGACCCCGGATCTTTGACTATCTGCAAAATAGTGAGCATTCCCTATTCACCGGTTTTGTCGTGAAAGCATGACAGACAGACTTATGCATTCAAAATATAAGTATGAATACAGGATTATATTGAGCTTTATCAAAGCTTTCATCAATATCATCGACAACTATATACTACACTTTCAATTTTGCTAACTTTTGAGTGGCAAACTTATATAAAGCGCGATTTAGATTACTTACTTGGCCGTTAAAGATAACAAATCGTCGTGTCGTCGTGTAAGTTCCAGCAGGTCCCTATATAGGACTAAACACACTGCTTTCCTGAATGTTTATTTCTCAGTGACAGTAAAGTAATAATTAAGTATAGAATTTCAACAACAGGTTTTTTTAACAATATATAATAACTAACTTTATATACCTCCAAATACTATTACTTTGTTCCTGTGTTGTTTCTAATACTTAGTTTCAGCATCTGGATTACTTTGGTGTGATAAACTCTAACAATAGTAAATTTCACAATCATAGTGCGTATAACGCTTAACATATAATTCAAAATTGGATGTTATTCTAATGAATAGTAATTATAAAAAAGTCAAGTGTAAGCTCACACGTGATAAAATTTAAACTTTTTATTAAAGTAGCAAAGAACGAGAGAGAGAGAGAGATAAATGAAAGGGTCGAGGAAAAAGGTTTATCGTAAATACGAAAAACGTTTCTAAAATTAGAAGTAAAAAAGTTGTAAAAAGAAATCTTTTGATTGTTCTGTTTTTATCCGACTGATTTTGGATCTTTTAAATAAATAACACGAAATACTATGTAATGTATTCTATCTAATTCAAATGAAGAACCAATCTCATGATTTTTTTATTTATTTACTAATAACGCCCAACAATAAATACTTCAGTAACCGGTATCCCATTGGCAGCAAATCCATGTTACAAATTTTGAACAGTTGCATTTTTCATACAAAAGTAATCCAGATTAAGTATATTTGAAGGTATATAAAGTAAGCGAGCTACATATCGTTAAAATATGTCGACATCCCGTTAAAATTGTTTACTCAATTATTACCCACTTTAACATTAGATAATATTTCGTAAATAACACATGCTAGTTTCACAATATTTTTTAAATACATTTTATACTTGTTTTATTATTTAAGTATGAATAAAACCGGGTTTTTCGGCTTCCTTTCCCGATTACTATATCATCTGTGCTCGCATCAATTCATTCAATGCAACGCATGAAATAATGAAGTCTCTATGTTCATTTTATTCCATCTTTCGCGCATTGTGAAATTATAGAAGTATACACATACTACTTAGCGTAGTACTATTTACTCTGTTACAAATCGCAGTAATGTAGGCGCATGACATGTCTATTACCTACATAGTAAAATGTCATCGCGTATGTGTTAAATCTGGGCATAGATTTCATCCATTTTCTATTTCTATTTTCTATATTATAAGATAGCAAACAAGCAGATGAGTCTCCTGATGGAAAAAGTCAACCATCGCCTATAGACACCAAAGGTGTTATGGTGCGTTGCTATCTTGTGGCGAGATCTAATACCACGTGCATCAATTTACCGGCTATCTTACCCTCCAAACCGGAACACGACAGTGACAAGCACTGACGCTATTGAGGCAGGAATAAGTAAGGCAGTGGTACCAGACCCGGGTGAACACTGCAGAACTCCACCACTAGTAGCCTCGTGGGTAGTAACTCGCATAGCCAATCGGTCGCTTTTATGGCCTGCCTGGCAGAATGGCAGTTGGCCTTTTCTTCGAAGGAGACCGGGACCAACACGGGGAATCCAGCTCCAGCATCCAGGATTTGGAGCTCTGGGTGAATTCTATGCACTTCTCTATTCATCTAAACACTAACATTATACTATTGGGATAAAACATAATTTGAAACTCACCCCATCTTTTAGACTTTCGGGGCTCATCCATCTTACGGGCATTAATCCCTTAGTGCCCTTCCTATAATAATCAGTCTCATAAATGTCTCTGGTCATCCCGAAGTCCCCCACTTTAACAGTGAGGTCGCCGGCGACC
Organism: Apodemia mormo; assembly: GCA_036924255.1. Lineage (NCBI taxonomy): Eukaryota > Metazoa > Arthropoda > Insecta > Lepidoptera > Riodinidae > Apodemia > Apodemia mormo. Next base: position 35,923,088 of record JAUPFN010000002.1, read on the forward strand.
ATACAGTTGCGCGCCGCGAGGTCGCGATGCACATATTTTTTACCCGACAGGTAGGCCATACCGTCGGCTATTTCGATCGCCATCTGTAAACAGAACAATACGTATAATGACTGAAAACTATATATTTAGAAAATTACTTTAAAATTGTCAAATTAAAAAATATGCGTCCTACAAAAAGTTTCTTTTGACGAACCGAAGTTTTAGTTATAGCAGGTCAGAAATGCGGTCATTTGTGATCAAATATAATTAGAATTGGTGGAGGCAGTTGGTTAAAAACTTTAATTTCTTAAATTTTTATTTCCTCACAAAATTCCGTGAGTTAATATTGTAAATTGACCTTTCAGCTTTTTATAAGACAAAATTTGTATTTACTTGAGTTAAATTTCCTTAAAAAAGAATCTCATATGCTGTGAAAGTAACTAAAATAAAATAAACACAATTGTGTTCCTTGAAAAGAAATCATTGATTTTTACGTGCTTTATAAAATTTTATTATAAATAGGTCATTTTAACAGTTGAAACAAAAAGAAATCAAATACATGCCTTGCAACTGGTTTGATACATTAGTTCAAAAAAAAAATCAGAAGTAACAATTCAATTCGACTATAATAAGCAAATTGATTAAATTTTAAATAGAGTCACGTGACTCCTAACACATTACGATTAGCTTATTTGTAATGTCTTAATGTTAAATTCAATCCAAATTAGTACACGGTCAACGGCAGGGCACATGAAGCTGTATTATACACTCCTAATACCTACTTGAAACAAAACTTTGGATACTGCTGTCATCTTCTGAAGTCTTACCCTCTCTTTCTAACACAGGTGTATAAAAAGACATGGCGAGACCTCATAGGCAGAGATATAACGTAAGTATACGTCTCAAATGATTAATCCGAGTGCTAGCTCCACCTTTAATACTTTATCGTAGGGCACTCGTAGAGAGTATAAGTGTTCTTTGTGGCAGGGCATGAAACCGGTATCGATATAGCGGTTAATACCGTTCAAGTTTCCAATTAAGTTCCGCTCATTGATTAACCGGTTATCACAGCGAGCAGTTCCCGGTAGCCTTCGAAATTTTTTATGATTACCGGTTAATACAGAAAACACAAATTTCAACTTTACCTGGTTTACTTTTATTCATTGGATAATCTCAGAGTTTATTTCCCCTAACGTAGCCCGCCCCCCGGGCCCTCATTGGATAGGGTCGAATGAGGTATGATTTATTATATTAGTACAAATTTTGCGTATTCGGCGGAACCAGGAACTTAGTAATTTGAGCTAGATATTCAAGATACTGAGCTGAGTTTGCCGCCGAGATATTAAGAAACTTTTCAATGCCGCCATTTTGCTTAGTATGTCACGGCGTCATTGTATAATTCAGTCATTTTTTCTACAGGTGTTGCTAGTTTTATGTTAAAAAAATAAAAGAGTGTCCAAGCCGAAATCCGAAGTTATCTAAATCTATTGGAACAATCCGCCATTTGTACGTGTAAATGGCGTCGTATACATAAAAGTTTTTTTGACGATAATTCGAATATCATTCGTCGTAAAATTTGTAGCTGAGCTAACGAGTAAGAAGATTTTTGCTATACTCACTCACTCCGGGTTATTGTCTCTAGGATGCTATCTGTGGAATGCTATCTCTGGAATGTTATCTATGGGATGGTGTCTCTGGGATGCTATCTGTGGAATGCTATCTCTGGAATGTTATCTATAAGATGGTGTCTCTGGGATGCTATCTGTGGAATGCTATTTTAGGGATGTTGTATCTAGGATGCTATCTGTGTAATGCTATCGCTGGGATGATGTATATGAGGTGTTATCTCTGGGATGTTATTATTACTATTTCTGGAATGTTATTTCTGGGATGTTATCTCTGGGATGCTATCGGTGAAATCTTTGGGATGTTTTATATGGGATGATGCTTCTGGGATGCTACCTCTGAGATGCTACAATTGGAATGCTATGTCTGGAATGTTGTCTGTGGGATACTACATCTGGGATGTGATCTCCGGCTTGTGGTGTGCGGTGTGTGCGCACCTGCAGGATGTTCTGCAGCGTGGGCGGCTGCGGCGGGTGTTCGGGCGCGTGCTCGGCGTCGGGCCGGTGCGAGCGCAGGTAGGACTTGAGGTCGCCCAGCTCCATGAGCTCCATCACCACCAGCGTGGGCTGCCCGCGCGACACCACGCCCAGCAGCCGCACCACGTGGAACGTGTCGAACGCCTTCATCACCGACGCCTCCTTCAGGAACTCCAGTCGCTCCCTACACATACACTCACTTATTATATTTCATAGGATGGCAAATAAGCGGATAGTTCTTCTGATCGAAAGAGATAATTAAATTTCCCTACCTATAGACACCAAAAATGTTAATAGTGCTTTGCTATCCGTGTGGCAGATATGGAATGTCACATGTAAGAGCTCAAACTGGATATCAGCAAACTGCGGCGCGGGGGCGAGAGCGGCGCGATCTAACACTCAGATTCTTATGGAAATTAACTGGATGATAGCGGCGCGACGGCGGCTTGGGACCTGCGTCAAAGCGCTAAATCGCGCCGCTCTCGCCGACGCGCCGCAGGTCGCTGACATCCAATTTGAGGCCGAAAAGTTTACCGGTTAACTTACCCTTTAAACCGTAACACACTAGCGCCGACGACAGGAATAAGTGAGATGCAGGTACCAAAACCCGGTCGAGACATTGCAGAACTCTAGGGTTTACCACCTAGTAAGGAGTGACGACATTAATAACACGTATAAGGTATATATGGTCAGCCTTGTGTATACTAATCTATAGTTCAAGTCTTACCTGTCAGTGGCATGTTGATTGACAGTTTTGACAGCACACCGAATTTCTGGTTTGTCTTTATGTATATTTCTTGCTATTCCTTCATAAACCTGGAAAATTGTTACATAACTTGTCAAAACAATTAGACAAAATGTTTAATATGTGTTTTGTGTCATGTCATGGTAATTTTTATATCAATGTGTATCTTTTGTGGTATTCAGGTTAAAGTTTAAAGCCATAAATGCATAATACGACTTCCAATTCGCTGTCAAACATTTTAGGTCTTGGTGTTAAACGTAAAGCTATTTTAAACCAATTTCTTTATAGCCTTTAAATATACAGCAGTTTACTTTTTAGCGGTTTACTAAATTTTAAGTGATGACATCATTAAGTAGACTGAGTAATCTAAATTCTTTGCCATGTAGGTAATTAGGATACATTAATTTTATGATTAATGAAGTAATTTCATAATTGTTGATAATACTTGTTGAGTTTTTTTAGGGTTCCATACCTAAAAGATAAAACCGGGCCCTATTACTAAGCCTCCGCTGTCTGTCTCTCTGTCACCAGGCTGTATCTCATAAACCATGATAGCTAAAATGATGAAATTTTCACAAACTATGTATTTCGGTTGCCGCAATCACAACAAATACTAAAAATAAAAAAGATGAAAATATTAAAGGGGGGTTTCCATACAATAAACTCGTTTCTCATATATTTTTTTGCTCAATATTAATAACGGTATTACCATTTTTAATGTAATGGTAGACGCTTAAAAATTTCAAAAAATATTTAGTTGTTTCTTACTTTTCAAAATAAATAAATAAAAATAAAGTAAATATTAAAGGGGGGCTTCCATACAACAAACGTAATTTTTAAGCAATTTTTACTCGATCTTAATGAACAAGTAGAAACTTAAAAATTTTCAAAAAAGTAAGTAGTTGGAAATATATTAACTATAAAAATAAATATCTAAAACATAAAATAAATATTTAAGTATACATACAACAAACGAGATTTTCTTTTATAGATGATGGTATGGAACTCTTTGTGCGCGAGTCCGACTCGCACTTGGCCGGTTTATTTTTAGTCATTTTACCAGGTATGGAATCAAAAAATGTATCAATGAAAATGTATTAATCGCCCTCTGGTCTGAACTCGTCCATAATTTTATGGATATTACAGCACAAATATGTTTTAGATAAATCTTAGGTTAAACAATGCTTCAGTTTGACTATAGACTAAGCAATAAAGTTTCTTCAAAGTTGTAATAAATTACGGTTAAAGTCTACAAACAAAATAGCAGTGTGTGCGCGCGTGTGGGTGTGTGACTGTGTGCGTGTGCGGGTGGGTGTGGGCACAGAATACTGGAGACTAATAGAAGTCAACGTAACATATATCTCGTAATGGAGCGGAACATTCCGACATATCGCGTCCGTGAGAGGTGGTCTATGTGTGCGTCGCTCGAATATAACTTCTTCTTTTAGTCTCCAGTATTGTGTGGCGTGGGCGTAGGTGTGTGTGCGTGTGGCGGTACCGACCATGCCGAAGGAGCCCTGTCCGAGCTCGCGGCCGAACTCGATGTTGGCGCGCGGCACCTCCCACTCGTCGGCGACGTAGGTGGAGGCGGTGTACTCGGGGTTGACGCTGACGTACATCTTGGTGGCGCCGGCGGGCGGCAGCAGCGCGCGGCGCGCGTACGCGGCGGCGGCGGCCAGCAGCGCCAGCAGCACCGCCAGCGCCGCGCCCGCGCCCCACGCCCACCCCGCGCCGCCCGCCGACCGCTCCTGCGCACGGACAACACCACCGCTATACACAATGCTGCTTCCCGGGTTGGTGTCGCCCTTTTTAGAAGAATACGCCAACTGCCGTTCGGCGAGACAGGTCGTCAACGGCGTCCGATTACTACTACTACTAGGTAGTAGAGTTCTTCGTTGTCTCGCTTGGGTCTGGTATCATCACCTTACCTATTCCTGCCGCAATAGCGTACTTGTCACTCTCGTGTTTCAATTTGGAAGGTAAGGTAGACGGTAAACTTACACGTGTGGTATTAGACCTCGCTACAAGATAGAACGAGCCATTAACACCTTTGGTGTCTATATGGTGGACTCTTTCCGTCAGGAAACATATCTGCTTGTTTGATATCTTATAAAATAAAATAAGAAACCCAAAACATTACCCGTGTGGGCAGGATGTAATACCACATGCAAAAAACACGTGTAATTTTATTAAAAAGTAAATAACATTTTTCATTTTTAGGTATAATATGCCAAGACATTATAGTTAAGCGAGCAAGCTACTGTTCTTCGGAACTACAATCCTGGAGAAAATCATACTTTGTATTCATACAAGAATTTACTGGAGATTAACCCTGAACATTGCAAAGAACACAGAGATATATTTTGAATTAGCTAAGTTTTCCTTACAGAAGCTAAGCTAGTCTTTTGAGCAATTTATTTAAATCTATTAAATAAATTAGGCTTGTATGTAAATATTATACAACTAGCTGTTGCCTGCTCTGCTCCTCCCCTGTAGGTGATAGCGTGATAATATGTAGCCTATATGTTGACCCGACCTGTTAGTTAATATTCATGCAAAATTTGAAGTAAATCCATGCAGTACTTTTTGAGTTTACCCCGGACATACATACAGACAAACAGACAAAAATTCTAAAAACTATATTTTTGGCTTCGATATCGATTGTAGATCACGCCTCAAGTATTCTTTTAAAAAAATATTCAATGTACAGTTTTCACTTTTCTACGATTTTATTATATGTTAGTCTTGGGTAGTTCGCGAGCGACCTAGGTGGGAAGAGCGCTCCTTTAGGTGAACTATGCGAACTAGTTCATTGAAAATCCCGCTCTTAGTTCTTTTTATATTTCTGTTAGCGTCCACTTTACTAGACAGTTGTCTACTTTACTAGACACTTTACTAGACACAATTATCAAACAGAATACTAATACCATTTATGTCTTATTTTACGGTAAGTTTAATTAAAATTAAAAATTTTCTCTTCTATTCCCATTTATTGTTACAAATAATTGATTATTATTATTATATATTATGTTAATTATGACTAATTATTAATTACAAATTACACATTATACTAGGAACTAGCCTAGCTGTTGACTAATCATTAATCATTAATTTTCATGTAATACTTTGTATTTTTTAAATTACAATAAACAAAACTTACAATAATCATAACTATATTTTTTTCTTTATTTATTATTCTTAATAAATTATCTCAAAAAAAAAGAAGTAATGAACTAATAGAACGAACTAGTTCATCCTTGGATTATGAACTAAATTGAGCGCTCTCTGTAGTAACCGGTTAGGCCCAAGCCTATTATATGTATAGATGTTAACTTACAGGTATTAAAACGTAGATATCCGTAGATACATTGCCGACTCCTCGCACGGACACCGGTGTAACGCGAATGGAATAGTTGCCGGGAACTAATTTGGTGAACAGTATTCCTCCTTTTCCCTCGTAATCTTCAGCTGTGATACAATTCCCGAGCCCGATTTCCTTAAAAAATATACAAGAACTTACGGTAAAATTTGTGGAGAAAAGATAATGCTATATGCCTCATAACATTACTTAATAATACAACTCATGAAATACGAGTTGAGAGTGACTGAAAGAGTATTAATGTAGAATTAGCGCTTGCAAGATGAGAGCACTGCATAAAAAGTTTTTATAGTATTGCGTTTTCAATAACGAGATGAAAAAAATGTGAATGAGAATAAATTCGTTTTAAAAACGTTTTATCAATATTCACGTTAATATTTTGCTAATTATGTCACGTTAAGGGGTACGACAAAATTAGGCTTGTGAGATTGACAAGATCAGGCAAGTAAAGGGCCAGTAAAACGATAAATATTAAAAAGTCTGGATTGAATTAGATTTATCGAAGGGTCAGGGTCAGCTTTGATAAGAGAAGATTTGGACTTGGCATTAATTTCCATAAGCAATCAAAATTATAAAATAGCATGCATTTCAACGCTGAATATATAAAAATGGCTTTATCTCTGTCTAACAAGTTCGAATTTTCATAATAAAAGCTACAAAAATGTTGTCAATGCTCTAATTTCAAATCATTTAAGAAAATAACGTCACTTTAAACAACTTGCGGCCGATTCGCCAAAACTTTACTTAAATATTTACAGATTTTAATTAAATAATTGTAGTTTTCCATAATTGTCGTGTGTAGCTTAAATATAAACGTGCAAAAAAGGATGATGTCTAATGCGGCATCATAATATTATATAAAACGAAACCGCCAAATGAATCATTGCACCGGTACGTATTGTTTAAATGTATTTGATACTCAAATACAACGTCTTCGTGTTCTATTTGTAACCGGTTTTTTTAAATCCTATTTGAATAAATATTATATTAAACATATTGATATAATATCGATAATTTTAGATTTAAGTCTTGTCATTTTGTCAATTGTCATGTAGACAGCTGTACTAAGTCTGCCATTACTCGTGACGAAATTACACGTTTTTTTTCTTAGTTATTTCATATGTAGTAGTTTCCTTCATCTAAAGTCAGTGATATATTTATAATTTTATTTGACGTCTTTTCGGTCATTCAAGGTCTTTTTATATAAAAAAGTAAATGTCGCAAAGTACTTAACATTCTTGTAAGCATTCGAAAAAACAAAGAATGTAACATTGCGATGTTAGAAGGGCTAAATAAAGGTCCAATAAAACTATACATATTTTTAAATTCAACATTTTACTCTCATTTACTACCTGATTGTTATCTTCGACTCGTGAAAGATACACGTTGTAGGCGACGATGAAACCATTAGGATCATCTGGCGGCAGCCAGGTCACATTCATTTCTGGTTGCGTTTTGTTTACTGACAACACATCAGCATTCACATTTTTTACAACGTCCGCATCCACTGTTGACGAAAAATTAAATCTATGTAAAATAATGTTAAAATTAATAAAAAATTTGTAAACAGTCGTCTATAAACACAACAAACAAACACAAGAATGTTAACGGTACGTTGCTATCCTTATCTTTATGCCAAATGCATAAGTTTACCAGCTCCTTACCCTTCAAACCGGGACAAGCCAGTAACAAACACTGACGCTATTGTGGCAAGAAAAGGTATGACAGTGGCAGACCCGGGCAAGACAAATCAGAACTCTACCACCCAGTAGCCACGATGGTAGTGACTCGCATAACCAATCGGTCGCTTTTTACAAACTGCCTGGCAGAATAGTAGATGATCGGTTCTTCAAAAAACTTTTCATTTCTTATAGATTTCTGATCAGAAAAGCAACTCATGTACGTAATAACAAATACAATACCTAATAATACTAACCCCTCTCTAATGTCCGAAAAGTATAATGCACTCGCCTCGAACACCAGTATTGCTCATAGTCAAGCAAGGTTTCGTTGGGATGGCGGTTACGGCACGCCCAGACATAGACCGTGTACCAAGTGAAGTGGCGTAGTTTGGTCACCGCCAGCGATCGCTGGCTCCCGTCCAAATCGTAGTACAGAGTTTTCGCATACTCTGTAAGAAAAGTCGCCTCCTTTAATATACTCAATATTTTTAAACTTATTGATAATATGACAATTCTCTACAACTGACATTAACAAAAATATAGAGTACATAAAGTACGTATAGAGTACCTAACTATTATAACTGTTATAATAGTTAGGTACCTACTCTATATGTATATTTTACAAACAGAAATCTTCGCATATTGATTCAGAAAATGTCGTAGGAATGATAAGAATGATCAATAAATGTATCGAAGCTGGAGAATTTTTTGGAACTACCAAGTCATTAGATTTATGAATAGCGATTGGTGTGAAGATAAGTGCAAAGTCATTAGATTTAAGAATAGTGATTGGTATGAACCGTGAAAATAAGAGCATGTAAGGCATCTGAGAATTAGAAACGTTAGACATATCATGTAGGTCAGGTTATAAGATTTATTTTGACTTGGTTCTAAATTTGGTACATCAAAGACTTTTACCACTTACTTTTTTGCTATTTCTTTACTTTTACTTTTTGGTTTATCTAAGACGACTTGCAAACTCTGATCTGTACACTAACCAAAAATGGAAATAGTTTCAGATGATAAGACTACACATTAAAGAGTCAAGGTATAGTAGAACTTTCTCTCACATGCCCTAATATGATTAAAATGTGGAGTATTAAGTCCTGGGACCCGATTCACGTTACAAAACGTCCATTGAGTCGAAGCGTTTAGGGCCCAAACACATTTTCTTACATACACGACGCGACGTTGTATTGCGTTTATTCTGTACTAGATGAAAACCCAGCTTCGCTCGGAAGTCTCATAACACGCAATGTTATATAACTCAAAATATACATTACAAAGTAGCAACACTGTAGTGACGTCTTCTTTCAACTATTACGTTGGTTTAATAAAGACAACACTATAGTGTTGCTATTTTTTAATTTCTACTCTTTTATGAACGAAGACAAAATAAGATTTACGAAATCTGCGCTCCGTTCTACGATACTTTAACAAGAAACTTATATACGATAACTGGAATTATTACGAAGCAATATTTGAAAAATAAAATTATACTTTATTTCGTTACTCATAAAGTTGACATTTGTTTCTTACTTAACAGAGGGGAAAAACGTTCTGAGCAAGACAACGACAAGAGTGGATGTTGTCCCTTTCTTGCAATTGCCAGTGTATATAAACTATGTGATGGTAGATTTTTATATATTTGGTAATCGTTAAATCCCTTTTATTTATACACGTCGATAAGTACATTAGCATAAAATGTATTGTAATTAACACAGTGAGTTCTAAAAGGTGCTTATTTTAATTATTACGGAATTACTTATGCAATGCAAAGCTGTTTCTCAAATTAGTAGAATTACTTATTAGTAATTTGCAAACTACGCATGGCCGCACTTATATATGGCGATTGGCGCTTTATTTAGTAGAAAGAGACACACTCCACCCATGTCGTGGTACTCTTCGGAACGATTTTGAAGCGCGTGTGAACATTCCGGGTAGAATGTAACTTCCTTGGTCAGCACCGATAGAGTTTTTTATCACTATTTTAACAAAATATTCGACAATCCGGATTTTGCGGATATAATATGTTGTCGACACAATTATTATTTTTTTACGCTTTATAATTTAGGTAAGGTTTCGATTGAGTCTACCGTAATCCGTGACGAAATTATTAATATAAATAAGCTCTTAGCGCTTTGATTTGATTGACGTTTAATTACATAAATTGGCGGGCCTTTTTATTTTAATGACAATTTTTAAATAGCTATTTAATAACTGTAAAATTATAATTTGCTGATGTGTAAGCTATACGTTATTTTTAAATTAAATGTTTTCGTTTTAAAGAGATTACTATTTCCTTGTACTCTTCATGATAATGCGTTTCTAGTTATTGGTATTTATATTGATTAATAATACGTCGGCAAAAGTCGCCCAGTAATATTAATTATAAATGCCTTTTTCACTACAAATAAACCTTCACCTTATGTATCTATATACCAATGCTAGTATCATGGACATTTTCAATTTTAATTAAATGTATTATATTGAAATGACGCATAGAGAATATCCCATTTAGAAATATCTAAGGACGCATTGGTGCTTGAGCATTTCTGATCGATTAAATATATTTTATAGATTATAGACCTCTGTGGTCTAGTGATCTGGTGTCGGTTTGGATCACATGAGGTCCCGGGTTCAATTCTCAGGTAGGGCAATTCAAAAAAGTGTTTTTTTTGTTTTTTTTTTCGAAAACCGCCGCCGCCGGTTCGCGTGGCCGGGCGATAACAGTCAACCATAACAAACACAGATACTTAAACACTATTTTCATGCTACAAACAAGTTATATGTTTCTCCAATCGTCCATATATTTCAAGCGAGTTGTGGGAGGCACCTTTAAAATTATTACTTGTATGGAACCAGCTGAATGATTTTGGTCATGCAAAAATGAACGGACAATTCACATGCAATATTCGCTATCATGCCATGCAATAAATGAAAATTTTAATAATTTCCCTAGAATTTGTAAAGCCTATTAATCTTTACTGTAGTATTTTTTGCTTATTTCGTGTATTTTCGCATTACAAACAATGATATTAAATAGTTGATATTATAGAAACACACTGCGTTATGAATAAGTACAATTTGATATTTTTTTTTAAGGGCAATGGGCCCACCTCTCGTTCCCACCACTGTAACTTCTGTAAACCAGAATCAACAGCGGCAACCGTCCTGATAACCTCTGAGTTGCGAGCTCAGGGTGCCCTGGGGAAAAGCTAAGCTGTCTTGGATCCCGCAACGAAATTAATCAGAAGTATATAGGAGGAGTAGGAAAATACATCCTGTTTCCCTCCCTTTTTAGCAGGAGACAGCAAAATGTTAAAAGCATAAAAATGCTACGAAATGAGACTTTTACAATCAGGTTAAGCCTGATTGCTATTGTACCACGGAAGTTTGGAAATTAGGGACCTACCAGAATGGCCTACTTAATTTTGCTTCCAGTAGTAAGTGTGACAAAATCGTTTGAAGGCACGGAAGTTCCCACGTGTACTCACAAGATCGGAGTAATAAATTACACCGGATATACATTGGATACTATCAAGCATTTGACGACGTTCGTTTTGCCAAAGATTACACTCCCAAAGAATGTGATGTGCAGTTTGTTCATATTTACAGTTTAATGTAGAGCACTCGCAAAAAGGAGAAGGAACTAATTTAAACGAGAATAATTTAGCTTTAAAATTACCGTGGCTAGTGAGAAACTGTGCAACACAATGATCTATTTCTATCCAAGTTTTACTTAAGCGATCCCGGATGCACGGGAAAAAGTTATATAAATGCCGTCCTTTAGTTGAACAAGACCAACGCGACTGCCATTCATCAATTAATTCATTAGTAACGTCGATTACGGGATTAAAAAGGCGACGTATTTTTGTTTGGGCTTGCGAGTTGATAAATTCTGGGTTAGTAAAATTCCTAGAATTGTAATACATTGAAGCCCGACGCTGAATTTCTAAATCTAAAATTTGATATTATTTATATAGCATAATTAATTATTTAATGACATTTTTAAATCCATATGTATAATTATAAATTAGTGCAATATAATTGTAAATTAAAATTTCCCACATCTTTGGGCAAAATTTTTAAGGCTGACAACATCTTTGAGCGATATTTAAGCTTACCCTTTTAAAATCAATATTTACGTTTGTTTATATTCCACAAGAGTCAATAATAATCAGTTAAGTATATTACATCCTCAAGATGCTTAAAAAGGGAAACCGGTCGAGTAATATATTAAAAAATATGTGTAAAAGATAAATTTATGTACAAAAGCAATAGTAAATGTGTCTAATAATCATAAATAAGTGTTGATTTGAGCGGCCTAGATGTACTCGTAACTAAAAATTAAACTACTAAATTTGTAAAAGTATATTTGAGTTTTTTAAATTCAGCTAGGTGAAACAAAACGCACAAAAGTTATAATTAAACTTAAATTGAATCTCATTACATTGTTAATAGTCTTATTAAATATGGTGATTATTAAAATGCGGGCAAAGGATTTACTGAAATATATTGTGGTCTTAGTACCGGTTTCCGTATGGACGCATGAAGTTCTTGGTAGCACCACGTCGTTTATTAAACGTTGGCAATTACTTTTTCTGTTTCATTGAATAATATAGCTTGTGTAAGACTGGGTATTGGCGACTTGCATGGGTTGCACCTCTGCCACAGGGACAAAAGCTGATGGAATAATATAACTACTTTGTCAGGAATTTAAAAAATAAGCACCATAATTATATGACCAATCACGTTTTAAAAAATTGTTTATAGTATTTAATCTAATTGTTTTCTTTTGGTTTTTGTAAAGAGAATTGGCTACCCAGCCACTTCGTAACGTAAAAGTTTAAAAATTCTTAATTGAAAACATGACTGCATATTTAGCAAACTCCTTTAACCAGATTGCTTAAAATAATAATTTTATCCAGAAGGTAAAAAATAAAAAACGAGTAGCAATAAAAGTTTTAACTCCCAGTTAATACAATACAAAATAATAAACAAAAAACTTTAAATAATTTTATTTAAACTTACATGTTCACGGATTACTATTCTAATAACTCAACATAAAATTATTTAATTACTAGCTGTTGCCCGCGACTTCGTCCGCGCGGACTTCGTTTACTCCGCAGAGCTCCTCCCCCGTAGGTGTTAGCGTGATATTATCACTAGTAGCCTATATGTTGACCCGACCTGTAAGTAATATTTATGCAAAATTTGAAGTAAATCCATGCAGTACTTTTTGAGTTTACCCCGGACATACAGACAAACAGACAAAAATACAAAAATTCTAAAAACTATATTTTTGGCTTCGATATCGATTGTAGATCACGCCCCAAGTATTCTTTTAAAAAATATTCAATGCACAGTTTTGACTTTCTTACGATTTTATTATATGTATTTATATGTATAGATAATATTGTGAACATACAAGTTTTTGTTTATAAACTACAACTACATAGAAAGACGAGCTGTAACTATAAAATAATCTACATGCAATGAAACCTGAAGAATGATCCTTAATGATGCAAGCGTTTAGCTCGAGACGACTGCAATTAACTGAAATTAAAACCACAGTGATTTTGATCATAGTGAGGTGAAAGGCAAATGATCAGACCACTATACTAACTAGAAGCTATTAAATATAAATAAAAACAAAAAACGGGACTAATAAAAAAATGTAACGTAGCGATAAGCTGGATCATAAACTAAAACGCAGGAATTATATTATAGCGTATGTATTACAAATAGTTCAGGTTGAAACTTGAAAAAGGTACTGGTATTTTGGTTTTGGTCAAACTCAAATTTTCAAATTCAAACTTTCAACTCAAAAAAATCAAATTTTGGTCAAACGTATATATACGGCGAAACCAATTATTTATGTAACATGCAATACTTTCAACAAAGGATACACAAATATAACGAGGATAGTATATAGATAGGAGATAAAATTTAACGTATATCTATGTATGTGGGCAATTCATTCTCGTAAAAACCTTTAATGTGTGTTAATCACTATCAGAATGTTGATTTTATACTGTACAATAATAGCAAATAGGTTGATATGAAACAAGGTTACTGATGTGTTGAGATCACAAGAAACGCGTCAATAAACGAATGAAGTATTAGGTAGAGGTGGAGCTAGCACTCGTATTAATCACTTAAAATTAATATCTAAGCTACATCTCACTTTATGAGGTCTCGTCATCTCATTTTATACACCTGTGTTAGAATGAGAGGGCAAGACCTCAGATGATGACAGCAGTTTTAAAGATTGGTTTCAAGTAGGTTTTAGAAGTGTTGCTTCCAGATGTAAGCTTCATGAGTAACCGCTGTATCAAACATTGGTACGTCAAAGTTATGCGTTATTTTCATAGAGATAATAAATAGTGATAGAGCAGCCGAGCCATTAGCATGTATATAAGTGAAAATGTCCTGTTAAAAAAAAAAGAGATAGAGAGAAACGAATGTCAAGTATAATTTTTTTCTCTCTCTATCGACGGGACGATTCTTGTTATTTTTGATCGATAGGTACAGTCAAGTAAAAATTACATAGCATATGTCACTCTTTTTTACAATTATATAGCGATGTATATACAACCGCAGCCACGTTATGTTTACGAAATCGTAAACATAAAATAGGTAATTTTTTTTTTTTACAACATAACATTTACAGAACATAACTTTACAGAAAAAAGTTTTTGTAATTCTCTTTTCTTCTTTTTTCCAAATTATCGTCCTTAAAAGCAAGCAATAAATAAGTCGATTCACTGTCTGTGAGACGGATACGCGATAGAGCAGTGTTTTCCAAACATTATTCTGCCATGGCCCGGTAATTTTCGCACTGCCACTTTGTGACCCACTTACTTTTAAACTTAAGCTGGTTCTATTAGATAAAATAATATACATATTTTATTAGTAGTAAAAAGGTATTATTAGTACTAAATATTTTGGGTTCGTCTAATTAGTCACTAAATTTTAGTGCGTATGGAGCTGCTGCTTATTTTGTACTAAAGAATCCAAGTTCACGGAAAATGACGAAAGTTTTATTCTAAGGTCTGGTTCTATTTCAAGTCGGTTTCTATATTTATTTTTAAAGTAATCTAGTGTTGAAAACCAAGCTTTACATTTATAAGTTGTGAAAAGGAAATTAAAAGTGTTGTTGCTTGATAAGTTAATTTTGTTTATTCTTGACGACAAGAACACGAAAAATCTATCACTTGTTGATCGATAGTAGGTAATATTTTTAAAACAAGGAGGGAATTTTGCGACCCGGAATTTTATTTTGATGGCCCGGTACCGGGTCGCGACCCGGCAAATGGGAAACGCTGTAATAGAGTGTATATCAATCACCCAGGACCGGGCCAATTTAATATAATTAAATACGCCAAATCTCACATTCCTTGGTACGGCAATTTTTAAAAAGATATCAAAGTTTTATTTTAAGCATTATAGTATTGGTATTGAATGTTGTAAAAAAAAAACAAGTACTTATATTACATACTTTTTATCGTCAGCACTTGGTGAAACTCCATTTTAACACACAATTTATTAATTAATAACACTTGTATTAATTAATAACCTCAGGGTATTTACAGTTACTGAGTTAGTAACTGTAAACAGCCTGAGGATGTTTGTGTAAGCGAAACCGGTCGGAAATTAAATATAGCTATCTTATTATGAAACAGTACAAGTGTTATTAATTAATAAATTGTGTGTTACAAGTACTTAATTTAGTTATCTCACCAGCTTACGCGTCGCTATATTCTTAAGATGTTCAGTTATAAGATTCGTGTAGTAAGTATGGAGTCAAAGCAATAAGCAAGCATCAGTAAAAAGTTATAGAAAAAAATACAAAAGAACATATTTAATTAACACAAAATATCAAATGTAGCAGTTTAAACAGAGGACTTGGTTATTTAATGCGCAACAAAAATAGAGTAGATTGGCTACTTACCGCCATCCGTTGTATTAGAATATTTCTTTCCAATGGTAGGATCATGATTTTCACTCAGTATTACAAGCATACTTTCTATTTTGTTTCTAACTGACCGACGCATCCTACTCGAAGCCGTTTCATTTGATGTTGGGATGTTTTTTATATAAACCTGAAACAAAACTTCTATTAGTAAATGCGTTTATACATTATAAGAATGACAAGAAGTTCAGAAAGGAAATCAAAGCTCAAAATTTGTCACCCAAAACAATCCAACACCAACCACAGCTAGGACATTTCAAGTAAATTACAGACACTAATTTACACAGCAGTAGAATTATATCACACTCATTGATTAATTATATTCATCCATACATATTGTTACCAATAATCTAGAAAAGTGAAGAGTTAGAACGCTGGAAAAATCTAAAAATGAAAGAAAGTGATAGCTGCTTCTATCGATAACCAATAGCCGCCGTTACGCAAGCAGATATGCCATAATAGATCTTCTGTCACAGTGCGTAAGGGTGATAATAGTGTGTACTAGGACTTATTCACTTTTAGATTATTTATGCGTTATTTTCAGAACTTTCGAAAATATGGTCGAACTTTATTTTGGGTATAAATAGGGATGTATTGGCGAATAGAGTGCAGTTTTATAGAGCGATTCGGAGCGATAGTACGGGCGACCAGTGTGAAACGCTATATTAAGTACAGTGAAGTGATACGGAAAGTGTTTTAGTTAAGTAATTTAGTATGATCGGTTAGTTCGTGTGAGTATGATTAGTGTTCGATCGTTCGTTCGTCGGTGTATTTACGTATTGCGTTGTGGTATATTGTACATTTGTGTTGTAAATACACGGTTTTAATATAAGTGGTATTCTATTGCACAATACGAACTCTAAACTCGTAACAATATCTTTACGCCAAATCCCATATACACACATTCATAACTCTCTTCATGCAAACCTTCGGAGAGCACCTGACTAATTTGATTGACAACTGTACATCGTCTTGGTCTCACTCGGTATCTACATCCATTGACATTCGTATTGTATATCTGCCTTCTCTTACAACATGTTCTAAATTATTTTATTATTAATCAATATTATGAGGGATGAATATACGTTTACCGTTTAGATACTGGTTTTAATTTAATGTGTCATGCATCATGCAGATCTGCAAGTCTTCCTTTACCAATGAAGAGATTTGCAAGGGCAAGCAGCTGCTGTATGAGACGCTCGGCCAGAGCGCAAACATGCCATCGCGAAGAAGAGATGGTACAGAAAGTAGCGTGCAGGACATCATCTCCTTGCTGAAGCAGACGGATCCGGATGAGGTGCCGGCTTTTGTGGCGAAAGAGTTACACAAGCTGCCGCCCGTGACGCTGGACTACGTCGACGTCGTCTGTCTACTGAAGGACATCAGGTTCCTCAAGGAAGAGCTGACCGTAGTTAAGGGTAGACTGCAGGCGTCAGAGTCTACCATCAATGATCTACGAATTGAATTATCGCATTTAAAAAGTGTTAATTCAATATGTAGGTCACCTGATGCCGCGTACGTCACCCGTCGCCGAGGCGCGCAAGCGGTCACGTTTAGCCCGTCAGGAATATCCGACGGAGCAACGAACACCGCAGCTGCCGCCCCCGCCCGCCTTTCCTTCCCGGTGGCGCCGACGCCGAGTCCACAGGCGACTCAGCAAAACTTTGCGATTGTTGCTGGTCGCCCCGCACCTCCCCCGCAGGCGAATAAAAATGGGGACAATGACAGCCGCAAGGCTACGAAGAGTCGAAAGACTAAGGAGAGCCGGAAGGTCACAAAGAGTAAGGTGGAGTCTTGTCGACCTGGCAAGGATGAGAACAGGAGGTGCGATGAGGAGGGCTTTACACTGGTGGAGAGAAGAAGAAAGAAGAAGTCCACCGCTCGCAACAATCGCGGCACCGCGCCATATGTACCCGAGCTGCGTCTGCAGAGCGAGGTCCCCGCAACGCCCTTGTACATATCTCGTCTGCACTGGTCCATGAATGTCGAGGACGTCGTGGACTACATCAGTAAGAAGACGTCTCTCCATTTGAGGGTCGAACGTCTGCAGTCTCGACACAAGGTCAACTTTAGTTCTTTTGTGATGAGAGCACCGACGCATCTCCTGTCGACCTTTGAGGTGGGGGAATTCTGGCCGACTGGTGTGCTCTACCGACCGTTCCGGGGGAGACTCCGGAATGAAGTGCGTGTTACGTCGCCGTCAATACGTGACAAAGTGTAGTTTTTAAGTATATTATATTAATATGTATGTTAGTCTATAAGGTATTTATAATATGGGCCATTTTGCCTGAATTAAATGATTATTATTATTATTATTTATTATTTTTTATACACAAAAATTGGTAGATGGCTGCTGTAGTTTAACCAATTTAGTATCTTTGTGGCAGGAATATGATGTCACATGCATAATGTGGCGATTATCACTGACGTTATTGTGAATTAAATAGGTAACACAATTACATCTGAGCGAAACGATGCAGAACAGACAAGTGATTGTAGTATTTTCATTGTCTATCTACAGCTGAGAAAACATAATTTATGTCTATTAATTGCTGTATTTAATTATAACGCAAATGAAATTACTAGAAACATATTGACAAATTCCGGAATTAATTACTGTTCGAAGTCGAAGAACAACTTACCATTTAGTGGTGTTGACTTCATTTAGTCAATTTTATTGTCAAGAAGTAATGGGTTTGCATGTTTGTCCTGTCTCGTTTTGAAAATAATTTTATATCAGCCTCAGTTGACATAGAAATATATAAAGTTAACAAACTATTTCAACGTTTAGTTTCGGGGCCACTTGAAAAAAGATGTAACAAGGATAAAAAAATGTGCTTAATACGGCAAAGCAATACCTCTTGCCGGCCCACTACATGCAACTACGTGTATTTAATTTAATTCTTAGGCATTGCTGTACTCAGGTGAAGATCTAGAATGTGTGTGATTGCCCCCTTCCCTCTGAGTTACGTCCAATTCTTCAAATTATTGGAATCGTCTGATATGTTTTATTTATAATTTTTCTAGAAAATTAAACAAGTGAATTGAGCTAAGATTTCCCTCTTTGAACCAAATACTGGGTCCGCGCCTGGCCGTACCTTTAGTCTGATAAGCTTATTAAATTTAAACCAACTAAAACCTATTCTAATTATTTATATAGCCAAAATAAATGATTCAGTTTTAAGTGGTCGAATATTTACTTTATGATTTAAATAAATAAATATTCAAAATTGTTCAAATTTTAAAACATATTAACAAGGGTTACTCGTCACATGAGTCATGGTGACACTGATGTGACACTTTAAATACGTACCCTACAGGCCTCGCGCGGGTGGTTCACGTGGGGTAAAAGCTGTATATTTTGGAAACGATGATCGATTTGCATCTTTCGAATGGCATTTAACTCCGTTTTCGAGTTCTGAATAATTGCTTTAGCCAAATAGAAAATAGTTTAAAAATAAATATAGTAGAAAAATTTCGAAGCAACGTCAAAACACTTTTATTTCAAAAATGTTCGTTATTGATAAGTCCTAAACAAATTGACCGATTTTAATCCAAATGACACTGTATTTGACGCAATTTTGAAAGGGAAAGCCTGAAAGTTATTTCGAAAATATTAAGTAAGTTTGCTAAATACAACGTAATTTAAATATTTGAATAGCTGTAATTTTTGAAAATTATATCGATTTTGATTTTTGAAAGGTTAGTTTCAAATAAATACAAAAAAATGGTTGGTTGAAAAATGTCAAAGTTATGTCAAACTGATTTGTAGCATATATTATTACACAGTAATTGCATTAACGGTTTTATCAATAAAATGACTTAGACCTGCAGTATTTTTAAGAGTCAACCACAGTTGGAGTTAACATTTTCGTATAATTTGTACTATCAATATCCACCTTTATTTATTTTAAAATATTTGGCATTAAAAAGTCCTAAAAAAATTATTGAATAGCCGACCATGAGTTACGCTCAATAAAAGTTGGAATTTTATCTGAATCGCTAGTACTAGAATACAGTACTAGAATATATATCTACATTAATATTATAAATATGAAAATTTAGATGTTTGAATGGATGTTATTCACTTCAATCACGCAAAAACTACAGAACGGATTTGAATGAAATTTGGCACACAAGTAGGGTGACCTGGAATAGCACATAGGCTACTTTCAATCCCGGAAAAAATAGATGATTCCGCGGGATTCCCAAAAAAAGATTATAATGCAGCGAGCTGCATGCTGTAGCTAGTATTTAATAAACACCCAAACCCGGAAATAACATTTATGCTCATCACACAAAATGCTTTTCCCCGTCGCTAACCACTCGACCAACGGGGCGCCAAATAATATTAGTAGGATTAATTGTATACATACATAGTTCTGCAGGTCATTCTCGAAGTTGATGGTCTCGATGCGCTCTGCCTCTGCGAGCTGGTTGAATCGCACGGCCGGACGCGGCGTAGAGGCGCAAGCGCACGTGCCGTCCCCCTCGCCCTCGCGGCCGCCTGCACTGCCCTTCTCTGTCACACCGCTCCCGCGCTCCTCGCCGCGGTCCACCCTATCATCCCATCTGCCCGCTATCATGTTGCCTATTGCATTTGCTGTAATCATACATAATTCAAGTTATTCTTTAAAAAGGTTACAATGTAAGTATATGATGTTACGTTTATAGCGTTATTTTTCCTGTGGTACCAATGAGGCTCACTATGTTATTGACATGTAAATCATTCATGAGGGCATGTCGTCAATATTGCTTTTAACACAAGCATTCATCCCCAACCAAGTAGCCTATTTGACACGGAGTCAGAAATCAGAATTTAGAAGGACTTACTTGATTCAATAAAACTTTTTACAAGTTGTTTTTTCGCGTCAACATTTTTTTAAACTAGTACCAAATCGGAAACGCGGCCACACACTGAGAAGATCCGGCGGAAGAAACTCAGCGGGCTTGCCTTTTTTTTATATCATTTTTTAAATAACATTTTTTTATATCATTTTTTACATAATGTTTAATTTATAAGTATCTAATTGTTACAGTAATAATAAATATTGCCGATATGAAGAGCAGGTAATCCCATGCTTTCCTGTCATCAAGGTATTCAGATATTTTATAATAACCTTTTTTACACAGTTTTGTTAACACATTTCTTGAATTTGTTAACTGGTAAATTTCTAATGGCATTAGACAGCTTATTGTAGAAGCGTATATTTTGCCCCGTGAAAGAGTTGCTTATTCTGTGGAGACGAGACACATGCATAGCAAGATTGTTTTTACACGCTTTTTACACGCTTTTTATTAGCTTCACCTGTATGTTTGTATGTTTGTATGTTTGTTTGTAACCGACTTCTATGGGCGCGATTTTGACCCACTTTAAACGGCCAGATTTCGTTCAAACTTTGTAGATTTATCGAGGACCGATGACAATACACTAATTTAATAAAATTATTCCATTTTTAACCGACTTCAAAAAAAAGGGGGAGGTTCTCAATTCGGCTGGTATATTTTTTTTATGTATGTACACCGATTTCTCCGAGGTTTCTGAACCGAATTACGTGATTCTTTTTTGTTTAATGCGGAATAGTTTCGAATTGGTCCCATAAAAATTTAATTCAGGTAGGCCTAGTAGTTTTTGTTTTATGAGCATTTTTTTATTTATTGTACCTATCTCGATGTCTGAAATCAAATCTCGCAAGTAAATTTGATCCACTTCCCGGTTACCGATTGAGCTGAAATTTTTTATACGTATGTTAATTGAATGACAATGAAATCTTATTATGACATGGAGCTGATCTGATGAATCTGAATCGGAAGGTGACCACAGGAACTTAATAATTAAATGGTTAAAAATCGGTTAATAACAAGACTATTGAGTTTGGACTCATTTGATTCATGTTGACGAGCACTTTGGTGCTTGGTGGTAACTAAGATCTTCCAAGGTCCAATGATAAAGCCAGAAGGTGGCCATAAGAGCTCAGTAATTAAACGACACAACTCTATCGAGTTTGGGCTCGTTTGATTCGTGTTGACGAGCACTATGGTGCTTGGTGGTAACTAGGATCCTCCAAGGTCCGATGATGAAACCAGAAGCTGGCCATAGGAGCTCAATAATTAAATGACACAGCTCTATCGAGTTTGGGCTTATTTGATTCGTGTTGACGAGCATATTGGTGTGGTTGGTAACTAGTTATAAAAGGAACTACTCTTAACAAAAGTCTTTGTTCTACGTCTGTCAAGTCGGTCAGTTCAAGAGGTAAAGATATAACTTCCATGTTGTTCCAGTAGGCCTGAGAAGGAACTTTTCTTTTTTTTATGGTAGTCGAGCAAAAAAAAATCAAAACGTGCTTTAACTAATGACGTCTGTTGTTTTGGATATAATAATTTCTTACAGATTGTACATGGTACTTCAGCATATTGATTTATGGTGGTTATAAAATTACGCTCAGTAATTGAACGAAGTCTTTGTGACGTCTGACGCGTTACCGCTAGGCGGTTCTCACGTGGCTGAGCAGACTCGATTGCTGTACGGTTTCGAATCACTACTAATCCACGAGCTCTCTGCTCGGCGGACTCTTTAGCTAAACGCTCCTCAATGAGACCAATTCTATGAGCCTTCTGCTCGGCAGACTCGTTCGCTAGTAGTTCTCTCGCTAGTCGCTAGTTCGCTAGTTCGCTCAATAATGAGATCAACTCTAATAGCTCTCTGCTCAAAAGACTCATTCGCTAGACGCCCTTGGATCTTACCGAGACTACTTCTACCAAGGCTGGGCCAAAACGGGTTTACAAGCATGGGCCAGAGATAGACAGCATTGCGCCAAGCATGGCCCATATCTGGCCCCGTCGTATTGTCCTGTATGGGAGTACGACAGGAACGCCTTGCACACTTACACACACACACACACACACACACACACACACATATGTCTATAAGCGTGTAAGTAGTTCCGTGCTTCTACCGCGGCACTCGACTACGTATGCGCATTAGAGTTTGCAACAGTGTCTGCGCATATAACTTAGATTTCACGAGCCACGAAGAGTCCGCCACCGTCTCTGTGACTGAGTTTATTTGACTGAGTAAAAA
The DNA here is from genome assembly GCA_036924255.1 of Apodemia mormo. NCBI lineage: Eukaryota > Metazoa > Arthropoda > Insecta > Lepidoptera > Riodinidae > Apodemia > Apodemia mormo. The sequence continues at coordinate 35,946,034 of JAUPFN010000002.1, forward strand.
AAACAAAAAAAAACAAAATAAATGTACATAATATTTATAGATATAGATATATCACCATCCATGTTAATTTTACATGAATATATATAGATATACAGTCTTGTAGTTTTCGTTTTTTATTAATTGTAATTAAACGACACTGAATTTATTAGCCATTCACATTAGATGATCTACAATTGCCGATTAGAATTAAAAAAAACAACTCAAATAATTGATTTTTTCATAAGTTACAGTGTTTCCGGAGTTTCATACATGACGGACAGAAAATTTTTTGACCTATTTTCATATTTTTTTCCGTTTGTATTGCACTAAATTAATTTTTAGCAAGTATAGAATTAATCTCCATTAAATTATCTCGACAATAGTATGCAAAATATCTTGATTCCGTTAACTAACAAGGCTATAATACTAAAAATAGTTGCCAAAATAAGGCGAAAAAAATTTCCGAAGGTGGTATCAAGAGTCTTCGCAACCGGCGTGTTTGTATGAAAAGAGTGATGAATGTGGAGGAAGCGAAACAAGCCTGCAAGGATCGTGATGTATGGCACTTGGTTCTCTCTGCCTACCCCGTAAGGGATCTGGCGTGAAGATATGTATATATGAAAAAAAATTTTCGATCATAAAGCACTCTCTGATGCTTCGCATCATGAGTCGTGCAATAGTTTAAAATTAAAAAAACAAGCTATTATAAATAAACCAAACTAAAAAGTAGAAAATAAATAATAGTTTAAAAAAACTAAAAAACACGCTTTTTATAGAAAACCGAACTAAAAAATATAAAATAAATTTTAATAAATTTAAATTAAGAATGGTGTTAAAAATGTCAATAATTATAAATTAATAATAGTGTGAATAAAAAATAATAATTTTATTTTAAAAAAGCGTGGGGTGCTTTTTAAGATATTACCGAAATGATAATCACTCTACTCATATGTGTCAATAAAATATTTATAACTATTGACACCATGCACCCCACGCTTTTTTTTAAATAAAATTATTATTTTTTTATTCACACTATTATTAATTTATAATTATTGACATTTTTAACACCATTCTTAATTTAAATTTATTAAAATTTATTTTATATTTTTTAGTTCGGTTTTCTATAAAAAGCGTGTTTTTTAGTTTTTTTTAACTATTATTTATTATTCCTTATATTTAGGGAGTGAATATACTATTCTTTTAAATAAGCAAATATTTTTACGTATGTACATCAAGGTTTCGAATATAAACTGAGAAATGACATTTCATTAAAATTGGTTCTGCAATTACTAAACTTTCCCTGAATACGAAATATCATGAGTTGAATCCAAGATCCAACAAGATTACGAGGCAAATTTACATAAGACAGTTACAAGTATTTAAATATTTATATAACTAGCTGGTTCGCGCAGCTTTACCCGCAAGTAGTTTAGCATATCATCAAAATAGTTTTTCATATAAAATCGATTCAGAGGTTTAGCCGTGAAAGCGTGACAGACAGACTGACAGGCAGATAGACTTTCGAGTTTATAATATTAGTATGGATATGGATATTAATAAAGTGAATTGTGTGATGTATTTAAAAATAACTTACGATTGGCGCAATAATTGATGTTGCCAGTAAGGATCTTTGGTCGGTTGTAAGCGTTAGCTTGTATCTCAAAATGATAGTTGATGATGGTACCGTTAGGCATTGACGGTGGTAGCCACCTAATAGTTGCTGAATGCTCTTTCAAATTATCGGCTGTTAATCCTAGAGGTGGACTTGGTCCTGTAATGAAAAAAAAAACAAAGTGAACATTGATGAAGTTAATACATATTTGCTGAAATTGTTAAAACCAGATTTATATAAAATGTTTTTGTTTCATTGTTATCCTTAAACGAACGAACGAAATTAAACGATGAAATTAAAGTAAATAATTAAATTTATGCTTCTCTTAACAAGAGATTGGACAAAGGACACTAGAGGATAGCTCTAGGTTTAGCGATTTTACTTTCACAATATCTATGATAATAAGAACTACCAGAAAAATACTTTTAGGTACCTTGATTTGATGAATGATTTTATGATTAACCTATAACTTTTTTGAGGTGGATATATCTCAGGTCGTCAGGAGAAACGCCCGTTCGTTTGCTATCCAATGCTATATTGAATACGTTAATGTTTAAGGTACTTACTCTCAGGCAACGTCCGAAAGTATATGATAGCGCTCTGCGCGCCCTTCTTGTCCTGTTGCGTGGTGTAAGTCTTGACGTAGGCGGCGTACCGCGTGTAGGGCGACAGTTGCGTCAGCAGGTAGAAAAGCGGCTGCATGTCAGTGCACGGGTTGGTCAATATATCAGCCGAGTTCTTTACCGCTAATTGTGTGCTGTTCTTCGTTTCCTCCATTGAATAATCTTGTACATTCCACCTGGAACAATAAAAATGACATGAAATTATATGAACTAGTAACCGCACAGTTGTAGAAATTCAACTATATAATCTAGTGGCTGTGCCCACGACTTCGTACGCGTGGAAAAATTTCTAAGCTTAAACCCGTATAGTTCCCGTTCCCGTGGGAATTCCGGGATAAAAACTATCCTATGTCCTTTCTTGGGTCTCAAACTATCTTTGTACCAAACATCCAAATCAGTTCAGTAGTTTAGGCGTGAAAAAGCCAGACAGACAGCCAGACAGTTACTTTCGCATTTATAATATTAGTATGGATATATAAATTTTATGTTTTGCACTTCTACGTAGAAGTAAACGTTAAATATGCCAAATCTCATTTCGCAAAATTTTTATAAACAGGTGTACCAAAATTTAATTTGAAAGAATTTGATTCGTGAGTCAGGCAAAGTACTATTGAGCTTTATATCATCTAGAAAATTCATAGTAGCAACTCAGAGCTTGGTGGTGAAGTGTGAATACTCCCGCGAGCCTCGGAAGCACGTGATAAACAGATAACTGCAAGCAATGGTAAATGATATTCATTAAAATATCATTCAACACCTCCACATAAACCGGTGAATTGTGGTGAACCAGCTGCGTAGCAAGAATGGTAGATGAAAGGTTAACCAGACAGATACACAATGCGTATGTGGATGGATTTAGGTAGGGTAAGACCAAGACAAACATACCATGAGAGTCTTCGCAACCGGTGTGTTTATAGGAAGTGAGTAATGAATGTGAAGGAAGCAAGACAAATCTGCAGGAATCGTAACGCACTTGGTTCTCTCTGCCTAACCCGTATGGAATCTGTCGTGAAGATATGTAAGTATGTATATAACAATGAAAGCTTAAGTAAACAGTGACTATTATTATATATCGGTGTTACTAGTAATTAACCAGTGTTCAGTTGCAAGTAATAAAATTGGACCAAGCAAAGTGCTTTAACATTTGTATATTAAAAAAATCAGTCCATAAATCAGAGAGTGATGGTGTGGTCACACTGCTTGCCAACATGAGTACGAGTACCTATAGGTTCTGAGTGCTAAGTGTGAGTTTTTCTTTTCGCATTCAATCGTGAGCGCGTGTCGAGTTTACTATGATTTGTATGTGATTTGTACAGCGCCACCTAGTGGTAAACTGGTTTCTCACTTTACCACTAGGCGGCGCTGCACAAATCACATACAAATTCCTAGTAAACTCCAAACGCGCTCACGATCGAATGCGAAAAGAAAAACTCACACTTAGCACTCTGAATATCACCATTAAAATCGAATTAATACACAAAGAATTCTGATAGATATTTTTAGATAAAAGCAACAAATAACATAAAATTGCTGCCTACATTTTATTAATTTATAAAGAGGCAGATATTTTTTTTGTAAATAGTATGATGACAGATTTTATTATATTCTATGCAGATAGGTAAAAATATGTTTGCTGGCCATAGAGCTGTCGGACCCATTATTGAATGTCAAACAAGAGTTGAACAATACATAGAACGTGACATAGACCCACTTAACCTTTATCAATATCACTGTCAATTACCTCCACAGAACATATTATATTACTCTTATAAATTGAAATATATAGCAGCAATAAAATACTTGAAAGAGAAGTTTTGGCTAAATTGGTTTTATTTTAATAACTAGCTGTGCCCGCGACTTCGTCTTCGTGGGAAAAATTCTAAAATGAAAGTAATCTAAGTAACTCCTTATTACAAATCAGTTCAGCCGTTCCAGAGATTCGCCGGAACAGATCTTGTGGTGAGGTCTAATGCCACATGCATAAGTTACGACGCCCGGTAGAAATACGAGCGTTACAAACTTGTTCGGCCTTCAATATCAGAAATATAGGATTCATCTATTGCGTATGTGTGCGATGCATGCATAAGTGTACCGGCACCCTACCCTCAAAACCGGAACACCACAAAAAAAAAGTATATTCACCCTCGTACCCCTGAAGAATTAGGGAGAGATAAAAATAGTGCACCCACGATTAGCCGAATATACTTACTCCCACAGGTGGCAAGCCTATCACTAACCGGGCACTTATCCAATTCCGGGCTACGTTTATAAGAGAAATAATATGCTTGAAATGATTGCTGACTGATGTATAACCAATGAGCTGATATTTTAAGTTCCTGCATCTCATTTTCTTATCAGCTATCATATAGATACGAATCAACATTTCATGAGCGCTCATTTTTCTCGTTAAATGAACGATGAATCCTATGTTTCTGGCACTGAAGGCCGAAAAAGTCGTAACGCTCGTATTCCTACCGGGCATCGTAGCTAAACGAGTACATAAACTCGTCTGGTAGACACTTGCAACCGCAAGATCGGGTTGGCTGTTTACATATTATACTACTCCCACTATAGAATGAATATGTCCACAAAATTTCAGCCTTCTGCAAGCAGATTATGAATTACAATCCCAATGACAAATTTGCTATCGTCTGGCGCATACTTGCAACCATTAAAACAGGTTGTCAATTTTTTTTAGACTTAAACAGATGTAAATTACAACATATTAAAATTGTAGCCTTGTGCGAGCAGGTTATGTAAAAAATATTTTTACATTTTTAAAATTTTTAAAGATGGTGACGCAACCGCAAGGCACCTACCAGAATTGCATTTTCTTGATTGCCCGGTACTAAAATAATATTTAAAAAAAAATCTAGCTTTGTGCCAAGTAGGTTAGTTGAAGGGTTCAATAGCTCTTAGACTAATATGAAAGGGATCAGCACATTTTGTCTCACGGGAACAAATTACACTGACTGATCTAACCCCAAAGTAAGCAAATTATTTGCTTGTGTTATGGGTGTTAGTTAACAATACTAATACATAGAAATACATATATAAATACTGGAATGTATTTAATAAACACCCAGACCCGAAAATACATACATTTATGCTCATCACACAAATGCTTGTCCCCGTCGGAGATCGAACCCGAGCCCCATCGATTGCGTAGTCAGGGTCGCTAACCACTCGACCAACGGGACAGTCAATAAAGGGAATCTGCTTAAAAGTTTTTTTTCTTTTTATTTTGCATATGTAATGTCTATCATAACTAAAATTATTTTCTCTTTACAATATTAGTACTAATTAATTACAGAAAACAAACATATAGTTTTCCTAATCATTTAATGCCACATCCATAAGTTTCTCACCCACTTTGATATTAAACACAAAAGTGACAGTTACCGACCTTGTAGCCAACAAGTTAAGGTAGAGCTATCATAGGGGAATGAGACATCGCAGAACTCTGCTAAGTATTCGCAATAATTGTGATATATCAATACTTAGCTCATTTTTCCAGAGCTACTTAACAAGGAAGCAATTTTTTTCTATACAACTAACTCCAACCACCATAGTTAAAATATATGTCTATGTTACGTTCTTTTACCAAAACCATTACTCACGTATCAGAACAAGCATCTCTCTGACCATAAAGGGTCACATTGTGCTCAGCAGGAATGTAGTAGATGGAATATCCCAGAAGTTTGCGCGTATCTTCAAGACAATACATATTCCAAGTAAGTATTGCCGATCGCTGGCCCAGTTGGCTGACGTTAAGATGAAGTGTGTCTTTATAACCTACAAGTAGAATAGTCAATAAATATCACTAATGTCAAATAATTAACAGCACTCCTTACCATGTTTTTATTGGGTACCTAATATTTATTTGTTAAATATTTGTATACAGTTTCTACAAAAATAAATATATAAATAGTTAAATAAATTAATTAAACTGTTTTGAAAAAGAAATAGCAAAGCGATAGATACAATAGGAAATTAATAAATATTCCGAAATGTTTTTGTATAATTCAAAATGTTTGAAGTAGTGTATAATATATTTATTAATATAGAAAAATGTTTGGAGTTATTACCTCACCGAGAGACGGATTGTACTTGAACTACTTACACGTATTTTACTTACAAGATCCCTGATCTCCATTGTTGTCTTGCGACACTTCAGTCACACTAAAAGTAGACTGCGGGTCCTTGGTCATATTCTTGAGTGGTAGTATGTTGTCATAGCATAGTTTCGGATTAAAATGTATAAAAAGACGGCCGGTTGTTATTTCTATAGGCTTGTGTACAGTCCAGTTCCAAAGCATCTCGAGATTCTGGTTGTTGAATATATAGAGACTTTGTCCTCTGTAACAAAAAAAAAGCTTATATACGCTTTGTATTATTATTGCTATTAAAAATTTACTGAAGTCGAAATAATATTCAACTTTTAATAATTATATGTTTCCGTGTTGATCTTGGCCCTTTTTAAAGAATACTATCTGCCTTTTTGCCAGGTATTTCGTAGGAGTCAAATAAAGGACTATCATATCGTTACCATTATCAGTACTAGGTAGCACAGTTCTCGCTCGGGTTTGGTCACACTTACTATTTTCTTTCGCTACAGCATCATTGTTTGTCAGTGTCTTATACTGGTTTAGAGGTTAAGGTACCCGGTAAATATATACATTTGATAGACATTCACACCTTAGAGATAGCAACGCACCATTAACATCAGCGAAAAACATACGCCTGCGTGAAAACGGTAACTTCTTATGTAATGTCTAGTCTGATCAAGGTTGATCCTAAGTGCAAACTTAATTTGAATCCTAGACAAAAGGGCGAGTTTTTTATTTTAATAGACAGCAAACAAGCAGACGGCTCTCATGATGGAAAGAGAAATAATCGCCTATACACACAGATAAAAGATGTTAATTTATTTATATTTGATTATTTTATTGAGGGATGCTCAAAAAAAGTTTATTCAAAGCTCATTGTGAGCAGAGCCGAGCTGCATGAACGAATTTCTCAATCTGCTGAGGATATCAACTCTCGAGGATATGCCCGGCTAATAAGTAGATCTTTTTTAAGAAGATGTAGGGCAGGTATGGAGGCTGACGGCAAACAATTTGAACATTTGCTGTAATAAAAAATGTTATTTCCCTATGTATCTGACTTCTATTCCAATAAACCTAAACTAAACTAGGTCAAGATTTTTTATTATTTTATTAACTTTACTTACTTTTGTTGACTTTGGTAAAAGTGGCGTCACTCTGTGTCTCGCTCACTCATGGCAAACATGTCCACCATCCATCTCTCTCATCATTTTGCCTTAAAATTAAGAACCTACCAAGAGCTTGTGCGAATAAAAATCATTTTAACTGAGTAAAATGGGTTAGCAAAAATTGGGTTACTTGAGGTTTTTATTATTTTACTCGTTTTTTTAGCATGATACTAACAAGTATTGTACCATTTTACAATCCTGATTAAATGCGCCAACTTGTAATAGCACTTGCCAAGGCACTCTAGTATTTTTGAAAGGGCCTTTCAAAGTCAACAAATTTTGAAAATTTTAAATTCAAAGCTTAACAAATAGTCTTAATTCTAGGAAACTTGGGGCAATTGGGTCATTATTTTTTATTATGATTCTAGAAATGTTATTAGGGTTACGGTTCCAAAATTTAAATGAACAAAAATAATAAATATATACAAGTAAATATATCATGAATAAAATAATGGGACATTACAGACTCACTTATTCATGCCATGTCCGCCAATCTTCTCCAGGTTCCTGAGAAACATCAGAGAAACAAGTGGTTGCGATCGTACTATTCTCAGACTGCCTTCGATTTCACGGATTTCCCCCAATGTAGCCTCTAATACTGCCATTGAATTTCCTGCAACATCATATTAATTTGTTATACATGTATAAGATTTATTCCATAATAGTAGCATAGCAAACTTAAACTGCAATAATAGTAAGACAAAATTAATAAACACGTGACATAGGTGCATTTATTTAAAACTTAATGAATGATTATTATTAAATTTGGTTGACATAGCATTACATATTAAATAATATATTTTTATTGATAGAAAATGAAATATTATAAAAAGTAAAAAAAAAATATGAAATATTATCTGCTATAATAATACTTAATAATTAAGGACATTTATAAAATACTAGCTGTCAGGCGCGATTTTTTCCGCGTGAAAAAAAAAGATTACTTCCGTTTGCTCAGTCGGGTAAAAAAGTAGTCTATGTCACTCCGGGATAATATAGCTTTCTAAAGGTGAAAATATGTTTAAAATCGAACCAGTAGTTTTTGAGTTAAATCGTTGCAGACAAAAAAACAAGCAAACAATCAAATCTTTCCCTTTTTAGTGAACAATCAAATCTTTCCTCTATTAGTTTATATTAGTATAGATATAATTTTTGTATAATATCCTACTCTTTCCTAAATATGTTTGCTGTGCCCTGCTGGTTCCACAATTATTAACGATTGTTTTGTAACTAAATGACACATCTGTTCTTGCGTAATCTAGTCACGTTTCTTTTTTTTACTGTCGATAGGGAAGCGCTAAACTACTAGTAAACTGTCGATACGTGGGTTCAAAATAAAAAATAGAAATAAGCCTCAAAGTAATCCAAGCGGGGACGGTCTAAGCTATAAGGGTGGAGATCAATTATTAGAACACAAAAGACTAATAAATATAACATCATCAACATAAATAAAACATCAGACTAATAAAAATGTATACAGCTACTTTTTTATTTACAAGTTACAGTTTGTCCATTTTTTTTTTTGTTTGTAGATTTTTTTTTACTTTCCTTATTAATATGCCAGACCAATTCCATTCAAAAGAGAAAATAAAAACACTTTAGGTATAGTATATTCATACATCTTATATAGAAAATTTATAATTGCTATAAATATTTTCAAGTGGTCTAGTAACAGTTTTTTCAAGAATATCAGTGCCGGACTTATTTTTTTTTTTAATTTTATTAATCAACATGTTCCTTCCTTCACCAACAAACACCTTCAAATGGTGAAACATTTTGAGTATATGTTATGCATGAATTTAGAAAATAATATGAAGTCGCATGTAAATTCTTAAAATCGCATGTAAATCTTAAATATGACACATGATGATCACAGGCCGAGCAATGCTTATCGGTTTATTTCGACCTACAAAAATCTCAAATCCAGAATTTGGTATTGGCTTGTTTACATCCCCTGCTACGGAAAACATTGAGTCCTCGCAATAAACAAATAAAGCAGCGATACTCGTATGGAGCTAGAGGATTTACCACTCATTTCACTACCCCAAAAAATGGTGAATCTAGGTTTTTTTTATATCATAAGATAGCAAACAGGCAGATGGGTGTCCTGGTGGAAATAATCAACCATCGCCTATAGACGCCAAAGATGTTAATGGTGCGTTGCTATCTTGTGGCGAGGTCTAATGCCACATGCATAAGTTTACCGGCTACCTTACCCTCCAAACCGGAACACGACAGCGACAAGCACTGACGCTATTGCGGCAGGTAAGGCGGTAGTACCACACCCGGGCGAGACAATGCAGAACTCTACCACCTAGTAGCCACGATGGTAGTGACTCGATAGCCAATCGGTCGCCTTTTACGACCTGCCTAGCGGAACGGCAGTCGGCCTATTTTGCAAAGGAGGCCGGGACCCACACGGCGAGTGCGGTGCAATTTACTTTGCTTTAGCCTGAAAAAAACCGGCGAAATGATATCTATGTTTTAGTAATTATTTTTATGTTTCGTTTACACAACTGCTGCAACACACACTAAGCGGAATTGTAACGTTGTCGCCTCGCCTCAAAACAAGCTTAAGAACCGCAGCGCGGTACGGTTAACGAGCCCCGCGTTGACGGTTCCTCGTCCAGCACTTACGTCTATCCGTACCCGACCTTGCAGCACACTACCACAGACTACTGAAAACTAACAGAAGTCAACATACATACAAGTAATATTCGAGCAACGTATCACACGTTACAAAATAATTCACGTGTCACACCATTTATATGTATCGAAAGCATCCATTACATATAACGCGAGCGTGATTTAATTTCACGCGAGCGAAACTACTACTTAAGCTTAACACCGTACCACCAGCTAGAAGAGAGAATAATATGTTTAATATGTTATTTCACTTTACTAATCACTTATGAATAGTAATCACTGCGCGGCGACGTAACATACGGAATAAAATGCACACACTGTAAAATAATCGTCTCTAATAAAATATAACGGTCGTGATTTATCACCTGTGATGTAACAGTGACAAAAATCAAATAATTTGTTTTTAAAATTAAGTGTTTTTAATTGTGACATAAATGTATAATCTATAATTTCCATCGCTATTCGGAACAAACTGTCCCGAAATATTCCGAGATATCGCCTCCGTGAGAGGTGTCTGTGTGTGCGTTGCTCGAATATTACTTGTATGTAAATAGACTTCTGGTAATCTCCAGTAAATGTTCTGTGACATTACTGTTAAAAAAACGTGCAATCATTCACAAGACAACTTCCAAGACGTAAGTGCGGCGTCATCTAACCATAGCTTAATCAACGTTCCGGAGCTGCTGATCAGTTTTGGTTACGTGCTTAGGTACGTAAGGTTGACGCCTGGTTGATGGCGAGGCGAAAAGCGAAACGGCGATGATCCCTTTTAGAGTTGATATGTGTGCTATAACCCTAATAGATTTTTTTAATAAATTATTAAATCGTAAAGTTACTAAAAATAGCGTCAAGTAAATAATTATACAGTATGTAAGGTACATTATATATAAGACGGTCTATCGAACAATAATTAAGAAAAGACCATTTTTACGCTCTGGTTATGATGACAATTCGTTTTTTTGTGGGAAAATTTGCGTTTTTTGACATTTCTTATTTTCACGCAATGTAAAGCATATGTTGCTCCGACTCGTTGCGCCCGCGGAACTCTCAAACCAGCCGTTTATTTTGTGCAGCATATGGCAATTAATACATTGCTTATTTTGTGTATTTTCTTAAATTTTACTATTTTTTTAAAGAGCACTGTAGAATACAAAACAAATTATACAATATTAAACTAAAAAAATATCAAAAATATCCCACACAAATTTCCAACGGTTTTCATCTCAGAATCATGGTCTAAAGCTATCTATGGTTTCAATTTTCGGTAGACCCTCTTACACGCTGCATTATATTATGTTCTATATCTATATTCTATTGGCGCTTCTTGTTTGGCCGACCCGACACCGGCCCCGGCCCGACACCGACAATACTCAATGCGACGGCTCGACACGACACCGACAGTCTTCATTAGGCACGACTTTATATAAATTCAGACGTGGACAAGAGCGATGCGCGATGTCAGCATATAATAATTATTAATAGAATGTATTTGTTGTATTTAATATATTTAAGACGCTAAAAAAAGAAATGTTTTGAGACGATTTTGGGTGCATCCAATTATCAAAATGGGATATTTAGATGGCATGTACAAAAATTTATTTGAAAAACTAATTGATGAGCCAGATAAGTTTTTCAATGATTTCGCATGACTATTGACGTCTTTGATTATTTACTAATGCACTAATTAACGATGAAAGTTGCGGCGGGGTGTGTGGCCGATTTCGGTTATTACGCCACTAGCATGCCTACAAGGAAGCGTGCGTGTGTACAAAACACGTGCATAAAGATGCCAGCCCTACACCAGCAGGAAGCTTGATGCCAATGACATGCCGGCGCCGACACCGACATGACGGTGCCGGTGCCGGCACGTCGGTGTCGGCCTGGCCGGTGAGACAGCGTGCAGTACAATTGTCAATTTCATAGAATTATGCGTCCACTGGTGTCGGTGTCGGTGTCGATGTCGGCGTCGGGCCGGTACCGGTGTCGTGTCGGGCCGGCCAATCAAGAAGCGTTCTATCGTGTACAGGCATGTACATGAGTTACCGGAGATGGCCCGCATGGCGATGTCCAGCGTGCCCTTAATGTGCGTGCAGCCGCGGAACGACTCCGCGGCCGCCACCGAGTCGATCTTGCCGCCCGGGCACTCGCGCCGGCACCCACGCTCGCCGCACGGTACGCAGCGACTGTTGTTGCCCTCACCCACCTGCATTATGAAACAACTCATCAATTAATTTTACACTTTCAATTGTCGTCACTTGGTGAAATTTTATTATTATTATTTGGAACTTGTGTATTATAGTTATACTTGTATTAGACTATAGGCACAGAGATAGTAACAGAAATCAGGCACAAACTGTTCCAAACCATTCCAAGATATTGCATCCGTGAGAAGTGTCTATCGTTGCTCGAATATTACTTGTATGTAGTTTGACTTCTGTTATTTTTCAGTGCTATAGGTATAGACTAAATTATTTTTTGAAGATGCTTTAATAAGCGAAACCGGTTGATTAACTTAAAACAATTTAGTCTATATATACTTATCTATAGTGGAATAAAAGTACAAGTGCATATGAATTTGCATATGAATTTCAACTAATCATAAATTAATATCACAGGTTCAAGAAGTCCCTTTATGTATTTTTTTATATCATAGGACGGCAAACGAGCCGAGATGGGAACCATCAGGTATAGAAAGCAAAGAAGTTAATGGTGCGCTGTCATCCATATGGCGGAGATATAACATCTCACCACGCGTAAATTTACCGTCTGTCTAATGCTGGTTTCCTACAGTTGATCAGCCGGCCATCATTCACAGCAGTAACCATTACTAACCAATTAAATAATAATGAGGCTTTCCACAAGTTGTTTGGACATCTGGTAACTCGAAAATTATAGGAACAGTTTTGGCTTACTCCTCGTGGACAATGTCACTATTCTACTATGATAATAATGGTGTGCAAATATTTAAAAATTATTAAGCATGTTTTTCATAAATATTTTAAATTTTATACATACACTATTTATTTACAAACTTTTAAATATGATTTACATTACATAAATCAAACTGAATTTGAAATTACTTTTACTTATGTACATTCAGATATTAAGATAAACCTATTTGACTACAGACATAACATTTTTTACAAGGTTAAATTTATTTTCCCAATTATTATTTGCAAAAAATACTATAGAAGTATTATGAAGTCATCTGTATCTGACAAGATGGAACCATGGGAAAGTTTAAAATTAGAAAGTCAATTTATGTAAATTAATAACAATATATCTCCCAAAATACTGCATTGAGGAACTCCATATTATGCAAAAAAATAGACTAAATTTATCCTTAATTTTAAGTCTTTGGTTCGGTTTGACATTTAGTCTGTTAAATAATTTTACTGATGTATCCAATCCTTTCTAGTTGTAATGTTTGTGTACAGTTTAAGATGAGTGCAGAAGATATGTAAGGGAAAGTCAGCATACAAGACACACCCAATGAAATTTTCTTACACTGATTTATTATTAAAGGTATTACAAAAATGATGAATAAATAAAAATGTAACCTTAATAATGTGTGCGTGTATAGCTAATTCTATTGTTTCTACATTATAAACCTAAATTATTAATTATATGTCATTGACTTTAAATATAGTGTGGTAACCCATACACTAGTTTTAAAATAAGTTTAAACATAGTGTTAGAATCAAATGCTTTGGCAAAGTCTAAATCTAATCGTAAAAATAACATAATATATTCTGAGTGAACATTGTGAATGATGTACCTCAGTGTATCCACTAGGGCAGGTAAATATGCAGCTGCGGTTGTTAAATATCTTGTATCGCTTTTCAGAGTTCGACTTCTGATCGTTGCCTAAAGAGTGCGGTGGTGTCATATTTCGGCACTCTTCCTCCGTCACGCAGCGTCGCGCCAACTGTAAATATAATACAATTTCAGTTTTTCTGGAAACCATAAATTTCCCGACACCGAAAACATTTAGGGTAGAGAGACAGGACCAAGTGCCTTACATCCTGATGCAAGTAGACTCACCTTGGGTCATCCACATTCAAACTAGAGTCTTGCAAACGAAAGCTGAACCCAGTGTTTTTATAGCAGCAACACTGACGAAAATGTCGTCATGGCATTGCTGTCGTAATTTGTGCAATTACGCTGTGTAGTAAAGCGTAGGAACTTTGATAATTTTCTCCCTTGTATTGAAACGTTATATAAAATAAATACTTGTATCATGTTTACACTAAGAATTGCTGAATATTTACAACTAGCTGTTGCCAGCGACTTCGTCCGCGCGGAGTTCGTTTACTTCGCACTGCCCCTCCCCCATAGGTGATAGCGTGTAGCCTATATGTTGACCCGACCTATTAGTAATATTCATACAAAATTTGAAGTAAATCCATGCAGTACTTTTTGAGTTCACCCCGGACATACATACAGACAAACAGACAAAAATTCTAAAAACTATAATTTTGGCTTCGATATCGATTGTAGATTACGCCCCAAGTATTCTTTAAAAAAAATTATTCAATGTACAGTTTTGACTTTCCTACGATTTTATTATATGTATAGATAATGTACTTCGATGTGACTAAAATAATAATATTATACCTAAGAATTCACGAGACATATATACATCTATAAGCGAATATGTGATCATGATACCCAAAGATGTAGTCTAAGGAACAGATTTAGAATATTTTTTAAGTATTCCTATAATTTCTTAACTCGTTTTCCCCAAGTTGGTCCAGAACCCCTTTGAAGAATAGACCACCTGCAGTAATGCCAGGCAGTTCATAAGAAGCGAACGACTGGCTATACGAGTCATCATCGTCATGGCTACTAGCTGGTACTACCTTACCTATTCCTGCCGTAATAGCGTCAGTGCTTGTCACTGTCGTGTTCCGGTTTGGAGGGTAGCGTAGCTGGTAGTTATGCATGTAATAACACCCCGCTACAAGAATAGAAATGCAGCATTAACATCTTTGGTGTCTATAAAATTAATTCTGTTCTCAAACTTAAAATTTCATTTAGCCATAATGAAAATAATAGATATACATTTGTATACATATATTATGATGTATGTTACACAAATTTAGATTGTGCAATGCTCATTTTTATCAATTTAATGGACATATTCCGAATCCATATTATTTGAAAATATTAAGTTTCTTCAGTACTTTGCAATGTAAATTTTAACAGTGCCAAATTTCATGCTCCACTATCCGCATAATAATCTTAAAAAGGCGTGCAAGGTTTTTGCTTCACATATGTATTAATATATAGATATTATAATAATATATTAAAGCGTTTGACGCTAAGTCTTCTCTAATTTATAAAAATACATATTAAGATAGACAATACGCACATAAAATATTTAAATTTATAGGTACCTCATAAGTGTTCGCTGGACAATGCTCCATGCAGGTGCGTTCCTTGCCGTAGCGAAAAGAGAAGTTTGCACAAACATGGCAGTCGCTTGACGTGGGCCCATCACAGCCGCCCAGGCAGGTAGAATGACAGCACGTTCCATTATCTGTGCATGCACGCCCGTTGCAATGTGCCGGACATTCTAAAAAAAAATCATTACTAAGGGTGTCAGATGTTGTGGCGGAGGACGGAAGAAATTTTATTCCGGCAGTAGACATCATGGACCACAGATTATAACGATGATTACATGAATTAACGGTGTAAAATATTTAAAAAAATATATTATCATGCTGATTCCCTTTAGAGGCAGTAAGTATGAACTAAATTTCTTTAAGACCCTTGGGTTATTATTACATTGACCGAATTTGTCAACCTTAACTCGCTTATTTTGTAAATAGCCTATTCCACTAAAACATAAAACAACGGAATAATATATACATTTATAACAGTCCTGAGCCCTATCCTACTAATATTATAAATGCGAAAGTTTGTAAGGATGAATGAATGGATGGATGAGATTTGTTACTCAATCGCGCAAAAACTACTGAGCGGATTTTGATGAAATTTGGTATATCATGATCTGGAATAGCAGTTTTTTCCGCGGGATTTATCGAAAATTTTTATAATGCAACAGAATGTTGTTCCCGGGTTCCTTTGAAAAATAGGTCAACTGCCGTTCTGCCAGGCAGGTCGTAAAAGGCGACCGATTGGTTATACGAGTCACTACCATCGTGGCTACCAGGTGGTAGAGTTCTGCATTGTCTCGCCCGGGTCTGGTACCACCGCCTTACCTATTCCTGCCGCAATAGCGTCCGTGCTTGTCGCTGTCGTGTTCCGGTTTAGAGAGCAAGGCAGCCGGTAAACTTATGCACGTGGTATTAGACCTCGCTACAACATAGCAACGCACCATTAACACGTTTGGTGTCTATAGGCGATGGTTGACTCTTTCCATCAGGAGACCCATCTGCTTGTTTGCTATCTTACGATATAAAAAAGACTGCAGGGCGCTGTTGGTATTTTATAAAACCTTAAAGCTGTCAGTTCCTTTTTTTGTTATTTGATAATATGTGCCTGATTTGTCGATAGGTTTGCTACCTGTCAAATCATGAGACTTTGTACCTTTGGCTAATCCTGGGTGCGCTCGTTGCACGTCTGCCTATCTATTGGGGAATATGAGCGTGACGGTACTCATGTATTCTATATAATTAATTCGTAATAATATTAAATTGGTATATTATGTATAATACCTCTCTTCTGGCAGTGCTTATTATCCCAACAAAGCAACCGTCCGGTTGAATCGGCTGGACACTGGAGATGTGGATGTCGATGGTCCTCTAAGCGACTTTGAGCATTCGGACATAAGTCGCAAAGACGAATGTCATAGTTATCCTGAAAGAAGAAAGAAAATTAATGAAAATATAAAATTAAAACACTTTTTCAATACCTAGATAGAAGTGACCGCCCCAATGGCCGAGTGGTTAGCGAACCTGACTACGCAATCAATGGGCTTCGGGTTTGACTCCGGAAAAGAAAAGGCATTTGTGTGACAAATATAGGTGTTTGTATTTCTTGGTTAAGGTCTTATTATGTACGTGTATATTTACTTATTATATATATCTATGTATTAATATCATTGACTAACACCCACATCACACACAAATAATTTGCTTACGTTAGGCTTAAAAAAATGGATACAAACCTGCAGAAGGTTCACTTGATGGCAAGTGATCACCACTGCCCATGAACATTCGCAATGCAAGATGAGTAAATGTGTTTTCAGCCTTTTAAAAATGAGTTAGCTCCGTTGTTCAATCTGTTTGTGTGTCTAGGCTCCTTTGAAGAATAGACCGTCTGCCGTTCTGCCAGACAGTTCCTAAGAGGCGAACGATTGGCTATGCGAGTCGCTAGCACTGTGGCTACTACGTGGTCGAGTACCGCATTGTCTCGCCCGGGTTTGGTACAACCACCTTAACTGTTCCTGTCAGTAATTACTGACGCTATCGTGTTCGGGTTTGGAGTATAAAGTAGCCGGTGAACTTATGCATGTTGCATTAAAACCTCGCCACATAGATAGCAACGCACTATTTCCATCTTTGGTGTATATAGGCGATGGTGTCTTTTTCCATTACGGGAGCGATCTGTTAGCTTGCTATCCTATGTCATAAAAAACCCGCTTGTATTTGATTCCAAAAAAGAGGAGTGCTGGGCGAAACGGCTCCTTGTACCTAAGGAATTGCGGAGTTTTGATAATTTTAATCCAACAAAAACCTCGAAAGACTCCCCATCACGCGATAGAAAATGCACGGCCAAACTACATCACTGCGCGATGCCAAAATTTAAAGGGATATCTGTCACTTTATCTACTTGGTGCAATTTTTATTGGCAATTTTTCACCCACATTGCGCTGGGAGGTCCTTATTTCTAACTAAGAAATCCAAGGCACCAACTCAGTTCATTTTTATTTACTATTTTATGATTAACGTGTATAACTAAAATCGCATCTAATTTTTTCTCTTTCATCAGGCCGGCTATGAGTTTTTCTATCTTTATCATACACAATATTATAAAAAGAAAAAGAACTTAATTGAAGAAAAAATGCTGATAGAAATGTGTCTGAATCTGAATTTCTCCATTATTTTAACCAACAAGCAGAAGACTCTCCCATCCGCTTAAATATATGGAACGAAAAAAGAAGAGAAGATAATCTCGTCATTGAAGCCGTTAAGCTCAATACATCCAATAATTCTAAAGATTTTCCCGTGGTCCTTCGATTGTCGTATTCAATGATTACTTTGTCCACCGAAAAAAAATCATTTTTCTCGTGGCACACATAATAATATAAATGAGATATTATTCAGCAGTGACTGTGAATGTGTTCATACCTCACTTATCTTAACGCTGATTTTTTTGCTTCGAGATCTAATGACCCTATCACCCGCTAGGATGACCAAAAACCAACTAACCAACATTATTAGCTTTGTGCCTTCGGCTATGGCTGAGCAAACCGTCGTGGCACGACAGGGATATGATACTACGTACGTACGTAATACGTTGCGAACGCGTTCGCGAAGCGCAATGTTTTGACATAAAAAATAAAATATTTATATAAATTGTACGAGACGTTTCTAGAGCATTCACAAACCCGTTGTGGCACGCATATTTGACTAAAATCTTAAAAATTTGAAGGGCATTTCCACGTATTGCTATGGGGTCGTAGATTCAAAATTTCGAATATAACATCAAAATAAATAACATAAAACATACCCTAATTATGTTGTTTTCAGGTCCTTCTGCTATAATTCGAGACCAGTCGATAGTGTTAGCGTAGCACAGGTGGTCATTATTTTGGATGCGGACAGCTCCTCTCTCTATTCTTGATAGCGAACGTAGTCCAAGTGCCTGTAACAAAAATACATAAATAACTTTGCATTCAATGTGCCTATACATATTAATATAATAAAGCTATTTTTGACTGCTTTGAGCTGTAAACACTTACACACTAAGCAGGAAGTTTTAGAGATAGCCTGCATGGTTAACCGGTTTATAGATGTTTATTGTTTGTTGTTATATGACTACAAACATTACTAATGACCACGAGGACCACAAACTTGTCCCTGACCATGAAGAGATCGATTTCTTTGAAGACTCGCACGGATTTGTTTGCTTCACTTTATCTACTCTGATCAGTACTACGCACTAAGCACTAAGCTTATCATAGCCGTGTTCACTACTACTCCTACTAGAGTTTGTTTACAAGACTATTAAATGTTTATATCACACAACAACAATGAATGCAGTAAAATTGCAACAACTGACTTCCAATCTCCTGTACGTATCTCTGAAACCCTGAATCGTATCTTTGCCAAATTTATATGACTAAATGGAAAGTAGACCCTCCCAAACAAAAAAGAATTTTCCAAATCAGTTTTAATAAATGACCGAGTTGTGAGGTAACATTTTTTTTAAATACAGCTGATTGAGAACCTCCTCCCTTTTGGAAATTCTGTTGAAAAGATCACAAGTTATATATAAATCACTGTTTTATTCATAACTTGTCGTTACCTCGAAATTCGAAGTAATTTAAATAATAATCCTTAGCTATATATCTTTACATTTGTTACGCCCAATCCTTCATATACCTAACCATTAGGCTAGCCAAATCTCAAACTCCAAAAAATGAATCCAAAGTTTTTCGTTTCACGTATTAACATGAAGATAAACTAGCGCTACTTTCAATGCCTTGTATGTCTAATACAATTATGCACATGTCTACTTAAACGAATCGCTACTTATACGAGTCGAGTGATTGAACATATCTTCCTGCCAGATACTGCATTGCGGGCACACGTAATCGTAACTGCGCTGGGACTTGGGAATGACAAAACAAAACTAGTTGCACTCGAAAGGAATTAAGGTATCGTACTAAATTTATCCCTAGCTGCACTCGTTTGATAATTGATGAAATAAATATTGTCCATAAACAGTTTTTTTTTTAAGAATGAAGTCTAACTAGCCTGCATAGGATATGCAACGCAACGTGGGAACGTGGATTTTCAAATCGTTTTGTTACCAGTGAATAAATTATCTAAATGTCGATGTTGGTACGGGTCCTCTTTAAAGAATAGGCTTGTTCCCACTAAGCATGACTCGGATAATTAATTACGATATTACGGAGATAACAAAAAACTAAAATATTTATTTTAAAAGATAAGGATTATTAATATTTTTACGATATAATTTGTACAAAAATTGTCATTAAGTTACGTGACAGTAAACGCAAATCTGGGAGTGTTACGTCACACCGTGGTAAAATGTAATATTGTTTTTGACATTTATGTATGACCACGGCGTGATGTCATTACTGAGCGTTTAATTTAAAATTCAAAACACGAAATTGTTATTATAAGTGTACGATATTTAAAACAATATATTTTTTAATATGTATATTACCTAATAAAGTACTAAACAGTTTTTCAATTTTAATTAACTAACTTATTGATCGTGTGCCAGACTGCCACGCAGTTTGTTAAAGGCAAACGACTGACTGACTGCAATTGACTGGATTTGGTACCACGGCTTTACCTATTCCTGTCGCAATAGCATCATTGCTTGCCACTGGTATTTTCTGGTTTGAAGGATAATGTAGCCCGCTACCGATTTCAGCTATTTGTTTTGACACAGGAAAGGCATTTTTTATATTATAACAAACAAGCAGATGGCTCTCCTAATGGAAAGAGACAACTGTCGCTTACACCAAAGATGGTGCGTTCCATTTGACAGAAAGCAACGCACCATTAACATATTTAGTGTCTATATATGTATAGTAGTGTTTAATATTAATTATGATTTTTTTTATATATCATAAGATAGCAAACAAGCAGATGGGTCTCCTGATGAAAAGAGTCGACCATCGCCAATAGACACCAAGGATGTTAATGGTGCGTTGCTAAATTGTGGTCTAATTCCACATGCATAAGTTTACCGACTACCTTACTCTCCAAACCGGAACACGTCAGTGACTAGCACTGAGATAACAAAAAACTAAAACATTTATTATAAAAGATAAGAATTTTTAATATTTTTAAGGCGATTACAGCTGCGAACGACCTTGAGTTTCTAACAGGAGCAGCACAAATACTATTCCGCGCGCTTGCATGCCCAACGTCAAAGAGTATTTACAATGGATGCAGATACCTACGTTTTAACATTTTTGTTCACCTATATGAACTTTTATCATCATGAATCGACTGAATGTTGTCAAACTCAAAACCAATAACCAGTAATCGCTCATTTATCGATTACATATACATTCATTTTAGAAAAACGATTAATATCTAAAGAAAAAAATATATCGAAAATCGACAAAAAATCATATAACAATTTACGCAATAATAACAGTTACGTATCCTATTTCTTTGAAAGTTTTGTAATATACAATACATCCCGCATAGCACTTTATTTTAATACATACAATCAACAATTAATATTTAACAAAACCTTTCAAAATTTGATTTTGTAAAATGTAATCTCTTGAATAATATTTTGAAACTAACTAGCTTCTTAGTTTTTGTTTCAAAATCTCGTAAGAAAAAAGTAGATATATAATTTGATTTAATGTTTATAGAGGAAACTACTAAATAAGTTGGTTTATTTAGACTATTTGTATGTATAATATATTTAATTTATTTATTTTTAGTTGCGAAGTCCTCACTACCTTCAAATAGTACTAGTAATAGTAATAGTACCATTTTTTTTTAGTTTTGCTTTTTATTCCCTTGCTTAAATTATCTTCGTTATTCATATGTTTTATTTTTTTTATTTTTGAAGATTTATACAAAATATTGACAAAATACTTATCTATATATAGCTAATAAAACATTCAAACGTAAACGTAGGTAAGTATATGAATAGTCTCAAAATATTATTCAGCGTCTACTTGCAAACAAAACTATTATAAAGTACTAGCTTTCAGCCCCTTTAACATCCTCTTTTACCTCTTTAAGAGATAAAACTCATAGCATCCTTACATGCACGTTTATTTTATTGAATTAAAGAACATGACTAATAAATTTGAAGAGATTTTGATAAAACATATTTTATTTTTTCTACAAACTGTACCACTTTTTTTCATTCTTTGAAGAGATGACATTTGAAAAACCTTAAACTCGTATTCATTTAATTGTATTAAAAGTCATAAATACTAATTTTTAAATAATTTCTACAATATTTAACAATAAACAATCTATTTTTTATACAAACATCAATGCTTTTTTTACTCTTTAGGGAATGAAATTTAAAAAAGTCCCCAAATATATGATTCTTAAATTGTGTTGAAGAACATAAGTGCCAAATTAAAGTTCTTTTGACCATAAACGTTTGATTTTTCATATAAATTGTAACACACACTTTTACTCCTTTAATTGATGAAACTTCGAACATTACGTACATGTTTCTTCAATTTCGATTGAAGAGTATAAGTTCTAAAAAAATCCGAAAATTCGTACTTCTTAATTGTATTAAAAATCATAAATACTAAATTAAAATAATTTTATAGTAATGCAATAAATAAACAATTCATTTTTGATACAAGCTTTAAAGCCTCTTTTTACCTCTCTATGGACTAGAATTCAAAAAAAGACGTGTGGCACTCGGAGACTGCCGCGGTAAAGCTATTGCATAGCATTTTTTATCAACTTATGCAATTACAATTATATATTTATTTTATATATGCAGTATTTTTTTTTCTTTGTTTATTCATATTTAAAACACTTTGTACACAAAAATTATACGAGTACAGATATTCACTGTTGTACGTAGATGATAAATACCTATACATCTATATACTTTCTCACAAACAGCTGATTACGGTAGTTTTCCAATACAACCAATGCCACCTAAATGCGGGTTGCTGAACTAAAGAGAAGCGTGATATTTCAAAAAGTCATTAAAAGTTCTGGTATTTATCGATAGATGGAAAAACTAAAAAGTATCACCGCTGTGCCGGTCGGAGTCGGGGTGTTAGGTTTTTTCGTTACGGAATTTCTGGATTCGGTCTCCACGCTCAAGGCCCGCGATAGAAGCTATGCAATAGCTTAAAAATATTAAATTTGTATTTAATTTTTTTTCAGTTAAAGGATAATTTAATTACGGCATATAATTCATTACAACTCAAAAATGACAGAGTTTCATACAAACTTTCACCCCGTATTTCATCATCTTAGGGGATGAATTTAAAAAAATCCTTTATATATATATATCATAAGAACATCTGTAAAAAAACAGCCGTCTCGGTCCAAGCTCATTCTCAGCATTATCTACTATAAAAAAACATCCAAGCGTAAACGAAATGTTCAATTTCCAAACGGCACAACCTTACTATTGTGCCAAACGTCCTATCTGTACTATTACTCTTTGACTCGAATATGGAGAGCGGAGCACGCTAACATGCGACATAGCCTCCCCGTATGAACGCTAGCGGGAGACTGACTTTTAGACACGTGTAACACTGCACTGCGCCGCGCAATTGCGCTAACTCAATTCACTGAGCGGGTGTGTCAACTCACTTCAAAATGTGTTAGCGCACGGCGCAGCATAATTATACCAGACTACTTAGAGACTATACGCAGTAAACTCTCATTCATGTACACAATTATCATGAGTCATGACTCTTATGTCTTGCGACTCACTCTTTGAGTTACCAATGAACCAACGCAATTCATGCGCTGTGCGCTGTTTGTGTTATGAATCTGTAGTGTGCCGTGTGGCGCACGGTGTACGTTTCGCTCGCTGCTCACTTCTCTTTACCCCCGGGCTGCGTCAGATTTTTGCGCCATGGCGCAATTTTGAGTTAGCGCAATGAGCCGGCGCAGTACACTGCGCTTGAGTTACTGAGTTAACGCAAGGAATTTAGCTGAGTTACCCATGTCTACTGACTTTGGAGTTTCGACGCGAGCGCTGTCCGCGAATGAAATAATAAGGTTTTTATTGATTTAACAGCACATTATAATGATTTTGTAAAATTTTAAACTTAAATTTTATGAAGCAATAAATTGTCTGTAATAAAAAGAAAAAATCATCAAAATCGTTACAGTAGTTTGGAAGTTATAAGCAAATTTTTGCGTAAAAATAACAAAGATATTCGATTTTTTATATTTTATAACAATAAAATTTGAAAATACGAACTTAAAATTTAAACTTTATTATATTGTACGTATAATACATTTTTTTTTTAATTATTAGACCAACCGGTTAGCAGTAGTAGGCTTTCAAAGAGGAATCTATTTCGTAGTTTGGCATTACCTATCGCCTTAAGATACAACTCAACTCAGGAAACGTTACGTCACACCGTAGTAAAACACCATATTGTTTTTGACACTTTCATAGAAACCAAAGAGTAAGTAATATATGTGTCGCAGGTAAATTCTATACTTTGCCTGTATACAAACGGCGCGGCGGCGCAACGCGACGTCAGATTACAAAGATAAATACGTTTTAGGAAATGCCTTACGCTGAATGTAAAATTTCGTCAATCTGTATTATACATGCATAATATTATAAATGCGAAAGTTTGGATGTTTGGATAAATGGATGGATGGATGGATGTTTGTTACTCAATCACGCCGAAAGTAAGGAACGGATTTGGGTAAAACTTGGCATACAGATAATAACCTGGAATAGCACATAGGCTACTTTTTATCCCGGAAATAATAGTAGTTCCCGCGGGACATATCAAAAATTGGTATGATGCAAGGGTGGGCTGCACGTTGAAGCTAGAAATTTATAAAAGAAAAAGAATCGTCACGCCGATTCATTTGCGCAGTAAAGTGAACTGAATTCCGGGTAACCACGATTCATCGGTTCGTCGGTTGGCTAGATGGGTCATGATCCCAACTGCCCCATTTTTCCTGACTTACAACGAGACAGTTTTCATGCTCATCCAAGGAACAGAGGTGGTAACACACCACCATGATCAAAATACGAGCTAGAGGTGAGATTTAAATTTTCGAGAAAAACCTCGACAAACTCCAGTAATACTTTTGCTCAACTAGGGACTCAAACCCGGGACTTCATGATTTGAGGAAAATAGGTTAACACCTAGACCAGCAGACAGTAATAAATAAATTATAAGTAAAAAATTACCGTTAATCCTTCATTGTCGAACACTACTAGCGCGAAATCCTTGAATAACTGCATGCCTCGTATCACAGACAAGTTTGGAAATAAATCTCCAAGGTTCCGCACACCCCCTAGCCTGAAATATTAAAGTACCATTAACATTATTTATTTATCAAAACGTGTAGAAGATTTTCTGTTGTATGAAATCTCATGCGTAAGTTTACCAGCTACCTTACCACGAAAGCATGCCTACGCCATGCTACGACATTGACAAGAGGACCAGAAATCAGAAATACTTTTTTTTATTCTTTTTTTTTTATTAGGGACTTATGTCCCTATGGCGATTATGTCAGTCCTATCAGATTAAGCAAATCTTAGGTTAAAGAGACAGTGGGAGGCAGCGCTGTTCTAGGCATTTTTTAACGAACTTATACACATCAAGTGCTGACTCCGATGTCGGTCTATTGAGAATCAGAAATACTTTATTCAATAAAACTTTTTATAAGTTATTATTATGGTTAGAAAAATACGTTAAAATGGGACAGTGCTATCGTACCACGGTTACAAAAATATGTTAAAATGGGACAGCGATGTCGCACCATGGTACAACGGCTGCCGTATTAGAGATGCTAATAATGCTCCGCAAAAAAAGTATGGGCACAACTCGGAAAATCAGTCAAAGTTTAAAAATCCAAAACTAAGCAGCTTTCCGACTGGGGGTAAAATGAGTAAGTGTAAGAAGGACATACATATAATATATTCTTTGTAGTTGTTTCTCTTTCTTTTACAACCATGCTATAAATCTATATAATACGTAGGTCACAATAAAAAAAACAACATGTTATAACCAAAATATTATGTTTATTGTTTTTCAAAATAATCTCCTTTACATTTTAAACATTTTTTCATGCGATCAAACCATTTTTTGAAACAGGAGGACCACAGATCTGAAGTCATGTTTTCTACGTGACGTGCTGATTGAACGCTATCACTGCCTCTTCGGAGTTGGTAAAAGTAAAACCTCTCATCAAATCTTTGATTTTGGGGAAAATACAGAAATCACAGGGTGCTAGGTCGGGACTATGCGCAGGATGAGTGACGAGATGTACTTTTTCGAAAGCTAAAAATGACTTTGTTTTGTTGGCCGTGTGTGAAGAAGCGTTATCATGGTGTAGGAGAATGCGGCTTTTGGGTCGTCTTTTGCGAACTTATTCTGACACCCTGGGTAAAAAAATGGTAGAATACCACTCGGCATTAAAACTCTTTGATCTTCAAATGGAATTGTACAGATGGAACCCGTAGCTGAGAAAAAAAATGCGATCATTTTTTTACCAACGTTTCTCGCCTGTCTCGCTTTGGTTGGCCTCCTGTGACAATGTCATAAACAGCATTAGAATGTCCGTGGTCGTACTTCAGTAGCATCTGTGAGCACCATTCCACGCGAGCCCGCTTCTGACCCGCTGTCAGTTCATGAGGGATCCAACGACAACAAAGTTTCCGAACTTTCAATTCTTCGTGTAAAATTTTCTGAATTTCGCTCATACCAATCCCCAATAGTCCTCGAATTGTCTCATAGGTAATCCGGGTTTTTTTTCAATTAACCGCTTATCAGTAGCCACATTATTTTCGTTGACGGCAGTTGAAGGCCGCCCTTCACGAAATTCGTCATGTAAAGAAACTCGACCTCTCTCAAATTCAGCAAACCATCGCCTCACGGTGCTCAAACAAGGTGCTTCTCTCCCAAAAGCATTTTGAAGACGAGCAAGACAGTCTTGCGGAGAAAGAGAACTTTTAAAATCATAAAAAATCATCGCCCTAAAATCTTTTCGACTTAATTCTTTTTTCGTTGCGTACGTAGAACTTTAATCATGCTATAGTAATTTAGTACTATAAAATATTTGATAATTGTATTGAAAATAGCGTCATCTAGGACACGGATTGAAAAAGATTTTATTTCTAAAGACTTAAGATCTGGATTCAAGGTTTTTGCCACTACATACGAATGTTAAAAATAACCTTTTAATGTCTTAAATATATATTTTTAAATAAGATATTACATTACATTATATTTTTTAACTATTTGAACTATAAACATATATTGTTTTGTGGTAAATACGCTTATTTTTCAAAATAATAAAGTTTGGCCAATCTATCAAACAAAAACAACACAATTACAAATGGCGTCGTCATGGTGATAAATGTTGATACTCGTGCGCATTTTATTATTGAAATTCAGTTTGTTTTGTGTGTTTTAGTGTTATTTTCGTTGAGTTTGAACTTTTATTCTCCGGATTGCTTAATCGTGACACAAAATTAATATATTGTGCTATTTATTGTGAGTTAATAAAATCTTAAATTATAATATGAATGTTTTAATTCTGAATATATAACATTATACAGCGTGGCAATCAAACGAAGTTGCAAAAGGACTTGTCAGAGTTACATTTTGTTTGAATGGCACGCTGTATAGTGTTTGATAAATTCCTATTTACTATTAAAATTTCAATAAAAAAGTAGGTACCTATATTAAGCTGCCGAAACAAAATAGTTCTCATACTATAAGATAGATGACGCCAGTAGTACGCCATTATAGATTTAGAAAGTTGGCTATCTATACCTATAGTAATACACATATTTATCTAAGACTTTAATGTGTGATAAAAAAATAATTGACAAATCATTTCCCGCCAATTGTTTTTTTTTATTACTAAGAAGGTTGCAACGTTTTAAAAATATAATATTCGAAATTCAAATAATTCCGATTAGCTAGAAGTGCAAAACTTTTAGTGTGCCTCATGTATATATTGAGCCTTTCTAACATGAAAACTAAAATACTTCAAGTTTTCAGTTTGCCCCTACCAACCCGCCTGGCAGAGCGGCAGTTGGTATATTCTTTAAAGGAGCCCAGACCGATACGGATAAAATAATATAGGTACATATGGGTTACGCGAACGAAGTCACGGGAACTGTGTTTTGTAAAAAAATGTGTATGAGTAAAATTCTAATACAAAATATGTATAAATATTACCTGTAAATCAAGACGTATCCTGTGACCTCTCTGAGTTCCGGAAAGCTGACGTTTTCGAAGGAAGCAGCAGTAGCTTTTTCTATTAACACTATACTCAGGTGGCCTTCGATCACTCGACATTCGCGTAGTTTTTCCATCTGATGCGCGTTGTTCCTAATGTCTATCGATAGACATACTGTAACAATAGAAAAAACGACAATTATTATCGCATTTTATATAACTTGCTGCCCGTCCCGGCTTCGCACGTGTGGTATACCTAATGAAAACCTTTACAAAAGACCATGTAATAAAAATTCAAAAAATTTAGTTGTCAGTTATTTTGTCAACATATTGAGGATCCCTCTCACTACACTGTCTTACTCACTCATTCGCTTTTTATAAGTTAAAAAAATCTAGATTATATTCTTTCAAACGTCGGCACTTGGTGAAATTCAATTATTATTATTAGTTAAATTACTCGATCGATTAATTTACAATAACTTTGTGTATACGTGTAGTGAAACAAAAGTACAAATGC
Source organism: Apodemia mormo (assembly GCA_036924255.1). Lineage (NCBI taxonomy): Eukaryota > Metazoa > Arthropoda > Insecta > Lepidoptera > Riodinidae > Apodemia > Apodemia mormo. Next base: position 35,974,765 of record JAUPFN010000002.1, read on the forward strand.
ATTATTTACTAGTTTCAACTAATTAAAAATCCCTTATGATTTTTAAACATGTTCCTTAACATAAACCTTGTTCTGATAACAACAAACACAACAAAAATATGTTTTATTTTTATTCTTTACTAGCTGCAGCGTGCATCCCGCTGCGTTATAAAAGGTTTAGGCCAATCCCGCGGGATCACCTAATTTTTCCGGGATAATAAGTAGCCTATGTGCTATTCCAGGTCATAATCTACATATGTACCAAATTTCATTCAAATTGGTTCAGTAGTTTTTGCGTGATTGAGTAACAAACATCCATCCAAACATCCAAACTTTCGCGTTTATTTATAATATTAATATAGATATAGATACTCGTAATATAAATTCCAAAATTATGCGCGCGTAGATACAAACATTTCGGGGATTCGTTTTTATTTATACATGCATATGAACACATGAACATATTACATATACGGTCAAGGTTGAGATTTTCTTAAATAAAAAAGAAAACGACTAAATTGTATTAAGGCCGAACATTTTGCTCAAAAAGCCGGTCGTTGCCTTCTTTAGTAGCAAAATATATTCAGCACTACTTCACTTGTCACACTAATAAAAGTCTAGTAATAGCTGGAAAGGTCGGACACAAATACTAGGTTGGAAATGGCCCAATAAAGCCAAACCTGTCCGGGTTTTTTTCTCACGTACCCCATTGTGAGGGGTATCGTTGGATAGGTTTTTAAAAAATATTATAGGTTTGTGAAAACAAGTTTTCGATTAAGGGACTCGAACTCGTTTGTAAAAGATTAAACTTTTAAATGCTAATTTTTGTTAGAGTCAGTGTCCCGTCCCCCCCCCGACCCTACAAGCTAAACGGTTGGTTTTGGGGGTAGGAAAAAAATCATTGTAGTAGTAAATATAATGAAATGAAATGAATTGAAATTAAAAGGAAAACTATCACGGCTTAGAAGGCTTTTGAGTAATAGTCGACCAACTTATAAAATATACTTAGCGAATTTTTATAGGCGGTGAACCTGTGGTGCAGAATATTTGTCATTGACGTTGAATAGCTCAAATATTCATAGTATGAAACTATAAAATCCCTCTTCTTAGTGCCCATTATTGTGATGGGCAACTTCGGAACCCTACATTGCGTGTGGCCCGACACGCACTATAAGTAATTTTTCAGTGTTGTAATAGGTACAATCAATTACAACAGAAAAATGACTGCTGTAAAAAGCGCTTTTTATCTCATATACCTATGTTCTATGTTCTTTATCATATAAATAATGTAGTTTCACCGAATGCTAAAATAAACAGTGGATAAACAATTTACGTAAGCTTATCTTAATAATTGGCCAGCAACTTCTTCATTCAATTAACTATAACAGCAGTTTATTATTGTACATAATCATAGAGGAACGTAGCGAGGCCACGTTACTGCGTAGTTTTAATCTCAAAGCGGATTGGAATGTTTACGCAGTACGCACTAGGTACTCATGGAGAAGGAAACGGCATATTTTATAAACGCAATACGTGCATTGCGCATGTGCAAAAATTACGGGTGGACTCCATCAAATTTCAAAATGGCGTCTTAATTTCATTTGTTTCGAAGTTCGTGATAAAATTCGCACTATTATTCTAGAACAATATTAAATAAACATATCTAGCGATTAAATATTCTAGTTGAAATTATTACAAAAGAAGAAGTACCGCCGCGTTGGTCGTGTGGATATCGATCCTGACTACGTTTACTATCATTTGGGCTTGGGTTTTATCCCGACAGGGAAAAACATTTATGCGATAAGTAGACTCCTTCATCTGCTACCACAGAATAAAAACATTTGAGTTTGAGTTTCAGACACTAAGTAAATAATAAAATATTCGCTAGAACACTATAACACGAATTGATCTAATAACCACAAAGTAACAAATTATTTGCTTGTGGTTTCGGTGTTAGTCAACGATACTAAAACATAGAAACCCATATAAATAAGAATATATTCGTTATTAATAAACACCCAAACCCAGAAATACAAACATTTATGCTCATCACACAAATGGTTGTCCATATCGCAAATCGAACCCGAGCCCCATCAATTGCGTAGTCACGATCACTAAACACTCGATTTAATGGTCATTTTAGGTGTATTTCAAGGTTTAAGTATTTATTAAACAAATTTAAGTGGTTGTATAGCATATTAATAGGGGTATATTGTTCCTAGTTTCAAATAAAATATTTAAGTATTTATATTTATATCTTATCTTATAAAAGTATCTTATTAAATTTGAAATAATTATTTTTTTGAGATTTGAAAATAGTTAACAATGATACACCTTCAGTATTATCATTATAAGTTATATATACTTCGTCATTCAAGCTCATGCTTCAAAATTCCTTCTATTTTTGGGCTTTTTATACGTCTGTGAGCAGTTACGTATGAATTTGGTATTTTTTTAACGTATTTGCGAAAATAATTTTAGTTTCAGTTAAAATTCGTAACTTAAAATGATAACACTGAAGGTGTTTTCAAAATTTCTCAAAATCTTCTGGGTCGACTTGGTTAGAATTTTCAGGAAGTCTAAGTTAAGCGGAATCCAATCGAATGCCATCAACCGCGTTTTTATCGGTCCAGCCGTTCAAAAGGTAAGATATGTTTACATACACACATACACACACATACATACATATATTCATACAGACATACTGACGTCATCGTAAAATTAGTCAGAAAAAGTTTCAAGGACCACAAATCCTATAGTGACTTGTATAGCCAATCGATCGCCTTTTACGACGTGCCTGGCAGAATGGCAGTTGGCCTATTCCTCAAAGGACAGCCCGAACCGATACGGGGGGAGGGCTTATTTAGAAAACAATGTTACGCAAGCAGTTTGTTTTCCTGAGCCTTGATATTCTTTGCTCTTAACATTCCCCACAGACGGCAATTCTATGTACAATTTGATCAATTCGACAAGTCGAATCGAAGAGACTTTATATCTCTTTCCTTAATTTTTGAATTCACTTTCCCCGTTATTTGCGCGCGCGTGCATGTACTTCTCGTCAAAGCGCAACAGAATGAAAAACAATGTGCAATACTGACCCTACACGATGCAATAGAAAAATATGGTGCAATAAAAATTAAACCTGCTTATTAAACTATCGTTCAATCTTTGTGCAATTTTCGGTATTAACCCTAAACGGTCAAATGTCAATAATATTACACAATTCGAAATATTGCGCAATATTATTGATCGTCTATGAGACGCTTAAGATAGTAATTTAAAACAAATGAACACACATATTATAACCAAAGATTTATTGCTTAATTTCAAGACGTAACTACGTTCTGAACTCATAACTAAACTTTCGTTTTCGTTTCAAGCGACGAAAATGCGGCTGTTATCAGTATTGACATATATTTATATAATATTATTGGAATTGGATAATAAATTGAGTATGATGATAATGTAATCTGGGCGTTCAAGCACATGTACTAAATTTCATGGGCGTTCAAGCACGTCTACTAAATTTCATGGGCGTCCAAGCACATGTACTAAATTTCATAAGTACATAGTTTATATTTGTTCACGACTTTCTCGGGAACAAAAAGTTATTATGAGATAATTTAAATAAGATATATTCCAAGTTACGGAACAGTTCGAGCTTCATCAAATAAGACATTAGACAGATATTTGGAGTCGGATTAATTTTTTGATTAATAATCGGACAATCAACCATAAAAAATAATAAAATACTTAAGCGCTGCCAAGGCCCATGAAACCACTTTGTAAGCTCATCTCACACAGGCCCAGAAAACAGCTTTCAAAAAGTACCAAAATATGAGTGTAATACCATGAGTCTTGCAAATTTCAGTTACTAAGAGAGGTTTATGATGATACTCATAAATTTTGTGTTTTTCCCTAACGCTCCAAAAGAATTGTAACTTCAAAATTATAAAATAATAATCACCAAATGTTTTTATACCAAATTAAACATTTTATTTTAGAACAGCAAACAAGCAATTTCCCCTTGTTGTTCCCGAGCTCCTTTGAGAATAAGCCGCAACTGCCGTTCTTCCAGACAGTCGGTATTCCTGCCGCAATAGCGTTAGTGTTTGTCACTGTCGTGCTCCGGTTTGTGGTTGCAAACCCGGCGAGGCTTCCGTAATTCTACCACTTAGTAGTCCTAGTAGTCGTAATGGTAGTGGTAGTGTCGCGTAGCGCGCTATCAACACAGAATAGCGGGGGGTGGCGGCGGCGTGTCCTTTATGTCGACTAGCGCGTACTAGAGAGTATAATATCCATATTTTTAGAGAAATGTTGGTCAAAAATTAAGCCCCTTTTATTTTATTATTTCATTTTAACGAGAATGTATAATATATCGACTTGTAAACCTCCAAACTTCAAAACCTAATGTTAAAAAAATATAAAATCTTGATATGTGACGAGTAAAATGTATATTATTTTATGTATGCATTATAGCAGTCGTAATTGCACAGCTGTGTGAAGCTTCCACATAACAAAAACAAATGGGTCGTAACACGCTCGTATAATTCTTTGATGTTGTGAATGAATATTGTAATATATGTAAATGATACTCAAAAGCCAGTTTCAACGAAGGTATTATTCGCAGAAACATTTAACTGTCGGGAATTTGTTTTTCAAATAGCGGTGCGAAAGGTGAGCCACGATTTAATAAACTTGATTTGATATCAACGTGTGGAATAGTATGATATATATGTTGGAACTTATTCAATGAGAATTAATAGATGCCAAATCACGTGAATTGCGTCGTGCGTTCAGGGAGGATTTAAACGCAATAAAATGGCAAAATGGCAACAACTGCCTTAAAATCTCCTGTATTTCTGGAATGGTATCTTTACCAAATTTTTATAGGACCAAAAGAAGTGTCATAATTTAAAGCGAATGATTGTTGACTACTAGGTGGTACAGTTCTACAATGTTTCCCCTGGGCTTTTTAGTATAAACGCCCTTTACCCATTCCTGCGGCAATAGCATCGATGCTTGGCTCTCTAACGGAAAGAGAAAACCATCGCCTATTTATTAATAGGCGAACGAACGAAGATGTTAATGGTGCGTTTCTATCCGTGTGGCGAGGTATTAATGCCACTAGCATAAGTTTCCTGGCTATCTCACCCTCCTCATCTTAGAATCACGATCGTAGTGTCACGTATATTCCATCGTTGTCTTTTACAAACTGCCTGGCAGAATGGCAGAATAGTCATCTGCTTGTTTGCTATCTTATAATAAAAAAAAAATCAACAAACACCCTGATAAAAAGCATATTGATGCAAAATGTATTAAAAATACTTCCTATAATATAAATGCGAAAGTGAGTATGTATATTTGTAGCGTTTTCACGGCTTACCGCTCAAAGAACTGTAATACAATTTGGCGTGGATAATTTAAGATCCATCATAGGCTAACTTTTTTTCAAAAATCAACCCCTAAAGGGCTGAAAAAGGGGATGAAAGTTTGTATAAAAAGCTATATCGATGACATGTTAATTTAATCACCGGCGAAGCTGCGCGGATCAGCTAGTTTAGAATAGTTTTACACATACAACAGCTAAAAAAAACAAGTAATAGGCTCACCTAAAGAAAATAGATAACAATCTCCTGTAGTATCATCTAAAGGTGTAAATGGTGCGTTGTCATCATTGCGGCAGATACTAAGTTTATTAGTAGGGGAGCCCAGGATGCTAAATGGGTAGTTACTAGAGCGTCGTAGGGACCTATTGGATTTTGTAAATTAAATTATAGGAAAAATAAAGGTTATATAATGTTTTTCATTTCTACGGTGGGAAAAAATCTACAGATAAAATTAAAAAAAAAAACTGTGACATGGAAACACTAAATCGCGTCAGATTAAGGTATGGTGGGTTAATTGCCACCTGAAATTTAGAAAATCTGCCAAATCAAGTGTAGCTTAAGGGATTGGGAGGGTCACAAAGTTTCACAAAGAAAACGTTGTTTTGACTTTTGACATTCTCGAGCGCGTCTAATTTTCTTTTATTATATGGGAAATATAATCTGACAATTTCAGTAAGCCGAAGTTATTGGAATATTGTTTCTTTTCTGCCCTAGTTACCCGCCTCTATATAAAAAAGGCTTATATTTAGTGGAGAACCTCAACAGTATGCGTCGAGGCGGCGTTTCTCGAGGCGTATCAAAACTTACCTTGACCACCTGCTATTCTGCCAGGCAGTACCTATGTAAAAGACAAAAGGCGACCACCATGGTGGTTACTAGGACAAATATCTCGCCTGGGTTATGGCACCGGTAACCGGTAAAATTATGCATGTAGCATTGGTATCCCGTATTAATGTCTTTGGTGTCTATATGGAATGGTTATCCTTAACTCACTAAAATTATCTGCTTGTTTGCTAAATTATTATATAAAAAAATCATATTTTATCACTTTTTGCAAGAGATGGGCATAATGTGGTTTGAACCAAATTCTGACTTCGGCCAAACATTCAGTCAAAATAAAAATATAAATGAATAAATAAATAATCACGGGACAAATTACACTTACTGATCTAACCCCAAAGTAAGCAAATTATTTGCTTAGGGGTCAACAATACTAATACATAGAAATACATATATAAATACTGGAATATATTTAATAAGCACTCAAACCGGAAATCACACAAATGCTTTTCTCCGTCGGGGATCGAACCCAAGCCCCGTCGATTGCGTAGGCACGGCCGCTAACCACTTGACCAACGGGGCTGTAATTTCGGCCGAACTTCGGCTCAATTTTGGCGCTTTATCGAGAGCGACATGTCATCACTGTTTACGAATTTACTCAAATTATTTTTATATATCGGTAATGGTTTTCGCAGAGGACGCAAAATGATTAGTTATCGGCAAAGTTTTGATACTTTGGGGTACATTGTACAAATTCAGGTAGATATCTCATTTTTTTTGGGTTCCATATCTAAAAGGTAAAACGCAACCCTATTACTAAGCCTCCGCTGTCTGCTGTCCGTCTGTCTGTCTGTCACCAGGCTGTATTTCATAAACCGTGATAGCAAGAAAGCAGAAATTTTCACAAATTATGTATTTCCGTTGCCACTATAACAACAAATACTAAAATTAAGAAAATTAAAATATTACCGGGGATCTTCATACAATAAACGCGTTTTTTTTCGATTTTTTTTTGTTATGATGGTACGGAACCCTTCTTGCGCGAGCCCGATTCGCACTTGGCCGGCTTTTCGAAAATATAATATATCCCATGTTACTGGGGGATGATTTAATATCTTTCCAATGCAATGGTGAAAGAATTTTTCAAAACGGTCCTGTAGTTTGAGTTTGTTCGATACATATAAAAATACAAAAATACAAAACTTTGCTCTTTATATTAGTATTTATAGTATATTTCAGTCCAAATAGTGCAAATAGTGTGGGTTCATAATATGGAAGTGAGAGAGAAGTTAGGCTTGAAAGAAAGTGTCGGTGTAAAGGTGAGAAAGGGCATGCTCAGTTGGATCGGACATGTAGAAAGAATGGTAGATGAAAGATTAACAAAACAGTTATACACTGCGAATGTGGAAGGATGTAGTTACTAGGAAAGACCAAGACTGCGGTACCATGACCAGATTAATCGAGTACTGTCCGAAGGTGGTGCCAAGAGTCTTCGCAACTGGCGTGTGTGTATGAAGAGAGTGATGATTGTGGAGGAAGCGAGACAAGCTTGCAAGGATCGTGATGTACGGCACTCGGTTCTCTCTGCCTACTACGTAAAGAATTTGGCGTGAAGATATGTATGTATGTGTATGTTAAATAGTGCAAGTAGGTACTTTTTCTATTGCCGAAGGTCCGGCATTTAAACCGAATTTCGGCCGAATGTCGAAGTTCGGCTCAAGTTGCCGAAATTTGGTTAAACCAAATGTAAAATGAATTTCGGCCCATCCCTACTATTTACGAGTGATTTTTTGTGAGGCTTATGTTATTATTGAAAAATAAAAAAAATTGAAAAAAAAAGCTTTTTCGTCATAGTTTTTTAAAGCACTCAATAATTCTTCGGTAATAATATATTATGGTTCTGAGGTGGGGTTCCATTATTCAATTTTTTCGTTACCTTTGTTTTTGTTTATATTTCAAATAAAAATACCTATGTCAAGCCGAACGCATTAGGCGACATAATTATAGCGTCCATCGTGATTGCTTGTCCAGACCACACTAATGCACTCACAAGCGTGTAAATGGCAATGGCGTTTGTGGAGGCTTGCCAAGGCTCGGAGTTTGTGGTGGCTTGCCGAGCCCTTACAAGCATGTAAACGTAGCATAAAGGAACCGTATATTATAGTACAAAAAACGAGCAGACGACTCTCTCAGATGGATCTCAGAAGGCTCAGAGATAACCGTCGCATATAGACACCAATTGCGAATTGCGATAACTATTAACGGCGCGCTGCAATCATATAAAGTCAATTGCGTCAGTTTATCGGCTACCCTACCATCTCAACAAAATATGGTAACAAGAAATGGCAAAATACTGAACACAGGAGACCCGCAGAACTGTTCCACCTGTCACGATGGTAGTGAGTGCATGCATTTAATTTTCGCCCGTTTCAGACAAGTTGCCTGGTAGGAGGTAGATTACCAGATAATTTTTCAAGACGGACCCGAAACAACGCGGTTTGAACTTTTATGTTCGTTTAAATACCATTAAGCTGGTTCTCTAGCGAGGTAATCGCAGTGAACCGAATGTTTAAAAATGCTTTTGATTCACCACGACTAAGCTTTTTCGACTGACGCGATAAGTGGTTATCTTTATTTAATTACTAGCTGTAGCCCGCAGCTTCGTCCGCACGGACTTCGTTTACTCCGCACAGCTCCTCCGTAGGTGATAGCGTGATAATATGTAGCCTATATGTTGATCCGACCTGTTAGTAATTAATATTCATGCAAAATTTGAAGTAAATCCATGCAGTACTTTTTGAGTTTACCCCGGACGTACATACAGACAAATAAAAATTCTAAAAACTATATTATTGGCTTCAATATCGATTGTAGATCACGCCCCAAGTATTCTTTTAAAAAAATATTCAATGTACAGTTTTGACCAAGGATTTAAAACGTTATAATTTCGATATGTTTGCTGTGTCGTGATTGGTTCGCCGCGTTTCATGCTGTTTCGCGATTGGTTCGCCAACTAGCGCTAGAAGACAACGTCATAATATCATATACTATAACCAATCACGACGACGCAAATATATCGAAATTATAACGTTATAAATCCTTGGTTTTGACATTCCTACGATTTTATTATCTATATACTATACTATGTTATTATATGCGATAACCGGGTTCAATAGTTTGCATGTTTTTACAAGGAACAGGAAAGTAAACACGAAACAGACTCCAAGTCGCTACTGAGAGTTATCTAGATAGAAAAAAACAATAACATTTTCAATACCCGGGAATAAAATCCGGGACTTCATGATTTGCGCGGGATAGGCTAACTATAATACCAACGAGGCAGTTTACATGTTTAAATGTTAAAATAAACCACAAGATGAAAAACAATTTGATAAAAAAAAGTTTGATACGCCATTGTTGTGGGTGGATTATTCGTCACACGAACCAAAGTGCGGTCAACAGATAATTTAATAATAATTAAACTTGTAATAAAAACCTTGATTGAATGGACGGATACTCTGTATCAGTTCATTCATGACCTTTGTTTGCGTCATTATTGTATTAGGTTTATTTATTAATAATTAAATTAGAGATTCACGCAAAATCTAATAAAGTTGAAACCAAAACTTTGAATGAAGGGTCGGATACGCTGTATCAATTCATTCATGTCTTTTGTGTGCGTTATTGTACCTATTAAGTTTGCTTATTATGTAATAATTAAATAAGAGATTCACGCAAAACTTTACAAATTAAGGTAGTTATAAAAACTTTAATTGAATGGTCGGATTGGTCGGAAACTCTCTATCAGTTTATACGTCATTCATACCCTTCGTGTGCGTAATTGTACCTATCAAGTTTACTTACCAATTGTTAAATTAGAGATTCACGCAAAAGTTTATTAATCAAAGTGTAATAAAAAAAAATTAAATGAATAGTCGAAAATGCGTTACTATAATATAAAGTATACTTATTAATATTTAAATTAGAGATTCACAAACAATATCATCAAACTTTAAGTACACGGCAATGGTCCAAATAGATTTTTGTAGTGATAATTTATCTAGCCTCTGTGGTCTAGCGGTCCGTTGACAGAGTTGACCACACGAGACCCCGGGTTCGATTCCCGAGTCGGGCATTTAAAATATATTTTTTTTGAGCTTTCTGACAAAAACAACGTTGCTCGGAATTGAAAAAAGTGCCCGGTTGGCGATAGGCTGGCCACCTATCACATGTGGGACTTAGTATCTTCGGCTAATCGTGGGTGCACTTGATGTACCTCTGCCTATCTCTTCGGGGATACGGGCATGAAGATACTTTTTTTTACTTATCTAGCCGCGTTGAGTGATGTTTGTTTCAAAAACATTCAAAAGTTCGCGTGACCGTCACGCCCACGCCACTCGCCAGTGACGTGAGCCAAATTCATACTGTTGCGAGACTTGTTGCACCCACTACAAACGTTTTGAGACAGTATGAAATTACCTGTATCTTGGTACAAGTTGACCCGCACAGCTTTGCCCGCGACTAAATTAAAATGGCTAAATTAACATATATTGACGATATGTTAATTTAGCCATTTTAATTTATATGTAATTTATATATATTTATATTTATGTATACGTCTTCAACGTATACAAATTTCATATAATGTTTCACCCCCTGTTTCACCAGGGGATGAATTTCGAAAACTCATCAAGATAAGGAAAAAACACATCAATGTATAGGATTTAGCCGGCGAGAAAATGAGATTATAAAATAATAGTTCCAAAATCAGCCAAAATTTACTTCTCTCTCTCTCTCTTTCGCTTTTTTCTGCTTCAATAAAAAATGCCATGGCGTGTGGTTTGGTTATACTCCATTTTTAGTATTCTCTACCTCATAAGGAAAAACGGAACCCTTATAGGATCACTTCGTTGTCCGTCTGTTCGTCTGTCAATATGTTTTTTCTCAGGAATGCAAATGAAATTATAACAAAAACTCGGGCCTATGGTCCCACTTAACCGTGAAAGTCAAACTTGTAAGTCGACGCGATCAGACGATATGGCCATTTCTGTCGCATATTTTGCGACTTCAAAAGGGAATCAAAACCTATAGTGTTCTTCCCATTGACTTAGAATCATGAAATGTATGTGTAGCTAAGGTTACCTACAAGTTTGTACGGAACCTTCGGTATGCGAGTCCAACTCACCCGAACGATTTTTTAATATATTTTAGATTTATGCACTTCTTCTCTACATAAACGTAAGGTATGCCATTTTTAATTTTTTTAAATCATAAGATAGCAAACAAGCACACCTGATGGAAAGAGTCAACCATCGCCTATAGGCACCAAAGATGTTAATGGTGCGTTGCTATTTTGTGGCGAGGTCTAATGCCACATGCATAAGTTTACCGGCTACTTTACCCTCTAAACCGGAACACGACAGTGACAAGCACTGACGCTATAGCGCGACAGGAATAGGTAAGGCGGTGGTACCAAACCCGGGCGAGCCAACGCATCTACCGCCTAATAACAACGATGATAGTGACTCGCATAGCCAATCGGTCGCCGTTTATAACCTGCCTGGCAGAACGGCAGTTAGCCTATTCTTCAAAGAAGTGGGACCAACACGGGGAAGTTTAATTTGATAAATTACCTTACCTTGAAAAAGTTTTTGGTTACCATTATTATACCAGTTGACGTAAATTAAGACGTTTCGTCTTGTTATTTATATTGAAGCTACAAAAGGCCGCAAATAAATAAATACAAATGCTTGTAAAATATAACTTGCCTTGCATAACCGACTAAAACATGCAATATGAGGAAACATACACACAATATTTGCTTGTAATAAGTACAATTTACTACATCTAGTCGGCATAAGTATTACGAGTTCATCTTACGCCGCAATTTATGACTACTAGAATGTACACGTCATAGTACAGTCGCTGCAATACGATGCAAATGAACTCCATCACGTAACCGCCCGCCTCCCGCGCACTCCGGTCACTCAGTACATCTGGTATTTATTTATAGACAATGGAATGTTATTGTACTCCATCAGGTACTAGTGATGTTTATATCCATTACAGGCTGTACGTGTGTAACATCCAACAATGGCCGATACTCGATTAATAAACATGACTTTATCAATATACTAGCTGTTGCCCGCGACTTCGTCCGTGCGAACTTCGTTTACTCCGCACAGCTCCTCCCCCGTAGACGATAGCGTGATAATATGTAGCCTATATGTTGATTCGACCTATCAGTAATATTCATACAAAATTTGAAGTAAATCCATGCAGTACTTTTTGAGTTTACTCCGGACTTACATACATGCTAACACACAAACAGACAAAAATTCTAAAAACTATATTTTTGGCTTCGATATCGATTGTAGATCACGCCCCAAGTATTCTTTTAAAAAAATATTCAATGTACAGTTTTGACTTTCCTACGATTTTATTATATGTATAGATATTTGTATTGAAGACATATCGAATTTAGTTTAACTTTCGGCACAACAAAGCCTGCAGAGAAGAACAAAGAAACACAGTTTTTTGTACTATGTATATTGTGAAGATAGCACGTTATCGGTAAAATATTTAATTTCTTTCAATTTATGTTTTTTAAAAGTTGAACAATTTCGTTTAAAGTTTTTTTTTTTTTGTATTGTCTGATTTGATTTTAAATTTGATATGGGTATATATCGACAGCGCTACCTCAATACCGATTTTTTCAGTAAGAACTAATTATATTGTGAATAATTCAACATTAGGGTAAGCAATCAAAGCATTAATTTATTTTCGTTTAACGTAGCTTTTGACTGTGATTTTCGACACATTATTTTCAAAAATAGTGCAATGGAGAACAACGCTGAACAAAGCCTGCGTCCCTTTTCTTATTTCCAAAATTTCTATGAATAGAATAGGCAAGCAAACAACCAGTCGGTTACCCAGGTTGTAAGTTCGTGGCAGTGATAGAGAGCCATAAGCGTAAATTTATCAACTATCCTCAACTCCAATTAAATATTTAATGTTACCAAAAATCGTTTTAACCTATGTGCTTTTTACGTTCATTCAAATGAAACATCCATCATACTAAAACGTTTTGCTAAAGCCAGATGATATTTCCATAAATCATTATGCAAGTAGTAATTAATTGAAGTTTAACATTATAATAATAAGTAACTAAATATTATTTATTAGTACATAAAGATTAAATTACTATCGATAATCTTCCGCCAACCCTATAGTCTGTAGCACACATACAAAATCATATTGGATGCTACGAGCTGTCCTCTCCACCCCGCTTACTACGCTACTACAACCATAGAGTAAAGCCTGCGGCGTCCCACCCACCCCCTTCCTTAACCGCCAACCGCTACAGCTCGAAACCTTAACGGCCATCTATTATTACCATTGGAAGGCTTAAATAAATAACGAATGTGAAAATGGCAAAGTTTATTTATAAAGGTCAAGGTGATTAGTGATTGGCGCCTGAAATAATCGAACATTCGTCATATTTATGGATGCTACACACATTGCACGACATATCTTGCCAAATATTTTGGGAATACTATGATAGCATATAAAGAAACTTCTTTCTCGAATCACTCAATTGTAATGTCCGACGCAAGCACAGTTTATCACTTACAGTGTAATATAGACCCGTAGGTGGCTAGCTAAATTTAGCTACGGTACCTTCGAGTATTATTGTTTTTGCAGCCTACACGTTTAGAAAATTAAGCTGCCCGTAAACTTATATCATTGGTGAAAGAAAGAAAGAAAGAAATTATTTATTAATGAACAAAACAAATTATATTCTAATTATTTTTGTTTTTATAGAACTCACCCCGTGCTTGGGAAACTTGAAAAAACTTTAAAAAAAACGTATATGTATAACGTTTTTTTTTTTTAAATACATTATACGTATGTATATCTAGAGATCAGTATAATCGACGCAGTCGATCATATAACAAAGAAGAATTTCGCCACGTCGAGCCCGTCGAAACTAGCTCAGTGGCAGACACAAACAAGCTTTAAGGCGATTACAGCTGCGAACGACCTTGAGTTTCTGACAGGAGCAGCGCAAAAATTATATCGCGCGCTAGCTTGCTCCAACGTCAAAGAGTATTAACAGTGAATGCAGATACCTACGTTTTAACATTTTTGTTCACCTATATGAACTTTTATCATCATGAATCGTCTGAATGTTGTCAAACTCAAAACCAATAACCAGTAATCGCTCATTTATCGATTACATATACATTCGTTTTAGAAAAACGATAAATATCTAAAGAAAAAAAATGCACCGAAAATCGACAAAAAATCATATAACAATTTACACAATAATAACAGTTTCGTTTCCTATTTCTTTGAAAGTGTTGTAATATACAATATATCCCGTGTAGCACTTTATTTTAATACATACAATCAACAATTAATATTTAACAAAACCTTTCAAAATTTGATTTGGTTAAATATAATCTCTTGAATAATATTTTAAAACTAACTAGCTTCTTAGTTTTTGTTTCAAAATCTCGTAATAAAAAAGAAGATATATAATTTGATTTAATGTTTATAGAGGAAACTACTAAATAAGTTGATTTATTTAGACTATTTGTATGTATAATATATTTAATTTATTTATTTTTAGTTGCGAAGTCCTCACTACCTTCAAATAGTACCAGTTTTTTTTTTCTTTAGAGTTTTGATTTTTATTCGGTTGCTTGAATTATCTTCGTTGTTTATATGTTTTATTTTTTATTTATTTTCGTACATTTATGCAAAATATTGACAAAATACTTATCTATCTATAGCTAATAAAACATTCAAGCGTAAACATAGGAAAGCGTAAACATGAATAGTCTCAAAATATTATTCAGCGTCTACTCGCAAACAAAACTATTTATAAAGTACTAGCTTTCAGCCCCTTTAATACCCTCTTTTACCTCTTTAAGAGATAAAACTCACAGCATCCTTACATGCACGTTTATTTAATTGAATTAAAGATCACGACTAATAAATTTGAAGAGATTTTGATTAAACATATTTTATTTTTTCTACAAACTTTACCACTTTTTTCATCCTTTGAAGAGATGACATTTGAAAACCTTAAACTCGTATTCATTTAATTGCATTAAAAATCATAAATACTAAGTTTTAAATAATTTCTACAATATTCTACAAGAAACAATCTATTTTTTATACAAACATCAATGCTTTTTTTACCCTTTAAGGAATAAAATTTTAAAAAATCCCCAAATATATGATTCTTAAATTGTGTTGAAGATTATAAATGCCGAATTTCAAGTTATTTTCACTGTAAACCTTTGAGTTTTCATATAAATTGTAACATACACTTTTACTCCTTTAATGGATGAAACTTCGAACATTACATGCATGTTTCTTCAATTTCGATTGAAGAGCATAAGTACTAAAAAAATCCAAAAATTCGTACTTCTTAATTGTATTAAAAATCATAAATACTAAATTAAAATAATTTAGATTTTATAGTAATGCAATAAATAAACAATTCATTTATGATACAAACTTTAAAGCCTCTTTTTACCTCTCTATAGGCTAGAATTCCAAAAAATATTAAATTTATATTTAATTTTTTTTCAGTCAAAGGATAATTTAATTACGGCATATCATTCTATTTGAGTTGTAATAACTCAAAAATAACAGAGTTTCAAACAAACTTTCACCCCCTATTTCACCATCTTAGGGGATGAATTTAAAAAAATCCTTTCTTATTCCCTGTCTATATCATAAGAACAACATCTGTAAAAAAAACAGACTTCTCGGTCCAAGCTCATTGTCTACTATAAAAAAACATCCAAGCGTAAACGAAATCTTCAATTTCCAAACGGCACATTCTTACTATTGTGCCAAACGTTCTATCTGTACTATTACTCTTTGACTCGAATATGGAGAGCGGAGCATGCTAGCATGCGACACAGCCTCCCCGTATGAACGCTACCGGGAGACTGACTTTCGACGCGAGCGCAGTCCACGAATTAAATAATAAGGTTTTTATTGATTTAATAGCACACTATAATGATTTTGTAAAATTTTGAACTTAAATTTTATAAAGCAATAAATTGACTGTAATAAAAAGAAAAAATCATCAAAATCGTTACAGTAGTTTGGAAGTTATAAGCAATTTTTTGTGTAAAAATAAGAAAGATATTCGATTTTTTTCCGTCAAAAATAACAATAGAATTTGAAAAAACGAACTTAAAATTTAAACTTAATTATATTATACGTATAATGCATATTTTTTTTAAATTATTGGACCAATCGGTTAGCAGTAGTAGGCTTTCAAAGAAGTATCTATTTCGTAGTTTGGCATTACCTATCGCCTTAACTAATAAACTTATAACTAAAATAAAAAACCGGCCAAATGCGAGTCCGACTCGCGCACTAAGAGTTTCATACCATCATAGCAAAAAAATATGAAAAAACGCGTTTATTGTATGGGGACCCCCCCTCAATATTTTCATTTTTTTTTATTTTTAGTATTTTTGTTATAGCGGCAACGGAAATACATAATTTGAGAAATTTTCAGCTTTCTAGCTATTAAAGTTTATGAGATACAGCCTTGTGACAGACAGACGGACAGACAGCTTAGCAATAGTGTCTGTTTTATCTTTTAGGTACGGAACTCTAATAAAAAGCAAGAAGTTATAATAATTTAGTCCATTAAAAGTGAATAACTTCGTATTTGTTGATGCTTGGTGAACCTCACACTGGTTTTCAGTATCCTCTATTATTTACTATTAATACTATTAGTATTATATTGTACAGCAATACATTAATACATATTATGATCAAAAAAAAAAAACCAAAGCCCGCTGGGTTCTTTCCGCGGGATCTTCTCAGCGTGAGGCCGCGTCAGGATCCGATACTAACTCAAAATGTATCGACTCGTCAAAGGGGCCTGTACAAGTTTATGTTTCGTTTATTTTCTCTATGTGCTTATATATATATATATATATATATATATATATATATATATATATATATATATATATACATATATATATTATATATATAAATATACTATATGCAGCAAGCAAGCAGACGACGACGCCACGGCACGGCAGGACAGGAACAAGTACTGACGCTATTGTGGCAGGAATAGATAATGCGGTGGTAGCACCCGAGTGAGACAATGCAGAACTCTACCAACTAGTAGCCGCGATGGTAGTGACTTGCATATCGGTTGCCTTTTACGACCTGTCTGGCAGAACGGCAGTTGGCCTTTTCTTTAAAGAAGCCCGGGACCAACACGAACCAATTTCGGGATATACGGCAAACGTGTGGTGCACCCTTAACATATTACGATAATTCCGTAAAATAGTCAATGAGGTCGCACTCCAATCCTCGGGTAAACATATTGCGTCACTTCTGGCGCGACGTAGTAGGTGCGGCGTGTAATGCACCGATGCACACGGCGTCAATGCATTGTAAACGATGAGTACGGCTTGTGAACATCTGCTCCTCATTGATTATAAGCTTTAAACATAATTATATTAATAACAACTAATAAACCGTTAATGTTGTGTATTTTAGAGTTGTCTTCGTTATATATATATTCGTTATATATATATATATATATATATATATATATATATATATATATATATATATATATATATATATATATATATATATATATATATATATGTGTGAAAGCAATGGGGGTTTTTTAAGACAATTGCGGGAACAGGGGAGTATGAAACTTGGCACAGATAAAGTTTACATTACGGCGAACGGCACTAAAAACACTAGAAATACATAATATTAATAAAAATAACTGACATTCAATTCATGTTATATATATGATAAAACACACTTATCTAACGATTTAGTTACGGCCAAAGTCAGTAATCAAACCATTGACATAAGTCAATGTTTGATTACTGACTTTGGCCGTTTTTTTGTTTATTTAGTCCATGGTCGAATTTCGGGTACAGCCGATAGCTAGTTGATATAAAAACTCCATGTCAAAAATGCCTCGCCCCAAATACCCTCATAGAGTTAACACATTTCGTGCATTTTGTCGTCGATGACCTAACAGGCTATTTCTAATCAACTTAATTCTTTGGAGTTGCGTAAAGATATGTTATCTCCGTGCATCTTCTATGGCATCTATCATAGGAAGTGCTCAGATTAATTCCTGCTGCCAAATTAAACTGTCAGCCATTCAAAGTTTTACGCTACGTTTAGCATTTTTTTAAATAAGGAACGATCATGATAAAATTCAAAATTCTTGTGTGAAAAATCTTAAAATCCCTTTGGGCGAGGAATCCATTTACTTTTAAAAATGTGTCATTTGATCGCCTGTTTAATACTATCATTTGGATGTGTCTTTTACATTATTTTACAATCATGTTATTTTATAAAATTTAATGTAATTTATGAATAATGAAAGAATCTAACAATTAATAATCTATTTTAACCTCCAAACCAGAACACGAGCATGACATGTATTATAGCTAATGCGGCTTAAAAGGAAAAAAAACATTGGCACCGAACCCGGGCAAATATTACAGAACTCTACCACCTTGCATCTATTGTTTCTCATATCATAAAATAGCAAACAACGGAAAGAGACAACTACTAACTATAGACATCATAGGTGTTAATGACTCTTGCATTAATTTACCAGCTATCTTACCATCAAAACCGGAATTGACGCTACTGCGGTCGTGGTAGGCGGTGGTTCCAAAAAACCCAAGCTAGACGATGCAGAACTTTACTACCTCGTAAAATTATACTTCATATCTATATCATACGTTAAGATATTGTGTTGTTGGTCCGAACACATTCATAACAACTTCACACGTGTTAATTAAGCTCACAAGGATGTAGGTGTTTATTTTGCTTGACGGCGTTGTACTGATTATTATGGTTCATTTTTCCTGTTTGTGTTTTTATGAGATATCGTGTCGGGTTATTCAGATGTTTCAATCATGATTACCTACAGCTTGCATGTATGGCGAAATTACATTGTTCACGTTTGCCTTCGTTTGTTTAAGTTGAATCAAATTAAATTAAATTATTTATTGTTTGTTATTACTTATTAAGCATTAAATAATAAAATATTTTTAATTTTGTAATTTATAAACAATATGAATACATAATTAATGGCACATTGGTTGTAGTAAGGTGCAAAAATTTAACTGTTTCATAATTTTTGAAACAAAATTAAAATTCTATTCACGATATGTTAAGTGTTTTATAGTATTTTTATAAAGAGCTATATTTTTAACAATCTGTTATTACTTTCTTACTTTACTTTTACTACCTTACTAAATATGCGTTATTTTTTATTTATCAACTTTAGTCATGAAGTAGTATGGATAGTCTAGTCAAATTGACAGGTGCAGAAAATAGATCATTAATTTTATGACATTCTGGCAGGTGCTTTTTAGACATTTTGGTTTGTAAAATGTTAAAATGTTTAAGATTTTTTACATACTTTGCAACGTTGTTCACTGAGTACCAGTTAATATTTAGTTTTATTCTCACTGAAGAGTTTATTTATTGACTGCCTGCCTAGCACACGCGCACATACATTTATCTTTCTCTTCAGCGCAATCCAAGTGTTTATGTCTTAAATAAACTAATTATAATAGGTCAACTCAAATGAAGTTGTGGCAAACTTAAGATTGAAGGTCGATTAGAATAATAGGAAGTGTCAGAGCATTAAAATTTCTGAAAACTGATAATAAGTTAATTAATTTACAAAATGAAATAAGATATTTGCTCGTGTGTGGATAAAATAATTGCTCGATTTTATGATGGATCGAGGACGATAGTTGATAAAATAATTACTTGCTTTTACTTCTATGCAATACAAAATATGTTTTAGTAATCATTTGTTTTACAAAATATTGTAGCCTGCTTAATCAAGTGGTGATAGTCAATCCAATACTTTTTTTTTATATCATAAGATAGCAAACAAGCAGATGGGTCTCCTGAGAAAGAGTCAACCATCGCCTATAGACACCAAAGATGTTAATGGTGCGTTGCTATCTTGTGGCGAGGTCTAATGCCACATGCATAAATTTACCGGCTACCTTACCCTCCAAACCGGAACACGACAGTGACTAGCACTGACGCTATTGCGGCAGGAATAGGTAAGGCGGTGGTACCAGATCCGGGCGAGACAAAGCAGAACTCTACCACCTAGTAGCCACGATGGTAGTGACTCGATAGCCCATCGGTCGCCTTTTACGACCTGCCTGGCAGAACGGCAGTTGGCCTATTCTACAAAGGAGGCCGGGACCAACACGGCGATACGGATAATTAATACGGCACCAATACGGATAATTAATGTTATTAAGTTTAAATATAAGAGTTTTTAATTCAATTATATATGTATTATTTCAATTGGATTGAACGAAATCATGACACCTAGTAACATGACTTCAATTCTTATCAGTAATCAGTTGTCTGTCTAACAGTTAATTTTCGATTAGTGTAAGTCATGTTCAGCCCCGTGATTTAGCCTGTCTTATGACACATTTGTTTGTGTGTTTATTTCGAAATGGATTTAAAATTAACATGATACTTTTTACTATATATGTACGTAATTTTACAGCTCCCCTGCAAAAACAAATCTCTTGAGTCATGAATCTAAGATCCTATACTAGCCTATCCTAGCCTATCTGTGTGTGGCCCTGTGTATGAACTTATTTGGTTATATTGATTCTAAAAATCTATTCAACCGTTTAAAAATTAGGATTTCTTTAATCAAGCCAGAGAAGGAATGAGAGCAATTAACTCCCTCTGATTTCATTTATTTCCTGTAATCTTGTAAGGTCAGTATTCCATAAGCTTAGCCCGATGCTGGAGCACAACTTGGAGTCGTTACTATTACGTTGAGATTTTTATAAACATGATCGGATTCGCGGCGATTCTCATGATATAACACTAAACCCAAAATCTCGAAGCCACTAATATTCAGTATAAAACTTTTACTTGCAACAAATATATATATATATATATATATATATATATATATATATATATATATATATATATATATAAATCAAATGCTGTTCGTTAGTCTCGCTAAAACTCTAGAACAGGGAAGGTTTAAAAGGTGAGAAAATATAGAAAAAAAACGAGTAGTTAAAAAGGCAGAACAACATTTGCCGGGTCAGCTAGTTTTTGTATAAAATCATCGTATAACTACCTTAAAAAATTTAGAAACAAAATTACCTCATGTGGTCAACACCGACACCGGACCACCTGACCACAGAGGCGATGTTACATTGCTTATTTATCAACTCGATAAAAAATCAACGTAACAATTGGACTCAAAAGAACCATCTTGTTTGCTATCCTGTGCTATCAAATCCGAAACTGGATACCGTAGTACTAAAGAGGTGGTAAATTTCTACGCTACAAATCGCAAGCGCAACCAAACCGTCCAGTCAGCTGCATAAACAGAGCAGTGTAACATTCGATAAACGCAGGCGCTTGTCGCGGTTCTATTTCTAACGCACGGCTGACTCACTGCACTTTCACTGCAAATAGAGCTGCTTGTCTACTGATAATTGGCTACGCTCCACATTCAGATATAATGCTGTTTAATAGCTGAAGAGCACCATTTTGGTTTTACAAGCGTTTATAGAATACGTGTGTAGTATTATACTAGCAGGGGAGCCCAAGATGCTAAATGTGTAGTTACTCGAGCGCCGGATAGACCTATTGGATTTTGTAGATTAAATTATAGGAAAAATAAAAGGTTATATTATGGTGTTTTTCATTTCAATGGGGGAAAAAAAATCTACGGATAAAAAAAATTAAAAAAACTGCGACATGAAAAAAATTACTCAGATTAAAGTATGATGGGTTAATTGCCGCCTAAAATTTAGAAAATCTAACGATTAAAGTGTTTTGTAAGGGAGTGGGAGGGTCATAAAGTTGCAAAAAAAATGTTGTTTTGACATTCTCGAGCGCGTCTGAATTTCTTTTTATTATATAGAAAATGATGTAAGAAATAAGAATAACGAAAAAAATATTATCTGACAATTTCCACAAGCCGAAGTTATTGGAATTTTGTTTTTTTTTTCTGCCCAAATAACTCGCCTCTATATAAATGGCTTATATTTATTTGGTGGAGAGCCTCAAGTATGCGAGATTACCTTACCCCCCTTATATTAATCTGACGCGCTTGAGTAAATCCAAAAATCCCGCCCCCCTCTCCCCTACTATTATTTATTACATTTTATACATGGGGCACACTAAAAGTTTTGCACTTCTAACTAATCGGAACTATTTGAATTTCGAATGTTATGTTTTTAAAACGTTGCCCTTTTATAACGTTATATTTTTAAAACCTTCTTAGTAATAAAAAAAAAACAATTAGCGGGAAACGATTTGTCAATTGTTTTTTATCACACATCAAAGTTCTACGCACGCAACAAAAATGGAATTAAGTCGAAAAGATTTAGAGCGCTGATTTTTTAAGATTTTAAAAGTTCTCTTTCTTCACAAGACTGTGCCGCTCGTCTTCAAAAATGCTTTTGGGAGAGAAACACCTTGTTTGAGCACCGTGAGACGATGGTTTGCTGAATTTGAGAGAGGTCGAGTTTCTTTACATGACGAATTTCGTGAAGGGCGGCCTTTAACTGCCGTCAACGAAAATAATGTGGCTACTGTTTAGCGGTTAATTGAAGAAAACCTCCCGGATTACCTTTAAGACAATTCAAGGATTATTGCAGATTGTTATGAGCCAAATTCAGAAAATTTTACACGAAGAATTGGAAGTTCGGAAACTTTGTTGTCGTTGGATCCCTCATGAACTTACAGGGGAGCAGAAGCGGTCTCGTTTTTCCACTGTAGCCTTGCTTTAGATCATATAAAAATGTTAGCCTTATCACGTGAATCGTTGAACACAACAGATGTAAAAGCTCTTGAGCTATCTGAGTAACAGTGCTTCTATTGTTTGCAGCGTGAGCACAATACTATAACGTATTAAACACCGGACATCCGACGAGTGTACCTTCCTAGATAATGGATTATGAGCTCATACATACGTTAGTATAAGAAATACAGTACACAGAGTAATAATATTTATTTCACATTGATGTAGGTATAACCATTCACCTGATTATTTCTTTGAAGCATAGAATCGTAAACAAGATAACCCGTAGACTTACGCATAAGGCATTGTTATCTCCCCACACGGAGACGGGATAGCAACGTATCATTAACATCTTTGGTGTCTGCAATGGCTTCACTTTCCACTGGGACAGCCATCCACTTCATTGCTGTCTAACGATATTTGAAAAAGTAAACTTATCAAAGGATAGTAAAAAACCTCTTGATCGCCTCTGTGGTGTAGTGGTCCGGTGTCGGAGTTGACCACATGAGGTCCCGGGTTCGATTCCTGGATCGGGAAATTTAAATATGTGTTTTTTCAGTTTCCTGATAAAAACAACATTGCCCGGGATTGGAAAGTGCCCGGTTGGCGATAGGCTAGCCACCTATCACATTGTGGGACCAAGTATCTTCGGCTAATCGTGGGTGCACTTGTTGTACCTCTGTCTACGCTTCGGGGATACGGGCGTGAAGATACTAGTAAAAAACCACAAGCGATTTGCTGGAAAGATGAAAAGCCGCCTACGGATTCCAGGTGTTAATGGAGCTTTGCCATATGGCGCATGTGACATTCTTAAAAGTTCTTAACACGAAAACCCGAAAATGTCATTTCTAGGCTTGGATTTCGAAATCAGGCTTGACATACAGTGATTCTCCCGGAGCTGCCTTCCTATAGGCTTCCCGAGAAGTTATGGTATTGGATCACCAACTTTTTGACTGATCGGAGCATCAAGGTCGTAGTCAACCTCAACCAAAAGTCAACGGACCTTAAACCTGTCAATGCTGGTGTTTTCCCAAGGCTGTGTGCTATCACCAACAGTTTCTTCTGCACATCAATGACATGTTTCGTATTACTCGTAGTAACATACATTGCTATGCGGATGACAGTACTGATGATGCTACATACTCCGGCCGTAGCGGTATTTCTCGGAAACACGTCGAGGAGGGCTGGAAGGAGCTCGTGCCTGAAGTCGAGAATATACTTACTGATGTTTCGGAATGGGGTCGTCAAAACATAGTTACATTTATTCCCAAGAAGACGCAGCTTTGTGCGTTCACTGCCAAAAAAATACCCTTTGTCGTATCACCTCGATTTGAGAGTACTCTCTTCAGCGCCATAGCCAGTACTGGAATTCTGAGAGTCGTAGTCTTTGGCGTTACGCGAAGACGTAGGTTCGCTCTTTATGTTTTATCGCATGTATCATGGGGAGTGCTCCGATGATTTGTTCGGATTAATTCCTGCCATTGAATTCTATCATCGGACGTCGCCTCAAAATTTAAAGTTGGAACTTGCACCCTCACCACCTCCTCGATGTCAAGAAATCCATAACTGTGCGTCTGTTTTGACACTTTCTACCCCGGACTACTCCTTTGTGGAATCAATTACCGGCAGGATTATTTCCGAACGGATATGACTTGGGGACCCTCAAGAAAAGAGCTTACTCATTTTTAAAATGCCGGCAACGTAACTGTAAGACCTCTGATAACGCTATTCTAGTAAACTATAAGGTGTACTATCTGCTCGTTTGCCGCCTC
This sequence comes from Apodemia mormo, assembly GCA_036924255.1. NCBI lineage: Eukaryota > Metazoa > Arthropoda > Insecta > Lepidoptera > Riodinidae > Apodemia > Apodemia mormo. Next base: position 35,999,556 of record JAUPFN010000002.1, read on the forward strand.
TACTATAACAAAAAAAATCAGGACCTAAAGTTTCTACATCGAGACCATCGAGACCGTTAGCACTAAACCAATAAGGTGCCGGAGGTGCCTATGTTACATTGAAATGAAATTAAATGAAATAAAAATATTTATTTGCAAGAATACGGGTGTTAGAAAATATTAAAATTCATCAAAGATGCACCTGCATACTCTACCACTAGCTGCACCACGCATATGGAAATGGAACCCATAGTAGTCCGGATGGTAATGACATGTTAGACCAATCATTCGCCTTTTACGACAGCCGAGTAGAGAAGCAGGTGTTTTTTTCGAAATGGGCCCGGAACTACAACACGGTAAATATAATACGTTCAATATTGTATAGAACTTATAGGAACTCAATAATTGTTTACACCCATATATGTTAATGTAAACATTGAATCATCGCTAGTATTAAATATTTTGTTTCCTCAATTCACTTCTGCGTATTTGGCCTCGAAAAAGAAAGGAGGAAATTTGACCCAAATAATATTTCCATTTATTTGTTTGTGAAGCATTAGAAAAGTGTTCCTAATTTGTTAATAGTGAACTGTGATAGTGAAAGTTATAACGTCTCACGGATTTCCTGGAAAATCAATAACAGAAACGTCTTAAAGCACCCAATGGACGTAGCTGTAATATATATTAATATGAATCGTAGCATGGCATGTTACAATATATTTTCCATGTAAATTTTCGAGTGATCGCACACGCAGCTAATATATATTTTTATAACGTCACCAAAATATGTCGAGATATACAATCTCAGTAGTCAAAATATATATATTAACTAGCTGACCCGGCAAACGTTGTTTTGCCATATAAATTATTTAATAAAAAAATAATGGTTGGTGATAGAAGGGTAAAAATGTAGAGTTATATGTATTTTTTAATGCTGAATCATAAAAAAATAAAAATAAAAAAAATTGTCCATAAAGTAAAAAAAAAAATTTTAGGGGTGGACAACCCTTAACATTTAGGGGGATGAAAAATAGATGTTGGCCGATTCTCAGACCCACTGAATATGCATACGAAATTTCATCAAAATCGGTCAAGCCGTTTCGGAGGAGTATGGAGACTAACATTGTGACACGAGAATTTTATATATATATATATATATATATATATATATATATATATATATATATATATATATATATATATATATATATATATATATATATATATATATATATATATATATATATATTAATGTGCCAAATAGGCACATTAATATATGTTTTGACCGCAGGCCAAAATATATATTAATGTATATGAGGGCAGAATATATATTATAATATAGCTCCGATGTGTGGTAGCTTGCTATAACCCTGTATACAGGGTTACTTTTAAAGGTCCGACCAAACTTTAAAATTAGGAACTAAATATTGAATTGAAAGTGTGTTTTAATTATTATTGTAAAATTATTACAAGATAATATAAAAATAAATATCCCACTAAATTCATGAATTGGATTCACAGAGTCTTGTGAATGAACTCTGTAATGTTGGTAGTGTTTCATTTTACATTTATCAATGATTACGATAGTAACTGTTATGTTATCTTTCGCTCTAAGTACATTTTTCCCGACCACTTTTAATTTGGATGAAGGCACTAAAATATGTTAGGTCGAATTTTTCGTAATTGAAATTGTAATCCACGTGTTTTGTCCATGTGAAATTGTATATATATATATATATATATATATATATATATATATATATATATATATATATATATATATATATATATATATAGACTTTTAAAAAAGTATTATGTAATAACTAATAGTCTCGTTGTAATGGCTAAGCGATATCGATGTTTTATTAGTATACGAGTAGATATATGAGTCTTGGATGGATGAATGGATGAATTGACGAATGAAAGAACCATACGACTGAATTAATTAATAAATAAATTTTATCGCGTGCCAATAACTACAACATTAATAAATATTATCACTATTCACTGATTAGTGATTATATGAAGTACATGGATACGCAAAGGCGGTCTTATCACGATCGATGCGATCTCTGCCAGTCAACTATGGTTATATTTTCAAAATTATACTTGTGCACCTATGTGGTGCTACGAAAATACACAAAACAAAATACAATGTAATAAAATACAATAGAATAAACTTTATTTCTATTGTATGTAAAAAAAAGTTTATAATTATGCATAGAATTATGTCAAGTGAGATTTGAACATTAAATACGCACTCCCGTAAACCTCAGTTTTTGACATGTCCCTTTATACGTAGGGAGCGTCGAAAGATTCAAACTTCAAACAATGGAACGGGCTATTCGTTCCGGATTTTCAGATTTTTGGTAAATTCACCTTTGGTGTACATCTTGCCCGATTGGATGTGTCCAATTTATCGATAGATCGCATAGATGTTTGCATTTCTGGGTTTGGGTGTTTATTAAATAATACTCAAATGTATTTATATATGTATCTTTATGTATTAGTATCGTTGACTGACAAGCAAATAAACTGCTTACTTTGGGGTTAGATCAATTCGTGTAATTTGTCCACTGATATATTATTATTATTATTTTAGTCCAAAGTTATAAACGAAAGACAAAGTTGTCAGCAACTTTGTTTACTATATCATTGTTAGACGTATAAATTGTTTTATCACTCGCAAAATAATAATTCATATAAACACATATAATTTACATGTATTATCTTTATTTACATGTATTATCACTAAATAATTGTCTTTCTTATGTAAAAACACGTTAACCTTTAGAACTACCAATCAGACCACAAAACATCTTTCAGAATTCGATAGACGTGTATATATAGTGTGGTTGGAGGCACACTATAGCTATCAGTTACGGTGCCGCCAACAGCAGAATATTAAGCTCCGTTTTCACTTTGATTTGTGCGAGTGTGTGTTTAATGCAGGTGCTTAGTATTAAGCAAAAAATACGTGAAGATAACTGTGGATCAGTGCGAATGATTCGTAATCAGAGTAATAAAGGTGAATAGATGCTGATTACTTTTTACTCGCACTGATCAACGGCTGTCTTCGCGTATTTTTAGCTTAATACTAAGCACCTGTATTAAACACTCACACTCGTATTAATCAAAGTGAAAACGGGGCTTTAGTACAAGTACGACTTGTTACATAAACATGAAATAAGATTGTAAGGTTGCCTTTAAGTCTCATAACCAGTATAAATTGATAAACTATTCAACGTTAATGTAAACTATGTATATATCCGCATCACAGGTTCACCGCGTATAAAAACTTCTGTAAGTGGACATTTTATAAGTTGGTCGACTATTACTCAAAAATTTGTAAAGCCTTCGCCGTGATAGTTAGTAGTAACGAACAGAAATTATATAATAATTTTCTATATATATATATATATATATATTTTTATATAGTTTTCTATATATATATATATATATATATAGAAAACAAATCCAGTGGGTGATTATACAAAAAATAATCCACAAAATAAGTAAATCCTTGTATAATTATAAACTATCTATGCACAAATTTCATACATCTATTTTCTGGATAATAATTGAAACAAGCATCTAAACATACAAAATTGGTTATTTTTAAAACTGATAGGATTTTATATTAATATTGTTAGGTTTTTATTTTGATAAAGCAGGATTTTGCCCGACATCGTTGTTGTACGAATTAAAATTATTTGCTCTAGTAACACAGAGCTTGCACGAAAACAACAATGGCGGGTAAGACGGGTTGAAAACTCGGGCATGTAGTCTCCTGCATCGATCAGTATAACACACTCTGGCCTCCGTTAAAAAGTACGATGATATTTGAATAATACAGAACGTGCATAAGCAATTTAAGGTACATACATGTATTTGTTAATTTATATTATATTTCATCATTCATCATAAGAATTAAAAGATAGAATGTTAAAATTAGAGTATAATAATAGGGGTTTTGGTTACACTAGACAATGTGAAAGAAAATATAAAATTGTAAAAACTGATTGCGTTGTTTTAATTAGAAAAGGCAGTTATTAATGTTTAATACAAGGGCGGAATCTGGCCGTTGCCCATATTCTCTCATGCACCACTTTAATTGCTAAATGTAGGGAATTTACAACAATATCTATACATATAATAAAATCGTAGGAAAGTCAATGTATGTCCGGGGTAAACTCAAAAAGTACTGCATGGATTTACTTCAAATTTTGCATGAATATTACTAACAGGTCGGGTCAACATATAGGCATAATAATATATAGGGTCAACATATATTATCACGCTATCACCTACGTGGGAGGAGTTGTGCGGAGTAAACGAATTCCGCGCGAACGAAGTCGCAGGCAACAGCTAGTTTATAAATAAATTAATTAAATTAATACCGTTACGCCCATGACCCCATGAAAGATGCAACACGTCCACCCAAGATTAGCCAGTATTAAGCCCCATGTTCTATCAAGTGATATATCGGGCACATATCCAGCTTTGGGCAAGTTATATTTTCCGGAATAACCAAAAACCGGAACCCAGGACCCTCTTGTGTCTATATTGAACCGTTGCCGATAAACCATTGAGGCATATTCGTAATGATAAAAAAAAAGTGACGACGATTATCACACTATACGTATGAGGTTTAATCCAGGGCCGTCGCGTTGCACTACGTTGATTTATGTTTCCGGTTACTGAATGAAGATATCAATGGTCGCTTCACCTGGTACACCCGCCTGTTATTGTTGATGTTCATTCACAATGTTTATTACGAATGCAAAATACTAGCATTTTTATTTCGTTTACTAGCCAAGTTACGCTATCTGCTGTGAGTATTTGTAATAGTATATTGAGTAGCAGGGTTAAAGACGATTTCAGAAGTAAGTATAGTTTATGTAACTCGATGTCCGATTATATTATTTAATGTCGTACCTAGGGTTGTCAAATACCCCGTATTTTACGGATTGTCCCGTTTTTCGCGCTTCAAGAATTTAGATACCCGAAATTAGTAAAAAACTGAATACGGAGTAAATAAAGCTCCGGTATTTTTACAAATTCTGTCATGGCTGGACAGTGCAGCTAAACACGAGCGTTCTTTTTGACCCACCGCGCCGCCCGCGCCGCACCGTGGCTGTTTGAGATTGGATTCATTCGTATGTTTTAACAACACTTATATTTTTTTGTGTTTGTTTAATGCCTCAATCGCACTTGCGTCTATCGTCACAAAGCTTTGTGCAATGACATGATAAATGCAAATGTGATTTCTACATTTATCATGTCATTACTCATTGCACGAAGCTTTGTAAGAAATTACAAATTTCAAAATTAAAGATTTTGGAACGTAACACTTAATGTCCTTTTAATTATCTGACTCATTTTAGGACCCATATTTTTGACCCTGGAAACCGTAAATTAAGAAGTGGTAGGCAGCAACCTTATTAGTGTCAAGCACTTAGGAATGGCATTTTTCCGGCTTTAGCCGGACAAGCCGGACAAGACAACTTTTTTTACTAACACTATGAAAAAGTGGCTCCGAGAACTGACGCTGTTATACAGCACCATAACCCTTTGAATGTTATTGATCAAAGTATGTGAGCAACGTAATTCCGCAACAAAAATAGCCTACACTAAGTTTACAACAAACACAATGAATTTGTCCATTCAATCAAACATTACACATGATTGATTGGTCACTTGTTTACAAAGCCTCGCATTATTGCTGCAGGATGACGGCAATAAATATCTTTGACAACGAGCACTGTAGAGCTATTATAAATAAAGGAAAAGTAACACAGATAATTCATATAATATTAATTCATGTATTAATAAGCAACGAGCAGCTAGTACAAGCAAAAGTGTTAGCGTGGTTAAACACTCACGCCACCGCTTTTGTATTACAAGCAGAGGAAAAATAATGCATGATTTATATTATAATAATATACATCGAGCAGCTACTACATACATTGTTTGTAGTAAAACACTAACGCTGCTGCTTTATTCTTCGTATTATAAAAAGAGGAAAAATAACACGGATAATTCATATAAAATAAATTCATGTAGTAATATGCAACAAGCACCTATTAATAACTACATTGCTGGTGGTAAAAATACTAATGCTGCCGCTTTTTTCTTTGTATTATAATTAGGGGAAAATCACTACATAGTATAAAACAAAGTCGCTTTCCGCTGTCTGTCCCTAATCTCTATGTATGCTTAGATCTTTAAAACTACGCAACGGATTTTGATGCGGTTTTTTTAACAGATAGAGTGTTTCAAGAGGAAGGTTTATATGTATAACATTTTATGGCAAAACAACATTTGCCGGGTCAGCTAGTAACGCTTAATTCATATTATAATATACACAGCTACTACGTTGTTTGTAGTAAAACACTAACGCTGCCGCTTTTTTCTTCTTAGTATAAATAGAGGAAAAATAACGCGGATAATTCATATAAAATAAATTCATGTTATAATATGCAACGAGCAGCTACTACTAACTACGTTGTTGGTGGTAATACACTAACGCTGCCGCTGTTTTCTTGATCACAATCCCCTCACACAGATAGTAACGCATCATCAACATCCTAGGCGTTTATAGGCGATGGTTATCTCTAATTTATCATAAGGGCCATCAGCCTGCTCCCAACCCTATGATATAAAATTATCCCGAATCATCTAAACTGGCCGATCAGACGTATATTAGCTGATGACGTGATCATTTTCTTAGACAGCATTTTCGAAAATTGAAACCCTAAATAGACACAATAAAACATAACTAGGCATGAAAATTATTATTAAATTAGGTTAACTGTTATGTTGTTAACGTTAATTAATAATTAACAGTTATTTATTTATGTTATATTATATCAGTAATTTTTAACAGTTATTATAATCATTACTCAAAGTAGCGAGAAAAAAAAGCTCTCTCTGAAATATTTTTAATAACATTACTATCGTATATCAAGTTATTACTAATTTTAGTGATGCATAAAATTTAACAGTATGCATAAATTTTAAATGTTTGCTAATATAAATAACAGTTGTTAATTGTCAATAAAATTAGTACGAAATTTAATATGTTAACTGTTAAATGATCCATGCCTAAACATAACACGGTCGAAGCTGCGGGGGCAACAGTCAGTACTACTGGCTGTTGTCCCCGCATCCTAGACAGGTCGTAAAAGGTGACCGATTGGCTATACGAGTCACTACCATCGTGGCTACTAGGTGGTAGAGTTTTTGCATTGTCTCGCCCGGGTCTGGTACCACCGCCTTACCTATTCCTGCCGCAATAGCGTCGGTGCTTGTCACTGTCGTGTTCCGGTTTGGAGGGTAAAGTAGCCGGTAAACTTATGCATATGGCATTACACCTTGCCACAAGATAGCAACGCACCATCCATCAGGAGACCCATCTGCGTGTTTGCTATATTTTGATATAAAAATATATCCAAGAAGCAACAATAATGTGATTAAAAATACACGCCAAGTTAAATATCCAGTATCCAACCAGCAACAACAATCGAACATGATTAAAATCCACGCCAAACAAGTGGAACTAAATTTTACTTCGGCCATGTAAATAATAACATTTTTATATAGACATTAGACACGGTCGCCAACATGCTATACAGTTACGGGGGAAAATAACGATAAGCAAATATACAATCTTAACTCGACACAAAACACTTCAATATTTATCAAACAAACGACACGAGGACATTTTGCCTCGCGCAACATCGAAATAATTTACGAGGGCAAATATAATTTAAACGCGGCAAAATAAAGCGAATAAATTCTCTGAATTTCATTGATCTTCCTAATTTTTATACGAGACAACATATTTAGAGGGCCCAGATAATTTATGGAGAGTTATCCTTAACCAATGGAAGCTCATAAGTCATAAGAGATGAAAAGCTTAATAAGTCGCTACTATTATGGCCAATAGTAATGCGACTACTCCAAGGTATTAACTAAATTATTATTAAGGTATTACCACGAGGTCCACTCTCACAAGAGAGTCTTTAGCACGGGCAATATTGGCCCAAAAAACTTAAACTCAGGCTGAGCACTCTGCTCGCCTACTGGCCCGGAGTGGCTATTATAACACTTCAGGCCATCGGCTATAATTATTTCGAAAAAAAAAAACAAATTACACTTACTGATCTAACCCCAAAGTAAAGAAATTATTTGCTTGTGTTATGGGTGTTAGTCAACAATATTAATACATAGAAATACATATTTAAATAATTAAATAATAGAATATATTTTAATAAACACGCAAACCCGGAAACACAAACATTTATGCTCATCACACATATGCTTGTCCCCGTCGGGGATCGAACATGAGCCCCGTCGATTGCGTAGTCAGAGTCGCTAACCCCTAGACCAACGGGGCGGGGCGGTAATTGAATATACTTGAATCGTATTGAATATAGGGTAAATTCACACATGTGGCTTTATATGCTTTCCACGAGGATATCTATGTACCTATCTATAGACATATAATAAAACTGTAAGAGGTCGAATTCTGTACATTGAAGATATTTTGAATTTTTTTTTGGAAGACACTAATCGATACTGAAGCGAAAACTGTATTTTTTTAAATTCTTGTCTGTCTGTTTGCGTCAAGGCCGCGCATCACGCCGAATCTACTGAACGGATTCAAATGCAATTTAGCAGGATTAGAGTTCATACTCCGAAAAAGGTTATAGGATACTTTTTATCCCAAAATTCAATACGGTCCCCATGAGATAGGGCGTGAAAGTCTAGACATATATTTGGCTCTAATTCATTAAGCTGAAGTCAAAAATTCCATCATTTTTTTGTTCAAAAGAAGGTACTATAAAGATTGTCTCTTAAAAATTTTAAGGCCATCAATTTTGTAATTCAAAAGTTACATTATAAGTTTTAAAGGTTTCCGGATAGCAAATCCAATTAAACGTGACACCCGAAATGGACGGAAACCTTCGGACGTACGGCTCATTATAAGTTAGCAAGTGCATTTCATATTGTTTGTTTAACAAATATATCCGTAAGTCCCAAAGTAAGCAAATTATTTGCTTGTTATTAATAAAAGAAAAAGAAAAGTGGTACTTGAACAAGTAATTTCCACTGTCCATAGACGTATAATAAACATCCTAAATCATCAGAGGTCTTGTAAAGGCGGTTAGAAATGACAAGTTACTTTTCTTTAAAATTTCCAAGTCGTGGCGGTTTGGATAAAACCCACTGATGGCTATATTCTTAAAATAAATCAGCGAGGCAAAACAATTTTTTAGAATTGCACCATAACGTTTAGCTAAAAATCTAAATGCGAAGGTTATATTTCAAGTTTTATGTAATGTCCGAAAATAAATTTTAACGACAAGAATTAAACCGAACAATTCCATTTTCTTGGGACACTCGTAGTCATAGATGCGACAAAAGACGCAGAATAATCAAGCTGCCCGATCAGCTTGGTCAACGACACTTCGAGCAGTTCTACACTGAACGTAGTCTGTCCAAAGGAAATAGAAAACGATTTGTTCTCTTGGCAATGTAACAAAAAAAAACACAATTATCGTAATAAACATGAAAGAGAAAACGTAAAAATATAAAATAATATTTTCGAGTATATATGCATTACGTATTCAAAGTAAATAGTAAACCTTCACTTCCAATATGGTTGGACATGTAAAAATGCTAGTCCAACGTGTCTACTCAAGATTTCGGTTTTGCAACTTCAATACCTAGCAAGGGACAAATTTTGAAAAATAGGTGTTTTTACTAGATGCTAATTAAAAGGTCATTACGCACGAATTCACTGTGTATTTTTTTTCAGTACATGCTTAATAATGGAGATAGTAACCTAGCATGTCCACATTTGGTTACAAAAATGTACCGCCATTCATATTCAAAACTAGGAACAATGACAATATTAAAGCCTAGCAAGGGACTGTCCCTTGCTGGGTTTTGATTTTGTCCTTGTCCATTATTAGGTTTTAAGAATTGTCGAAACGCTATAAATTTCGCGCCATGTTTTAGCAAGTCACAGACTGCTCGCGAGTGCGGATCATTCGTGTTTGTTCTTGCAAATATTTATTGTTTTCAATGGCTCAACAGTTTTATCGTTCGTGATTGATGTTTAAAGCCCTGAAGGCTAAAGAAGATTGGTAAGTTGATTTTAGTCTATTTTCATTATAACTTGCAATAATTTAAATCAAATATGATGCTCACAAAGCTAAGGCTAATAAAGCCATTTACCAATTATAGTTAGATGCTGGAAAGGCAAATACTAACACAATTCATTAATATTCTATGGATTTGTAAGAATTCATGCTGTTGCCTGATATGCCAAGAGCGAAAGATTCTTCTTTTTTTTTGAATAGACTGGTTGCATTCAATTTGACATTCGCTCCCGTACAGAAAATTACCAATATCAAAAGTACTTGTGTTTTTAGGCATGAAGCTTCGACCGGAAGGGACGCAAATAACATTGTGGATGCCTTTATAACTTTTCTGGATAACCAAAGAGACCTACAACACCTAATTATATGGTGCGATAATTGCACTGTTCAAAATAAAAATTGGATCCTGTATATTGCTCATGTGAACTATAGATTGCACAAATAGAAAGCATAAATTCAAAATATTTAACAAAGGCTCATACTCACATGAGTGCAGATAGCGTACATGGCAATATAGAAGCAAGTATTTAAAGACAAGATACGTTCTATGACTTCGAAGATTACAAGCAGGTTATTTTAAGCGCAGAAAAGATATAGAAGTTCTAGAAGTTAAGAATTATCGATAGTCTAAAAAAACGGTCTCCAAGATGAAATGATTGAGAATGATCCTTTAAAAAAATTCTTACTGAATCAAGTCGTAGAGGTTAAATTTATTAATGGTTGTAGAAACTATTTTACACAGAAGATTTTGACGAGTCATTCGTGGAACTAGATTTTTTAATGAAAATTTTCAACATTAAATTAATTTCTAAAATAGCGGATTCTTCAAGAGGCGTGATAACAATCTAAAAAAGAAGGAATAGTCTCAAAACTAGTTCCACTTATGCCTTTAAACAGGCGTCAATTTTCGTTAACATTACCAACCAATTATGGGGTTGAAGAGCTTGTCACTCGTGGGCAAATAGAGCATGATTGATTATCCTCATGATGCGTTATTTCATTGTAATAAGTCATAGCATGTTATTGTTTTAAAATAATTTTGTTTTCCCATAGTTTTATAGTTGATTTTTATTATACAAATGATTCTTAGTGACTACTTTATCATTAATACTTTTGTGTTTTACTTAGTTCATAAGTTTAATTAGTTCATAAGGTTATAAGCCAGTTCATAGGAACTGACGCGGACGCGGGCAAAACTGCGGGTTTTATTAATTATGAAGTAAACCCAGAAATCAAAACTTAGATTACTTCCTAGGTTATGAACTTGACAATATGTTAATATGTAGCTTATCAAAAACGGATATAAACCTAGTAATGGTCTTTACTAGATTATAAAGTGGTTTTCTTGTCATCATTTACACACCTAAAACAAGATTTTTCTTAGTAAGTGCTTTCTAAATAAATCAATAATAGTATAATAACATTAAAGCCAAGGATATTCCGCAACTTTTTAGAAAATTTCCATCAACATAATTTTTATAACTAAGCTGTGGTATTTTTTTGCTCTCCTGTAAAATTTGTTTCAAGTCCCTTAGTAGGTTCTGATGAAAGGCAGCCGATTTGAAAAAAGCATGAAAATTCTTATAGCCAATTCACTGGCACCCGGCGAACGTATAAATAATGGATTGTATACATATAGACATAATATATTTCTTTATGAACGGATTTGTTTGTATGCCGCACGCAAATTCTATAATTCGTAATTTTTATTAATTTCTATAATTCATAATTTTTATTAATTTGTAAAGAACTTTTTAATTAAATTACTTGTCATAAATAACACTGAAATTAAATTGCATATTTTTATAATTAAAGGAGTCATGTATGTGTATATAATTTATTATCCTACATTTATAACATCATAAATAATATTGTTCTTTCTTAACAATATAATTATGGTATAAAAAGAATAGCCATATTTATATAAACTTTATATACAGTTACTAGTGATAAGTTTCAAGAAACTGAGGCTTCACATTCTTGATATTACAATCAATACCTATAAAACTGAAGTTGTACACGTTTTTTTTGCAAAAAAAAAAATAAAAAAAATAAATCAAAAAACAGCCTAAAACTATGGTAATTTTAAAAACTTAAAACGTGTCAAAAATTAAAACCCCTTAATCGATAATATGTTGGTTGGATAAATTACACGAATTAATCTAACCCGAAACAAATCAAATTACTTTCGTATTTTTGTGCTATGGGTTTTTAGTCAACGGTACGAGTACTAACACATACTTAATTATACATACTAGCGATCACCTGTGGCCGAAATTCGACTATAGACTAAACAATAAAATCTCTTTTAAATTTGACAACTGAGTTTAGCCGTAAAGAAAAACATTCAGTCTTCATGTGTGTATAACGTTATGTATGTCACATGAATGCAGTGTGTGTAATGTTTATTTTTAATAATTTAATATATTTTTAATGCATTTTATTTAAAAATATTAATATTCTGCAGTCCTCCACAATGTAAACTTTGACTGTACCAAATTTCATACTCCAGCGTTCGCGCAATTGTCTTAAAAAGAAAAACATTTTCATGCAATTTGGCACGGAAATAGGTGAAGATCTGGGGGTCAAACATAGGCTAACTTTTTTCAAAAATCAACCCCTAAGGGGCTGCAATAGGGTATGAAATTTGTATGGAAAAGTGTATAGACAATTTGTTAATCTACTCGCGGGCGAAGCTGCGCGAGTCAGCTAGTGTGTCATATTTCAAGTATTTTTTATATCATAAGATAGCCAACAAGCAGATTGCTCTTCTGATAGACAGAGAAACCATCGCCTATTGATACCAAAGATGTTAATGGTGCGTTGCTACCCGTGTGGCAAGATGGCAATGCCACATGCTTAATTTTACCGGCTACCTTAATCTTCAAACCGGAACACGAAAATTGGCACTATAGCGGCAGGAATAGGTGAGACGGTGGTACCAAATACCCGGGCGAAAGCCTGCGGAACTCTACCACCTAGTAGTCACGACGGTAGTGACAACTTTACGACCCGCGTCACCTTTTATGATTTGCCTGGCAGAATGCCTTCCCCGTGTTGGTCCCGGGCTCCTTTGAAGAATAGGCCAACTGCCGTTCTGCCAGGCAGGTCGTAAAAGGCGATCGATTAGCTATGCCAGTCACAACTCACTACCATCGTGGCTACTAAAATAGGTGGTAGAGTTCTGCATTGTCTTGCCCGGGTCTGGTACCACCCCTTACCTATTCCTGCCGCAATAGCGTCAGTGCTTGTGGCTGTCGTGTTCCGGTTTGAAGGGTAAGGTAGCCGGTAAACTTATGCATGTGGCATTAGATCTTGCCACAAGATAGCAACGCACCATTAACACCTTTGGTGTCTATAGGCGATGGTTGACTCTTTCCATCAGGAGACCCATCTGCTTGTTTGCTATCTTATGACATAAAAAAAAGAATGACAGTCGGTGTATTCCTCAAAAAAGCCCGGACTAACACGGGAGAAATATGTTTAAAAAGGCCAGTCAATTTCAATTCTACAGAGTGTATGTGTGCGTTCGTGTGTGTATCGAATAGAGGATTACAATCCATACTAATATTATAAAAGCGAAAGTCTGTCTATAATAAAGCTAAACCTAAACCGCACCACCGGATTTCATGAAATTTGGCATGGAAGTAGTTGAAGAGCCGAGGTCAAACATAGGCTAATTTTTTTTTCAAAAATCAATCCTTAAAGGGTTGAAATAGGGGATGAAATTTGTATGAAAAGCTATCTTGACGACATGTTAATCTACTTGCGGGCGAAGCTGCGCGTGTCAGCTAGTTAACAATATATTTCGAACATAGTCAAGAACTTAGCCATTTCTTAGAACAAGGGGGCCACACGAGGAGTAAATAATTCCGTTATAAGACTTGAATACATTGACAAAATATTATGTCCATAATTCATATTTTAGAGGACTTACCATTGTTACGCTATCGCTTCTGTGGTTTAGTGGTCCGTTGTCGGTGTTGACCACACGAGGTCCCGGATTCGATTCCCGGGTTGGGTAAATAGAAAAAATGTGTTTTTTCAGTTTTTTGATAAAAATATCGTTACCGGGATTGGATAAATGCTTGCATGGCGATAGGCCTGCCATTGCGGGACTAAGTATCTTCGGCTAGTCGTAGGTGCACAGGTTGTACTTCTGCCTACCTCAATAAGTATCTTCACGTCCTAGGGATAAGGACGTGAAGATACTTATTGTTAAGTTTATATTTTATAGGTAAATCATTTTTATAGTAACCTATTAATAGATACTATGCGTTCCAACTAAGAATAGTATCGCGCTTGTTAACAACTTCATACCACAAGCAAAGAGTACTACTTCCCCTTATCTACTCATGTGCCACAAGTGTGAAATTAGTAATGTCAGCATAAAAATATTTGTTCAAAAATATTGCTAATTTATTGAAGAACAGATAACGCTTTAATAATATTATTTTTATCAATAAAAAAATATTAAAAAGCATCAGTCGAGCTGTTCATCTATATAAATGTAAGAAAGTCGTGTTACACCACTTCTAAGTCAAAAACGAAGGGGGGGGCAAATTTGTTGCGATTTTTTTGGGTTTGGGATGTATTTGTATAGGCTAAAAAGTATTAAAATATAATATTCATCAATAAAAAAACAGTAAATATATCAGACTAGAAGTTCATCTATTTATATGTATAAATATAACAGTCGTGTTACTTATTTTACACTTTATTTTAATACACGTAACATGATCTGATGGGAATCTAAATAAAAAAAATATACAAATTAGAATTAAAATATATTTTTTAAGTATTTCTTTGTTAGTAGTCACGTATGAAGTTTTTGTAAAATGGGCAGCAAAATGTCACCCTGACAGTCCTATTCTTGTTGGAACGCATAGTACTTACCATCGCTCTCTAGTCGAGACTCAACCATTATTTATTTATTTATTTAACTTTATTGTACACCTTAAATAAATTTGTACAAAAGACGGACATAATGCCTATTGACATTCTCCTCCAGTCAACCTTTTGGCAAAAAGAAAGTATGTAAACGATGTCTCAGAAAATATACGTCATATAAGAACATAGATCTTAATAAATTAAATATATACTACTTATACTATACAAATTATTATATATAAATGTTACTTATATATACACATATATATACATAAAAACACACATATATAGACATATACCTGTTAGCTAACTACTATTTTGCACATGCATTTTTAGGTTTCGTTTGAATTAAAACTTGTTATTATTCTATGACTCCGTGTGACCATAGACTAAACAATAAAAACTCTTCTAAGTTACAACAGACTAACCATAACTAAAACAGTGTATATATGCGTATAATATGTGTGTCAAGTGAATGGTAGTGGGTGTAATGTTTATTTTTTTTAATTTAATATATTTCTAAAGTAATTATTTAAAAAAATATTAGCTTTCTGTCGTCCTCAACATGTAAACGT
Organism: Apodemia mormo; assembly: GCA_036924255.1. Lineage (NCBI taxonomy): Eukaryota > Metazoa > Arthropoda > Insecta > Lepidoptera > Riodinidae > Apodemia > Apodemia mormo. The sequence goes on from JAUPFN010000002.1 coordinate 36,015,172, forward strand.
TAACTGTGCCTTTCATACTCCTACGGTAGCGTGATTGTCGTTAACAGGGGAATATTAAAAAAATACAAAATTTTGATCTACTCTTCATAAGGCCCGGGTCATCAACACACAGATTATTCAGCTTGGGGGACGAAACCCGTTTAAAGCATTATCACTATGTTTAAATAATGTAACATTTAAAAATTAATTGAGCATTTCGACCACCACCGTAACCAATTAAAAGTTTATTACAAAACACACTTATTACTCTTGTTAAGGGGAAATTCTTAGAATGTTATAGCCATAAAGCAAGGAAGGTAATAACTCAGACATAATCTTTTTTGTTTATGTAATGTTTTGTTATTTATGTTATAAACTTTAGTAATGTGTGATATATGTCTTTCCCGTGTTGGTCCGGGCCACCTTCTTTTCAAAAACAATCTGCCTTTCGCCAGGCAGTTCGTAAAAGGCGATCGATACACCAAATGTTACTATCATCGTAAGACGTAAACACCAGGAGGCATTGATATAAAAAATCCAAAATACACAATCAGTGTCTCATAAACGTCCTCTGAAAATGTGCACAGTTTTAAATTGTGCAATCATTTCAGATAAAAACGCGTACTGTCAATTTTATTTCTTTGTGTACATTGCTTTGTAAAAACAACTATAAATCTTGCGCTTAAGGTTGGATATACAAAAACATATGTTTTTGCCATATCTGTAACTACTTATGTGAAATTAGCGACAGTTTTGAGTGTCAGTTTTGTTTGGGAATGTGCATCTTGGCTTTTTATATCAATGCTAGGAGGTAAAGTTCTGCAACGTCTCTCCGGCTTTGATATCCACCCGCCTTGCCTAATCCACTTAATCGGGTGCAATAGCGTCAGTGCTTGTCATACTCGTGTTTCAGTATGTTGGGTGAGGTATCAAGAAAACTTAATATGCATAATATCTCCATAAAACTTTTGCCATAATAATTTTAACTCGGTAAAACGACAAAAACCGACTGTCAATTTAATGTATCTCAGGAAATCTGCGTCCGATCTTTAACAAATTTAACGAGGACCAAAGAAAAGTATATATATCCTCTTAAACAAAAAAAATATTTTCTAAGTCGGTTCATAAATGACCAAGTTCTGAGGTAACAAACAAAAAAATATAATTAAATTGAAAACCTATTCCATTTTAAGAATTCGGTTGAATAATAATGCAAACGCATGGGCGGCCTCTTGTTTTGAAGCCTGTTAAAACCTATATTGATGAACCTAAAACGGTTTCAGGGCGGCAAGCTATAATAGAAGGAAGGTTGAAATGTACATTGTGGAATGTAATAAAATTGGCCCGTCGACGAGTAGATGCACGTGACCTGCCTACGGAACCCACCCACCAATTTTGCGCAGAAACTATTTGTTTACGCATGCCACGCAGCTGGCAAACTAATAAAAACCTAATCCAACTGAATTCACCATATTACAGTTTTAACGAATCAACAAGTAGGTAGGGTTTATTTCACGTCTAAGAAATAGTTTTTAAATTCACTAGGGATTTATTTAATCCAACCTTGCACTTACTTGATCATATATTTCAGGGTTTGAAATATCGATTTTACTCCTTAATAGTTCTGGCGATAATAATCAAGAGAATTATAAGATAATTATTCGATAATTATCAACTAGATATATAAGCCTAGCAATTTTGTAAACTATAATATCTATATTAATATTATAAATGCGAAAGTTTGGATGTTCGTTACTCAATCACACAAAAACGGCCTAATCGAGTTGGATGAAATTTGCCACACTTATAGATGATGACCTGGAATGGCACATAGGATATTTTTTCATGTCGGAAAAATGAGCTGTTCCCGCGGGATACACCAAAAACTTTTATAACACAGCGGCCTGCGGCTGCATCTAGTTCGTAAATGAATTATGTGCACATTTTAAAATCAAGGCAATCTTTTATTCATTTTTTGTTCATAATTTCACGGATAAAACTTGCAAATCAATATTCAAAAAGTGACAAACTTCATACTTGATGTTTAATTTTATTAAATTAACGAGTGGAATTTTATCCTCATCAACCTTAACTGCGTTAACTGCATGGATATTGTGTTTATCTGAAGAGTTGAAATTCAGAAACGAATAAACCAGCAGCAAATATTTTCTTTTATATTTATAAAAGAAGATACTAGCTGCTGAAGATAGTGTAGCTAGTTAATATGTGTATATTAACTAGCTACACTATCGTATACGTTTATGGGCAACCTTACCTTAACCGAAATACAACAGTAACAAGCACTGATGCAATTGCGACCGGAACAGATGTGAAGAGATGCGGAACTCTACCGCTTAATGGTCGCGATGGTACTGGCACGTTTGCGCAATTGTTCACCTATTACAGATTGCCTGGTGGAATTACGGATGGTTAATTTTTTAAAAGACCCTCTATTATACTTCTTATTAAATTTAGAAGTTGCATACATTAGCATGTATTAGCAGTAGGTTTTCTTTTTATTTTCTTCACAAATAATTTAATATTGTTAAGTCGCTGTCAACACCAAAAACGCATACTATGTCTATTTTTATCGGAGTAAACGAGAGCCCACTATCGGTGTAACTGGGCGGCCAGGTCTTATACGGCCCCGGCTTCGCACGGGTATACGGGCATTTTAAATCTGTAATATCTTCGAAAATATTCATTTAAATTACATGCTGTAAAGGGCCATGTTGATCTATATTAATTAAATCAACAATGTATTTAAGGTACTTAATTGAATAAAATTTAATGTTGTATTGTTTAAAATTGCTTCGAAAATAAGCAATTATTTATCGTAATATCGTAAATGACAAAAAAATGCTATTGTGGGTTATCCATAAGGGATAGACATATACGATCGCGGAATTTTCTGGAGACCTTTTCAAGAAGTACAAATACTTAGCACATTATTTTGATAAATCTCGTAGGGTTCAGCCTGCGTTAGCAATGTAAGCGGAAAAAAATGTAATTATTTACGACATCACATTAGAAACCTCAAAGTTACAGTATTTCTCGACTCTATATTGAATGTTATTATACTTACAAACCTTCCTCTTGAATCACTCTATCTAATTAAAAAACCGCATCATAATCCGTTGCGTAGTTTTTAAGATTAAAGCATACATAGGGACATAGGGATATAGGGACAGACAGAGAAAGCGACTTTGTTTTATACTATGTAGTGACAAATATTGAAATTTATAAAAAAGTGTAGATTATTTGTCAAATATGATTCTCTAGCTCAGAGTTCGTTAGCGATTTAGGTACGAATGAAATAGAATGACGACTTCATGTTTTTAATTATTGCAGACCCATGCGTCAAAAAATAAAAAAATAGAACCGTTTAATGATGACTTTAAGACCATTTTTCGCAATTATATTCTTTCGACCCAATTTTGTTAATTATGTATCGAGTCCGGCCATGGTCTTCGACATATGATGAATATTAACATATATTTTTTGTGATGTGCTATAATAACAAATAGTTTTTTTTGAATTGCTTAAATAACATTAATATCAACAAATAAGGTCTTGCCAGCCTCTTAAAGCTAAAGGCCAATTGGATATTTATTGTTACATTGAATCAGTGGTAATCTTGTTCTAGTATTAGGAATTTTACTATTCATTTTTATACTGCTGAGTGCTAAGTGCGAGTTTTTCTTTTCGCATTCGATCGTGAGCGCGTTTGGAGTTTACTAGGAATTTGTATGTGATTTGTACAGCGCCACCTAGTGGTAAACGCGAGAAACCAGTTTAGTTGAGTAGCACTCAGTACTGCCGTGCCGTTATACTGCCATTATATGCTTTTTTTAATAGTTCATGAACATAGTTACGTTCATAGGCATGAACAATTTTTTAGCATACTGAGTTGATCTCCGATCTCTATACTCTACCACTCTTTGTTTACCTGCTATATTTAATGCTAGCTGTTGCCAGCGACTTCGTCCGCGTGGACTTCGTTTACTCCGCACAGCACCTCCCCGCTAGTTGATAGCGTGATAATATGTAGCCTATATGTTGACCCGACCTGTTAGTAATATTCATGCGAAATTTGAAGTAAATCCATGCAGTACTTTTTGAGTTTACCCCGGACATACAGACAGATAAACAGACAAAAATTCTAAAAACTATATTTTTGGCTTCGATATCGATTGTAGATCACGCCGCAAGTATTCTTTTAAAAAAATATTCAATGTACAGTTTTGACTTTCCTACGATTTTACTATATGTATAGATTTGACCGCCTCGTTCGAGCTAGCGATCCTAAATCCTAAATTCCTAAATACGCCGTGTTGGTCCCGTCCTTCTTTGAAGAATAGGCCAACTGCCGTTCTGCCAGGCAGTTTACCCCGGACATACATACAGACAAACAGACAAACAGATAAACAGACAAACAGACAAAAATTCTAAAAACTATATTTTTGGCTTCGATATCGATTGTAGATCACACCCCAAGTATTCTTTTAAAAAAATATTCAATGTACAGTTTTGACTTTCCTACGATTTTATTATATGTATAGATGAATAGATGAGGGTTTCTGTTAATAAAAATTGAAATAATGGTATGTACATTCACCATATAATCGTTTCAACATAATATGATCGTTTGTATGATTATAATGGAATTTAAAAACTACTGGACCGATATTAAAAAGGCTTTAACCTATGGAAAACTGAATTATTCCAAAGCACCAAAGGCTACTTTTTACCCGACTAAGCAAAAGAAAGTAATGCTTTTGAATCACAGGAACACTAGTCTCTGACACTTGAAATTTTAATCAGAAACTACGCAGCGTCGGGACTTATCACAGTTATGTTCCGGTTTGGTGGGTATTACATCCCCATCCCAAAATAGACGAAGGTTATCTCATTAGATCAAGAGAGTCGTCTGTTTGTTAGTTATTTTGTGATATTTAAACAAGCCACAAGTAACATATATTGTCGCACCATATAAATGTTATATCGGGTCCGAGGCGTGTTTATTTACTGTGAGTAGTGACCTCGCGCCGCGGCTCCGGTTGTTTACGTCGAGCTCGCGGTTGCGACTCGATAGTGACTCACTAACGGATGCCGTTCGCCAACTACCACATACCTATGGAGCAATGTTGTCAGCGCACCGGCCACGAAACTTACGCTTCCTTCACCATATAATTTGGCTGTTTGTTTATCTATACTAATATTATAAAGAGCAAAAATTTGATTGTTTGTTTGTTGTTTGTTTGTTTGTAACGAATTAAATCAAAAACTATCGACCGATTTTAAAAATTCTTTTACCTATTGAAAGCTACAGTATCCAGGAGCATAGAATACTAGAAACTAACAGAAGTCAATGTTACATACAAGTAATATTCGAGCACAGCACACATAGACAGAAACAACTGCCACGAACCATTCCAAGATGTCGCGTCCGTGAGAGGTGTATATGTGTGCGTTGCTCGAATATTACTTGTATGTAACATTGACTTCTGTTAGTCTCCAATATTCTAATGCCAGGAGTGACATAAGCTGTTAATGATTTTTAGTCACAAAGTCACGAGTAACTGCTAGTTATATTGTATGCTAACTAAATTAATAGGATATTAAAAGAACCATATTGTTATTGGTGCAGCCTTTTCTATTTAAAATTAGCACGCCATTTGTCTGACAAAGTAGGTTTAAGTCATTGATAAAAAAAAGGGAAGATATGTTACCTAGTCACAGCGCCTGGTCCAACAAAACTAGGCCCGTGGACACAGTGACAATTGGTGACAATCAGTCACGCGCGAGACCTCATATCTTACACTTATATTTTACGACTGTTTTTACTATTAAACTCGCATCAAAATACCTTCTTGTATATTCAGCCAGTGTTATAATCACTCAAGGAAAAAAATAAGACACACGGGATTACTTTCCATTCGTAAGTACGGCTAAAACAATTTGTTTGAAAATAAGATTAAATTATTGTTTAGTTCGCCATGTTTATGAGAGTGAGATAGCACAATACAAAAGTAAGCGAGAGAAACGACTTTCTATGCACTTTTGTGGTACATTTTACTGGAAAAATACCGCACTTTTAAGTTTGAGCTTTGACGTGGCAGTTTAAATTCATGTCGAGATATGTTCTAAAATTAAAATAGCATTTAATAAACCATAAAAAAATAGAAGATACATGTTGTATTAGAATTTTATTACTACTAACGCCATCTATTACAAAACTAACGAATTAAAATGCTACAAAGCTACACTAGGCGACGATCTATGCTCTTTTGTGGTACATTTTACTGAAAAAATATCGCACTTTTAGGTTTCAGCTTTGGCTTGGTAGTTTTAATTCATTTTATTCACTCCATTTTAATACAATATTAATCTATTAATACACTTGTACTTTTTAACTTCCTGCTACGTATGTAGATAAGGAAGTTACTGATTTAGTAAGTAAGTAAAATAAGTAAGTGTTTTCTTGCTGTTTTTTGTGTCTTAGCAATTGAGACCTTTCAATATTTCTTAGAACTGAAAAATCTATGCTTGTAGTTTTTACTCTTTTGAGTCTAAAATACCATAATTTAGCGGGAAGTTGCAGGAATGGCCTGCAAGGTCAACCGTTTACAGATTTTTCACAATATGATTACTGTGAAACAGTACAAGTGTGTTAATTGATTAATGTTGTATTGAGATCAATTTCCAATCTTAATCCGAGGGTAAAAAGTTAAAAAAATGTGTTTTTCTTTATAAGATCCACTTTCATTTTTAATACCTATTTTTCCTTAAAAACTCTTTTACAAGAAAGTTACCATAGATAAAAATTGATTTCTATCAATATTAGACTTAAAGGGCGAAGTGGTGCCGCGGGATGGGTCTTGAGTTGCTACATATTATAGGTAGACTGTACTATATTATAGGTAGATCAGAAAATATGTTATAAAATATGTAGATAACCTTTATATTTGTTCTGTGTAGATAACATTGATAATTATAGAAATCGTGTTTTTAATAAATTAAGAAAATTTTAAAGAATTTTTCTTGTAAATTACAAAAAAAAATTTAGTCATAGAAACATGTTTTTCTTTATTTTGGTTTTATTTTGCTGCGCCCGCCTAGACCAAAGCCTGACGACGCCTTTGATGCGAATATAATGTTTGGGTGAAAATACGCTGGATTTTTTTAGGTTAGATAATTATAAATAAAGTTCATACATTAAAAGACGTAATTCTCATAAAAATACTTTCCTAACAATATTACTAGGTAGTGGCCGCGTTTCCGCAGTAGTTTTTTTATAAAAATAAGTTGACGTGTCAAAATAACTTGTAAAAAGTTTTATTGAATAAAGTACTTCTGATTTCTGATTATAACTTTGCGAGCCCTTACAAAAAAGCTCTGCTTTTTGCTAGTGATTTAACTCAAAAACGACACAAACGATTTTTAGTTTTCTTATCCAGGAGTGACATGGGCTACTTTTCTACCCAACTCAGCCAGAAATAGATACATCTATGCTCATCACATAAATGTTTGTCCCTGTCGGGAATCGAGCCCAAGCCCCATCGATTTGTAGTTAGGTTCGCTAACCACTCGACCGACGGGGAGTCAAACATCTTAAAATATTTATTATGCTACTTTAATTCTTATGGCCGTTAATATTTTTGAAAGATATAAAAACTCAATGATTATCATAAGTCTAAGTTTTTATCAATAACACTAAACAAATATTAAATAGGTCAATCTATACTACTATATAAATCTGAAGTGTGTTTTGTACATTCAACATTTTTGGCAAAATTTGTGTGAAATATTCGATTCATCCGTCACTGACATCAAATTTTATCACTTAAAATTTTTGACGTACAATTCCACGGTTTTGGCTTAAGACGGCTGTACACATTGGGCCAAGTATTGGGCCAACATATTGGCCCAACGTGTCGAAAGAAGCCTACTTGGCGCTATGTTGGCAGTTGGCGCCAACATTGGCCGGCCAAGCGAATGTTGTCGGTTTTTCGTGCGCACATCAAAGGATCTTGGCGCGCTCCGCATACGGTATTCACACGTTGGCCTCTACTTCAATTCATTGTCATACGTCATTTGTTGTTTGACGGTTGTGTTGCGCGTGAGTTAAATTGTTATTATATTCAACATTCTTTATCGTCGGCACTTGGTGAAACTTCATTTTCATACAATATTTTATATCGATAACACTTGTACTGTTTCACAATAAACTTTTATATATATTATCCAACCGGTTTCGCTTATATAAGCATCGTCAGAGCAATTGCAAGTTTAAACTAAAAACAAAACAACATCTAACCGTTCTGATTTAACATTTAACGGCCGGTCTCAATATGCTACTGACAGTTAAGAACAGATAGCTATCCCGGATAACAAGTTAAGTTTAAACTATCTGTGGCTGCCGTTTCAATATTATTTTTTGGTCAACCTAACTAAAGTCAAAGATAGATAGAATTCTCTATCGTTTGTCAGCGTGGACCTTCGTATTTTTTTGGTTATTTCAGGTATAAATTTCACTGTTTTGTTGCAAATTGAACCATATGTCAATTTTTGTGAGCTTATTTTCGGTAGTTAACATTTTTATTTGTTCATAATGAAAATAATACTACCGAACATGAATAAAATAAACGTTATTTTGTGGGTTATATATATTCACATGTAATAATAAATTCATACATATTATAAATGTAAAAGTTTGTATGTTTGAATGATTGGATGTTTATTACTCAATCACGAAGAAACGGCTAGTCCCATTTAGATAAAATTTAGCACATAAATAGATAATGATCTCAAATACCATAAAGTTATAATACTTCTTAACACGGAAAAATAAGTTGTTCCCGTGGAAATACACCAAATACTTTTATAATGGATCTGGCTGCAGGGTACAAAAATCAGTCCCGGTTATCGCTAGAAATAGTCGATAATCCTTATCAGGTCGATAAAATGTCGCGATAGTGATCACCACTCATCTCGGCAACCGACAAACCGGTGAATCGTGGTGAACCGGAAAGCCAATATACGTGACGGTTTACTCTGCCTACCTCGCAAGGGAACGGGGCGTGGGTATACTTTAAGATTTTGGTAAGTCTAAATTTATATACGAATTCTGCTTCAAAAAAATTAGTAAAATAGTTTATACGAGCATATATTTGCCAATCGTAAGCTGCAAAAATCGCTTCGTAATGAAATACACCATCTCCATACATTTCATTATCAGTATCGTAACTAAATAGTTATGTTTTCTATGTTTTTTAATGTAAAAATACATAAATTGAGAAATGCGGTAAAACTATCTCTCGATTATCCATCAAAATCGGGCGATAGGCAATGCCGTTACAGCTGGTAAGCTAAACTAACTCCAGTAACCTGTTACAGTGTTATTGAAACACTCGACCCTTTTTTTTCTATAAAAGCACTTATCTCTGGCAATCGAAGGGTCCTTTTAACTCCAGTTAAAGATTGCGGATACATATTGCTATCTATCTGTGTTTATTGAAACGTAAAAATGCGCAGATAGATACTATTTGTTACTATTTTAAACTCTGGTAAGGGATAGATCGATTATTGAGACCGGCCGTAAATTGTTGTTCCCGAGTTACGACGGCGTAAACAAACACTGAGGTTGTACAATTCATAGAAATGTATCAAAATGAACCAATGAATGAATGACTGATGATGATGAATGGCCTTTATGAATTGAAACTTTCTCATTATTACACCACAATTATTAAATATGATCATCTTTATCGAGAAATTCTGTAACATATTGAAAATAATAATTACTTGTCGATACATATTTACGAGATTTGGACTGATTTTAAAGTTTAAAGTTATTATTATTTTCAGTATCTTATGCGGAATTATTATATGGAATCTATTCTAATTCCGAATACATGTTGTTCGTATTGAATTCAAGTCAATACTAGTTATTTTTTAAACCTTTCTCGTCTTGTCTCGTTTCGCCTTGTTATGCCTCATTGGTGAAAGAGGAGGTTCAGAGCAGTGCACTGTTTCAGATGACATTAGGTATTAGGTTAGGTTATTAAAAATACCATTTTTTAATACTTTTTTTCAGGTTAATGATGCTTAGAAACGTATAGCAGATTGCTGCTGCAATAGCGTCAGTGTTAGTCACTGTCGTTGTCCGGTTTGGAGGTTAAGGTAGCCGGTAAACTTATACATGTGGCATTAAACCTCGCCACAAGATAGCAACGCACCATTAACATCTTTGGTGTCTATAGGCGATGGTTGATTCTTTCCATCAGGAGACCCATCTGCTTGTTTGCTATCTTATGATATAAAAAAAGTTAAGTATTCCTGTTATTGAACTTCTTATGAATCTTTAATGACAACTCTTACGGCTGTAAGAGATTCTACGTCCATCTTTATTAAAGAGCCAATGCAGAATGGTCAATACACCAATGTGTAAACAGAAGCATTTAATGTTGGCCCAACAGTTGGCCCAATGTGTACAGCCGCTATTAAGGCGATTACAGCTACGAACGACCTTCAGTTTCTAACAGGAGCAGCGCAAATATTATTTAGCGCGCTGGCGCGGTCCAAACTCAAAGACTATTTACAGTGGATGCAGATACCTACGTTTTAACATTTTTGTTCACCTATATAAACTTTTATCATCTTGAATCGACTGAATGTTGTCAAACTGAAAACCAATAACCAGTAATCGCTTATTTATCGATTACATATACATTCATTTTAGAAAAACGATAAATATCTAAAAAAAAAAATATACCGAAAATCGACAAAAAATTATATAACAATTTACGCAAAAATAACAGTTACGTATCCTATTTCTTTGAAAGTGTTGTAATATACAATACATCCCGTGTAGCACTTTATTTTAATACATACAATCAACAATTAATATTTAACAAAACCTTTCAAAATTTGATTTGGTTAAATATAATCTCTTGAATAATATTTTAAAACTAACTAGCTTCTTAGTTTTTGTTTCAAAATCTCGTAATAAAAAAGAAGATATATTATTTGATTTAATGTTTATAGAGGAAACTACTAAATAAGTTGATTTATTTAGACTATTTGTATGTATAATATATTTAATTTATTTATTTTTAGTTGCGAAGTCCTTACTACCTTCAAATAGTGCCAGTTTTTTTTCTTTAGAGTTTTGCTTTTTATTCGCTTGCTTGAATTATCTTCGTTGTTTATATGTTTTATATTTTATTTATTTTTGTACATTTATACAAAATATTGACAAAATACTTATCTATCTATAGCTAATAAAACATTGAAGCGTAAACGTAGGAAAGCGTAAACATGAATAGTCTCAAAATATTATTCAGCGTCTACTCGCAAACAAAACTATTTATAAAGTACTAGCTTTCAGCCCCTTTAATACCCTCTTTTACCTCTTTAAGAGATAAAACTCACAGCATCCTTACATGCACGTTTATTTAATTGAATTAAAGATCATTTTTTCAAGTTTTTTTTTCTTTACGGTTTTGCTTTTTATTCGCTTGCTTGAATTATCTTCGTTGTTTATATGTTTTAATTTTTTTTATTTTTGTACATTTATACAAAATATTGACAAAATCTTACTATCTATAGCTGATAAAAAATTCAAGCGTAAACGTAGGTAAGTACATGAATAGTCTCAAAATATTATTCAGCGTCTACTCGCAAACAAAACTATTTATAAAGTACTAGCTTTCAGCCCCTTTAATACCCTCTTTTACCTCTTTAAGAGATAAAACTCACAGCATCCTTACATGCACGTTTATTTAATTGAATTAAAGAACATGACTAATAAATTTGAAGAGATTTTGATTAAACATATTTTATTTTTTTTACAAACTTTACCACTTATTTCATCGTTTGAAGAAATGACATTTGAAAACCTTAAACTCGTATTCAGTTAATTGTATTAAAAATCGTAAATACTAAGTTTTAAATAATTTCTACAATATTCTACAATAAACAGTCTATTTTTTATACAAACATCAATGCTTTTTTTACCCTTTAAGGAATGAAATTTAAAAAAATCCCCAAATATATGATTCTTAAATTGTGTTGAAGAACGTAAGTGCCGAATTTCAAGTTATTTCGACCATAAACGTTTGATTTTTCATATAAATTGTAACACACATTTTTACTCCTTTAATGGTCGAAACTTCTAACATTACATGCATGTTTCTTCAATTTCGATTGAAGAGCATAAGTACTAAAAAATCCGAAAATTCGTACATCTTAATTGTATTAAAAATCATAAATACTAAATTAAAATAATTTAGATTTTATAGTAATGCAATAAATAAACAATTCATTTTTGATACAAACTTTAAAGCCTCTTTTAACCTCTCTATGGGCTAGAATTCAAAAAAATATTAAATTTGTATTTAATTTTTTTCCAGTTAAAGGATAATTTAATTACGGCATATCATTCATTTCAACTCAAAAATGACAGAGTTTCATACAAACTTTCACCCCCTATTTCACCATCTTAGGGGATGAATTTAAAAAAATCCTTTCTTATTCCTTGTCTATATCATAAGAACAACATCTGTAAAAAACAGCCTTCTCGGTCCAAGCTCATTATCTACTATAAAAAAACATCCAAGCTTAAACGAAATGTCCAATTTCCAAACGGCACAACCTTACTATTGTGCCAAACGTTCTATCTGTACTATTACTCTTTGACTCGAATATGGGGAGCGGAGCACGCTAACATGCGACACAGCCTCCCCGTATGAACGCCACCGGGAGACTGACTTTCGACGCGAGCGCTGTCCGCGAATTAAATAATAAGGTTTTTATTGATTTAATAGCACACTATAATGATTTTGTAAAATTTTGAACTTAAATTTTATAAAGCAATAAATTGTCTGTAATAAAAAGAAAAAATCATCAAAATCGTTACAGTAGTTTGGAAGTTATAGGCAAATTTTTGCGTAAAAATAAGAAAGATATTCGATTTTTTTCCGTCAAAAATAACAATAAAATTTAAAAAAACGAACTTAAAATTTAAAGTTAATTATTTTATACGTATAATGCATATTTTTTTAAAATTATTGGACCAACCGGTTAGCAGTAGTAGGCTTTCAAAGAGGTGTCTATTTCGTAGTTTGGCATTACCTATCGCCTTAAACAGGTTATATACGTTTATGAAACGCTCTCTCTCAGATACGCTCCGAGCGAAACCTTTTATAAAAACCGCTAAGAACCCTTAGTAACACGTATTTTAAAAACGTTTTCAAGCCCTGATTCCAACAATAGCACATACATACATGCATCGTACATGTCAATCTAATAACCTCCGTTTTAAAAAAAATGAAAATAACGACAAACTCCATAGACTTATAAAGTAGTCCGAAAGAGATATAGGTAGGTCAATAACATTATAAAAAAATATTTTTAAAAAAATAAGAAAAATATCGTAGTTTAAATTGCCTCATTTTAGTACTAAAATTGAGCAACTTATCAAAAATGTATCAATAAAATATACATAAAATAATGACACAAATATGTTTGTTTTAAGCTACCAAATAATGTCTGGCGATCGGACAGGGTTTTATTTACACACTGTATATATATATGGCTTACCTAAATAATTTGTAAAAAAATATTTGACTAAGTATAAAATATTTTGTACTCGTAGTATAATGTACTCGTAATGTAAAGTTGGAACAACGAGGCTAGGTCATTCCCCGGACCCGGTAACGGAGGAATGCGCTTGGAATGCAGCCTACTGCAGAATGCAACCTCTCACCACCCACATCCCCGCCAACCGCCACCTATCGCCAATACAACGACCGGTTTTAACGACCGTGTTAACTCTATCCACTTTCCCATAACCATTTCATGATTCATTATTGCCTCGCCAGGAAATATTAAGAGCAAATTATTTATTACCAGCTGTTGCCTGCGACTGCGTCCGCGCGGACTTCGTTTATTCCGCACTGCTCCTAGGTAGGTGAGAGCGTGATAATATGTAGCCTATATGTTGACCCGACCTGTTAGTAATATTCATGCAAAATTTGAAGTAAATCCATGCAGTACTTTTTGAGTTTACCCCGGACATACAGACAGATAAACAGACAAAAATTCTAAAAACTATATTTTTGGCTTCGATATCGATTGTAGATCACGCCGCAAGTATTCTTTTAAAAAAATATTCAATGTACAGTTTTGACTTTCCTACGATTTTACTATATGTATAGATTTGGCCGCCTCGTTCGAGCTAGCGATCCTAAATCCTAAATTCCTAAATACGCCGTGTTGGTCCCGTCCTTCTTTGAAGAATAGGCCAACTGCCATTCTGCCAGGCAGGTCGTAAAAGGCGACCGATTGGCTATAGAGTCACTACCATCGTGGCTACTAGGTGGTAGAGTTCTGCATTGTCTCGCCCGGGTCTGGTACCACCGCCTTACCTATTTCTGCTGCAATAGCGTCAGTGCTTGTCACTGTCGTGTTCGGTTTGGAGGGTAAGGTAGCCGGTAAACTTATGCATGTGGCATTAGACCTCGCCACAAGATAGCAACGCACCATTAACACCTTTGGTGTCTATAGGCGATGGTTGACTCTTTCCATCAGGAGACCCATCTGCTTGTTTGCTATCTTATGATATAAATAAATAAATACGCTTTGATTCAATTCCCAACAGGGACAAACATTTGTGTGATGACACGTTTGCATTTCTAAATCTGGGCTTTTATTAAAATTAATAAAATTTATTGAACGGCTCGTTATTAAAATGTATCGCCTGTGTCGTTTAGTGGTCCGATATTGGCGTTGACCACATGACATCCTGGGTTTGATTCATGGGTCAGGCAATTCAAAATGTGTTTTTCAGTTTTCTAATAAAAAGAACGTAGCCTGGGATTGAATAAGGTACCAGTTGGTGATAGGATACTCACTTATCACATTTTGGGAATAAGTATCGTGACTAATCGTGGGTGCACTTGTTGTACCTCTGCTTCGGGGTGCAGAAGTGAAGATACCTATCATTAAACAGTATAAATAGCACTATAAGATCATCAAAAAATTCAAAATTTCCCGAGATACTCGAGAAAGCCTGGTCGAGAATTCTCGAGTCTCGAGAAATAAAAATTTTCGATGAAAATTGGTATATAATGTGAATACGAGTAAATGGTTGTGCAAGTTATAGACGATATAATTCTTTGATCGTCAGTGAATTTGGGTCTAGCAAATCAGGGGGGGAGGAATGTTAGCAAGTACTATATAACTTCTATAAGACCTACTATATAACCGACAAATTCCATTAACGTGACATAAATTTCCTGCTTCATGAAATTCGTCGCGTTTGAATCGGGGTTAAAGTGCACTTTAAATCCATTAACTTTACAGGTTGACTGGTAAAAGATTACATACTGAAGAATACGATATGTAGTAGTCATACTCGTAAGTAAACAATAAAAATATAATAAAATGGTAATATTGCTTAATTACATAGTAAATCTCAACGAAATTACTGTAGTAATATTCAAAAAGTAAGTCATGTTGTACTAACGAGTCTAGTCGCGAGTTCCATAGATCGCTATGTATAAATAATGAATATCTATGCGACGTGCGCCTGCAAACGTTGTTCTGCCTTTTTAACTACTCTTATTATTTTTTCTTTATTTTCTCACCTTTTAAACCTTCCCCTTAACTTCAAAAATTAATTCAAAACCAAAATTAGCTATATCGGTTCAGCCGTTCTCGAGTTTTAGCGAGACTAACGAACAGCAATTGATTTTTATATATCGGATAATTAAAAAGGGTCAAAATTTAAGTAGATATTTTTATACACATTCGGTATCCGAATCCAGTACTGAACACCCTCTTCGGTAATAAAATCTTTTACCAATCAACCTCAATAACAGAAATATAATAAATCTTAAAAATATAACACCTAGAAATAAAAAAGCAAGCCGATAAAAGTACGACGTAATTTCATGACAAGGTAGTGATTAAAATAGACGTCAATGACCAGGCACGTGTCTTCTGTAGTAACGCGGTTTACGCAATAGCTTCTAGTAATCGTTCAGTGATTGAAATTCGACGGTAATTTAATATCATCTAAGTTTGACTACTACAATTTATGAAAAACAAAAAGCACACTATTTGCTTAATGCACGTTTTAATTAGCATAGAAGCAAGGATTTATAACGTTATATTTTCGATATTTTTGCTGTTTCGTGATTGGTTCCCTGCGTTTCATGCTGTATCGTGATTGGTTCGCCAACTAGCGCTAGAAAACGTCATAATATTGTTACGAATAATCTAGAAGCGTGTAGAATTGGAGCGCGCGCGCGCTAATTATCTAGAAATAAAAGAAAGAGATAGCTACTCCTATTGACAAACAAATAGTTGACCGGGGCTATGCCATAATGGACTTTGTGGGATATGGCATAAGGTTGAAAGTAGCGTGTACTAGGATTTATGACTCATAACATGTTTACGATAAGAAGTGATTCATTGTTTCCCGATACATTTAGATTTTTCTGGATCCAGCTAGGACTTTCCCCTGCCTATAAATACAGAGATGTTGACAAACACAAGGCAGTTTTTACCAAGCGATCGAGAACGATACATCAAGTGACCAAGTGCGAAGCGAGAAGTATTCTATTGTGTAGTGTTCTAAGTTCAGTGATAGTACAGCAAGTGACTATTGTGTAAAGGGTATTTTAGTATTACGTTGTGTTGTGTTGTGTAAATACACGGATTTAATATAAGTGGTGTTTTCTTACAAGTACGAACCCGAGTACGTAACAATATCATATACCATAACCAATCACAATGACGCAAATATATCGTAATCATGTTTTAAATCCTTGCATAGAAGCATCTTGAGGAGAAACGTGTTGGTCCGGGCTCCTTTGAAGAATAGACCAACTCCCGTTCTGTCAGGCAGGAATTAAGGCGACCCACAGTATTTCGCCTAGAACATGCTAGGTGGACAAAATTCATGTTATCATTTCCAGGAAATCTTAATAGCAAAACGTAAACAACACCCCTAATCTCCAGATTCCAAGAATCGGTTGTTTGTCAAATGCTTAACTGATAAGGAATAGTGGTTAGAAGTCAGGTATTGAGTTTAATGAAATCGTTACAGTCAATCAGTTGCAGTTTAGTGACACTTTCGTACACATCAATAGTGGCTTATAGTTAATATTTTGAGTGTTTGTGATGGATATCAACACGGAGGGTAAGTCCTATTATTTAAAAAACCTTTTTTAAAATCTGAATCTGTTCAAATGAATTTTAGGTATAATTTTAACATAGCTTATATATTTTAACGTATTTTTTTTATGAAAGAATAGTTTTAAAGAGTTAATTTTGCAGACATTCACCTTTATCCGGGCTAGTTCTTTGATATATCATAGGAAATACTTTATTCTTCATAAAAATACACAAATTGTTTAGCACACTTCAGTACAACATATTCTTTTCTTTTTTTTTTCAGAACGCTTATACTCTATTTCTAGGGTAGAATTTTTTGAAGAGTGGTTGAAACCCACAAAAAATGAAAAGAACTCGGGTATATATGAGTACCTTTCTGCAAAATTTCACTTTGGTAACATTACTGAATGTAGCCAAAAAGAAATAAAGTTGAAGATATCCAACTTTTCCAATAAAATTGGTGTCAAATGGTTGGCTTCAGGAAAATCGAAGGAGCGTTTTTTAATTAAAAATAAGACCTGGCTGGATGAAGAAGATATACAGTTTACTGTGAGTTCTTTTGAGCCACAACCATCAACTTCGAGTGAGGCTGTGATTTCAGCAGGAAGGCCTCGCAAAGAATTCGAAGAATCGTCGTTTAAAACCAAAAAACGTCGAGTCGTGGATCTCGTAGAATCGCGAAGTGTCAGTGAATTGGTGACAGCTTCCGAAATTGCTGCGCGTTCAGCAGGACAACGGAAAATTGCCAGCGTAATTAGAGACATTAGTGAAAGCTCAGTTATTAATGTTAAGTCTAAGGATACCAGTAATGTTAATCCTAGGCAGTTAAGTAGTGACGAAGCGTTAGCTTACTATATAGATTCTAAGTCAACAACACATGCGTACAAACAAACAAGAAAGTGGTCTATGAAGGCAGGACATAATGTGTTTCCATCATATTATAGTTTGACAAAATCTAAACAGGCCTGTTATCCTGCACAGGAGCACATTGCTGTAACAGAAACACGTGCTGAAATAAATTTGCAAGCATTATTAAACAAAACAGTGGAACGTTTAGTATTAGCACAGCATGAAGTTATCAGCAGTGTCCTCGCAACAAGTTCGTCTTTTACACTTGTAAGTAAATGGGGATGTGATGGAAGTTCTGGGCACAGCACATACAAACAGAGATTTGAGAACACTGAAGATACGGACGAATTTCTTTTCGTATTTTCTTTAGTTCCCCTTAGATTATATGATGGGGCCAAAATTGTTTGGCAAAATCCTCGGTCTTCATCAACATTGTATTGTCGCCCAATCAAATTAATATTTGCTAAAGAAACGAATGACTTCACGTTAACGGAGACAAATAGATTGTTGGAAGAAGTTAACGCTCTTCTTCCAACACGTATCGACTTTGGTGATTCTCAAATCTCTGTGAAACACGAACTTTTGCTGACAATGACAGACGGAAAGGTATGCAACGCTTTAACGGAAACTCGTTCAACTCAAAAGTGTTTCATCTGTGGCGCCACCCCCAAGACGATGAATGATGAACCCGCGAACTTCAACAGCAACCAAGATCATTTTGGCTTTGGTTTATCTACACTTCATGCTTGGATTCGTTGCTTCGAATGCCTTTTACATATCAGCTACAAGTTGAATATTAAGAAATGGCAGGCTAGAAGCAACGAAGACAAAGCAGATATCAAGGTTCGTTCCGACGAAATTAAGTTAAAATTTAAGAACGAGATGGGACTTATTGTAGATAAACCAAAGCCAGGATTTGGTTCTTCAAACGATGGAAACACGGCTCGTCGGTTTTTTAAGAATGCTGAGATGAGTGCTCAGATCACGGGATTGGATGTTGAAATCATCAAACAGTTCGATGTAATATTGAGGACTTTGTCTTCTGGATTCGAGATAAACTTAGTTGAATTTAATAAATTTTGTCTTGAAACCAGAAGACATTATCTAAGTCTCTATTCGTGGTACTGTATGCCTGCTACTGTACATAAAATATTAATTCATAGTACAGAGGTCATCAAAGCTGCATTGCTTCCAATTGGGCAGCTTTCCGAAGAGGCTCAGGAAGCACGTAATAAAGATTGCCGCAGATTTAGGGAGTACAACACCCGCAAGTGCTCGCGTGTTGCCACGAACAGAGACTTGCTGTCAATGTTGGTTATAACATCTGATCCCTTGATCAATAGCCTTCGAGAGATTCCCCAAAAAAAGCCGGAAAAAATATGTTCAGAGGTTTTAAAGTTAATTTTAAGCCCTAGTATAGTAGAATCAAGACTGGAAACGTCATCATATTATCGCACAGTTCCACAAAATGATGACGATTACACAGTAAACGATTCATCAGAAGACTCTGATGATGATTATTAGGTTACGTTATGAAATATTATCTTTGCTGCTTAGTTTTAGTTTTCATGCATATATTTTCTTTTATTGTAAATAAACCTATGATTGTTTTGTTACTATTTGTAATTTTATGTATTTAGATTTATATTGTACATACCTCTTGATACTTATTCGATCTGAACTGCATGCAATTTACAGCATTCATAGTACTCGCTAAGTTAATTGTTGCTCATATATTATTTTTGAAAATATTTTTTTGCTATCATAATTTTTTTCGTTTTTTATTACAAAAACATGACTACCCATATTTGAAATAAGTAAGAGCATCGTTATATAACATAAAATAATATTGTCCACCTAGCATGTTCCACGCGATACACTGTGCGACCGATTGACTATACGTGTCACTAGCATCGCGACTAGGTGGTAGAGTTCCGGAACATCTCACCTGGGATTGATTTCTCTAATCCTATCTAATATAATCGGGATTGGTTTGGAGGGTAATGTAGCCGGTAGCCTGCACAAAGTTACTAAGTAAATTAATGTTATCTTTTAAAATTTTTAATATTTGCTTACCAATTCACCACGCGGTAGAATATTATATAGGCACACTTCATAAAAAAATTGTAACAACTTGCGTTTACAATGAATATTTATTTTCATAAACAACCGACGATTAAACGGAGGCTATCAGTTTAAGATGTCTGTATGTAATATGTTGGAATTAGATAATATGTGAGTGTAACGATCTATTTAGCATGTGTACTAAATTTTATAAATGTATGTATGTATGTATGTTTGTCCACGAATTTTCCGGGAACTAAAAGCCACATCGGGATACTAATTTTTTATTTAAATCGGGTACTATATTCAGTTAGGGAACAGTCCAAATCCAATATTCATCAAAATCGTCTTTTGAGATATGAGCATTGTTGATATTTCAAATCAGTTTTTTTTTTAAATTTCTTTTTTACTTACGTTCCGTCGTCGGCATCAATTAATTATACTCGGGAAAATTCCATTACCCTATACATAAGTTAAAATGCACTTGTCCTATTTTACTTAACTTTATTAGATTCTAAAGTTTAAAAAAGTAGAACCGGTTAATAAATAAATATCACTGGAAAAAAACCAAAGTAAGCAAATTATATGCTTGTAGTATGGGTGTCAGTCAACGATACTAAGGGGCCATCCATAAATTA
The DNA here is from genome assembly GCA_036924255.1 of Apodemia mormo. Taxonomy (NCBI): domain Eukaryota; kingdom Metazoa; phylum Arthropoda; class Insecta; order Lepidoptera; family Riodinidae; genus Apodemia; species Apodemia mormo. The sequence goes on from JAUPFN010000002.1 coordinate 36,035,889, forward strand.
CGTCACACGAATTTCATGATTTTTAGACCCCTCCCCCGTCCTTGTCACAGCTGGTCACATTTGTGAGACCCCCCTCCTACCTAGTGTGATGTCACATATTTTACAATTTTACATTGGAATAATGATCTCATTTTGATTATTTTTTATATATACAGGTGGCTTTTCAAATTAACCGTTGTAATACTTAGATATAAAATATTACATTTTAAAAAATTTGTCAATCACAAAACTTGGGACCCCTCCCCACCCCTTGTCACACAATGTCACACTTCACCGACCTCCCCCCCCCCCCTTAACGTGTGACGTAATTTATGGATGGTCCCTAATACATAGAAATACAATTATAAATATTCTAATATATTTAAGATACACTCAACCCCAGAAGAACAAGCTCATCAAACAAATGCCTGTCGGTGCCGGGAATCGAACCCGGACCCTATTGTTTGCGTAGTCAGGGTCGCTAACCACTCGACCAACGGGGCGGTAAGCTATAACTATAAATACACAGCCAAACTCATATATATTTACTCATATATATATATATATATATATATATATATATATATATATATAAACTACTAGCTGACCCAGCAAACGTTGTTTTACTGTATAAATTACTGAATTACTAATATCGCTATTAAAAATAGGAATTAACGGTAGAAGGGTGAAAATTTACTATTGTATAAATTTTTAATGCCACATCACAAAAAAAATATCCAAAACATAAATTTGGGGTGGATAATCCTTATCACTTTGGGGTATTAAAAATAGATAGCAACCTATTCTCAAACCTACTGAATATACATATAAAATTTCATCCAAATCTGTCAAGCCCATTCAGATGTAGACTTATGCATGACCTACCTATGGTAACTAAAACTGTGACACGACAATTTTATATATTAAAGCTTTACTATGTGAACTTTAAAACATGAAAGCGAGTTGTTTTATTATTATTTATCCACTCGAGGTTGAAGACAACTCTATACAATTAATCTTGCAAATGCGAAAGTGAGTTTATGTGTTACGTTTTCACGTCCAATTATTTAAAAGATCACCACGAAAGTTTGTACGCGCTTTGTCAGGAGAGGTACATAAAAGGAAATAGGGTCTTTCATCAAGAAAAACCATATCGTTCCCAAGGAATAGAAACGCAACTGTTAACGCGAGCGAAGCCGCGGCTTGCGAAGCTTGTGCGTTATATTTCGAAAACGGGACAGTCTCTTTCCGAAATGGAACGAATGGTCACGTTAGTCATAGCATAGCATGTCCGCTTGCCCGGCTGGGCCTCTTTCTGCAAAACAACATTCGTTGCGGAAATAGCGACAAAAAATGTTTGTTCGCTATGTCGTCATGCATGCCGGCACATTCACCTTTTCGGCGACGTAATTGTCGGCGTAACTTTTTCCTATACGTGTTATGATTTATGACTATATCTACACTGATATTACGAAAAGGAAAAATTTAATTGGAATTCCTTCACTTTGTTTATGATGTAGCTTGTAATGGATAAACTTGAAAAACTAACAAGAGCCATGTTAAAAATTACTTCAGCTATGAAAAGTTATTCAGGTGTAACACCATGCTACTTTTTACCCGACTAAGAAAAAGATAATAATGATTTGGGTTACGCGAACAAAGTCGCGATATATATATATATATATATATATATAATTTAAAATTAATTATACTGTTAGATTCCCGGCGAACAAGTACGCATTTAAAGACAAAATCTTAAACTTTTCAACCGACTTCAAAAAAGAAGGAGGTTCTCTATTCGGCTGTATCTTTTTAGTTTTTTTACCTCAGAACTTCGTCATTTATGGACCGATTTTGAAAACTATTTTTTTCTTTGGGAGGGTAACGTCCCGGGAAATATCCCGTGTATTAAATATACCGAAGAAATGAATATAACATTAAAAACGCAAAACGTAATTTTGAGGTGTAAATAGTAAATACAGTTTTATTTCAGACTAGCTGAGCCCGCGACTACTCCTTATCACATCAGCTATCTGCCAGTGAGTCTCGTCAAAATCGGTTCAGCCGTTCCAGAGATCAGCCGGAACAGACAGACAGATAGACTGACAGACAGACAGAAAAAAATTGTAAAAAATGTTATTCTGGTATATGTACCATGTATACATCCCATATGCATTTAGTAAAAAACGGTTATTTTAGTATTACAAAACAGACACTTCAATTTTATTTATTTTATGTATAGAGTATAGATTTTTACTATTAATAATTAATATTATTAATTATTAATAATAAAATAATATTATTATTTTATTACTAACAATATCTATCTATCTATATCTATTAGGGATGGGCCGAAATTCGTTTTACATTCGGTTTAACCGAATTTCGGCAGCTTGAACCGAACTTCGACATTCGGCCGAAATTCGGTTTAAATGCCGAACATTCGGCACTAGAAAAAAGTATCTTTTTTGCACTGTTTTGCTTAAAATCTACGCTAATGTTATAAAGAGGAAAGATTTGTATTCTATATTTTTATATATTGTATCATCTAAACTCAAAAACTACTAAACCGATTTAAAAAAAATCTTTCACCATTAGAAAGATATTAAAATCATTCCCGAGTAACATAGGCTATACTATACTTACGAAAAAAATCCGTAAAACAGTTGACCCAGCAGGTCATCCCTGAAACTTCCCGCTAGATCTTTATCTATATCGTAGCATATCACAGATTTTTTCAGAGTTCAAAACTCTAAAATTTGTTACAAATATTCGTTAGTACATAGAAGTCGTAAATGACAGTAATTTCAAAATTTTTGAAATGCTCTATATTTTATAAACGATGATTGATTTTGGTCTTTCGAATGGCATTCAACGCAATTTTTGACCTCTAAAATGTTTTCATAGCTACGTAATCAACAGACTCAGAAATGTCGAAGCAATATCAAAAAAAATTTTGTTTTGAATTTTCGATATTACTAAATCCCAGATAAATCGACCAATTTTTTGCAATTTGCTTATTTGACACAATTTATAGAAAGAAAAGCTGATTAGACTTTTAAGTCAATCGGTATATTAGTCTGAAAGTCATTATAAAAATGCTAAGTTTGCTGTAGACAATAAAATATTAATATTTGAAAAGCCGTAACTTTTGAAAACTTGATTTAATTTTGATTTTTGAAACTGTATTTGAAAAAATTTCGAATTTATGTCGAAAAAACACTTTTCCAAATTTTTTCGTCAACGATTACTTCCGAACGGATTCCGAAACGGAACCGATCATGATAAAATTTATGAATAAGACGCAGTTTTTAAAAAAAAGAGCTGATAAAATTTTATAGTCAATCGATACATTAATCTTGAAGTTATATTAAAAAAATAGGTTTCGTCAATTTTTTTTTCGATTTTTTCAAATTTTCTCAAAATATTCTAGTCCGAATTGGTTAAAATTGTTGGGAATTCTAAGTTGAGCAGAATCTAATTGAATGCCATTAACCGCGTTTCGATCGGTCAAGCTGTTCAAAAGTTATGAAATGTTTACATACACACATACATACAACCACACACTCTCTCTCTCACACACACACGCACACACACATACATACAGACATACTGACGTCATCACGAAAATAGTCAGAAAATGTTCCATACTTAGCGGGAAGTTAAAAATCAAAAGTTTGATATAGATGAAAATACATATATTTTAAAACATGATGATTTAGATCTTTTTAATTGCATTCAACGTAATTTTTACCTTTAAATGGTTTTATTAGCTCTAAAATCGGTAGGTTAAAAAATGTCGAAGAAAAGGTAAAAAAATAGGTACGTCAGTTGACCCTGCAGGCTATCTTTGAAACTTCCCGCTAAATTGAGGTATTTTAGGCTCAACGGAACAAAATCATACCTAAGCATTTTTTTTCAAGGTTCAAAATTCTGACTTTTGTTATAAATGACAGCAATTTCATTTTTAAAAAGCTGTATATTTTTAAAACGATGATCGATTTTCATCCTTCAAATGGCATTCAACGAAATTTTTGAGCTCTTAAATGTTTTTGAGCTACATAGTCTATAGGCTAAAATATGTCGAAGTAATATCAAAATTTGTTTTCAAAACTTTTGTTATAATAAATCTTGATAAACCGATTTTGATCCAATTGACGGTATTTGACGCTATTTATAAAGAGAAAAGTTGATTAGATTTTTTAAGTGAATCGGTGTATAAGCCTAAGAGTTATTTTAAAAATATTAAGTGAGTTTTATGTAAACAGCAAAATTTTATTATCCAAAAGTTATAATTTTTGAAAACTTGATTCGATTTTGATTCTTGAAACTACATTTGACGTAATTGTTTGTTAATTCAAACAAGTTTTGGTCAAAAAGTCTCTTATCTTATATAAATAAACCACTTTTTCCTAAATTTTCATCAACGATAACTCCCAAACGGATAAACCGGCCTTGATACAATTTACGATATTTGACGCAGATTTTTAGAAAGAAATGCTGGTTAGATTTTTAAATCAAGCAATGTATTAGCCGGAAAGTTATTTTAAAAATATAAAGAAGTTTTCTGTAAACAACAAAATATTAATATTAAAAAAGTAAAAAACTTTTGAAAACCCGATTCCATTTCGTTTCTTGAAACTAAATTTGACGTAGTTTTTTAAGCACTAAACTATTGTGGAAGGTCAAAAAAAATTAGTTAGAGAAATTACCAAGTTATATCAAAAAACACTTTTCTTAAGTTTTTCGGCAACGATAGCACTTGAGCGGAAAAACCGATTTTGATGCTATTAATGCATTGAACGCAGTTTTTGTAGGAATAGAGCTGATTAGATTCTGAGTGCTAAGTGTGAGTTTTTCTTTTCGCATTCGATCGTGAGAGCGTTTCGAGTTTACTAGGTATTTCGCCATATAGTGGTAAACTGGTTTCTCACGTTTACCACTAGGTGCCGCTGTACAAATCACATACAAATTCCTAGTAAACTAAAAACGCGCTCACGATCAAATGCGAAAAGAAAAACTCACACTTAGCACTCTGTACCTAATCTATACATTTATGTACTTAGATTATACAAAGTTATTTATTTATGTATGTTATTTATGTACAAAGTTATGAGATGTTTACATATACACATACACATACACATATATACAGGCATGCTGACCTCATTGTGAAAATAATCGGAAAAGATTTCTAGGACCTCAAAACGTGGAGATCTGGTGAAAACTCGATTTTCAAAAATCGGGGCAAAATCAGTAACTTCCTTGTCTATATACCTACGTAGCAGAAAGTTAAAAATAAAAATCCATTCCTAAATTGGAACAATGTAACTCAATGTATCAAAATTTTGTTGTTACGTCACTAATTCACGTGCGTTGCGAAACCCATTAACGATCTCCTATATATCCATACTAAAATTATAAATGGGAAAGTGTATCTGTTTGTTTGTCCGTCTTTCATGGCAAAACGGAGCGACGAATTGATGTGATTTTTTAAGTGGAGATAGTTGAAGGGATGGAGTGACGTAGGTTACTTTTTCTCTTACTTTACGCGAGCGAAGCCTCGGACAATATAATGGATAGTAGTAAATAGTAAAATAGGTAAATAGCTAGTATAAAATAATTAAATTTTAAGCAAATTCGTAAAAAAGTCACGACGTGTCGCTTTTAAGAAAGCGCCCCAAAATTTAACCGAAGTTCGGCCGAAATTCGGCCGAATTTCTTATTTTCACCGAATGTTCGGCCGAAGTTCGAATTCGGTTCAAACCACATTCGGCCCATCACTAATATCTATACATCTATCTATACATATAATAAAAATGTAAGAGGTCGATTTCTGTACATTGAAGATATTTTAAAATTTTTTTTTGGAAGATACTCTTTAATCGATACTGAAGCGAAAAATGTATTTTTTTTTAATTTTTGTCTGTCTGTCTGTATCAAGGCCGCGCATCACGCCGAATCTACTGAAAGGATTCAAATGAAATTTAGCATTATTAGAGTTCATAATCCGAAGAAGGTTATAGGATATATTTTATCCCAAAATTCAGAACGGTTCCCGTAGGATAGGGGATGAAAACAAAAACGTATATTTAGCTTTAATTCATTAACATGTAGTCCGAAATCCTTTATTATTTTTTTGTTCAAAAGTAAGTACTGTAAACACTATTCCTTAAAAATTTTAAGGTCATGAGTTTTATAATTTAGAAGTTACAGACATCACAAGTTTCAACGGTTTCGGGTGGTAAGTCCAGTTGAACGTGACACCCGGAATATATACAAAGCCTTTGAACGCACGGCTCATTATAAGTTAGCGTTATCATTTCATAGTATACTTTTTATTAAAATGTTTAGCTTAAAAATTAGTAAAATATGTGTAAAATATCAATCTAAACATTTTATTTATTTATATATAGAAAATATGCATCTAATCGAAATTGAGTATACTAATAGAATTTGTTCTTTATAAACGTAAGGATAGGCTATTGCGAAAATTTACTATTTTGTTTTTACATTGCATAACGTAAAAAAGGGTAAAAAGTATCTACCTACACGCCCATATCCCGGAATACGTAGGCAGAGGTACAAGAAGTGTACCCACGATTAGCCGAAAATACTATTTCACACAATGTGATAGGTGGCAAGCCTATTGCCAACCGGGCCTTTTCCAATTCCGGGCAACGTTGTTTTATCAGACAACTGAAAAAGCACATTTTGTTTTGCCTGACCCGAGAATCGGACCCTTGACCTCATATGGTCGACGACGACCCCGGACCGCTACACAACACGGTAAATATTTCAAAATTTGATACATACATCAATCAGTTAACTTTTAAAATGAATGAAACAAGTGTAGATGTTGAAGTGCCTAAGCTACTTAGTACACTCACTAAAGTCGGACTACAAAATACTTTAAAAAAAATTGTTAAGTAGAATATACGAACATGTACTTATAAGTTCAGTCCAAAATAAGATCAACATCTTACAGAAAAACTAGACACATATAACGTCATCAAAACAAATTCAATTAAACGGTACTTAACTTTCCTTTATTTGTGAGAATCAAAAATCTAAAATGTGCGAAAAAATACGTGGCATTGTTGTTTATTATCTAGCTTTTGTCCGCGACTTCGTCCGCGCGGAGTTCATTTACTCCGCACAGCTCCTCCCCCGTAGGTGATAGCGTGATAATATGTAGCCTATATGTTGACCCGACCTGTTAGTAATATTCATGCAAAATTTGAAGTAAATCCATGCAGTACTTTTTGAGTTTACCCCGGACATACATTGACTTTCCTACAATTTTATTATATGTATAGATCATCACGCCCGATTCCCTTGCGGCGTAGGCAGAGTAAATCGACCGTCTATAGACTTTCCGGTTCACCGCGATTCACCGGTTTGTCGGTTAGTGAGATAAATGGTAATCCTCATCGCCGCATACAACACGTTAACGATTATCGACTATTTTAGCGATAACTGGGACCGAAATTTTACGTATTCATCCGAGGTACGAGAGCGGTAATATATATACCACTCTATCAGTTTCTGAGTTGCTACTGAGATTTTAGGTTTCCGGGAAAATCTTCGAAAATATCTCAATAACATCTCTGCCCGACCCGGGGTTCGAACCCGGGCCATTCATTCATGATGAGCCGAATAGGCTGTCCCTAAGACCACGAGGCAGAGTAGTTTGTTATAATAATAAAAAAACCCTTGACTGCTTATCTTGCTTATTGAAAATGATACAAATTTACATTAAAAATATCTTTTAGAGGATTAAAATATCTTTTAGAGAATTAAAATAATAATAAATTCAAGAAAAGTGCCTCAAGATTTTTTTTATTGCAAAATGATTTTAATAAGCTTCTTAGTCAAAGGCTATTTTGTTGTTTATTAATAACAAACTACAAAGCCATGTAATAATTTATTTTTAACTTCCCGTTACGAAAATTGCCTTATATAAAAATTATTCAAAAAATAAACCTGAATAAGCTTATTCAAAAAATAAGCTGGAAGAAATCTCAATATGAGATAAGCTCACCTTTTGTCTTAATATTTAATTTTAATGTTTACTGTAACTGTTTTTGTGTACAATAAAGTGTAAATAAATAAATAAATAAATAAATAAACAAATTACTTTTTATCTTTCTAATTAGGTATATATTTTTAACTTCCCGCTACGTATCTAGATAAGGAAGTTACTGACTTTGCCCCGATTTTCGAAAATCGAGTGTTCACCAGATCTCCACGTTTTGAGGACCTAGGAACCTTTTCCCACTATTTTCATGATGACATATGTATGTATGTGTGTGTGTGTGTGCGTGTGAGAGTGTATGTGTGTATGTAAACATCTCATCGAACGGCTTGACCGATCGAAACGTGGTTAGTGGAATTCGATTGGATTCCACTCAACTTAGACTTCCTGAAAATTTTAACTAAGTCAGTCAGTCAGAAATATTGGAAAACCTCACAAAGGTTTTTGGTGAAACAGTATTTTTTAATACAATTTCCAGATTAATGAACCGATATAGTACAAAATTTAATCAGCTTTACTTCTCAAAACACTGCGTCCAATGCATAAATTGCATCAAAATTTATTTATCCGTCCGGGAGTTATAGTTGACGAAAAATTTTACAATAGTGTTTTTTCGACATAACTTCGAATTTTTTTAACTAATCATTTTTAAGCTTCTGTAATATTGTAGTACTTACTAAAAAAACTACATTGAATTTTAAAAATCAAAATCGAGTTAAATATTCAAAAATTACAGCTTTTCAAACATTAATATTCGAATTTCTAAAATCGGGGTAAAATCAGTAACTGTCTTATCTACATACGTAGTGGGAAGTTAAAAAAATCCCACGCGGACGATGTCGCGGGCACAGCTAGTTATTATTAAAATAGACGAGTTATTCGTCTACCTATGAATAACCACGAAAATAAACAACAAGGCTGTTTAGGGCCATTCAGAGATCAGTGTGGCAAAGGGTCATTGAAATTAAATTTCACAATGTGCGGACGACAATGTATTGAACATTTTAATTTCTGACAATGTATTGAACGTTTCTTGTATAAATTGATTAGTACTAATAAAGGTCAAACAGATGTTCAACGTCTTAAGTCTTGGCCGGATTTGGTACTACGGGCTTATCTATTCCTGCTTGAATAGCAGCACTACTTTCAATACCAATACAGATTTTACTGCATACAATTGTTATTTCTCGCTAAATTTATGAAAATGTATTAAAAACATACATAGAAATTACAAACATATACAAAATTATGATTATAAGAATTGAAACATTTCTGTGCAGTTAAATGAAACTTATCTAGTATGTGCCAGAATCGACACAAAATCACAGTTTTTATTAATTAACCTATTATTATAACTGCAACAAATTGGTAACAAAATATATAACAAGAGCATTGATACAAAAAGGGAAGATAAGTTACCTAGTCACAGCGCCTGTTCCTACAAAACTTGGTCCGTAGACACAGTGATAATTGGTGACAATCAATCACGCGCGCCCTCATATCTTACACTTATATTTTCCGTCTGTTTTTACCATTAAACACGCATCAAAATACCTTCTTGTATATTCAGCCAGTGTTATAATCACTCAAGGGAAAAAATAAGACACACGGGATTACTTTCTATTCGTAAGTACGGTTAAAACAATTTGTTTGAAAATAAGATTAAATTATTGTTTAGTTCGCCATGTTTGCGAGAGTGAGATAGTACAATACAAAAGTAAGCGAGAGAAACGTAGTTTGCTACGTTCGTCGCATTACTTTGCGTTCGACTCATCGAGCTTAGGTTTAGCAATTGCGATATTAGAGCGTAACATATCTTCCCTTTTTATATCAATGAACAATAGAATATTTATCGCAAAATTGTATGTTTTACAAAAACTTAAAAGAAAATCAAGAATCAATTATGTAATTAACCCATCAATTTAATTTCCACAAACAAACATACATAACAACATACTAAGAACACTAACATATTTTTAAACTTGACTTTAATTGTATTAATATATAAAAATGATTATTTCTTGAGGTAATGTCCTAATGATATAGTGCCATTTAACCAGGGCTTGTTAACCGGTTAATTTAAAAACCTAAATCAACGCAAGTACATGAAGAGCGTTTCATAAAGGTTTGGCTCTACCTTAACCTCAAAAATAGCGGTTTACCGTTGAGCGAAATAATAAAGGTTTTCAATCAATAAACCTGTTTATATCGGTTTTCCAATTTTTCTTTGAAGCTCGCTGCCTTCAATTTTAAGTACAAATATGAAATAACGCAAATGTGTAGTGATTTTATGTTGTCCGGCCAAGACGCTACGTGCTACGTTGTTTTCTTAGGCCAGTGGCAAATAACGAGCGATGATAATGCGTAAATTTTAAGGTTTTGAATAAACTGTTTTGAAATATTTTTTTAGGGAAATCCTTTTAATTATAATATTTTAGAGTAGGTATTTAGCCCCTCAAAGGGTTTAAATGCTTCATTTAATTAATTGCATTATATACATTTTTTGCAGATTTGCGGAAATTGTACATTACATTCTTTACGGATGACGATAAAAGTTCCTTATTATTGATAATTAAAGTTTACTTAGGTCCACTTCAATTTTTTTTTTAAATTTCGTGATAAATATTTTGTTTTAAGACCCACTGACATCAAGACACGTGAGAGCGTGTCCAGCCAAGTTCGAAGAAGGAACTGGCGATGCAAACTTTTATTAATGTAGTACAAGCAGTTACTGAATTAGGTACTAACAAACCAAGGTAGACTTTTATGAATACATGGGACATACTAAAAGTTTTGCACTTTTAGCTAATCGGAACTATTTGAATTTCGAATGTTATATTTTTAAAACGTTGCAACCTTTTTACTAATAAAAAATACCATTGGCTGGAAATGATTTGTCAATTGTTTTATTATCACACATCAAAGTTCTACGTACGCAACGAAAATGGAATTAAGTCGAAAAGATTTTAGAGCGATGATTTTTTTATGATTTTAAAAGTTCTCTTTCTGCGCAAGACGAGACTGACGCTCGTCTTCAAAATGCTTTGGGAGGAAGCACGTTGTTTGAGCACCGTGAGGCGATGGTTTACTGAATTTGAGAGAGGTCGAGTTTCTTTACATGACGAATTTCGTGAAGGGCGGCCTTCAACTGCCGACAACGAAAATAATGTGGCTACTGTTAAGCGGTTAATTGAAGAAAACCCCCGGATTATCTATGAGACAATTTGAGGACTATTGGGGATTGGTATAAGCCAAATTCAGAAAAGTTTACACGAAGAATTGAAAGTTCAGAAACTTTGTTGTCGTTGGATCCCTCATGAACTGACAGCGGAGCAGAAGCGGGCTCGCGTGAAATGGTGCTCACACATGCTACTGAAGTACGACGACGGACATTCTAATGCTGGGTATGACTTTGTCACAGAAACCAAACGTGGATTTATTGTTTGGAACCCGAAAAAAAACAGCAATCTTGTGAATGGGTGTTTGAAAATGAAAACAGGCCAGCAAAAGTGAGACAGGCGAGAAACGTTGGTAAAAAAATGATCGCGTTTTTTTTCTCAGCTACGGGTCCCATCTGTACAATTCGACTTGAAGATCTAAAGAGTGTTAATGCTAAGTGGTATTCTACCATTTGTTTACCCAGGGTGTTAGAAAAAGTTCGCGAAAGACGACCCAAGAGCCGCATTCTCCTACACCATGATAACGCTTCTTCACACACGGCGGACAAAACAGTCATTTTTAGCTTCCGAAAAAGTACATCTCGTCACTCATCCTGCGCATAGCCCCGACCTAGCAGCCTGTGATTTCTGTATTTTCCCCAAAATAGAAGATTTGATGTGAGGTTTTACTTTTACCAACTCCGAAGAGGCAGTGATAGCGTTCAATCAGCACGTAGAAAACATGCCTTCAGATCTGTGGTCCTCCTGTTTTAAAAAATGGTTCGATCGCATGAAAAAATGTTTAAAATGTAAAGATTATTTTGAAAAGCAATAAACATAATATTTTGGTTATAACATGTTGTTTTTTTAAGTTCCGCAAAACTTATAGTGTGACCTACGTATACGAAGGAAAAATTCTAAAAATAGAACATTCTTAAAAACCAGCTGTTGCCTGCGACTTCGCTCGCCTGATACAATAACATTAATTTTTTTTTGTTTAGTAAAAAAACTACCTTATTAGCCTAGATGCCTTATTTAACACGTTTAAGTTACAACTGACATAATGGATTAATAAATAAAAATAAAACATTAGCTGACAGACACGTATAGCCCTGACAGAGCTGCACGTATCATACTCAGCTCAGCTCAGCGCAGCTCAGCTCAAACTTTGACTTGGCTAGTTTTTACCAACAAGCCAAATTTTTGGAAAAATAAATTTTAATTCAATCCAACAGTATGCGTAAAGTTTAAAAAGTAAGCACACTAACGGGCACACTAATTGTCTATCTGTAGGTGAAAACTTGCCAAATCAAATTTTGAAGTAGAATTATATTCTAAGTTAAATCAATGGGTTGTGTATTAAATCAATGGGTTGTGTATCAAATCAATGGGTAACAAAATTTGGCACCCAAATAGATCTCAATACTTTTGTCTGCGAAGTCGACCGACACGCATATTCTTATATTAAACTTAGCTCCTATTTCACAAGATTAATTATACCGTTTAGGAATTGATATCATTTTTGTATAAACCTACAGAAATTTATAAAAATATGATATTGATTTCTAAAAAGTAACGTCCGTTTCTATAAAATATTATATGCATAAGTAGGTACATATTTTGTTGTTTAAAACTATTGTTAAATTTGGACTGTACCACACTAAGCATAATTTCAAAACCCTGGACACAGATCTAATGAAAAGGTGAAATACGACATAAATACACGACTTCTCGTGTTAGATTTTCTCAAAAAAATCTGTAAAACGGTTGACTCTGTAGGCCATCCCGGAAAGTTCCCGCTAAATTGAGGTATTTTAAGCCCCAAGGAACAAAAACCTACCCCTATAGATTTTTTAGAGTTCAAAAATATAAGTTTTGTTAAAAATGATAGTAATTTGATCATCTACATCATCGCCATGATGTATAGGTTGAAAAATTCCGAAGTAAAGCCAAAGAACATTTTTTTTTCAAAATTTTGTCATTGTCAATTCCCAAATAAATCCACCGATTTTGATCCTATTTAAAACATTTGACGCGGTGTTTTAGACAGAAAGCTGATTAGAATTTTAATTCAATCGGTACATTAGCCTGAAAAATATTTTAAAAATAATAAGTAAATTTGCTGTAAACAAAATAGGTATTAATTTCTTTTGCTTAGTAGGGTAAAAAACTGCCTTAGTAGAATCGAATCAAGTTTTCAAAAGTATAAAAGCATAAAAGTTTTCAAAAGTATAAAAAAATATAACATTTGAAAACTTGATTCTATTTTGGTTTTAAAATTGTATTTGACATGGTTTTTTCAGTACTAAAATATTGTAGAAGGTCGAAAAATGATTGGTTAAACAACCTTAAAGTTATGTCAAAACAGACTTTGCAAAATTTTTCTTCGACGATTTCTCCCGAACGGATAAATCGCTTTTGATGCAATTAAAACATTAAACGCAGTTTCTTGTAGAATAGAGCTGATTATATTTTCTACTCAATCGTTATATTAATTTAGAAGTTATAATGATAATAATATAAAAATACTCTTTCGCCAAAAACTTTTTGAGGTTTTTTTTAAACTTTCTAAAATCTCCTTGGCCGAATTGGTTCAATTTTTTAAGAAAATCTAAGTAGACTTCAATGAATGCTATCAATCGCGTTTCAATCGGTTCAGCCGTTCAAAAGTTATGAGATGTTTACATACACACATACAGACATACTGATGTCATCGTGAAAACAGTCGGAAAAGATTCCCAGGGCCTTAAGACGTTGTGATCTGGTGAAATCTCGATTTTTGAAAATCGTGGCAAAATCAGTACTTAACTTCCTTATCTACATACGTAGTGTGAAAGTAAAAATCACGTCTCTTACTATCTTTAAATGTCCGCATTCAAACATCACACACTTTGTCTTATTATTTCGTTCATCATAATTAAAATAACTGTAAATAATACGCACGCTTCAAATGCGATGTTTACAATGCAATGAAGCGCGCAAAGAAAACAACAAAATGATAATTCGTAAAGTGTCCGTACTCTGCGTGCCGTGCGACGACGTTTAATTTCATTCCCGGTAGGTAGGTATTTGGCTCAAACCGGTTTATTTTAGGTTTTTGAATTGTTCTCATGTCAGATACGCTCCGAACAAAACCTTACTAAAACCGGTAAAAAACCTTTATTAACCGGTATTTCCTAAACCGGTTTCAACATGCATTGCATTTAACATTGCTGTTATAGAATCACTGACTTAGAAAATTGGCGCGAAAGATTGAATTTTTGTATTTAAATATTACGTAAATGTGTAAAATACGAATCGACAAAATATACAAAATATGTTTTAGGATAAACATTGGGACATAGTAGGATTTGTAGGAAAAAACTCAGTGGAACAAAGGAGGCATAAACGGTAAATAAATCATATTATCTCGAGAGTAAATAAAAAGGATTGAGCTGTATGGCATCTGTAAATGTAAGCAAAGTTCGGTTATCAAACTATGTGTATGTGTGTGTGTGTGTGTGTGTGTGTGTAATTATTAGTCTTTTTTGTGTGATGGTAAACCGATAAGTGAACGGTTTCCTTAATGAATTATAATATTAGTTTATCGACTACTCACTGATTCCCAAAATGGTCCAGGTGGGCCCCCAGGATCCACGGGACAGAGTTAACTCAGCTGCAACGCAAATTTCGATAGTTAAATCTAATCTTCCTATATATTTTTAAGTTTTGGGAATATGGTAGAAATTAAGATTAAGGGACCCACTGGAACCAGCAAAATTTTGTAAGTGATCTATGAGAAAAAAAGTTTGGGAACCTTTGGACTAAATGCTCACTGCCGTGCAAACGAACTAACTAACAGCATTCAGGCGGTAGGCCCTTGTGAAACAGATGCGCCCTAATGCTATTTTATCTATGTATTATTATAATACGTGAAATACCGGGCCCGGACAAGACGGTCCAGAACTCTACCACCTAGTAGTCACTTAAGTCCAATAGTTCGCCTTTTACGCATATTGTCTGACGGAATGGAAGGTGGTCCATTCTTCAAATAGGGCCCGGACCAACACAGGGTCCGACCTTAACTGATTTTGATGAGTCAACATTTTTTTATTATTACTACAGGATCGGATTCCGGGCACACTGTTTTAATTATTATTAATATTAATTACAGTGATTAATTATAATAGTTATACCACGTCAATTTGATAATAACAATGAGGTGGCACTAATACCAGAAAAATGAGTGCTGAACACAAAGTTGAAATACTCACACGTTGTCGAATATTAGATAATCGAATGAACATAGAATATGAAACCAATATGCCGCCCATCCCTAGAGACAGCCTCGATGCATGTGACTGAACAGTGAACATTGTTGACCAGAATGACTGAGCACGTGACAAAACTTAGAGCCAAATTAAAAATAAATGAATCTAATGCCGGTTATTTGAGCATCGAAACCTACGCAATTAATGCTGCAGTTCACATTTAGAGCCGAGTGGAATAGTTCAACACCTGATTTTTAGTTCACATGCTTCTTTCACAATGCGACCCAAAAGAAGTGTTATGAGTTAAACATTTTCAATTCGTATACCTACTAATAATTTACCATTGCGTCTTCCTCGATATATATATATATATATATATATATATATATATATATATATATATATATATATATATATATATATATATATACTAGCTATCACATGCAGCTTAGTTTAGCATGTCGTCGATATAGTTTTTCATATGAACGTTCAATCCCTAATTCAGGCTTTTAGATGCTGATTTCTGAAAAAACTTAGCCCATATTTGACCAGATCTTCAAGTACCACCATTCTTAATTTTATATATATATATATATATATATATATATATATATATATATATATATATATATATATATATATATATACACATATAATTGACGTTAACCCAATCATAATATAAAATAAAGTCTTTTATGTATATTTTTTAGTTTGACCTGATTGAAAATGGACACGAACTTAGAAGCGAAAATGATAAAGAATTCACCTATATTTTAAATTATCATAAAAGTCTATGTATTATGTACATTAGGTGGATGCTGAAATCTATTCGTCGTCCATTAGGCTAATCGCAAATTAAAATTTTCGAATGTAAGTAGTGTCAATTACTTAATTTATAATTAAATACTTGTCTAAGCGGCATTTTTGAAGTTAAACTTCTTTACAATTAAACTTCATGAAATTCAAATGCGTCACGATAGAGAAACAAACACATACATTTTTAAAAATATATAAACCAGTCAAATACGCGTACATATATAGAACTTACTTGTAAAGCTCGACGTTTCGATCAAGGTACATTGATCCTCGTCACGAGCGGACGTGGTCACAAGAATTGAGTCCGCTCGTGACCACGTCCGCTCGTGACGACGGTCAATGTAACTTGGCCGAAACGTCGAGTTTTACAATATATATATATATATATATATATATATATATATATATATATATATATATATATATATATATATATATATATATATATATATATATATATATATATATATATATATACTAGCTATCACATGCAGCGTCGTTTAGCATGTCGTCGATATAGTTTTTCATATGAACGTTCAATCCCTAATTCAGGCTTTTAGATGCTGATTTCTGAAAAAACTTAGCCCATATTTGACCAGATCTTCAAGCACCACCATGCTTAATTTTATAGAAATCAGTTCAGTTTTTGGATGTGAAAGCGTATCAGATATACAGACAGACTTTCACATTTGTAATTTTATAGCACGAATTAGTATGTATGTAGAGCTCTTATTAACGACTTTGTTAGTAAGAGCCAAAAACACCACTTACTTTTATTAAGTTAATTAAAAGTGTAGCTTATGTTTGACCCTGTAACTTAAACAAATGCAAAAGGAGAGTAATGAGGGTCCATACAACGTTCGCCTAGAAACCATCGCATGTTGATAGAAGAATACATTATTGTTTTTTTCTGAAATGTAAATTGTATGACGAACGCTTTTTTAATGCTTCAATTCACGAAAAACCTTTAAATTTATGTATTTATCATCATAAAGATTGTTTAATTTTACCCAATTAAAAGATAAACTACATTTGTTTACAATAACAAAGCAAAATATTTATTGCAAGGAACTTATGTTCGATAACTGGAATTATTACGAAGCAATATTTGAAAAATAAAAATGTACTTTATTTCGTTACTTATAAAGTTGACATTTGTTTCTTACTTAATAGAGGGGAAAACGTTCTGAGCAAGACAACGACAAGAGTGGATGTTGTCCCCTTTCTTGCAATTGCCAGTGTAAATAAAACTATCTGATGGTAGATTTTTATATATTCGGTAATCGTTAAATCCCTTTTATTCATACACGTCGATAAATACATTAGCATAAAATGTATTTTAATTAACACAGTGAGTTCTAAAATGAGCTTATTTTAATTATTACGTAATAACTTATGCAATGCAAAAACTGTTTCCCAAATTAGTAGAATTACTTAGTAGTAATTTGCAAACTACGCATGGCTGCACTTATATATGGTGATTGGCGCTTTATTACTATAGAAAGAGACATACTCCACCCATGTCGTGGTACTCTTCGGAACGATTTTGAGTTCGTGTGAACATTCCGGGTAGAATGTAACTTCCTTGATTTATTGTCACTCGATCACAGAATAAATAGGTGACACTTGTTTTTTTTTCTTTTTTAGCAAGGTACTAAGATTATCTAATTTATACTATTCAGAATTTTGTTTGAATATGGCCGTTAAATTCAATTGTATACATATAAATCTAATTTATTCTACATTATTGTGATAAGTTTAATTTTAATTGACGTTTAAGGCGATTACAGCTGCGAACGACCTTGAGTTTCTAACAGGAGCAGCGTAAATACTATTTCGCGCGCTGGCATGCCCCAACGTCAAAGAGTATTTACAGTGGATGCAGATACCTACGTTTTAACAGTTTTGTTCACCTGTATGAACTTTTATCATCATGAATCGACTGAATGTTGTCAAACTCAAAACCAATAACCAGTAATCGGTCATTTATCGATTACATATACATTCATTTTAGAAAAACGATAAATATCTAAAGAAAAAAAAATATCGAAAATCGACAAAAAATCATATAACAATTTACACAATAATAACAGTTACGTATCCTATTTCTTTGAAAGTTTTGTAATATACAATACATCCCGTGTAGCACTTTATTTTAATACATACAATCAACAATTAATATTTAACAAAACCTTTCAAAATTTGATTTCGTAAAATGTAATCTCTTGAATAATATTTTGAAACTAACTAGCTTCTTAGTTTTTGTTTCAAAATCTCGTAAGAAAAAAGTAGATACATAAATTGATTTAATGTTTATAGAGGAAACTACTAAATAAGTTGGTTTATTTAGACTATTTGTATATATAATATATTTATTTTTCGTTGCGAAGTCCTTACTACCTTCAAATAGTACCAGTTTTTATTTTTTTTTCTTTAGAGTTTTGCTTTTTATTAGCTTGCTTGAATTATCTTCGTTGTTTATATGTTTTTTTGTACATTTATACAAAATATTGACAAAATACTTATCTATCTATAGCTAATAAAACATTCAAGCGTAAACGTAGGTAAGTACATGAATAGTCTCAAAATATTATTCAGCGTCTACTTGCAAACAAAACTATTATAAAGTACTAGCTTTCAGCCCCTTTAATAGCCTCTTTTACCTCTTTAAGAGATAAAACCCACAGCATCCTTACATGCACGTTTATTTAATTGAATTAAAGAACATGACTAATAATTTTGAAGAGATTTTGATAAAATATATTTTATTTTTTCTACAAACTTTACCACTTTTTTCACCCTTTGGAGAGATGACATTTGAAAACCTTAAACTCGTATTCATTTAGTTGTATTAAAAATCATAAATACTATGTTTTAAATAATTTCTACAATATTCTACAATAAACAATCTATTTTTATACAAACATCAATGCTTTTTTTTACCCTTTAAGGAATGAAATTTAAAAAATCCCCAAATATATGATTCTTAAATTGTGTTGAAGAACATAAGTGCCGAATTTCAAGTTATATTTTGACCATAAACGTTTGATTTTTCATATAAATTGTAACACACTTACTCCTTTAATGGATGAAACTTCGAACATTACGTGCATGTTTCTTCAATTTCGATTGAAGAGCATAAGTACTAAGAAAATCCGAAAATTCGTACTTCGGATCATTTGTGCATGTACAAAAAAAACGAGTCGACAAAATTATCTCACAATGCATATTTAACTCTTAACCAGCATAGCTGTACTCAACACAAATTCAATCCACCAGTAATGATATATGCAATGCATCAAAAGTAAACAACCAATTAATAGCCCTGTGACCTATTTCTCATTATTGTTTAGAAAATGGGACATGACAAATTTAACTGCGAGCTTGGCCGTCTATTTCTTTCGCCGTCTTAAATTAAACAAACAACATACATATAACAGTCAACAACACGCGCGCTAGTTTCGAATTTCAAAACAAAAAAAGGATGATCTTTATATCCCTTACACTGTAGATGAGAGAATTAAGCGCTATATATCATGATATCTGCAGATTTGCCTTGCTTTCTTCACATTAATGACGACTATAAATACGCCGATCGATTACCAGATCCAGCGCCGTAAATGGACATAGATCGATCACACCCTCAGATTAAATAGCTCCTAACCACATTCCTAGAAAGCTCTGGAATGGACTCCACAAGAGAAGATGAAAGGTTGCTGTCCCGCACAACTGGAGACGTTCACTGTTAGCGGAAATGAAGACGATTGGGCTGGCATGGTCTGAGGCGAAGCGGGTAGCCCAAAACAGAACGCGATGGCGAAGTACTGTGGACGCCCTCTGCCTCACCTAGGGTCATGGGACATTAAGTAAGTAATAAACACGTCAGCTAAGGAGACTTTTGACCTCAGCTTGGAACAGCACCCGATCAATCTGATCATGGTGTGTCAGTCCTGGTCTTCTTTATTCGCACAATATATATATATATATATATATATATATATATATA
Source organism: Apodemia mormo (assembly GCA_036924255.1). Classification (NCBI taxonomy): domain Eukaryota; kingdom Metazoa; phylum Arthropoda; class Insecta; order Lepidoptera; family Riodinidae; genus Apodemia; species Apodemia mormo. The sequence goes on from JAUPFN010000002.1 coordinate 36,056,136, forward strand.
TATATATATATATATATATATATATATATATGTTTTTGCTTCACTTAGTAATATTAAGATAATCCTGTAGTAATGCAAAAATAGGGAAATAATATTATACAAAATTTATATTTAAAAGATGTTTTTACGTAATATATAAATAGATTACCTTGATATAAAGTTTTGGCGACACTGAAATACTATTGAGAACCAAATGAATAACAAATTATTACTAGGGTTGCCTCCTCTCAACATTCGACCCGACGACACATATTAACCTGAACACTTTTACTAGTTTAGAGTACACTCCTAGACCAGCCGCTGAGGAAGTTTATGAACTATTAATAACAAACAAGTGTTGACAGTAAAAATATATCACAAAATACTTCTTAAAATATCAGAGTAATAGGGAACAATAAGTTCAATAAGTTAACAATAACAACAATAACAATAAGTAATAATAATAACACAAGTTCGTGTCTGAACTCGAGAATCAACTAACTGATGAATGGGGTCGTCAAAACCTTATTACATTTAACCCCAAAAAGACGCAGCTTTGTGCGTTCACCGCAAAAAACACCCTTTGTCGTATCACCTCGGTTCGAAAACACTCTCCTGACAGCCTCAGCCAGTATTGGAATTCTGGGAGTCGACATATCGAACAACGTTAAGTTCCGCGGTCATTTGGAAGGGAAGGCTAAACTAGCCTCCAAAAAGCTTGGTGTACTCAGTAGAGCAAAGCAGTACTTCATGCCAGCCCATCGCCTCCAACTTTACAAGGCCCAAATTCGACCTCACATGGAGTACTGTTCTCACCTCTGGGCCGGAGCTCCTCAGTACCAGCTTCTTCCTCTTGATCGCATTCAACGTAGAGCGGTTCGAATCGTCGACGACCAGGCTATTTCTAATCGGCTTGACTCTTTGGCGTTACGCAGAGATGTAGGTTCGCTCTGCATCTTTTACCGAATTTATCATGGGGAGTGTTCCGACGAGTTGTTCGGACTAATGCCTGCCGCTAAATTCCACCATCGGACATCGCGTCAAAATTTAAATTTCCATCCTCACCACCTCGATGTCTGGAAATCCACAACCGTGCGCTTTTGTCGACACTTTTTGCCTCGCACTACTCCTTTGTGGAACCAATTACCCTCGGAGGTGTTTCCGAATGGATACGACTTAGGGACCTTCAAGAAACGAGCTTATTCATTCTTAAAAGGCCGGCAACGCAGCTGCAATACCCCCGGTATTGCGGATGTCCATGGGCGGCGGTGATCACTTACGATCAGGTGCACCATCTGCTCGTTTGCCCCCTCTACTATAAAAAAAAAACAAAAAAAATAAGGTTCTAAGGCTTGACTGTTTTTTGTTTCGTAATTTTTCTAAACACATTTTCTATACAAAAGGAAGAGGAAAACAAATTGAAATCTGACTGCTGACTGATTAAGACAATTCAAAGACGTTTGCAATAACAGTAGTCTTGTAGAACGTGTTTTCTGACGCTTAATACATAACATATATATTTCTTTTTTATGTATAAAGAATAAAGATGGTATAACAAATGGCTATCTTATTAAAATGCTGATAGAAATATATAAAATTAATTCCCTTTGCTTAATCGGTTAAAAAGTAACCTAAGTTACTCCTGGATAATGTAGCTGTTTAAAGGTGAAACTATTTTTAAAACCAGTCGATTCGTTTTTGAGTTAAATCGTAACCTTCAAACAAAAAATCAAATCTTTTCTCTTTGTTATACTAGAATAGATATATATTAATGATAATTATGCAATTGTCGTGATTGGGTTTTTTAAAGCCACACGCGCGATTGTTTTGGCTACCTTACTTTGAAAGTGATAAGCACTGACACTATAGCAGCACAAAATATGCAAGGAAAACAACGGTGATACCGTATGCGGACAGAACTTTGAACTCTATCATTTAATGATATATATGTGTATTTGGTTTGGTATAATTTCTCTCACATTTTATATTATTAAAAATAAATTATAAATTTGTCAAGAGCGAAAAGAAACAACCCATCGAGCGTTTTATTAATTAACACATAGGTAGGCGGTACTAATAACACGCAGAAAATTATTAAAACTATTGTGAGACATTGTTAACTATTAATTAAAAACGACTACACTCACGTTTAATCGGCATAGGTTCCGACTAGTTTTGGACCTATATGAGGTCCTTCTTCAGGTGAGTTAGACGTTCGCTCGCTAGCGTCTCGTCTGGAACTTGAATTTGCACAAAATGCACTCACAACGTCTACCATAATATCATCTTCCGTGTTGTTCTTTTTCTGCGTTGCGTTTAACAACACGGGTTTCCAAGCAGGCAGCAGTGTCCATCCCCTATCTCTATTAAAATTAGGACGACGGTCAATCTCGATGGCCTCAATGAACTTACGCGACACAAAGTTCTTTTCGCGGGCCAATACTTTCACCTTGTCGAACCTAATATAATGTGATGTATCCGAATCGAGGGCATGTTTCGCCACTGCCGAGTTGATGTAGTCCATTTTGCGCACATTACGGATATGTTCGGCGAGCCTGATATTGATGTTTCGTCCTGTCTCTCCAATGTAGCTTTTGCCGCAGAGAATATAACATTGATGTAAAGTTTTTACGTGAATCCAGTTGGCAACCCTAATTGTTATTGAATACATTAGATCGCAAGTTGTTGAGAGCTAAGACAGTTGTGAATTTATTTATTGTTTTAGCAGGATGCAGATTTTACAACTCTTGGATTATTATTTATCCGGTTATTTTATAACATACTAATGATAATCACGTCATTTGAAACGTTCAGTTCTCACAGTTTTGCACTCGTGTCCTCAATACGACGCCGAAAATCACTGAAAAGAGAAGATTCTCTGGCTGCTATACGAAACTTTAAGACGAGTGCTCAACGGCAAAGTTTTATAGTTTTAAGGCTTATGGTCCACCCTGAGTGTTTTTTCAGAGTAACAGAACCTCAGCTTAGATGGTTTACGAGTAGTAATGTTGTCTGTTGTCGTTTATTATTCAATATCAAAGGCTTTAAAATAGCTACCCTATAACGAAACCACAACCACCTCATCGATAAGGAAACTTTAATTACTATACCAATAGAGCCATCAAGTAAATAACCAGAGGGCCTATCATCAATCATGACACCTTATATGTAGTTGTAACGAAGTTCCACATCCCGGTTTAAGCAGATGGAACACGGAGAAATGAATATGACTGACACTTTTGCTCTTATACTTACAGCCTTAGATTTAAAGCTATGCGTTAAGCTCATCACACACGGTTAAGATACTATAATATTTGATCTTAAGATGCCTTAATATAAAATATTATAGTATTTTAAGTCTTAACGTATCACACACGGTAAGGCGCCCGCTACATTATAATTTTTTTGGTGAATCCCACGGGATCATCTGCTTTTTCGGGATAAAACGTTAAAAATTCCAGTTCATCATCTACTTATGTGCCAAATTACATTCAAATCCGTTCAGTAGTTTTTGCGTGATTGAGTAACCAACATCCATGTATCCAAACATCCCAACTTTCGCATTTATTACATTACTAGCTGTTGCCAGCGACTTCGTTTACTGCGCACAGCACCTCCACCGTAGGTGATAGCGTGATAATATGTAGCCTATATGTTGACCCGACCTGTTAGTAATATTCATGCAAAATTTGAAGTAAATCCATGCAGTACTTTTTGAGTTTACCCCGGACATACATACAGACAAACAGACAAAAATTCTAAAAACTATATTTTTGGCTTCGATATCTATTGTAGATCACGTCCCAAGTATTCTTTTAAAAAAATATTCAATGTATAGTTTTGACTTCCTACGATTTTATTATATGTATAGATAATATTATAGATTATGAGGCACTGTGATCGTGCATATCCCGAAACAAAAACATCATGTATTTATATTAAAATGCGAAGAAATATATATTTCGTATCTTAAGATATGAAATATATATTTCCATATCGTTGGGTATTATAAGATACTAAAGGTAAAATATATATTATCTTAGTCGTGTATGATGGTTCATAGGATTTGTATGGTGAGCGATTTTTGAAATATGTTTTAAAATATATTATATTAGGGTATCTTATCAAATATTAATCAAATATTATAATATCTTAACCATGTGTGATGAGCTTTATGTAGTTATACATTAGAAAAAGACGGAGAGGAATGAGTGAGTGTGTATAGAGAGCGGTTCGCGTCGTAATATAATTTTATTATTATTTTATTTTTGTTATTATATTATTATTAATAATTTACCTTTTCATTCCTTTCCATTTTTTAATTGTGCTTGTCATATACTTGTTTTGTTCCAACAATCTATCTAGACAACTCTGTATTCTCATATGTATTATTTTTACTTAAGTGCTCAGTGTTGGTGAAAAAAGGTTTGAAGAACAGGCTAGTTTATGCCAGGCAATTTGTAAAACGTAAATCAGGGTTAAATATATCCGATTTGACTTCTAGGTGATAGAATTCTGCTTCTTCTTATTCGATTCTTCTTGGTCGACATTCGTAGTTTGACAACAGGCTTTTACCACAATGATAATTAATAAGTACTATTACACAACGCATATTTTCAGTTAATATGAATTAATTTGAAAAATTAATAGTTTGCTTTCTTATGATACGATTTTTTACGGTTTAGCGGTTTTAATTTTCTTATTCCCTCAATTTCATACTGTTTATTACAGAAAAAATTAAGTGATATTTGCTAAGTGACCCCCTTCCCCACTTAAGATTTGGTTGGATTAAACCGCATTGAAAAAATATTTTTCGTTTAGGCGGGCCCAAATTTAGTCCCATATAAATTTGGTGAAGATCTGATCCTAGGTTCCAGGAATACAGGAGATTGGAATCGGTTGTTGCAGTTTTATTCATATAATCCATACTATCCATACTTCCATACTAATATAATATTATAAATGCGAAAGTAACTCTGTCTGTCTGTCTGTTACGCTTTCACGGCCAAACCACTGCACCGATTTGAATAAAATTTGGTACAAATATAGTTTGAGACCCAAGAAAGGACATAGGATAGTTCTTATCCCGGAAATCCCACGGGAACGTGAACTATGCGGGTTTTTATTTTAGAATTTTTTCCACGCGAACGAAGTCGCGGGCACAGCTAGTATACTATATATGAATAAAACTGCATCTAATAGGTACAATATATTATATAATATCACTTATCATAGTTCATATTATTTTAAACTTGTTTAATATTAATGAGTGAACCAATATTGTAAAGTTAATATATCAATTAAAACAACAGACCTAATATTTATATATTTAGTGTGCATATATAAATATGACAAACAGAAAAACATAAAAACGCTCGAAATATGTTTAACTTGTTCGAGAGCGTCTGAACGACCGAAAACCGAAATCCAGACTATAAACAGCCTTCATAACTTTACATACACATCTATACATATAATAAAATCGTAGGAAAGTCAAAACTGTACATTGAATTTTTTTTAAAAGAATACTTGGGGAATAATCTACAATCGATATCGAAGCCAAAAATATAGTTTTTAGAATTTTTGTCTGTTTGTCTGTATGTATGTCCGGAGTAAACTCGAAAAGTACAGCATGGATTTACTTCAAATTTTCATGAATATTACTAACAGGTCGGGTCAACATATAGGCTATATATTATCACGCTATCACCTACGGGGGAGGAGCTGTGCGGAGTAAACGAAGTCCGCGCGAACGAAGTCGAGAGCAACAGCTAGTTGTACATAAATGAGTTGATATTCAGTGGTGGTGTCTGTTACTAATAATAAATACTGTTGTATAATTACGTATATGTATCGGGTGTACCGAACGGATTGGGTGATCGCTTATCTCGACGAGCAAGGCGCGGAAGCTTAAGCCGCGTGCGGTAGGTCACGGACATCGCTCGCTCTATCTGCATTTGCACACATCGTTGCAAATCGCGACACAATTTAATCTTAACATTTTCGATAAAAAAAACTAATCGAATTGATAAATATTTAAGATCAATTGATAAAACTGGGTACGATTTATATTACGTTTTTTTGTATAGATTTCGCTCTATACAATTTGATTACTAATTATGACGGCAATTAAACTACCACCGTTCATATCTATACATATAATAAAATCGTAGGAAAGTCAAAACTGTACATTGAATATTTTTTTAAAAGAATATTTGGGGCGTGAACTACAATCGATATCGAAGCCAAAAATATAGTTTTTAGAATTTTCGTCTGTTTGTCTGTATGTATGTCTGGGGTAAACTCAAAAAGTAGTGCATGGATTTACTTCAAATGCATGAATATTACTAACAGGTCGAGTCAACATATAGGCTGCATATTATCACGCTATCACCTACGGCGGAGGAGCAGTGCGAGGTAAACGAAGTCCGGCAACAGCTAGTGGTCAATAAAAATGGTAACGGTGCTTTATATTACAGGTGGTCGATTGAAATGCGACATGAGTAAGTTCACCGGCTACATTACCCTCCAAGCCGCAAGATGTCAAATACCTGACTGACAGTACCTGTTGCGGCAGAAATAGGTAAGACAGCGGTACCAAACCCAATCGAGATGTAGCAGAACTCTACCGCCACCTAACGGTAGTGACACTTAACCAATCGTTCGCCTTTCTCCAACTGTCTGACAGAAGTCAAATGGTCTATTCATCGAAAGGAACCCGGACAGACACGAAGCAGATTGTTTCGCGACTCGTTATTGTGTTTCGTTGTATGTACTAAGATACGAATGAGTTGCCCACCTGATTAAAAACAATCACCAAACCCTAAAGTTGCCAATTCAGCGCTGGCTTCGAAACGTTTGTATGCGTACCTCTTAAAAATCCAAATAGCATAATTACGAGAAATAAACCGTTTCAGCTAGTCTATTCCGAAGTTTAACTATTCGTGTAAAAGTACGAGTAAAAAAAATTATATACGGGCTAACGCGTTTGTCAAATTGGTGCAGACAGAAAATATTAAAAAAATGTACACCCAAATATGCAGTACCCAATTTCAAACAAAAAATATTACAGAAATTGGGTACTTACACATTAGCTTGCACTCCCTGTAAAATTAATCTTGCTATTGATTTGTCAGCTTGTGAATAGTGCTATATCAAAAACAAAGAAAATTGATACTGGTTAAAATTTTAAAGTTATATTTTTCAGGATGCCTGATGGAAAAACTGGTAATTATGAATTTTTAATGTTGCGCGCGAACGTTAGTCGAAAAATCTAATTTCAATTTAGTGTGAAATGATATCGATATATTTATTCCGGTATCTATATATTAATACCTACGTGATGAAAATAATTTGTAGTTTTTACGACAATTACGCGAACGGTTGAGCATGAAAACATACCACAATTAAAATTTACATTGCGGAGGAGTGCAGAAACCTATTTTTTTTAATTACATGCATTAGAAAAAAACATTAAATTAATAAAAATAAACATTTACACGACATTCATTTGACATATATGATAAAATACACACATGTATACTAATATGTTTAAGGTTAAATAGTGGAGTGCCGTAAGACATAAAAATTGTAAAACCTCGGAATCCAGAGCTAGTTAACTGTTAAAGAATCTGTATAACGAGTATTTGACAGCATTATTAAAGGCTCAAATAAAAAGGTTAAAAAAATTGGTGGATCTCGATTACAAACATTGTTTTTAACAATTTACTGGAAATGAGAGATAGAAGGAGAACAAAATATTTATAGTTAAGAATTCAATTTTATATTTATAAATTATATGTAAATAGTAACTTTCATGTTAATTTATTAGATTTTTTTGAATTGGCTAAATGTTTTTTTAACTTTTCGCTTATGTAGATAAGGAAGTTTCTGATTTTGTCACGATTTTCGAAAATCGAGTTTTCATCAGATCTCGACGTTTTGAGGTATTCCGAATATTTTTACGATGACGTCAATATGTCTGTATGTAAATTTGAACTAAATTTGTAAAGGTTTGGCTCTACCTTAACCTCAAAATACCGGTTTTATTGTGGAGCAAAATTATAAAGATGTTGAACTAATTAACCGGTATATAAAGGTTTATTAAGAATATTCTTTTGTTGTTCGCCGCTCCCAATTTAGGTCCGCACCGTGCGTGCGGACGAAAATTCCACGGTTTTGGCTTAAACCGGTTTATGAAGCGCTCTCATCTCAGATACGCTCCGAGAGAAACCTTTTATAAAAACCGTTAAAATACCTCTTATAACCGGCATTTTTTTTAAACCGGTTTCAAGGCCTCGCTACATAAACTCAATTTTTATTAAATTTTTAAATAAAGAAAAAATTTAGACCATACCAATATTTTCCTAAAATCTATTCTGAAATTAATGATACTAGAGATCGCCCTCTGGTAATAAGACTGACATGACAGAACATAAAGAAAATATTATACATGTGAATATTAAATTGTGTGTCAAGGCAACGGTAGTGCGTATAATGTTTTTCTTACTTAATTTAATGTTTTTAATATTACATTTAAAAATAGCTATCTGCACTTTTTCTCCATATAAACTTTAACTGTACCAAATTTCATATTCTTCAATTATCGAAATTTTCGTAAATAGGGGTACCAATTTTTTGCTTCACGTATTAACATGTAGATAATATATTTATATGTATCATAGTTATGGATAATTATATGTAGATAGTTTTAACCTAATAAATTGATTTTAATAGTAGACAATGTTTATACGATACACTGCATAACATGAATCGATAATAATAAGCCAATTTGCCCTCCAGTAGCACTCGTACACAAATTATCTATCTAAGTCTAGTTAAAACCGATTTAATGACACACTTAGACTATATGTCTCCTTACTATGAACATGGCACGAACATACATTTTACGGTTTATTTACTATTTCGTTATCTTTTACTAAGTATAGATTTACTATGAGATTGCTTCAGTGAGTGATCAGACACGCGCTTGATTTTATTACAGTAATTACATTATCTTCATGTGAGAGCTAATAAATTAATGCTTCACATAAGCGTTAGTCCGCGGGACATGACACTGTGAAATGGTGAATACATACATACTTGAGCTTCGTAAGTGGCTTTCTTTTGGCGAGTTTTGTTTGTTTTTTAAATTTGGCGTGTTTGTTAACTTTATCTATTCGGTTTTTTCAAATGAGCATGTACAAGATATGCCGAATTTATAAGCTTTTTCTTTATGGATACATAAGTATCATTACGCCCAGGACCATTGCGGGGTTGGTAGCGTAAGCCGAATGTCTATAGACTTTACAGTTTACCACGATTCACCGGTTCGTCCGGTCTGATGACAATTATCGATTATTTCTAGCGATAACTGGGACCGACGGCTTAGCTTGGTCCCGTGCCTCGGCACGAGAGTGGTAACACACCATTCGCCAGACTCCGAGCTGCTATTTTGGATTTTCGAGAAAAATCCGAAAATGACCTCAATAACATTTTTGTCCGACCCGGGGATCGGCCCCGGGACGTCATGATTTAAGCCCAATAATTCCCAAGACCATGAGGTAGTTCATGGATACATACTTAGTTTTAATGCGTTTACAAGATAATTTCACAAGTAATTTGAAAATTGTTTTGTCCGACAAAATACTGCACTGATAAGCTTGTCTGTAACCGCGAACATGAGTATTGGGGCATTTTTGTTTATGACAGAAATTAAAACATACTAGTGCATCTCAATTTTGCTGAATTGTTTTTATAATTTAATATATTTATAAAGTAGTCATAGTGTCCGACAAATTCCTTGTTGCATTGTCTCAGACTGATAGATTATATCATATGACGTTATCATGGCGTTATGTTTTGAAGTACTTTCGAAAACTTAGAAAGTGTGTTGGATTCGCCAAAGGAATGCCACTCACGAAGTTTCAAGTATCGATGTATTCATAATTTAACAAATAGTGTGATGTCTCACGGAGTTATACTTGTACAATGTTTTAAATATAGTCTGTAAATATTTTGGCGTCGACACTTGGTGCAACATCATTATTGATTACTGTCATCAAAAAGTGAGGTTCAAAAAGAATTTCTAATATGAAAACCGGAATCATTTTGTGTTATACGTGAAGGAAAAACTTTGGACCCCTTTTTAAGACAAATGCGCGAACGGTGGAGTTTGAAATTTGGCACAGATAGTTTACATTGCGGAGGACTACAGAAAACTAATATTTATTTTAAATAAAATGCTTTAGAAAAATATTAAATTGGTAAAAATATACATTACACACACTACATTCGCGTCACACATGATAATATACATAATAATAGTAATAATAGTAAATCGTTTATTTCATTTACCAGAATATTCATTACATATTATTGGGGCTGGGGACCCCTTTTAAGTATAAAATTACTTGTGCCCGGGGACCCCGCTCTTCGATATCCATATAACAATTTAATATTATAGTATAATATATAACACATATGTTTTATGTGTATTGTTTTAAATTCTCTCTCACATTCTATGTATGTGTGTGTACATGTATATTTGTACTTGTGAAGGTACAGCCCCCCCCCCTCCCCCCCCCCCCCCAAATAAAAATGCAATATCCTATAACTGACTGTGCTAGAGTTACGTATATTTTATACAAAAGTATTTTTGAAGCAACATGTCTTAACGTTTTGAATATCCAAATAAGTTTTCTTACTCTACTACTAATAGCTTCGATTTATGTATTCTAAGACAATGTTTCATCCATCAAAATACCCAATTTTTTTTATATATCAAGATAGCAAACAAGCGGATGGGTCAAGCGAAAGAGTCAATCTTGTGGCGAGGTCTAATACCACACGCGTAAGTTTACCGGTTTTTTTTATAGAAGAGGGGGCAAACGAGCAAGAGGTGCACCTGATGGTAAGTGATTACCGCCGCCCATGGACATCTGCAATACCAGAGGTCTTGCAGTTGCGTTGCCGGCCTTTTAAGAATGAGTAAGCTCTTTTCTTGAAGGTCCCTGTGTCGTATCCGTTCGGAAATACCCCTGCCGGTAATTGGTTCCACAACAGAGTAGTGCGAGGTAAAAAGTGTCGGGAGAAACGCACAGTTGTGGATTTTCAGACATCGAGATGGTGAGGATGGAACTTCAAGTTTTGACGCGATGCCTGATGGTGGAATTCGGCGGCAGGAATTAATTCAAACAACTCGTCGGAACACTCTCCATGATATATACGATAAAAGACACAGAGAGAACTTCCATCTCCGGTTACCTTACCCTCCAAACCGGAATACGACAGTGACCAACACTGACGCTATTGCGGCAGGAATAGGTAAGGCGGTGCAGAACTCTATTTTACTGAGGCAACCTTATCATTTTTTTTGCAGTCGCAGTTGGCAAGATTGGTATGTATTGCAGCGCAAGATGAATCATGAACACAAATAGTGAAATCGGTTTTACAGATGTATACTTTACGGTTAAAATCAGTTATCAAATTTTTGATTTGATTTAATTTTAAGGTATAAAACAAAATTTCCGTTTTCTTTTAAAGAATAAAAATCAACTGCCTTACTACTAGGAACGTCGTTAAAGGCAAGAGAACGCTAATATGTGTCACTAACATAGTGACAAGGATTTAAAACGTTATAATTTCAATATGTTTGCGCGTTTCATGCTGTTTCGTGATTGGTTAATTCTTAGTGAATTAACGTTATGGTATATGATATGACGTTGTCTTCTAGCGCTAGTTGGCGAACCAATCAGGAAACAGCATGAAACGCGGGGAACTAATCACAAAACAGCATGAAATGCGCAAAAATATCGATATTATAATGTTTTAAATCTTTGCATAGTGACTACTAATTAGTAATTACCAGGTAGAGTTCTGCAAAGTCTCGATCGTGTTTGGTAGGTGACGGTTACTTCTTCTTTTTGCTTGTTTCCTATACTAGCGAGAGGTTTAGTGACGTGAAAGAATGTCGTCGCTTCTGCTGTTTTTTTAACCCCACATAGGCACAGCTTACATCTTTGTATAAATTACAACATACAAACATAGGACATCTGATCTCAGCTTTTTTAAACTGTATCTACTTATCCTCTAATGCAATATTTTTTCTCCAATTGGTCGAAATAATTAATATTAAACTTCAGTCTTGGACATCGTCCACACTTGCCGTCATTTTTTCCCTGGTCCGGGCTACTTTGAAGAATAAACCAACTGCCGTTCTGCCAAGCAGGTCGTAAGCAGCGACGTGCACAGGATTATGATACTGGGTATGCGGCGGAGTACTCGGTCACAAACATTTTTCGATCGATTAGCTATGCGTGTCACTATCACCGTGATTACTAGGTGGTAGAGTTCCACAACGTTTTGCACGGGTATATGACACCACGATCTTACCTATTCTTGCCGTTATAGTGTCAATGCGTGTCGCTATCGAGTTTCGGTTTAAAGTGAAAGGTAGCCGGTAGAACAATGCATGTAGCATTGTCATCCCGCAACACAGAAGGCAACGCACCACATTTTATTATATACGTAGCCATTGTTTGCTATATATAAAAAATAAAAAACCCAAAGTGTTCAGTGTTAGGTGCTCCAAACTTTGTGAATTATTGTAAGGAGATAATTCTAGAATTTACCGTAACAGTTCACACACTTGACGCATTGATATATTTGTAACAAACATTATACATATATCATAACATATACGTATCTCGGTGCCATCGAATTTATCAGTGTTGTTTGTGACATTCTTATCTCCGTTTAAAATTCGGCACCTACGCAAACTCGCCCTTTAATTTTATGCGTATATACAATACGAATAACAATGAATAGATATACTCAATAAATGATGAATTCTACCTGAACTTAGAGGGCTTGTTAGTAAACAAGAGATCAGTTACGCATGTAATTAACATAGGCTAGTGTTCACTATCGTTAAGAGACCGTAAAGCGTATCCACGTTGCGTACGGGAAACTAGCACGAACGTTTACAGCACCGGTTTATAGAAACGTAAAGTAAAATCTGTCTGTATCATTACAGTGTCACTTACAATTTTAGTTATGGTCCTAGTCGACGCAGCCTTATTCGAGGTTTTTTATGTCATAAGATAGCAAACAAGCAGATGGCTCTTCTGATGGAAAGAGAAAAACATCGCGCATATTCATTCATTGTGCATTGCTATCCTTGTGGCGAAGTATTAAAGCCACATGCATAAGTTTACCGGCTACCTTACCATAACTGTAACATTGTTGCTATTGTGAGAGGAATAGGTAAGGTATCAGACCCGGGCGAGATGAGCAGAACTACCACCTACTAGCCACAATTCTAGTGGTTCACACAGCCAATCGTTTGCCAGTGACGAACTGCTTGGCAGAACGGCAGGTGATCTATTCTTCAAAGGGAAGCTCTTCTGATGGAAAGAGATAAACATCGCGTATATTCATTGTACATTGCTATCCTTGTGGCGGGGTAATAAAGCCACATACATAAATTTACCGGCTACCTCACCCTCCCAACCAGAGTGCTAAGTGTGAGCTTTTCTTTTCGCATTCGATCGTGAGCGCGTTTGGAGTTTACTAGGAATTTGTACGTAATTCGTACAAGGCCACCAAGTGGTAAACGTGAAAAACCAGTTTACCACTAGGTGGCGCTGTACAAATCACATACAAATTCCTAGTAAACTCTAAACGCGCTCACGATCGAATGCGAAAAGAAAAACTCACACTTAGCACTCTGAACACAACTGTAACATTGACGCTATCGATCAGGCCCGGGCGAGATGAGCGGAACTACTACCTACGATGTTAGTGACTCGCATAGCCAATCGTTCGCCTCTTACGAACTGCTTGGCAGAACGGCAGATGGTCTCTCTTCAAAGGGAGCCCTGATCAATACGGGGTAGTGAATACCGTATATAAAATTAAACTGATAGTGTCATCGGCACTTATTAACTGTGGTCGAATTTCCATCACTAGATGATTACTAATATATATGAAAACATATGAAATAGAGAAAATGCACTGTAAAAATAATAAAACGCCATTGTAATTTGTTAAGAAACAGGCGTCGATATGTCGCGCCGCCTCCTGTTGCGAGTATTATGTTCGTGGCCCTTTTGCTAACCGCTCGTTTACAACTAGACAGACCATTTGCTTTAAATAGAAACTATTTTTCAATACCTAGAAGATTACAATTATTTTAACAACGTACATACATATTATATAATAAATACATACATATTATATAAATCGCCTCTGTGGTCTAGTGGTCCAGCGTTGGCATTGACCACATGAGGTCCCGGGTTCGATTCCCGGGTCGGGCACTTTAAAAAAAAGTGTTTTTTCAGTTTTCTGAGAAACACAAAGTTGCCCGGGATTGGAAAGTGCCCGGTTGGCGATAGGCTTGCTACCTATCACATTTGTGGGACCAAGTATCTTCAGCTAATTGTATGTGCACTTGTTGTACCTCTGCCTACCACTTCGGGGATATGGGCATGAAGATACTTTTTTTATATAATTATAATAATAATGATGATGATAATAATAATAAATCTTTATTATACACCAAAAAGGAACCGTACAAAGGGAATAAGTAATAATATAAGATATACAATTTGGCGGTATAATACATGGGGCACATTAAAAGCAAAAAGTTTTGCACTTCTAGGTAATCGGAACTATTTGAATTTCGAATGTTATATTTTTAAAACGTTGCAACCTTCTTAGTAATAAAAAAAAACAATTGGCGGGAAATGATTTGTCAATTGTCTTTTTATCACACATCAAAGTTCTACGTACGCAACGAAAATGGAATTAAGTCGAAAAGATTTTAGAGCGATGATTTTTTATGATTTTAAAAGTTCTCTTTCTCCGTAAGACTGTGCGCTCGTCTTCAAAATGCTTTTGGGAGAGAAGCACCTTGTTTGAGCACCGTGAGGCGATGGTTTGCTGAATTTGAGAGAGGTCGAGTTTCTTTACATGACGAATTTCGTGAAGTGCGGCCTTCAACTGCCGTCTACGAAAATAATGTGGCTACTGTTAAGCGGTTAATTGAAGAAAACCCCCGGATTACCTATGATACCCGGATACCAATTCGAGGACTATTGGGAATTGGTATGAGCCAAATTCAGAAAATTTTTCACGAAGAATTGCTAGTTCGGAAACTTTGTTGTCGTTGGATCCCTCATGAACTCATAGCGGAGCAGAAGCGTGCTCGCGTGGAATGGTGCTCACAGATGCTACTGAAGTACGACCACGGACATTCTAATGCTGTTTATGGCATTGTCACAGGAGACGAAACGTGGATTTATTGTTTTGAACGAGAAAAAAAACAGCAATCTTGTGAATGGGTGTTTGAAAATGAGAACAGGCCAACAAAAGTGAGACAGGCAAGAAACGTTGGTAAAAAATGATCGCGTTTTTTTAATGCCGAGTGGCATTCTACCATTTGTTTACCCAGGGTGTTAGAAACAGTTCGCGAAAGACGACCCAAGAGCCGCATTCTCCTACACCATCATAACGCTTCTTCACACACCACCAACAAAACAAAGTCATTTTTAGCTTCCGAAAAAGTACATTTCGTCACTCATCCTGCGCATAGCTCCGATCTAGCACCCTGTGATTTCTGTATTTTCCCCAAAATCAAAGATTTGATGAGAGGTTTTACTTTTACCAACTCCGAAGAGGCAGTGATAGCGTTCAATCAGCACGTAGAAAACATGCCTTCAGATTTGTGGTCCTCCTGTTTTAAAAAATGGTTCGATTACATGAAAAAATGTTTAAAATGTAGAGGAGATTACTTTGAAAAGCAATAAACATAATATTTTGGTTATAACATGTTGTTTTTTTAAGTTACGCAAAACTTATAGTGTGACCTACGTATATACCTTCACGCTAAATCTAACAGCTTTTTAGGTGCGTATTTGTGAAAAATATATTAAAGGCTTAAATGATGTATGTTTTCGAATTATTTATATTTCTAGTTTTGATATACAATTAATTTATTTGCAGTACAATAATTTATTAGATGTAATAAAAGTTTAATTATTGAACAAGTTATTTGATGTACACTTAAAAATATACCTATTTAATCCTATCACTGCCAAATACAATTGGTTCTAGATATTTACAAAATTTCATTGAAATCGATGCAGTAGTTTAGGAATCCATAGCGGACAAACAACATGACACGTAATTTATATATACTAACGATCACCTATGTCCGAAATTCGACAAAAGACTAAAAAAATGTGTGTGAGTAATGTTTATTTTTATTAATATATGTATCTTAAATGCGTCTTCCGCAAAGTAAACTTTAACTGTGCCAAATTTCGTACTCCACCGTTCGCGCAATTGTCTTAAAAACGGATCCAAAGTTTCTCCCTTACGTATTAATATACCTATAAGTATAAATATGGATTATGTAATATTACACATTCTACTTAAGAGGTCGCTTTATTTTGTCGACAACAAAATCGTCTTAGGGTAAAAACCTATTTTGTTCGAGTTTAACCCACTTAAACTAAACAATTCTATTTGAAAATCTTAAGTCCTCTTTTTTTCAAATAACCGTATGACATACAGCGAAAGCTTTTTGTTAAACTTTTAAGAATCACGCACGTATATAAGATTCGGTATAATCCATACTTACTCATATCGGAAATTCGAAAGTATGTCTGCACGGCTAAGCTGCTGAACCGATTTTGACAAAATTTGGCAATGGCTCAGCGGTAAGTTGAAGTGTCATTTGTAACAACAATAAATCGATAGACAATCGCGAGATTTCAGGCGTTCAATTATTCACTTCGATACTAAAGCTAAATATTCAATTCACTAAGGAAAAACTATTACATTATAGATTAAAAAAAGCTATCTATAAAAACATTTAATTATGTAATTAACTTAACCACCAATAATTAATAAACGGAGATTAAATTTGTTTAATGCCATTATGAATAATCTGTACTATAATCCTAATAATAAATCTAAAATAAAACTGAAGAGTTTTGTTTGTTTGTACGTCCTTATATCTGGATTAACCAGTCGGTTGAAAAAACTCTTGTGCATCATACACAGCTACATCCATGGAGAAGAATATAAGCTACCTTTTTGCCCGACTAAGCAAAAGGAATTAATGCTTTTAGGTCACGCGAACGAAGTTGCTGGCATAATAGAAAAATATACATATATAATTACCTTATATAAAGAATTCTCGTGTCACAATGTTCGTTCAAGTACTCCTCCAGAACGGCTTCACCGATTTTGATGAAATTTTGTATGCATATTCAGTAGGTCTGAGAACCGGTCTGAGAAGTGATAAGGGTTGTCCACCCCTAAAAATATATATCTATTTTTTTATTTTTTAGGACATTTTTTTTTATTTTTATTTATTTATGATTCAGCATTGCAAAATACATACAACTCTAAATTTTTACCCTTCTATCACCAATCCTTACTTTTTAATTAAATAATTTATATCGCAAAACAACATTTGCCGGGTCAGCTAGTAATAATAAATAAAATACAATACACAGAATTATGATTTTAATTATAAACCTACATAAGTAGTAAAACCAGTACAAGTGTTTTATAATTAAAATCAAAAGCAGTTTCAAAAAGTGCTGACGATTAATATTATCATCAGAAAATATATGTATATAACTAACCATGCCCGCGACTTCGTCTGCGTGGAAATTTTTCTAAAATAAAAGTAACCCAAATTACTCCTTACTACTGTGGTTTAAAAGGACCGAGGTACTACCGACGTAGTTCCCGTAGGAATTCCGAAATAAAAACTATCCTATGTCCATTCTCGGGTCTTAAACTATCTTTGTACTAAATTTCATCCAAATCGGTTCTATGGTTTGGACGTGAAAAAGAGACAGACAGACAGAGTTACTTTCGAATTTATAATATTAGTATGGATATGGATTCAAAACGTTACATAAGGGTTATTTTTGCATACATAGTAAAAGTAAAAACTAATCCATTTGATACAGGGGTTGTAGATGGGGCTGTCTGGAGACCGGTCAATGACTTCGACAGCTGGTGAGCACGCAATATAAAACAGACTTGTGTTCTTTAAGGGTTGGGGCGATAACCATAACTTAATTTTCCCTTGGTATTCCAATTGTAATTACACTCTTGAATTCCAAAGGTTTTTATTACCATTTTTCATTAAAACGCAGCGGTTTATTATAACTTACAAAAGTTATTGTTTACGGGTATGTATAAACGATTAGCAGTGTTTTTTCTGTGTTATGAGGGTATTTCTGGAAACCAGATGTGCGCAAATTTTTATCCAATTCTGTTCTTTTTTATAAGGTAGCAAGCAAGCAAGCAAAAGGGCGTAGCAACCATCGCCTATAGACACCAAAGAAGTTAATGGTGCGTTGCTATCTTAAAATTCATCTGAACTCCAAATTGAATTAAAAGTAATCTGAACTCCACAAGCATTCCACTGCGATCATCCATTTTGGAAGTTTGTTTCCAACAGTGTGGCTCGGCACTATTGTAGCAGGAATAGTTAA
This sequence comes from Apodemia mormo, assembly GCA_036924255.1. Classification (NCBI taxonomy): domain Eukaryota; kingdom Metazoa; phylum Arthropoda; class Insecta; order Lepidoptera; family Riodinidae; genus Apodemia; species Apodemia mormo. The sequence goes on from JAUPFN010000002.1 coordinate 36,074,639, forward strand.
GGCGGTGGTACCAGACCCGAGCGAGAAAATGCAGAACTCTACCACCTCGTAGCAGAAAGTGTTAATTAAGTGTTATTTTTGGAAAGAGATGTGCGCAACATTTTATCCAATTCTAATCATAACATCATTTAAACTGACAAACTTTCACATTTACCATGTGTTACCTTGGCACCTTTTAAAGAACAGACCTTGCCAGGCAGATTGTAAATGGAATATGATTGGTCAAACGTCCAGCGCCGTGACTACTAGTTGGTTGAGTTCTGCAATGGCTAGCTCAGGTTTGGTGCTGACGCCTTATCTATTCCTGCCGCATTAGCAACAGTGTAAGCGTCGTTGTCTCTTTCCATCAGGAGAGCCGACTGCTTGTTTGCTATTCTATGAGATAAAAATAAAGTAGACAGTATATCTGCCCTGCTATTTTAGTCGACCGTAAGTGCATGTTGAGTGCAACAGCGAAAATCGCGTCCAAAAATTTACACCTTTCTTTTTGACGTTAAAAAAAATCTATAAAAGACATTGAAAAAATGGTGATTTATCAAAATTGTCTGTACTGTCAAAAATAAAGGTGTAAATTTTTGGGCGCAATTTTCTCTGTTGCACCCAACATGCACTTACGGTCGACTAAATTAGCAGGGCAGATATATATACACACGCAGTCATAGTTTTTGCTGATGAGTACCAACTACAACTGCGCAGTTGTCTTTAAAGCATCCGTGACGATAATCTATCTGATTTCATTACGGATAGATCAGCGATGGAAATTTTTCACCGATGAGTGGGCTGCGACGCGAAGACCGTCCCGTACGTTCGTTCGGATAGACGCTTTTACTTTTACGGTTTAGACGTAACTGAACCGTAAAAGCGACCGTCCTTCAATATATTATAACATATAAGGTTATATTACGTATATATAACCTCGTATGTTATACATGTATATGTCCGTCGTCAATACATATAAGGTTATATGTATAGCGGACGGAAACATTAACGGCTTAGTCATGTTTACCGATAACAGATTAGTAAGATTTTTATTTGTTTGAAAGCGCTAATCTATAGATAATAATAATATAATAATAATAATTCACGGGACAAATTACACTTACTGATCTAACCCCAAAGTAAGCAAATTATTTGCTTGTGTTATGGGTGTTAGTCAACGATACTAATACACAGAAATACATAATATAAATACTAGAATATATATATATATATATATATATAATAAACACCCTAACCCGGAAATACAAACATTTATGCTCATCACACAAATGCTTGTCCCCGTCGGGGATTGAACCCGAGCCTCGTTGATTGCGTAGTCAGGGTCTCTAACCACTCGTGGTTAGAGACCCTGACTACGCAACAGAGAGACCCTGCCTTGTGGTTAGAAACCAATCAGATTTGATAAATTCTTTTTGAATATGAAAGCCACATTTTATGAAGGCCTTTTTCATCAGACTGAACAAAAGGCAGTAACGCTTTTGTATTCCGAGAACGAAGTCGCAGGCATCTAGTAATAAATACGTACATAAAAGTATTTGAACACATAACAAATAAATAAATGAACCAATTAAACCAATTGATCCAACCATAATTATGGAATAAAATTATTTGCGTGTGATATGGGTAATTGGTAAGTCAACGAAACCTACCTACTAATACATAGAAAAACGTATAATACATAAACACTAAAATATATCACGTTTAGCCATCTTTTTTTACAGAAGAGGAGGCAAACTGACAGGAGGCTCACTTGATGGTAAGTGATTACCGTCGCCCGTAGACAACTACACTATCATGGGTCTTGTAGTTGCATTGCCGGCCTTTTAAAAATGGGTAAGCTCTTATCTTGAAGGTCCATAAGTCGTATCTCTATTTACTTTCTGGGTTTGGGTGTTTATTATGTATGTAAAAGGATTTATATATGTATTTCTATGTATTAGTATCGTTGACTAACACCCATAACACAAGCAAATATATTTTTTTACTTTGGCGTTAGTCGAGTCGTGTTATTTGTCCACCGATATTACATTATTACGATACATATTATCTAATCGTTGAAAGAAGCTGGTCGAAACGCTGTGTATTACTAGAAAATGTTAACAGTCCATCTACTACTTTTTTTATGAAGGCCTAATGATAACCCATGCTTACTCTCATTTTCGCCTTTATAATCTGTATAAATAAAAATCACTAGCAACTAATTATTTGACGATGCATCATTCAAAGCGGGCTGCACCTATCAAGCAAATATTTTTAATTTTTTGTTGTATTTGAATATCCATACAAATATTATAAATTAGCTACAGCGTGCAGCCCGCTGCATTATAAAACTTTTTAGTGAATCCCGCGGGATCTCCTAACTTTTCCGGGATAAAAAGTAGCCTATGTGTTATTCTGGGTTTTCAACTATCTACATAAAAAATTTCATCGTAATCGGTTCAGTAGTATTTGCGTGAAAGAGTAACAAACATCCATACATACATACAAACTTTCGCATTTATAATATTAGTAGGATGCAAAAGTAACTTTATGTCTGTCTCTGATTTACGCCTTAACCACTGGACCGATTTGAATGAAATTCGGTACAAAGATAGTTTGAAACCCGGGAAAGGAGATAGGATAGTTTTTATCGCGGAAATCTTACGAGAACGGGAACTATGCGGATAAAACTGGTAACGGGTGCTACTTTTATTTTAGAAAAATTTCCACGCGGACGGAGTTACGGGCACAGTTAGTATGGTACATAACTAAAATTTGTATGAAGGAAAATGTGTAAGCTCACATGCGGTATAATTGAAGCTTTTGATTAAAGTAGAAAAGAACAAAAGAGAGGGAAATAAATTGAAGGAGTCGAGAGAAAAGAAGTAGTAGTAAAATCTTTTTTGATGTACTGTATGCGTCCCGCTTCTTTTGGAACCGTTGATTAATGCTAGATGATATCTATAAGGGGGCGTCCATAAATTACGTGAGGTGTTTTTTTAATTTTCTGTCCCTCCCACCCCCCCTGGTGAGATGTCGTGAGATTTTATTCAACCCCCTCCCCCTTCCCCCAATCTCACGTGAGATTTTTCAAAATATGGGTTACTGAAATATGTAAACGCGTTTGATTGTTATTGTAAAAAGAAAAAAAAATTCGTGCTTCTATTTACGATTAGTTAAGGCTGTATAACGTCGAAGTATAAATGAAATTATTTTCTTGTTTCAATATGAAAAAAAATTGCGTGATATTTGCCGAGACCCCCCCTCCCTCCAACATAAGATTAGATGAGATTTGACTCGACCCCCTCTCCCCCTTAAGCATCTCATGTAATTTATGGACGCCCCCTAATACAAATAAATAAAATTCGAGTGTCTGTTTGTAATATTAAAATAACCGCTTTTTACTAAATGTATATGGATGTATACACGATACACATACCAAAACAGCATTTCAGTCTGTCCAAACAGGCAGACTGAGAAAAATAGTAAAAAATGCTGTTCCGGCTAATCTCTAGAACGGCTGGACCGATTTTGACGGGACTTTCACTAGCAGATAGCTGATGTGATAGGGAGTAACTTAGGCTATTTTTTTCGAAAATTTTCCACGCGGACGAAGTCGCGGGTTCAGCTAGTTTTAAATATAAAATACTGTGGCACTGTTTAATACCTCGCCGGCGCCTTATCCTCTACATTTAGTGTTTGTTTTTCTACCGTGATGCACTTCCCTATCATCAAATTTCTCATTACAAAAATTCTACAAAAGATTTTACTTCAAGAAGTGAAAATTTAAGTTTAAATTTGAGATTTGAGTTTAGTATAGTTGCGCGAAGCCAGGTCGACTAGCTAGTAACAGATAATATCGTGCAGTTTTTAAAGCAATTCTTTGCTGCACCACGCTATTTCTATAGAATTTCTGGGCATTCTCAAATGTAATACAAAATATTTTTAGACTATCGTGAGCGTTTGAAAAATACAACAAATAGTTTTTTCTCATAAATAAAGCCGAGTCCACTTTTAATGAACTGTTTTGCGTGTTTTTAGCGTGTGTAGCAATACAACGTGGCCTTGTTAGGGTTGGAAGCTGCTTCCAATTAATAAAACATCGATTCATTTTATAACATTTTTATTTCATTGTTAAGTAATCAATTATCCTTGAATCGTTAAAACAAACAACTATAAGAGTTTGTAAAACAGTGAAAATGCTAAATAAAATTAAAAGTGGCTCATAGTATTTTATAAGCTTAATGCTAAAGCATAAGGAACATGATTGTCATACAGTTAAATTATAATCAATCAGTTGCACTCTGCAGCCCGCTGCATTATGCATTATGTTTTTGGAGAATCCCACCGGACAACTTTTTTTCCAGGATAAAAAGTATCTTATTGTGGCATTCTAGTTCACACGTCTACATGTGTGCCAAAGTTCATCTAAATCGGTTCAGCCGTTTTAGCGTGATTGAGTAACAAACATGCACACTTTCGCAATTATAATACTAATTTAGATTACTTCGTTGATTATATATCATGCCTGTCTGGGAGGTGTTCTCTTCATTAAAACGTATCAAGGAACATCGATAAGGTACATGTTGCCATCCCTAGCCTTGTTGAGTTTTCACGGGCATTTATAAACAAACCTTGTCGTCTTTCGAAATAAAACCATTTTATAAATATTTTGTTATTCCAACCGATATTAATAGATGTGATTACTGTTTCATTGCAATTTGAGTCATAAACTTTCGTAACATTCGCATATATCCATTGTTATCCGCAAAACTCATTAGTGTGACATACGATAAGTTAACATTGGAATGTGTATGATTGACCCCTAGTGGGTCAAATGCTGCGCCCACATCCTATTAGTGATAGGCCGAAGATTCGGTTTCGGTTTTAGCCAATGTCGGTTTTAAATTAAATCTTCCTAAAACAAAAATTTGATTTTAAGTTCGTAATGATAAAAAAAAGTTTGTAGTATGATGATTCAAGGTGATCGCTTCCAAACGTCACAAAAATCTAAAAATATTTGATGCGTTGCTGCCCTCGTCGAAGCTTATATTTAAAACTCATGTGCTAGTTTACTGGCATGCAACAGTGGTGTTGAAGTTATGGCAGTAACAGACTTGGTATATCAGGACGCAGATGATACGTCTTTAAAAGATTTAAGCTACTAAAAACAAGCCGAACGTTAGTTATCAGTACGGTTTTAAGAGAAAATGGTTGTATACAATAGTGTACACCCGTAAGTGAAACTTTTTTTATGAAATATAATTTTTTAGCTATTTACTACTTAACAATAAACATAATGGCGTGTGACGGTCGAGCGTAACAGAAGTGAGATTTTTTTAAATATTATAAAGTTACTCCCATACGTCGATAAAGAACTTTCACTTCAATAAAACAACCATCGATTAACCATAAAACCGTTACCTACTGTTTATGCTCAATAGTGACTGAAGTTTAAATACACCGTACTCGTACGCTTTATTTAAAAAACAGAGAGAAATAATCTGGCGAAAACCGGGCATAAAATTCGATTTCGGTTTTAGCTACAAAACGAGTTTCGACCGAAAACTACATCCTATTAACACGTTATACGATTTCAACCTTATCTTATAAAAATATGTTATCAAATACACAAAACTATTTAAATAACAAATGAGTGTCATCACAACTATTATTAGTAAACCAAATACCTTGAAAGTATTTATAACTTTAATATGATTCTGCACAACATTTACACATTATGCTAGTACTCGATGATGGTACCACGCCCCGTGGTATCTTTTTTGTTACCGATTGTTATTGTAGTTAAGGCGAGGTATTTTGACGCGCGCCAATATTATAGGAAGTGGGCGGCACGGTATGTTCTGAAACCGCTGGGAAAAGTTTCAGTTTTCGAATAAATAAATATAGGACTTCAAGTGAAAACCAATTTTTTTGCATTTAAAACTAAAATTGAAATATAATAATAAATAATAGTTTAAAAAAACTAAAAAACACGCTTTTTATAGAAAACCGAACTAAAAAATATAAAATAAATTTTAATAAATTTAAATTAAGAATAGTGTTAAAAATTTCAATAATTATAAATTAATAATAGTGTGAATAAAAAAAAATAATTTTATTTAAAAAAAGCGTGGGGTGCATGGTGTCAATAGTTATAAATATTTTATTGACACATATGAGTAGTGATTATCATTTCGGTAATATCTTAAAAAGCACCCCACGCTTTTTTTAAATAAAATTATTTTTTTTTATTCACACTATTATTAATTTATAATTATTGAAATTTTTAACACTATTCTTAATTTAAATTTATTAAAATTTATTTTATATTTTTTAGTTCGGTTTTCTATAAAAAGCGTGTTTTTTAGTTTTTTTAAACTATTATTTATTTTCTACTTTTTAGTTTGGTTTATTTATAATAGCTTGTTTTTTTAATTTTAAACTATTGCACGACTCATGATGCAAAGCATCAGAGAGTGCTTTACGATCGAAATTTTTTTTTCATATACCTACACATATCTTCACGCCAGATCCCTTACGGGGTAGGCAGAGAGAACCAAGTGCCATACATCACGATCCTTGCAGGCTTGTCTTGCTTCCTCCACATTCATCACTCTTTTCATACAAACACGCCGGTTGCGAAAACTCTTGATACCACCTTCGGAAATTTTTTTGGCAACTATTTCTAGTATTATAGCCTTGTTAGTTTAAGGAATCAAGATATTTTGCATACTATTGTCGAGATAATTTAACGGAGATTAATTCTATACTTGCTAAAAATTAATTTAGTGCAATACAAACGGAAAAAAATATGAAAATAGGTCAAAAAATTTCCTGTCCGTCATGTATGAAACTCCGGAAACACAGTAACTTATGAAAAAATCAATTATTTAGTTATTTTTTTTAATTCTAATCGGCAATTGTAGATCATCGAATGCGAACGGCTAATAAATTCAGTGTCGTTTAATTACAATTAATAAAAAACGAAAATTACAAGACTGTATATCTATATATATCCATGTAAAGTTAACATGGATGGTGATATATCTATATCTATAAATATTATGTACATTTATTTTGTTTTTTTTTTTTTGTTTTTTTACTCAGTTAATTAAACTCAGTCACAGAGACGGTGGCGGACTCTTCGTGGCTCGTGAAATCTAAGTTATATGCGAAGACACTGTTGCAAACTCTAATTCGCATACCTAGTCGAGTGCCGCGGTAGAAGCACGGAACTACTTACACGCTTATAGACATATGTGTGTGTGGGTGTGTGTGTGTGGTGTGTGTGTGTGTGTAAGTGTGCAAGGCGTTCCTGTCGTACTCCCATACAGGACAATACGACGGGGCCAGATATGGGCCATGCTTGGCGCAATGCTGTCTATCTCTGGCCCATGCTTGTAAACCCGCTTTGGCCCAGCCTTGGTAGAAGTAGACTCGGTAAGATCCAAGGGCGTCTAGCGAATGAGTCTTTTGAGCAGAGAGCTATTAGAGTTGATCTCATTATTGAGCGAACTAGCGAACTAGCGACTAGCGAGAGAACTACTAGCGAACGAGTCTGCCGAGCAGAAGGCTCATAGAATTGGTCTCATTGAGGAGCGTTTAGCTAAGGAGTCCGCCGAGCAGAGAGCTCGTGGATTAGTAGTGATACGAAACCGTACAGCAATCGAGTCTGCTCAGCCACGTGAGAACCGCCTAGCGGTAGCGCGTCAGACGTCACAAAGACTTCGTTCAATTACTGAGCGTAATTTTATAACCACCATAAATCAATATGCTGAAGTACCATGTACAATCTGTGAGAAATTATTATATCCAAAACAACAGACGTCATTAGTTAAAGCACGTTTTGATTATTTTTTTTGCTCGACTACCATAAAAAAAGACAAGTTCCTTCTCAGGCCTACTGGAACAACATGGAAGTTATATCTTTACCTCTTGAACTGACCGACTTGACAGATGTAGAACAAAGACTTTTGTTAAGAGTAGTTCCTTTTATAACTAGTTTCCACCCGCACCAAAGTGCTCGTCAACACGAATCAAACGAGCCCAAACTCGATAGAGTTGTGTTATTTAATTGCTGAGCTCCTATGGTCACCTTCTGGCTTCATCATCGAACCCTGCAGGATCCTAGTTAGCACCAAGCACCAAAGTGCTCGTCAACACGAATCAAACGAGCCCAAACTCGATAGAGTTGTGTTATTTAATTCCTGAGCTCCTATGGTCACCTTCTTGCTTCATCATCGAACCCTGCAGGACCCTAGTTAGCACCAAGCACCAAAGTGCTCGTCAACATGAATCAAATGAATCCAAACTCAATAGTCTTGTTATTAACCGATTTTTAACCATTTAATTATTAAGTTCCTGTGGTCACCTTCCGATTCAGATTCATCAGATCAGCTCCATGTCATAATAAGGTTTCATTGTCATTCAATTAACATACGTATACAAAATTTCAGCTCAATCGGTAACCGGGAAGTGGATCAAATTTACTTGCGAGATTTGATTTTAGACATCGAGATAGGTACAATAAATAAAAAAATGTTCATAAAACAAAAACTACTGGCCCTACCTGAATCAAATTTTTATGGGACCAATTCGAAACTATTGCGCATCAAACAAAAAAGAATCACGTAATTCGGTTCAAAAACCTCGGAGAAATCGGTGTACATACATAAAAAAAATATACCAGCCGAATTGAGAACCTCCTCCTTTTTTTGAAGTCGGTTAAAAATGGAATAATTTTATCAAATTAGTGTATTGTCATCGGTCCTCGATAAATCTACAAAGTTTGAACGAAATCTGGCCGTTTAAAGTGGGTCAAAATCGCGCCCAAAGAAGTCGGTTACAAACAAACATACAAACAAATATACAAACATACAGGTGAAGCTAATAAAAAGCGTGTAAAAAAAAGCGTGTAAAAAAAGCGTGTAAAAATCATGTGGAAAATTAGAAATATTATGAACAAATTATTTGTTTTAGAGATTTTTTTAGCCTGTTTTCGGAATTTTATATGATCGAGTAAAGTACATTCTATCATGTAATAAATTTGTAAATTTCTTAGAAAATATCTTCAGGTATATCGTGTAATTTTTGTAAAGCCGTTATTTATCAATCAATACATAAAAATGTGATTAAACAAACAGTTTTTTCCGTTTGTCTCCCGTGCCTCGCCTTGATGGTGGGTGATCCGTTTTATGTGTAAAACGCCTAAGTAATTTAATATTATGAAATCGTGTTAGAGCGGCTATGCATTGCATATGCACATCAGATCCGATTCCAAGAAAAAACAAATCTAGGAATCTTGAACCGAAACCACCGCACTGGTACTGGAATCCATGAAAATATGAATCTAAATTTAAAAAAATCATATCAAAGCTTACGCGGACCAGCTCTAGCAGGTCGTTTACATCTTTCATTGTTTGTTTTCTCAATTGTCATCAACTTTTGGCGCTGCTATTTTACGTCTTTTACGCATTTTACAAATTGCAAACAAATAGATGGCTCTCCTGATGGAAAGAGTTAAGAGATAGCATCCATCATCTATAAATACCAAAAATGTTAGTTTTGCGTTGCTATCCTTATAGCGGGGTCTTAAGCCAAATGCATCAGTTTACCGGCTAACTAAGCCTCTAAACGGGACAACGACAATAGCAAACATTGACGCTTTTACAGAAGGAATAGGTCAGTCGGTGGATAAAAAAACCCGTATGGCGGAGTCTTAATGCCAAATGCATCAGATTACCGGCTACCTTAGCCTCTAAACGGGACAACGACAATAGCAAACATTGACGCTATTGCGGCAGGAATTGGTCAGACGGTAGTATTAAAAAAACCGGGTGAGATGTTGCAGAACTCTATCCCCCAGTAGTCACGATAGTAATGACACGTACAGCAAATCGTTCGCCGTTTACGAAATTCTTGGTAGAATTGCAAATGGTCTATAGTCTTCAATGTTCGCTTCATTTTAGATACTCACTAATGACGAAAACAAATCGCGTCGTTTAATGCGTGATCTTCCATACCTCGCGGCTACATATATCGACCTATGGCAAATATTCGCGTTATCACGATGTGTGTCGCGAGATACATCGCCACAACTGCATGCGTCACAATATCAGTGGTCGTCAAACTGCGGCCCGCAGGTGATATTAGTGTGGCCCGCGGCAAAGCAAAAAAGAATATTTTAACATTCCTTAAATTCTTAATTTATTAGCATATGTTCCTTAAATTCTTTAATTGTATTGTTCTTCTTATTTCTTTCGCCTAAAGGTTACGAAGCTATGATACTCCTTCACAAATATGAAAGGTCATATCGTCGTTTGTTATTTTGTTTCTATCAAGGAACAAAATAAAATATACCTACGTCTGCACACTAGGTACGTCAATATTAAAATATGACGTACACATGAAGTTACTAAACTTATGTACTCGGGTAAATAATAGTTTTTAAGTATTATTATTGTTGTTTATCATCATTATAATATATTTTTTTCGTCGTGGGCCGCACAAATATTACCTGTGGGCCGCAATTCCGCGATAGCTCGATCACATCGCAACAACACGAACCTTCGCCGTAGCCCTACATATGTAGCCACATCAATGCAAATAGTTTGTCGGCTACTACGGAACATAATAATTTCACGGATTCGGATCGAAAACAGCGTAATAATTAAGCGTATAATTGTTTAAATCTTGACTTGATAAATTGGTAGGTACAGAGCGAGAACACGTGATTGTACAAATGGCAGGCTATTAAAATGCGTGAATATCGTGGAACACTCGGTTGGAACGAAGTTTTTATTTTCCTCCCCCTCTACCCGCTCCTCTCTCTCTCCCTCTTTTGCCACTCTATCCTCTCTTTCCTTCCCTTTTTTTCGAAATGAACTTAGGAAGTTGGTCCAAATGACCGCTACTGCGAAACCGGGTGCCGGGGTTTTTGACGAGTAAAGTGCTCAGCCAGCTTTCCCTCTCGTCTATCATCCCTACTCTTCCCCGTCCTTTCCCCCTCACCTCACCTCCTCTCTTAGACAGATTTACACACAAAAAAACGACTATTTAATTTTTTTATTAAAAGTTTTTTGAAATAAAACATCCAAAAGAAATAAATACTAAAAAAATACGCATTATCGATAAACGTCTACTCTAAAGAAATGATCGTAACGAAAAATTTTTACACTTTTTCCGTCTCGTCCTTACCCGTCATGTCCGTACCGTGCGGGAATTTCATTCCAATAATTTTTCCTATTTTGTCTATCTGTACTATCTCATCAGTAACTTTTTTCTATAAAATTTCTGTAATGACATAGATACATCACCAATAGTTTTCAAACCATAACGATTTTTCTCCAGAGTTATACCAGTTTGTTAACATCATAAAATTAGGACCGGCTGTTTTAAATCGTGTAAATAAAAACAAAAATGAAGAATTTTATGAAAATTATCAGTCAATTCTAAATTGGTTTGGGAATATTCACTTTATCCTATACTATTAAATGAGCAAAATTCGTATTACTGTAATCCCCGTGTTGGTCCGGGCTCTTAAAGAATAGGCTAACTGCCGTTCTGCCAGGCAGGTCGTAAAAGGCGACCGATTGGCTATGCGCGTCACTACCATCGTGGCCACTAGGTGGTAGAGTTCTGCATTGTCTAGCCCGGGTCTGGTACCACCGCTTTATCTATTCCTGTCGCAATAGCGCCAGTGCTTGTCACTGCCGTAACTATTACGGTTTGGAGTATACTCACTACAAGATAGTATAAAAAATCAACCATCGCCTATGATGTTAATGGTGCGTTACCATTAACATCATAGGCGATGGTTGATTTTTTCCATTAGGTGACCCATCTGCTTGTTAGCTATCTTATGATATAAAAAAATCTTCACGAAAACGGTTTTAACGATTTCAAATAAATTTGTAATATAGAGGTTTATAGGGTACGCGAAAAAACGATCTAGCTAGGTCTCACATGTAAGATAATCCGATTTCTTCAAATTTTTACTCAAAATATTTGTCCGCACTTTATGGATTCTAATTTCGCCGCCGCTTTCTGAAAAGCCTGATGGTTAAAGCCTATTTCGCCGAAAGCTGTGACAACCTTAACTATGGACTGGTTTATTGTCTTCGTTTTATCAGTATTTTTTGTTTTTATTTTTGTATACACATCTTTTTTTTTATAGTATCAAATTTAACTTATTTTTTGTGTAACAAGCAAAGAAATTTTTGGTCGCAAATTAAAAACCGTAACTTATACAAAACAGATCTATCTATTACGTCTTATTTCTGAAAAAAACATAGTTTTCACCCGGACTCAGTTCAGTCTCTCGTTCTTTCTTAGGGCTTTTACAAACATAAACACAATAAATACAACGTCGCGTATAAACTGCGGCATATGTGTAAGGAAATGTGTGAAAACCCTAAACACTTCGACACGATTAACGACTGACTTTTTTTACGTGAATCGAGCCCCAGGTCACCATACAATATTATGAATACGAAAGTCTTTCTGTCTGTTACGCTATTACGGCTAAGCCGCTGAACCGACTTTGATAAAACTCATTAATTTTTGAAGATCCAGAGTCATACATAGACTTACTTTTTTAAAAATCAACCCCTAAGAGCTTCATACAAACCTTTAGATAAAACATTAATTGAAAAATATTGTAATATATCGACGACATGTTTATCTACTCGCAGGCTAAGCGGGTTAGCTAGTCTATATTAATAACCAGCGACCTGCCCGCGGTTTCACCCCCGTGGCTTTTGTTGTTCCCATGGAAAGATTTATATACTAAAACCTTCCTCAAGAATCAATCTATCTTTTAAAAAAACCGCATCAAAATCCGTTGCGTACTTTTAAAGATTCAAGCATACATAGGGACAGACAGAGAAAGTGACTTTGTTTTATACTATGTAGTGATTTCGCCAAAGGGTACGGTAGACTCGATTGAAACCTTGCCTGAATTATAAAGCGTAAAAAAAAATAATTATTTCGAGTCGACAACATATATCAGCAAAATTCGGATTGTCGACATTGATATAAAAAGGGAAGATATGTTACGCTCTAATATCTCAATTGCTAAACCTAAGCTCGATCAGTCGAACGCAAAGTAATGCGACGAACGAAGCAAACTACGTTTCTCTCGCAACATGGCGAACTAAACAATAATTTAATCTTATTTTCAAACAAATTGTTTTAACCGTACTTAAGAATGGAAAGTAATCTCGTGTGTCTTATTTTTTTTCCTTGAGTGATTATAACACTGGCTGAATATACAAGAAGGTATTTTGATGCGTGTTTAATGGTAAAAACAGTCGGAAAATATAAGTGTATGATATGAGGTCCCGCGCGCGATTGATTGTCACCAATTGTCACTGTGTCTACGGACCTAGTTTTGTAGGACCAGGCGCTGTGACTAGGTAACGTATCTTCCCTTTTTATATCAATGATTGTCGAGTATTTTGTTTAAATCGTGATTAAAATTCTGACGGTGCTGACAGACCAATCGGCCATATTTCTTTAAAGGTTACAAATATGTGGTGTAGATGGTGTGAGCATTTATTAAAGTATGTAGAACGGAGCGCAGATTATCGTGAAGCTTATTTTCTCTTCGTTCATAACAGTGCAGAAAAAATAGCAACACTATAGTGTTGTCTTTATTAAACAAACGTAATAGTTGAAAGAAGACGTCACTACAGTGTTGCTACTTTGTAATGTCTACTATGTTAGTAGATTTGAGATTATGAGACTTCCGAGCGAAGCCTGGTTTTCATCTATTTTGAACAATAAATATATAAAAGCATTAGCGTTAATGGATTGCAATGGCTGTTTTTAATTATATTATTTAAAACGAAAAATTGAAAATGTTATCAGTAAAATTATAATATAAATGATAACGTAGTATCTTAATGAAAATTAATTTGTTTTGAAATTTACTTTTAGAATATGTAATTTTCGTTTCTTCTCGAATTACTTAAATTTTTGGTTTTTACTTTATACGTCATAATTATTTTTTGTTTGTAAATTTACATGTTTGATAACAATTAAATAAATAAATAAATATTCACGAGACAAATTACACTTACTGATCTAACCCCAAAGTAAGTAAATTATTTGCTATAAATAAGCGAGCGAAGTTCTCAGATTCTACAAGAACAATCCAGCAATTTGTTTGATGACAACTCTACTATCATTATTCGGAACGTCGTAAAATTTAGTAAACGAAATAATGTGACAAAGAGTTTTGTAAGTTCGTACTGAACTAAATAGGTCGAGGGGTTCCTTAGATATAGGGGTTGTTAAAGATACAAAAAAAATTCAAAAGGGGCCGGACCAATGCGGAGTAAACAATCCGTGTAAGCATAAGTTACACTTGCTCAACACAAAGTCTGCTTAATAACGCTCCGATTACACTTTGATTAGTGCGAGTGCGAGTGTTTAATGCAGGTGCTTAGTATTAAGCAAAAAATATGTGAAGGCAGCCTTTGATTTGTGCGAGTGATTAGTAATCGGCGTAGTAAAGTGAATAGACGTTGATTACTAATCTACTCGCACTAATCAACGACTGTCTTCACGTATTTTTTGCTTAATACTAAGCACCTGCATTAAACACTTGCACTCGCAATAATCAAAGTGTAATCTGGGCTTAAGGTTTAAGTATCGCCTAACATCTTATTTTTGTCAGATAATAGAAAGGAATAAATACGAACTCGACCTTGTACTTATACTCAAATCATATGAGATCAAAAATATCTGTTTCCGGGGGTAAAGACAGGTATAACCTATTAGACTTTATATAAACGTAATAGATTTTATATAAACGTGGTTGACATTAATTTAGCGTGTTTAAGCGTTGGTAATCGTTATATTTAATACCCAACGAAATGTTCATTTTCGGTTGTTTAAGTCCTAGTCCTAGTTAACTTCGGAACTCTAAAAATGAACTCTTATCTATTTGTGGGGGGAAATTGCGCGGGTGAGCTAGTAGTGTCTATAATTTTATATTAATTACACATTCGTGCTGTTAACATTTAGACATAATGAACTTTATCTTGCCCCACATTCACAGTTCGTAAATAACCTTAACCATATCTGTCTTTCAGGTAAACATTGTGAAACATTATGAAAACAACGTACGGCTTCATTATGTTTTTAGTTGAGTTGTGACTCGGTAAATTGCCCGTAAACTATATAAACCGCCGCCGCGCCGCGCCGTGAGAACTGATACTACCACCACAGTATACTAGACACTAACAGTAGTCAATCTACATACATGTGATATTCGAGCAACGGACACATAAGACACCTCTCACGGACTCGATTTTCTAAAATCGGGGCAAAATCTTCAAAACTTCCTTATCTACTTATATACGTAGCGAGAAGTTTTGATTTTCATGTTATGTAACTGTATTTTACAATTAATATTGTTTAGCTAGTCTTTTATATTTTGTTTTAAACTTTTTACATTTGTGTTTGTTGGTCAACAAGCGTTCATACATTCAACATTGAATAAAATATGTTATTTGATTGATTGAACAGTTACAATTTTATTACGTGTATTGATATGTATAGGTCTTTAAAGCAGTACATATCCTTGACATTGCTTAAGAAGTCACTTTTTTGATGATAATATTGCAGAATAATCTCGATAAAAGAGACCGTTATTTTTAATCGGGAAAATAAAGGCGTTACTGGAATATTTCAAATTTATTTCAGAAATAAAAGAAAGAGACAGCTGCTTTTATCTGTAAACAATAAGTAATTGTGACACAAACAACAATGCCATATCCCCCGTTTCGTGTCCCATTTTCCCCGTGTTGGTCCCGGGCTCCTTTGAAGAATAGGCCAACTGCCGTTCTGCCAGGCAGGTTGTAAAAGGCGACTGAGTGGCTATGTGCGTCACTACCATAGTGACTACTAGGTGGTGGTGCATCGGCTCGACCGGGTCTGGTACCACCGCCTTACCTATTCCTGCCGCAATAGCGTCAGTGTTGGTTACTGTCGTGTTCCGGTTTGGAGGGTAAGGTAGTCGCTAAACTTATGCATGTGGCATTAGACCTCGCCACAAGATAGCAACGCACTATTAACATCTTTGGTGTCTAAAAGCGATGGTTGACTGTTTACATCAGGAGACCCATCTGCTTGTTTGCTATCTTATGATATAAAAAATAGACCTTTTGGCATTAGGCATAAGATTAAAAATAGAGTTAACTATGACTTGAATACGTTTAAATTGTTTACGACTTTTCTTTTACTTACGACTTTCTAAGTTAATCGCGACATTTTAGATCTCTCGAAAACATCTTCGAATGCTTACCTGGGATTTAAATAAACGTGTTAGCGTAGATCGAGTCAGTTTTCGTTAAGCGATCAAAGTGATAATTTAAATTATGTATTACATATAAACTTTTTTTTTATTGTAAAAAATATATTAAAGATATTGTAAAATATGTGTAAAACATCCCTGATGATGCTTTAATAAGCGAAATGGGTTGGATGTGAATAATAAAAAATTAAAAATATACGTGTACTGGAAGTACAAGTGAGTTTATTTGTAATACATAATTTAAAATGCAGTTTCACCAAGTGCCGACGATGGAAACTATCCAATTTATTTTTGTGATAATTTAGACGATATAGTTAGCCGATATAAATAAAAACCGGCCAAGTGCGAGTCGGACTCACGCACGAAGGTTTCCGTACCTATCTATCTATCTATAAAAAACGTTAATATTTTCTTAATACTTTCATTTTTTATTTTTAGCATTTGTTGTTATAGCGGCAACGGAAATACATAATTTGTGAAAATTTCAGCTTTTAGCTATCACGGTTTATGAGATGCAGCCTGGTAATAGACAAATAGACAGACGGACAGACAGCCAGCGGGTTCCGTTTTTACCTTTTAGGTACGGAACCCTAAGAAGTGAAAGTGAGCAATTTAGTTTGAATACGGATAACGTATTGGTTTAGTCGGTTGAACCTAGTGTGAATATATTTACGGTTTTTTCAGTGCGTATCAGTTTTCAGTTTTAGTCAGTGCGTATATACGTGTTGTATTGTGGTCCTTCGGAGATTTGTGTGGTAAATAAACACAGTTTTTATATAACTGTTATTTTATTACACAGTAACGAACCATTAGCTCGTAACCATAATTGTACTTGAGGCAGTAATACTAGCTTAAACGTTCACTTATATCTGATATCCATATTCTTCACATTTATTTTCAGATAAAAACAGCGGTGTCCGGTATTGGATACCTATGTGCCCGGTTAGCGATAAGCTTACCACCTATCACATTAGGGACTAACGGCCGGTTTCCGAAACGCAAATTAGTTTCAAACAAGCAAGCAATTAATCTATGTTTAACATAACAATTTTTACAAGCAAATTACATTTTTACAAGCAGATTAATTGCTTATTAAAATTAATTTTTGTTTCGAAAACCGGCCGTAAGTATCTTCGACTAATCGTGGTTGCACTGGTTGTACTTCAGGCTACCTCTTCGTTGATACAGGCGTGAACATACTTTTTTCTATATAATAACGTTACCTAATACGGTAGTTAATAAAACACTGCATATCTTGCATAATTACACCTATAAAACACAATTACTTTAATTTATTTATCACTTATATAAAGCCACAATAGTAAGTAAATTATTGTGGGTTATAATAGGTTATTATAATCGTGGATTAATACTCGAATGAAGTTTACGTAAACTTACAAGTAATATTACAAAACAGTGTAATTTATACACAAAAAATTGTTATTGACCGATGTCTGTACCTTTGTAGACATTGAAAAAAACTAACACTTTTAGTTTCTTTAGATCTTTATATTATGAGCGACAGAAGCTATAAGATTTTTTAAGAATAAATAAAAATAGGTTCCATTTTATCTCAAAATAAATAAATACGAAGGTATCAATAACTCAAAACACCACGCGACGAAATCGCACGCAAAAACTAGTTTAAAAAATAAAACTGAAAAACTGTAATACGCTTCACAACGATTCAACGTCTCTAAGATGTAAGATTTGGATAAACTCTCACTAATTTCTATTGGGCAGGAGGGTGAAAAATTTGGGGCTATAGGTATTTGATGCCAATCAAGCAAAAACGACTGAACGGGATGAAATAAATTATACGCTAGCTGCACGCAGCAGCTTGCTGCATTATAAAAGTTATTGGTGAATTCCACGGGATCAACTTATTTTTCCGGGATCAAAATTATTCCTACCTAAACTATTATCACGATGACGTCAATATGTATGTATGTATGTGTGTGTGTGTATGTAAACATCTCATACCTTTTGAACGGCTGGACCAATCGAATTGATAACATTCGATTGAACTTAGACTTCATGAAAATTTGAACCGATTCGGTTGAGGAGATTTTGAGAAATTTTGAAAAAACACCAAAATAACTTCCAGATTTATGTACCAATTGAGTACAAAAACTAATCAGGTCTATTCCTCAAAAAACTACGTCTCATATATAAATTGCATCAAAATCGGTTTATCCGTTTGGGAGTAATCGTTGACGAAAAATTTTGAAAAAGTGTTTTATCGACATAGCTTCGAAATTTTTCAACCAATTATTTACACACATACATACAGACATACTGACGTCATCGTGAAAATAGTTGGAAAAGGTTCCTAGGATCTCAAAACGTGGACATCTGGTGAAAACTCGATTTTCGAAAATCGGGGTAAAATCAGTAAAAAAAAACGTGTTGGGTCGAAGCTAAATTAAGGGCATATCTATACTATCTACAAAAAATTGGCTAGGCTCTGGTGTCTTAGAATAGAAGTCGGTCAAAATGATGTCCATTCAGACTAGTTACTTTGACACAATATACCAAAATTTAAAAGAACAAAACTAATGAACTTATTAATCGTTAGTATAATAATAGAGTTATATTAAGTTAATTTTAAAAATATGTCAATAATTTGCTAGATTAATGTTATCTGATTTAAACTCTACACCTAAAACCTAAACATTTTCCTTATTTTTAAACTTGAAAACTCTACTCATGAATTAATAAAAACACAGAACAACAGATTAAAAAATAAATGTACCAATGTTTACGTAAGCACAGGGGGAGAGGGTAAGGGACTCGCTTCCTTTTGATGACATCCGGAGGGAGGGAGGGGGGGTGTCCCTTTGCCCTGTGGGAAGTTTTTATTAATTTTTGCTTACGTATGTTGGGGGCCCCCGTGGCCCGGGAGCCACGTATAATTGATACGGCAGATACGACGGTAGCTACGCCCCTGTTAATAATCTATACATATAATAAAATCATAGGAAAGTCAAAACTGTACATTAAATATTTTTTTAAAAGGATACTTGGGGCGTGATCTACAATCGATATCGAAGCCAAAAATATAGTTTTTAGAATTTTTATCTGTTTGTCTGTATGTATGTCCGGGGTAAACTCAAAAAGTACTGCATGGATTTACTTCAAATTTTGCATGAATATTATTAACAGGTCGGGTCAACATACGGGGGAGGTGCTGTGCGGAGTAAACGAAGTCCGCGCGGACGAAGTCGCTGGCAACAGCTAGTATATAATAATAGATGATGTTTATTATATTGGAAAAAAAGTGTCGTGGGATTCACAAAAATCTTAATTTGGCAGGTTGCGAGACATAGCTAGTATATTAATTAAAAGATCTCTGCCTCGTCTCTTTGTGTATGTGCAATCTCTATAATGGACACTAATTTCACGAGCCACTACAGTGTAAACAAATTTTTATGTGGCTTTTGCTGTTTTACGAGCTGCATTTCACGAGTGGATTATAACATTTATGACTTTAAACATCACACAAATATTCTTTGAATTTGACGCTTCATTGTTTCCAATCCCAATAAGGCAAATTGTTTAATGATTACCTACTTTCCCGTGCAGGTATCTGTCCTTTGAAATTGAAAGAATAAATATTTAGATATTGAAAAAAAATGATGGCTCTGTGGAAAGTGATAATCGTCGCATGATGACATAAATTTTAATGGGGATTTGCTACCCATGTTGCGAGGATAAAACGTCACACACGTAAGCTTACTGGATATCTTACCCCCAAATCAGAGCACAGTAGTGGCAAGTAAGTACTGATACTGTTACGGTAGGAAAAGGTATATATAGGCAAGGCATTGTCACCAAAACCGCAGCAAAAATTTTAGAATTCTACCACCTGGCAGTCACGATAGTAGTGATATTTGAGCATTCGTTCGATTTTTACCAACTGCCTGGCACTCAGCCAGATAGTCTATTATTCAAAAGGGATCAGGACCTACATGAAGACTACTTTTGTCGGGCCAAAACTTTTTAGCGAATAGGAAGTTCTTCAGTTACTAGGTTAAAACACCTCTCTCTATTCTTTTAGAAATATTTTAACTCACAATATTTAATTTGGTGGTCGAGGTGTGTATGTAGAAAATTGCCGCTGGGCTTCATATTAAGATAATATTAAAAATAAATTTGCTATGTATATATCCTGACGATATCTCAAGTCTCAACCTGTCTTTTAGATATCCATCCCTAAAATACTTAATTCATATGTCGATCAATGATATTATAAGGAGAGAAGATTCTATTTTTGTAAAATACATTTACAATTTTTTTGCTTGTATTACGGCTATTTATCAACGACACCAATACTACCTATATAGAAATCTATTACATATAATAAAATCGTAGGAACGTCGATGTATATCCGGGGTAACCTCAAAATTTTTAGTAAATTCATGCAGTACGCATGAATTTACTTCAAATTTTGCATGAATATTACTAACAGATTGGGTCAACATAAAGTCTACATATTATCACGCTATCACCTACGGGGGAGGAGCTGTGCGGAGTAAACGAAGTCCGCGCGAACGAAGTCGCGGGCAACAAGCTAATGCATAATAAAAATTTAAATCCAAGCGTAACATAGATTTTTTAATCGCCTTAGGAAAGGCAGAAATGTTTTTGCGCGAGTGAAACAGCACAGCTAATTTATTATTATCCCTGAACTTGTCAAACATGCGAAAATACTGCAAGGCCGAATTAAAGCGCTGGGGCCCCCCGGCCAGCCGGCGCTAACGCTCTACCTTTACATCGAATAAATTGTTTTTTAAAATACTAGTAATTTAAAACAAACACCACGAAAGTCGTTGAGGACGCGTGTTTACATCGTGGAGTCGATATCGACGCACATATTACACGGTTGAATGAATTTCGACTCTGTTCGCAAGATAACAGCGGACGCCCCTAAATGAGGCCTCAGCTCGTCGGCGGCGTCGCGTCGTGCGGACGAGAACTACAAACAACACACCGAGTATTTCTGTTGAGTCGTTATCTGACGGATTAAAAGGCGGCACGATACTCGAGCAACGAGTTCAATAGCATAAGTAAAATATAAAAAATGGAGATTCCGAAGTGGCCCCACGGCTATGTCGGCCAGGAGCAACGTACTCGGAAGTTTTTGTTCAAATATCCGGTCCGTTAACTGTGGTTGTTTGTAACTTTATATCGCATGAGGCTGACGCCATTACGAAACCTAAACCTTTGATGACACAAATGTTATATTGTTTGTGTAGCGGTATTGCGAGTGAAATTAAACGGATCGCTGTCACCGGGAAATATGCATAAAGTAAAGTATCTTCATGCACGTATCCCCGAAAGGGTAGGCATAGGTACAACAAGTGCACCCACGATTAGCCGAAGATACTTGGTCCCACAATGTGATAGGTGGCAAGCCTATCGCAAATCGGGCACTTTCCAATCCCGGGCAATGTTGTTTTTATCAGAAAACTGAAAAAACACATTTTTAAATTGCCCGAGCCAGGAATCGAACCCGGGACCTCATGTGGTCAACTCCGACACCGGACAACTACACCACAGAAGCGATAACCTACAGCGGAACTATTCATACCCTTTATTTACTTTCTTAGATTGTCGTGTCTTTTTAATTAGCTTTTAAACTTTATTGACCCGCGTAGCTTTGCCCGTGAGTAGAATATTATGTCATCAATATAAGAAGTTTTTATAATCTTTCATTCCTTATTAGAGTCCCTTAGGTGTTGATGTTTAAAAATAAAAATTAGCTTATGTTTGACCCCGGCTATCTATCTCCCTGCCAAATTTCGTCCAAATCGTGTAAGCGGTTTAGTTGTGAAAGTGGAACAGATAGATAGACTTTCGCATTTATACGTAGGTCACACTATAAGTTTTGCGTAACTTAAAAAACATGTTATAACCAAAATATTATGTTTATCGCTTTTCAAAATAATCTCCTATACATTTTAAACATTTTTTCATGCGATCGAACCATTTTTTAAAACAGGAGGACCACAGAGTGCTAAGTGTGAGTTTTTCTTTTCGCATTCGATCGTGAGCGCGTTTGGAGTTTACTAGGAATTTGTATGTGATTTGTACAGCGCCACCTAGTGGTAAACGTGAGAAACCAGCTTACCACTAGGTGGCGCTGTACAAATCACATACAAATTCCTAGTAAACTCCAAACGCGCTCACGATCGAATGCAAAAAGAAAAACTCACACTTAGCACTCAGATCTGAAGGCACGTTTTCTACGTGCTGATTGAACGCTATCACTGCCTCCTCTTCGGAGTTGGTAAAAGTAAAACCTCTAATCAAATCTTTGATTTTGGGAAAAATACAGAAATCACAGGATGCTAGGTCGGGGCTATGCGCAGGATGAGTGACGAGATGTACATTTTCGGAAGCTAAAAATGACCTTGTTTTGTTGGCCGTGTGTGAAGAAGCGTTATCATGGTGTAGGAGAATGCGACTTTTGGGTCGTCTTTCGCGAACCTTTTCTAACACCCTGGGTAAACAAATGGTAGAATACCACTCGGCTTTAACAGTTTTTTGATCTTCAAGTGGAAAGATGGGACCCGTAGCTGAGAAAAAAAACGCGATCATTTTTTTACCAAAGTTTCTCGCCTGTCTCACTTTTAAAAAAAAATCATTTTCATACACCCATTCACAAGATTGCTGTTTTTGTTCGGGTTCAAAACAATAAATCCACGTTTCGTCTCCTGTGACAATGCCATAAACAGCATTAGAATGTCCGTGGTCGTACTTCAGTAGCATCTGTGAGCACCATTCCACGCGAGCACGCTTCTGCTCCGCTATGAGTTCATGACGGATCCAACGACAACAAAGTTTCCGAACTAGCAATTCTTCGTGAAAAATTTTCTGAATTTGGCTCATACCAATTCCCAATAGTCCTCGAATTGGTATCCGGGTATCATAGGTAATCCGGGGGTTTTCTTCAATTAACCGCTTAACAGTAGCCACATTATTTTCGTAGACGGCAGTTGAAGGCCGCTCTTCACGAAATTCGTCATGTAAAGAAACTCGACCTCTCTCAAATCCAGCAAACCATCGCCTCACGGTGCTCAAACAAGGTGCTTCTCTCCCAAAAGCATTTTGAAGACGAGCGGCACAGTTTTGTGAAGAAAGAGAACTTTTAAAATCATAAAAAATCATCGCTCTAAAATCTTTTCGACTTTATTCCATTTTCGTTGCGTACGTAGGACTTTGATGTGTGATAAAAAAATAATTGACAAATCATTTCCCGCCAATTGCTTTTTTTTATTACTAATAAGGTTGCAACTTTAACTAAATTTATATAAAAGCGGCAGTAGTAATAACTCATACTTCATTTTTAATAGCTAATGCAGTCATTTGACTTATGGGTAATTTTATGAGTGAAATTGAAATTTTATTGCGAGTGAAATTTTACATGTGCAATCATTACGATTTTTTCGTTTCGTTTCATCCAATGAAAAAAAAAATGAGTTAAAAGTAGTAAACACTTCTATGCCTACTCATGTGACCTATGTGAGGAAACTGACTTGAACCCCAACTTTAAATGACTACAAGAAACTATCTAATCTAAGAAGATACACATATATTTATATTTATTACAAGCTGTTGCCAGCGACTTCGTCCACACGGAGTTCGTTTACTCCGCACAGCCCCTCCCCCGTAGGTGATAGCGTGATAATATGTAGCCTATATGTTGACCCGACCTATTAGTAAGATTTCATACCAAATTTGAAGTAAATCCATGCAGTACTTTTTGAGTTTACCCCGGACATACATACAGACAAACAGACAAAAATTCTAAAAACTATATTTTTGGCTTCGATATCGATTGTAGATCACGCCCCAAGTATTCTTTTAAAAAAATATTCAATGTACAGTTTTGACTTTCCTACGATTTTATTATATGTATAGATTTATAAAACAAAAAATTACGCACCATTGTGCACGTTTTTGTTACAGTTACCATTAGAACGTAGTTAGGTAATTTATAAATAAGCAACTTTGAAACACTGACTAGATTAGTTGGAGAATTAAAATTAATCGTTGGTGTGAATTACTGATACTGTTATAAATATTAATCTATTCATTTGTTCTAGATACCAACTCTGTTACCCCAAAAAATAGATTTCTTATCCGCGGTAGTAATTAAGCCCAGTTTCGGTACCAATGGACTAGATGATTTTGAATACTTTTATCGAATATACCTGAGTAGTGAGTATTCCTGTTTGAATCCGGTCACAACGAACCTGCCGAAGACGTCTATACCGCGATCGCCATTATTTTATAAAGCAGGTTCCCCTTGTTGATTCCAGCCCGTTTTGAAGAACAGACCATTAGCCTACCTGCCAGGTAGTTCGTGAAAAGTGAACAAAATGTGCCTTCTGACTACCATCGTCTCTGCTATCTTCTGCAGTGTTTCACTCGGATTCTTAATCTAATTAAAGCCATATCCTTTCCTGCGGCATCAACTAAAGCGCTAGAGGTAAAATTATGCACAAGGTAATACATTCCCATCATACGAATGACAACATCATTAGTGTCTTTAAGCGATAGATATCTCTTTTCACCACGGGATCCAGCTGCTTCTTTGTTATCATCTATACATATAATAAAATCGTAGGAAAGTCAAAACTGTACATTGAATATTTTTTTAAAGGAATACTTGGGTCGTGATCTACAATCGATATCGAAGCCAAAAATATAGTTTTTAGAATTTTTGTTTGTTTGTTTGTTCAAATTTTGCATGAATATTACTAACATGTCGGGTCAACATATAGGCATATTATTACGCTATCACCTACGGGGGGGAAGCTGTGCGGAGTAAACGAAGTCCGCGCGGACGAAGTCGCGAGCAACAGCTAGTATGATATAAAAGAATAATATTTAGTCTAAATGGATGATTGTTTTCCATTGCTGTCTAAATCGTCTTTTGGCTAGCCTCAAAAACATGCCATGTTCATTAATCACGTGAGACAAGCAGGGGTCGGCATAATATCATAGCGGCCCCACTCCCTTTAGGTGTAGTGAGATATCACGCGTATTTTTTTTTCGTTGAGTAGTTACGCGATTCCAACCAAAAAGCGCCGACTGACTGACTCGTCGTCAACGTTTTCCCGCCTTTCTGCTACTAATATACTTGCTAAAGACTAGCTGTTGTCCACGACTTCGTCCGCGCGACTTCGTTTACTTCGCACAGCTCCTCCCCCGTAGGTGATAGCGTGATAATATGTAGCCTATATGTTGACCTGACCTGTTAGTAATTTTCATGCCCATTTTACCCCGGACATACATACAGACATTCACAGTTCATTTTCACCGGTTTTTTTTAACTCAGTCGCATTTACGTCTGTAAAGCTAGAATGGTCAAATGGGCAGAATCACTAAAATTTTTGCTAAAAATTTAGTGCTTTTTAAGCGCTAATTTAGTGCTGCAAAATCAAATTTTACGCCCAAATAGGATGATCAAAAATTAGAAGACTGCTAGCTTATATGTAAGCTAGCATTGTACTCCCGGTTATGACGCTTCTGGTGTTGAGCAGAATTTCGCGTTAGCATTGATAATTTAGCGCTCATTGAGTGCTGACAATATATATAAAAGATTTGCGAAAAAAAAATTTTTTTCCGATTTCAGGAAATATTTTATAATACTGCTAGCTTACAATTAAGCTAGCATTGTACTCCCGGCTATGACGCTTCTGGTGTTGAGCAGAATTTCGCGTTAGCATTAATAATTTAGCGCTCATTAAGTGCTGACAATATATATGAAAGAAATACAAAACAAAATTTTTTTTCCGATTTTAGGAAATATTTTAGAATACTGCTAGCTTATAATTAAGCTAGCATTTACTGCCAGTTATAACGCTCATAGAGCTAAGTAGGACTGAATGCCAGGAGTAATATTTTAGTGCTCATTGAGTGCTTCTCATATATGTAAGAGAAATAAAAAGAAAATTGCAGAATCACTAAAATTTTTGCTAAAAATTTAGTGCTTTTTAAGCGCTAATTTAGTGCTGCAAAATCAAATTTTACGCCCAAATAGGATGATCAAAAATTAGAAGACTGCTAGCTTATATGTAAGCTAGCATTGTACTCCCGGTTATGACGCTTCTGGTGTTGAGCAGAATTTCGCGTTAGCATTGATAATTTAGCGCTCATTGAGTGCTGACAATATATATAAAAGATTTGCGAAAAAAAAATTTTTTTCCGATTTCAGGAAATATTTTAGAATACTGCTAGCTTACAATTAAGCTAGCATTGTACTCCCGGCTATGACGCTTCTGGTGTTGAGCAGAATTTCGCGTTAGCATTAATAATTTAGCGCTCATTAAGTGCTGACAATATATATGAAAGAAATACAAAAAAAAATTTTTTTTCCGATTTTAGGAAATATTTTAGAATACTGCTAGCTTATAATTAAGCTAGCATTTACTGCCAGTTATAACGCTCATAGAGCTAAGTAGGACTGAATGCCAGGAGTAATATTTTAGTGCTCATTGAGTGCTTCTCATATATGTAAGAGAAATAAAAAGAAAATTGCAGAATCACTAAAATTTTTGCTAAAAATTTAGTGCTTTTTAAGCGCTAATTTAGTGCTGCAAAATCAAATTTTACGCCCAAATAGGATGATCAAAAATTAGAAGACTGCTAGCTTATATGTAAGCTAGCATTGTACTCCCGGTTATGACGCTTCTGGTGTTGAGCAGAATTTCGCGTTAGCATTGATAATTTAGCGCTCATTGAGTGCTGACAATATATATAAAAGATTTGCGAAAAAAAATTTTTTTTCCGATTTCAGGAAATATTTTAGAATACTGCTAGCTTACAATTAAGCTAGCATTGTACTCCCGGCTATGACGCTTCTGGTGTTGAGCAGAATTTCGCGTTAGCATTAATAATTTAGCGCTCATTAAGTGCTGACAATATATATGAAAGAATTACAAAAAAAAATTTTTTTTCCGATTTTAGGAAATATTTTAGAATACTGCTAGCTTATAATTAAGCTAGCATTTACTGCCAGTTATAACGCTCATAGAGCTAAGTAGGACTGAATGCCAGGAGTAATATTTTAGTGCTCATTGAGTGCTTCTCATATATGTAAGAGAAATAAAAAGAAAATTGCAGAATCACTAAAATTTTTGCTAAAAATTTAGTGCTTTTTAAGCGCTAATTTAGTGCTGCAAAATCAAATTTTACGCCCAAATAGGATGATCAAAAATTAGAAGACTGCTAGCTTATATGTAAGCTAGCATTGTACTCCCGGTTATGACGCTTCTGGTGTTGAGCAGAATTTCGCGTTAGCATTGATAATTTAGCGCTCATTGAGTGCTGACAATATATATAAAAGATTTGCGAAAAAAAATTTTTTTTCCGATTTCAGGAAATATTTTAGAATACTGCTAGCTTACAATTAAGCTAGCATTGTACTCCCGGCTATGACGCTTCTGGTGTTGAGCAGAATTTCGCGTTAGCATTAATAATTTAGCGCTCATTAAGTGCTGACAATATATATGAAAGAATTACAAAAAAAAATTTTTTTTCCGATTTTAGGAAATATTTTAGAATACTGCTAGCTTATAATTAAGCTAGCATTTACTGCCAGTTATAACGCTCATAGAGCTAAGTAGGACTGAATGCCAGGAGTAATATTTTAGTGCTCATTGAGTGCTTCTCATATATGTAAGAGAAATAAAAAGAAAATTGCAGAATCACTAAAATTTTTGCTAAAAATTTAGTGCTTTTTAAGCGCTAATTTAGTGCTGCAAAATCAAATTTTACGCCCAAATAGGATGATCAAAAATTAGAAGACTGCTAGCTTATATGTAAGCTAGCATTGTACTCCCGGTTATGACGCTTCTGGTGTTGAGCAGAATTTCGCGTTAGCATTGATAATTTAGCGCTCATTGAGTGCTGACAATATATATAAAAGATTTGCGAAAAAAAAATTTTTTTCCGATTTCAGGAAATATTTTAGAATACTGCTAGCTTACAATTAAGCTAGCATTGTACTCCCGGCTATGACGCTTCTGGTGTTGAGCAGAATTTCGCGTTAGCATTAATAATTTAGCGCTCATTAAGTGCTGACAATATATATGAAAGAATTACAAAAAAAAAAATTTTTTCCGATTTTAGGAAATATTTTAGAATACTGCTAGCTTATAATTAAGCTAGCATTTACTGCCAGTTATAACGCTCATAGAGCTAAGTAGGACTGAATGCCAGGAGTAATATTTTAGTGCTCATTGAGTGCTTCTCATATATGTAAGAGAAATAAAAAGAAAATTTTTTTTCGATTTTGAAATCGATTATAGAAAACTGCTAGCATATAATTATTCTACCAGTCTACTGCTAGCTGTTACACTAATAGTGCTAAGCAAAAATAGATATTAGCAGTAATATTTTAGTAACTCCCACCAGTAACTTTTTTTTTAATTATAGAAAACTGCTAGCTTATAATTAAGCTAGCATTGGTTTTCTGGTTATAACGCTCATAGTGCTAAATGAAAGCAAGTGTAAGCAGTAATAATTAAGTGCTCATTGAGTGCTTCAAATATATGCAAGAAAAATGAAAAGAAAATTTTTTTTCGATTTTGGAATCGATTAGAGAAAACTGCTAGCATATAATTATTCTAACAGTCTACTGCTAGCTGTTATACTAATAGTGCTAAGCAGAAATAGATATTAGCAGTAATATTTTAGTAACTTTCAGTAGTAACTTTTTTTTTAATTATAGAAAACGGCTAGCTTATAATTAAGCTAGCATTGGTTTTCTGGTTATAACGCTCATAGTGCTAAATGAAAGCAAGTGTAAGCAGTAATAATTAAGTGCTCATTGAGTGCTTCAAATATATGCAAGAAAAATGAAAAGAAAATTTTTTTTCGATTTTGGAATCGATTAGAGAAAACTGCTAGCATATAATTATTCTAACAGTCTACTGCTAGCTGTTATACTAATAGTGCTAAGCAGAAATAGATATTAGCAGTAATATTTTAGTAACTTTCAGTAGTAACTTTTTTTTTAATTATAGAAAACGGCTAGCTTATAATTAAGCTAGCATTGGTCTACTGGTGATAACGCTCAAAATCTATCGGTCCGAATCGGTTCAAATTTTCAGGAAATCTAAGTTTGGGCAAGCCCTTTCGAATGGCACCAACCGCGATCAAATCGGTCAAGCCGTTCAAAAGTTATAGGAGGGTCACATACATCCACACACACACACACACACACACACACGCACACACGCACGCACGCACGCACGCACGCACGCACGCACGCACGCACGCACGCACGCACGCACGCACGCACGCACGCACGCACGCACGCACGCACGCACGCACGCACGCACGCACGCACGCACGCACGCACGCACGCACGCACGCACGCACGCACGCACGCACGCACGCACGCACGCACGCACGCACGCACGCACACACACACACACACACACACACACACACACACACACACATATACATACATACATACATACATACAGACACCACCGCGGGGGTAGTCAGGGAAGCTTCCTATGACCTTAAAACGTCGAGATCTGATGAAAACTCGATTTTTTTCTGAGATTTTTAGCGGGAAGTTAAAAATTTTTTTTTTCTATATTTCTCTTCCATATTTTAGAAGCACTCAATGAGCACTTAATTATTACTGCTAACACTTGGTTTCACTTAGCACTCTGAGCGTTATCACCAGTAGACTAATGCTAGCTTAATTATAAGCTAGCAGTTTTCTATGATCAAAAAAAAAGTTACTGCTGGGAGTTACTAAAATATTACTGCTAATATCTATTTTTGCTTAGCACTATTAGTGTAACAGCTAGCAGTAGACTGTTAGAATAATTATATGCTAGCAGTTTTTTCTAATCGATTCCAAAATCAAAAAAAAAAAAATTTCTTCTATATTTCTCTTCCATATATTAGAAGCACTCAATGAGCACTTAATTATTATTGCTAACACTTGGTTCCACTTAGCACTATGAGCGTTATAACCAGCAGACCAATGCTAGCTTCATTGTAAGCTAGCAGTTTTCTATAATCAAAAAAAAATTTTTTTGATCGTCTTGATTTTCATTCTCGTGTAGTTATTTAGTAACAGAGTAAGTGTAATTAAAATTTAAAAGTATTAGTCATTACCTTCAGATGGAAATAAAATTTTTAAACCAGCTTAAATTTTAGGCCGCTAGACCAAGGAGTCCCCTTAATTTTAGACTGGCAGATTTTTAATATCGATTCCAAATTAAAAAAAATTTTTTTTTCTATATTTCTCTTCCATATATTAGAAGCACTCAATGAGCACTTAATATTTACTGCTAACACTTGGTTCCACTTAGCACTCTGAGCGTTATCACCAGTAGACCAATGCTAGCTTAATTATAAGCTAGCCGTTTTCTATAATTAAAAAAAAAGTTACTACTGAAAGTTACTAAAATATTACTGCTAATATCTATTTCTGCTTAGCACTATTAGTATAACAGCTAGCAGTAGACTGTTAGAATAATTATATGCTAGCAGTTTTCTCTAATCGATTCCAAAATCGAAAAAAATTTTCTTTTCATTTTTCTTGCATATATTTGAAGCACTCAATGAGCACTTAATTATTACTGCTTACACTTGCTTTCATTTAGCACTATGAGCGTTATAACCAGAAAACCAATGCTAGCTTAATTATAAGCTAGCAGTTTTCTATAATTAAAAAAAAAGTTACTGGTGGGAGTTACTAAAATATTACTGCTAATATCTATTTTTGCTTAGCACTATTAGTGTAACAGCTAGCAGTAGACTGGTAGAATAATTATATGCTAGCAGTTTTCTATAATCGATTTCAAAATCGAAAAAAAATTTTCTTTTTATTTCTCTTACATATATGAGAAGCACTCAATGAGCACTAAAATATTACTCCTGGCATTCAGTCCTACTTAGCTCTATGAGCGTTATAACTGGCAGTAAATGCTAGCTTAATTATAAGCTAGCAGTATTCTAAAATATTTCCTAAAATCGGAAAAAAATTTTTTTTTTGTAATTCTTTCATATATATTGTCAGCACTTAATGAGCGCTAAATTATTAATGCTAACGCGAAATTCTGCTCAACACCAGAAGCGTCATAGCCGGGAGTACAATGCTAGCTTAATTGTAAGCTAGCAGTATTCTAAAATATTTCCTGAAATCGGAAAAAAATTTTTTTTTCGCAAATCTTTTATATATACTGTCAGCACTCAATGAGCGCTAAATTATCAATGCTAACGCGAAATTCTGCTCAACACCAGAAGCGTCATAACCGGGAGTACAATGCTAGCTTACATATAAGCTAGCAGTCTTCTAATTTTTGATCATCCTATTTGGGCGTAAAATTTGATTTTGCAGCACTAAATTAGCGCTTAAAAAGCACTAAATTTTTAGCAAAAATTTTAGTGATTCTGCAATTTTCTTTTTATTTCTCTTACATATATGAGAAGCACTCAATGAGCACTAAAATATTACTCCTGGCATTCAGTCCTACTTAGCTCTATGAGCGTTATAACTGGCAGTAAATGCTAGCTTAATTATAAGCTAGCAGTATTCTAAAATATTTCCTAAAATCGGAAAAAAAATTTTTTTTTGTATTTCTTTCATATATATTGTCAGCACTTAATGAGCGCTAAATTATTAATGCTAACGCGAAATTCTGCTCAACACCAGAAGCGTCATAGCCGGGAGTACAATGCTAGCTTAATTGTAAGCTAGCAGTATTCTAAAATATTTCCTGAAATCGGAAAAAAATTTTTTTTTCGCAAATCTTTTATATATATTGTCAGCACTCAATGAGCGCTAAATTATCAATGCTAACGCGAAATTCTGCTCAACACCAGAAGCGTCATAACCGGGAGTACAATGCTAGCTTACATATAAGCTAGCAGTCTTCTAATTTTTGATCATCCTATTTGGGCGTAAAATTTGATTTTGCAGCACTAAATTAGCGCTTAAAAAGCACTAAATTTTTAGCAAAAATTTTAGTGATTCTGCAATTTTCTTTTTATTTCTCTTACATATATGAGAAGCACTCAATGAGCACTAAAATATTACTCCTGGCATTCAGTCCTACTTAGCTCTATGAGCGTTATAACTGGCAGTAAATGCTAGCTTAATTATAAGCTAGCAGTATTCTAAAATATTTCCTAAAATCGGAAAAAAAATTTTTTTTTGTAATTCTTTCATATATATTGTCAGCACTTAATGAGCGCTAAATTATTAATGCTAACGCGAAATTCTGCTCAACACCAGAAGCGTCATAGCCGGGAGTACAATGCTAGCTTAATTGTAAGCTAGCAGTATTATAAAATATTTCCTGAAATCGGAAAAAAATTTTTTTTTTCGCAAATCTTTTATATATATTGTCAGCACTCAATGAGCGCTAAATTATCAATGCTAACGCGAAATTCTGCTCAACACCAGAAGCGTCATAACCGGGAGTACAATGCTAGCTTACATATAAGCTAGCAGTCTTCTAATTTTTGATCATCCTATTTGGGCGTAAAATTTGATTTTGCAGCACTAAATTAGCGCTTAAAAAGCACTAAATTTTTAGCAAAAATTTTAGTGATTCTGCCCATTTGACCATTCTAGCTTTACAGACGTGTCGCATTTGCCACCGTAGCATATACTATGTATCGCTTTTGATAAAACTGGACTGCCAACTTAATACACATCGAGGCAGGGAGATGTATTCACACAAGTCACAAACGTTCTCGGTTTTCCGGACTATACTGATAGTCAACAAGCAGACGGCTCACCAAAACACAAACTGTTTAGCAGGCTATTGACGCTTCGATAGCAAACAAACAGATGGATCGCCAAGAGATATAGCCATCGCCTTTAGACGAAATATTAATGGTGCGTAGTGATCTATATGGCGAAGATCAAGGCGTCGCAGAACTTTGCCACCTAGCAGTCACGGTGACACGTTCACGTTTAGTTAATCAACCTTCTATTGTGAACTGCCCGGTATGATGGTACTTGGTCTAATCTTTAAGGAATCAAAATGGAAGAATCGAGAAAAACACTTTAATTACCTATTTAATATTCTAAACAGACCAATCCCAATCAAAATTATATGGTAATTGATATCCTATATTATACAGGTAATATATTCCTGTGAGTAATATCTAATATTTCATAGGTTTGCCATCTGTCTCATAACCAGACACTATATTTTGTAGACGCATTAATTACATCAGTATTCACTACCCCGCAAGTTTACCTACCTTTTACCTGACTGTGCTAGAAGGAGGGTTATGTTTTCCGTGTGTATGTACAAATGTACTTACAAATATATTACCTTGGTACGCTCTGTAGCCTAAACGGCTTAATAGATTTAGCTAGAGAGAGATGTTTCATTAGATTCTTCTTAATTGTGGTCTATATATTTCTGTCGAATCGGATTGCAGTCGCAGGTTTTGTATTATATAAATAACTGTGCCTGCGATTCCATCGACGTAGAATAATTTTAAAAATAAAAGTATCCAAAGTTACCTAGTCCTTATTACATCAGCTATCTGCTAATGAAAGTTCCGACAAAATAGGACTAGCCGTTTCAGAGATTAGCCGAAATAAGCAGACAAAAATTGTAAAAAATGTTATTTTGGTATATGTACCGTGTATACATCCATATACATTTAGTAAAAAGCAATTGTTTTAATATTACACAGACATCAATTTTAATTTCTTTTTATAGATGTATAAATAATTATTTGTTTTCAAAATTTATTTAACTTTTTATTGTATTTCATGTATTTTATTTCTAATTTCTAAATATTAATAAATTAACAAAAACCCTTCCCTTAAAAAATATTATGTAACAAGCCCACTGTATATAACCACCCCGTTGGTCGAGTGGTTAGCGACCCTGTCTACGACGCAATCGACGGAGCTCGGGTTCGATCCCCGACGGGGACACGCATTTTTGTGATGAGCCTAAATGTATTTCCTGGTTTGGGTGTTTGTTAAATATATTCTAGTATTTATATATTTCTATGTATTAGTATCGTTGACTAACACCCATAACACAAGCAAATAATTTGCTTACTTTGGGGTTAGATCAGTATATATATATATATATATATATATATATATATATATATATATATATATATATATATATATATATATATATATATATATATATATATATATGGTCCTTTGAAGAATAGTCACTACCACCGTGGCTACTAGGTGGTAGAGTTCTGCATTGTCTCGCCCGGGTCTGGTACCACCGCCTTACCTATTCCTGCCGCCATAGCGTCAGTGCTTGTCGCTGTCATGTTCCGGTTTGGAGGGTAAGGTAGCTGGTAAACTTATGCATGTGGCATTAGACCTCGCCACAAGATAGCAACGCACCATTAATATCTTTGGTGTCTATAGGCGATGGTTGACTCTTTCCACCAGGAGACCCATCTGCATGTTTGCTATCTTATGATATAATATATGTATACATATATATTGTAGATAGAATAGCTTTTCTAAATTAATTAAATCTAAATTAACCCCCCCCCCCCTCAAGTACCCCACCAAAATATTCAATACAAGTAATTTGTATGACAAAGCTGACAAAGCAACATTTGTCAGGTCAGCTAATACTTATTAGATTTTTAAACACATTGTGACAAAAGCAAACCCATTCATTGTTCATGTCCTCCGCCCCAGTTTAATATCACTGAGATCAACGCGCTTCACGTAACAGCTGGCCTAGTCTCCTAGATAATGTTATAGTAATAGTGCAAACATTTCAGATAGGAAATCTTGATATCTCGCTTGAAAGGTATTATGATTTTACCTTGATTAGGTAAAGAAAAGCAAAGAATTTCGCCACGTTGAACCAAGCGACACGACACGACAGTTGGTTAGAGCTTGCCTGAGGCAAGGTCGCTAGTTCAAATCCAGATGCGTCAGAAAAAAATCTTCGTTAATTTTTTTTTGCTATAGCAAAAAAATCTCAATATAGTGTAATAAATATTATATTAAAACAATAAGCTGAACATTAGGAAAGTCAACGCAAAACTAACACTTTGCAATAATCACAACAGTAGATTTTTTTATTTTATATTTGAACTTGTCACTCTCCTGTAAAGTTCATTCAATGTCGCTTAGTGAGGACTGCCTTTTAAGCATCGATATACACTCTCACTAAAAAAATACTATATTAAATTAGCAATCGAATTATAAAAGTCTCGTATTTAAGGAGAAGAGACGAAATCTAGCAATTTGGCACTTAGCCACACCTTGGATATAAACAACTGAGTTGTAAATACTTAATATAAACAAATGGCGATAATAAAAAAGTAAAATGTTTTTATTTATATAACAATTTTTTTCATTTATTTTAAACTAACGTTATTATTGTAATAAACTATAAATTAATATTTCCTTATTCGTTTGCCGTGTGATTTTTTTAAGGTTGCGAATAATCTAGAAAAGTGAAGAGTGAGAACACTGAAAAAATATAGAAATAAAACAAAGAGATAGCTGCTTCTATTGATAAACAATAGAGCTTGCCGTTACCCAAACAGCTATGCTTAAACTGAATAGGGGTGAAAATAGCGTGTACTATGACTTTTTTACAATTATTTATGCGTACTTTTCGGAACTTTCGGGAATAAAGTTCGACCAACTTTACATATATATTATACTAGTCAAAACCAAAAAAGGGCCACCATGTTTTTTAGTTTAAAAATAAATGTATCGGTTTTGATGATTAAGTAAGGATTGGATCAAATTAACTGATTAAATTTTGTGGTATAAAGTGAAAATAAACATGTAAATTGAAAAAAAAATAACATTTTAGTTTTTTTCGTGAAAAAAGGTTTCTTTTGCTAAAAATACTCTGAATAAAAAAATGTCAGAATGAAAAAAATGTCGCAAATTTCTAATCTTTTTTACCTTTCTTCAATATCGTGTGTGTAATCCTCTTTTTCTAACACATTCTTTAAGTCTGGAAGGCATACTCTCCACCAGGTGTCGCACTGTCTTTTGTGGAATTCGTTCCCAGCTTGATTTGAGCACGTTAATGAGCTGCCTTTCATTATGCACGGGTTTTGGTTCCCGAACGCTTCCTTTTAACAAATCCTACATTTGCTTGATGGGATTAATGTCTGGACTGTTGGCACGCCACAGCAATTCGTCTATACCGGATTCGTTTAGCGCTGCTCTGGTGTTGCGGGCTGTATGAGCGCAGGCATTGTCGTGCCTTAACTTGAATCTTGCACCAACTCTCTGTGCAAATGATATCACATGGGGTCCTACCTCTTCAATGTAACGTTGAGCCGTTATCGTGCCTACATTAAGAATTGCGAGATCAGTACCTGATAAAGGGATTCCTCCCCAAACCATTACATTGGAACCTTCAAATCAGTCACTTTCGTGGAAATATCCGAAAATCGCTCGCCTTCTCGTCTCCAAACTCTAATTCGACGATTGTCACTGAAAAATTTTACTTTGCACTCGTCTGTGAACAATACTGTACTCCAATCACGCATACGCCACCTCTGGTTTTGTATTGCGAATGATAATCGGTTTGCACGATGTGTACATGTCAATGGAATCCGTACTACGCGTCTCCTAGAAAACTTCTGGTCTTCATGCAATCGATTTCTAATGGTTTGGACACTAATGCGAGTGCCGGTCGCCTGTCGTAAACGGTTTTGTATGGAGCGGGCGGTCACAAATCGCTCTCTGCGCGCAGTTAAGCATATGTAGCGGTCTTGCTGTGAGGTAGTTGCTCGAATCCTGTCAGATCCCCGTCTTCTGGAAACACTCCGAGTCTCTTAAACAAGTGGCCCTTATTTTGTTTTGACTAGTATATAGTGTGTAAAGAAAACCCTGTCGGATAATTAAAGGTGTTATTTGGTAATAATATTATGTGTAATTATTTTATGGATAATAATTAACTAGCTGTTGCCTGCGACTTCATCCGCGCGGACTACGTTTACTCCGCACAGCTCCTCCCCCGTAGGTGATAGCGTTATAATATATGTAGTAGTATGTAGCCTATATGTTGACCCGACCTGTTAGTAATATTCATGCAAAATTTGAAGTAAATCCATGCAGTACTTTTTACAGTGCAATACAGACAAACAGACAAAAATTCTAAAAACTATATTTTTGGCTTCGATATCGATTGCAGATCACGTCCCAAGTATTCTTTTAAAAAAATATTCAATGTACAGTTTTGACTTTCCTACGATTTTATTATATGTATAGATTAGTTTTCCTAATAAAAAAAGTAATCTTAAATGGTATTTTCATACATTAAGTATGTATGTATACCTACAAATAAGTAAATTCTATTATAAAAGAATGCCGCGCAAGTCGGATGATACCGAAGAATACGTGAATACGTGATTCGGTTTAATCGATTAGTTTTAGCGGAATATAGTGACGGTGTTATTAGCGTTGTTCAGTATATTTACGTATTGCATTGTGGTATATAATTGTACATTTGTGTTGTAAATACACGGTTTTAATATAGGTGGCATTTTATTGCACAATACGAAATCTAAGCTCGTAATATTATTTTACAGCATCCATCAAGTAAGAATATCCATTTCATTTTTAGGATTCCGTATCTAAAAGGTAAAAACGGGGCCCTATTGCTAAGCCTCCGTTGTCTGTCTGTCCGACTGTCTGTTTTTTACCAGGCTGTGTCACATAAACGGTGATAGCTAGAAATCTGAAATTTTCACAAATCATAATTTGTGAAAATTTCAGCTTTATTTTTATTTTTTACTAGCTGTTGCCAGCTCCGCACTGCTCCTCCTCCGTAGGCGATAGTGTGATAATATGTAGCCTATATGTCGACCCGACCTGAGTAATATTCATGCAAAATTTCAAGTAAATCCATGCAGTACTTTTTGAGTTTACTCCAGACATACATACAGACAAACAAACAGATAAACAGACAAACAGACAAAAATTCTAAAAATTATATTTTCGGCTTCGATATCAATTGTAGATCACGCCCAAAGTATTCTTTTAAAAAAATATTGAATGTACAGTTTTGACTTTCCTACGATTTTATTATATGTATAGATTTCCATTGCCGCTATAACAACAAATACTAAAAATGAAAATATTAAGGGGCTCCCCATAGAATAAAACTGTTATTTTCGTTTTTTTTTTTGCTCAATATTAATGTTACGAATAATCTAGAAACGTGAAGTGTTGGAACGCTGGAGGGATCTTGAAATAAAAGAAAGAGATAGCTACTCCTATTAATAAACAAATAGTTGGCCGTTATCCGAATTGCTATACCATAATGAACTTTGTGGTATATGGCATAAGGGTGAAAATAGCGTGTACTATCATAAGTTGCTTACAATAAGAAGTGCTTCATTGCTACCCGATACATTTAGATTTTCCTGGATCCAGGTAGAACTTTACCCTGGGTATAAATAGAGATGTGTTGACAAATACAGGGCAGTTTTTATAAAGCGATCGAGAGCGATACTTGAAGTGACCCGTGCGAAGTGAAGTGTTTTATTGTGTAGTCGGTTAAGTTTAGTGATAGTACAACGAGTGACTAATGTTAATCAGAGTATTTGAGGGAAGGTTTAAAAGGAGAGAAAATATAGAAAAAAAAGAGTAGTTAAAAAGGCAGAACAACGTTTGCCGGGTCAGCTAGTAATTAAATAAAAAAAGAAAATATTAAAGGAGGTTCCCATACAACAAACGTAATTTTTAAGCAATTTTTTACTCGACAATACTTAATAAACAGGTAGAAATTTGAATTGGGATAGTACGGAACTCTTAGTGCGCGAGTTCGACTCGCACTTGGCCGGTTTTTATATTACTTTCCGAAGTTTATTAATAATAATGCACAAGTGCTAAACTGATTTTTTTCGGAATCAGAGTCTGACCAACCCTTTAGAATCCTGTATACTATAAATTAACTAATGTATCAGTATATAGATACCAATAATTGAACGGTTTATTAATAAAAATAGATTACAATAAAACTACGAATAGTATCAATCAGAAATAACTTTAATCACAGAACTCACGTAGTTAAATCCATACTTATATTATAAATGCGATAGTAACTCTGTCTGTCTGTCTGTTTGTTACGCTTTCATGGCTTAACCGCTGAACCGATTTGGATAATTTTTTTTTTATATCATAAGATAGCAAACAGACAGATGGGTCTCCTGGTGGAATGAGTCAACCATCGCCTATAGACACCAAAGATGTTAATGGTGCGTTGCTATCTTGTGGCGAGGTCTAATGCCACATGCATAAGTTTACCGGCTACCTTACCCTCCAAACTGGAACACGACAGCGACAAGCACTGACGCTATTGCAGCAGGAATAATAGATAAATTTGGTACAAATATAGATTGAGACCCAAGAAAGGACATAGGGTAGTTTTTATCCCGGAAATCCCACGGGAACGGGAACTATGCGGGTTTTTATTTTAGAATTTTTTTCACGCGAACGAAGGCGCGGGCACAGCTAGTGTTTAATAAAGTCTCATTCTATTCACATTGATTTTGTTTGACAAATAGGATCGAACTGTTTTAATTTAATGTAACCTTCATGAATAAGACTATAATGTTGAATGGATTTTATATTTATTCTAGCTCTCAGCCGCCCGCGACAACCTTGCGAGGCGCAAATTAAGTGACCCCAAAAATATATGGCCTATCAATAAAAATTAAGCTATTATTTTTATTAAGTTTCAGTCAAGTCATTCTTGAGGTATAACGAGATATACAGACAAAAAGATATGAGCTATCATTTGTTGTTTTTTATCATGCCCAATCACGTGTTCTCGCTGTATACGAAATTTCTTTAATAACGATCAATTTTTGAGTTATAAACGAACTAATAAACAAAGTTTTTTCAACAAATGAAATTGATGTCAGTGAATCGTAAAACGAACATTTATTTCAAAATATGAATAAAAAAATTGTACACACGGATATTACAGATTATATATAGAGTGGTATATGTGACATTTTTCGTTATATTATAAAAATAAAAATATCACGCTAGTTCCCCCTTGTGGAGTAGTAAATTTAACCGAACGCTAAGCATAAAGAGATAACCATTCCAGCAGTTAATAAATATTTACTAATTTGCCTTTTATCTAGATTGTGATCCTTATTACCCGCTAGTAATTAAAAAACAATATCAAACCAACGTCGATGTGGTCCCGTACAACATATCACCACCACCACACACACCACATCACACACATCGTTGGTTTGCGCTTTTGGAAAATCCCAGAGACGTTTTTGGAAAATCCAAGAAAATTCAATTGACAAATTACAAAATTTATCTAACCTCAAAATTACAAAATTATTTGCTTTTGATATTGGTATTTATTGGCAATACCTAGAAATACACATATAACGTGTTTGGCACAATAATGTAAAATTTTGTTTTAGTAATAAAAATTCATCATGTTGATATGTAGGTACCTACCATTACTAATAAATATTACGAGTATGTATTTATATAACCTTATCTACGTTTTTTAGTTTAATGTTATGCTTGGTTTTGTTTTAGTAATAAAAATTCATCATGTTGATATGTAGGTACCTACCATTACTAATAAATATTACGAGTATGTATTTATATAACCTTATCTACGTTTTTTAGTTTAATGTTATGCTTGGTTTTGTTTTAGTAATAAAAATTCATCATGTTGATATGTAGGTACCTACCATTACTAATAAATATTACGAGTATGTATTTATATAACCTTATCTACGTTTTTTAGTTTAATGTTATGCTTGGTTTTGTTTTAGTAATAAAAATTCATCATGTTGATATGTAGGTACCTACCATTACTAATAAATATTACGAGTATGTATTTATATAACCTTATCTACGTTTTTTAGTTTAATGTTATGCTTGGTTTTGTTTTAGTAATAAAAATTCATCATGTTGATATGTAGGTACCTACCATTACTAATAAATATTACGAGTATGTATTTATATAACCTTATCTACGTTTTTTAGTTTAATGTTATGCTTGGTTTTGTTTTAGTAATAAAAATTCATCATGTTGATATGTAGGTACCTACCATTACTAATAAATATTACGAGTACGTATTTATATAACCTTATCTACGTTTTTTAGTTTAATGTTATGCTTGGTTTTACTCTGCGTATTGCTATCATTATTATTTTCGGTTTTGGAATATACAACAAAACTCCGAAAACAAGAAAAATATTTTAGACTAGCGTGTGTAGAATAGTGAAATGCCATTTGGATGATTTTATTATTAATGATAATTTAAACACAGTGAAACTGCCTCTGTGGTCTAGTGGTACGGTGTCGGTTTGACCACATGAGGAGTCGGGTTCGATCCCGGGCCGGGAAATTAAAAATGTGTTTTTTTTATTTTACTAATAAAAACAACGTTGCCCGGGATTAGGTAAATACCCGGTTGGCAATAGGCTTGCAACCTATCACATTGCGGGACTAAGTATATTCGGCTAATCGTGGGTGAACCTGTTGTACCTCTGCCTACCTCTTCGGGGATATGGACGTGAAGATACAGTAAAACTGCAAGGACATCTATTTTCCTGTATTTCTGGAACCGTGGATCAGATCTTCACAAAATGTAAAGTAATTTGTTAGGGTAACGTACAAAGAATTTTCTAATGAACAAATGACAGAGTTCTGAGACAACAAACATTAAACGTAGAGTTTCCGAAGAAAATCTTAGATTTTTTCCATGTTACACGTGGCCACAGGAAATTCGCACTCGCGAATTTTCGCACGGTGCGAACGGCAAACCGTCTAGCGACTGGCATGCTTAGTACATTCCAGTACATTTGTTTTAGTCGCGAGCCGCAACGCAGTTCGCACGGCTCGAAAATTCGCGATCGCGAATTTTCCGTAGCCAGGCGGTTAATGAGGGATTTATGTAGGGATTCAATTTTTGATGTTATGTAATCACAAGCGATATTATTTCCTTGTATTTTAAAAGCTAAAACGAAAAATAAAATTCCATAATTACACAGGTAATAAAGCCGAACAAAGCATTTTCCACTTTATGCATCCATGTTTCCTACTCGAGGAAGTTATTATGGTCTTGGCGGTAATGACTTAAAACATATTAACCTGCCTTGCAAGACGGCAAATAGGAAGTTTTCCCGAAACAGGACTTACAACTGCCAGAGTTGTGAAGATGTAAGTAGAAGACCTAAGTACTATCCAGTTACATGTCCACGGGGTTGATACAATGAAATTACTAAAAATTCGACTTACTTCCAGGAGCGGGTGAGTGAACAGCATAGCAGTGGTCGCAGGCCAGCAGGAGCACAAGTGCTACCACTGGCCACGCGACCCAGTCGCAGGCGCGTCCCATTACGCGGCCCCGCGACTGTGCTCTTCTCTCCACATGACCCGAGCTGCAACAATAACATTACACATACATTTTGCACGTTATTATAAATCTACGAAGTTAAATTGTCTCGTGGTCTAAGGGAAAGCCTATTAGGCTCAGATCATGAGGGTTCGATCCCCGGGTCGGGCAAAAGTTTTAGTGACGTTTTTACGAAGATTTTCTCGAAAACCCAATATTTCAGGGGTAGCTTGGAGTCGGGAGTGGTTACCACTCCCGTGCCTCGGATGAGCATGTATAGCCATCGGTCCCAGTTATCACCAGAAATAGTCGATCGTTATCAGGTCGGTAAAATGCGGCGATTGAAATCACCACTCATCTCGCCAACCGAAAGATCGGTGAATCGTGGTGAACTGGAAAGTCCGTAGACGTTTGGTTGACTCAGACTACCTCGCAAGGACACCGGGCGTGATGTTACTTTTTAAATATAAATTTCATGACGCCAATTCCCTTGTGGTATAAGCAGACAAAAACAAACGTAAATTCCTGTCGCAATATCGTCAGTGTTTGTCACTGACGATATTGCGGCGGATATACAACCGGAATACGGTTTGGAAGGTAAGGTAGCCTCTAGACGTATGCATGTGGTTTTACCATCACGCCACACGTTTAGAACGCACTATTGACATCTTTGATGTCCAAAAAACTATCCAGGATTAGCGTAGGGTACTTTTTACAGGACTGAGCAAAAATAAGTAATGAATTTGGGTCACGCAAACGAAGTCGCGAGTAAACAGCTAGTATATGATAATGAGATAACGCCACGTGCTGTGAAAATTAGCATTTCAAAAATTCTCCTTGTAAATATTAATGTCAGGCGGATGATGAAAATAATTTTAATCGTCCTTGATAAAATTTGTCAAAGCCAAAGGATCCTTACTAAAATCTTCACTAGCGACAAATTACCCTAATTAATTCAGTATTATTACGGTGTCATAGTTTGTGCAGTGTAAACGGAATACCGAAATTCGCTTATACGGCGAAATTAGCTCGGATATAATTTGATTTTAATGTATGAAATTAGTCTATAAGAGGGTTAATCGGCTAACGTGTTTAGCTAATTGATATTTGCCGTGGCCCGTTGTCGTGGGAACCGCACAGGCTCCCACGATAATTACGGGTACCACTGTCTTCACACCACTTGAGTCGTTTACACGTTTGTGAATGAGAAATAATGTGAATTCATCAATGAACATTTTTTATTACAATGCCAGCCTCGTGCTACGCTAGCTGTGCCGATTACTATATGAGTGCTAAGTGTGAGTTTTTCTTTTCGCATTCGATCGTGAGCGCGTTTCGA
Source organism: Apodemia mormo (assembly GCA_036924255.1). NCBI lineage: Eukaryota > Metazoa > Arthropoda > Insecta > Lepidoptera > Riodinidae > Apodemia > Apodemia mormo. The sequence goes on from JAUPFN010000002.1 coordinate 36,118,651, forward strand.
GTTTACTAGGAATTTGTATGTGATTGGTACAGCGCCATCTAGTGGTAAACTGGTTTCTCATGTTTACCACTAGGTGGCGCTGTACAAATCACATACAAATTTCTAGTAAACTCCAAACGCGCTCACGATCGAATGCGAAAAGAAAAACTCACACTTAGCACTCTGTTTTTAAACATGGTTCACTGGTTCTGAGGCCAAGATAAGACACGAAGTTATTAGCAGGAATGGAGTGTATTTTTTAGGGTTCCGCACCCAAAGGTTAAACAGGGCCTATTACTAAGAGTCCGCTATCCGACTGTCAGTCTATCTGCATGTTCGTCTCTCACCAGGCTTTGTCTCATGAACCGTGACGGTTAAACAGTTGAAATTTTCTCAGTTAATGTATTTCAAATGCCGCTTTAACAACAAATACTAAAAACATAATAAAATAAATATTTAAGGCGGCTCCCACACAACAAACGTGATTTTTTTTGCTTTTTTTTTCTCAATTATAATACTCACAATTGGTAGACACTTGAAATATTCACAGAATATTTATTTATATATTCACTTTAAAAATAAATAATTAATTTGCAATAAAATAAATATTTAAGAAGCCCCCATACAACAAACTTTTAGCCGTTTTTTATAGATAGATTTAACAAGGCAAAAGAAATAAGGGTTTTAGCTTTAAAGTATAAACACTCCTTTTGTGTTGTATTGTAATTTAAAGAACGTTAGACATGGACATCCTATCAAAGCATGGGAGGCACATAGAAGTTGTATTACGTTGATTACCCCAGCGTGGGTGTTCAGTGTTCACCATTCAGTAAAGGGTATATAAATCAACTAGCTGTTGCCCGCGACTTCATCCGCGCGGACTTTGTTTACTCCGCTCCTACTGGTCGTAGCTTGATGTTATATAGCCTATAACCTTCCTCGATTAACAGGCTATCCAATTTAAAAAGAATTATACAAATCGGTTCAGCAGTTTTCGTGATTAGCGCGTACAACCAAACAAACAAACTCTAAAATTTTATAATATTAGTATAGATATAAATTAAGATTTGTTTTTGTTCTAGTATGCGCATGCCTGACTTTATTCAGCGATTTCAAATATAGATACAAATTCAAAAATATGATGATAAGTACGACGCTAATTTGTAATTTATGATAAGCAAATGATCAACTCTGTTTTACTGTGATTGTGTTATGGGTGTTACTAACACATAGGTAGAAATACATATATGAATAGTGTTACATACATAAGAAACACCCAGACCTAGAAATACAAACATCTATGCTCATCACACAAATGTCTGTCCCAGTCGGGAATCGAACCTGAGCCCCATTGATTCTAGTCGCTAACCACTCAACCAACCAAGATGTTAATTTTAAGTACAGTACTTTAAGCCTGCATTGCCAAATAAATGGCGTGTAAAATCTTCATCACATATAAGTTTAATAAATACTTTTTTTTTATATTCGTTTAAAGATGTACTCACTACATTCTGTTTTAGTATCTAAACTAGGCCAGGCCTGTGTTTTAGACATCATTAAATATTCAGTAGATACAATATAACATGGAATCTTTAAATGAGAACAACTAAATCCATACTAATATTAAAAGTCACTTTATCAATTGTCAGTGTATATCTGTTATCCTTTTGCTGCTAAACCACTGAAATGATTTTGATGAAATTTGGAAAGAATATAGTTGAAGACCCGGGGTCATACATGCGTTACCTTTCTAAAATTAACTCTGAAGGGCTGAAATATGAAAGACTAGCTGTCCAGCTAGTTGACTTTCCTACGATTTTCACGGTCCCGTGCAGCCCACTGCATTATAATAGTTTTTTGGTGAATCCCGCAGGAACAACGTTATATTTCTGGGATAGAAAGTAGCCTATGTGCTATATCCGGTTGTCATCTATCTGTGTGCCAGTTTTGGCGTGATTGAGTAACAAACAAACATCCATCCATCCAAACTACCATCCAAATCTATACATATAATAAAATCGTAGGAAAGTCAATGTATGTCCGGGGTAAATCAAAAAGTACTGCATGGATTTAGTTCAAATTTTGCATGAATATTACTAACAGGTCGGGTCAACATATAGGCTACATATTATCACGCTATCACCTACGGGGGAAGAGGAACTGTGCGGAGTAAACGAAAGTCGCGGGCAACAGCTAGTTTATAATATTAATATAGATTATACCTATTTATGACATGACAAACTTATGCCACACGGCAGCTGTAGACCTCGCCACAAGATAGTAACGCCCCATTAACTTTACACCTTTGGCGTTTATAGGCGATGCTTGACTCTTACAATCAGGAGATCTGCTTGTTTGCTATCTTATGATATAAAAAAATGTTCATGACATGATATCTATTGGCGATTTGCGGTTTTTCTTTATTTGAAAGCTAATTATTAGCGGTGGTTCTTAAGTTTGTTTTATCTAAATCGGTTCAGCCTTTTCAAGGTCCTTATCCATATCCAATACAGTATGATCAATGAGTAAAAACTCATATGTATTAAAAAATAAGGCATGCCCATCGCTACTTGTATTCCACAAAAGTGCAGTCCATGGAGTGCACCTACGTCGGCGCTCGTTGAATAAAACGCGTAAGCGCCATGAAATTCACGGCGGTTACGACATTTTGGTCGCAATATATTATACTCTATTATACACTGCAGCGCTGCTTAATTTTGACTTTGGCTAGACAATTTATTATTATTTCAGCGCTGTAGGGAGTGTTAACGAAATGGTACACAAGTTTTACTTAGCGTAGCTTCTCTAGTACACAGTACGTTAAACTCACTGCCTATGTTCCAGGCTGGATAAATATTGACGATAATTATGTAGTAAACACTGTCTACTACACAAGAGAACCGAAATAATGATATGAATACGACATAAAGAAGCTATGACATCTATATAGCGACGATATCGCGTAATGCCTTGTATAATATACTCCAACATTAGTATACCTAAATAGCATACATTCATGTGTATATTGTTATCAGTGCCAGGCATATTGTACGCTCGTACAATACTTATCTACGTGTTCTGTGTACTAAATCTACGTCACTGTGACGCTGGCGTCTAACTGACGATCCACTGCGACATATCAAACAAGGTTTTAAATCAAACGATAAGGTTTTGTTTGGTTCGTTATCGCTACATTCCGAAAATACACATTCACAGTTAAAAACAATTCCATACTGTATACGCAATCTATTGTTTGTGGAAAATACTGATGTTGACGTCACAGATATATTTAACGTACTGTAATGTCCGGTCCTTACGGAGGGTAAGTTAAATTTGTTCTTATTAATGTCAAATTAGAAATTACCAAACGTTCTTGTGAAACGCCTCGTTATTTGCTAACGGTTATTGCTACGAATGACGGATCGTTAACTATAGGAATTCGACGTTAGTCTTGTCGTGATTATATTGATTTAACATGGATCTGATTCACGAGTCGGGAAATACATCTCGAGTTTTCAATTTCTCTTCCGACCCTTTTAGTCTAATCCAAATATTACATCCGGTTTGTTTATTATAGAGACGTAGCAAATAGGCAAATGGCTAATGGATTTTTATTATATCACTAGCTGTGCCCGCGACTTACTGCGCGTGGAAAATTTTCTAAAATAAAAGTACTCCCTATTTTATACTTCCTAAGTTACTCCCTATTACATCTGCTATCTGCTAGTGAAAGTCCCGACAAAATCGGTACAGCTTAAAGATTAGCCGGAACAAACAGACAGACAGACAAAAATTGAAAAAAATGTTATTTTGATATATGTACCGTGTATGAATTTATATGCATTTAGTAAAAAGCTGTTATTTTAATGTTACAAACAGACACTCCAATTTTATTTATTTGTATAAATAGATATAGATAGAATAACAAGCAAACAGATGGCTCACCTCATGGACAGGGACAACCATCGCCTAAAGACACCAAAGATGTTAATGGTGAATGTAATGCCACATACATAAGTTTCCCGACAATATCTTTTGTATTTGTCATTGCCGTGTACCGGTTTGGAACTACTCTAAGTTCCAAACCGGTACACGGCAATGACAAATACAAAAGATATTGCGACAGGGAATAGGTAAGGCACTGGTACCAAACCTGTTGTGATGGTAAATAATCACCGCCGACCATGAACAATTTAACACAAGTGGTGTGCAAGAGTGTTGCCGCCTTTAAGGCGAGGCATCGGGACAAACGGGAAAAAACTGGTTTGCTAAATCACGTTTTTATGTATTGATTGTTAAATATCAATTTTACAAAAATTACACGATATACCTGAAGATATTATCTAAGGAATGTGCTAACTTATTACATGACAGAATGTATTTTACTCGATCATATAAAATTCCGAAAATAGGCTAAAAAAATCTCTAAAACAAATAATTTATTAATAATATTTCTAATCTTCCACATGATTTTTATATGGTGATATTTAGTTGTAAATACAAAAAAGAATGTGCTAAATTTTAGTTTTCAGCTGATGTCCTATATTTATTTATCCGAAAATTAACACGTTTTCCAGCGGTTTTAGAACATACCGCGCCACCCATTTCCTATAGAATTGACACGCGTCAAAATACCTCGCCTTAAGGGTACGCCGTACGAGTCTCTTTAGAAAATCCCCAATACGTATCGTTTCGAAAACCTCACCGTTGGTAATTGGTTCGACACAGTGTGATTATGCTAGGTAAAATATGATTTAAGAATCGCACTGCACTGGAGTTTCAGACATCGAGGTAGTGAGATAGAAATTCTAAATTTAATTATGATTTTCGATGTTGAAATTCAATGGTTAAAACCAAATCGATCAACAGACCACTTTATATGTGGTAGAATAGAAGGTATAAATAGAACCTATGATTCAAGAATCAAGCCAATCGATCAGTTAGTCTAGCTATCGACGACTTGAGTCATAGTATACATACATAGGTTCATGCTTGATCTCTTATAGGCTAGGCACAGAGAACGGAGTGCCGTATGTGACTCCTCCTCCCATTCTCCTCCTCTACAAACATACAGTTTACACCGATTGCAAAGACTTTTGACACCACCTTAGGAGAACCCGCGATTAATCTTATCATGGACATGTTAGTCTTGATCTTTCTCATGTTACACTTATAGCCGAGCCCCCTTGTTGGAAACAAGCTTTCAACACGGGTGACCTTGGTGGGAGGCTTGTTGAGTTCAGAGTGCTAAGTGTGAGTTTTTTTGAAGTGAAAACTTCTTTAGGCGCGTTGAGCGTTTTGGTAGAGGGTAAAATCCTCGGTTCGCGTCACCGACATGCTAATGATAATAGTATATCTATAGCTATGTTTTGCATATAGTTTTAATTACTCTCAACTTAATAGTTCCGTTTTCACTTCTATCGGCAGTCCCACGACTGCTACTGTTTTTTTTTTCGCATTCGATCGTGAGCGCGTTTGGAGTTTACTAGGAATTTGTATGTGATTTGTACAGCGCCACCTAGTGGTAAACGTGAGAAACCAGTTCACCACTAGGTGGCGCTGTACAAATCACATACAAATTCCAAGTAAACTCGAAACGCGCTCACGATCGAATGCGAAAAGAAAAACTCACACTTAGTACTCAGATGAATTTTTGTTGCAAACAAGTGTTTACACTGTTGTATTAACTGGAAGTTACATTAAAAAAATCCTGTTTGGCCAAATCCCGCATTATGCAGTTCAGTTCAGAGTAGTTAATTGTGTGGAGTTCGAAACTTGTGCAATAATTTGTTGTGATTTTATAAATTTTTTAACAAAGCAATCGGACATGCTTTCTGCAAATGGAGCAAATCGAGCAGCGTGCCGTCATTAAGTACCTCATAAGAAGGAGCTTTCACCGAAAGCCATCCATGATGATATGGTCAGTGCATTAGGAGATTCTGCTCTGGATAGTAGAATTCAAGCGTGACAGAGAGAGTGTGAAAGATGAACCCTGATCTGGAAGGCCTTCGAGGTCCACTACTAACGAAAATATTAAAAAAGTACTTGATTTAATTATGAGAGACCGCAGATTAAAAATTAGATAGATAGCTGAGATTATAGGCATCTCTTATGAACGATCCACGGACACGCTACGCATGAGTTGACACACGTACCTTGTTCGAATATGCGCGCACGTAGCTCAACGCTGGCAACGCCTTGCACGCTGTACACGCGGTACACGGAAGCGTAACGGAGCGTCACGTATATTCGTGTATAGCGTGTACTGTAAGCCGCGGATCCACCGCAGCGCACGCTGTGCACGAGCACACTGCGCATAGATTCATTTGTTTAACAAAGTGGGCCAACGCTTCCACTACACCCCAGCTAGCCTGGTCCACTGAAGGATATACTTCCCGTGTAGTCCAATTTGGTGAAATCTGATGGGATATACAGGAAATGGGAAGCCGGTATAGAAGTATTGCGTTACAAAATTATACAAATCCTAACTAAAAAATGTAAATACGCTACGCATTTACATTTTTTCCCCACGAGTCCCATTCTGCTGCATGACAGACGGCCATATAGTTTAAATATATACGTACTAGTGATCGTCCTTTGGTCGAAATGCGACTATTATACTTTGACTTAGTTCGATCATAGACTAAAAAACGAAATCTCTTCTGTTTGACAACAGATATATGTGCGGAAAAACTAAAATGTTGACTAGCTAATTTCATGATATTCGTGACGGTGTGTGCGCGCATCGTAAAGATTTACTCTCATCATTTTCCCCTAACGCGCCAAAGAAGTATAACTCCAAAAGAATAAAATCGGTTCATTAATAACCGAATTATGAGGTAACAAACATAAAAAAAACATCCGAATTGATAGTCTCCTTTTGAGAAATCGGTTGAAAATCAGTTCTTGGTGAGTTTCTTCATCACGAAAGAAGTAATTTGATATATTTTAATCGAACAAATAGCTAGTTTAGCATGTTTACTGACAAGTCAGTCAGCCGTATTTCGCTTAATAGTTATGTAGAAATGTCAAGTTTCATTCACAAATTGGTAAAAACGGTCATCAATTTCTACGAGATAAGATATAATTTTATCGGATCACGGGCAAATGCTAGTAATTAACAAAAAGAGTTATTAGCTTGTTTTCATCGATTTTCATTTAGTGATAAAATTTCCTTTAGAAATACTTACTTAACCTGGCCACGCTTCACTGTGACTCATAGGTGCTTACTGTGAGTTATAAGTTACTCGAAAATGCTTAGAATTTTCCGTTTCCGTTGAACCATCGGAACAAAAACTATATGTGCAGCACAGACATGTTTTGTTGTAAATATTAATGTAAATAGATAGTAAGGCAGGATAGAATGTATGTTTCGTTTAGTTCGTAAGTTTTCTGTAATAAATAATGTTCGTTTTCGTCTTTTATTCGCCCTAAGACCTACATACAGCTTTGTTGTATAGAAATAATAAATTGTTGCCTAATAGGCATATTACGAATAAAGCGAGTTCCACGCAGTTGACGACATTACGAGTCGACTCTTGCGAGATAATATTTATATGCGGGAACTCGCAATTACGAAAATCCGAAAAGTGCAAAATTATTTGTTAAAACAAATGTTTTATGATTGTAAATAGTATGTATAATGTAAGTATAAGCCTTAGGCATATGTTTAGACACTTTTCGGTAATATAGAGTTTAGAACGCACTATTGACATCTTTGATGTCCAAAAAACTATCCAGGATTAGCGTAGGGTACTTTTTACAGGACTGAGCAAAAATAAGTAATGAATTTGGGTCACGCAAACGAAGTCGCGAGTAAACAGCTAGTATATGATAATGAGATAACGCCACGTGCTGTGAAAATTAGCATTTCAAAAATTCTCCTTGTAAATATTAATGTCAGGCGGATGATGAAAATAATTTTAATCGTCCTTGATAAAATTTGTCAAAGCCAAAGGATCCTTACTAAAATCTTCACTAGCGACAAATTACCCTAATTAATTCAGTATTATTACGGTGTCATAGTTTGTGCAGTGTAAACGGAATACCGAAATTCGCTTATACGGCGAAATTAGCTCGGATATAATTTGATTTTAATGTATGAAATTAGTCTATAAGAGGGTTAATCGGCTAACGTGTTTAGCTAATTGATATTTGCCGTGGCCCGTTGTCGTGGGAACCGCACAGGCTCCCACGATAATTACGGGTACCACTGTCTTCACACCACTTGAGTCGTTTACACGTTTGTGAATGAGAAATAATGTGAATTCATCAATGAACATTTTTTATTACAATGCCAGCCTCGTGCTACGCTAGCTGTGCCGATTACTATATGAGTGCTAAGTGTGAGTTTTTCTTTTCGCATTCGATCGTGAGCGCGTTTCGAGTTTACTAGGAATTTGTATGTGATTGGTACAGCGCCATCTAGTGGTAAACTGGTTTCTCATGTTTACCACTAGGTGGCGCTGTACAAATCACATACAAATTTCTAGTAAACTCCAAACGCGCTCACGATCGAATGCGAAAAGAAAAACTCACACTTAGCACTCTGTTTTTAAACATGGTTCACTGGTTCTGAGGCCAAGATAAGACACGAAGTTATTAGCAGGAATGGAGTGTATTTTTTAGGGTTCCGCACCCAAAGGTTAAACAGGGCCTATTACTAAGAGTCCGCTATCCGACTGTCAGTCTATCTGCATGTTCGTCTCTCACCAGGCTTTGTCTCATGAACCGTGACGGTTAAACAGTTGAAATTTTCTCAGTTAATGTATTTCAAATGCCGCTTTAACAACAAATACTAAAAACATAATAAAATAAATATTTAAGGCGGCTCCCACACAACAAACGTGATTTTTTTTGCTTTTTTTTTCTCAATTATAATACTCACAATTGGTAGACACTTGAAATATTCACAGAATATTTATTTATATATTCACTTTAAAAATAAATAATTAATTTGCAATAAAATAAATATTTAAGAAGCCCCCATACAACAAACTTTTAGCCGTTTTTTATAGATAGATTTAACAAGGCAAAAGAAATAAGGGTTTTAGCTTTAAAGTATAAACACTCCTTTTGTGTTGTATTGTAATTTAAAGAACGTTAGACATGGACATCCTATCAAAGCATGGGAGGCACATAGAAGTTGTATTACGTTGATTACCCCAGCGTGGGTGTTCAGTGTTCACCATTCAGTAAAGGGTATATAAATCAACTAGCTGTTGCCCGCGACTTCATCCGCGCGGACTTTGTTTACTCCGCTCCTACTGGTCGTAGCTTGATGTTATATAGCCTATAACCTTCCTCGATTAACAGGCTATCCAATTTAAAAAGAATTATACAAATCGGTTCAGCAGTTTTCGTGATTAGCGCGTACAACCAAACAAACAAACTCTAAAATTTTATAATATTAGTATAGATATAAATTAAGATTTGTTTTTGTTCTAGTATGCGCATGCCTGACTTTATTCAGCGATTTCAAATATAGATACAAATTCAAAAATATGATGATAAGTACGACGCTAATTTGTAATTTATGATAAGCAAATGATCAACTCTGTTTTACTGTGATTGTGTTATGGGTGTTACTAACACATAGGTAGAAATACATATATGAATAGTGTTACATACATAAGAAACACCCAGACCTAGAAATACAAACATCTATGCTCATCACACAAATGTCTGTCCCAGTCGGGAATCGAACCTGAGCCCCATTGATTCTAGTCGCTAACCACTCAACCAACCAAGATGTTAATTTTAAGTACAGTACTTTAAGCCTGCATTGCCAAATAAATGGCGTGTAAAATCTTCATCACATATAAGTTTAATAAATACTTTTTTTTTATATTCGTTTAAAGATGTACTCACTACATTCTGTTTTAGTATCTAAACTAGGCCAGGCCTGTGTTTTAGACATCATTTAATATTCAGTAGATACAATATAACATGGAATCTTTAAATGAGAACAACTAAATCCATACTAATATTAAAAGTCACTTTATCAATTGTCAGTGTATATCTGTTATCCTTTTGCTGCTAAACCACTGAAATGATTTTGATGAAATTTGGAAAGAATATAGTTGAAGACCCGGGGTCATACATGCGTTACCTTTCTAAAATTAACTCTGAAGGGCTGAAATATGAAAGACTAGCTGTCCAGCTAGTTGACTTTCCTACGATTTTCACGGTCCCGTGCAGCCCACTGCATTATAATAGTTTTTTGGTGAATCCCGCAGGAACAACGTTATATTTCTGGGATAGAAAGTAGCCTATGTGCTATATCCGGTTGTCATCTATCTGTGTGCCAGTTTTGGCGTGATTGAGTAACAAACAAACATCCATCCATCCAAACTACCATCCAAATCTATACATATAATAAAATCGTAGGAAAGTCAATGTATGTCCGGGGTAAATCAAAAAGTACTGCATGGATTTAGTTCAAATTTTGCATGAATATTACTAACAGGTCGGGTCAACATATAGGCTACATATTATCACGCTATCACCTACGGGGGAAGAGGAACTGTGCGGAGTAAACGAAAGTCGCGGGCAACAGCTAGTTTATAATATTAATATAGATTATACCTATTTATGACATGACAAACTTATGCCACACGGCAGCTGTAGACCTCGCCACAAGATAGTAACGCCCCATTAACTTTACACCTTTGGCGTTTATAGGCGATGCTTGACTCTTACAATCAGGAGATCTGCTTGTTTGCTATCTTATGATATAAAAAAATGTTCATGACATGATATCTATTGGCGATTTGCGGTTTTTCTTTATTTGAAAGCTAATTATTAGCGGTGGTTCTTAAGTTTGTTTTATCTAAATCGGTTCAGCCTTTTCAAGGTCCTTATCCATATCCAATACAGTATGATCAATGAGTAAAAACTCATATGTATTAAAAAATAAGGCATGCCCATCGCTACTTGTATTCCACAAAAGTGCAGTCCATGGAGTGCACCTACGTCGGCGCTCGTTGAATAAAACGCGTAAGCGCCATGAAATTCACGGCGGTTACGACATTTTGGTCGCAATATATTATACTCTATTATACACTGCAGCGCTGCTTAATTTTGACTTTGGCTAGACAATTTATTATTATTTCAGCGCTGTAGGGAGTGTTAACGAAATGGTACACAAGTTTTACTTAGCGTAGCTTCTCTAGTACACAGTACGTTAAACTCACTGCCTATGTTCCAGGCTGGATAAATATTGACGATAATTATGTAGTAAACACTGTCTACTACACAAGAGAACCGAAATAATGATATGAATACGACATAAAGAAGCTATGACATCTATATAGCGACGATATCGCGTAATGCCTTGTATAATATACTCCAACATTAGTATACCTAAATAGCATACATTCATGTGTATATTGTTATCAGTGCCAGGCATATTGTACGCTCGTACAATACTTATCTACGTGTTCTGTGTACTAAATCTACGTCACTGTGACGCTGGCGTCTAACTGACGATCCACTGCGACATATCAAACAAGGTTTTAAATCAAACGATAAGGTTTTGTTTGGTTCGTTATCGCTACATTCCGAAAATACACATTCACAGTTAAAAACAATTCCATACTGTATACGCAATCTATTGTTTGTGGAAAATACTGATGTTGACGTCACAGATATATTTAACGTACTGTAATGTCCGGTCCTTACGGAGGGTAAGTTAAATTTGTTCTTATTAATGTCAAATTAGAAATTACCAAACGTTCTTGTGAAACGCCTCGTTATTTGCTAACGGTTATTGCTACGAATGACGGATCGTTAACTATAGGAATTCGACGTTAGTCTTGTCGTGATTATATTGATTTAACATGGATCTGATTCACGAGTCGGGAAATACATCTCGAGTTTTCAATTTCTCTTCCGACCCTTTTAGTCTAATCCAAATATTACATCCGGTTTGTTTATTATAGAGACGTAGCAAATAGGCAAATGGCTAATGGATTTTTATTATATCACTAGCTGTGCCCGCGACTTACTGCGCGTGGAAAATTTTCTAAAATAAAAGTACTCCCTATTTTATACTTCCTAAGTTACTCCCTATTACATCTGCTATCTGCTAGTGAAAGTCCCGACAAAATCGGTACAGCTTAAAGATTAGCCGGAACAAACAGACAGACAGACAAAAATTGAAAAAAATGTTATTTTGATATATGTACCGTGTATGAATTTATATGCATTTAGTAAAAAGCTGTTATTTTAATGTTACAAACAGACACTCCAATTTTATTTATTTGTATAAATAGATATAGATAGAATAACAAGCAAACAGATGGCTCACCTCATGGACAGGGACAACCATCGCCTAAAGACACCAAAGATGTTAATGGTGAATGTAATGCCACATACATAAGTTTCCCGACAATATCTTTTGTATTTGTCATTGCCGTGTACCGGTTTGGAACTACTCTAAGTTCCAAACCGGTACACGGCAATGACAAATACAAAAGATATTGCGACAGGGAATAGGTAAGGCACTGGTACCAAACCTGTTGTGATGGTAAATAATCACCGCCGACCATGAACAATTTAACACAAGTGGTGTGCAAGAGTGTTGCCGCCTTTAAGGCGAGGCATCGGGACAAACGGGAAAAAACTGGTTTGCTAAATCACGTTTTTATGTATTGATTGTTAAATATCAATTTTACAAAAATTACACGATATACCTGAAGATATTATCTAAGGAATGTGCTAACTTATTACATGACAGAATGTATTTTACTCGATCATATAAAATTCCGAAAATAGGCTAAAAAAATCTCTAAAACAAATAATTTATTAATAATATTTCTAATCTTCCACATGATTTTTATATGGTGATATTTAGTTGTAAATACAAAAAAGAATGTGCTAAATTTTAGTTTTCAGCTGATGTCCTATATTTATTTATCCGAAAATTAACACGTTTTCCAGCGGTTTTAGAACATACCGCGCCACCCATTTCCTATAGAATTGACACGCGTCAAAATACCTCGCCTTAAGGGTACGCCGTACGAGTCTCTTTAGAAAATCCCCAATACGTATCGTTTCGAAAACCTCACCGTTGGTAATTGGTTCGACACAGTGTGATTATGCTAGGTAAAATATGATTTAAGAATCGCACTGCACTGGAGTTTCAGACATCGAGGTAGTGAGATAGAAATTCTAAATTTAATTATGATTTTCGATGTTGAAATTCAATGGTTAAAACCAAATCGATCAACAGACCACTTTATATGTGGTAGAATAGAAGGTATAAATAGAACCTATGATTCAAGAATCAAGCCAATCGATCAGTTAGTCTAGCTATCGACGACTTGAGTCATAGTATACATACATAGGTTCATGCTTGATCTCTTATAGGCTAGGCACAGAGAACGGAGTGCCGTATGTGACTCCTCCTCCCATTCTCCTCCTCTACAAACATACAGTTTACACCGATTGCAAAGACTTTTGACACCACCTTAGGAGAACCCGCGATTAATCTTATCATGGACATGTTAGTCTTGATCTTTCTCATGTTACACTTATAGCCGAGCCCCCTTGTTGGAAACAAGCTTTCAACACGGGTGACCTTGGTGGGAGGCTTGTTGAGTTCAGAGTGCTAAGTGTGAGTTTTTTTGAAGTGAAAACTTCTTTAGGCGCGTTGAGCGTTTTGGTAGAGGGTAAAATCCTCGGTTCGCGTCACCGACATGCTAATGATAATAGTATATCTATAGCTATGTTTTGCATATAGTTTTAATTACTCTCAACTTAATAGTTCCGTTTTCACTTCTATCGGCAGTCCCACGACTGCTACTGTTTTTTTTTTCGCATTCGATCGTGAGCGCGTTTGGAGTTTACTAGGAATTTGTATGTGATTTGTACAGCGCCACCTAGTGGTAAACGTGAGAAACCAGTTCACCACTAGGTGGCGCTGTACAAATCACATACAAATTCCAAGTAAACTCGAAACGCGCTCACGATCGAATGCGAAAAGAAAAACTCACACTTAGTACTCAGATGAATTTTTGTTGCAAACAAGTGTTTACACTGTTGTATTAACTGGAAGTTACATTAAAAAAATCCTGTTTGGCCAAATCCCGCATTATGCAGTTCAGTTCAGAGTAGTTAATTGTGTGGAGTTCGAAACTTGTGCAATAATTTGTTGTGATTTTATAAATTTTTTAACAAAGCAATCGGACATGCTTTCTGCAAATGGAGCAAATCGAGCAGCGTGCCGTCATTAAGTACCTCATAAGAAGGAGCTTTCACCGAAAGCCATCCATGATGATATGGTCAGTGCATTAGGAGATTCTGCTCTGGATAGTAGAATTCAAGCGTGACAGAGAGAGTGTGAAAGATGAACCCTGATCTGGAAGGCCTTCGAGGTCCACTACTAACGAAAATATTAAAAAAGTACTTGATTTAATTATGAGAGACCGCAGATTAAAAATTAGATAGATAGCTGAGATTATAGGCATCTCTTATGAACGATCCACGGACACGCTACGCATGAGTTGACACACGTACCTTGTTCGAATATGCGCGCACGTAGCTCAACGCTGGCAACGCCTTGCACGCTGTACACGCGGTACACGGAAGCGTAACGGAGCGTCACGTATATTCGTGTATAGCGTGTACTGTAAGCCGCGGATCCACCGCAGCGCACGCTGTGCACGAGCACACTGCGCATAGATTCATTTGTTTAACAAAGTGGGCCAACGCTTCCACTACACCCCAGCTAGCCTGGTCCACTGAAGGATATACTTCCCGTGTAGTCCAATTTGGTGAAATCTGATGGGATATACAGGAAATGGGAAGCCGGTATAGAAGTATTGCGTTACAAAATTATACAAATCCTAACTAAAAAATGTAAATACGCTACGCATTTACATTTTTTCCCCACGAGTCCCATTCTGCTGCATGACAGACGGCCATATAGTTTAAATATATACGTACTAGTGATCGTCCTTTGGTCGAAATGCGACTATTATACTTTGACTTAGTTCGATCATAGACTAAAAAACGAAATCTCTTCTGTTTGACAACAGATATATGTGCGGAAAAACTAAAATGTTGACTAGCTAATTTCATGATATTCGTGACGGTGTGTGCGCGCATCGTAAAGATTTACTCTCATCATTTTCCCCTAACGCGCCAAAGAAGTATAACTCCAAAAGAATAAAATCGGTTCATTAATAACCGAATTATGAGGTAACAAACATAAAAAAAACATCCGAATTGATAGTCTCCTTTTGAGAAATCGGTTGAAAATCAGTTCTTGGTGAGTTTCTTCATCACGAAAGAAGTAATTTGATATATTTTAATCGAACAAATAGCTAGTTTAGCATGTTTACTGACAAGTCAGTCAGCCGTAATTCGCTTAATAGTTATGTAGAAATGTCAAGTTTCATTCACAAATTGGTAAAAACGGTCATCAATTTCTACGAGATAAGATATAATTTTATCGGATCACGGGCAAATGCTAGTAATTAACAAAAAGAGTTATTAGCTTGTTTTCATCGATTTTCATTTAGTGATAAAATTTCCTTTAGAAATACTTACTTAACCTGGCCACGCTTCACTGTGACTCATAGGTGCTTACTGTGAGTTATAAGTTACTCGAAAATGCTTAGAATTTTCCGTTTCCGTTGAACCATCGGAACAAAAACTATATGTGCAGCACAGACATGTTTTGTTGTAAATATTAATGTAAATAGATAGTAAGGCAGGATAGAATGTATGTTTCGTTTAGTTCGTAAGTTTTCTGTAATAAATAATGTTCGTTTTCGTCTTTTATTCGCCCTAAGACCTACATACAGCTTTGTTGTATAGAAATAATAAATTGTTGCCTAATAGGCATATTACGAATAAAGCGAGTTCCACGCAGTTGACGACATTACGAGTCGACTCTTGCGAGATAATATTTATATGCGGGAACTCGCAATTACGAAAATCCGAAAAGTGCAAAATTATTTGTTAAAACAAATGTTTTATGATTGTAAATAGTATGTATAATGTAAGTATAAGCCTTAGGCATATGTTTAGACACTTTTCGGTAATATAAAGATAATTAACAGGATAGTACGACCTAAAAAGGCGTACAACTCTGTAATTGTAAGAGTTTCCGAGGTCCTGTAAGAACGAATAATGTATATAACACTCTTGTTTGTTATTATATAAGTTTATTTGTGTTAGATCCTTGTATATAAATAAGAAATAACACATTGTAATTCGTTTTCGGTAGGTCTTAGGGCATTACGTACTTTGTTTTGCATATATTTGTAAAAAGGTAGTACCGTTGCACTCACTAGAGGGCCACACTAGTTAATTAAAGGTAGGAGAAGCTACCTAAGATAAAATTATTAAGATTAGATTACGAAAAGTAGGATTTTAACAAATCCCAGACATTGTGGCTCCACACCCGGCGCCATTTGTCTTTGTAGATTTCCGCCGCTCGTCTGGCCGCGCACTATAAATATCGGAGAGCGCGGCCATACAATCAGTTCCGTTCCAGTTCCGTTCCGATCAAGTTATAGTTTCGTTACGACTCAATAAGTTTCCCAGACAAGTTCCTGGGCTTTAGTATATATCTATAGGGTACCGGCTTTAGAGTAGGGCAGTGTTAGGGCAAGTAGTGGCTCTCCATAGAATAGTTAAACATTTGCAACGGTGCTAGCTTTATTGCTTTATTTCGTTACAATAAAGCACCTTTGCAAGGAAAAGTTGTGGTCTCTGTTTATTCTTCCCGAAAACCCGGCTCACGACCAAAGCACTACGGCTGGTGGGGCATCGAAGAAGAAGAACCAGATATACAGTCCGCTGGCTCCCCCGGCTGTAGTGCACACTATATAAAAACATTTTCCTGTTTAATAGCTATGTTGTAAACAAATATCAAATTAAATTAATATTAAACATTGAATGGAAATATCAAATCAATATTTAGTTTTTTAGTTTTGAAGACACAAATATACAGAAGCTAATTTTTTATATCTAATAAAAGTCTAATTTGAATAAATATTCCAACCGACACGCCCATATAGGTATCTTAAGTAAAGGCAGATGTTAAACGAGTGCATTTATGAAGAAAGCCAACAAAATACGACCACTGAATTCTGTTGTCAATGGTTCGATTCTGACTACCACTCCATTGATTTTAGCTGCTTTCGTCAAATTCTAAACCAGCCTGTGGCAATTTTCCGAGTTCTAAATCAAAGAAAGAGTACTGAAACGTTACGTTCCCGAGTTACGTAAGATCAACATCTCACAGAAGAATATTAGAAAGAAGAACATTTGTGTGAATCAATTTTTTTTTAATTAACTTTGTAGTTTGTAGTAATAGTAGACTTTGTAATTTGTTATTAATAAAAAACAAAAAGCCCTAGATTTGCTTATTGAAAATAATACAGATTTACTATTATTTTTTTTCTCTAAAACCATCTTAAGAAATTAAAAATAATAAAATCTATACTAATATTATAAATCTTTAGAGTTTGTTTGTTTGTTTGTTTGGCTGTACGCGGTAATCTCGAAAACTGCTGAACCGATTTGAATAATTCTTTTGAGTTGGATAACCTGTTTATTGAGGAAGGTTATAGGCTAACAAAGTCCGCGCGGACAAAGTTGGGGGCAACAGCTACTAATAATATATTTTAGGAAAATGCAACAGGATATCTTTTTATTCCAAATCTTTTTCAATTAACAAGACAAGCTTTTTAGTCAAAGGCTATTTTTTTTATAAATAAACTACAAAGCCGTGGGTTTTTTTATTTTTACAAAATTTTTCTCTCATGTCGATACGTGATGAGAAAATTAGATAATTTGAAGATTTATATAATTTTGATAAGTTTACCTTTTTACGTTCAATGTTGTACGCTAATTTTGCGACAAAAAAAATAAGAGTAGTTAAAAACGCAGAACAACGTTTGCCGGGTTACCTAGTTTTTTTATAATTAAGGGTCAAATACGTAGCCCCTTTAGCTGCAGTCATGTTTAAGATGATAATACATTTAGAGACATTTGTATCACTGGTGTGTGAACTTTCAATAAAAAATAGGTTTTGCAATAACATTCTTTAATCTAATATAGTCATACGGGATGAGTATACGATGGCAGACGAAAAAAAACTGTAAGCTTGACTGTAAAAAATAATGAAGCGTTACGACAGGCCCATGTTAGGCATTAAATGTTGTTTTCTGTTGACTTCAATACTACCTGAGCCCCACAAGGCACAAGGGTAAATGGCAAAGTCAAAGTTCTTTCTTAATAAAAGTGCTTCATCTTCCACTGTATTGCTGAATATGAGAAATACTGTGGTCAAATACAAATAATTACTCTGCAGGGATGTCAACTGCGTACAAAGTCGCGGGTACAGCTAGTTGAATTATAAAACTATTTAACAAATGTTTTGTTTAATTTGTATTAACCTATTCTGACAATCCTACCAAAATAGGTAACAATTTTGCACGTTCTAAAGATGATTATCCTCTGTTCCGTTTATCTATCTACTCATGTGTTCCAAATGGTCCCTTCAAAGAGCTGCCCACTCTATTGTCATTTAAAACTTCCATTGTTTAATATCATATTCAATCTACATATTATTTTATTTATATTTTACATTAATCCCCCTGTTGTAAAGGTAGAATAATGAAACACTAATTAAAGTATACGTATAAAGTAGTTATTATAATTAGGAAAATAAGCGAGCATGGTTTTAAACAAATTTAAATAGTTACACAAATACAATGTTTAAAGAAAACCTTGTCGGATAATTTAAGGTGTTATTTGGTACCGCAAATCGCAATACGGTTACATATGTATAAATATTTTATGGATATTAATTAGATTTCTCAATAAAAAAAATAATCTTAAATGGTATTTTCATACATTAAGTATGACAACATCTACATCTCTATTATCTAAGTATGCCGCGCAAGTCGGAAGCTACCAAAGGACACGCGGCGCGTTTAAAGTTCCTTTGTAAAAACTCGAAAAACAAATAGCGCGCCTTCGCGTGGTATTTGTGCGAAAGCCGCCAAAGCGAAACAATGAAACAAACAGCGACAAGGTGTTGTCATTTTTAAAATATTTGCTTGGGAAATAACCGTAAAAATCAGTAAAAATACGAAGATTAAAAAAGCGATATCTTTTTAAAATAAAGTCATTTCAATATTTTTTTCAGTAATGCCTTTAACCAACCTATATGCCTCTTTCGGATCGGACAGGGTTTTCTTTACACACTGTATATCTATATCCTAAACTATTAGATACATACGTACCTCTGTGGTACCTACCTATTTAAAACTATGAATGAAAACGGTATCTTAATAATTCGGGCACCCGAGCTATAAAAGGCATGCTTTATGATTATTTGTGTTAAAACAGCAGTATAAACATAAGTGATTTACACATATTATATTTCTGAACTGGTCTTTTTACTAGCTTTATTTGATACCCATATTGTACGTTAAGAAAATAAATCAACTACCCCTCCCCCCCATTCCGCCATTTGCGGGCATCATTTTGAAAATTTAGATAGCCTATGTCCCTAATACAATTTAGACAAATCCAAAGACACCTCATATGTCAAAAACCGTCCAGCCCTTTGGGCCGTAGAGCTTGCCAAAGAAATGGAAATACATACATACATACATGCGCTCGAAAAACATTACCCTCCTTCAGTCGGGTAATAAAAACTATAACTATTTGCTCTGTGGGCTAGCTTAATCCAGTCACGATTGAATGTTACTGAACGTTAACAATTAATAGCCTAAAATACGTTTCGCAGGATTAAATACAGGATTTTGTACGAAATTGTGCTGGATTTATATCACGTACTACCGATGTGTAGCAAAACTAGCGCTCAAAAATCTTATTATACGTGAAGGAACAGATGACTTCAAAATCTAAATAAAATTACTACACATGCATTTTTACTCGTGAACACGTGGTAAACGTGCCTGTACTCAGAATTAAAGTGAGTGAGATAGCATTAGCAGTTATTAGAATAGTAAGTGCAGGTGCAAGTGAGAGCGCGATACGAGTAGTAGCGATCTGCTGCAGGTAGACAGGGAAGGGTGGGAGATTTCCCGTGCCGAGTGTTGTCACGTAATGACATCGTACTACGTCGTAAAAATTAGCCATTTGTGCTCCGTGAGATTTGAGATTTCTAAATACAATGCGTAAAATAGCCATTTATATTATACAAATAATGAAGAAAAGCAAACCGATCCGGTAACCGAGAAAATCTTTAGTAACTGTCATAACAATAACGGAATTCGCGTTAATTCGTTCAATTAAAACGGATATAATTTAACTTATCAGCTACAATACAGATAACATTACCGTGACGATACTGCTTTGTTAGGAAATTTATCAAACTATTCCATTATTATTTTCCTAAACAAAACTTTTTTTTTACAATTCAAAATAAATATTTTGTAATTAGGTATAACATTTCTTGTTTTTATTCCGTGTTGGTTCGGGCTCATATAAAGAATAGACCAACTGTCGTTCTGAAAGGCAGGTCGTAAAAGGCGACCGATTGGCTATGCGAGTCACTACCATCGTGGCCAATAGGTGATAGAGTTCTGAATTGTCTCGCCCGTGTCTGGTACTATCGCCTTACCTATTCCTGCCACAATAGCGTCAGTGCTAGTCACTGTCGTGTTCCGGTTTGGATATATTTTGAAAATAGCAACGTATTATTAACATTTTGGTGTCTATAGGCGATGGTTGACTCTTTCCATCAGGAGACTCATCTGCTTGTTTGCTATCTTATGATATAAAAAAATATATTTTATACAAAGCTTATATGAGAATCTTTCAATTATAATCTATGATTTATTGTTATAATAGATATCGTTACGTTTTAATAATTAAGAATAGCCATGTTCTGTGAGCGCTAATGGCTAGAACGGCAACAAAAAAGTAACCGACTCACCCGAGTGTGAGGAAAAAGGTACACCAGAGGAAAGTAAGGTTTGAATTACTTTGTTAATCAAGGTAAGCTATTAAGGAAGGATATGTAAAGATCAAACCCTTAATTTATCCCTCCAAATTGAAGACCAACAAAATAATTGCTTGAATTTTGACTCATGCAAGGTAGGTTACCTTTATGCCCTGTACAACTGTCTAAGAATTCTTATATGTTATGTAACATAAATTCACACGCAGTTACAATTAACTTGAATTGATATAACTAGTTTAACCAAATTACGCGAAATTCGAAGGAGTAAAGCTTACGAATACCTTGACCTAGCAGTCCTTGAAATAAGTTATTGCGAAAGGCCCAAAATAATGTTTTTCCGTCATGAAATGGGGACAGGAAAAACGAGGGCCAAAATTATTACTACAGAAAGCAAAGTGAAGAAATTAAAGGTAAGATTTTGGAGGTTTTTATATGTATAAAGAACAAACACCGAAGCTTTGGCCAAATGTCTGCCTACTTTAAATTTCCTCTCACAATTCCACGAATAAACAGAACGATATAACAGAATAGTTACTTCATAATAATCCCCTGTTAACAAAGAACTACGAGTATAATGATATCACCTTTTTATTTCAATCAGGTACTTTGCGTGTTTACTTTTTTTTTTCAGGCAACACCAGTTCCGAGTTGTTTACAAGCCATAGCGTGGCGGACAACGAGGTTGACGACCGCATGCCGCACCACGCCGCCATATTTTTGAAAATAAATAATACAACAGCGCAACGCAATGCGATCGATGAAGCCGCGGCGGCGCGATGGATGGTGGCCAAACATTGCGGCCCACCCTCGCATCCCATGCTGAGTGCCGACCATGCTTTTGTATAACCTCAATGCAGATTGCGATTTTCTGTTAAATCACAACGTGTTTTGAACGATATAAGGCGATCCATACTGATTTATAGCTAGCATTTATGAAATGTACGAATTTATATAACTAACATCATATTAACCTTCCAGCGGTCGCGCGCGATCTCTGAGTCCGCAGCGAACGTATTTTGTTCATTATACCTAAACTATAAATAATAGATCGTTGCGTTTTCGAGATATCCTACGGGGATGAGGTAGTACCCCTCAGGTGCGCTATAGTATTCGTCACATGCACGTGTGCTGCTTTTAGCTTTGTTTGTTGTTGCGGTCTCAGATTTCGCGCGCGACAGTTCGTGTACGAGAAAAATGAAATTCAAACCGGCGGGGTTATCAGGCAACTCGCAATGCGAAATTGTCGTAATTGCTTAGTTATTGCAAGACACATAACAGCCTTGTATATTAGTGACAGTCCTTGCCGCTTGATTAGTTTTGGTGCTGTGACGTTACAAAAAGTGCATCTAGTGACCAGCAAGAAATGGCGATGTTTTTAATGTTTTTTTCGTTATGTTTAAAAGCCATCGCTGATCGCTGGCGGTTTACAAACGTTAGGTGATACGTCTGCGGGGTATTTATTGTTATTTGTTAATAGTTTCTTAGATTTTTTTTGTAAAATATATTTTATATTATAATTTATAAATTTGAGTATTTATTACGTTCTACATGTTACAGGTTACTGTAGCTATTGCGATAGAAAAAATAACCGCAAGACAAAATACAGTTGTTTCAGATGTGGAAAACATGTGTCTAGAACATGTGATTTTTATATGCCGAGAATGTGCGTATCCAGCAAATGACGTGGGTAGTGATGATGAATAGGTTATCTAAATACTCCTAAAAGAATTTTATAATATTTTTTGTTTCTTTTTCTCTTTTATTTTATAAGAATCGAAAGACTTGTTATGAAAATACATTCAAAAATAAATGTGATTATAAATTCCTATAACATAGTGCCATTGATGATAATGTTCTAAGATGTAGTATGCCTATTAGTTAATAAAAACTAAGAAAGAAAATTTCGTGTTGTTTCGTTAAAATATTGATTTATAACGTAGTTTTATGTCACATAAGTAAAACTTTGAGTTTTTGTAGACCTATAAAGTAGTTAATACAAATTAATAAAACTATTAATGAATAATGTTTTTTATTAATATTTATGCAGACAAAAGACTCATTTTTATTATGTACTACACTACACAACGTCATGAAATATTCAAACGTTTCCTCAAACCAGACAAGTTGCGGAATCACAAAACCGCGCGACTGCTATGTTGGCGCAAGGGTGCGACCACTGAAGGACTGCAGAAACCAAATGTTTTTAAATAATATGCATAAGAAATACATTAAATGATTAAAAATAAAACTTAAACTACATTCATGTGACATACATGATAATATGCACATACTACCTATTTCCTTTACGGCTAAAGTCTTTAGAGGAAATGTATATAAAAAATATAAAGTAGCAGTTAATTAAATTTGCAATTTCTTCTAGTAGCAGTTAACTAAATTTGCAATTTCCGCAGAGATTATACACAATACAAATGCTGTATATAACACTTTCCCAATTTCTTTGTATACTACCCCGCAAGGCAGAGTGCATTATTTAAGGGCGCACATTTAGCTACATAATATAATATCAGTGTATATTATGTAGCTAATTACTTCCCTATATTATAGATTTACACTTTTAACATCTTATTTGATTAGGTTTGCATTAAATATAACCATTATACGAATAATAATTTTACATTGGAATATAATTTAAGAAGTAAGGTGATGTCATTAGCTTTTCGCCCACAACACGATAGCAGTCTTAATCACCTGCAGTTGTTTGTTCAAAACAAACTCCGGCAAACAGTTCATCGGACTTAGTTACGCAACATAAATTTTATCGCGAGAACTTTTCGATGTGAGTATTTTTACGAACCAAAATAATTTAATTTTGACAAATTGGTTACCTATTAAAAACTTAAAATTGTGGGTATGGCTTACATTTATTACCTAAAAATGCTAACCCAACAGACATAACCCTTCATTATATTACACAATACACAGTCCACTTCGTTCAGTTGGCTATTGACGAAGGATTCTATAGCTCACGGCTAAAACAGAACGTCCAGTCACTAGGGGTAGTAATTGGACGAATCCCCATTATAAGTCAGCACTAAGTGATGGTTTAGGTTTCCCAACCGTTGACTAATGTTGATTAAACTGTAAATCACGGTTTTTATATCACAGGTTAACATTATTTAAACGCAGTAAAACTGCAGTAATCGACTTCCTATTTCCTGTATCTTCGAAACCTGCATCAGATATTAGCCAAATTAAAATGATACCACACGGGAAATATCCTCCCAAACAAAAAAAGCATTTTCAAAATGTGTTCATAAGTGACTGAGTTCTAAGGTAAAAACATTTAAGAAAACATTCAGCCAAATTGATATCCTGTATCTAAAAGAAATTACATTTCTTCTCATTGGGTATGAGAACAGAAGAAAAAAATTGGCGTTACATTTTAAAAGGTTAATATTTTTTGTTTAAAGATGTTACCATAATAACAATAATTGAAATATAAACATAGTGTAATACTATACATTGATACATGAAGCAAATAATTTATACCCTTTTTTACAACAATTTTACAATAAACGGTGGAGTATGAAAGGTAAAGTTATAGTTTACATCGTGGAGGACTGCAGAAACCTAATATTTTACATGCATGTGCATTTGAAATACATTAAAATAATAAAATTAAACATTACACACACTACATTTATATGACATACATGTTAATATACACACATTTATATTATAAGTAGCTGTTAACTGCGACTTCGTCCGCGCAGACTTCGTTTACTCCGCACAGCTTCTCCCCCGTAGGTGATAGCGTGATAATATGTAGCCTATATGTTGACCCGACCTATTAGTAATATTCATGCAAAATTTGAAGTAAATCCATGCAGTACTATTTGAGTTTACCCCGGACATACATACAAACAGACAAAAATTCTAAAAACTATATTTTTGGCTTCGATATCGATTGTAGATCACGCCCCAAGTTGTATTTTAAAAAAATATTCAATGTACAGTTTTGACTTTCCTACGATTTTATTATATGTATAGATAGACCTTAGCTGACCCGGCAAACGTTGTTCTGCCTTTTTAACTACTCTTTTATTTCTATATTTTCTCACCTTTTAAACCTTCGCTGGTCTTCAACAATTAATTCAAAACCAAAATTAGCCAAATCGATTCAGCCGTTATATATATATATATATATATATATATATATATATATATATATATATATATATATATATATATATATATATATATATATATATATATATATATTGCGAAGACTTGACACCACCTTCGGACAGTACTCGATCAATCTGATCGTGGTATGGCAGTCTTGGTCTTCCTCGGTACCTACATCCTTCCACATTCGCATTGTATATCTGTTTTGTTAACCTTTCATCTACCATTCTTTCTACATGTCCGAACCAACGGAGCATGCCCTTTCTCATCTTTACACCGACACTTTCTTTCAAACCTAACCTCTCTCTCACTTCGACATTACGAATCCGGTCCGCGAGAGTTGTTTCAAAGTATTTTCTTTATAATGGATTAACTCAAAAAATACTAAACCGATTTTAATAATTCTAACGGCCCTGATCGACGGGCGCGTAAAATCGCAGTTTTATGTGTAACCGCTCGCGGTAAATGTATCATTGCAATACCGCGGTTTTATATACCTGGCTCATCAGGTTTCCTACATTTCTTCCACGATTTATCAGATACGACGGGCTTGTTTGCTAGTTATCAGCACCGAGTCGCGAAAAACTATCGTTTTTTAAAACCGCTGCTGCTCGTATGTCGATCAGGGCCTTAACAGTTTTGGAAACCTACATTGTTTTGAGTAACTTAGACTTCTTTTTACTCGACTAAACAAAAAGAAGTATTGGGTCACGCGAACAAAGCCGCGGGCAACAGCTAGTATATCGGAAATAGAGAAGATTTGAATTTTATACGTTTGTTTGTAATGAATACGCAAAAGCTGTGGCACCGACTTTAATATTATTTTGCTAATACAAAGCTACAACTACCCAGTAGCAAAATATGTAAATACTTTTTTATCCGACCCATCAGCAAAATATGTAAATAATGTTACTGGTTTTTGTTGCTATTTTTTGGGTTTTAAAAATTGCAGAATGGCCAAGTAGATATATATTCAATGGAATTAAGGAAGTAACTAAACGAAGACACCACTATGAATTAATTAACGATTTAGCCGATAAAAGTCATTAAAAATTCTCTTATATAACATAAATTAATAATTAGTTTTTTGCACTCTCCTGATTCCCCGTGTCGCTCTAACGTTAGAACCTTGTTGTGCTTTCCTCCTAGTAACTCTGCTGCCTACTCGCACTCCTTTGCGGTACACGCAGTAAGTTTGTGGAACTCTCTACCTAGTGAGATTCGCCTCTGCCAGACTTTTGATTCCTTTAAAAACGCGTCAAAGAACACTTTTTAACTGAACTGTAATTTTCCTTATACCGTATGTATTTTTTTTTTGTACTTTAATATATATATTTAGTTTAGTTATGTAACCATAATATCTTTTTTTTTTGTACACCAAGTCTACTTTATTTGATTTCTTTGTTATCTCCTTTATCGGGTTGGCTGGAAGAAACTCTTTAAGTAGAGATAAGCTCGCCCATTGTACTTATGTTTTAATATTTTTACTCTAATTGTTCTGTGTACAATAAAGTATTAAATAAATAAATAAATAACATAAATTACGTGTCACGTTGTTTGTCCACGATGGACTCCGAAACTACTGATCCGATTTCAATGAAATTTTGTAGATATCTTATCTGTTTGGTCCAACTTAAAAGATAGGATAGTTGTTATCTCGATTTTTTCGGGATAAAAAGTAGCCTATGTACTATTCTAGGTTATTATCTACCTGGGTACCAAATTTTATTCCGATCCGTTAAGTAGTTTTTGCGTGATTGAGTAACAAACATCCATTCATCCATACAAACTTTCGCATTTATAATATTAATATAGATTAATTTTTTCAGTCTTGCCCGAGTTTATTACCATTGCCTTGTCTTTTTCTGACGCAATAGTGGGTTGCCACCGTTTACGTTTTCCGATCGGGAGGGTAAGGTTGCCGGTAATCTTACGCATGGCTTATAACTAATCCATTCAATGCACCACACGAATGATAACGCACAATTAATATATTTGGTGTCTTAGGACGAGGGTAGGCAGGTCTCTTCCCATAGGGAATGCTATTTGTTTTCTATCCAATGATTTAAAACAAATCAATGCATAATGATGTCATCGCACAGTTATCATAAAAAACGTCAGAATGTAGCCAACACAGCTGCAAAATATTGTTTTCGGTATGTTTTGATAAGACTCAAGGTAAGTTACCAATGAGGGAATGCTTATCGCAACAACTAGCGAGAGCTTCTGATTGTAGCATGTTTTTGTTTTACAACAAAGTACTAAAGATAATATTGAATGAATACAAAGAATTAGTTGCCTACAGTCTACATCAGGAGTTACCAACCAAATGCTTATTTACGCGGGAAGGAAAACACATGAAAAGGGTTATAAATTATAAAAAAGGAGTAGCATGTTTAGAAGCTATAATAATAATAACAAGCGTTCGCCCTTCGATCGAAACTCGACAGTAATTTTAATGTTACACTACAAATCTATACATATAATAAAATCGTAGGAAATTCAAAACTGTACATTGAATATTTTTTTAAAAGAATACTTGGGGCGTCTACATTCGATATCGAAGCCAAAAATATAGTTTTTAGAATTTTTGTCTGTTTGTCTGTATGTATGTCTGGGGTAAACTCAAAAAGTACTACGTGGATTTACTTTAAATTTTGCATGAATATTACTAACTGGTCGGGTCAACATATAGGCTACATATTATCACGCTATCACCTACGGGGGAGGAGCTGTGCGGAGTAAACGAAGTCCGCGCGGACGAAGTCGCAGGCAACAACTAGTATTGAATATAAAAATTATACGATAATAGCCTGTAATATGTACGTACGTGGTTGTGTGTCAAACGCATTGTAGTGTGTACTGCGATGCCACCCTCTAAAAAAACAGTTAATCCTCCTCTTAAAAATACCCATGTCAAAGCTCCATGGAAACACGGTGTGAAGGAGATTATTCCAGAATTTTACTGTTGAGGCCAGGAATGTGGGTGAAGACCGAATAGTGTAACAGTAACAGTAGGTGACTAAGCTAATATAACGCAAAGTTTTCGTATAAATCACTACATAGTATAAAACAGTCGCTTTCTCTGCCTGTCCCTATGTATGCTTAAATCTTTAAAACTACGCAACGGATTTTGATGCGGTTTTTTTAATAGGTAGATTGATTCTTGAGAAAGGTTTTAGTATATAAATCTTTCCGATATTTCCACGGGAACAAAAGCTACGCGGGTGAAACCGCGGGCAGGTCGCTAGTTTATTATATTACAACAATATTAAAATTTTAGAATAATATCTGCGCAATAGGGACAGAACCATATTGCAGTGGTTTATGTATTGGCAGCCCAACGTTTCCGCAAATGTTATTGTGATGCTGTTGGTACAAGCCCGCACCTTGCGAGCCAGGAATGTGCACCGCTTGCTTATAGTTGCATAAAATCAAACTACACGCGCTTCAACAAACATCCCTAATGCACGTGAAAAGCGTGATAACTTCAGGAACATCCTATACGCATTACTATACAGGACGCACAAAGCGTTCTATTCTTTTAGCGTATATAATTACTCGCAGACAACTCGGGTGGAAGTATGTACAGAATGCTCTGAAAAGCGTTTGACTTTTTTGAACATCGAAAAAATCTGCTAGCTATCATGTTAGCACGCACAGGCAAGACCCTAAATTCTCTCTCAATGTGTGCATTATCCTTCAGGTCTGAGGGTCTAGATGTCCGGGTTACTTAAAATTCCCAATTCGTTTTTACGATCAACCAATAATTTTTAAGCTACGCCGCCAGGGACGCGCACCGCTTGCTTATACTTAGTTGCAAATAAAAACAATCTACACGCGCTTCAGCGAATATCCTTATACAATGCACATGAAAAGCACGTTAACCTTAAAAGCATCCTAAACGCTTTATTTTCCGCCGTGTTGGTCCCGGCCTCCTTTGTAGAATAGGCCAACTGCCGTTCTGCCAGGCAGGTCGTAAAAGGCGACCGATTGGCTATCGAGTCACTACCATCGTGGCTACTAGGTGGTAGAGTTCTGCATTGTCTCGCCCGGGTCTGGTACCACCGCCTTACCTATTCCTGCCGCAATAGCGTCAGTGCTTGTCGCTGTCGTGTTCCGGTTTGGAGGGTAAGGTAGCCGGTAAACTTATGCATGTGGCATTAGATCTCGCCACAAGATAGCAACGCACCATTAACATCTTTGGTGTCTATAGGCGATGGTTGACTCTTTGCATCAGGAGACCCATCTGCTTGTTTGCTATCTTATGATATAAAAAAATAAAAAAAACATACAGGACGCGTAAGACGTTCTTTGGTTTTCGCGTGTAATTACCCGCAGAGCGCTTTTGTAGACAGAAGGATGTACGAAATGATCTGAAAAGAGTTTGACGCCTTTCGAACATCGAGCAAATCTGCTAGTTGTCAAGTAACCTCGTACACCCAATAGTAGGGGATTTTGGTATTTACTCGAGCGCGTCAGATTAACATAGGGGAGTTACCTCGCATACTGTTCTGAGGCTCTCCACCCTCTATATAGACGCGGGTGACTAGGGAAAAAAAACAAAATTCCGATAACTTCGGCTTCTGGAAATTGTCAGATTATATTTTTTTCGTCATTCTTACATCATTTCCTCTAAGTTAAAAAAAATCAGACGCGCACGAGAATGTCAAGACAACGTTTTCTTTGTAACTTTGTGACCCTCCCACTCCCTTTTGCTACATTTAAATCGTCAGAGTTTTTAAATTTTAATTGGCAATTAACCCACCATACCCTAATCAGACGCGCTTCAGTGTTTCCATGTCACTGACTTTTATTTCACATTTTTTTTTAACTGTAAATTTTTTCCCCACCATTGAAATGAAAAACATTATATAACCTGTTATTTTTCCTATAATTAATCTACAAAATCCAATAGGTCCCTACGACTCTCGAGTAACTACACATTTAGCATCGTGGACTCCCCTACTACAAGACTACCTCAACATCTATCTGCATTATCCTTCAGGCCGGAAGGTCTAGATGTCCAAGTTACTTTTTCTTAATTTGTTTAACCTTAATTACCCTTAAAGAAGCAGTTTTGAATCGTTGAATGTCGTTTGGTATCCCCGTTTAATTTTTCCTGCCGAAACAGCGTCAGTGCTTGTTAGCTAACGTCCTGTTCCGGTTAGGAGGGTAAGGTAGCCGGTAAACTATGTGGCATAATTCCCGTCACACGAATGGATTCGCACCATTACCATCTTTCGTGTCTGTAGGCGATGCATATATCAAAGGAGCCATCTTGTTTGATTTAAAAAAATCAATTTACGCTTTCTAAAATTAAATTGATGATTTTTTTGTGAAATCTGGCGAACGTAATAAAGGATTACAAATACCTATAAGCCAAATTAAATTGCAAGTTCGCACCCGCTTATCAACACGTGTAAGACAAAAGAAATATTAACTTCATTAATTTTTTTATACCATAAGATAGCAAACAAGCAGATGGGTCTCCTGATGGAAAGAGTCAACCATCGCCTATAGACACAAAAGATGTTAATGCTGCGTTGCTATCTTGAGGCGAGGTCTAATGCGACATGTGTAAGTTTACCGGCTACCTTACCCTCCAAACCGGAACACGACAGCGACAAGCACTGACGCTATTGCGGCAGGAATATGTAAGGCGACGGTACCAGACCCAGGCGAGACAATACAGAACTATACCACCTAGTGTACAGCTAAAAGTATTTACTCGAGTTACGCCATCAGTCTGTGTTACAGCTAAAAGTGTTGCTATTGAATGCAAGAATGGATGTAATGCAAAAGCAGACTAGAAGTCGCAGAACTTGACCATCCTGTGCTCATATTATCGTGACCACGATCCGTTCAACTTTTGGTCGTCTTTAAATGTTGCGAAGCAGATAGGTGATCTATTTCCGCAACGGGGAAAACCCTTTCACGTTTTCGAATTGTCCAATTATATTTCCATCTAACTCGTAATCATCTTGCAGATAATTATTACATCTCTCTATCTCTAGATTATACATTTGTTAATCAGATGTAGCTTCATTACACTGAGTTAATTGCAATAAAAATAATTTTAGCCTAACGGCTAAAATTACTTTTTAACAAAAGAATCGTTCAATTCATTAAAATAAATTTGAAACAATATAAAAAATATATTGTTTTAAATTTTTATTTATACAGTCTATTAAATTTAATAAGTAATTAACGAAATTCGGAAAACCTTAATAATAACTTGATATTTTAAGTTTATTCTTTCAAGAAACAGCAGGCAATGTGCTAGCGCGCGTGTAATATATAGTTACACAGTTTACTTTGTAATAAAATAATATTTTTTATTACGTGGATTTGTTGCTATATTATCTTACATATTTTTAATTTAATTTGAAAGTTAATACCGACGGTACATGGTATAATTTCATTGATGTTCTAAAGGCAAAACACGGTGAATATAATTAGACTTTAGAATTTGATTGCTACGGTCTTCGCTAAGTCACATGTTACTGTTTATTCCAAAAAGTGTTGTTCTCTAGAATCAAAAAATAGCGTTGTAGCCTTTGGCGCTATTTTACGACAGGATCGTGTTAATGACGACTTTACGGGCACATTAGGGTCGATAACTCGGTCAATTCATGCCATAAGGACAGACAAATATTTGCAAAACAGTGACGTTAGCCTGTCTGTAACCAATAGCCGATGTTTTTGTATGAATGCAGTAGTCATTTAGCAGAGAAAGTCAATTTACCACTTATTTATATACAGGATAGCAAAGAGGCAGATGGTTGTGCTGATGAAAAGAGACAACTATTGTTTACCCTTTGGTAACTCCTAATAAGTAATGGTTTAGTACTCGATAGCTAAATGTCCAACCATTAATAATGGTGTGTTGTAACCGTGTGGCGGGTATCTTACCCTACTAGAAATTGACGTAATATCGTATTGTCAATTTCTAAGAAATCACAATAATGCGGACTAAAACGAGGGCTTTTACAGTTTCATACTATGAACATTTAAGCCATCATCAATATCAATGACAAATATATATATCTGCACCACACCGTCACCGCGCATAAAAACTTCTCTAAGTACTTACATTTTAGAAGTTGAGTTTTAAATTAAAAAAATAAAATTAAAAAAAAAACATTTTATAAGTTAATAATTCACATTTTATTAAGTTAAAAGCTTAATATTTTACAAACGAGTCCGTGAATCGAAAACTTGTTTTCACAAACCTACAATATTTTTTAAAACCTATCCAACGATATTCCACACAATTGGGTACGTGAAAAAAAAACCAACATTCTCACCGTATATAGGGGACCTACCTTGAAAAAAAATTTTTTCTAGATTTTATGTTACCACTTTGTTGACGTGACTAATCGTGCTAAATTTCAGCTTTCTAGTAGAAAGGATCTCTGAGCAATCGTGCGGACGGACGGACATAGCGAAACCATAAGGATTCCTAGTTTACTTCGGAACCCTAAAAAGGAAGACGCTTCGGTTTCGAAGTGAAACGTGCGTTGTTTGCATAAACTGTGATTTTGTGCTTGGTGCCGGCGTGGGACGTGGGTGGAAGTGTGGTAGATGTGGCTGGATAATTGTGCCGCTGGGGTCTTGTTTTTGTCCATTTATTAAACCGACGTCTTTCTTTTTGGTGCCATCGCGGAGACACGTGAAACACGGAGACGCGGATAGTGGCAAATTTAAATAGACTTTTTTATCAATACAATACTTATACAAGCATCATCATACCCTGATGACAAGCATCATCAGGGTATGATGATGCTTGTATAAGCAAAATCGGTTGGAAATAAATTATAATTGACTTATTGTAAAACAGTACAAGGGTATATTAAATGATAGATATTGTATTTTTAGGGTTTTACGAACTGTCTGATAAAAAGGCAAATGGTCTATTCTTCAAAGGGGTCCGAACTAACCTAACACGCGAGCCCTGGCTACAAAATATAACTGATTAAGCGTGAAGATATACAGTATATTCACCGCTAGTCAATGCTTTTTAATATTATGTTTGTTGTGGGCCAATCAAAATGCATCGCAACTGTAGATTTTGAAGGACATGAATGTGATATGATAGATTTCAGAACTTATACCTAGATTTAAAATACTAGCACTTTAGAATTAAAGATCACAGTGGTTTCGACTTTCGAATGACTAATCAATTAAGGATGTGTCTAATAAGAGCATATAAATATGACACTAATTGGTGATTTCATTAATATGGCAGAGTCATATGTCCTGCCTCGTGAATTAAATGTAATTAATAGATTTGAATGTGTTAACCTCTGCAGCAAATAAAATTCATGCTTATTAACTACGAATTTTGAACAAACAATTATGTAAAGAAGCGACTATGGTATTTAATTTGCTAATTTTCCGTGAAATGTTTTATGGAACTGGAATGGAAGCATTTATTGCTTCACCCTCCATAGAGTGAAGTGCTGTTCGACTCTCCTGAATATGCTTCGGTTGCGAAGTTAAACGTGCGTTGAGTACACAATTTGTGTGTACTGCCCTTTGCTTTTGATGTAGAAGAAAGTGTGGTGGAAATGGGTGGACTATTGTGCCGCTGTGGTCTTCTCTAATTTCAGACCTTGGATAAGATCCAAGGTCTGAAATCCAAGCCCCATCCCTTACAATACCTTTCATTCCTGTTGCATCACAGCAGTTCTATATAACATTTCGGAAAATTTGCAAATTAAATACCGTGAAGCTTCTTTAAATTATGGATTTTCGCAAAGTAACGCCTGAATCTATTTAATAAATGAACAATTGTGTTTTACGGATTTTTTAACATCAAAGCCTTAAAGAAACGACGAGTCTAATATAGCTAAGCTAATCGTAGTAAAAATGGGCATATAAGTTAGGTTATGCTAAAACTGTACTTAAATGTTCTCATGCGTAGGTACATAGGTATACAACGTCAGATCTACCCAAAAGAATATATCCAACAGAACATCGATTATTTACTTTTACAACTTTAAAATTATTTACTTTTACAACTTTACTATAATAAATTTACGAAAGTGTATCTGTCTGTATGGTACGTTTTAACGGTTAAACCACTGAACGGGTTTTAATGGAATTTGACAAGGATATAGTCAAATACCCCGGGTATAAATACAGGTTTAACTTTTGAGTGAAACTTCTTTAGAATCGTTGTGATTTGTAATACTTTGAAACGGAAATGCGTCACGATGAGAAACAAACACATAAGCCGACGACAGAATCAGAATACATTTTTTTATAATTTAAATATCATATATTTAATGGTTCCAAAACCGATACACACAGTACAACTGAAGAGATTTGGCTGCAACTTCATAGTTCTAAAAATTATCTTCACGCCCGTATCCCCGAGGAAGTAGGCAGAGGTTCAAGTGCAACCACGATTACCCGAAGGTACTTAGTTCAACAATGTCAACCAGACACTTATCCAATCCCGGGCAACGTTGTTTTCAGAAAAATATACATATACTCATAGATATATTACACGTCCTCAAAGCATATATTTAATGCAAATAAAGAAGTTATTATTATTGTTATAATATTTGTTAAAAATATATTTAAAATTTGCTTTTGTGATTTTGCTTTTGGGAATTAAATAAATCATTATTTTGCAGTACACATCAATTAAACCTAATCTAGTTTATTCACCGAAATTCGCACTTAATCTGAAAACTTCACAGGATTTTTCAATTTAATGTCTGTTCGTGTTAAATTTGTTCCTATATAAATTCATTTCACTCATACTCAAACAAAAAATACATCCATCCTTTCACATAAAGAACGACCATAGTTGCAAAACATTGCAGGGGAAATCCCTACAATGCTTCTCGTTCACATTTCATATTGCTATACGTTATAAAATCTCGAATTGAGCGGATCAATAAGAAAATTTAGAGGGTGGATTGAAAAGTATTCGCGGCCTAACCAAAAAAATAAACACATACTAAATCAGTTATATTTTTATTTTTTTACATAATCACCATCAAGTTCGATGCACTTTTGCCATCTCCCATTCAAAGCATTTAGACCGTTGAAAAAAAAATGATTCTTCCTTAGAGTCAAAATATGCCTCTACTGCTGTTTTGACTTCGTCGTTTGTCGAAAATCTTTGACTTCCCAAGTGCTTTTTTAGGTTAGGGAACATAAAGAAGTCTGACGGTACCTGATCAAGTGAATAAGGCGGATGCGGTAATAGTTCAAAGCCACAATTGTGGATTTCAGGCATTGATTGCACATACGTGTGAACACGGGCGTTATCTTGATGAAACAGGACTTTTCTTCTGAGCATTCCTGGCGTTTTTCTTTTATTTCCTATCGTAAACGACGTAGTGAGAGACAATAGTAATCAGAATCAGTCATAATCACACACTTCGAGTCCCAGAATAGAATAGAATAGAATATATTTAATTTGCATGAAAATGGGTTACAGTTAATAGGTGTTACATTTCTTAATATTGAAGCCATACCTTATTTGCCGACGCCTTAGCCTTACGCCTTAGCCTACGAAGCGCCTTAGCCTTTTGGAGGGGTGGTGAATCAGGTTTTCTCCAGTGTTTTGATTGTTGTTTTGTTTCTGGCGTACAGTAATGAACCCATGTTTCGTCCATTGAAACAAAACGATTCAAAAAATCATCATCGGCTTCAAATAACTCCAAACAGTCCCGTGAAATAGTCAATCGCGTCTTTTTTTGTTGAGCTGAAAGCAGTCGCGGAACCCACCTCGCTGACACTTTGTGGAAACCCTATTCGTTGACTATGAAGTTTTGAGTTCGTTCATAAGAGATGCCTATAATTTCGGCTATCTCTCTAATTTAATCTGCGGTCTCCCATAATTAATCTCCATTAGGAGACCCACCTGCTTGTAAACCCTAACCCTGTAAAGACTGATGTTTTTGTATGTGCAATGTGTAAAAAACGTATCTATATATACATATAATAAAATCGTAGGAAAGCCAATGTATGTCCGAGGTAAACTCAAAAGTACTGCATGGATTTACTTCAAATTTTGCATGAATATTACTAACAGGTCGGGTCAACATATAGGCTACATATTATCCCGCTATCACCTACGGGGAAGGAGCTGTGTGGAGTAAACGAAGTCCACGCGAACGAAGTCGCGAGCAACAGCTAGTTTACAATATAGTAGTTTTCTCGCTGTGTCGTCTTATATTTGTCACAATGTACAATAGGGATATTGATTGACATGTCATCCTTTACAGTCTACTATCTATACCCTTGTTTACACCTCACAAATAGTGACAATGCATTCAAAGTATTGTGCACGAATCTTGTGCGTGGTCAGACTGCACACACTTACAAGGCACGCGTATAATCACGGTTTGCAATTAAAATTTTACAACGCCATAAAATAGTCATCACGATAGTATTCCGCGAGATAACGTTAAAAATGTTTCTGCTTGATAACAAAATTGTTATTCAGAAATAATAATCCTGAAATGAGATTACATCTATTTATACATTACAATGCAGTAAATGTATCTGAGCGCTTTAAGGATTTTTTCTATAAAACTCGACTTCGTGAACTTAAATTCCAATTCTCGGCGTGGGGGGCATCATCGTCAAAGAATTAACAGTATCTAAAAGAATATCAAAAATATACATACAATAAGTATCTAATCAAAAAACAAAATCTCTGAATCGTGGTCTAAACTTATTTGGCTGAGATGACGAGTTCCTGATCGCGATCACCAGGTCGGGCAAGTGTTATAAGGTTTTTTCCAACTTTCAAAAGGACACTTGATTTATATTTATTTATATTTACGAATTTTTAATTAATGTTACAACAAAACTAAAATTAGAAAAGGTTGTTTATATTATTTTTATTATATTATTATCTCTAAATAGCTCTGTACAAAAATGTCAATTTTCCTAATAAATTAATATACATACCCCAACCGCAAACATTTTAATTGAAGCTCCATTCAAACAACCATCTTAGGTTACGCGTTACCCTCCCAAACATACAAAGGAGTTTCAAAGTCAGTTACAAAGATTAAAAAGCATACAGGCGGATTGATAACCTCATCCTTTTGGAAAGTCGGTCGAAAAATAAACCTACAGACACCTCAAATAACAAAAATCCTTGGCTAAACAATATCTCAAATCATACAAACAGGAAAGCTGTGACAGATGTAGTTTAAAACCATTTTAAAACCAAATTGCCTTAAATATACAATTTCCGGAGATGTTGTAGTACTATTAATATTAATAAACCAATAAAGGTTATCATTTAAATATTGCTTCTAGATCTGGATGTTAGCCTAATCGGCTCTGATCATGGGGTCCTGGGTTCAATCCCCGGATGGGACAAAAGTGTTGTTAAGGTTTTACGAGGATTTTTCTCAAAAAACTAAATTCTTAATAGCTACTTTGAAGAATATGCCAACTGCCATTCTGCCAGGCAGGCAGGCATATTACATTCTGGCCTTACTACAAGTGGATACTAAAATATCATGAATACAAATTTAATAATTTATAAAAACAAAAGCAGTATAATTTTTTTAGTTGTTGATGCAGGTAGAGCAAGCAATTATCTATAAAATGATATAGAATTTATTTGGAGTAATTGTGAGGTTTTCTCTAAAAAAGGAGGCAAACATCTTATCCTTAGCGTATTAACTATTAATATATATCTATACATATAATTCATATGTATATCTATTATCTATGCATATAATACCCTGATTCCGAACAAAATTCAGTTTATCACTTGTGCATTATCTGTACATATAATAAAATCGTAGGAAAGTCAAAACTGTACATTGAATATTTTTTTAAAAGAATTCTTGGGGCTTGATCTACATATATCGTAGCCAAAAATATAGTTTTTAGAATTTTTGTCTGTTTGTCTGTATGTATGTCCAGGGTAAACTCAAAAAGTAATGCATGGATTTACTTCAAATTTTGCATGAATATAACTAACAGGTCGGGTCAATATATAGGCTACATATTATTACGCTATCACCTAGCGGCCAGGTGCTGTGCGGAGTAAACGAAGTCCGCGCGGACGAAGTCGCTGGCAACAGCTAGTACATAATAATACTTAATACTGAGCAAAGTATAGGTACCTTTGTTTAATAATAAATAGCTTAATATGTTGGTTGAAAATGTTAACCAGCCCAAAACTAACTTTATGTGAATCTTTTAAGTTAATTAAAGCAATATTAACGATTACGAATGAAAATGCCTTTAGGCCTTCTTATGCATTGAAAAGTATTACACATTTGTTTTTGGGTACCTATTTTCGTTCTGTGTTTGCTCAGATTTTTTTGCAATCTCGCCTAATTTGAGCTCTGCCATCAAACTGAATCTCAAATATGTGGCTCCGGTATCCCTTGGATACAGACGGATGTGATAAAATATGTTAACAGCTTTCGCGGTGGTACCTAAAGCCCAGCTAATTCATCAAACGTAGTGTTTTATGTGTCAGATTGCAGCGGGAATTGGGTACGAGACGTTGCAGAATTCTGCCTCCTAACAATCAGATGTCATAACAGTTAGTTACACTTTTAAATCTTTTACAAGCTAGCGGGAAAGCAGATTGTCTAAAGTTTGGTGGGGTACTTGAGGAGGAGGGGGTAATAGAGATAAAAAACTATCCTATTTTAAATTGGACCACGTATGGTCCAATTTATTTTGTTGATATCTACAACAGTAGATATCCACAAAATTTCCACCACTAAGTTAGACCAAACAGATTGATATTTACAAAATTTCATTGAAATCGGTTCAGTAGTTTCGGAGTCCATCGCGGACAAACAACGTGACACGTAATTTATATATTAATATCACTACATAGTATAAAACAAAGTCGCTTTCTCTGTCTGTCCGTATGTCCTTGTTTGCTTAAATCTTTAAAACTACGCAGTGGATTATGATGCGGTTTTTTTTAATAGATAGATTGATTCTTGAGGAAGGTTCAAGTAATAAAAGTAAATAACCTTTCCGATATTCCCACGGGAACAAAAGCTATGCAGGTGAAACCGCGTGCAGGTCGCTAGTATACTACAAAGGGAAAATTAAATCACCACGGACTTATAAGCCTCCGCTGTCTGTCTGTCTGTCACCAGGCTGTATCTCATAAAGCGTGATAGCTAGAAAGCTGAAATTTTCACAAATTATGTATTTCCGGTGCAGCTATAACAACAAATACTAAAAATGAAAATGTTAAAGGTCCCCGTACAATAAACGTGTTTTTTTTTCGTAATTTTTGCTATGATGGTACGGAACCCTTCGTGCGCGACTCCGACTCGCACTTGGCCGGTTTTATTTGGTTTATTATCAGAATTTGGTTTCGAAATCTAGGATTTTTTAACATATATTTAGCATGAAATCATAATCTAATCGCAGTAAAGCTGCAACAGCCCCCTTTATCTCTGGAATACTGAATATCTTCACAAAATTTACATGGAACCAATCTCAAACAAAAAATATTTTTTCTAATCGTGACGTAGATATGATCAAACATACATAAAAACATTTATCCGAACTGAGAACCTCCTCCTTTTTGGGAAGTCGGTTGAAAACACTCGGAAAATACAACCGAAGACTTGGTAAATTTTTGATACGGTTGGTTGGACCTATCCATTTTATCGTGTTAAACTCATATGGAATTCTGTTAAATGGTAAACAAACCATCTAGTTTGTGTTAATGAGACGTTGAAAAAAAGTACATGTTAGGTAGGTAGGTTTTTACTATTTGAGTTTAGAAACTATTTTTTGCTGTATGGGTAATTAGTTACCTATTAGTTTCATAACATAATTAAATATACGTCGCAACGTAGTAATTTTAAGTCTAACCTATCTAATCCCGTTTTTGCAACGAAAATCAAATCATCGAAACCTATATAATAAAATACAATATAATAATAATTAGAACCGATTAATATACAATAACATGATCAATTTTAAGAATTACCAATGGCGTGTTGTCTGTTGATGATAAATTGGTGGACTGGAATGCGGTAACTGTGGCGGTATGCTCTCACTTCACAACTCAGTTATTGAACTTAGATTTTTCTAAGTAGAAAGTAAGTACTAGTAGACTATTATAAAGGAGTAAAGACCGACTTTCCCCTGTAGTTTTCTTAGTCTTAGGTATCTTCTCAACATCCATTCACGATAAATTTAAATTAGTCCAGTAAAAAGTTTAATGAAACCATGATCTGACCAGTTTTGGCGCAATGAGTAAAAATGTGTTCATTAATACTTAAATAATGATATCATGAAAGAAATTTTGATTTAAATTTTGGGGAAAGGGATGAAAAAAATAAAAAAAGGGTTGAAAAATGCCTTTTTTTTAAATAACTTAATAACGGTAGGAAATAGAAAAAAAAGTTTCAAGTAAAAGTTGTAGAGAAAAAAATTCTACACAAAAAAGTTCCTTTTCATTTTTTTGTTATCTGCTTTAGTTTAGCTACAAAAAATAAAAATTAAATTTGCTTTGTAATTAATTATAAAAACTTACCAGAATTATTACGGCCCTGTACCATGCAGCGCGCGCATCACATAAATATGTACTAACACTACTACATATGTTTTCCCATATTTATATATTTTTACATATTTTACTACTAATTTAATTTTTATTTTTTGTAGCTAAATTAAAGCAGATAACAAAAAAATGAAGAGGAACTTTTTTGTGTAAAATTTTTTTCTCTACAACTTTTACTTGACACTTTTTTTTCTATTTCCTACCGTTATTAAGTTATTTAAAAAAAAGGCATTTTTCAACCCTTTTTTTATTTTTTTCATCCCTTTCCCCTAAATTTAAATCAAAATTTCTTTCATGATATCATTATTTAAGTATTAATGAACACATTTTTACTCATTGCGCCAAAACTGATCAGATCATGGTTTCATTAAACTTTTTACTGGACTAAATGCCGTGACGTAGCTGTTATTTGTTATGAAGAACGCACGTAGAGCTACGTTAGAGGACCGCTTGCGCTGCCTTGACGGTCGACGCTTCTACGCCGCGCCACGCGCAGAGAAAGAAGGGCATGTTGACGTTGTTTACACCACAGTACCACGTGGTGATTGTATACGGCGTCACGTGGGTTGATATACCTGTACTATTTAATGAAGACGCAGTTTATACCTATACACTAAACTAGATAAATCTCCCAGTGTGATCGAGTTATTACCTTAGCTCGATGACTGCCGTGGCTATCTGTTGCTCACAACACTAACACCGAGTTTTTTTTAGTATTACATCAAAGAAACAAATATGTTTTTCACTATCTCACCGGTATAGGTCACTGATATGTATTTTTCTTATAAAAACAACACTGTAATCTATATTGTATACACTGCGCGCGGGGACTACGGACAACATTCACAAGTTATCACGAACGACGCGCGCAAACGACTGGCCGACCGCCGAAGCCCGGCGGAGGGACGGGACGGGAAGTGGTGTGCGCGGGGTCGTGCCGTCGACCCAGTCGAGGAATGCGGCTCGCCCGTTTTCGCGGTATATTTTTTTGATCAGTCCAGGGGGCGATCACAATCCAAAGCATGGCGATTGGTGACCCACTTGCTCTTCAATTTATTTATCATACGAGAAGCAAAACTTTGTACCCCTTTTTAAAACAATCACGCGAACATGACCGTTCGTGTGATTGTCTTTGGCACAGTTAAAGTTTACGTTGCAAAGAACTGCAGGGACCTAATATTTTTAAATAATATTTATTAGAAACACATTAAATCAATAAAAAAATTAAGTTAAGAGTTTGATTAGTCTTTGGTCGAATTTCGACCACAGGGCGATCGTTAGTTTACGTATATTGAACACCAACACAATTTAATATCTGCTTAATACTAGATTACCATTAAACATTTCATACCAGTCAAACATAATAATAAATAAATAATAATAATAAATAAATATTCACGGGACAAATTACACTTACTGATCTAACCCCAAAGTAGCAAATATTTGCTTATGTTATGGGTGTTAGTCAACGATACTAATACATAGAAATACATATATAAATACCAGAATATATATATAATAAACACCCAAACCCGGAAATACAAACATTTATGCTCATCACACAAATGTTTGTCCCCGTCGGGATCGAACCGGAGTCCTGTTGATTCACTGATTATTCTGATGGAAAAAGAGCGGTGGTCGCATCGCTTGTAGATATTAAAGATGTTAATGGTGCGTTGCTCGTCACAATCGTTAAGCCACGTCATATACTGTATTATATTTTCTTGTACCTATTAGCGATTTTTAACTACATAGGACTAATAAGCAAAAGCGTCGCTGTTTATTTTGTTAGATAGAATGTTATGTATGCACACGTCGAGTTTTCCCACAATTTAGCAGTTTGTTGACCCTTCGTCATATTAACTAGCCCTAACCACTATTACTCACTACCGATCACGGCTCTGCCTGCTCTGAGGTGTTCTCCAAATTACGTATGCTTCAAAATTTCTTTGACTATCCACGACGAAGAGGTTTCTAATAAATATAAGTGCTATAACATTATACACGGCTATTTTTCTGACGATTTGAACCAAACTAAATTTGATAAAACTCATAAGGGCCAAATACTTATTTTGTTAATAAATATTTTCGAATAATAACAATCTGGTTAATCTATTCTATATACATATAATAAAATCGTAGGAAACTCAATGTATGTCCGGGGTAAACTCAAAAAGTACTGCATGGATTTACTTCAAATTTTGCGTGAATATTACTAACAGGTCGGGTCAACATATAGGCTACATATTATCACGCTATCACCTACGGGAGAGGAGCTGTGCGGAGTAAACGAAGTCCACACGAACGAAGTTGCGGGCAACAGCTAGTACTTAATAGTAAGATTACCTGCTATATAGATGAGGCCGCGTCTTTATTAATGATAGTAGGTGGTATTTTCCCGTGGCATAAATTGAAATATTTTTCCATGGTTATTATGCTACTTCGATTCCAAGGCCACTTAAAAGCACATAAACACCATACACACGTTTCAAAATTCCAATGTAAATGGGCACAGCATATAATAATATATAATCACTAGTAAATGAGATCCGTAAAATGTAAATATTGACAGGAAAAATATTATGCCATTGTCCTATACATGATTTCTGTGGCCATGTCATTTACCAAAGAGTATTTATATATTAAAGAGTATATAAAACTACGTCCTATTAATTTTAATCATTATGACCTTTATCATAATTCCATGCATAGATAAAGGTTTATATACTCAAAGATTCCGTGAAAATGACCACCACAGAACAAATATGACCTTGTTATACACTACAAAGTATAATAACGCCAGATTCTTATTGAGGTAGGCAGAGTAAACCGAATGCCATAAGACGTTCCGGTTTAATACGATTCACCGGATTGTCGGTTTGCTAGATAGATTATGATCTCTATCGCCGCATTTTTCTTCTTTATAAACCGGAACGACAGCTTCAAATGCTAAGAAGCATTGCGTTGCTAACATTCTACTACCTGAATCCGAACTGAAACTAAACACTAAGCTAGACCTAGAGCAAGGTGGTAGAGATCTGCATTGCCTTGTCCGGGCCTGGTACCACCGCCTTAGCCATTCCTGCAAAAATAGCTCCAGTGCATATCATTGTCGTGTTTCTGTTTGGGGGTTTAAATAGCCGGTAAACTTATACATGTGGTATTAAGACATCGCCACAAGGATTTCATTAACATCTGGTGTATTGTATATAGACTATGGTTGTCTCTTTCTATCAGGAGAACCTACTGCTTGTTTGCTATCTTATGATATGAAAAAAAGGTTGATAGATTTTCAGCGCCCTTTGTTCGAAATTTCCATCATTTACAAACGATGCAATGGGACGCCGATGCACATACCCGCACGAAACCTAGCGAGCGATTCTATAAAGGTGCTATCAAAATTTTATTATTAGCTCTAAATTATGACTTAGGTTTGTAAATTAAGCGTCTTCTGCCACCCCGTTCCTCTCGCTCTACCCTAGAAAATACCCTAAAATAAAACTCATAATCATTTTTGCTTAATCTGGAAATCAAACCTTCATGATACATTACCCTCTGATAGAATCTATATTAATATTATAAATGC
Source organism: Apodemia mormo (assembly GCA_036924255.1). NCBI lineage: Eukaryota > Metazoa > Arthropoda > Insecta > Lepidoptera > Riodinidae > Apodemia > Apodemia mormo. The sequence continues at coordinate 36,162,871 of JAUPFN010000002.1, forward strand.
GAAAGTTTGGATGTATGGATGGATGTTTGGATGGATGTTTGTTACTCAATCACGCAAAAACTACCGAACGGATTTGAATGAAATTTGGTACACAGGTAGATTACGATCTGGAATAGCACATAGGCTACTTTCTATCCCGGAAAAATTAGGTGATCCCGCGGGATTCACCAAAAACTTTTATTATGCAGCGGGCTGCACGCTGCAGCTAGTATATAATAAAGATAGACAGATTCTGTATAAAGGTATACTGTTATTCAGAGTCAGTACAAAAGTTCCTCTTACTTAAAAGGGGCACAAAAAAATTAATATTTCAGCGAAAAAAAATAGCGAGTTGATGCCAAAAATTTTCATATAATAAATTCATATTTTGTGTTTGTTTTTCAATCATTATTAAGTAAGGTCCAATTGTTGTAAGAAACGATTTTTTTCTAAATTTGAAGCTAAAATGATGCGCGAGCAAATTAAAATAGCAAGTCCCGTCCTGTCCGACTCGGAATTCGATTCCGGGTCGGGCAATTCAAAAAAATGTGTTTTTTTCATTTTTCTGATATGTTGCCCGGGATTGAAAAAAGTGCCTGGTTGGCGATAGACTGGCCACCTATCACATTTTGGGACTAATGGCCAATTGCATTAACATTAGGTATGCAGGTATGCTGTCACTTTTAGTCTCAAACGAAAAAATGTGACAGCATGTTACCAAAGACTGTCCTAAGCTAAGACAAGGTTGGTGCAATTAGCCATAAGTATCTTCGGCTAATCGTGGGTGCACTTGTACCTCTGCCTAACTTTTCGGGGATAAGGGCGTGAAGATACTTTTTCTTTTCAAAATTACCCTATTTATGTTCAAAGCTCTAAAAAGCTGCCCAATTAGTTAACAGAATACAACGTGGGCATTATCCGTTCTTCGGTGATGGTTTGGTGGGGTGTTTGCTATGAAGGAGTGACTGATCCATATTTTTGTGAAAAAAGTATTGAACATCGGCACAAGTGTATCAAGGTACCATTCTTGAGAAGGTGGTTAAGTTCCTTAACAACACCATCAGCACGCTTAGGCGCCGGGTCATAAAGGTCGATTTACCCAATCTTGGTTACAAACTAATGTTCCAAATTTCATCAGAGCTGAAGACTGGCCGCCATCTAGTCCTGACCTTAATCCACTGGATTATGATTTATGATCAGTTTTAGAGGGTAGGTATGATTTGCTCTAAATGCCATGATAATTTGGAGTCCTTAAAACAATCCATACGATAGGCACTGAAGATTTTTCCCATGGAAGGAGTGCATGCTTCTATTGCAAACTGGCCACAAGATTTAAAGAACACTGTTGTAGCCAATGGAGACCACTTCGAATAAGCTTTATATATTTTTAATGGTTTTGTATTAATGTATTAAAATAGCGCACTGTTAATAGTGATAAATGTTACGAGAATTTCCGGGGTTCTAGTTAGTTTCATTTCATTTGTTTTTGTTGCTTTCCTTAGTTTTGGTGCCGTTACTGTAGTCACACCATGAAGTATTAGACAGCTTCATAAGATTCTACACATAAATATCACATAAATTACATTAAATTATTTCTTCTTTCCATTACATTCTTAATCGAAAGAGATAATCATCGCAATATACACCAATGATTTAAAAGTGCGCTGTCATCCGCGTGGCGGATTTAATTTGACCGCCCCGTTGGTCGAGTGGTTAGTGACCCTGACTACGCAATCAACGGGGTTCGGGTTTGATCCCCGACGGGGACAAGCATTTGTGTGATGAGCATAAATGTTTGTATTTCCGGGTTTGGGTGTTTATTATATATATTCTGGTATTAATATATGTATTTCTATGTATTAGTATCGTTGACTAACACCCATAACACAAGCAAATATTTGCTTACTTTGGGGTTAGATCAGTAAGTGTAATTTGTCCCGTGAATATTTATTTATTTATTTATGCATAAGTTTACCGAAAGTGAGATTTTATTGTTATTTCCTACTAGCTTAACCGCTTTTTCGATAGCTTGAAGTTTATTTTCTGTTCCTGAAGAACGGTAGTTGTTTCCTTAATATTCTTTTCTTCATTTCCCGTGTATTTTTCTGTACCCTAAACTACTGGAGCGATCTGGGCCCTGTTTAAGAAACGTTACAATTTGACAATTTTGTAAATAAGTGACTTATTTATTTAGTTGTATAACAAGTGCCGTTTAATAAACCTAAATAAAAATAAATCATCTAAAAAGTATACACGTAAAAATCTTTTAAATATTACAATTATAAATGCTGTAATAAACATTTACATAATAATATGTAGATAACGCCTCTAGGTTTCGATAAAATATTGTATCTACAATTAGTAGATGCAAATTATAAAATGAATATACAATGCCAACCGAGTCGATCATTTTTGAGTTCTAAAATGTTATTTTAATTACATAATCGGTAGGTTAAAAATATCGAAGTAATATTAAAAAAAATTTTTTCAAAAATTTTTGCTATTGATAAATCTCGAATATATCGATCGATTTCGATCTAATTTACGGCATTTTACGTAGTTTTTTAAAGATGATTAGATTTTTTAATCAATCCGTATCCTTAGCCTTAGCCTTAGTTATTTTAATAAAAATATGAAGTAAGTTTATTGTAAACAACACAACTTTGATATCTGAAAAGCTGTAACTTTTGGAAACTTGATTCGATTTCAATTTTATATCCCTGTTGATTTAATATCTAAAATTAGATTCTGGAGGATATAATTTGCGGCGTAAGGTTTAATTTTTTATTATGTACTAATAAGAGTTTTAATTATAATACCAAAACGCCTGACTGATATAAAAAACCCTTTATGAACAAAAATGTTAAAATGGCTGTTTGAGGATTTTCACTTTAATAATATAATTTTAAAAAAAATCGCGTGTGAGCTCGGTAGAAGTGAAACTATTGATTGATGTAGAAACCACGGAATTATTATAGACTATAATAATTCCGTGATTATAGAGAACGAAATAAAAATTTGCAGTAAAATGTCTTTGGTTGTGCTATTTGAATCTACTGGTTTTTGGAACCATTAAAATTTTAAATCTCTAATATGTTGATATTATATCTTAGTATAAGGAAACTGCTAGATATAAAATAACTAAGGAAAAAAACGTGTACTGTCTCGTCTCAAGTAATGGCGGACTAAGTAGAGCTGTCTACATAACAATCGACAAAATCCCAAAATTTAAATCTAAAAGACATTGACATTTTATCGATATCTTCAATATAATTTTTACCCAAATAGGATTGAGATTAGCATACTGGTTAAAATTTAAACACAGAACATGAAGACGTTGTATTTACAAATCGATGATGATATGATTTTACGATTTGTACGAACACATATCGATTTGATGTGTTCAGATGCAATAAAAATTGGTAAAGTGCGTGTCGCTTTCATCTGGAAACTAAAGCGAAACTAGCGTCTAAAAAGCTCGGTGTGCTCAGCAGAGCGAAGCAGTACTGCTTGCCGGCCCATCGCCTCCAACTTTATAAGGTGCAAATTCAGCCTCACATGAAGTACTGTTCTCATCTCTGGGCCGGAGCTCCCTAGTACCAGCTTCTTCCACTTGATCGCATTCAACGTAGAGCTGTTCGAATCGTTGACGATCAGGCTATTTCGAAACGGCTTGACTTTTTAGCATTACGCAGAAACGTAGGTTCTATCATGGAGAGTGTTCCGACGAGTTGTTTGGATTAATTCCTGCCGCTGAATTCCATCATCGGACGTCGCGTCAAAATTTAAAGCTCCATCCTCACCATCTCGATGTCTGGACACTCACAACCGTGCGGTTCTTCCGGCAATTTTTGCCTGACACTACTCACACTAAATCACAACGATTCTAACGAAGTTTTACTTCAAAACTTCTATAGAGACAAGGCCTTACCTTTCAGAATGAGTTTGTTAAGGCGAGGCATCACGACAAACGGGAAAAACTGGCGCGTTTTTTTTGTATTGATTGTTAAATAGCAATTTTACAAAAATTACACGATATACCTGAAGAATGTGCTCATTATATGATAGAATGTACTTTACTCGATCATATTAAATTCCGAAAACAGGCTAAAAAAATCTCTAAAACAAATAGTTTGTTAATAATTTTCTAATCTTCCACATGATTTTTATGTGGTGATATTTAGTTGTAAATACAAAAAAGAATGTGCTAAATTTTAGTTTTCAGCTGAAGTCCTATATTTATTTATCCGAAAATTAACACGTTTCCCAGCGGTTTCAGAACATACCGCGTCGCCCATTTCCTATAGAATTGACGCGCGTCGAAATACCTCGCCTTAACCTAAAATCAAACTTGACAAACAGTGTGTTGGTTATTTTTTATTTTTCCCCATGGGGCTACCATGGGGAAAAAATAAAAAACAACCAACGGGTTCCCCTTAAAGAATAGACCATCCGCCATTTTGCCAGGTGGTTCGTAAAAGGTGAACACTTGGTGACTCGACCAAACGTGTGGTCAAGTCACCGTCGCGACTACTGCGGTAGAATTCTCTCGACCGGGTCTGGTATCATTGTCTTACCTATTCCTACTACAATAACGTCAGTACTTGCCACTGTTGTGTTCTGGTTTGGAGGGTAAAGAGCCGGTTAACTTTGCATGTGGCTTCCAACCTCGCTACACGGATATAATAACGCACCATTAACATCTTTGGTGTCTTTAGGCGATCGTTTCTCTTTCCATCAGCCGAGCCATCTGCTTGTTTGTTAATTCATGATATAAAAAAAACGTTAATGAAAACGTTAATGAGCAAGGAAATACACCCGGGGAAATAGAATGAACAAGTGGGTACTTAACTGCTAATATGAGTATTTAAAAGATAAATGCATATATTCATTGCAAACGTTTAATAAAGCATGTTATATAAACAAATTACCCATGAACAAGTTTGAATAACAAAATTTAAATATTGCTAATTCAACAAGGCGAAATGTATCAAAACAACATTCTCTACAATGCCGACTAATATTGTGAGCTAGATTTAATAATGTAGGTATTTAATATACATTTGTGATATTGCATTTACATAATCATATACGTATCTTGTTGTTAATTGCACCTTGTGTAGTCATTGATATAAAAAAACCCAAGATGCACAGTACCGAACAAAACTGACATTCAAGTGTATTTAAATAGTTATAGATATGGCAAAAACATATGTCTTTGCATATCCAACCTTAAGCGCAAGATTTATAGTTGTTTTTTAATTAAAGCAATGTATATTGTACGGTGGCAAAAAAAAAATTGACAATGTCGCGACCGACGCGATTCTTCTTGAAATTAGCGCACGCTCATTTTTGGAGGACGTTTTTGAGACACTGATTGTGTATCTTGGATTTTTTATATCAACGTGTATAGTATATTTATTATCGAAAAGAGCAACCGCATGTGTCTTGCCAGTATCTTACAGAAATAGCCTAATTTTTTTAACCCCTTAATAAGTTTCAGGTGTGTATCTGTGTATGTATATATCTGTATGTCTGTCCGTGGCATCGTAGCGGTCAGGCCGATGGTCCGAATTGGCTGCAGTTTTTTTTATTGAAAGCCCTGTTTTGTGAGATGGTTCTTAGCTATGATTCAATAGAATCTGTTCAGCCATTTCATGATCACTAGCTCTTTTTAAAGTAATGAAAGGAAATAAGCAACTTGTTGAGGCTTTATCAATACTAAATTTTGTATTATGTTCCTTTATTTATATTGCTATTACATTGTAACCTTGTCTTGCTACTTTAAGGTCCTCATTCGAAGATATCAGCATTATTTTAACTGGCAATTTTCGTATGTAAATAACAGATTTTCTAAATATTGCAAGCCACTTTTTAACGACTTTCTGATATTCGTTTCTACAAAAACTTGGCAGACTTGTGAAAGCTCAGTGACAATACAATACTATGGTACCTTCGAAGTGAGCTCATGATGTAACCTGGACGTAGGGACTGGAACTCTCTGATGCAGAGTTTGAACAAGACAACCTTGTTTGGACTCATTGGTCTTATTGCTACAAGTACTAAGTTTGATTAGTGCTCATGATGACGAGGATCTGAAGATGGAGCTGAAAAAGTACTACCAAAACTCATGCGTAGAATTTAGAAAGAGATAAGATTGTCAAGTTTGGACTAGATGGATTTTTGATGATGTGTACTTTCCGTGTGCTACGTGTGTGTAGAATATCTGAAGATGGAGCCGTAAGAGTGCCATTGTAACTCATAGATAGAAATTGCTAATATAGTGGAGTTTGGAATTGTATCATTTGTTACAGTAAGTTCTATTTCGTGATGATAAAACTCTGTTGATTGAGCCGAAAAAGTAACACTGGAACTTCAAGAATCCAGATTCAAAATGCAACTACAAAGAATTCCTAACCTAAACGAGGTAATGTTTCTGAATTAGCACTTAATTTGTCTTGTATTGGCAAACACCTTAGTGCTGGATGATTTTCAGGACCTGATGATGAAAGTGGAAGGTAACTATGAGAACTCCTAAACTGAATAAGATAAACTAATCGAAATTGGACTGATTTGTTTTGCTTCGACAAAAACTCTAGTGCTAGATGAATTTACGAGTCACATAATAGAGCTGGAAGTACGTTATGGGAACTTTGAAATAAAACGGACAAACGACATCGACTTTGGGGTCGTTTGATTCGTTATTATAAGGACTTTGGAGCGGAATGGCTTCCAGTGCCTGATGATAGAGCTGGAAGATGTACCCGAGAACTCCTAAGCTAAACCAGGGTAACCCATCAAGTTGGGACTAATTTGGTTTGTTTTGGCAAACAATTTGGTGCTGGACGTTTTTTTTTGTCTTATATCAGATCATGAAATTGGAAGGTAAATATAGGAACTTCTAAACTAAACAAGATAACTTATCGAGTTTGGGATCCTTTGTTCTGTTTTAACAAACATGCTGGTGCTAAACGATTTCCGGGGTCTTATAATAGAGCTGATGATGGAGCTCATGGGAACTTTGGAATAAAATGGAGTAATTTTTACAAGGATTTTGAAACACGATCATTATCAGTGCCTGATGATAGAACTGAAAGTCTATAAGAATTTCTAAGCAAATAATGAAAAACCAATTGAGTGTGGGTTGCTTCGGTTTGTTTTGGCAAACAATTTGGTGCTGGACGATTTTTTTTGATTTTATAATGGAAATTAAAGGTGGCTATGGGAACCTTTAAACTAAACAAGATAAAACCATCGCATTCGCATTTAGCATTTATAATATTACTAGCTGCAGCGTGCAGCCCGCTGCATTATGAAAGTGTTGGAAATGGATGGACGCCGTTGCAGTGTGCAGAAAATACACATACAAACAAAAAACTTTATTAATACACACAACATACAAAATACGTACTTTCACATTTTTTACAATATTATTAACGGAATAGATTTTTTGCTATTTCCTTATTTATAATTAATAAGCGATTGCTTTTTATTTTAAAAAATGCACATTTCATTAAGAATGTTAACAAAATAATTGCGCAATCAATACTCAATAGACAGCCTATTTATAAAAAGCACCAACGCACGCGACTATACGGTTACATCAAATATAATAATATTATAAATATATTTCGCACATCTTTTCAAAAATACTGGTCAACTGCAAAATGTACTACTGTTCTGGTGATTTCGTTTTGAAAGAACCTGACTACTTTACTGACACATGCCGAAATTTACTCAATTAGGTAAAAGGTAAAGCGATGGTGCCAGACCGAGACAAGATGTTGCAGGACTCTGTATCCTAATAGTCACGATGGTTTTTACGAACTGTCTAGCAGATTGGCAGTTGGTCTATTTTTTAAAGGGTGCCCGGAATAGCAAGAGGAAATGTGTGTAAAAATACTTAGGTCTGCCTCTGAAGCTGAAGCAGCTTATAACGCGCGCCTGAAAAAGCGAAATAGACTTAAGGCGAGGTATTTCGACGCGCGTCAATTCTATAGAAAATGGGTGGCGCGGTATGTTCTGAAACCGCTGGGAAACGTGTTAATTTTCGGATAAATAAATATAGGACATCAGCTGCAAACTAAAATTTTGCACATTCTTTTTTGTATTTGCAACTAAATATCACCATATAAAAATCATGTGGGGGATTAGAAATATTATTAACAAATTATTTGTTTTAGAGGTTTTTTTAGCCTGTTTTCGGAATTTTATATGATCGAGTAAAGTACATCCTATCATGTAATGAGTTAGCACATTATTTAGATAATATCTTTAGGTATATCGTGTAATTTTTGTAAAATTGTTATTTAACAATCAATACAAAAAAACGTGATTTAACAACCCAGTTTTTTCCCGTTTGTCGCGATGCCTCGCCTTAATATTTCTTTAGAATTTATGTCACAGTAGAAAACTGTCCGAAGCCTGAATTACTTCGTGTTATCCCGAATATTTCGCGATACAGCGAATTTTTGGCCTACACACCAAAAAACACGAATCTTCGCGGTATCGCGAAAATTTAACCCCTACGTAAAGGAAACAACGAACCATCCTTAAATTGTAAGTTGTAAGTAGCAACCAAGTTTTATTTAAATTTTCTGATTTTTTTTAATTGTACCGATGCAATGCAATTTTTTTAAAGTTTTGATTCGCGATCGTATTATTTCAAAAGTAAAAATATATAATGCTTGTTCGAATGTTTATTACACACTAGTTGCGTCTCGCAGCCAGTTGCATAATGAAAGTTTCCTCCCCCGTATTGGTCCGGGCTGGTTTTGAGAATAGATCAACTGCCGTTCTACAAGGCAGGTCGTAAAAGGCTATCGATTAGCTATACGTGTCACTATCACCCTGACTGCTAGGTTGCATGTGGCATTGACATTCCGCCACACGGACAGCACACCTTTGGTGTCTATAGGCGATGGTTTCTCTTACCATCAGGAGAGCCATCTACTCGTTTGCTATATTATGATATAAAAAAGTTTTCTTAATCCCGAAAACAAGTTTTTCTTTCCGAAAAAAGTAGAATATGTATTATTATGGACGTAGTCGGATCGAAATTTAGGAAACATGTATGAACATTAGAAACACGATTATCCCGACCTCAGTTATACGGATTCGCGATTATTATCTGGACTATCAACCACGAAAAAATAATATATATACGTTAACGCTGCCAGGGCCCATGAAACCTCTTCGTTGAGCTCATTTCATGCAAGACATTTCTAGCCTAGGAAATAGCTGTGAACTGGTACCAAAAATTGTGTGTATGAACACTCAATTTTTGGTATCATTGAGTGCCAAAATTTCAATTTTTGGCACTCAATGGTATTACCAAATACGATAGGTAATAAAAATTCTTATTATCAAATACTATAAATACTTATAGTATTTATATGTATGGTACGTATAATACGGATGGTATTATGGTTCATAGGTCTTTATCGTATTTACTTTAATAAGAGAGGTTAATGACTACTAATGGTGTAAATCGTTTTTTTCCCTAACGTGACGCTGTAAAAGTAATGTAGCTTAAAAATGTTGAGACAATCTTAAATCTCATTGATGTTAAATCTTTAAAACTACGCAACTGATTATGATGCGTTTTTTTTTAATAGAGTGATTCAAGAGGAAGGTTTATATGTATAATAACATTCAATATAGAGTCGAGAAGTACTGTAATTTTTGAGGTTTCTAATGTGATGTCGTAAATAATTACATTTTTTTCCGCTTACATTGCAAACGCAGGCTGAATCCTACGAGATTTATCAAAATAATGTACTAAGTATTTGCACATCTTGAAAAGGTCTACAGAAAACTCCGCGATGCTATATGAAAAAATGCTATTGTGGGTCATCCATAAGGGTCTATCCCTTATAGATGACCCACAATAGCATTTTTTTTTACTTACTTTTTACGAGAAATAATGGCTTATTTTCGAAGCAATTTTAAGCAACACACCATTAATCCTTATCCAATTAAGTACCTTAAATACATTGTTGATTATTAAAAGATCAATATGGCCGTTTACAGCATCTAATTTAAATGAATATTTTCAAAGATGTTAGTCCATCGGCGTACTGAGGGGGGGGGGGCGGCAGGGAGGGGCAGCTGCCCCCCTGAAATTTGTTTACCTCTCTACTGTTGTAGATAAAAACAGAATAAGATAAAAATATAGTCATAAAATGATACGGTTTTTTTTAAAGGGCAATTGGCCCACCTCTCGTTCCCACCACTGTAACTTCTGTAAACCAGAATCAACAGCGGCAACCGACCTGATAACCTCTGAGTTGCGAGCTCAGGGTACCCCGGGGAAAAGCTTAGCTGTCTTGGGACCAGCAACGAAATTAATCAGAAGTATATAGGAGGAGTAGGAAAATACATCCTGTTTCCCTCCTTTTTAAGCAGGAGACAGCAAAATATTAAAAGCACAAAAATGCTACGAAATGAGACTTTTACAATCAGGTTAAGCCTGATTGCTATTGCACCACGGAAGTTTGGAAATTAGGGACCTACCAAAATGGCCTACTTAATTTTGCTTCCAGTAGTAAGTATGACAAAATCGCTTGAAGGCACGGAAGTTTCCACGTGTTCCCACAAGATCGGAGTAATAAATTACACCGGATATACATTGAATACTATCAAGCATTTGACTACGTTCGTTTTGCCAAAGATTACACTCCCAAAGAATGTGGTGTGCAGTTTGTTCATATTTACAATTTAATGAAGAGCACTCGCAAAAAGGAGAAGGAACTAATTTAAACGAGAATAATTTAGCTTTAAAATTACGTGGCTGGTGAGAAACTGCGCAAAACAATGGTCTATTTCTATCCACGTTTTACTTAAACGATCCCGGACGCACGGGAAAAAGTTATATAAATGCTGTCCTTTAGTTGAACAACACCAACGGGACTGCCATTCATCAATTAATGCATTAGTAACGTCGATTACGTATAATTAAGAGACGACGTATTTTTGTTTGAGCTTGTGGGTTGATAAATTCTGGGTTGATAAAATTCCTAGAATTGTAGTACATTGAAGCCCGACGCTGAATTTCTAAATCTAATGGTAAGACACCTGATAAAACGGGTAAAGCTTACAGTGCGATATGCTTTGCATAGAAATATTAATGCAAGGCGTTGATTTTGAAGTAGTTTGCGCCGGATCGCACCACTCGTAACTTTATCAGCCCACGCTGCCACGTTACGCACAAGCATAACAAATACAACCTAAGTACGTTGCATTGTAAATTATCTCTAAAGTGTTAAATGTTAAACCCCATGTCGAGGCAGATATGCCGGCAAAGGATAAGAAATTCCGTTTAGCCTTTTCACAGATGTAATTAATATGATTTATAAAAGTGTAATTTTTCTCTAAGACCAAGCCTAAATATGTTACGGATTCTTTTCTTTTTATTGTGCTATTATTTATTTTTATACTAGGAGATGATAGAAGCGAACCTTTTAATAATAAGTAAAACGATTTATGGGGTGCAAAGTTTAAACGATTTCTTAAGCCCCAGTTGATTATCAAATTAAGACTAGTGTGAGTCAGCGACTCTATCTGTGCTCGTGTGTTAGCTTGTATTATTAAAGCAACGTCGTCTGCATAACCCGTAAGCGAGCATCCTTCCGGCAAGGCTAATGAGAATAAATCGTCAAATCCTAAGTTCCATAGATATTTAATCAGTACTTTCGCCGTGAAAGTACTGATCCCTGGGGGCAGCCTAGAGTAAAGCGGTTAAAATGTTACGGTTGCCCTCCCCCTTGCCCAGGACCTGGGTACACCCATGGATATTACAAATTTAAAATGCAGGGGAATAGCGGTGGCGGGGTTACCTACCGGTCGCAGTTAGCGGCGCCGAGTTTCCGGTGAAGACATCTTTTGTAATAAATCGCACGGTTAACCTTCAACGTTGCAGGCTTAGATTTGAGCATTGACTGTTTTTCACATGGCCACCTATATGTCGCTCTTTCAAGAGTAACCTCTAAAGAAAAGATGTTTGTATGGTCTAATGACAAGAAAGCTGTGAACGTTGTATATAAAGACATTCTTTAATATATTAATTGTAAAAATAAAAGAAATAGGTAAAAATGTAAAAAGTAAATAAGTAAAAATATAGTATACGAATTTAGATATTCCAAAGATAGCAGGAAATCTTCATGGTATAGGGAAAGGGGAATTGTTGTACTCCAAATTTAACGTGTGCGGGCCACGGGGAGTAATGAATAAATCAAAACTACTAGATCGATTTTAATCATTTTTATATCACTTCCCACTACGTATGTAGATAAGGAAGTTACTGATTTTACCCCGATTTTTGAAAATCGAGTTTTCACCAGATGTCCACGTTTTGAGGTCCTAGTAACCTTTTCAGACTATTTATGACGACGTCAGTATGTCTGTATGTATGTGTGTGTATGTGTGTATGTATATGTGTATATATGTATGTACACATATGTATATATGTGTGAGATTTTAAGAAATTTTGAAAAAACACCAAAAAAATTTTGGCGAAACAGTATTTTTTTATATAATTTCCAGATTTATGTATCGATTGAGTACAAAAACTAATCAGCTCTATTCCTCAAAAAACTACGTCTAATACATAAATTGCATCAAAATCGGTTTATCCGCTTGGGAGTAATCATTGACGAAGAATTTTGAAAAAGTGTATTTCGACATAGCTTCGAAATTTTTCGACCAATCATTTTTGGGTATTCTACGATATTTTAATACTAAAAAAACTACGTTAAATGCCGTTTCAAAAATCAAAATCGAATTTACTTCTAAAAACTTATAGCTTTTCAAATATTAAAATTACGTTGTTTTTAGCAAACTTACTTATTTTTTTTAAATAACTTTCAAGTTAATTCACCGATTGATTTATAAATCTTATCAGCTTTTTTCCTTCAAATACCATTAATTTAATCAAAATCGGTCAATTTGTTTGGGATTTATCAATGAAGAATATTAAAAATAAAATGTTTTTTGATATTGCATCGAAATTTTTCAACCTATCGATTATATAGCTAAAGCAATATTTTAGACTGAGTGACACTCGACTGATTTTTGCCTTCCTGACTGATTTAAACCTCCAAGTATTACATACACGCGTAAATACACTTTTGCATGAATGACATGAATGAAATAACTTTGTTGTAGATCTACATCTGCAGATAAAATATGTATCATGTAACGATCATGTAATGACAGTATTACTGCGAATATATGATATTCTTAAGGAATAATTTTAGTAAGCTAGGCACAATGTAGGCGTAATAGTGATATTACCGCAGTTTCATATAGACGCCGGCGCCATTGTTTATTATGATGTATTTTTATTGTTGCAATTTTACACCGTGAATCATGTTTGTTGTAAAAATAAATCGTAGCGAAAAATGTGCTGAATCGCTACGATTGTTGAGCATGCTACATAATCAGGTTGTTTGTAATTCCTTCACGTGACTCACGTTTTTTTGTTACAACGATTCAAAGGTTATAACTTATAAGATGTCGTGTATATTCAAAAATGTGTTCGATCATCGTTTATCAACCGACGAAGAAAAAGAGTTATAATTTTCAAACACATCCACACACACACACACGTATCACGAATACTAAATTTCATAAATGTTTGTATGTTTATATGTTTATAAGTTTGTATGTTTTTCCACGAATTTCTCGGGAACTAATTGCTATCATTCTTTCTGTATTAAATCAAGTATATTCCAACTCAGGCAACAGTCCAAATTTTATCATAATCGGTTTAGTAGTTTTTGCGATATTCGGCGGTTTAATTTTTTCAAATCTAATATTTTCTTTTTGTTCCATGCTCATTTTAGGTTTGTGTCCAAATATTGCCAACCAAATTCTATTGTGAAGCTCATTTATCTTTCCGCCCGTCTTAGCGTCTACCTGTCTGTCTATTTAAATATTCGTCTGTCAAAATATTTTAATCCGTAAGTGTGAACATCAAAAACATACAAATTGTATAAAGTTGAAAAATTAAAAACGATGCTATTCAATGCTATTCAAGAAACTTAAGCGAATGACGGTTGCCGCACGACTCTCTAAAAAACACTTGGCACATTCGATACAAATGACAAAGCTTAATCGTTCATTCAAACCAAGATTCAATCATCTGTTTTCCAAATAAATAAATTGCCCGACCCAGAAATCGAACCCGAAATCTCATGTGGTCAACACCGACACCAGACCACAGAGGCGATCGGACCAAATATTTAGTTTAAGCTTATTTAACGAAAAATTACTTGGACAAAGTCATTGCTGTATTTTTGTTATTTTTTTTTACTTTACTAATTACTTTATCTTACTAAGTATTTTTTTGAGGAATTACTTGTTTGAAGTAACAACAGACTCGTGCATGGGCGTACCCAGGTTTTGGGCCAGGGAGGGGCGAATGTAATATTTTAAGACTATATTTTTATCTTACTATATTTTTATCTACAACAGTAAATAGTTAGTAGGGAGGTAAACAAATTCAAGGGAGGGGGGGCAGTTGCCCCTCCCTGCCCCCCTCCCTCGGTACGCCCATGGATTCGTGTGAGGCAACGAAGCAGAAACTGGGAGTATACATAAAATACGTGACACATTGTAAGTTGCTAGAGAAAATTATGAATAAACGCTTGAGAGCATTTCTAGATGAAAACCGGTTGCTATCGAGTCGACAATTTGGTTTTCGGACGCACGCCTCAACATAAGACGCAGTTCAGAAGCTGGTTGACTTGGTAGTGACGAACATGGATGATGGTTTTTGTTGCTATGGGGTGTTTCTTGATCTTGCAAAGACTTTCGACACAGTTTCTGTCCCTATTCTTCTACGTAAGCTGGAGGGGATGGGAATTCGTAGGATTTCATTGGAATGGTTCCGGAGTTACCTCACAAATAGGAAGCAGCTTGTTAAAATTGATAATATCAAAAGTTCGATAGTCTCTGTTGAGTTTGGTGTACCACAAGGCAGCATTTTGGGTCCTCTGCTTTTCATCATATATGTCAATGATATCCACAACCTTAACATAGATGCGTCAGATATTGTGTGCTATGCGGACGATACTGCAACCCTCTTTTATGGAAAGGGGTGGGAAAATGCTAGAACTGCTGCGGAGAAAGGTATGTTTTTAATAAATAAATGGCTGCAAAATAACCTCCTTTCATTAAATACAAGAAAAACAAAATTCATGTGTTTCCAGAAAACCATTAAAAGCCAGCCTCCACAAACACCAGATCTCAAGATCCACACATGTGAATATAACAACGTAGGAACCTATAATTGTGACATAATAAAACACTCCAAAAACCTTAAATATTTAGGACTTATATTAGACGAACGTCTAGACTTTGAAGTGCACATTTTAATACTATCAAGGAGGATCCGCAAAGTGATAGGCATAATGAAAATATTGCGCAACTCTGCTAATGTTGAAATCCGCAAAATCGTTTATCTTGCCATCTGCTAGTCCTTGATTACCTATTGCATTGGTGTGTAGGGTGGTGTGGCTAAAAAGTTTAACCTTATTCTTGAAAGAGCGCAGCGTGCCGTCTTAAAAGTCATGCTTCATAAACCCTTTTGGTTTTCTACAGATGCTATTTATAGGGAAATCGGGGTTTTCAGGGTTCGTTCGTTCGTTGCATCTCAACACACAAGGTGACGATAAATTCCAACTGTTACAAGATGTTATTACAGAAAAGAGGTTTTAACGTAAAGTTACCAAATGTGAAATCTGCTTTTGCTAAAAGATTTCCATTTTACGCACACAAAGCAATTTATAATAAATTCTTAAAGTCATGTGACATTAAAAATTTTACTGCGAAACAATGTTCATACGAAATTACCAAATGGTTAAAAACTTGACTATAAAAGTACTGAATCAATTTTAGACACGGTTATAAAACTCACTAAAATAATTGTTAATCTAAATTTGTAATTTTTGTTTTATTATATACAATTATTTTTGTTTTATTATATTAAATACAATTTATTAGTTATTATATATGTTTGTTTGCATTAATTCAAATTATACAATTAATAATGGTTTCTCAAGATACAAACTCTTCCTAGTTTGAGAGCCCTTGGCAATTTTCAATATTCTCTAACAAAAAAATGTAGTGAAAATATTATCTAACAAAAGAAAGAATTTTTATTTGGAACATTGTATACGGCAAATTGACAATCATAACAACCACTAAGAAAAACACACACATATCTTAAAGCAAAATCATGTTCAGGCTATCTTGTAAAAACGAGGGAGTCTGAACTGTAAACACAACAAATATGAAAAATAAAACTAATCCAAATCATATAATACTGGAGACTAGACTCCGGTATTCTGGGTCCAAATTCTGTTTATGAGCTTAAAAATTATAGGCACAAACAACAAAGGAAAGAAAATCTAGACTCAGTATGAAGCAACAGATTTCCACAGCCCTGATTACGAAACAAACTTTTGACATACGAACTATAGTTTAAAATAGCTTCCTTAATAATAAATTAAATACCTGTGATATTTTCGTATATACTAAAAATAAGAACAAACTCTAATACGTATTTTATATTTAACTGTTTTTAAATGTCATAACATAGCAAACAAGCAAATGACTCTTCTGAAAAAAAGAGCACCATCGCCTGTAGACACCAAAGATGTTAATGGTGCGTTGCTATCCTTCATATCCTCCAAACCGGAACACGACAGTGACGAGCATTGATGCTGTTGTGGCAGGAATATGTAAGGCGGTGCAGTGGTAATTACCATACCGGACAAGACGTTGCGGAACTCTATCACAATTCACAACTCTATCACGACAGCAGTGACACGTAGGTATACTGAGGTAATTGTTCGCCTTTTAGAAACTGCACGGCAGAACGTTAAATGTAAAATAATATATTAAATAAAGACTAAAATGTAGCTCATGGTTTTTCTTATACTCCTAATCATCGATTATGCTGACTCATGTTATCCAGAGGCCACGGAGGTGTTATTAAATAAACTAGAACGATTACAAAATCTTTGCGTTCAATTTACCTTTGGCTTGCGCAAATATGACCATATTTTTCTATACAGAGCTCAATTTAAATGACTCCCAATGCGTTTGCGAAGGAACACTCATGTTCTTTGTGTCCTGTATAACATTCTGTTCAATCCTTTAGCAACACATTACTTAAAAAACACTTTGAATTTAGTCATCAACCTAGTTCTCCATGTTGTCCGTCAGTTTCCACCCTTTTACGTATTCCCATGCACAGCGCCAGTATTTTTCTTACTCTTTTATAGTCACTACTCACTGCCATAAGACCCTGGAACTCGCTTCGACATCATATCCGTAACAGTACTTCACTTTGCTCTTTTAAAAAACAATTGTGACTTCCTTATTTATCTTCTGGTCGAAATAACTAGATTTGTTTTTATTTTGAATATCTGCAAGTTAAACTCAAAAGACCTAGAAGCATAGATTTTTTCAGTTCAAACATCTATTTTGTTAAAATTGGCAGTATATTGATTTTTGTAATGCTATTTTGGAAACGATGATCAATTTTGTCTTTCTAATGGCATTCAACTTAATTTTTGAGACCTGAATATTGCTGTAGCTAAATATAATCAATAGATTGAAAAATTTTGAGGCAGTCATAAAACTTTTTTTTTAATTTTTCGTCATCGATAAATCCCAAACGAATTGACTGATTTTGATCAAATTAATGGTATTTGACGAAGTTTTTTAAACGAGAAAAGCTGATAAGATATTTAAGTCAATCGGTGTATTAGTCTGAAAGTCATTTCAAAAATATTAAGTAAGTGTAGTCTGTTTTTAATAAGCCTCTATGTATTACTTCTCTTTTAATTGTGTACAATAAAGCATTAAATAAATAAATAAGTTTGCTAAAAACAACGTAATTTTAATATTTCAAAAGCTGTAACTTTTGAAAATTAAATTCGATTTTGATTTTTGAAACGACATTCGAAGTAATTTTTTTTAGTACTAAAATATCGTAGAATATCAAAAAATAATTAATTGAGAAATTTCGAAGTTATGTCGGAAAACACTTTTTTCAAAATTTTTCGTCAACGATTACTCCCAAACGGATAAATCAATTTTCATGCAATTTGTGCATTAAACGTAGTTATTTGAGGAATAGAGCTGATTAGTTTTTGTACTTAATCGGTACATTTATCTGAAAGTTATATTAAAAAAATACTGTTTCACCAAAATTTTTTTATGGGTTTTTCAAAATTTCTCAAAATTTCCTAGGCCGACTTGGTTCACATTTTCAGGAAGTCTAATTTGAGTGAAATCAAATCGAATGCCATCAACCGCGTTTCGATTGGTGAAGCTGTTCAAAAGTTATGAGATGTTTACATACACATATACACACACACACATACACACATACACATACACACACACATACAGACATACTGACGTTATCGCGAAAATAGTCGGAAAAGGTTCCTAGGACCTCAAAACATGAAGATCTGGTGAAAATTCGATTTTCGAAAATCGGGGCAAAATCAGTAACTTCCTTATCTACATACGTAGCTACATAGTAAAAAATACAGTCAGTGTACCTAATATCTGTTCCTATTATTTTATCTGTACTTCTTACCTATGCTATATTAAAGCTATGTTTTAAAAATTTTTAAAAACATGACAAAAAGAAGGTAATATAACAAAAAAACGAATATATTTTTTTACTATCTGTCAGTTTGTTTTCACGTTCGCGCACTACTCCTGAACGGATTTCAATGCGGCTTTCACAGGTGATTTGACTAAAGAGAGTCGGAGAGATAGGAACCAAGGAACAGCACTATGATTAAAATATGTTAAAACGTTCAGTGTAAAAAAAAAAAACTAGAATCCTCTCTATGCACTAGAATTACTTCTGTACAAAGTTGTGAAATAGGAATTTTTCAGATGAGAAATTTACATTTTATATATATATAAAATGTAAATTTCTCATCTGATATATATATATATATATATATATATATATATATATATATAATATATATATATATATACTAATTAAAAAAAAAACGTTTATAGATAGTATCTATTTGCAAGCACACAAACATTATGTTTGCATTATAAAATAAATAATTTGAAAATGATGCATAGAGACGTGTAAAATATAAACGACGATATTAAAAACAAGTTATAACGCAAGCGCATACTTTATCAATGAAAGCAAGTTTTTCTTATCTCACACACAAGCTACTATTATAACAGGTGTCGACACTGGACCTGCTTATCTAACTTGCAACAATATTTACGTACCTATGTATTTTTGTCGGATAACAATTCTATAGACTTACTGCCAATGATTGCCTGTCCTTCAATAACACTTGTAGGATATATTTTCTATCTAAGTATTTATTTTAAAAAAAACTTGAGAGGTGTCAAGGGACACCCGGATGGAACGAAGTTCCTTTCGATTAATTAGTGACGGAATTTTAATAAAATTTTAAATTGTTATGAAATGTAAATCCGGCTTGCTTTCTATAAGAGAGAGAGAGAGAGTGAGAGAGAGAGAGAGTGAGAGAGAGAGAGTGAGAGAGAGAGAGAGATACAGAGAAACATGCGCACGCAGCACAGCTTACAATAGTTTTAGAGGTGGGTTAATACCGATATTTCTCAAGATTAGGTGATACTAATATATTCACTTTAAAATATTATAGTAGCTTAACTAATATGTCAGTATTAACTAATATTTCACTGTAATTTCGACCTTAAGCAACAGTAATAAGATCTTATACTGATACGGCAGGAAAAAATCTTAACTAATATATTAGTGTTAACTAAATATTACACTGTAATTTGGACCTTAAAACAACTGCATACTGCAGGAAATACGTCTGTCTCATTCGTACGTACGACGCGGCGTATCGTGAAAATATTTTAATATTTTCACGAATCCGACGGGCGCCAATCTAGTGAATCCGAACTATTCCGAAGACCGAATGATATTATCCGATTCATTTTGGATAGCCGTTACAGATATTAGGCCAATATGAAGTATTAGCATATTATCGCCGGATTACTAATCCACGAATCCTTTCAATATTACTAATATCTTAGCGAATACTAATATATCAGTCACACCATTAAATAGTTTACTATAGCAAAAAGTGTCGTGACAACTTTTCGTAAGAATTTTTTCTGTCTAGCCCCCCTTTAAAACGCGCGATAAGGAACTTCGTTCCAATAAAAATGGTTTGCAAATTTTACTATGTCAATCCGGGCTCCTTTGAAAAATAGAATATATATTTGAAAGGCAGTATTTAAGAGGTAAATAGATACCAAACATCTTATCATCTTGACTACTAAATTACTAAAAATACGGCAACTTTTGCAATTGTAGAACCCTCAGTCTGGTTGTCCTCAGATTGGGATTGGAACCCCCAATGCAACCTTTTACTGCTGCGATAGCGTTCGTGCTGATCACTGACGTGTTCGAGTTTAAAGGTTATGGTAGCCGCTAAAATTATGCCTGTAATTTAACATCGAAGCCACACATATAGGTTTTGCTATCCGTGTGTCATCATTAACGATTTTCGAGTTTAAAGACGATGGTAATCTCTTTCCATCAAGACCTGCTTATTTGCTATCGTATGAAAATAGAAAAAAAAATTGAAATTTTAAAATAAACAACTTACGTCCAGTTGCGTCCACTAGTTGGAAGTTAGAATATCGTCTTTGATTACACAAAACATATTCAAGTGTCCAAGCCATCCAAGTAAGCCATCCAGATCCAAGTAATAATCGTTGTTACGATATGTTTTGTTGCAGTATAATTACAGAATAGTTTTAAAAACCTATTCGGTTAAAATATTTTTAATATGCGTTAAAAGATTTATTATCTTTGAAAAATCGATAAAATCTGCATGAGTTTACATTAAAACCATCCAAAATCGACGGTAATATCGCTTTATCCGTTTGGCTGTTAAGTCGAAACCATCGTTAGTCGATAGTGAATTCGCTTCATCGATTTCGCTTTTACATCGAAGCCTAGCTTAGTCAATGGTCGACAGTGAACTCGATCGTCTGTTTGGCTTTTACTTCGACACAATCTTCGAAGGCTTTAAATCTTCAGAGTATTTAAAAATCGGCTTCGCATTGGCAACTAACTCTATATTTTGCAAATGTTCATGGGTAATGACGACTACTTTCCATCAAGTAGTCTCCTCGTTCTTACGTCAAGAAAATACGATTTAAAATATAAAGGAGATTTGCGACTAACTTCATGCTGCATGCAGGTGTTGCTGTACCGGTCATCGTAAAAATTTTACTTAAAGTGCCAAAAGACGTATAACTTTAAAACCAGACACGGTTGTTTAGGACCCAATGCACCTATCGTGTAAACGGTAAATAAAATCAGTATTAATTATGTATTTATCTTCGATCGCAATATAAAATCTTGAAATTCATTTGTAATTTTTAATTAGTATTTTATGTACCACCGACTGGGAACAAACTATTATTTGAAACAGCTCACGCTAACTCAAACAATACGACTAGCTTAGAACTACATTGAAAACATTTAAATTAGTTGTAACAATAAAGGATCTGTTATTTATTTACTATTAGACAGAATCGAAACAATGAATGGCGTACGTACAGTAATCGCACGATTAAAATTTTTGTAAATCCCATAGGAGCAACACGTTTTCAAGGAAAAAGTACATAGATTATTTGATTTATTTCGTAGGAGAGCAAAGAAGCAGGTGGCTATTCTGATGGAAAGTTAACCCCCGTCTATAGACACCGAAGATTTAATGGTGCGTTGCTATTAGTGCGGTGATACTGCAATGCCTCATGCATACGTTTACCGGCTATCTTACCGTCCAAACCGGAACACAACAGCGTCAATCACCGATGTTATAGAAGCAGGAATAGGTGACGGAGTCGTACCAAACCCTGGCGAGATCTCTGCCACATAGTTTGTAGTCACGATGTTAGTAACACGTCTTTCGTAGGACGACTTTCTCTCCCTTTTTACAAAATACCTAGCAATAGTAGTAGCAGGCGGGGAAATATTTGACCTGTACACTATAGTTCTTTCTATTCTATCCTGTGTAACGATTAAACGTAAAGGATAAACATACACACCTACACACGCACGGCTGTATGTACGCACGCACTTACGTAACCACGCATAAACTAAAGGTAACTGGAACTTGTCGCAAATCTTTACCTCCTTTAATATTTTATATCATTGATTAGATTTCCAAGCAACTCGCTCTCGTTATGTAATGAAATAATCATCGCCCTAGGATTGGGCTACATCTATCAGCACGGAATTTACTTTTTCCATCGCCCCATCCTTTTCTGTCGCTCAGATGACAGAGCGAGAAAGATAGCGGAAACGCAATAGCACACGGCGGAAACATCCTGAAAACCTGAGCGGGTCACTGCAGAACTCTGTTACCATCTCTCAATAATTTTCTATTCATTCATCATTGTAAGATAATAATTAAACAAACATGGCTTAATTAATAGTAAGGCAATTAGCATATTGTAAACGTATATTTATATTTTTTACATTAATTACAATTTACATTAATATAATTTACATTAATTACAATTTAGATGTGTTTGTTATAAACAGATAAAACCTAAATTTGTTTTAATATTTTAGTGAGATGCAAAAAATCTGACATATTCTGAAATATAATTGGAATAGTCTAATTAGAGATACTTACAATAAAACTTCATTAGTGAAAATCACCCATTCAAGTCTTATGTTCGTAATGATGTTGAATTCATTTAAGATAAAGCAAGAATCTACTCTTTAATTAGTTATTAACTGTACCTACAAAAGTTAATAAGCAGTAAAATAAAAACAAAGATTAACAAGGTAAATATTACAGTTTCCTGTTTACTGTTGAGTGTCGGATTTTATCAAGGTGTTAATATTTGAGCGTTGAGCCATGCAATTGACTCAGAGCTTACTAAAAATTTTCGAAATGGGTTTGCCATTTGATTTTTTTATATATCATAACACACATGCGCCAGGCTCTTCTGATGGCAAAAGACAACCATCGTCTACAGACACGAAAGATGTTGTGGTGCGTTGCTACCCATGTAGCGGCGTTCAATCGCTACAGGCATAAGTTAACCGGTTGCCTAACACTCCATACCGGAGAACGACACTTAAAAACACCGATGCTATTGCGGGAAGAATTTAAATTGTAATTTCCTCAAGTCGATTTGTTTATATAATAATTGGAAAGCGAAGAAGCAGATGGAAATCTCCTGATAGTAAGAGATAAAAATTAAATTTATAACTGTGCGCTGCCGTGTTCCAGGGCAGTAAGTTTAACGACTACCTTATCTTCTAAATTAAATTAAACGACAAAGACTAGCGCTATTGCGATAGAAAACCGCAAGACGGTGGTCGAAATCCAGGCGAGGCTTTTCAAAACTCTACTATTTAGTAATAACCACGATCATAGTGAAACGTTAAGGTCTCGTTTATTTTTCCAAGCTGCTCGTCAGGAAGGCATGATCAGTACTAAAATACTTTAAAATGGGGCCTGGTCCTATACGCGTCCTAATTTCTTTGTTCTTGGATAGAAGATAGTCACGATGACGAAAATATTCGGGCCCCTTTTTAAGAATATATATCACCAGTTTCCCCTGTATTGGTCCTGCTTTGCCGAATAGGCCAACTGCCTTTTGCACTATTTTTTATTCTTTCCTCTGCCATTCTACTTGTCTAAATTAACGGACTTTTTGTTTAAACTCCTATTTCCAAAAACAAAACAATCAACGACTACCAAAAATTTTTGATATTGCGGCGGGCGGGCAAAATTGTTTGATTTACGTTTACTACCTACCGGGAGTTAAACAATTTTATATGTATTTTGTTACTGGTTAAAGGAGCTGCTTACAAAGACAATATGAAATAAAAATAAAATCAAACACTTTATGGAAATTTGTTACGAGCTCTTGGGGTACAAGTCACGTGTAAGGTAATTAAGTAGAAAGGCGAACTCTCATGATTTTAATATAATTATTCTCGAGGAATTTCAGTAATTACATCCATATTTTTTCTTATAACAAGTATTGATGATTAATATTTTCACCTTCTTGTATTTATTAAGCTAGGTATACAAATCATGTACATAGTTGCTTCGATGGTAGGGATGTTTGAGTGACATACTTTGAGTATAAATGGTAATATATTTGTAAACGCACATCTTTTTATTTTAATTTTATTTATCCTTAGTGCTGCCTTGGGCACCGTCAAAATACCGCCCCAATTATAAGCACTCTTTAAATATACAGAAACCGTTTTTCGTAAAAGAGGATCTAAATGAGAGGTAGGCTTACCTCTGATAAGTTTTTACCAAAACGTTCCCATTAGAAAATGCTATAAAAATATAGGTATTTAACATATGTTTACATATTTTTTCTAACATTCCCTATTTTGGCGTCCCTTAAAATTTGCGGCATTGGGCACTAGCCCCGAGTGCCCCGAGTGCCCCAAGTGTTAAATCCAGTGCTTTTTATAAATCAAAACTATTTGCTTGAGACTGGATTTGATGGACTATTTGCTAATGTTCAAACTTATTTTTTTGTCACATTAATTCACCTACCCACGACGTTTCGATCTACGATACTCGTTTTTGGCGAACAAGCATTTATAATAGAGATGCTACGGATATTCGGTTACTATTCGGTATTTTAATTTGATGTAATAGGATTAAAATATTATATTATTATTATTCATGTATGTTTTGTTTAATTATTATATTAACACACTTTTATGTATTGATTTTTATTTTTTATATATGTATTTATAAACACTAATTCACCAAGCTTCCTTTTTTGACTGTTTCCTAGGCGCATCATAGAGGACTCACTTAAAAAGCAGTGTTATGGCAAATATGGCTATAGCATATGCTGAGATGAACATCCTTTGTTATACATTAATTATAAAAATAGTTTTAAGATTACATTTTATTACTTACTTTTGTTTTTGTCTTGTTCTTTTTTCAGTCATAGTTTTATTTTAAACTAGCTGTTGCCCGCGACTTCGCCCGCGCGGACCTTGTTTACTCCGCTCCTACTGGTCGCAGCAATATGTGATATAGCCTATAACCTTTCTCGATAAACAGGCTATCCAACTCAAAAAGAATTACTTAAATCGATTCAGCAGTTTTCGAGATTAGCGCTTACAACCAAACAAACTCCCATTTTATAATATTAGTAAAGATTTGAATAATGTAGATTTAGATTTTTACAACCTTAAATATGTTAACCAAAAAATATTGTACATTATCTGCTGTAATAGTTTATATAAAAATGTGGTACCAATAAATATTATCTTATTTTATCTTATACTATTCAGTCACAGTCCATGGTGTAAGGTATTCAGCCGAATATTGCGAACTATTCGACCGAATACCTAATCACACATTACCCTCCTGCAGTCGAGTGAAAAGTGAGCATATTTCACCAACAAACCTTGCAAATACTACTTAAAATTTATCAGAGGTAAGTTGTATTTATTCACATGAAAACATTTTTTTCAGCATTTCCTGACACGGATTATTCTTTAGGTGATCAGATAGAGAATATTTTGCCAATTTAATACAATAAGACTATTAGTTACTTGTTTTTATGCCGTATTATAGGCACTTTTGCTGTTTTACCTGGATTTTATTTACTGACACCAACCGATTTGCCAGTTTATATTTTGGAATTTATCAAATACCGACGATACCGAAGTTCAAACTATTAGTTACTGTATGAGTTACTTACTTAGGTGACTATCATTGACTTACCATGAGTTGGTAGGTCGATGGTGACTAGACAAAATCAGCCGAATATTCGGCCTTTCGGTCAGACGCTGGTCGGATATTCGATGTTGGAATAAATCACTATTCATGGATTTATTTATGCCTACATAGAAAAAATAAGCACCAGAGTACCGGCTTGAAGGGAAGTGTTTCCCCAAACTAGGACACAAACATCGTTAATTTTATGCTGAAAAGACTATATATAAGATAAAATAAAATAAAAAACAGCAGGAAAGATGGCGGTGGATCTGAAAATTTTGGCTTCTTAATATACCTACTGAGATCTGTTAAGAGATAAATTCAATCAGTAACAAATTACTTAGTCGATTTTTAAAATTGAACCTCTCAGAAACCACATGATAATTTTCTCAAATTTTATTTGCAGATATATAATCGAAATGTGTAAATTTTCATTTGTTTGTTACCTACTTAATTAGCATAGACTTATATATAATTATATTAGTCTATGCTATTAGATACATCATATAATATCGTCATGCCCAAATCCTTTATAGAGCCGGCAATGGTGCAACCACAATTATTCAACAATAATAAGGTGCATGTATTGTTGAATAATTGTGGTTGCAACTCTGCCGGCTCTGTGAATGATTTGGGCGTGACTATATTGATTTCACTGTAACCATATTAGCATAGCTGTAACATATTCATATTTTGATCTTAATTTATTTCATCGTTCAGACAAACAATTTAGTCCTTCGATTGGGGGCGATTGGGGTCAACTGCATATCGAAGTGGCGACACTGAAGCCTAATTAGCAATGTGGAATTACATCACGCAGCTCCGGTCTGTGAAAAGTGCCTATTAAACTCAATAAAAGTGCTAATAGGACATGATATACCTAAACCTTTGTTCATTTTCATATTTACAATACTTGTTCGGCGTGGTTATGACAGTAAATTGTTAATATTGACTTTTAGGGTCGTTTGATTCGATTCGAAGTTCGATAGTCGAAGATATCTTCACCATTTTCCCGTTGTTTTTTTTTGTTCGTTTCACCAGTGTTGGCAGACCCGTGAAAAATTATTATTGTATCAGGGCCGTAAAATTATTGTATTTGAAATAAAATTATTTTACATTTCAAAATTAGATTTAATTGTCGTCTGAAAACTTTAGTTTAAAAGAGTATCATTGAAACTTATTTAAATTATATTTCGGCAATTATAAAACAAACAATTTTTAAAATGCAATTTTTTTAGTCAAGTATCTTTATACTTTAGAACTCAATTATTGGTAAGGCGAAAAGTTTGACTCAAACATTTCAATAATACTTATTTCTTAAAGAAAATCATAATTTTATATAGAAAATTGCTATCGTTCAAAATTATTGTACTTTTTGTCAAGATTGTACGCTTAGGATTGAGGATTAATAAATTCATGAAAAAAGGGTACATGTACAATAATTATTGTACGCCTGCTGACACTGGTCAAGGTGTTAATGTACTTGAAATTAAAAAGAATTGCGGATCACTTTTCACGGAGTTGTTACATCGAAAAAAACACAGTTCAGAGGAAACCATAACTGAATTATTTAACATTGGACTCAGTTTTAATCAGTGTGGAGTGTAAATGTACGGAAATATTGTAATATTTCCGAAATATGTAATATGTATCAGGATAAATGAGTAGGTAACTATCAATTAATTATTAGCAAGTTATGTAGCGACATGATACAACACTTAAATTAAACGATTGTTAATCATGTACGTTACATGAATGTATTAGTGTGTGAAACGATTACTTTTATTAATTTTATGTATTTCTAATACATATATTTGTAAATATTAGATTTCTGCAGTCCTCCGCAATGTAAACTTTACCTGCGCCAAATTTCAAAGGTACTCCACCGTTCGTGTAATTGTCTTTAAAACAGGTACAAAGCTATTCCTTCACGTATTAATATTATTTAATATGTAAATGACTATATTTGATATAGCCCTATTGCACAAAATTTTGAGAAAAACTTGAAATAACAGTTTGGTAAGAGCCGGTAGTTATAAAAATTCTTTTTTTTACAAAATTACCAAACTTAAAAATCGCCTCTGTGGTCTAATGGTCCGATGTCGGCGTTGATTACTTGAGATCTCGGGTTCGATTCCCGAAAAAAAAACAACGTTACCCGGGACTGGATAAGTGCCCGGTTGGCGATAGGTTTGTCGCTTATCATGTTGTAAGTATTTTCAGCTAATCGTAGGTGCACTGGTTGTTTGCCTACATCTTCGGGGACTCTGGCGTAAAGATACTTTTTAAAAAATCAAAATTTTGTCTTTAAATACAATTTTATTTTCGTTTTCGGCAAATTCGTTATTACAGTCTCTCTTTTCACCACCTAATATATTACATATATCCTAACAAATAACATATTACGCAATATTAATACAGAAGATATGTATTGTGTAACATTGAAAAGGTTAAGAATTGCTGGTACATATTATACATAGATTAGCGGAATGATTTTCACATAGTGCGCAATATGGCACTGCTAAAAGGTTTGACGTGGTTAGCAGGAGGCCGTGTCAGCGGTGGGTAACTTAGGTCAATTAGCAATAATAGCCGACACGTTTGTAATTTGTTCTCAATAAACAGTAGCTCAAAATATTGTCGATTCGATAGATTATTGGAAAAGTAGGATGTTTACTCTCTATAATAAGCAATAAATAATTTGATTCATTAACAGATATAATTTAAACGCAGTAAAACCGAAAAAATCGACAACCTCTTGTATCTCTGGATTCAGGAATCGGGAAGGGAATCAAATCTTCACCAAATTTATATGCAACCAAATAGGAAATGTGCTCTCTTAAACAAATAACATATTTTGCAAAACCTATCCTACTAATCTATATAATTTTTTTTTATTTATTTGTAATCAAAAATAAATATTGTATTACACTGTTAAAAATTTCGCCAAACTGCATTACAGTTTGTTGGCGAAGCGCTCTATATCTTTACTACACTATAACTGGATCTAGTAGGTACACTAATACAGGTAATAATAATATTATAAAATGCGAAAGTTTAAGTGCTTGGATGTGTGGATGGATAGATGGATGTTTTTTATGTCGCGGCCGAACTTGCATCAATCGTCACAAAGGTTCGTGCAACGACGCGATACATGCAGATGTGGCCGGTTATAATGTGCTATCGTCGCAAACATTCGGACTGCGTGTGCCTTATCGCGCGGTTGGCGGTAGGTACTTCAAAGGGTTTTAGCGAACTAATAACTTCGGAACGACACACGCAGGTGCGGCCGAAGTAAATGGCTAAACCGATTAGGATGAAATTTGGTACAATTGTAGGTGATAACCTGGAATAGTACATAGGTTACTTTTGTTAAGGAAAAAATATTTGTTCTCGCCGGATTCACTGAAAACTATTATAACGCAGTGGGCTGCAGGGCACAGATCGTCAGTTTATATGTAGGGATATGACAGAGTTATGCCCGAACATTATGGGTGAGCTGTAATTCGTTTTACATTCGGTTTAATCGAATTTTGGCAGCTTGAGTCGAATTTCGACATTCGGGCGAAATTCGATTTAAATGCCGAACATTCGACAATAGAAAAAAAGTACTTACCTACTTTCATTATTATGACTGAAATCTACACTAATATAAAGTGAAAGATTTGTATTTTTGTATTTTTATAATTGTTGTTAATAAACTCGGAAACTACTGGACCGATTTGAAAAATTCGTTTACCATTAGAATTTTTTTTTTAGATATTAAATAATTCTCGAGTAACGTAGGCTATAAATAATCGTATTATATTTTCAAAAAAATTAGAGATCCCTATTTACAAATGCTATATATTAAGCTATCAAGGTATCATATATTTTTGTAAATTAGAACAATATAACTCAAGGTATCAAAATTTTGCCGATAAATCATTATTTTGCGTGTGCTGCAAAAACCAATATCTCTATATTCTGTGCCAATAATGATACTTAAGTATGTATCTATATCTACATATACATATAATAAAATCATAGGAAAGTCATGTATGTCCGGGTTAAACTCAAAAAGTACTGCATGGATTTACTTCAAATTTTGCACGAATATTACTAACAGGTCGGGTCAACATATAGGCTACATATTATCACGCTAGCACCGACGGGAGAGGAGCTGTGCGGAGTAAACGAAGTCCGCGTGAACGAAGTCGCGGGCAACAGCTAGTATGAAATAATTTAAGTAAATTCGTAAACAAGTCACAACGTGTCGCTCTCGAGCAAGTGCGCCAAAATTGAACACAAGTTCTATTTCTCTCGAATTTAAAAAGTTCTCGAATTTGATTGTGCTATTTTATCTGGTCGAATAAAAAGCTAAAGCTTAAGGAATTTGTCTGGAGTCATTTTATTTCATCGGTTTCGGTAAGTATTACAACTCTGATTCGACGGGTCCCAAGAACAAAATCTTATAGAGATAAGACGAAATTTGTTTTATAATAAAATTCGCATTAAACACACATAAAGCTACAAGACAATATATTTTTTATATTTATTGGTCCTTTATTTTTGGAAATACTCAAGTGAACATCATCTTATCTACAATGTACTTCCACAAACACACATATCGTAATTTGGTAATTTTGTAGATACGATTTTGTTCTTGGGACCCGTCTTTCTCGGTGCAAAACCCGTTTTCTCTGTGTAAATGTAAGCGACGTATCCAGTATAATCCGTGGTCTTTTCGTTATCCAATAATTATTGAAAATTAAACAATGGTGGCATTAAAATTAGTAGGTAACGAAAATTAAATCATGCTTTCTTAATATTTTTCCTGCCATATATCGCGGCTTAAATAATTAAATAGATCAAATTATCTGTTTTACTATTCTGTTTTCTTAATTGTTTTAACCCAAAACGAACCCTTGCCACTTAAGTAATTGTTTAATTAACATGTAGTCAGCAAATTTCGTGATGGTCAAGTAATAGTTTTGTCTGCTCGAAGTTCAAATTGATCGGATGCTGATTAGGGCAGTGTCGAGTCTACGAAATATACATGTTTGAGTTTGTGTGAAGAGAGTGATTAATTTGGTGGAAACAAAGCTCCGGGCTGTGACGTATAGGACCATGGGCGTACCAAGGGGAGGGAGGGGCAGTGAGGGGCAGCTGCCCCCCCGGAATTTGTTTAGCTCTACTAACTATATACTGTTGTAGATAATAAGATAAAAATATAGCCTTAAAATGTTACGGTTGCCTTCCCCTGTCCCAGAACCTGGGTACGCCCATGTATAGGACACTCAGCAGTGGGTACCTTCTACCTACCCCATAGGGAATTTAGCGTGAAGATATATCTCAATGTATGTAAGTTCAAAGTCTGATACCTAATCTTTTATTTGTCGAAGTAAATTGCAGCCCTTCAAAACCTAGTCCAATCATAAAACACAGTCTAGACCGATTTGGTAAATTATAGTAAATATAACCTAGGTATATAAAACGGCAATGAATATAAAAATCAACAACCAAGTGCTAGGCAGAGTTCATTTTAAAAATGTTTATTAAGGGCCATTATCAAGAATTATTGCTGTGCATTTGGCACTAAAGTAGAGTATTACCGCGCCTTTGAGACGCCGTTTTACAAGATTAAATTTATTTTGACTGCACTTCTACACGAACTACAACTTGTTATTGGTGTACTATTACTAGTATAAAGTTCGTCGCCTCTGTGGTCTAGTAGTCCAGCGTTGGCGTTTACCACATGAGGTCCCGGGTTCGATTCCCGGGTCGGGCACATAAAAAAAAGTGTTTTTTCAGTTTTCTGAGAAACATAAAGTTGCCCGGGATTGGAAAGTGCCCGGTTGGCGATAGGCTAGCCACCTATCACATTTGTGGGACTAAGTATCTTCGGCTAATCGTGGGTGCACTTGTTGGACCTCTGCCTACCCCTTCGGGGATATGGGCGTGAAGATACTTTATCACTAGTATAGCCCGCGTCATGGTTTTCGTTATAAGACTGTTTCAAATGAGCTATAAGGAAACTCGAAACGGCGAAACAGTATTTATTTCAGGTTATGTACCGATTGAGGACGAAATCTGATCAACTCTATTCCTCAAAAACTTCGTCGAATGCAAAATTGCATCAAAATCGGTTTATCCATTCAGGAGTTATCGTTGAAAAAGGGGTTTTCTTGACATAACTTCCAGATTTTTTAATCACTTTTCGATCTTCTACAATATTTCAGTACTTTTAACACTAGGTGCATCGAAAATCAAAATCGAATCAAGTTTCAAGAAGTTACAGCTTTTCAAATATTAATATTTGTTGTTTTTTTTAGCAGAATTGTATAAGCTATATATATATATATATATATATATATATATATATATATATATATATATATATATATATATATATATATATATTAGGATGATAGGGTAATTTTTTTTAGGTGCTCAAGCAAAATTTTGTTCTACATATTGAAAAAAAAATTTCCACCAAGTTAGAGCTCTTAATTCGAGTATGAAGTGCTTGCCGTTTTAATTTGATTTTTTCCCATTAGAAATGCATGTAAATATTTTTTTTTTCAAATTTCTAATGCTTGGACACATTTAATGATATTGGCATTCTGATTGCTGAAATATATCCAGGATTCCACGCTCTTTAAATGACTTTTCGTCAATTTTAATGTCGCCTTCTTTGGTCCACTGGTACCATCTGTCAAAGTTATGTTTTCGAATAAAATGCACATTTTTTTATTTTTACGGCGAAAATTGATTGATAAATGGAAAAAATAATACATATTTTTATAAAAAATTTGATTCTCTTCAAAAAAGGTCGTAACTTAAGTCTCTCAGACTCATAGTTTTTAACTTGCAGTAACTTTTGTAACTAAAAATGTAGAAAAATGATAAAAAAATTACAAATTATGATGTTTAAATTCAAGTTTTTGTTTCAAATTTATTTTTTTCATTACATTGTCAATTTTACTTTTTGTACTTTTATACCTGACATGTTACACATACTGACATACAGACACACATACACACACAAATAAATAAATAACACAATAAGCGGGAAACAAAAAAGTTAATACAAAATTTTAATAAATTTGTAATTTATCATAGTTTATATTTTTATTAGAAATACAACCGAAAGTTATATATTACATTTGCTCGTACCTTCTTTACACGAACAAAGTCTAAAACAACTTACTTCTCACGGTTTTTTCGAGTAACTTTAATAATATAGGTGTTTTTAAGAAAAAGGTGGTGAAAGGAAAAATCGCGTCTGTTGTCTAGTGATCCGGTGTTGGTGTTGACCACACGAGATTCCGGGTGCGATTCCGGGTCGAGCAATTCAAAAATGTCTTTTATCAGTTTTCTGATAAAAACAATGTTACCTGGGGTTGGATAAGTGTCCGGTTGGCGACAGGCTTGCCAGCTATCACATCGTGGGACTAACGGCCGGTTTCCGAAACGCAAATTAATTTTAACAAGCAATTAATCGGTGTTTAACTTAATTTTTACAATCAAATGATCTTTTAAGCACCGATAATTGCTTGTCAAAATTATTTTTCGTTTCGGAAACCGGTCGTAAGTACTTCGCCTAATAGTAGGTGCACTTGTTGTGCACCGCTTCAGGGATACGGGCGTGAAGATATTTTTATTTTAGTATAAAAGTCTTTTTGGACGCCGTTACCGCATTGGGTACTGTGATTTTTGTTTTGTTTTATATAATTAGAACAATCGGATGGCTCTCCTAATAGAGATAACCACCCCCTATAGGCACCAAAATTGTTAATGATGCGTTGCTATACTAATATCACAAACATAAGTTTTATGGCTACCTTACCCTCCAAACGGAAACACTTTAGTGACAAGCAGTGTCGCTATTGCAGCAGGAATAGATAAGGCACCTCGCGCACTAGACGGCTACGACGACGGTTATAAAGCGGTCATTTGTCAAGCTGCTGCCATTGTTGTTCTTAGCTCAAAAATTATAATTGTGCCTGTACTTGATGTGGTAAAGCAGGTTTACTCGCGAACTGTCCGACTAGCACTGAGAATGGCTTGTCGCGTCTGCGTCGCGGTCGCAGAACTAGTAAGCGGGCGCTCATAGCAAACTATACGTTATGCCCCGATTACATTTTATTTAATGCGAGTGCGAGTGTTTAATGCAGGTGCTTAGTATTAAGCAAAAAAAACGTGAAGGCAGCCGTTAATTAGTAATTAGCGTAATTAAAGTGAATAGACGCTGATTACTAACCACTCGCACTAATCAACGGCTGCCTTCACATTATTTTTTGCTTAATACTAAGCACTTGCATTAAACACTCGCACTAATCAATAACGTCAATGCCGCGATAGCGTCAGTGCTTATCGCTGACTTGTTCTGGTTTGAAGGGTAAGGTAGCTGTTAAACTTATGCATGTGGCATTAGACCTCGCCACAAGATAGCAATTAATATCTTTGGTGCCTATAGGCGATGGTTGACTCTTTCCATCAGGGGACCCATCTGCTTGTTTGCTATCTTAAGATATAACAAAAATCAAAGTGTAACCGGAGCCTAAGTTGGTCGGAACGACCAGTCGTGTCGGCTCGGTGTACAACCAGTTGGCCGTTGCGCTTATCAATTGCGTGGACGTTCATATTGTTTCTTTAGTTATTCTGGTCGTTGCGGCCACTAGTCGTGGTTGTGGTCGTCTAGTGCGCGATGTGCCTAAGTCGTTGATGCCATACCCGAGCGAAACAACGCAAAACTCACAACACCTAATAGCCACGATGGTAGAAACTCGCATAGCCAATCGTTTGCCCTTTACTGTCTGGCAGAACGGCAGATATTTTATTCTTTAAACAGAGTTCGGACCAACACGGGAGAAATATTGTAATCGTCTATGGATAGTGGTGACTGTCTTCTATCTCGTGGCCCACTCGTTCTTACGCCTGCAGCTACAATAAAAAAAAGTAATACTATTAAATGAAAGAAAACTTCGATTATAAATTAAAGTTTATTAGTCATCATCAACATTTCCCAGAACTTTCATCTAGATAGTGAAACTTAGGTTCGTCTGTTTCGTATACTTCCTTGAGAGTATCCAGGACCAGTGCTTGAATGAAGTCAACCTGAAACATAAATAACAATTAATCACAATTGCTTTAAGAAGCCATGACTAGCAAGCACTAGATAAACGAAGCAATCAAGACGGCCTGGTTCGTCTAATGTTTGACTCCAATCATGAGGTCTCAGATTCGATTCTTTCGTCGAAAAATGTTATTCGATTTTTTTACAATAAAAAAAATAACATCTTTATTACGTATAGATGTTGGTTACGATTGTCATAAATAATAAGAGATAGTTGTTAAAGATGGCAAATGCGACGATAGGGTTCAACATTTTACAAGTCAACAAATTAGATAATCTTCGTAAAACACGATTGTCTCTGAACGTACGGCTCATACCATTCATTACAGTTTATACCTACCTGCAAACAAACTGGCGTTGTGATACTTATTTTATTTACTTTGGCTTTGTTTATTTGGTAGTCTTTAACAAAATAACCGAGGAGAGAGCATAGGAGCTCTG
Organism: Apodemia mormo; assembly: GCA_036924255.1. Lineage (NCBI taxonomy): Eukaryota > Metazoa > Arthropoda > Insecta > Lepidoptera > Riodinidae > Apodemia > Apodemia mormo. The sequence goes on from JAUPFN010000002.1 coordinate 36,198,211, forward strand.
AAAACGATCTAAGAAATATCTTCACTTAACGCTACTGAAATTTTTTCGCATTAAAGACCTCGGGAGTCATAATTAATTACAATTAGACCTGGAAACTTACCTAACACTAAGCTGAAACAATTTTTTTATTATAAAATAGCAGAGAGCCTCGTGGGCTAGTTGTTAGTCTATTTGGCTTAGGTCATGAAATCTCACGTTCGATGAATCGGACAAGGTGTTATCAAGAGTGTTCGGGGTTTCCTGGAAAATTAAAATCTCAGTAGCAGCTATAAGTCTGGATATGTTGTTCTAAGTCCCTGTGCCTCGGATAAGCACGTAGTCCTGGCGGTCCCAGTTATCGCAAAGAACAATAGAATCGTTATCAAGCCGGTAAAATGATCATCCATCTCGCCTACTTGAAAACTAGTGAATCGTGGTGTACCAGAACTTCTATTGCAGATCCGTTTCTTCTGCCTGCCATGTCAGGAATAATATCAAGTTTACATTTAAACAATGAATTTTTTAACCAGTGACCTGCGACTTGAAACCAGTTTAAAAAGTACCGGTTGACAGAGGCTTATTAACCAGCGACCTACGACTTGAAACCGGTTTAAAAAGTACCGGTTAATAGAGGCTTATTAACCAGCAACCTACGACTTGAATCCGGTTTAAAAAGTACCGGTTAAACAGAGGCTTATAGAATTTTTAATAAACTTAAGCGTCATAAATCTAAATAAACCGGCCAAAACCCACAAATGGTACGTCACTACTCACACACAGTGTAGGCAAAAATCGAGAGTAGCAAACATCAAAGCAAAAATAAAAAAGACTATAAATCGGTTTAAACCTTTATACTTTTATTCCGAAAACAGCCAAAGCTTTACAAATCGCTCCCTAAGCTTTACAAATCCGGTATTTTTGTGGTTAAGGTAGAGTCAAAGCTTTACAAAATGCTCCCTATGTAGGTACTTGTGCTGATTTAGCTTTGAAAAATCAACCGGATAACAAACCTTGCGTACGACCTAAGTCCGGACGATTTCATACTACTAGGCCACGATGTCACTAGTTTAAGCAGGCGACCTCTAGTAATCTCCCCTGTTGGTCCAGGCTCCTTTGAAGAATAGGCCAACTGCCGTTCTGCCAGGCAGATCATTAAACACGAACATTTAGCCATACGTATTACTACAATTGTAACTATTACGTGGTTAGAAATCTGCTACGCGTCTCGCCCGGGTTTTATACCACCACTTTTTTACCACCTTCCTGCTGCAATATTGTAGGTGCTTGTCAGTATTGTTGTATTAGTATCAGTCAGATGGCAGCACAGGATACATATATACATTTACATACTCAAAACCCGATATAACAAGTATCGTGTGAGGTAGCCGGTAATCTTATGCATGGACATTGGAGTATTATACAAGGAGAAGGATTTATGGGGTCCAGACATTCCTCTCCGACAAAAATATGTATTGGCGGAACGCGAAATAAGTATTTACAATTTGTAAGTATAATTCAAAGGAATATATAAGCTTATATTTCGAATTTTTTTAATTCTTGACCCTACCCCCCATAACAAAGCTGTATGCCCATGTGCATGTGGCATTTGATCCCATCCTTCGGATAGCAGCGTAAATATCTAAAAGTCTAAACGCGATGGTTGTATCTTTCCATCAAGAGCGTCGTCTGTTTATTTCACAGATCACATAAATACTAAGACAAGGCATTTGGAAGAGAACGTGCCGCCGCGCATATGAGCAAGCGCTCCTATCACTGTTAAGTGTGTAAAAACATTTGTAGATATATTATATCGTGAAAAATTAGAAATAAGCTGTGTTGTACAGTTTTATCGTACCGAATGAGAGGAAATGGTTTAAAAATTACCCTTGGAGTGATTTTATTTCAATCGGTAAGTAGTATAACTCTATGTCTGTGTTTGAACGCTAACTGCACTCACAAAATAAGAAGTTGTCTTCAAAGGCGTATCCATTTAATCCGTAGTTTTTTCCTACATTGTGATATCAAAAATGCAAGTAAAACAAGAAATCTTTAACATACTTGATCTGGAGGGCAGTATCCGTCGTCAGTAGAACGCGCCACAGTGACAAGTACCGGCGCTGGTAGCCTTTGCAACAGTTGTTTCAGTGTCTTTGTTATCGAGACCCTGATTTCTTCTTCAGTGCTAATGTGGTAAGGCAAGCCACCTTGGTCTCTGGTACAACCGCCGGCGTACACCGCCCACCAATCAACCGGTTCTCCGAGTCTATCTGCTTCTTTTTTTATTATTTCCGCTAATTCTGATACCTTAAATGTAGAGATGGGTCAAATAAGTTTGATCGAGTGCTGGAACACAGCTCGGTTTGATATTAACATTATTTAAACGCAGTAAAAATGCGACAACCACTTTCGATTTCCTGTACCTCTGGAACTTTGCATCAGATTTTTGCCAAATTTAAATGGGACAAAACGGGACATACTTCCAATCCCAATCTCACTCCAAACAAAAAAATGATTTATAAATTTGGTTAACATTTGAGTTTTTCGGTAACAAACATAAAAAAATATAGCCAAATAGAGAATCTCCTCAGTTTTGAATAATCAGATGTAAACCGAGTAATCGGTCGAGATAATATCATATGGTGGCGGAGATAATATAATGGCGGAGAATAGGAAATTTATTTCATATTTTAAATGAATAATCGCTGGACATTATCATCGTTAGCTGGAAAGTATATTCTACCCTTTAATCGTCGGGATTTGGTGAAATTCCACTGTTATTAGACGTTATTATTATTGCACTACTTGTAATTTAATTTCACTTCTAAACATATATTTTTAATATATTACTCTACCGGTTTCACTTTTAAAAGCATCTTCAGGATTAACTATATTACATCCTGAAGATGCTTTAAAAAGTGAAGCCAGTTGAATAATATGTTAGAAATATATGCTTACGAGTAAAATAAACTATAAGTGCGATAATAGTGTCTAATAGTCCCAAAATACCTTAGCATATTTGCTAGTGACGGGTGTTTGTTAATCCACGATTCTTTTATATATATGTATACTAATAGTGGAATATCTATAATAAATACCCAAACCCAGAAGTACAAACATCTACGCTCTCACACAAATGCCTATTCCTGGTCGGAATCGAACCCGAGCAATGTTGATAGCGTAGTCAGGTTCGCTAACCATTTGACCAAAGAAACTCCTGAAATATATTTTATAACTATCCAGACCTAGATATACAATTAATATGTCTGCTTTTCACACAAACGCTTGACTTGAATAGCCCCATCGATTCAGTCAGTTTTGTTAATCGCTCGATCAATGAGGCAGTCTAAATCTGGTATGCTGTATATGATTAGGCTGTACAAAATCGTTTCATATCATAGGAATCAATTATCCATCACATCAATCAATCAATCTAGACTCTCTAATCAATCAACAAATAGTAGGAGACAACAACCGCTTATAGGCATTGTGTTATTAACACGTAAACAATCCTTGACCTTATATTAGTCTCATGTGGAAGTCTTCTTTTGCAATTGTAAAGAAGGATTCTTGGTCCATTAAGTTGAACAAACATTATCATAACAGTAGCAAAAATTATCATTTATACGTCACACGGACAATAGCGCATCAATAACATCATTAGTCTACACTCTACAGGCAACGCTTATTTTATTTGATCACGAAAGACAACTAGTTGTTCGCTATACTTACCTACATAATATAAAAAAAACTTGAGAGGTGTCAAGGGACACCCGGATGGAACGAAGTTCCTTTTATTTATACAAAAAACCTGTATACACTCAACAAAATAATCGTCGCGACACCACACTGTTCAATGCGAAATAGAATTTCGGCACCCGGTCGAATTTTGGAACTCGGTCGAATTTCGGCACCCGGTCGAATTTCGACCCGCGGTCGAATTTCGGCACCCAGTCGAGTTACGGCACCCGGTCGAATTTCGGCACCCGGTCGAATTACGGCACCCGGTTGAATTTCGGAACTCGGTCGAATTTCGACCCACGGTCGAATTTCGGCACCTGGTCGAAATTCGACCGGCGGTCGAAACTCGGCAACCGATCGAAATTCGACACTCGGTCGAATTTCGACACTCGTTCGAAATTCGACTGTCCGTCGAAATTCAACTTTTGGTCGAAATTCGACATTAGCCGAAATTCTGTATAAATGTCGAACATTTGGCACTAGAAAAAAGTAAACTCAATCAAATAGTAGATAGACTCTTTCACTTTCAATGCACGAGCTAAAGGGAAGTGGCTGGATATTTCTGTGTTTACAACACCTTACTATAGCAAAACGTGTCGTGACAACTTTTCGTAAGAATTTTTTCCGTCTAGCCCCATTTCACAACACGCGATCAGGAACTTCGTTCCAAAAACATGTGAAATTTAGATGCACCTAGGTGTGTACTAAATTTCATCCAAATTCCTTTAACATACGGTGTGACCGACTCGCAAACATCCCGATATTTTCATAATTTTTCGCTTTATTTACCAGACTAGCTGTTACTCGCGACTTAGTTCGTATGACCTGAAATCACTTTTAACTGAGTCGGGTAAAAACGTAGCTTATGACAATGGATAGAGTTGCTTTATAATGGTAATATCATTTTTAAGATCGGTCCAGTAGTTTTTGGGTTTATTTTTTACAAACATACGAAATTTACTTTCATTATTGTTTATTTTATCTCTCTATAATATTGGTATAGATAATAGAGATAAGATTAATGTTCACGGTTTCCGTGTTAGTTACTTTTAAAGTCGATTTTGAAGTCGAAGTTACTCATAAACAGTGGCGTAGCTAGAGGGGGCGGCAGAGCGGGGGCGCTCCTCCTCGGGTTTTTTAAGTTACATTTTTACACCCGCCCGTGAAAAAATGTAACGTAAAAATCTTTTTTTAATAAAAAAAAAACAGTGTCCAGGAAGAAGTTTAATGTGCTTTCCAAAGCACGGACAACGAGCAGTGATTAGTTGCTTGGTGAAACCCATGCTAACTACGCTACTGTTCTCAAAATGCAAATAATAAACACGACAAAAAAATCTATACAAATTATTACCTGATAATAAAGTTCATTTTTCTCACCACTATAATTGCTTAAACTATTATGTTTTTCCAGATATAAAAATAAATTCTCCAGCTCAACTAATTGCTTCTCTCTCAGCTTCACAACATTTTCCACAGTCTCTACGTCATCATGTGTAGGCAGATTAAACTCAAATATTTTTTCTAGGCGATCGTAAAGTTTTATATTTTCGTACAAATTCAGAAAAGGGTTGCCGGTACTAAAGAAATCTAAATCTATATCTAGAACATACGGCTGGCTTATTTCTATATTCCTTACTATATTTTCTATTTTATCATTCAAACAGTCTAGTTCTGCAACTGTCAGTTGAAACATTCGTTTGTTTTGAAGTTGTGATGAATATAGGGCGTCGGATATATAATACGGTTCTTTGCTGTCTACACGAAGCAAACCAGAATCAGGGTGGTCCCCGACATGAATTATACGTGTACCATCTGTAAACTGTTTCGCCCATGGTGGCCTGAGCCATATAACTCGACTTATGTGGCCGGCCGCCGCCGCCGGCACTATCCAATTTTCTATTTGCAATAATGGTAAAAGCTTTCTACCGGCCCGCGCTTCATTGCCTTTTAATTTACGATCTATAAGCATATCTGGATGTGCATCTAAGTGCAATAATGTATTGCTTTCCAAAGGCAATTTCTTTCCGCCAATCGCTGCATATATAAATTGTAATGCATCATTGTGTTCTTCGACTACGTATATTGGAATTCGTTTAAATCTTTTTAATTTCAATTCGTTATTGTTACCCATTTTCTATTATAAACAAGCATCCATTTTATTGGCTAATCTAAAACAAGTGATTATTTTTAAACAGTTCAACAGCCAACATCTAGGTTTAATAAATCTAATTTAAGTCCTATCTTGGCGGCCCACTGACCTAGAGAGACTCCCACACAGCCTGGGGCATAAAGTTTTATTATCATCGATCATTTGTATAAACACCTTTGGTGCTATTAATAAAAATATACGTTATTAATTCATTTCTTATATTTTGCAATTTAATATATTTTTTATTATAAATTCAAAAATTTCATATTTCAAATGTCTTGGCATAAGAATGAAAGTGACATGATGAGTTGCAGGTCGCTAAGTCATCTAAACTTCACATATTCAGTATGAGTGTGGTGTCTCTATATGTATAATTACGCGAAGCGAAAACTTTTTAACCTTTTTGCGAAAATTGCGCGGATTGTGGGTATGACTTCTTTCACAGTCTGAAACTACGCACAGTTAACATTTTTATGAAGAAGATGTGCAGAAACTAGAAATAGAACGGACAGTTGTCTATATTTTAGTAAATATTACAAGGAGAGTACATAATGTCATAAAACAAATAGAAAAAATAGACAGAAGTCAATCTCATGGATATACTTCACTTTTCATACCTACGCTCGCCGCTTGCGTTAGGGCTATCAACTTTGGCTTATATAATAAACTATATATATATATATATATATATATATATATATATATATATATATATATATATATATATATATATATAAAACGAGTAGTGCCACTCGTATCTAGGTGTTTGATTGATGATGAAACAGGAAGAACAAAAATGTAACCCCAAAAAATAACTACAACATTTTTAATGTTATTGATAACAATAACATTTAAATATTTTATATATTTATTACGAAAAAGGTATAAAGCTATTGCAAATTTTCTACACAAAAAGTTCACTGTCGCGTGTCTATAGCGGGTGGCACTCGCGCTTGCATTATTCCCAACCATTCGAAGATATCGCGTCCGTGAGAGGTGTCTATGTGTGCGTTGTTCTAGCGCCCTTTGTATGTAGACTGACTTCTGTTCCCTATTTGTTTTATGGTAATATTCAATTATCATTCACGACTAAAGTATTAACAATAACAATACCCTCGAGTTCAACAAGTCACGGTCCCACCCTGTGAAAACAATGTAACTGCGCATTTTGCTGACCTCAGCCCATGTTATAACAAGGATTTGACAATGACAAAGTAGTAAAAACCCGACAATCAAATAACGAACGAGGGGGCGCGGTTAAAATATTACGCGCCTGAGTGATGACAACATCACATTGGCTATTTTCTCTCCATTCAGCTATACGATAATACGACATACGCTATAGTAATATTGTTTATGAATCACCTCCCTTATCGATAATAATGGAAGTAGTAATGCGTAGAACAAACATTGATATTGGATTTTCCTTTAGGTACAGTCGACTGCACGAATTGCTCCCCAATAACACAGGTCAACAAAAAAATTTTTTTTTTCTGAGTCTGTTATTTAGTGGCCATTTTCTGATTATATACATCGAATAGTAAACAGAAACGCTATTAACAATCAATAAACTTTGCTTTCGTACTTTGGGGCCTCATACAAGAAAGTTTTGATTTTCACAAAGGAAATACCAATACTATTCATTTTCTAAAGCTTTTTTGTATTCTTTTTTGTATTTTTGTGTTTAGTTATGCCGTATTTTATAATTAAATTAATAAAAATGTATAATTGATAACTTGTTTTCCTTTTAAATATAATTGAAATTTAAAAATAGAGCTTTTCCATAAAATTTGAATTTTCTTGCTGGTAGCTACAAAAGCAAACTTTATTAGATAAAAATATTTTTTCATTCTTTAGTTAGGCATAAGTAATCAGAATCAGAGGTACAGAACTCAGACTCAAAATTCATGTTGACCTGTGTTATAAATCTAAATTAAAAAATTTAAAACCCCTGAATTTTTCATTTGTGATAGCTGAACATCTGTAATAAGAATACTCAGGTCAAAGTTAACATGTCATTGCAATATCTTTGAAGTAACAGAATACAACATTTTATCGATCAGACTTATATCAGTTGCTTACTTCCTTCCGTTAAGTGGAAAAGAGCTGATCACCTTGAAACAGCTGAACCGATTTTGATGAAAAGAAATGAAAAATATTTATTTGCAAGAATATGGATGTCACAAGTTATTAAATTTAATTAAAATTACCAATATATATATATATAGGGGGTCATTGGCCAGAAGCGTGCTCGTCGCGACCCCTGTCAGTCCACTGGACTGCAATTCTGGCCCGAGTAAGTACCGCAGTGTGGATTAGGGCGTCCCCTGGAGGCGACGCGTACCGATCCGCCCCCGTCGGTACGAAAAGCGGCGGATGCGGCGATGGGGGCCGCCACCCATCACGCCAGGCCCGAATAGGCGAGTCGAGGGGAGCAGAGTGCCAAATAGGCACGTGGAATGTTAGAGGTGGGTTGGAAGATAAGATGCATGAATTGATTGATGTAATGAATGAGAGATGCCTGGATGTTTTGTGTGTAACAGAGACTAAGCGTAAAGGTAGTGAAACCACTGATCTCCCCGGTGGCATGATGGCTCTGTGGTCTGGCGTGCCCCAGAGCGATCATGCTGGCGCCGGAGTAGGTATTCTTCTATCGTCACGCTTAGTCTCTGGTCTGAAAGATTATGGGATGGCTGGCTCGAGACTTCTCTGGGTCCGGATCAAACTGGGAATCACGAGAGTCTTTTTGGTCGCATTATATGCACCGGTAAGCTCTTCGTCGCCCAGTGACCTGGAAAAGTTTTGGGATTCTGTAAGGGATGTTCTGGATATGGTTGATGACAATGAAAGAATCATTTTGTGTGGTGATTTGAATGGATGGGTCGGGACTAAGCGGCCTGGTTTCGATGCCGTACTTGGTCCGTATGGTGACAGTAGAGTGAACGACGCCGGTAAGCACATTGTGGATTTATGCGTGGAAAGGAATCTTCTTGTGGCTAACACAATATTCCCTCATAAGGACATACATTTGTATACATGGAGAAGGAATGACCAAAAGAGTGTGATAGATCTGATTTTGATTGATAGTAGACTCCGCAATTGTATAATGGATACGCGCACCTACAGAGGTCCCAATCTGGAAACGGACCACTATTTGGTAGTAAGCCGATATAGGGGTCTGTTTAAGAAGTGGAGACATTGGCGACAGCGTGTTCCATTCGGAGAGCTTGAAAGAATAAAGAGCGAAAAGTTGCAAGATCCGAGTATAAGGAGTATGTATGAGATTCAGGTTCGAGATAGGTTGGCGAAAGTGAACCTACCGGACTTGGATGTAGACGAATGTTGGAAAGCTTTGAAAGATAGTATGATAGTAGCCGCGAAAGAAGTATGTGGTAGTGCAAAACTGTGCAAGTCAATGGAAGGTGATACATGGTGGGATGATGAAGTGAAAGCTGCGATTTAGAGAAAGAAGAAAGCATGGCTAGACTATGTATCATGTTTGCAAGCGAATGATGGTATGAAAGACAAGAAGAAAGAATTGTATCGTTGTTGTAAGAATGCCACTAAAAGCTTAGTAAAAGAAAAGCGTGAAAGAGAATGTTTGAAAGCGGAAGAGAGACTGGCGAGCAACTTCGAGGCAAACACCAAACTTTTTTGGAGGGAGGTGAAGAAGTCTAGGAGTTGTTCGGCAGCCTCCAGAATGAATAGGATTAAATCTAAGGATGGTGACATTCTTACAAGCACAGAAAGCGTGTAAAAACGATGGAGTGAATATTTTGGAGATATGTATGATGCTGTTCAGGACGCTGCCTCCGTCTCTGACTCAGTTAGTGATTCAGAGACGGTGGAAGCATGCCAGGACATTACTATGCAAGAGATAGTATGGGTGATAAGAATTATGAAAAATGGAAAGGCTGCGGGAATAGATAAGGTGACTGCTGAGATGATCAAATACGGTGGTTCTGCCGTCCGGGACTCTTTTTGGGTCCTCTGCAATACATGTTGGAGGACCAGTAGAGTACCCGAAGACTGGCGGCGCGCGGTCATCGTGCCCTTATATAAAGGCAAGGGCTCACGTATAGACTGCAATAGCTATAGGGCCATCAGTTTGATCAGCTTAGCATCGAAGGTGTATGGTAAGATCATTGAAAGGAGAATGCAAGGGAAGTCCGAGGGAATGTTGTGGGAGGCACAAGGGGGTTTCAGATCTGGAAGAGGATGTATGGATCAAGTTTTCTCACTCCGCAACATCGTAGAGAAGCATCTGGCTGTCGGCCAGAAGGTTTTCTGCGGTTTTGTGGATTTGGAGAAAGCGTTTGATAGAGTCGTGCGAAAGAAACTTTGGGACATTTTACCCAGTTATGGGATAGATGGGCGTCTGCTGCGTGCTTTGCAATCCATGTACTGGGATTGCAAAACATGTGTGCGGGTGGACGGCAACATATCGCCCTGGTTCGATGTCAATGTCGGCGTCAAGCAGGGTTGTGTGTTGTCAGCTCGTCTGTTTATTCTATATCTGGATAAGTGTCTTCAAAGATTGAGGTCATTGAATGTGGGAATGCGCATGAGTGATCTAGTGGTGAACTGCCTGCTTTATGCAGATGACGCTGTACTTCTAGGCTCAACTCCATCTGAGCTGCAAACACTGGTCACAGTTATGAATGAGGATTGTAAGATTATGGGCTTACATCTGAATGCGAAGAAAACTAAAGTTTTAGTATTTGAAAGAGAAGCAACCAGAACGGACGTAAGAGTTGTGGTAGATGATGTAGTGCTGGAACAAGTGGATGAGTTTGTATATCTTGGATGTGCTTTTAGCAGGGATGGAAGGTACACCGCTGATGTTGAAAGAAGAGTGTGTGCAGGGAACAGAGTGAATGGAGCGTTAGGGAGATTACTTAATAGCACAATTTTAAGTCAGGGTGCCCGTCTAGCCCTGCATAATCATGTGCTTATCCCAACGCTATTGTATGGAAGTGAGAGTTGGGTGTGTCAGAAAGGGCATGAAAGTAGAATCAACGCGGTTGAGATGAGGTCGCTAAGAAAAATATGTGGTGTGACACTCGCGGACCGGGTTCGTAATGTCGAAGTGAGAGAGAGGTTAGGTTTGAAAGAAAGTGTCGGTGTAAAGATGAGAAAGGGCATGCTCCGTTGGTTCGGACATGTAGAAAGAATGGCAGATGAACGGTTAACAAAACAGATATACAATGCGAATGTGGAAGGATGTAGGTACCGGGGAAGACCAAGACTGACATACCACGATCAGATCGATCGAGTACTGTCCGAAGGTGGTGTCAAGAGTCTTCGCAACCGGCGTGTATGTATGAAGAGAGTGATGAATGTGGAGGAAGCGAGACAAGCCTGCAAGGATCGTGATGTATGGCACTCGGTTCTCTCTGCCTACCCCGTAAGGGACCTGGCGTGAAGATATGTGTGTATGTGTAAAATTACCAACATATTTCACATTACACACACAACACATACCTACCACATTTGTCAGAGTTAAAAAATCTAAATTATATTTGTGTTTTAGCACTCACTCCGTGCTTGGGAAAACTTGAAAAACTTTAAAGACAGCAAAAAAATATTTCGACACGTAGGATTTGAACCCACGACGTTTCCTCCAGCCGAGACGTTCTAACCAACTGAGTAGTGTCGACCGGTTCAAACTGGCGAAATTCTTCTTTGCTATGTGGTCGATTCCGTCGATTGTACTGGGTGCTAAGTGTGAGTTTTTCTTTTCGCATTCGATCGTGAGAGCGTTTCGAGTTTACTAGGAATTTGTATGTGATTTGTACAGCGCCACCTAGTGGTAAACTGGTTTCTCACGTTTACCACTAGGTGGCGCTGTACAAATCACATACAAATTCCTAGTAAACTCCAAACGCGCTTACGATCGAATGCGAAAAAAAAAACTCACACTTAGCACTCAGATCGCTAGATATACATACGTATAGCTTAGTTAAATGAGTTCATCGTTACTGATGAAATTCACATTTATAATTTTGATCAGTACTTTCGAGTTTCTAATTATATTTGTGTTTTAGCACTCACCCCGTGCTTGGCAAAACTTGAAAAACTTTCAAAACAACAAAGACAGTCTACACTAGCTCAGATGATTAGAGTCCCGTCTTGAGGGAATGTTGTAAGTTCAAATCCTACGTGTCAATATTTTTCTTTCTTGTTTTCAGTTTTTCAAAAAATCTAGTTAGTTAAAAATGACACTATTTTTATTTATGAAAACGTATGGAAAAGTACTAAGATCGCCATGCGGCGCGGCGATCGGCGAATTTTGCCGAACGAATCGCGCGCGCGGCGGGTGACGACTGACGAAGCGAGCGCTTGAAACAAATGTATGAATTAGTACTACCCAATACCCATGCCACGGACTCGGGCGGCGGCCGCGGCGAATAGTCTAGGAATCAAAACGGTTTAATTGTAACTTCAATTAAATCTATACGAGAAATAAATACACTATGAACATTGTAACTTTAGTTTTCAAATACTTACTTGGCCAGCAATTTGAAAGTTTGATCACATCATAAGTATAAACAAAGTCTAGAGATAAAAATTTTCTTTCTTCCCACAAGGTTGAATATTTTTAAGATTATAAATTATAGTAGTGTCGCCAAAAAATTGACAGTTTTAATCTAGAAACGCATAAAGTAGTCGTCTATAAATAAATAAATAAATAAACTATCGATTGTGTCGATAGTATCAATCGTTGGAGACAAACAAAATATCGATTTTATCAATAACATTGTTAGACAATATTGCATTAACTATCGATATTTCGATACTATCGATACTTTGTACAATCTATAGCATCGGACAGTATTAGAATAAAGATGACTATCGATAGTATTGATAATATCGATACTATCGATAGTAATTATAATTAATGCAATATTAAATAGCAATACTATCGATAGTATCGATATTTTTGACAGTTTATTTTTTTAATCATGAATACTATTGATGCTATCGATTGTATTGTTGTTTACTGATAGTATTGTACTTAATGAAGTAATGAAACCCTATCGATAATGGACTATCAAGCTGCAACACGATAAATCAAAGGTTTCGATACTCATTCTAAAAATTTGTCTGGATGTAGTATGTATTTCTCATACTTCTTGTGAAATTCAACGTCTATACTATACCCCGATTCTTATTTAAGTTATGTACTTTCTTTTAAATAGTAAATGTTGAAGTGCAAAACCACTCTTCTCCAAGCAATATCGAGATAAAGTTGAAAAAGCCATTTTGCTCTTGGACTATAGTGGTCGCGGCGGCGAACGCAAGTTTCCGTGGCCTATAAATCCGCGCCACGCGAATTTTCGCCTCGCCTACCGCGCCGCCGCCGCCGCCGGTTCATGTGGCCGGGCGGTTAGGTCTGAATTACAAATCGGGCTAAAACTATTTTTTGTTAATCTAAAATTCTGTAGCAATAGTTGATGGTGTAAAAACGCTCCCAGGTCTCAATGAGCATGTGTTGGTACGGGCCTCCTTTGAAGAATAGACCATTCTGTCAAGCAGTTCGAAAAAGGCGAACGATTGGCTATGCCATAGATGTCATTACCATCGTGACTACTAAGTGCTAGTGTTCCGCCACACGGATAGTGACGCACCATTAACATTTTTGGTTTGTATATTCGATGATAGTCTGTGTTAAATAAGAGAGCTATCTGCTTGTTCTTCTCTTATGATATTTTAAAAGCTATCAGTGTCGATTATCCCAAGTAAATTTTTGTAAATAAAAAAAATTACAAATGTTACAATGGAAAAGAATTTTTCATTGTACAAATTGTTACATCATGCCGAACGATGTAACGGTTTGTATTGTAACAATATTTCTACGAAGTAAGATAAAGAACTAAGAATATATCGCGCAACCGAAGTATAGTTTAGAACTTTGGGGTCCAAAATTCCTACACCCTAAAGCACAGACGAATAAAGCTCACTGCCCTGAAGTCTAAATAATTAGTTTAATGGGCGATAGAATATCTAAGTTCAAAATACTTAATGGCTGCTTTGTCGAAGTTCAAATTCCCTCATGGATAATTAACATAATGAACGAATGATCCCGAGTTATAAGACATAACACGCTACACAGCTCGGGTTTGATTCCCAACGGGGACAAACATTTGTGTGATTGGAGCATTAATGTTTGGATTTCGGAGTTTGAGTGTTTATGAAATATTATGCTTCAGTATATTATGTATTTCTATGTATTAGTATCGCTGAACACGTATACCAAAATCGAATAGTGTGTTTACTTTCGGGTTAGATCAATGTCTGTCTACAAATTGACGTTAACCCAATCATAATATAAAATAAAGTCTTTTATGTATATTTTTTAGTTTGACCTGATTGAAAACTGGACACGAACTTAGAAGCGAAAATGATAAAGAATTCACCTATATTTTAAATTATCATAAAAGTCTATGTATTATGTACATTAGGTGGATGCTGAAATCTATTCGTCGTCCATTAGGCTAATCGCAAATTAAAATTTTCGAATGTAAGTAGTGTCAATTAGTTAATTTATAATTAAATACTTGTCTAAGCGGCATTTTTGAAGTTAAACTTCTTTACAATTAAACTTCATGAAATTCAAATGCGTCAAGATAGAGAAACAAACACATACATTTTTAAAAATATATAAACCAGTCAAATGCGCGTACATATATAGAACTTACTTGTAAAGCTCGACGTTTCGACCAAGGTACATTGATCGTCGTCACGAGCGGACGTGGTCACAAGAATTGAGTCCGCTCGTGACCACGTCCGCTCGTGACGACGGTCAATGTAACTTGGCCGAAACGTCGAGTTTAGTTTTAGTTATATATATATATATATATATATATATATATATATATATATATATATATATATATATATATATATATATATATATATATATATATATATATATATATATATATATATATATATATATATATATATAATAATAAACACCCAAACCCGGAAATACAAACATTTATGCTCATCACACAAATGCTTGTCCCCGTCGGGGATCGAACCCGAGCCTCGTTGATTATATAGAACACGTTAGTTTAAAAGTTCATATAAACACATAAATGTATAAAATTAAGCAGGCGAGAGAATGAGATAGAATCCATACATATAATAAAATCGTAGGAACGTCAAAACTGTACATTGAATATTTTTCAAAAAGAATAATTGGGGCGTAATCTACAATCGATATCGAAGCCAAAAATATACTTTTTAGAATTTTTGTCTGTTTGTCTGTATGTATGTCCGGGGTAAATTCAAAAAGTACTGGATGGATTTACTTCAAATTTTGCATGAATATTATACTAACAGGTCGGGTCAACATATAGGCTACATATTATCACGCTATTATCACCCAAGGGGGAGGAGCTGTGCGGAGTAAACGAAGTCCGCGCGGACGAAGTCGTGGGCAACAGCTAGTATCAATATAACACAGAACTTAATATTTAGAATAGTATATAATATGACTTGACCGCCCCGTTGGTCGAGTGGTTAGCGACCATGACTACGCAATCCACGGGGTTCGGGTTCGATCACCGACGGGGACAAGCATTTGTGCGATGAGCATAAATGTTTGTATTTCCGGGTTTGGGTGTTTATTAAATATATTCCAGTATCTATATATGTATTTCTATGTATTAGTGTCGTTGACTAACACCCATAACACAAATAAATAATTTGCTTCCTTTGGGGCTAAGAACTTAATATTTAAAATATTATATATGTACTTAAAATGATACAAACAGTATGTACCACCAAAGAGATTTTACTGCAACTCAAGTTTTACATCTACCGCGTGTAAGCTCACACTCGATATTTTTTTTTATTTATGGAGTTTAAAAACTTGATCAATATTAACTTATGATTAAAAATTGGATAATTTAAAGATGAATTATTTCATCTATCTAGTAAAATTTTAACTTTAAACAGTTTTACACGCGACTGTACCTCATAGTTTATATATCAGGCCCATGTCAACAAAGGGACGAAAGACAACACATTTAGGCATTGGCATAATGTGCGACATAAATTTTCATTTAATATATTTACCTACCTATGGGCAGCTATACGCAGAACTATATTAATGACTCTAAAACTATATTATATTAATACACAAAACTACAAATCACTTGCCTAAAGATAAAAAAACAAAAAGGTCAATAATATATTAATATAACTATATCTAAATATGTATAATATGTATATCTAGATAAAAATCGTTTTATACTATTAAACGATTATACTTTAGTACCTATTTGATACTCAACAATAATTATTTAATACTATAATAATTAATTACAAATACAATATTTAAGTCTGGCTGTAAATCAGATCCCACTAACTTTCGGCCTATCTCGGTTCTGCCTTCCCTGAGTAAAATATTTGAAAAAATAATTCTTAATCAAATGTTAAAACATTTTAACAAATTTGAACTGTTTCATCCTAAACAATTTGGATTTACAAAGGGTCGCTCAACCGTAGATGCTGGTGTGGAATAATTGAAAAAAATCTATGAAGCCTGGGAGGAATCACATGATGCAATTGGAGTATTTTGTGATTTATCTAAGGCATTTGACTGTGTTCATCATAATACTTTAATCAGGAAATTACACTACTATGGCATTAGAGGTAAGGCCCTCGATCTTCTGACTTCGTATTTGAATGGAAGAACTCAGAGGGTCGATATCAATGGAATAAGATCAAACGGTGCCACCGTCACCATGGGTGTTCCACAAGGATCCATTCTTGGTCCGTTTTTGTTTTTGATATATATAAATGACTTGCCCTTCTTTGTTGGCGATAGGCATGGAATCGTACTGTTTGCGGATGACACTTCACTTTTATTTAAAGTGAAAAGACGAGTTGGTAAGTATGACGAAGTGAACATTGCGATTTCAAAAGTTGTACACTGGTTCAATGTTAACAACCTCCTATTAAATGGAAATAAAACCAAGTGTATTAGATTCTCAACGCCTAATGTAAGGCATATAGATACCAATGTACAACTTAACGGGGACAAATTGGATCTTGTGGACTCTACTGTCTTTTTAGGGATTACGATAGATAAAAAACTACAGTGGGGACCACATATCGACAAATTAACGAGTAGACTGAGTTCAGCGGCATTTGCAGTTAAAAAAATGAGACAGATTAGTGACGTAGACACTGCGAAAATTGTGTATTTTAGTTATTTTCATAGTATTATGTCTTATGGGATTCTACTATGGGGAAATTCCACTGATATAAATACAATCTTTGTTTTACAAAAAAGAGCTGTAAGAGCTATTTACAATCTCAGTCCACGAGTTTCCCTAAAAGAAAAATTTAAAGAAATTAATATTTTAACCGTACCATCACAGTTTATATTTGAAAACTTGATGTATATTCGTAAAAATATTTCTTCATTTAAGAAAAATAGTGATGTACATAATGTAAACACAAGGAACAAAAACAATCTTGCTCTGTATGTATCACGTCTCCACAGAATAAGTAACTCTTTTATGGGGCAATCTATACGCTTTTACAATAAACTTCCAAATGCTATTAAAGATCTACCAATACACAAATTTAAAAAATGTATCAAATCGAAACTTTGTAAAAAAGGTTACTATAAAATATCTGACTATTTGGATGATAATAAGGCATGGGATTAATTGCTCCTCATAGCAGTCTCATAATAATTATAATATATTATTCATAAATACATTGTAATTGTAATTGTAAAAACATTGTTTAAAAAAAATGTATATGCACAAAAAAAGACAAGCCCGCTGAGTTTCTTCCGCCGGATCTTCTCAGTGTGTGGCCGCGTTTCCGATCCGGTAGTAACTCAAAAAATGTTGACTCGTCAAAAGTGCCTGTAAAGGTTAATTTGAATAAAAATGTTTTGACTTTGACTTTGACTTTGACATACAGTTCATCTCTCGACAGCCATTTTCGATGTTTTTTTGAAGTGAAAACTTCTTTAGGCGCGTTGAGCGTTTTGGTAGAGGGTAAAATCCTCGGTTCGCGTCACCGACATGCTAATGATAATAGTATATCTATAGCTATGTCTTGCATATAGTTTTAATTACTCTCAACTTAATAGTTCCGTTTTCACTTCTATCGGCAGTCCCATGACTGCTACTGTTTTTTTTTTAATTTCAGTTTCTAACAATTCCAATTAGCCCTCCAATGATATGAGTAGATTTTAGGTATAAACACAGAAAAGTTCGACCTCTATAATCTATATATGTATTCGTACCTACTACATGTATAAGTAACCTACTTAAAGTACACTCTGACCTCGCGGGCACTTCGTCCGCGTGGAAAAACTTCTAAAATAAAAGTTCCCGGCTAAAACCTGCATTTTTCCCGGTCCCGTGGGATTTCCGGGATAAAAACTTAATAGTCGATGAACACACCCCGTGTGGATCCGGGCCCCCTTTGAAGAAGATCAACTGCCTTATTGCTAGGCGTCTCGTAAAACGCAAGAAAAGGTAAATACGTTTTAATAACATTGTGACTACTAAGGTGGTAGTGGCAGATTTCTGCAACGTCTCGACCGGGTTTTGTTACCACCGCCTTACCTATTCCTACCGCAATCTGGTCGGTACTTGTCGCTGTCGTGTTCCAGTTTGAACTGTAAGGTAGCTGGTAAACAGTAAATTTATTTATTTGGCATATAAGTTCTATATTATGCTAAGATTATCTCTTTCTATCGGGACCATAAGCTTTTTTTATATAAAAAAGAGCCCATAATCTGTGTAATCAATACAAATATTTATTTCATAGCCAGTGGTTAGTAAGTAGTGCCAGTATTAATATAATATTTAACGGTGAATAAAACCACTTATTTATGGCGCAAAAGCTTGAAAAATAGTGACAAGTTTATTCATCTACAATGTGTAGATTACTTGGGTCAAAATTTAGTAACATTTTTACAAACATGAATATATGTACATTAAGGTAGAAAATGAGTCAAAACCAACACGCAAAGGTCCCTTTGTACGTTAAAGCTAATACGAAAAATACGTTAAAATGATCTATGGAAAATAATGCTGCTACGGCGTGCGTGAACTCTATCTTTTTGAATATGCTCTAGTGCTATAAGGTTCATAATCCTAACTTTTGTGCGTCCAAACTGCACCAGTTACGTAATCGAGCTCTACTGATTAAATGCATGTTTCGTAATATTTGATACCAGTAGCTCTGCAACTAGACATCTCATAAATTTTACAGTAGGTGTAGAGTTATAAAATGTTTTCAACAGTTCAACATTTATCTACTTTTCCAACCATAATATTTGTATGACATAATTGTATGACATGATTAAAACGTTTTAGAATTTTTAAAGCATGTGCCAATCTATAGGCAATAAATATCACTATCGAACAGGAGAGCTACTTGCTTGTTTTCTACCTTATTTCTTAGATTCTTGTCAACAGAAATTCCATTGAAATAATTACTGTATTTGTGTATTTAACAATATAAGCCTAAGGGTAGCCCTGAGAAAAATATTTGAATAAATCCAATATTCAATTTGCCAAATGCAATCGTTTTGCCAAATGTGTCACTAACGTGATTATTATCACTATCGTCCAATTTGGAGGAAAAGGCAACTGGTAAACTTATGCATGCGGCATCACATGACAACTTGCCAGTCGCTACACAGATCGCAACGAGCCATTGACATCGTTGGTATCCATAGTCAACAGTTGTCTATTTCTCCATATGCTTGAATGTTGTTTTATGATATAGAAAAAATATATAGCTCTTTATATTCTTAACATGATGTAGGTATATATTATGTTCGTAAAAATATTTGTCGTAGATGAAAACACCAAGTCCTATCTGTTTATCCCTCCTGATATTGTCAGTTTGTAACCGCATTTTCTATTCGTTATGAGTTATAAAATTGTTGACCTTTGACTTTCCTCATTTTATTCGAATCCCAAGGAGTGGCAACTCAGACGCACATGGAACCAAAATATTACTACCTAGAGCTTAAGAGGTTTGGAACAGATTGGAAATTACTGCTTGACGGAGTTTAGTCAGTTTCTTCCGTGGTAAGTGGTCACCAAGAAAACGAAGAGATGATTTAACCCCCTTTGGAGCATAGACCATCTGCACATATTGCAAGATAGTTCGTTAAAGACCAACGATTGACAAAACATGTCACTACCATCGTATCTACTAGTTAACGATTGACAAAACATGTCACTACCATCGTATCTACTAGTTAACGATTGACAAACATGTCACTACCATCTATTAATTACCGATTGACAAAACATGTCACTACAATCGTATCTACTAGTTAATTATTGACAAAACATGTCACTACCATCGTATCTACTAGTTAACGATTGAAAAAACTTGTCACTACCATCGTATCAACAAGTTAACGATTAACAAAACATGTCACTACCATCATATCTACAAGTTAACGATTAACAAAACATGTCACTACTCACTACCGTCGTATCTACTAGTTAACGATTTAAAAAAAACATGTCGCTACCATCGTATCTAGTTAACGATTGACAAAACATGTCAGTACCATCGTATTTACTAGTTAACGATTGACAAAATATGACACTACCATCGTATCTACTAGTTAACGATTTACAAAACATATCACTACCGTCGCATCTACTATTTAACGATTGAAAAAACTACAGTATCTACTAGTAAACGACTGACAAAACATGTCACTACCATCATTTCATCATCCGTTTATCTCAATGCTGATTACTCTCGTGTTCCGGGTTCGAAGGTATACATGTTTTTTTCGAAATGAACTTAGGCAGTTGACTCAAATAACCGTCATTGCGAAACCGGTAACCAAAACTGGGCTTTAAAAGCCTGCACTAAGCGTGTCTCTTGTGAGATCGAACCTCGTCTCATGTCAGTATCTTGACGATAAGTGGGAGAATAAAAGGCATCAGGATTTCGACTCGTTAATAACTGACCGGGGTCTCAAGTGTTGGCGGGCCGTAACAGTGGGCCGATCGCCGCAGGCGGCGTTTTTGACGTGTGCGTGTAAATTGTGAAGTGTAGGTTGTGATAAATTGTAGGCTGTGATGCGATCATAAGGATTGGATATGAGGTATAATATGGTTTAGAATGTGTGTATGAAGCAGCGGCGTGCACAGGGTTTTGACACAGGGTATGCACTATGCGGAGGGGTACTCGGTCACAAAAACTTTCTTTTACAGATTTTTAGCACAGCCACGCTACGGATCTCTAAGTCGGAAACCTCATGGTTTCCGACTTAGAGATCCGTAGCGTGGCTGTAAACAAGTCTTAGATGTACTACTATTCATGTACATCTTCTACGGCAACAATACCCTGAATCACAG
Organism: Apodemia mormo; assembly: GCA_036924255.1. Classification (NCBI taxonomy): domain Eukaryota; kingdom Metazoa; phylum Arthropoda; class Insecta; order Lepidoptera; family Riodinidae; genus Apodemia; species Apodemia mormo. The sequence continues at coordinate 36,219,460 of JAUPFN010000002.1, forward strand.
AGCCTGTTATAGGTACGTTTCATAACTTTTTACATGAAACTTACGAGCTACGTTTACATTATGCTGGTGCACACCTACCTTTAGTTAGACACAATTTGAATCTTTTCACTGAATGACAATTGTGAGAACTTGTTATTTTTAATTTTTAATAAACACATTTTTAACACAAACTTCACAGTCAAATAACATTTTAAGAAATCTACAATTAAAGCACTAATAAAAGCAAATCACTACAATTATTATAGAAACTCAGTAATAGACTTAAATGTACAATTTTTCAAATGTTAAAATGAAAAATAACACAAACAAAATAATAAACAATGCTTATCACACGGAACAAGCAAATGGCTTTCGAGTTTCGCAAAACACAAATACATTTCTCCTTTTTAAACAAATAAAACCTTAATAAACAAAAATGCATAATGTGCACTAAGTGATTTATTAGATTTCTATTTTTTATTTTTAGTCGGATAATACTTTATAGGCATAATCAACATTTCCGATTACTCCCTAGAAACTAACGAACAGTCAGGCTACGGACTGCGGCAGGAGATTACGTCATCGCTGCTTACGAAATTCATAGTTGTGAGCGGTTGCAAACTGTGTGCAAACACAAAAATTACTACACACACGTTAACAAATATATTGCAGATCGTGATATGCCTTACTTGGTTGAAAACTAAAGTTGCCAAACGCCTGGCAAACATAATGTTTATGTGCTTGCAAATAGGTGCTATTTATAAAATATAAGACGTTTTTTTAAAATTAATATAATTTTTTTATTCATTTATTTCCTATTAATTAAAGTCATTAATAGCAAGTAAAGCACTGCCTAATTGCTTTATAGACTGCACGCCACTGGTATGAATTACCATAATATACTTTATATATATATATATATATATATATATATATATATATATATATATATATATATATATATATATATATATATATATATATATATATATATATATATATATATATATATATATATATATATATATATATATATATATATATATATATATATGATAGCAAACAAGCAGATGGGTCTCCTGATGGAAAGAGTCAACCATCGCCTATAGACACCTAAGGTGTTAATGGTGCGTTGCTATCTTGTGGCGAGGTATAATGCCACATGCATAAGTTTACCGGCTACCTTACCCTCGAAACCGGAACACGACAGCAACAAGCACTGACGCTATTGCGGCAGGAATAGGTAAGGCGGTGGTACCAGACCCGGGCGAGACAATGCAGAACTCTACCACCTAGTAGCCACGATGGTAGTGACTCGATAGCCAATCGGTCGCCTTTTACGACCTGCCTGGCAGAACGGCAGTTGGCCTATTCTACAAAGGAGGCCGGGACCAACACGGCGAAAATGCAATAAATAATATGGCATTACCATAATATACTTTATAGGTGATGGTTGTCTCTTGCCATCAGATGAGCCACCTGCTTATTCTCTAATGTAAAAAAATCTAAGTAGTATCTATTATTATTGAATAGTGATATGAAATCACAACAGTTCGGTAAATTAATAAGCGTAAGCGACTTTACGTTGATTTTAACATTCACCAAACATGCGGCAAATTAAATTGTGCATCGTTATTCTATTCTAAAACGACCCTGGAATCTTTGAAGCGAGAGCTGAATGTTTTTAACGTAAGCAAACTTCCGTGCAGCGCAAAACGTAGATGCGCGGTGCGACTCGTGGGGGTGGAGGGGGAGTGTTGTGACGGCTGCCGGGGTCGATACAGCGCGTCACTGACGTCACTACGCTACTACGCCCGACCAAACACCCCCCGCGGGTCCCCCGTGACCTATTGCGCCGTTACGCCCACTTGGGTCAAGGCGCAAAAACCGTGTTAGAGCTAGATCCTCCCAGAAAATTCTTACACAGAGCACACCGGCTCCTACCACAGTCTCCGATTTCTCGGAGCTCGCGCGCGGACTGTATTTACTACTACCATGATTTTTTCCCACCCCAAAACTAGCCGGTTAGTCTGCAGAGGGGGGGACACTAGACTAACAAAAATTAGAAATTAAAAGCTTAGTATTTTACAAACGAGTCCCTTAATCGAAAACTTGTTTTTACAAACCTACAATATTTTTTAAAAACCTATCTAACGAAACCCCTCACAATGGGGTACGTGAGAAAAAAATTAACATCTCCACTTTACATGTAGGGGAGCTACCATAAAAAAAAAATTTTTTCAAGATTTTATGTTACCACTTTATTGACGTGTTATGTATATTCGTGCCAAATTACAGCTTTCTTTCTAGTAATAAGAATCTCTGAACTATCGTGCGGACGGACGGACAGTCAAAGCGAAACTATAAGGGTTCCTAGTTTACTTCGGAACCCTAAAAAATGTAAATCAAACCGTAAAGCGTATTTTTAACATTATAAGATAGCAAACAAGTGGATGACACTTCTGATAGAAAGATATAACCATCGCTTATAGACACCAATGTAATAAACTGTTTCGCCTTTGTATGCGATGACTAGAGCGTTTGGTAAAGTTTGGATTTTACCAAGAACTCTGTAATTTTGCCACAGACTTTATGACAATGATATAGTGTAAAATAACAAAAAAAATGTGTAGGTGGTTGACCCTATAGGCCATCCCTAAAACTTCCCGCTAAATAAAGGTATTTTAAGCTCTAAAGAGTAAAAACTATAAGCATAGATTTGTTCAGTTCAAACATCTATTTTGTCAAAATGGCAGTATACTGATTTTTGAAAATTTGTATATTTTGGAAACGATGATTGAATTTAATCTTTCGAATGACATTCAACTCAATTTTTGAGATCTGAAATATTGCTTTAGCTAAATAATCGATAGGCTGAAAAATTTCGTAGCAATGTCAAAAAACATTTTTTTCAAATATTTTCATCATTAATCCTAAACAAATTGTCTGATTTTGATCCAATTAACGGTATTTGACGCAGTTTTTAAGGAGAAAAGTTGGTAAGATTTTTAAGTCTGTCGGTGTATTAGCCTGAAAATTATTTTAAAAATACAAAGTAAATATGCTAAAAATGACGTATTTTTAATATTAGAAAAGCTGTAACTTTTGAAAATTATTGATTCTTAAAATGTCATCTGACGTATTTTTTAGTACTAAAATATTGTAGAATACCAAAAAATTATTGGTTGAAAAATTTCGAAGTTATGTCGAAAAAACACTTTTTTTTTCAATTTTTCGTCAACGATTTCTCCCAAACGGATAAACCGATTTTGATGCAATTTAAACATTAGATGTAATTTTTTGAGGAATAAAGCTGATTAGTTTTTGTACTCAATTAGTACATTAATCTGGAACTTATGTTAAAAAAATACTGTTTGGCCAAAATTATTTTTGGGGTTTTTGCAAAATTTCTCAAAATCTCCTAGACCGACTTGGTTCAAATTTTCGGGAAGTCTAAGTTGAGCAGAATGCAATCGAATGCCATCAACCGCGTTTCGATCGGTCCAGCCGTTCAAAAGTTATGAGATGTTTAGATACACACATACATACACACACACATATATACATACAGACATACTGACGTCATCACGAAAATAGTCGGAAAAGATTCCTAGGACCTCAAAACGTAGAGATCCGGTGAAAACTCGATTTTCGAAAATCGGGGTAAATTCAGTAACTTCCTATCTACGTACATTATGTACTACGTAGCGGGAAGTTAATAAAGGAATTAGCTTTAAACTATTCCTTAGTAGAAAAAGAGGGAAAATTTTTATTCAACACTACTATAATAAAGATATATAACTTTCAGACGAAGAAAACTAGTTATTTTGCAAACGGCCTACGGCCAATTCTATTCGCAATCACTCGCACTTTTCAAACATATATTTCTGTAAGATTCTACACGTAAAAAAACCTTTATTCATATTTGTAATAAAATTAGAAATCCAAACGTTACGTAGGTGGTTCGGCTCAGACCACCCACGAAATTACATTACAAGTAAAATTACATATCAGTGTCACCCTCTACAAACCGCTGTTTATTTTGGTCCCTTTGATAGTGTTACGAATAATCTAGAAGCGTGTGGAATTGGAGCGCGCGCGCGCTAACATTCTAGAAATAAAGGAAAGAGATAGCTACTCCTATTGACAAACAAATAGTTCACCTGGGCTATGCCATAATGGACTTTGTGGGATGTGGCATAAGGTTGAAAATAGCGTGTACTAGGATTTATGACTCATAACATGTTTACGATAAGAAGTGATTCATTGTTTCCTGATACATTTAGATTTTTCTGGATTCAGCTAGGTCTTTCCCCTGCCTATAAATACAGAGATGTTGACAAACACAAGGCAGTTTTTATCAAGCGATCGAGAACGATACATCAAGTGACTAGTGCGAAGCGAGAAGTGTTTGTTTGTGTAGTGTTCTAAGTTCAGTGATAGTACAGCAAGTGTTCTATTGTGTAGAGTGTATTTAGTATTACGTTGTGTTGTATTGTGTAAATACACGGATTTAATATAAGTGGTGTTTTTCTACAATTGCGAACCCGAGTACGTAACAACTGGTGTCAGAAGTGGGATTGTGTTAAAAAATGCCACTTATTCCGAAGGAAGGTGTTACCACCAGGTCTCAAGCTGAGACTCAGAGGGTGTCAGAGGACATTGAGATGCGTGCTGGTGATGAACCTGCATGTGTTGCCAGCACGTCACCATCTTCGAGCGCAGCGCCTACTGACCTTTCTGTCATACTGGCAGCTATGCAACAACAACAACTTCAGCTACAACAGCAGCTACAGGAACAACAACAACAACAGCTTCAACAACTTCAGCAGCATCAACAGCTTCAGGAACAGAAACAAGAAAAGCTACGGGAACAGATCAAGGAACATTTATCTGGTTTTGATGATAAATTGACTGTTATCTTGGCACAGCAAGACCAGCTTAAAAGCGATGTGGGCCTCGTCAAGCGTGACATGAAGGGTGTTGAGAAGAGGGTTGATCACTTAGAGGCCAGCTGCGACAAACTAAGTGAAAACGTGGACCAACTGGAAAGAGAGGTCATGAAAATGAAGATCACGGGAGTTAAGTCGGGTGCTGCCATTACAAGCTGCTCTCACCAGGTGGGTCCTCGGGTAAAGGTACCCACTTATGACGGTCTTACGTCATGGAGTGCGTACCGGACTCAATTTGAAATAGCGGCGAAGGCCAGTGGTTGGACGGACGAACATTGCCTTACAGCCCTGAGCACGGCGTTACGGGGACAGGCGCTCTCTGTGTTGGATGCAATGCCTAAAGAGTATCAATTCGCTGATTTGATGGAGGCATTGGAAGCTCGCTACGGTGAGCGTCACTTGGAGCATGTGTTCCGTGCCCAATTAAAGGACCGTGTACAGAGAAGCGGCGAGGGACTTCAACAATGGGCCGTGGAAATTGAGAAGCTTGTAAGGAAGGCGTATCCTTCAACCGACACTAACACAGTTAATAACACCATCGTCCAGGCGTTTATTGATGGAATTAGAGACCTGGAAGTGCGTGCTGCTGTTCGCCTTCAGCACCACGTGACAATGAAGGAGGCTTTGGCTCATGCGCTGGAGGTAGAAGCTGTTCGCCACGAACCTCGAGCACATAAAGTACGTGAGGTTACAGAAGTTGTGGCTCAAACAAAGGAAGTGGAACCTAGGAGACTGGGCCCCATGTGCTACGCCTGTGGTGGACGTGGGCACATTAGAGTTAGCTGCCCAGCCAAACCTATGCCTACAGGTTCAATGAATTGGCGACAGCGAGCGGGAGGAATCTCAGCAGCTGAAGAGAGCAGGTACGTCAAACAGCCTGTTGAACCAGCAGGGAAGCGAGTAACAGCCAGGAGCAAACGCCAGGTGCTGGCTGGTCGAGAAACAGCCCCAAAAGTTGTCATATCCCAGGTTTGTGACGGCAACAGTTTATCCATTAAGGGAGTGATTAATGGCAAGAACTGCAGCTTAACGTTGGACACTGGAGCTACACGAACTGTGGTGCGACCAGAAGTAGCTGACAATGGCAACCTGAGATTGAGGAATTTTGGGCAAAGCAAGCTTCTGTCTGTCACAGGTCAGCCAATACCCGTCTTCGGTGAAGCATCTGTAGTGATGCAAATAGGCGACGAGTATTACACTCACGACGTCGTAGTGGCCGATATTATGGATGACTGTGTACTTGGTTTAGACTTCATGAAGAAGAATGCCTGCAAGATTGATTGCAAAACAGGAGTTTTCGTATGTGGGCTAGTAGAAATTTTCATGGATGGAGGATCAAAAGGAAAGGTAACAGTGGCTAGAAGAACCATCTTACCTTCAAGATCGAAGACATTGGTACGCGTGAAGTTACCAACCAGTTACAAGGGCCTGGGTAATAGGAGTGTGTTAATTGAAGACAATGGAGCAATTCCACACTGTATTACAGGCCGGAGTTTGGTTTGTGACAAGGGCTTGGCAGCGGTGCAGGTAGTCAACTTAAGTGACAGTGATGTGGTGCTTAAAGCAGGTGATGTTGTAGGACAAAGTGATGAAGTTATGACGTTAAGGAAACTGACATCAACAGGAAGTACAGCATCAAGAGACGTACCACAGGAACTTAAGGATTTGGTGAACAAGTGCAACTACCTTACCGCGTCACAACGACAGCAGGCTAAGGATCTACTTTCACGTTATGCCAACATTTTCTCTAAGACTGATAGAGATATAGGCAGAACATCTATAGTCAAACATAAGATTGACACTGGAAACGCGCAGCCTATAAAGCAGAAAGCTAGACGTGTCCCAATAGCCAAAGAAAAGGAGGTACAGGAGATTATAGATGAAATGAAAAGGAACGGAGTTATAGAGCAATCTTCTAGTCCATGGTGCTCTCCTGTAGTGTTGGTTAAGAAGAAAGATGGGTCTACACGTTTCTGCATCGACTATCGTCGGCTCAATGAAGTCACCAAAAAAGACAGCTACCCATTGCCACGAATAGATGACACTTTGGACACTCTGGCAGGCATGTCTTGGTTCTCAACTTTAGATTTAAAATCTGGGTACTGGCAGGTTGAACTTAGCCCTAATGATAGAGAAGACAGCATTCTCCACAGGACAAGGATTATGGCAATTTAAAGTGATGCCGTTTGGATTATGCAATGCGCCGGCGACTTTTGAAAGATTAATGGAATGTGTTCTAGCAGGACTTGTAGGCGATGCCTGCTTAGTGTATTTAGATGACGTAATAGTCATAGGAAAAGATTTTCAGCATCATCTGTACCAACTGGAAAGGATTTTTAATAAAATACAAGCTGCAGGGCTAAAGTTGAACCCAAAGAAGTGTCACTTATTTCGAAAGGAAGTCAACTATCTGGGTCACGTGATATCACAAAACGGCGTACAGACAGATCCTGAAAAGGTTAGTGCAGTACAGAAGTGGCCAACACCCAGAGACAAGACCGAAGTTCGCGCATTTCTAGGACTATGCTCTTACTATAGACGTTTTGTGAAGGGATTTGCTGAAATAGCAAAACCGCTGCATAGGCTCACTGAAGAAAAGAAGAGTTTCGATTGGAATGACATGTGTCAACAAGCTTTCGATGAACTTAAGAAGCGGTTGTGTGAGTCACCAATTTTGGGCTATTCTGATCGGAAACGGCAGTTCATCGTAGACACAGATGCAAGTAACACTGCCATTGGTGGTATCTTATCACAGAAGCAAGGCGATCAAGAAGCTGTGATAGCTTACTTCAGCAAATCATTATCGCGGCCGGAACGAAACTATTGTGTTACAAGAAGAGAACTATTGGCAGTAGTGAAGACTCTTCGACACTTCAAGAAGTATCTGATTGGGCGACCCTTCAAGCTGCGTACCGACCATGCTGCTTTGAAGTGGTTGTTACAATTCAAGGACCCGGAAGGCCAAGTGGCTCGCTGGATTGAGCAATTGCAAGAGTTTGACTTTAACATAGAACACCGCAGTGGAAGGTCTCACTCGAATGCGGATGCGTTATCACGACGACCTTGTGCGGAAGATTGTAAACATTGTGTAAGGATGGAGATGAAGGAAAGGGTTCAAGTACTGCGAGCTAAGCCTACGGATGACAGGTGGGAAACTGATGAGATGCGTGAGGCCCAGTACGAAGATAGAGCTTTGCGGCCTCTAATAGATTGGAAGAAGCAAGACACGGGAAAGCCCGAATGGCAGGAGCTGGCTCCCCCCTTCAGCGCCATTACGAAAAGTTATTGGGCGCAGTGGGAAAGCCTTGTGTTGCAAAACGGATTACTGTACCGCAAATGGGAAAAACCTTCAGGAAGAGAACACCATTTACAGTTGGTCGTGCCAAGGAAACTTATCAAGGACGTACTACGAGAGTTGCATGATGGGGTTTCTGGAGGACATCTTGGAGTACGACGAACATTGGTAAAGGTACGAGAGCGTTTTTACTGGTTGAATTGCCGAGAAGATGTCGAGAATTGGTGCCGAAAATGTACGTCATGCTCAGCAGTGAAAGGTCCGCAGGTTAGAAGCCGAGGCAACCTTAGACTATACAACGTGGGAGCCCCCTGGGAAAGGATAGCGATTGACGTGGCTGGGCCATTTCCTAAGACAGATAACGGAAACAAGTATTTTATGGTCGTGATGGATTACTTCACGAAATGGCCGGAGGTGTTCGCAATCCCTAATCAGGAAGCCACGACGGTTGCTGAGAAATTAGTCAATGAGGTGATATGCAGATTTGGCGTTCCGCTGGAGATTCATTCCGATCAAGGCAGAAACTTTGAATCTAATGTATTCCAGGAAATGTGTAAATTATTAGGAGTGTACAAAACAAGAACTACACCTTATCACCCGCAATCTGATGGAATGGTCGAACGATTTAACCAAACTTTGGAAAGACACTTAGCCAAGCTGGTAGAAGATCACCAAAAGGACTGGGATAAATACATACCTCTGTTCTTACTGGCTTACCGAACAGCGGAACACGAAAGCATAAAAGTGACGCCAGCCTATGCCAACTTCGGCAGACAGTTACGTATACCAGCAGACTTAATGACTGGAGGCCCGCCACCGAATGCAGAGACCCAATTAAGTATACCGGAACATGTTGAAGACATTCGTGAGAGGTTACGCGATATACACTCGTTAATAAGTGAAAACGCATTGGAATCAAGTCAGCGGATGAAGACCAGATACGACCGAAACGCCAATCATCGAGGTTTTCAGGAAGGATCTCTTGTTTGGCTACATAATCCGGTTCGACGAAAAGGAAAATCACCTAAGTTACAGCGACGTTGGGATGGGCCATACAAAGTAATCACACGGATCAATGACGTAACCTACCGAGTGCAGAAGCAACCAAGAGGGACCATGAAGATTGTTCATGTTGATCGATTAGCCATCTATAATGGAAGTAATGATGTTCGGGACGAACATAACTAAGAGGGGGGTAGTGTTACGAATAATCTAGAAGCGTGTGGAATTGGAGCGCGCGCGCGCTAACATTCTAGAAATAAAGGAAAGAGATAGCTACTCCTATTGACAAACAAATAGTTCACCTGGGCTATGCCATAATGGACTTTGTGGGATGTGGCATAAGGTTGAAAATAGCGTGTACTAGGATTTATGACTCATAACATGTTTACGATAAGAAGTGATTCATTGTTTCCTGATACATTTAGATTTTTCTGGATTCAGCTAGGTCTTTCCCCTGCCTATAAATACAGAGATGTTGACAAACACAAGGCAGTTTTTATCAAGCGATCGAGAACGATACATCAAGTGACTAGTGCGAAGCGAGAAGTGTTTGTTTGTGTAGTGTTCTAAGTTCAGTGATAGTACAGCAAGTGTTCTATTGTGTAGAGTGTATTTAGTATTACGTTGTGTTGTATTGTGTAAATACACGGATTTAATATAAGTGGTGTTTTTCTACAATTGCGAACCCGAGTACGTAACAATATTTACGTTATAATATCTATTTTCTAACCAAAACAAAAATATCTATATTTACTAGAATTAAGAGGCTAGTCCCCGACCGTGGGAATTTATAATTGAACACACACATCCACATATTTCACTAATCATATACGTCGACCATGCGACACACTATGGCCCGCACTAGGCCTAAAAAAATTTGTATTCATTGCGTGTTTTCTTCTGCGACATACGTAATGACTCTTACAAAAACCGCAGTGTTTCTATTTTTCATTGATTTGGCAAAACTCAAGGTGGAGCCATAGTGAACGCGTTCTACGTGTAGTAATAGATTATGTTATTCACAAGTGATTGATAATGTATAATTTTGATTAAACTGCGATTAAGTACTAATACTTAATTACTCAAATAATTCATTCTTCAGAATATAGTACAGGGCCATGGTACGTAAATTAAATGTACCTATATTAAAAGCGGCTAAAAGTATTCAATTTTTTTAATGTATCACAAAATTAATCAAATCGGAACCGATCTTCTCAAGGGATCATAGTAATTTACGTATCTATATTCAGTAACATAAAAGTACAAATTCTTACAACACGACTTATTTGTGGTTAAATTTAAGTTATTATTTAATGTGAATGAAGCCATTGGTGGCCGCTCTGTTATTGAAATAGTTAACAACCCTGACTACGCAATCATTGGGGCTCGGGTTTGATTACCCACAGGGTCAGGCATTCATATATTGAGCATAAGGTTTGTATTTCTGGGTTTGGGTGTTTAATAAACATATTTGAGTGTTTATATGTGTATTTCTATGTATTCATGTCACTGAGTAACACTCACATAATTAGCAAATAAATTGCTTACTTTGGGGTTAGGTCAATTTGTGTAATTTATATACCGATATTATTTTTATTATTCTGATATAAAGTTTGTTTGTAATTAAATAATCCATCCAAGTGGCACCTATGCTTATATATTTCATAATTAAAAAATTTACCTTGGAATGTTGATCGATTCTTAAGTTTACTAGGACTCACCAGTTAATCATTCAGTAAAACAGGTGGTGTCTCTGATCGCCTCATTCGCCAACTTTAATAGGTCTATTATTGAAAATTTGACTTAACCAAACTAGGGAGCCCATGCTCTGAGTTGAGCAGTGTAACTAATAAATTAATGCAGAACTCATGCTTTCTTTATTTACCCCATTTCAAATTATATAATAATAGACTTCACAAAATTGCTGTAGGTTTGTAAATTTATTAAATCTCGATTAACATTGCAATTTTTCTAAGTATTGACGGATAAATTTTGAAGCATCATTATTATTAAATATTATGCTATTTTTACGATTGTACGAATATGTAGGGGAAAATTGGATAAAGTCATATAAAAAATAGTGACTGCATATTTTTAAAATTTCTCTTTTATAAAATAAAAAAATACTTTGCTAGTATAATACAGTGACAGTAGAAAATTTAAAAAATATTTTTAAATTCCCACAACGTATATAGATAGATTTTACTCTTTTTGCTCCGATTTTCAAAAATCGAGTTTTCATTAGATCTTCACGGTTTAAGATGACGTCAGTATGTCTTTGTATGTATGTGTGTGCAAATATCGCACTACTTTTGAACGGCTTGACCTATCGAAACGAAATTGATGGCATTCCATTGGACTCCAACCAACTTAGACTGTTTGAAGATTTGAACCAATTTGGTTTAGGAAATTTTGAGAAATTTGAAATAAATCGCCTTGTTGGTCCCGGCCTCCTTTGAAGAATAGGTCAACTGCCGTTCTGCCAGGCAGGTGTAAAAGACGACCAATTGGCTATCGAGTCACTAACATTGTGGCTACTAGGTGGTAGAGTTCTGCATTGTCTCGCCCGGGTCTGGTACCATCGCCTTACCTATTCCTGCCGCAATAACGTCAGTGCTTGTCGCTGTCGTGTTCCGGTTTGGAGGGTAAGGTAGCCGGTAAACTTATGCATGTGGCATTAGACCTCGCCACAAGATAGCAACGCACCATTAACATCTTTGGTGTCTATAGGCGATGGTTGACTCTTTCCATCAGGAGACCCATCTGCTTGTTTGCTATCTTATGATATAAAAAAAAATCAAAAATTTTTTTGACGAAATAGCATTTTTTAAAAATAACTTCTAGGTTAATGTACTGACTGAATACAAAATCTAATCGGCTCTTTCCCTCAAAAAACTGCGTCCCTTCCATAAATTGAATTAATAATTTTTGGACTTTTACAATAATTTAGTACGTAAAAAACTACGTCAAATACCATTTCAAATATCGAATCAAGTTTCCAAAAGTTACAACTTTAAAAATATTAATATTTTGTTGTTTACAAGAACATCATTTCATATTTGTAAAATAAATTTCAGACTAATACACCCATTGATTTCTAGACCTAAACAGCTCTTTTACTCAAAACACTCTGTCTAAAACTGAAACTTGGATAAAATCGACTAATTCGTTCGGGAATTTTTTTTTTGTATTTTTTTGTCCTTTTTAGCCAATTAATTTTTTTTGTAGTTAGTAAAACATTTTAGGTTCTAAATTGCATTCAATGGCATTCAAAAGATTAAAATCGACCATTATTTTTAAATTAACCAGCTTTTAAAAAATTGAAATACTGTCAATTTTATAAACTGTTATTTTTTTAACTCTTCGAGCTTAAACCCTCAATATAGCAGGAAGTTTCAGGGATGGCCTGCAGAGTTAACCAATTTACAAATTTTTATGAATATAGGAATTTGAATATTACATATGACTCTAAAATACTATTAGCATTTTGCATGCTTTATAACTCATAGCGTTTGAAGTAGTGTTTCACTTCTAATTCGTCAAAATCAAACACTTTGGTAAATTTAAAATGCGTTTATGATCACAAATTTTCATTTATACTGTTACGTGCATCGGGCTCGTAATTGTAAGAAAATGCCACCTATATTAAACCGTGTATTTACAACACTAAGGTACAGTAAATACATTACGATGAAATACGTAATACACTGATAAGCTAACGTAAATACACTATACACACTGGTCACACTCGCTGTACTAACACCAAACTTAACCGCCTACGCTGCATCACTAAAACACTTCTCTTATTCACTGTATTACACACTGGACACTTCGCTTCACACTGGTCGCAAGATTATTCGCAACAATACTGTGACATGAGTCGACCTAAATTAAGAAAACATTAATTAATTTATTTATATTCATTAAAAATTATTTTGTAGTTATTTCCACAGAACAAATTTTGAAACAAAAAAGTTTGAAAAAATATTTATATAAACGTATTTATTTATTGTATAGAGATGACGATGACTACCAAAAATACGGACGGTCTCGATATCGGGTTCTCTATTCTTATTCGTACCGGGTTTTTCTCTATTTCTTATTCGTAAGATAGCAACAAGCTGATGGCTCTCCTGATGGAAAAAGAAACTATCGCCTATAGACACCAAAGATGTTAATGGTCAGTGGCGTCAGTGCTTGTCACTGTCGTGTTCCGGTTTAGGGGGTAAGGTAGCCGGTAAACTTATGCAGGTGGCATTAGACCTAGCCACAAGGAAGCAACGCACCATTAACACCTTTGTTGTCTATAGGCATTCCATGACTGACTCCATCAGGGACCCATCTGCTTGTTTGCTATCTTAAATATAAAAAAAAGTAATTGTTGCTTACTACAGGCTTAATTTTATAAATAATTTTCGTGAAAATGTTTTTTCATAATAATTAAAAATATTTTCATAATAATACTATTATGAGAGTTCAAGTAAGCATAAGCGATTGATTACACTCGCAACCCACCCTGATGGAATATTTACGTCAAAAATGAATTTCAAACTGACGTGCTTCCGCCTTTGATTCTGGGGGGATACTGAAATGTTTGATGGACGTTTTTAAAAATTCAAATTGACATTTTACCGATTAAATTCTTCATATAAAATTGTATGGAAGATGGTGGACACAAATATTAAGCATATTTGTATTAAAATTACTTTTTTATAAGGTCGTTTAATAAAAAACTAAGACGGTGAAAGTGTAATTAATATAGTTCTTTATTAAAAAATAATTCTAAAAATTTTTAAAATTGTTGGCCAAGAAATACTGTAATTTTTGCAAACGGCAAAGGTCGATTTTAAGGTTTTGGGTGAAGTTTACAATTTTTTTTCTACAAAACTAAGAAATATTTTGAAAATATCTTTTGGGGAAACTGTTAACAGTTTCATTAAGATCACCACCGATTTTTTCTAGAAAGCAATTTTATTTATTCATTAAGGAATTTTGAAAACCGCAACACTCGTTTTAGCAGTTTTTAAGGAATGGGACCTTAACGAACTCTTGATTCTTGATATATATCATAGATGTAACAAATAGTAGCATTATAAATGTTTGTATGTTTGGATCTTTGTTAATCACACTAACGTCTGAACGGTCTGAACGGATTGGGGTGAATTTTTTATTTTTTATTTTCGATAGGGAAGCGCTTGATCACGATCTCGCCTGATGGTAAGCTAAGATGCGTCCTAAGATGGAACACGCTTCCCTAGAAGATACATGTTCGCTCTTCTCTTGAAGATCCCTAGATTGTACTCGTCGGGGAACATAGACTCAGGAAGCATGTTCCAGTCCCTTGCGGTTCGAATGAAGAATGTCGAGTCGAACCTTTTTGTCTGGGTGCGTTTAACGTCTACCATATGGCCTAGAATCTGTGCGCATCGACGATCGATAGAAAAACGGGGATGGCGGCATCAAGTCGTGCAATTTCGCAGCGCACTCTCCAGTGTATCTGATAAAAAAACCGATAAACTAGCTACTCTGCAGCGATGAGCGAGGCTCTGGAGTTTTATAATAAGAATTCTCTGAATTAAGAATACAGATAGTCTGTATTAAAATTATTAACCTTGCTTTTTTATATTCTAAGATAGAAAACAAGTAGATGGGTCTCCTGATGAAGAGTCAACCATCGCCTATAGACACCAGAGATGATAATGGCGCGTTGCTATCTTGTGGCGAGGTCTAATGCTAAATGCATAAGTCTCAAAACCGGAAGTCGTAACACGACAGTGAAAAGCACTGGCGCTATTGTAGCAGGAATAACCTACTAGCTGACTCGCCCAGAATTATTGTTGTATAATATTTTACTTAATTTTGTAATTTATTTGCTATAAAAAATCACATCTTACTACAGAATTATATCCTTCGGTCTAGTGAAAAAGACACTCGAGTCTCACCTACACTCGAGTCTCTCGGTTTTGACTGGCGAGTGACTCGAGGTGAAAAAGACACTCGAGTCGCATTTTCACACGAGTGAATCAGTTTTCACTGGCGAGTGAATCGAGTGAAAGCAAGACACTCGAGTCCCATCACTAGACGGGATGCGGTCCTGAGCGTCTTACCCTTGAGAGCGAATGTGCTTCTCGTTAGATGATCTGAATGTCGTTGCTGACTCTGTCGCTGATGTAGAGCTACAGGGTATGGAACTTTTCATTCCGCTCTCTGCGGTGCAAATCGGTAGCAAGTCTCTGACTTGGTTTAGTCACCACTACAACATGGCTTCGCGCCGAAAGCAGGAGTGCTACTGGGCTTGGTCTGCTGCATCAGCATCATGTCATGGAAAAACCAGCGCCTTAAAAAAGGAGTACAATAACGCCTTGAAGTTCTTCAAGAGTCGTCATCGCCAAGGCAAAATCGGAGCACATTGGCAGGATTGGTGAGAATTTAGTTTGCCTTCCTTCGGGCACCCGTGTGTTCTGGTCTCTCGCCTAGGCTGACTCAGGGAATTTTGTTAGCCATCCCTTCCATCCCTGCATAGAGAAAATGATTCTCTGGCCCATACCGCAAAGGAAAAGGCCGATATCCTGGGTTCATTTTTTGGAACCAACTCGTCTCTGAATGACCGAGGAAACACACCGCCTACCTTCCCGCAGTGTGATAGCTATATGCCCGAATTACAATTCCACCAGTCATCATTGCGTAAAGCACTGTTTTCCTTTGACATCTGTAAGTCGTCTAGGCCAGACGAAATCTCTCCGATAGTGCTAAAAATGTGTACTCTGGAGTGGACACCGGTATAAACGCATCTGTTCCAGATCTCTTACGCATTTGGCGTAACATCGAAATTGTGGAAAACGGCTTTAGTGCACCCTGTACCTAAAAAAAGATCGCTAGGATCCGTCAAACTTTCGACTGATAGTCATTACGTATTGATCTCCAAAATCATGTAGAAGATAATTAACTGTCAGCTTTTAAAGTATTTAGAGGCGCACCAGCTGAATAGTGACTGCTAGCATGGTTTCCATCGTGGCCAGTCGCTGGTTATCTTCTAGTATAACTAACATATCGCTGGGTGCAGGAAGTTGAGTCCAGACAGGAGGCATTGGCTGTTAGATAAGACATAGTCGTAGCGATGGCTTTTAATAAGGTATGGCACAGAGCGCTTCTCTCGAAGCTTCCTTCTAATGGGCTTCTTGAGAAATTATGCAAATGGATCATCAGTTTTCTGGCTGATCGGAGCGTCAAATTTGTAGTCGACGGTGCGTGCTCAAACCTTATATTTGACAATGCTGGTGTTCCCATGGCTGCGTTTTGTGTGCTTTCATCGCTAAAAAGTCGCTTGTTGTTGTATCACCACGTCTTGAGAATACTCTACAGACAGCCTCAGCCAATATTGGAATTCTTGGCGTCAATATATCGAACAATGTTCAGTTATGCTGAAAAGCTGAACAGATCTCTAAAAAGCTGGTGTGAGTGAGGTGTGCTCAGTAGAGCTAGACAGTACTTCTTGCCGGCTCATCCGTGAAATCAATTATCGGCGGGGGTGTTTCCGAACGAATACGATTTAGGGACCTTCAAGGAAAAAGCTTACTCATTCTTAAAAGGCCGGCAAAGCAGCTGCGAGAGCTATGGTGCTATGGCTGTCCATAGGCGGTGGTAATCACTTACCATCAGGTGAGCCTCCTGCTCGTTTGCCACTTTTTTATATAAAAAAATATGTCAATATTATGAATTCCATCGGAACAATGGATGAAACGATTAATGAATGAATGGATCAAATGGATTTTACCTGGAATCTGGACATTAAAAACTGCTCAGCCGTTTTAGCGTAAAGTAATACATTTACATTAAGACACACACATACACACAGTTTTTATATAGCGGAATTAGTGCATGAAATATGTAAACTACTTGATTATTAATATATTACACTCAGTTATGAAACATCACGCCACAACACATATAAGTCATACATAACATGACCATACGTCCCGTTTTAAATGGGACTGTTCGGCGGGGTTATCACGTAACTCACAATGCGATATTATCGTAATTGTTTAGTTATTGCAAGACACATAACCTTATTTATTAGTGGCAGTCGATGCCGGTTGATTAGTTTTGGTGCTGAGTCATTGCAAAAAGTGCATCCAATGACCAGCAAACAATTGGTGACGTTTTTGATGTTTTTTTTTGTCACGTTTACAAGTCATCGCTGGTCGCTGGCGGATTGCAAACGTTAGGTGATACGCCTGCCTGTGTCCCAAGTATATTTTTCAGGGACGCGAATTGTTCCGTTTTCTGAAAAATATACACAGTCACAGTTGCCCGGCATAAAACGTTATAAATTGTATACTTCGGTCGGCAATGTCTACTAAATTGACAAATATTTGCTTCAGACATGAGCTTACGCAACACAAAGATCGTAGTAAAATGTTCAATTTGTTAGTTTGGTAACTTTTGGTAGATCTAACTTAACATTGATATCTAATTTCGATTATCATCTACAGACAATAATAAGATGTTTGTGCAGTTTGCATCAAAATAATGTCCGTTTTAAGATAAAACAATATGGTACGTTTAGTTACACACAGTATATTTTTGTAATCGCTTTTTAATACCCTTTATTTTGATACACCATACAATGAGTTTTACCTTGACACTGTTGTATAACATTAATGATATGCTTTCAATACCTACTATAATAATTGTTGTATTCCAATTATAGACAATTATAGTCAACTTTCTATCATTAGCAAGCAGTACCACTTCCGTGTATAAAATATAAGGTAATGGTATTATAATTGGTCTTTAAACTCCATATAAATTTTATTAGAAACTAGCCGGTTCCCGCGGTATACTCGTAACCCATTATGTTCCAATCCCAGAAGAAAGATTAAAAGTAAGCTATGCTGCACCTTTCTGCTGGCGAAAGATTTTTCAAAATCGGTTCTGTAGTTATACTACTTACTTCCTACAAACAAACTTACGAACTTTACTGCTTTATAATATTCATATAGATTAATATTTTGCTATATTTTACAAATAGAATGTCAATTAAGTAAAATATCCCTGATAAAGGTGATGTTATGTGACTGATTAGGTGTAAATGTGTTAAAACGTTTAGTTAGAAAACTGGAACTAATGAGTAGTGTAAGTACTTATATTTGAATAATAATTATAACCTCTTTTTTTATCCGACTGCTCTAGATGGATGATTATATTTTTTCAAGTGTATGTATGAATATACATATATTCGGTCCCCAGGCAAGGTGTACTGCCTGGGTACCGAAGTCCATCTGAGAAGCCTTGAAACTTGTATATAGTGTTCGCAAGATAATTATTGTGATATCGCAATTCAGGATTTTATTTTGAAATTTATTATTTTCTATTTTTATTATTTTTTCTTTTAACGTTTGTAGATTGCTTGAACGTTTACAGAATAAAGTGTACAGGAGAAATGGAGAGTGCTATGCACGATGCTGCATTGAAGAGGAGGTGAGTTATGATAGCATATGATAGTGTAATCACAGTTTAAGGAGACACTAGTACCAGTAGTAAGACAGAGCTTGTCTTTGTATCTTGTCCATGTCTGCTTCTCTAAATGTTTTTGATAATATAGAAATATATCTTGAGGATCATGTATGCATGCATGCACCTTCAGAACCTAGGAGTGTTTACCCCATAGGGATGAAATATCTTTTCTGTGAGGGTAAAAAGACGGAAAGAATGGACAGACAATAAAATTAATAGATTAGGTAAAATCATATGTGAGTTGTTTATAGCATACTAGATGAAAATCCGGCTTCGCTCGGAAGTCTCATAATACGCAATCATATAAACTAACTCAAATAGTAGACATTAAAAATTAGCAACACTATAGTGACGTCTTCTTTCAACTATTACGTTGGTTTAATAAAGACAACACTATAGTGTTGCTATTTTTTAATTTCTACTCTTTTATGAACGAAGAGAAAATAAGTTCACGATAATCTGCGCTCCGTTCTACGATACTTTAATAAATGCTCAAGCCATCTACACCACATATTTGTAATGGCTGATTGGTTTGTCAGCACCGTTAGAATTTTAATCACGGTTTTAACAAAATACTCGAAAATCCGAATTTTGCGGATATATTTTGTCGACTCGAAATAATTATTTTTTTACGCTTTATAATTCAGGCAAGGTTTCAATCGAGTCTACCGTACCCCTTGAAGAAATTATTAATATAGATCAAAGAGTATACAATACTACGTAAGAATTATCTCTCACTGCTTATAGAGAGATTTATAAAATGTATTGCTTTTTCACGTATGGACAATGACATAAGGGACGAGACTATGTCTTGTGTAATTTGTTTAAATAATATTTGAAATTAAATGAGGGGTAATATTAAATTAGGTGTAATAAAATCGAAAAGTTTAGGTATCACTGCTTTGATAGTTAATTGACACCACACATATAGTACTAGATTATCATACTAATCATCATCGTAAAAAAAGTTGGTTTCTCCATAATTGTACACGTGTCCAATAAAAAGCTGACTTATATCTTATTGAACACGTCTTGGATGAATCAAAAAGATGGATCAAAAGAGCAAGTAGATAGAACTTATAAAAGATTGCAGCAAGAGTACTTTACCTCGTGTTGCTCAGGCCCCTTTGAAGAATAGGCCAACTGCCGTTCTGTCTGGCAGGACGTAAATGGCGACTGATTGGCTATGGGAGTCATTACCATCGTGGCTTTTAGGTGGTAGAGTTCTGCATTGTCGCCTGAGTCTGGCTCCACTGCCTTTTAACTATAACTGGTACAATAGCTTCAGTGCGTGTACTGTTGTTTCGGTTTAGACAATAAGGTAGCCGGTAAACTTATGCATGTGGCATTAGAACTTGCCACAAGATAGCTAGGCACCATTAACATCTTTGGTATCTATAGGTGATGGTTGACTCTTTCCATCGGGAGACCCATCTGCTTGTTATATCTCATAATAAAAAAAAGCCAGCTGTGTGTTGCAATTTAAGAGAAATGGAATAACATTCCAAATCACACTATCATCACTCTCATCAAATTAATTTAAAACCATATGGAATCAGTGATATTTGCACAGTGGAAGGAAATACACAAGTTATTGAAGAAACAGTTTTTAAACTTTTCTGTATGTGAATTATATATTCCTATTTATACTCTATATAGAAAACAGTAATAAATGAAATAAAACATGAAGTTAATGTAAAATATAATTTAACCATTAAGGCTAGCATACATTTTTATTGGATTTTACTGTGATTAAATTTATTTTCAAAGTATTTAAATAGTTTGGTGCAATTAGACTTTAGCAAAGAAATTAACATAAAATCATCAATTGGGCTGTGTGGTTAGCTGTAACGACAGATAAATTATTATTGTAATAGTTTACATTGCTATGATTATTATTCTTAACTAGCGGCCCGCCCCGGCTTCGCACGGGTATAAAATATATAGCTTCTGTCACTCAGTGAAAAAAAATATGATTAAAATCGATCCAGTAGTTCAGATTTATTCATTACTGCCCGTGGCCCGCACGCGTTAAATTTGGAGTAAAACAATTCCTCTTTCCCTATACCATGAAGATTTGATGCTATCTTTGGAACATCTAAATTCATATAGGTACAATATTTTTAGTTTTTACATTTTTACCTATTTCTTTTATTTTTACAATTAATATATTACAGAATGTCTTTATATGCAACGTTCACAGCTTTCTTGCCATTCGTTTTTTTTTTTTATGTCATAAGATAGCAAACAAGCAGATGGGTCTCCTGATGGAAAGAGTCAACCATCGCCTATAGACACCAAAGATGTTAATGGTGCGTTGCTATCTTGTGGCGAGGTATAATGCCAAATGCATAAGTTTACCGGCTACCTTACCCTCCAAACCGGAACACGACAGCGACAAGCACTGACGCTATTGCGGCAGGAATAGGTAAGGCGGTGGTACCAGACCCGGGCGAGACAATGCAGAACTCTACCACCTAGTAGTCACGATGGTAGTGACTCGATAGCCAATCGGTCGCCTTTTACGACCTGCCTGGCAGAACGGCAGTTGGCCTATTCTACAAAGGAGGCCGGGACCAACAATTAGACAATAAAAACATGTTTTCTTTAGAGGTTACTCTTGAAAGAGCGATATATTGTTGTTATATGAAAAACAGTCAACGCTCAAATCTAAGCCTGCAACGTTAAAGGTTTGACACTGCCAATTAAGGCTAGGCTAGGACAAACGGGGAAAAACTGGTTTGCTAAATCACGTTATTTTACATTGATTGTTAAATAACAATTTTACAAAAATTATACAATATACCTGAATATATTACCTAAGGAATGCGCTAACTTATTACATGATAGAATGTACTTTACATGATCATATAAAATTCCGAAAACAGGCTAAAAAATCTCTAAAACAAATAATTTGTTAATCTTCCACATGATTTTTATATGGTGATATTTAGTTAAAAAAAAGAATGTATTAAATTTTGGTTTTCAGCTAAAGTCCTATATTTATTTATCCGAAAATTAACACGTTTCCCAGCGGTTTACGAACATACGCCGCCGGCCGGCCGGTAACTCCGCAACCGCTAAGTCCCTGCATTTTAAATCTGTAATATCTTTGAAAATATTCATTTAAATTACATGCTGTAAGGGGCCATATTGATCAATATTAAATCAATAATATATTTAAGGTATTTAATTGGATAAGGATTAGTGCTGTACTGCTTAAAATTGCTTCGAAAAAAACCCATTATTTCTCGTAAAAAGTAAATGACAAAAAATCCATTGTGGGTTATCCATAAGAGATAGACATATACCATTGCGAATTTTTTAGTAGATCTTTTTCTTGGTGTACAAATACTTAGTACATTATTTTGATAAATCTCGTAGGGTTTAGCCTGCGTTTGCAATGTAAGCGGAAAAAAATATAATTATTTTCAACATGATATCAGAAATCTCAAAAATTACAGTATTTCTCTACTATATATTGAATATTATCATTACATATAAACCTTCCTCTTCAATCACTCTATCTATTAAAAAAAACCGCATCATAATCCGTTGCGTAGTTTTAGAGATTCCAGCATACATAGGGACATAAGGACAGACAGAGAAAGCGACTTTGTTTTATACTATGTAGTGAAGATAGGTAAGTTATTATTATTTGAACTGGTATGTTAGGTTTTATGTGGTACCTACATTCATCCACATTATCATCTGTTTTGTAAATCTTTCATCTATCATTCATTCAATATGTCCAAAGCAACAAAGCAAAGCAAACTGTTTTATATTTTTACACCAATATTATCTTTTCAGACGAAACTAATTCTTCTTTCAGTATTACAAATGCAATCCTTCCAACTAGACCATTGAAAAGACTCAATAATACAAAAAAATTGTTACCTTACCCACCGCATAGACAAAACCTAGGGTGGGTTTAGTCTATGTGGTCTATAGTATTAAAAATATTTATAATGGGAAAAGAGTGTATGATAATGTAACAATGAAATTGATCTTTATGTTAATTGTAGTTATAAGTTGCAATAATAATAATATTCTTTATTGTACAAATAAAATATTAAATTAGTAATACAATTTAAAGTTAAAAAATTGATACAAAAGACGGTCTTATCACTAACAAGTGATTTCTTCCAGTCTACCAAATTATAAAAAATAAAAATAAAAAGACGACTAGGACAAGGTACAACTTCTAAATATAAATTACATTACAAAGACATCACAAAGCTAAATGAAAGCTAAATTAACACTTAAAATAATTAAGAAAAAAAAAATAACAAGAACTATATTTTTATACAATGCAGTGAATATTTATCTTCTTAGCCCCTAACATGATTTAAAATAAAAATCATGGACCATATTTTTAAGCTAGTCTTGCTCTTAGCTTGCCTTATATGTACCGGTATTGAGTTCCACAGTTTAACCGCTTGGACAGAGAAAGAACACTTATAAAATTTGGAATTATACTATGGAAATTTTAATAACAAATTCATCAAATTTTAGTGTTCATTTTATTAATAAAACTGAATAAAAAGTATCTTGCATGCATAATGTCACATTTACATCAGGTTTACATCTGTTTTAAGGAAAATACCAGTCCCTAAGGAACTTAGGCGATTTTGAGTATATCTTTTGGGTGTTTTTTGAAGTGATCAATATTAGATAAACTAGAATAATTAAGTTGGGAAACGGGCCGCAAGATTTTTGGATTTCTGAGTGGTGGGTTGGATAGGGGTTCGCTTCCCCTTTCTAATGATAAATCTAATAACTGCCCGTGTAGGGTAGGTTAGGCTAGAACTAAGAAATATATACAAAAACGTGTAAAAGGCAATCTAGTAGGGAGGGCAATGGTGAGTGTAGCCCCCCTATTCTGGGGGATTGACAGGCAAAGACCCCCACCACTTAGAAAAAAATCACTCAATGCCAGAGTTGAAGTAGGTTAGATAGGTTTCCCCCCCCCATGGTTCCAAGACTTGTCGTGGCGGGGGGCTCAGTATCCGGGGTGCAATCCAGCACCCTGGAGAAGCTAATTGGACCGAGGTGGGCGCTCTCGAATCTCTCTTCTTGAAGAGGGGGTAGAGGTGCGCAGCCCGCTTTGCGTGCATGGGGAGCTTCGGCTCACGGGACCTTCGGGTCGTGGGATGGCGGGCCTGCAAGGCCCGCGGTGCAAAGGTGGGGGCTCTGCCTTCGCCTGCGCACAGTGTACGAGGAAGGCCAACCTCGTTAAAAAATTGGCCGCGAGGGGAGGGGCACCTGCCCAGGGCTTCTGCCTAGGGCATCTGCCCAAAGGGCCTCCGGGTCAAAGGCAGGGGCTTTGCCCCCGCCTGCGCACGAGTGTGAGGAAGCCAACCTCGTTAAAAAATGGCAAAAGACATCCACCGGGGTTGTAAAAAGCCTCGGTCCGAGGCGGATGTGGATGCTTGCGGGGTAGTGGCAGAATGCTCACGCGTACCCATCACCCTGCCTACAAAAGCATCGAGCAGGAACACCGCTGGGGTTTTAGTGGGTATGGCCGGTCGGTGAAAGCCGGCGAGTCCCACACTCGGGCCGCGCTCAGTGGCCCGGTCGTGCGTAAACGCATTTCCCCTGCGTTAACAAAAAAAAAGGGTTAGATAGGTTTTCTTTAGATCCCACACCCTGACATCCCCAAACCTAACCCCAAATGTTCAAACTCTCAACCCCAAATTTGTGTGGCCCGTTTCTAATGCTATCGCAAATGATTTTCTACATTTTTCAAATTAATTAAATAAAATAAATCACCAGGAATAATCAATCATATCAAAAAATATTGAGACTTTAATTTGATTGACTTCTATCATCATATTTAAGTGTAAACATTGTACAAAACTTTAATTTCATTTATATTAAGGTTAAAGGTCAACTAAACTATGTATGGAGTCTCGTATTCTTTGTATAGTATTGTTTAAATAAACTATTTTATGACAGCGCATTATAGACTTTTTTTTATAGCAGAAGGGGCAAATGAGCAGGTGGTGCACCTGATGGTAAGTGATCAAACTATAAACTATATTTTTCTAGCTCGCTACGTTATAGACTATAACGTGTAACTAGAACACTGATCGCGCAAGCCGGCAGAGATAGCTCATGATTCATCACAACATCATACATCAAGCGACGACCGAGCACTATAACTCTGTAAAATATGTTATAATGTCTAGCATGTTACTCATTAGATTGCGTAGTTCGTAACTTCGTAGACTATAATCTTATAAGGGGGTGTCCACAAATTACGTGAGATGTTTAAGAGGGAGAGAGGGTTGAGTCAAATCTCACCTAATCTTAAGTAGGAGAGAGGGGGGGGTCTCGGCAAATATCACGCAAATTTTTTTCTGATTGAAACAAAAAAAATATATAATTGGTCCATTATCCAGATTGTACATGCTTAAGATTTAATCTTAAGCGTAATTATAATACGATTAAGATCATTTACTAATTCGTTCGAAAGAAAATGATTTGATCCATACTTCGACGTTATAGAGTCTTAACTAGTCGTAAATAAAAGCACGAATCAATTTTTTCTCTTTATACAATAACAATCAAACGCGTTTACATATTTAAGAAACCCACATTTTGAAAAATCTCACGTGAGATTTGGGGATGGGGGAGGGGGTTGAATAAAATCTCACGACACCTCACCAGGGGGGGAGGGAGGGACAGACAATTTAAAAAAACACCTCACGTAATTTATGGACGCCCCCCTAACTATGGCCTACACTAGCCACTAGGTATATAGCTTGGTGTTATGTTATAGTGCCAAATGCGAATCTAAATAGCATACACTATAAGTTGAGTATACATAGTGCACCGTAATATAAAGCCATGCGTTATATTAACCACCATCATCTTTGTAGTTTAAATTAAATTCATCAATAACACTATCATCTTTTGAAACTGTTTAAAAAATATTTCAATATTCCAGAGTAAATTGCAACTTATTAGTGCCTTAAATACTGATGGTTTAAGCACTGATAGTACTACACTAATAATCTGTTGGTTACCTAGTTTGATACCCTTATATAAGGAACAAATATATACTAACATAAACAGAAAGCACACTCTGGGCTTGTTTACAGTTGATTTACATAAGTATCAGTACTTATGGAACATTTTGTCAATGTTAAACTCTACCTTAACCTGAAATATACAGGTTTGCGTAGTCAAATTGTAAGGTTTTACATCAATAAATAAATGGGTTATTTAATATAAACTTCTTTATTAAATAATTTTTTTTAGAGATGTTCCACCACCACTCCTATTTTTGCCCTCTCTGTGCATGACGTATTATTCGTGGTTTAGACTTAAACCGGTTTAATTAAGTTTATGTAGCGCAGGCACGCTGCGAGCGAAACCTTTTCCAAAAACCACTATACCGGTTTCAAGCCCTCCACACAAGAGCAATAATGTTCCTGATTGCTTTTGACTAAGGTACACAAATAAAGATTGCAATCCATAAAACGCAGTGATTAAATGCTCAGTGGTCATTATTATAACATTGCAAATATTATAGCAAAAATATAACTTACAGGTAGTATTTGTAATTTTGCAATTAAGCAGATAATTTCCTCATCGCTGGTAACTGTGTAAGTTGTAATTGAAGTTTCAGATTGATTTAAAATACTTTTTGCTAATCACAACCAGAATTAATTATTATATTTAACCTGAATTCCAACATAAATCTCGTAATTTATGTTTTGACTTTTACTTCAAATTTCAAAAAGTCAACATTGAAACATTCAAAATTCAAATAGAAATCATCAAATGTCAATGTCAACTCAGCGTTTCTTCCAGTGCTGCCAATCACTGCAGATTTTTTCCCCAGAATTCATTTTAAAATTCCCTAAAGACCCCTAAGTATGTTTAGTATACCTATTATGTAGTATAGTTTGTTTAAATACACAAATATGTACTTCTAGAGTCCCGAAGTAAACTAGAAACCCTTATAGTTTCCCTATGTCCGATCGCAGTCTAGCTCATACTTCCTTAATACACGAAAGCTGTAATTTGGCGTGAATGTACATATTAGCCAGGACAACAAAGTAGTAAAATTAAATCTTGAAAAATATTTCTCCGTGTTGGTTCCGGGCTCCTTTGAAGAATAGACCAACTGCCATTCTGTCAGGCAGGTCGAAAAATGCAACCGTTTGGCTATGCGAGTCATTAACATCGTGGCCACTAGGTGCATTGTCTCGCCCGAGTCTGCTACCACCGCTTTACCTATTCCTGCTGCAATAGCGTCAGTGCTTTAAGCTGTCGTGTTCCGGTTTGGAAGGTAAGGTCACTAGCATCGTGCCTACGAGGTGGTAGAGTTCTGCATTATCTCATCTGGGTCTGGTACCACCGCCTTACCTATTCCCATCGCAATAGTGTCAGTGCTAGTCACTGTCGTGTTCCGGTTTGGAGGGGAAGATAGCCAGTAGACTTATGCATGTGGCATTAGACCTCGCTACAAGATAGCAACGCCCCATAAATATCTTTGGTGTCTATAGGCGATGGTTAACTCTTTCCATCAGCACGCCCATCTGCTTGTTTGCTAAATAATAGTATAAAATTAAAAAATAGTGTAGCTCTCCTATATGTAAGGTGGGGATAATAATTTTTTCTCGTCTACCGGTTTAAAAGTACATGCCGGTTGATGAAGGTATTTACCGGTTTGTATAGATAATAGAAGGTTTCGCTCTAAGCGTATCTAGGATGAGAGCGCTTCATAAATCGATATACACTGGTTTAAGCCAAAACCGTAAAACTGTACGTGACCCACAAAAATTGGCAGTGGTGGACAAGAGAATATTTTTAAAACCCTCTAAAAACTGGGTTATTGTTTAAAAATCTTAACTTTGCTCCACAAGAAAAGTTATATTTTTGAGGTTAAGGTAGAGTCTAAATAAAACGCTCCTTATGTAATAAAATTATTAAAACTATCATGAGACATTGTTAACTATTAATTTAAATCGGCTACACTCACGTTTAATCGGCGTAGGTTCTGACTAGTTTTGGACCTGTATGAGGTCCTTCCTCAGGATGAGTTAGACGTTTGCTCGGTAGCGTCTCGTTTGGAACTGCGGGGGGTAGCTCGTCGTGCGCGGTCCGTTGGGATCGGGAATGTGAAAAACGCCGTCGGCGAAGATAGGACACAACGTCAAGTTTGCGCGTTTAAATTATTATTAGAATTTAAATGTGCACAAAATGCACTCACAACGTCTATCATACTATCATCTTCCGTGTTGATCTTTTACCGCGTTGCGTTTACCAACACAGGTTTCCAAGTAATCGGCACTCAAAGTTTGCCAACACAGGTTTCCAAGCAGGCGACACTCAAGTTTGGATCGACAACAGTCAATATGCTAGGTAAAAAAATGGTTAGTTTTTGCAAACTAGACCCTCAAAAGGCCGTTGTAAGTCGTAGCTGTCCTCAGGGTGGCGTACTGTCACCACTCATATGGAACTTAGTTATCAATACACT
Source organism: Apodemia mormo (assembly GCA_036924255.1). NCBI lineage: Eukaryota > Metazoa > Arthropoda > Insecta > Lepidoptera > Riodinidae > Apodemia > Apodemia mormo. The sequence goes on from JAUPFN010000002.1 coordinate 36,247,697, forward strand.
TATTCAAATGCTATAATATGACAATCATTTTTATTAATGGTAGGATACGCAGACGACTTAGCAGTTTTAATTGAAGGCAAATTTACCGACACAATCTGCGACCTCACACAAAACGCACTCCGTATTATAGAAAGTTAGTGCAATTCATTTGGACTCACAGTCATGAGTCAACCCAGGCAAGACGGAACTAGTTATGTTCACTGAAAACGTACCTTAGGTAACTATAAACTACTCAGATGGAAACATCGAACTTCAGCTATCGACCCAGGTTAAATACTTAGGATTCATGTAGATAGTGGATTGTAAACTAAACTGGTCTTAACATACTGAACAAAGCAATTATCATTCTTTGGCAATGCCGTAGGTTGGCGATTGGTAAGAAATGGGGTCTTTCTCCAAAAATTATGGTATCGCTATACACAGCTGTGATAAGGCCGTTAGTGTGCTATGGGGCGGTAGTTTGGTGACCACGCACCAAACTTCAAACGGCGACCAAGAAATTACAAAGTTTCAAAAGTTTAGCATGTGCAGCCATTACAGGTTGCATGAGGACTACCACAACGGAAGCACTAGAGACGATGTTCTGCATACCACCTCGTCACATGTTCATACAGCAGTGGGCGGTGATCTCGGCTGTACGTTTACAGCGCTGAGAGCTTGACGTCATGTTGGGCAAGTACAGGCAGGTTTTCACGCAAGTAACTATTCAAAACAGGTACTCGAATATCTACCATTTGTTGAGGCCCCAAATGAGTCAATATCTGTTAAATTTGTCTTCGATAAAAAATACCAAATACAGCTCGCTGAAGGATGTAAGGAGGGACTCAACACTAGAAACCTCAGGATCTTCAGGAATGGCTCAAAAACAGGTTCCAGCTCAGGCTCGTGCGTCTTCTCCCAAGATTTGAACACCAATATATCCCGGCCACTTGGCACACACAACTCAAATTTGACAGAGAGGCCAAAAGCACTGGAATCATTTTAGCCACACGGGCGATTGCAGCTAGACAGGTAACTAATGAATCAATTAGGATCCTAACGAATAGTAAAGCGGTTCTACTGGCTCTCCAAAGCAACAATATTACTTCAAGCTTTATTGAAGAATAGCTATGACCACACTGTGCCATTTTATCTTCAACTTTCATCGTCATCATGCTATTCAACTTTCGTTTAACGCATTCAATTATTGAATGCGTCAAGAAACGCAACACCAATATGTCATTTGAGTTTCCGTCAGTTTGTTTAAACATGTGCGACTAGAACATTGTACTTGGTGGAATATGTGCGACTTAGTCATAAGAAGTTCCAGAAAAAAGAACCAAGCGAAAGTTTTGGATACGACGCTATTAAAGTAAACTTACAAACCATAGTTTCTTTTCATTTTATTTGTGTAAAGTTTAACATTTAGATGCCAGAGTTGTGGAAAGTTTCTGTAGTCTTCAATAAAATTCAACGTTATATATTTTTCTTCGTCCGCAACCTTGGCGTTGAACGCTTTGTGGCACTGAAATCCACTGTTTGAGGAAATACTAGTATCACAGCGCGCGCTACGTTTTCAACTATCATAGGGCATGCGTCAAGGGTATGCCTTATATGCGCTGTGACGCATGCCCTTGATGAGGCTGTCTTAAGCGGGCGGGGGAAATCGATTTTTTATTATTTTTTTTGTCTTTTTTTTCAATTGTTCGTTAATTGGTCTTAACTGTGCGATCAAAATTTTTTTGTACGTTTTGTTTTTTTTTTAATTTTTAAGTATAGAAGTTTTCACTTTTTTAATTTTAATACTTTGAAACTATCTCTTATCTGTGCGCTTAAAAAAACAAGTTTGGCCTTAATTTCTTTTTAGTAGTAACATTTAACTTTTGTAAATAGGCAGTTCCTAACTTAATTATTGTCGTTATTCAAATGTTCGTCATTGCTAAATACTTTTTACAGGGGATTTATTTTTTCGGTCTTCACAATTTTTACTCATTCGCTCCGAAAACGATAGCGAATGAGATATTTTTGGTCTGATCTTAAAGATCTGTCGTGTTTTTATTTTGTGACGTCATTGGATTCACAATCAATTTTTCTGGCGATTTGCGATCAAATTTGCTAACAAAAAATTGTGGGCTACTGTATCTCAAATAACGCAGTAACTTTACGATTGTTAAAGATAAGGGTACATATTTAATGTGTTTTGTATTTTCACGACTATACCGGATCGGGCAGTGGCCACCCACAATCGGGTCTCACCAGTGACTTGCGAAGTCGTGAAAATATCGTAGGTTGATTAAGGATACAAGAACATTACGTATACGTTCATACACGTACCAAAACCAAATTATATATAAATAAAAATAAAAGTACCCCAAATCAATGGCTTAATAAAGGCTCCGGAGAGTGACGTGACTGAACTACAAATAAATTTCACCAATATTAAAAAAGACTTGACAAGCTGGACGTCACAACATGTATATTGACGGTAAAAGACATCAAATAAACAATCGTCAAGTGTTGAAAGAGCTATACATTTTATCGACCCATGACTACTTAACACAAGACTACTTTTAAAACTCTTTAACAAAACCTTACGACGCAGCCATAGAGCATCTACAAAAATGTGAGGTTACCTACCGTATAAAAACCACTCCATTGTACATGGAGGAACGCGGAAAAAAGCGGCCGCAAGACTATTGCAATTAGAAATAAAATTAAACCAAAAACAAGACATATTCACACCTAAAGTATTCAATATGTTAAAAGGGCCGAGAGCCGCCTTTACGAATGACACATTTCATTTTGATATTTATAAAAAAATATAGAAAACTGGATAAAATGATGTATATTAGCCAAAACATCAAAACGATAATATGTAACCTTCTGGGCTGGTTAGCACTAATTGTTATGACCCTAAAACTGTTAACCGAACAAGTGTGGACTTATGGAATGAGGTGGAAAAAACATAATAAAACAGTAAACCTAGAAAAACACTTATTCGTTAGTTATTAGAAAAATCCAAAATAAAACATAACCACCAGTCGCACGCATTATTAGATAGTAATTACACGAATATCGGAACAGCAAATGCCTTACACTACACAATATTGAAAATCACGCAGGCGTCGCATTTTCCAAACGTGATTCATAATCTTAGTGTGAAAATTCATTTTTGTCACCCCGCCACACAACAGTTTTTAGGTGATGCGAAAGCCAGAAACAGTAAATTAAATCACAAGAAGTTATCCACGTTATTATACCATGTAACAGCTTATTTAAATTCAAAACAGTAGTAGTATATATGTACAAAACATAAAAACTACCTGTTTAAAGTTGATAGCAAATCACCTGGAAAATTGATGGTGGAACCAATGACATCACAAAACTAGTAACACACGACAGATCCTTAAGATCAGAACAAAAATATCTCATTCGCTATCGTTTTCTGTAGTAATAAAAATAGTGAAGACCACAAAAGAATTGAAACCCCTGTAAAACTATTTAGCAATGTCGAAAATTTTAATAGCGACAATTATTACATAAGTTAAGAACAGGTAGGTAGTAATAACATTTTATTTATAAAAATAAAACGTTACTACTAATTTACTAAAGGGTAATTAAGGCCGAACAGATGTTTTTTTTAACGCACAGTTAAGAGATAGTTTCAAAGTATTAAAATAAAAAAAGTAAAAAATCTATAAGTAGTTGGTGCTAACTTGAGCCAATTTATGAAAATTAAAAAAAAAGACGTGTGGCGCTCGGAGACTGCCGCGGTAAAGCTATTGCATAGCATTTTTTATCAATTTATGCAATTACAATTATATATTTATTTTATTTATGCAGTATTTTTTTTTCTTTGTTTATTCATATTTAAAACACTTTGTATACAAATTATACGAGTACAGATATTCACTGTTGTACGAAGATGATAAATACTTATACACCTATATACTTTCTCACAAACAGCTGATTACGGTAGTTTTCCAATACAACCAATGCCACCTAAAGGCGGGTTGCTGAACTAAAGAGACAAGCGTGATATTTCAAAGTCATTAAAAGTTCTGATATTTATCGATAGATGGAATTAGTATCACTGCTGTGCCGGTCGGAGTGGGGGGTGTTAGGTTTTTTCGTTACGGAATTTCTGGATTCAGTCTCCACGCTCAAGGCCCGCGATAGAAGCTATGCAATAGCTTAAAATCAATTTCCCTCCGCCAACATAAGACAGCCCCTTGATAAACAAAAAAATTCAGTGTGGACATAGCTATTGTCATAATTCCCTAAATTACGTAGGTAAGTACAACTGCAACGTCATACTGCAGTGGATTAAACATTGACCTCTAAATATATTTTTATGGGATTAAAGGACATGGTGAGCTCGGCGGCCTTCTGATATGGCCCTGTCAGGACCAGAGCCCGCTGCCCCTCTATCGGCTATCGGCTATCGGCTAGTTGGCTGAACGCGAGTCTACGTCAACGCACAACCGACATGCATAACAAATATTGGGCTGAGCGTTTGCCAACAGCAAACGAAACAGGTATTAGACAGAATAAATCCGCAGTTCTCGCACAGGTTGCTAAAATTAAACAAAAAAACAATACGTGTAATAACCGGCGCCACTACAGGACACGGTCCTCTTAACAACATACATGCTTGACATGGGTGTTCCGCGTGAAAAAGAGAGAGAAGTATGCTGAGCATAAGTATTTAACCGTGATACCCGTATCAAGAATACGTAAAGTTCATACTTAAAGTAGTGGTATTAGTGTTACTGAACTTAACCGCACTTAATATTTTTCGATTTTTGTTTGTTCGAACATAAAATCTATTGTTCGTTTTTTGTTTATTTATAAATCTATATCCATACTAATATTATAAATGCGAAAGTCTGTCTGTCTGTTACGCTTTCACTGCTAAACCGCTGGACCGATTTTCATGAAATTTGACATAGATATAGTTGAAGATCCGGGGTCAAACATAGGCTAATTTTATTTTCAAAAATCAGTCCCTGGAGTTCTGAGATAGGGGTGATTTTTTTATTAAAAGCTATTTGGATGACTTATTAACATATTCGCGGGCAAAGCTGCGCGAGTCCGCTACTTAATATTATAAATACGAAAGTTTGGATGTTTATTAAAACGCAAAAACTACAAAACGGATTTGAATGAAATTTGGCACACAGCTAGATGGTGACCTGGAATAGCACATAGGCTATTTTTTATCCCGGAAAAATTAGGTGATCCCGCGGGATTCACCAAAAAAAAGACGGGCTGCACGCTGCAGCTAGTACCTCAGTACTCGTAATTAAATAATTTTCACCCTCAAGTTGGCCTACTTATCATAAAAACAGTCTAATAGTTAATTATTCTATATTTTTAATTAATTTCATACCATTATAACTCCGTTGCGCATGCGATATGCGTCTAATGTCTCAGCCGCCGTAGTATTGTATACTCTTTGCCAGCCGCACTTGCGTCTATCATCACAAAGCTACGTGTAATGACACGATAAATGCAGATGTGCTATTATCGGTTGCTTTCGCATTCATCCCGGACTGCGTGTGCTTTACCGCACTAATCACTTCGGGACGATATCGGCAAGTGCGGCCCCAGTATAAAGCCCCTTTGGTATAAGCTGGTATGTAAAGGCGTCAAGTATGTCAGTTTTTTCCGTAATATGATCAGCGCAGTTGAATTAAATCTATTAATTTTAAATGAAATTGAAAATTACCTAACAGATCTGCTCATTTTTAAAATGTTTCCTAAATTAGTAAAAAGAATTTGTAAAAACAATATACCTATAGAAATTCGAAAAGATTATCAATTTAAGATTTATAAATACTACTAAATTCCTGTTTAAAAATCCAAAATTTTTGAAAAATAATGTAAGAAAAAAAGTGATAAAATTGTAGCGCAGAACATAGACATCAGAGTATACCAGAGTGTACAATCAGTACCACACTACGTTTTATGGACATGTACGTAAAATGTCAATAAGACAGTATGGTGGTGATGTAAATTACAAATTATAACGTAACCTCGCGGCTACATATATAGCCTACAACGAAGTATTATAATTGCACGATTTGGACGAATAATATACAAGTTCCATGGTGCACGATGTTAGAAACTACGTCGCGACAGCTGCTACGTCATAATGTCACTAATATCAAAGCGCGGCCCGTAAGTTATATTTGTGCGGCCCACGATAAAGCAAACAAGAATATTGTAACACTAGCTGTTGCCTGTGACTTCGTTCGCGCGGACTTCGCTTAGCTCCTCCCCCGTAGGTGATAGCGTGATAATATGTAGCCTATATGTTGACCCGACCTGTTACTAATATTCATGCAAAATTTGAAGTAAATCTTCGTAGCACTTTTTGAGTTTACCCCGGACATACATTGACTTTCCTACGATTTTATTATATGTATATAGATTCCTTAAATTCTTTCCTTCTCAAATTCTTAATTCATTAATATTTGTTACTTAAAATATTTAATACTAGTTTACTATATTGCATTCGTTTAAATATTACGAATCTTACTCCTTTTGAACCAGTTCGACAATGTTACTGACACTTTTGTCATACATGTGGGTTCCACTATAATAATGAGGAAAGTGAAAGTTCTGACTACTATGTCAGGAATAGACATTATCCCAGACCCTGAATAATCCAACGTACTAACTGGTTTACTTATTTACTTAAGTATTGTAAATAATAATAAACATATCACTCTCATACAATCTATATTGGTTGGGGCTATTTGGTAAGAGCAACTCTATATCATTATACTGCATATACGTGTCGGTCAACTTCTGAAACCGAAGTTAGCCGATTCCCATTATTTATCTTGTACCCCTGTGGCCTCTATTATAAAGTGATAGTTTTCCATAGCCTCGTCAGTGTTTACTACAACTGAGTACTTACCTTACCTTTTCCTGTTGCAATAATGTCAATGCTTGTCACCAACTTGTTCCGGTGAGGAAGATAAAAACTGTATGTACGATATACTACATCCGCCACACAGCTAGCTTTAATATCTTTGTTATCTTTAGGGATTGATTACCCAAAAGAACAAATATAATTCCATCGGTCATCCGTTTCAATCAGATGACCCATCTACTTGTTTGCTATCTCAGAATACAAAAAAAATCCATGACTTAGGACTTAGAATTTATTGAAATCAAAGAGACTGTTTTTTTTTGTTTATTTTATTATTAGTAATTTAGGTGTAAAGTTAATCTTATCCTATTTTAAATCTTTTTTAAAATATATGGTCAGTATATTTCTTCAGAGTTAAAAATGTTTTTCATATTCTTACACAATTGTTATCAAAATAAAAAGTCACAGAAGTAATCCTAAATATAAATTTATTTATAAGTAAAATTACATAGAAGATATAAAGCCCAAATTAAAAGAATCTGATTCAACATCATCCTTTCCCCCTTTCTTGATAGGTTGGGGTTGACGTCTTGATTTTTTAACAACAAAAAATGCAAAAACAACAGATTCTATACTCTTGAAATTTAAATAATGAATATTTCTGAACATTAAACCATGTTTGCAATAATACCAGGGACACTGCATATTATTTATATTTATTAAATAAAAATTTAAATATTTTACATTACAGTAAATAGTAAATAATTATTGGTATAATTATTTAATTTAATGGCTTACTTGATTAGTTTACACAACCAATGATGACGTCTTCAGTTTGATCCTCGATAGTGAGGTATTTGTGTGATAGGCATATTTGTTTGTATTTCTGGGTATGGGTGAAAAATGTTTATATTATGTAAATAATTCGTTTTCGTTGGGGTTAGATCAATTTGTCTTAATAAAATAAATTAATTTCGGCTTACCTATTTTAATTTTACTAGCTTTCAGTCGTGATTTTGTTCGCCTGGCCCAAAAACATTACTTCCTCTTGTTTAGTAAAGAAATAATTTTTCTTTATAATATATAAAATTTTAAATTTATCCATTACAAACTTATAATCAAATCTTTGCTCTTTGTATTAGTATAGATGTCCAATAATATTAAAGGTATATATTATAAATCATATACGTACATATTACCGAAACAGCAATATTATTCTGAAAAATACCTATATGGTACTGGTGTCGGTATAATACAGTATATTTACAGTTCTAAATACTCAAAACACTAAAGCCACAGAGTTCTGCTCCAACAGAATGTGAAATATTATTTTAAACATCTATACAGAAATATTAAAAGAAATATTTATTGTTAAAAGCTTTAATACACACAATTCATTTACAATTTCACTATGCATTATACACATTTGTGTAGTTATTTGATAATTATTAATAGTGCCGCTGGTGTCATTACAAATAAAATCATAATGTTCTCACAATTGTTAGAAAAAACATAAATAGTTTTTTTGCTCATTTTAACACGATTTGAGACTTGCACCTGATTCTCGTACAACATTATTGATTCAAACGGAAAATTATTGTGATATAGTCAACCTTTTTTTCCTATAATCTAATTTTATATTACTAGTCCATAATTACTAAGAATATAGAATATTTTGTAGATTTTATCTACACTTTATTTAAGGAGTGTTTATAAATGACTTTATGATGTGTTTATGGTGGGTTATCTTTTACAAAGAAATCATTTAATTATTCTTACCATTATAATAGTGAAATATTCACTTTTGTACTTTGTTCATTAGATCTGTCTGAACATTGTAACCAGTAAAGTTATAGAGAAATTTGATAAAGAAAATTAAAAGGATATTTTAAATTAGCGTTAATTACTTGCATCTTCTATTATTTATAAAAGTCTATGATGTCACGATGGTCGGTTTTATCGCAATAAAATATATTTAATTACCAAATTAATTCATAATTTATAATTTTGATCAATAATAAATTAATCTATCCGACCGTCCATCGTGTCGACATAGTTTACCAACATTTATAAATATCCAAAATCAATAAAGGATTTAAATCTAAAAGAAATCCAATGCAAAATTGTGGTTACGAAAAGAAGAAACCTTTTCTCTGTATTCTTCTTGTGTTACATTATACGACAATTTTCATCTCCTTCACGAATTTCTCCAAGCTGAAAAAACGCAGTAAAACATAGATTAAAGTTTATTTGTATAACAAATATTACAAGATGTGGTGTCGAAGTGAATGTACGCGCAACGTGTGTATGTGCGAGGGTGTGACTGTAGGTGCATGCGTGTGTGCGTGTGTGTCAAATAATCCCAATCACAATGCTTAGCTTTAATTAAATGCACGTTAAAAAAAATAAAGTACCTGTTCACGACGTGGGTATTTGTGCGCAAGTTCACGGTGTCGTTGTGCGCTTGTGCTTATTTGCCTTCGTTGACGTTCAGAAATTGCAACCTCCTAAAAACCAATGTCACATTTTATTTATTAGCTTATTATAGTAACGGATAGAAACAAAAAACTTGAGAGGTGTCAAGGGACACCCGGATGGAACGAAGTTCCTTTTATTATTCTTCGTAGAATTTCGACCCACGGCCGAATTTCGGCACCCGGCCGAATTTCGGAACCCGGCCGAATTTTGGCACCCGGTTGAATTTCGGAACCCGGTCGAATTTCGACCCTCGGCGAATTTCGGAACCCGGTCGAATTTCGGCACCCGGTTGAATTTCGAAACCCGGTCGAATTTCGACCCACGGCGAATTTCGGCACCCGGTCGAATTTCGACCTGCGGTGAATTTCGACACTCGTTCGAAATTCGACTGTCCGTCGAAATGCAACTTTTGGTCGAAATTCGACATTCGGCCGAACTTCTGTATAAATGTCGAACATTTGGCACTAGAAAAAAAGTAAACTCATCAAATAGTAGATAGACTCTTTCACTTTCAATGCACGAGCTAAAGGGAAGTGGCTGGATATTTCTGTGCTTACAATATGTACCTTACTATATAGCAAAAAGTGTCGTGACAACTCACTCGTTCGTCGTGTCGTGAAAAAAGGCCGCCACGTTGGTCGAGTGGTTAGCGTCCCTGACTGCGCGATCGACAGGGCTCAGGTTCGATCCCCGACGGGGACAAGCATTTGTGTGATGAGCATAAATGTTTGTATTTCCGGGTTTGGGTGTTTATTAAATATATTCTTGTATTTATATATGTATTTCTATGTATTAGTATCGTTAACTAACACCCATAACACAAGCAAATAATTTGCTTACTTTGGGGTTAGATCAGAGGCCCTACCATGAACTCTTATAATACTTGTCAAGTTCCAGGCAGTTCAACTATGAGTATTAACCTGTCAGGTTTTACTATCGTACCATGAACTAATTCTTGTTGAGCTGCTATGCGTCGTCTTCTGGCCGGTTACATTATTTCTGGCAGGACATATCAAATTAACGTTAAGAAACACATAACTTGCCGATTTTTAAAGTTTAGTATAAAGTTAATATTATTAATGCATTTTAATTAGAAATCTTGAATTTAAGAATACAAATTGGCAAAAGAGATCGAGTTTTAAGTTATTTAAAGTCTACGTAAAATATATGGAACATAAAGTAAACCACGTAATATTTGTTAAGCGGCATCCATTAAAGAACGCAACTCTGGGAATATTACACATGACCTTGAACTGTTTAATAAAGACATTTATGTTATGAGCGCGGTTTTTTGAGATTAGAGTTTTGAAATAGTTTGTGACTATTTTAAAGCTTAAAATTACACATTGAATTCATGAACGTGATCGATGTCGGAAGCAAAACGATCGTATGATATCAATATATTCAATGAACAATTGGAAGTTTTATGAGATATTTTAAATACTCATAAAGATATTGCAACGGGATTCAATAAAAGTGCACACTCAAAATGTTAATTCTCATCACACATCTAAATTTATGTGTATCTCCTATGTGGTCTAGTGGTCCGGTCTCGGAGTTGATCACATGAGGTCCCGGGTCGGACAATTCAACAAAATGTGTTTTTCAGTTTTCTGAGAAAAGCAATGTTGCCCGGGATTGGAAAAAGTGCCCGGGTGGCGATAGGCTTTGGCTAATCGTGGGTACACTTGTTGTACCTCTGCCTACCTCTATGGGGATACGGGTGTGAAGATACTTTTTTTATCTAAAATTAAAAATAAATAAAAAATGCTTTAAAAGTAAGTAAATATTAAATAATAAATAAATAACTTTAAATAGAAGTAATGAATTAGGTACTATATTTTATACCAATATCAATATTTTTCTAAAACACAGTTAATGTCAAAAAATATATAGTATAAATTCCTAATAGGACTAGGGCTAGGAATAGCAGTAATAAAAAAAAAAAACCTACGTTTACAGTATATTTAAGACAAAGCAATCCAATAAAAGTTACTTTTTTCCACTTGCAATTGACCGGCAATATTATGACACATTAGCAGTTTAAATATCGATTTCGGTCTGACAAAAACACTTCATGGTACGCTAACGCAGGGCAGAAGTTGGTTTGAATAGTAAAACGATCGCTCGCCGGCATAGGTCACGTGATTACTGACTGGCCTGTTAGATAACGCTTTCATGGTACGAAATAGCAGGACAGTTTAATTATCGGCTAAAATTGACCTGCTATAAGAGTTCATGGTAGGGCCGCAGGAAGTGTAGTTTGTCCCGTATTATATTTAATTAATAAATATTCTTATTTATTATTATTATTATTTATTATTATAACTTTTCGCAAGATTTTTTTCCGTCTAGCCCCCTTTCACAACGCAGGATAAGGAACTTCGTTCCAATAAAGCAAAAAAAACGTATCATTGCGCCAATTCTTCGAATTAATTGAAACACTCAACACGATTTAATAGTTTTTATGTCTTGATCACTGGTAACCCCAATTGCCATATTTTAACATGTTTTAATCATGTTCTTTTGTTAACACACCACCCCTAGATCCCGAGTTGTCAGCTGTTACTTTTTAATGGCTTTATAAACTTGGTATGTTGGAAGGAGACTTTTTTTATATTGGATAGTAAATGTTGCGGGATGGCAATACCACATACATGAGTCTCTTAGCTACCTTACCCTCCAAACTGAAACACAACAATGACAATCATTGACTTTATTTAGGCAGAAATAGGTGAGGCGGTGGGTATTATATAACTGGGCGAAGCGTTGCGGACCTCTACCTCACCTTAGAGTTAACTCAAAATGTTGTGTATTTTTCTTATATTTTGGTGTCAAATCTCTACTAGTAGGCTTGGGTAAAACAATATATCGATTTATCAAAATGTCGATATTTTTTTAGAAAAAATCCATGTAAATCAGCGATTAGTTTCAGATATCAGATTTGTATCAAAGTCGATAAATTTTTTTGCTCTGCTATCTGTTCATGCGTCATATCATGTATTCGACTAATCCGATTTCATAGTAGAGTAGACAGGCTGTATGGGTTTCGTTTTTAATAATTAATTTATGTACCTAGGTTCTGAATAATAACACTGATGTCAAAACAGACAGCAAGATGTGTATTTACTTGCAAATTTCGAATATTTTGACAATGTTTACAGATGATCCTTTATTGGGCAAATATATCGATATATCAACATATCGATATTTTTAGTCAATATATAAGGTCTTTCCAAAATAGATGAATATATTTTAACACAACATTCGGTACGTCTAACCAAAAATGTCCAGCCAAAATATAGTGGGATGGAATGAGAATGTCTTTTTTAAAACAGGTTCTTAGGGAAACAATGGGCCACCGACCACTATTTAATTCGTAAGGTGTAACTGAATTTAAATACATGCATTACCATTATTTAATGACAACAGTGATGGTATCATGGTACTAAACAAAGCCTGGTAAAGTTTTATGTGAAATTGGAATCACTCGTAACCATTATTAAATAATAACTGTAACAGCTAATAACATTTACTTTAGTCACCTTTTGTCACTGCATATTTTAAAGTTTGTGAAAATTGGACAAGTACTTCCATTAGCTGATAGGCGCGCGCCTTACGTAAATGACGTCAACCTTAGAGCGAGACCTACGTCAGCTCTGACGTACACGCAGTACGCTTATGAGTGAGAAGTAACCTCTCACTTTCATGCTACAGAGCGGATTATTTTATACAGTAAGGGGTAAAGCGTTATGAGACAAAATTATTTTATTCGTAAAAATAAAAAAGTTGTATTCCCTTGAATAAGGTTCTATTTTGGCTGGACATCTTTGTTTAAACGTACCGAACGCTGTCGCTGTGTTAAAATATGTTCACCTATTTCGATTGACCTTATATTGATACATTTGAAAAATATATATATGTATATATATATATATATATATATATATATATATATATATATATATATATATATATATATATATATATATATATATATATATATATATATATATATATATATATATATATATATATATATATATCAAATATACTAATTTTAAAAAAACGTCTAATATTTTATAGATAGCATCTATTTGCAAGCACACAAACATTATGTTTGCCAGGCGTTTGGCGACTCTAACTAAGGCATGCGCCGTCTAGGCGCAGTAGATTTGTTCGTTTAAGCTTACTGAGTTTCTATAATAATTGTAGTGATTTGCTTTTACTAGTGCATTAATTATAGATTTTTTAAAATGTTATTTGATTGTGAGTTTGTGTTGAAAATGTGTGTTTATTAAAAATTAAAAGTTCTCACAATTGTCATTCAGTGAAAAGATTCAAATTGTGTCTAAAGGTAGGTGTGTACCCGAGTTACAATTAAACCAGCAAAAAGTAAATGTAACTCACAAGTTTCATGTTAAAAGTTATGAAACGTATAAAGGGCTCTCTGAATCGGGATATTGTTGCCATAGAAGATGTACATGTATAGTAGTACATCTAAGACTTGTTCTGTTGTCATGGTTTCCGACTTAGAGATCGGAAGCGTGGCTGTGGCTATGCTAAAAATCTATAAAAGAAAGTTTTCATGATCGAGTACCCCTCCGCATAGTGCATACCCAGTGTCATAACCTGATACATAAGTATCGATATATATATATATATATATATATATATATATATATATATATATATATATATATATATATATATATATATATATATATATATATATATATATATATATATATATGACGGCGTCCGCGTCGTCAAATGCAAGAATATTGTAAAGTGTAAACAACAAATGCACGGCCCGGGCCGGCAAGCGCATCGTTCGATATCCCTACCACTCAACTTGTTTTGCTACCTGTATAAAAGGCTCTGAGTGCCCGCCGATAGGGCAGTCTAGGCTCTGGCGTGGCTCGGTACACTTGTTGTATCTTGCTAGTAGCTTATCCTTGACTCTCGGATAATTAATTTGTGCAAACAAGTTAATTATTATTGTCAACTATAAATTAGTCGCAGTAAATTTATAATTGACTATCTATTGCTTAAATTATGACTTATTTGTAATAGGGAATAATTAAGTTACTTGGAATTGTTAAACCAGAACTAGTCATTAGTGATGGAAAGCTTTAATAGTGATCTAATGTTATTCTGATCTAAATATAAAGAGTTGTTATATTACCACATCCGCATTTTATTTATCATATCTGACCCATTTCCTACATCAGAATTGGGATCGGATTCACTCCCACTTCAGCATCAAACTATTTCGGTTAATTATGTAGAGCAGTAAATGTCTCTTTTCACTTGTGGTATGGAAACTATTCTTTGAAAAATAGCAGAAAATATTAATCCACGTTCTGTAAATGCATCTACTCCCATTAAGTTGATATACTTTGATTCTGATGAGGTAGACTCCGATATGACTGACTGGTGTCCTCCTCCTTGCTTCGTTTTCTTCATTACTGAGGGTCGTAACCTCCTCATTGGATAGTTCTTGATAATGTTACGCCATTGGACTCTATCTTCAGCGGCGTGCAGAGCATCATAAAACTTTTTAGACATGAGATTGGTGCGAACCTGGTCTGACCATCGCATAGGAGTACGTCCACGTGGTCTTTTGTCTTCTACTTTTCCGGTCACGATTAGCTTTTTCGAGATTGTCTCCTTGCTTTATAGAAATGTGGCCGAAGTATTGTAGAATTCTTTGAAGGCACGTAGCAGACAGTCTGGTCTTTACTCCAAGTTGTTTTAGTATGAAGGCGTTGGTCCTGTGTGTTGTCCAAGGGATACGAAACATTTTTCTCCAGCACCACATTTCAAACGCATCAATGCGACGTCTGTCTGCAGCTCTTAGTGTCTATGACTCTGCGCCGTACGTGAATATGGAGAACACCAGCGTACAAACCAGCCTCTGCTTTGTTTTTAATGAGATGCTTCTGTCGTTCCAAAGACCCTTCATCTGACTCGTAGGATTTTTGTCGTGTAACTTACTAGCTGGTGTACCTCAAGTAAAATAAATATAGAAAAGAAAAAATTAGACGGGGTTGATCTGATCATTGTAGCTACTCACTCACTTAAGAGTCGTGCCGTCACCTACTTCACAAGCTGCTGTCTTGCCAAGCTATATTAGGACTTGAAGATCTCTTCCTTTTAGACTTAAATATGAACCGATTTAAGAGCACCACTGTATTTCGAGGAAGTTACAATTTTGTGATAGAATCGAACATCGTAACAACTATTGCCGTGATAAACAGAAACTTATCTCAAATAATTTTTGCTTGCAGCGAAAGCAGGTCATCTACCACTATCTCTGGTGACGTGTCCAGTGGCCGACCACCAGTGGTTTGCTATGTATGTTGTGACCCCGGCCCAGCCACAAAGCTTCCATTTTTCCGATGAGCTACAAGAAGAAAGAAGTTGCCACTTCGAGTTCCGAAAAACAGAAAACCAGTCAACATCTGTTCCAGAGCGTTACATGGTGTATTACACTAAGTAGAATTTAATTATCTTTTATATTTGAGTCTGGTTTAGAATGTAGCCATATCAAACAAATCTGTTGTGATTCCTTTGTAAGAGAACGGTTTTATGAACAAGAATCTATAAATAGTCGCTTGTTTTGATGTAGTTTCCACTGAACAAATCAAATGCTTAACCACAAGGCAAAATTTAAATTTGGAGGTAGTTTCACGTTTGACCTGATAAGTCTTAATGTTTCGTTAGGCCGCAAAATTTGGACCAATGTAGAATAGGAAGTAAGAGAAAACAGATTAATGCTTAGCAATACTTAAACACAATCTTGATAGCAAGATAGCAACGCACCATTAACATCTTTGGTGTCTATAGGCGATGGTTGACTCTTTCCATCAGGAGACCCATCTGCTTGTTTGCTATCTTATGATATATAAAAAAAAAAAAAACAATCCTCAGTTTCAAAATCTGCTAGCGAGAGTATGGTAAATACTGACTTTGTAGGTAAAGATAGAGAGCGCTTGGTAGATATTTTTAAAAAACAATTGACAACCAATTGAATTAAAACCGTCGGGCTTAAATTCGTCGAGCTGAAATCGAATTAGTTGACCCTTTCAAGATCGTTAATAAGCAATCTTAAAGTTTATTACCAACTAAACTCAAACTAATTAAAAAAAAAAAGAGAAAACAATACAGATTTACATCTTCTTGCGACAGGCACATATAGAGCTAACAGTCGGTCCGAATATGTAATGCGATTCCTGTAGGGTTTAATAATGATAGCGCAGTATAATTCTCTGACAAATCATGGCAAAAGCGGTTAGGTAATATTTAACACGCGCTCAGCAGCATTAGGTTTGACATTCGGCAACTAACAAAAACTCGCGAAAGTATCTACAAGCTTTGAAAAAAAAATCAGCCCAATCGGACATTTTATGGTTGAGTAGAGGTAATGAAAGGTTAAACCTTTTAGTGTAGGTGACTTTGTCTTTGTTAGGAATGTAGAACGACACTAAACGAAAATTATTGTTGACTCAAAATATAAGGGCTCCTTAAAAGTTACCGCAATTTTAGAAAACAAGTGCGCCCATGATAGCCTCTGCGAAGTTCCCCATATTCCTGTAGGGTTTCTTGAGGTACCTATATGAAAATTATAACAAGGATGACGTGACGGCGTATACTCATGATAATGATCTTGTTCATAAAACTGGTCCAAACAATATTGATAGAAATGCAGTGTATATTGTAAATAGTTATAACAGTCAGAGTTTTTAATATCTACCTGCGAAGGAGATTCTCTAATCTTGTAATAACTAATGCCACTATTCATGAGGCTACATCATCAGCAAAAAAAATACGATATTAAGTAAACGAAAAAAAAAATGTAGTAAAATGATGATAAAATATCACTAAAAATGTAAGTAAAAAAAAAAAAAAAGAAGCGAAGAAAAAAAATAATAAAAGGAAATGGGAGTCTTATAAAACTATGAAAAGAAATCAATGAAAAAAAATGTAAAAGAAGTAATTTAACAAAAAATTTAGGATTGACAAAAGATGCAGGATTGACAAAAGATGCAGGATTGACAAAAGATGCAGGTTTGACAAAAGATGCAGGTTTGACAAAAGATGCAGGATTGACAAAAGATGCAGGATTGACAAAAGATGCAGGATTGACACAAAAAATGTAGGATTGACAAAAAATGTAGGAAGATTAGAGTCATTGAAGGGAGTGTCCGGTCCAATGACTCGGCTAAAGGGGTTCATTCCGGTCTAGCCTTTTGGCTACAGGGATTGCAACCCGGTCTAGCACTGTCAGCTAAAGGGATTTCCGGTCTAGCATTAGCTAAAGGGATTTCCGGTCTAGCATTAGCTACAGGGATTTCCGGTCTAGCACTGTCAGCTAAAGGGATTTCCGGTCTAGCATTAGCTATAGGGATTTCCGGTCTAGCACTGTTTGCTAAAGGGATTTCCGGTCTAGCACTCTCAGCTAAAGGGATCTCCGGTCTAGCATTAGCTACAGGGATTTCCGGTCTAGCACTCTCAGTTAAAGGGATTTCCGGTCTAGCACATTTAGCTAAAGGGATTTCCGGCCTAGCACACTCCAGTCTCCGGTTTTAAACTGATGAGAGGGAGCTTAGTACACTCCAGTCTCCGGTTTTAACTGATGAGAGGGAGCTTAGTGCACTCCAGTCTCCGGTTATTAACTGATGAGAGGGAGCTTAATATACTCCAGTCTCCGGTTTTTAACTGATGAGAGGGAGCTTAGTACAATCGAGTCTCCGGTTTTTTCAATTGATGAGGGATTCCTAGCTTAGTAGGATCCAGTCTCCGGTTTCAAAACTGACGAGAATAGTTTAATAGTTGTGGTTGCTGAAAGGGTTACCGGACCAGCACACTATTGTAACATTTCGCTAAAAGATTACGCTAATTATAGAGCTGTAAAAAAAAGAAATAAGATTGTTTAGTTTTCTAAAAGATATGTCAGGATGAACGAGGCGTTCCTTGTCCTCAGATGTATAAAGATGCGCACACGAGGACGTGTGTATGTCAGTATGGCCGTGACGGCGTCCGCGTCGTCAAATGCAAGAATATTGTAAAGTGTAAACAACAAATGCACGGCCCGGGCCGGCAAGCGCATCGTTCGATATCCCTACCACTCAACTTGTTTTGCTACCTGTATAAAAGGCTCTGAGTGCCCGCCGATAGGGCAGTCTAGGCTCTGGCGTGGCTCGGTACACTTGTTGTATCTTGCTAGTAGCTTATCCTTGACTCTCGGATAATTAATTTGTGCAAACAAGTTAATTATTATTGTCAACTATAAATTAGTCGCAGTAAATTTATAATTGACTATCTATTGCTTAAATTATGACTTATTTGTAATAGGGAATAATTAAGTTACTTGGAATTGTTAAACCAGAACTAGTCATTAGTGATGGAAAGCTTTAATAGTGATCTAATGTTATTCTGATCTAAATATAAAGAGTTGTTATATTACCACATCCGCATTTTATTTATCATATCTGACCCATTTCCTACATATATATATATATATATATATATATATATATATATATATTTTTTTTTCCCATTTGCCCATCCCTATCTAAAGATTTTGTAAAATGAAATAAATTAAATAAAAAATGTTGACCTCCTGGTCGTTGTTGAGCAGCGCTGTGGTGAAGTTGTCAGCCACGAACCACTTCTGCCCCTTCATGACGATGTCGCGCGGCGGGTCGTGGTCCACGCCCGCGTCCGCCGACCACACCGTGGCCACGCCGCCCGGCTCCAGCTTCACCGTGCGGTGGAACTTGAACAACGTCTCCTGGTCACCCGCCTTGCGCACTATTTGATAACCACCCAGACTTTGCTCCTGCAAATAAACAATAAATTTTATATTTATATTGTAAAATTTAAATTAAATATTGGCAATGCGAAAGTATGTGCTTGTGCGTGTGATTATAACTCTTTCAGGTGTCACTGGCTGGATTTTAAAAGTTAAATTTCACCGAAATTATTATTTTATTTTAAATCCATAAATGCGAAAGTGTTTGTTTGTTCGTCTTTCACGGCAAAGCGGAGCGACAAATTAACGTGATTTTTTAATAAGTGGAGATATTTGAAAGGATAGGGAGTGACATAGGCTACTTTTTGTCTCTTTTTAACCCCCCCACATCCCATTAAACGTAAGCGACGCCGCGGGTAAAAGTTACTTTAATTATAAATCGTTTTATTTATTAAAAAAAAAGAAAAAGGTAGTGACATATTTTTTTATATATAATATGATGATTGTAATGATATGCTCAATGTTGACTGGTTACAATCAATATTTTTGTGCGATTGAGTAACAAACATAAAATCATACAAAATTAACTATCGCATTTAATAATACATTAATCTGCTCATGTGCATTAATATTTCAAGCAAGCAAAGGTGTGTATGCTAAGAAACGGTGTATTTATACCGTTTCTTAGCATACACACCGCAGACCACACAAACACTAATAAACACGGCGTTGACCGGGGAATGTGTAGCTGCACATATGAGCAAATGCTAGTAAGTTGCAAACCCTTGTAAATATATACCGTAAAAAAACAGAAATATTATGGCATGTTGCACAATTTTACCTTACTGAATAAGAAGCAAAGGTTTAAAAAATACCCCTGCAGTGATTTTATTTTATCAGTAAGAACTATAACTCTGTATTTGTGGATGTAAACGCAAGCTACATGACAACCTAAGAAATTGCCTTGAAAGGCACATCCAGTTTAATTCCTGGTATACATTCACACATTTTCGTTGGTGGTAGAACATTGTGCCACTTGTGTCTTCCTTTGCCTTTGGTGACTTTTATTTACATATTTACTAAATAGCTGTTTTTGTTTTCTGTAGCATCGCCAAGTGTACGGGAAATAGCAACTCTATATATTAATATGTAAAGTAAAAACTTTGTACCTATTTTTAAGAGAAATGCAACGGATGAGTATGAAATTTGGCACAGTCAAACTTTAGGTTGTGGAAGAGTGCAGAAAACTAATATTTTTAAATAAAGTGCATAAGAAATATAATAAATTATTAAAAATAAACATTACGCACAGCACATCCATGTGACATACATGATAATATACACACATGTATACTATTTTCTTTACAGCTGACATATGTTGTCAAACTTAAGAGATTTTATTGTTTAGTCTATGGTCGATTTTCGGTCATAGGCGATCGCTATTTCAATTAATTTTACTTTTGAAGTATAAATTTCCGCAAAATAACGTTTGAATCAATAAAATAGTGAGGAGATGCAGAGCGGTGTGTGTGTGTGTGTGTGTGTGGGTGTGTGTGTGTGTGTTGCTCACCTTTTTGCCCTTGTTCCGTATCCGCACGAAGGTGCCGTCGGGGCAGGCCTCGGCCACCTCGAGGTCCCCCTTGGCGCTGGCGGTGACGCTGAAGTCCTGCAGGCTGCGCTCCTCGCTCTCGTCCAGCAGCGTGCGCTTGCGCGCGCGCAGCGGCGTGCCGCGGCGCCCGGGCGTCGCGCGCCCGCTCGCCGCGTGACTGCCGCTCACAGACGCGCGCGACTCGCGCCCCGGGGACGACGACGTCAGGTTCAACCTGACCATACATCATATACTCATAAATATTCTCACTACCTCCTCTATAAACATTTTATATGGAAAGATAAAGAGGATAACTGATAATTATTCCATGTTCCAATATTTATATCTATTGTTACAGAATAATCTCGATAAAAGTGACAGTTATTTTTAATCAGAAAAACAATGGTGGTAATGGAATAATCTAGATAAAAACATTCTCGCATAAGGTATAAGGTTGAATTTAAAGTGTACTATTTATTTTTATTTATTTGTTTATATTCATGCACAACAAAACCGTACATAGGTTAAACTTAAGGCGATTACAGCTGCGAACGACCTTGAGTTAGTGACAGGCGCAGCGTTAATACTATTTCGCATGTCAAGATCTCCCGTCGTCAAAGAGTATATACAGTGGAAACAGATACGTTTTAACATATTTGTTTACCTATATGAACTTTTATCATTATGAATCAAATGAATGTTGGCAAACTCAAAACTCATATTCGATAATCGGTCATTTATGGATTATCCTTTCATTTTAGAAAAACGATCAATATCGAAAGAAAAAACAGTAAATATTGAAAATCGACAAAAAAATTATATGATAATTTTACACAATAATGACTGTTACGTATCTTATTTTTTTTGTAATATACATTACATATTGTGTAGCACTTTATTTTAATACATACAATTAACCTTTAGTATTTAACAAAACCTTTCAAAATGTGATTTTGTAAAAAGTGATCTCTTAAATAAACTTTTAAAAATATTTTTTTTTGTTCCAAATTTCGTAAGATAAAGTAGAGATTTAATTTAATTGAAAGCTTATAGAGGATGGTATTAAATAGGTTGATTAATTTAGACTATTTGTAATTAATTTAATTTATTTATATTTATTTCATTTCATATGACAGCAAACAAGTAAACAGTTTTCCTGATAGAAACATATAACCATCGCCTATAGACACTTAAAAATTTTAATGGTGTATCGCTATTCATCTAGCAGGGTTAGAATGTGTTTATCAGCTACCTTGTTCTCAAAACTAAATCACGACAGTTAAAAACACAGACGCTATTGCGACAGGAATATGTAAGGCGGTAGTACCAAAATCGGGTTAATGTGTTGCAAAAAAACCAAGGTTGAAAAAAATAACTAATGATTATAATAACTGCCTCGTAGTCTAGGGGATAACCTAAAGTAACGTTTAAGGTATTTTTCGAAAATTAAAAAATCTCAGTAGCCACTTGGATTCTGGCGGGTGGTGTGTTACCACTTCCGTGCCTCGGATGAGCATGTAAAGTCATCGGTCCTGGTTATTGTTAAAACAACAACAACGACATATATTTACGCCAGTCTCCTTACGAGTTAGGCAAAGAGAACCGAGTGCAATATGTCACGATCCCTACAATTTTTTCTTGCTTCCTGCACGTTAATTACTCTCTTCATGCAAACACGCTGGTTGCAAAGACTTCACTACCTTTAAATAGTACCAGTTTTTTATCTTTTTTCTTCAGAGTTTTGATGTTTTTGATCCTTGTAAGGAATAAAATTTAAAAAACCTTTAACTCATATTTAATTGTGTTAAAAAACATAAATAATAAGTTTTAAAAAATTTCTACAATATTTTACAATAAACAATCTATTTTTCATTCAAACATAAACGCTTTTTTTACCATTTTAAGGAATAACATTTATAAAATCCCTAAACATATAATTCTTAAATTATGTTAAAGCGATTACAGCTGCGAACGACCTTGAGTTTCTAACAGGAGCAACGCAAATATTCTTTCGTGTGCTGGCATACTCCAAAGTCAAAGAGTATTTACAGTGAATGCAGATACATACGTTTTAACATTTTTGTTCACCTATATGAACTTTTATCATCATGAATCGACTGAATGTTGTCAAACTCAAAACCAATAACTAGTAATCGCTCATTTATCGATTACATATAAATTCATTTTAGAAAAACGATAAATATCTAAAGAAAAAAATATACCGAAAATCGACAAAAAATCATATAACAATTTACACAATAATAACAGTTACGTATCGTATTTTTTTGAAAGTGTTGTAATATACAATACATCCCGTGTAGCACTTTATTTTAATACATACAATCAACAATTAATATTTAACAAAACCTTTCAAAATTTGATTTTGTAAAATGTAATCTCTTGAATAATATTTAATAAAAAAGAAGATGTATAATTTGATTTAATGTTTATAGAGGAAACTACTAAATAAGTTGGTTTATTTAGACTATTTGTATGTATAGTATATTTTATTTATTTATTTTTAGTTGCGAAGTCCTTACTACCTTCAAATAGTACCAGTTTTTATTTTTTTCTTTAGAGTTTTGCTTTTTATTCGCTTGCTTGAATTATCTTCGTTGTTTATATGTTTTATTTTTTTTTTATTTTTGTACATTCATACAAAATATTGACAAAATACTTATCTATCTATAGCTGATAAAACATTCAAGCGTAAACGTAGGTAAGTAAGTACATGAATAGTCTCAAAATATTATTCAGCGTCTACAAACAAAACTATGTATAAAGCGGCTATGTATAAATACTAGCTTTCAGCCCCTTTAATACCCTCTTTTACCTCTTTAAGAGATAAAATTCACAGCATCCTTACATGCACGTTTGTTTAATTGAATTAAAGAATATGACTAATAAATTTGAAGAGATTTTGATTAAACATATTTTATTTTTTCTACCAACTTTACCACTTTTTTCATCTTTTGAAGAGATGACATTTGAAAACCTTAAACTCGTATTCATTTAATTGTATTAAAAATCATAAATACTAAGTTTTAAATAATTTCCACAATATTCTACAATAAACAATCTATTTTTTTATACAAACATCAATGCTTTAAGGAATGAAATTTAAAAAATCACCAAACATATGATTCTTAAATTGTGTTGAAGAACATAAGTGCCAAATTTCAAGTTATTTTAACCATAAACGTTTGATTTTTCATATAAATTGTAACTCACACTTTTACTCCTTTAATGGATGAAACTTCGAACATTACACGCATGTTTCTTCAATTTCGATTGAAGAGCATAAGTACTCAAAAAATCCGAAAATTCGTACTTCTTAATTGTATTAAAAATCATAAATACTAAATTAAAATAATTTAGATTTTATAGTAATGCAATAAATAAACAATTCATTTTTGATACAAACTTTAAAGCCTCTTTTTACCTCTCTATGGGCTAGAATTCAAAAAGATATTAAATTTGTGTTTAATTTTTTTTTCAGTTAAAGGATAATTTAATTACGGCATATCATTCATTACAACTCAAAAATGACAGAGTTTCATACAAACTTTCACCCCCCATTTCAACATCTTAGGGGATGAATTTAAAAAAAACCTTTCTTATTCCTTGTCTATATTATAAGAACAACATCTGTACAAAACAGCCTTCCCGGTCCAAGCTCATTATCTACTATAAAAAACATCCAAGCGTAAACGAAATGTTCACTTTCCAAACGGCACAACCTTACTATTGTGCCAAACGTTCTATCTGTACTATTACTCTTTGACTCGAATATGGAGAGCGGAGCACGCTAACATGCGACACAGCCTCCCCGTATGAACGCTACCGGGAGACTGACTTTCGACGCGAGCGCTGTCCGCGAATTAAATAATAAGGTTTTTATTGATTTAATAGCACACTATAATGATTTTGTAAAATTTTGAACTTAAATTTTATAAAGCAATAAATTGTCTTTAATAAAAAGAAAAAATCATCAAAATCGTTACAGTAGTTTGGAAGTTATAAGCAAATTTTTGCGTAAAAATAAGAAAGATATTCGATTTTTTTCCGTCAAAAATAACAAAAAAATTTGAAAAAACGAACTTAAAATTTAAACTTAATTATATTATACGTATAATGCATTTTTTTTTTAAATTATTGGACCAACCGGTTAGCAGTAGTAGGCTTTCAAAGAGGTGTCTATTTCGTAGTTTGGCATTACCTATCGCCTTAAAGAACATAACTACCAAATTTCAAGTTATGTTGACCATGAATGAATGACAATGGTGAATTGTAACTCCCACTTTTACTCCTTTAAGGGATGAAACCCCGAGCTTCATCACGCGCATGTTTCTTCAATGTGGATTGAATTGAATAAGTAGGTACTAAATTTTCCCCCCCATGGTCCCAAGCCTTGTCGCGGCGGGGGGGCATAGTACCTGGGGTGCAATCCAGCACCTTGGGGAAACCAATTGGGCCGCGTTGACTGCTCTCGGTACTCCTCTTACTAGAAGAGGGGACAGGAGATGCAGAAAGCGCCTCTGGCGCTTAGCACTGAGTACAAGTAGAGCAATGGCTCCTGGGATGGCGGACCTGCAAGGCCCGCGGTGCAGTGGTAAGGTTCTGCCCTTTATCCTACACATAGTGAGAATGGGCGGCCTACTGGTCATCCTCACGACCGGTAGGCCGGCCAACCCGTTACCCTCAGAACAGAGGGCCGGGGATCCTTTTGGGTCGCGAGGAAGTCCAACCTCACTAAAAAATGGGCCCGAACGCCAAGGTATGACACTCGCCGAGGGTGCGCATGGCCGGGGGGAACCCGGTCACTAGAGTGTCAAAACCCAAAACCCAAACAAACCCACTATGAAAGTCACGCTTACGGAACCGAATACCCAGGAGGGTACCAGCGATGCTGGAGAATCCCTCGGTGTATCGGCAGTTGCCCCGGCGGCAACTCCCGATACACTCAGCCCACACGTATCTGGGGGGGCAACTAGGCGTGTAGATAGTAGCTTAGTAGAAGTAAGGAGCAAGGAGAAGGATCAGGGTGTATTTGCGGTACCCCGATCTCTTGAGGAATCAGAGGAGGATGACAACGCGTCTGTCTGCTCAGCAATGTCGGCGTCATCAGCCGCCTCAAGTGTCGTACGAGCTAGAAAGCGTGGTAGGAGGGCTGGTGCCCTAGAAGAAATCGAGGCCCCCACGCCTAAGCGTAAGCTGCGGTCAAGAGTCAGGGTGGAGGAGGAAAGTGATATTTCCTCACTCACAACATCATCTACGCGGGCAAAAGATTCGTTACCGGGCCCGGAAGAATTGGCTGCTGAAATGAAGGCACAACCAACTGCTGATCTTGGGGCTCGTATTGCTGAGTCTCTCGAATCAGTTGAGAAGGTCGCGGATCGATCGAAAAACCTTAAGGGGAACTTCGTTCGCAGTCTGCGAATAGCCGCGAGGACCGTCAAAGCAGCAGCGGACGAGATAGCGTTGCGGGCTTTAAGTTCGAACACCGAGAGGCTAGAAGCTGAGAATACAGCCTTACGTTCTCGACTCTCCAGCTTAGAGGAATCACTGGCTAGAGTCACGAAAGAGTTGGAGGAACTCAGACAAAATAAGCAGAGTGGAGCCACACAAAAGGTTCAACCAGTGGCGGCACAGAAAGAAAGTGTATCATTGGACCAGATAGGCATTCTACTGGACCAAAGATTGGCTGCTTTCAGAGCGGAAATATTTCCCGATCGGGCTTTAAGGCCTCCGCTTCAGGGAAACACGACCATCCCTGCATCCAAGACGACTAGCACTGCCGAGGTCGCCACGGGTGTCAACACAAAACGGAAAGCCAGGAGGAAACCAAAAAATAAAAACAAGATCGCGCAAGATGCGTCTGTTGACTTGACGGATTGCTCAGCTCAAAATGCCTCGGGTAGGAAGCCAACGTCTTCCACGAGTAATGAGCTGAAACAAGGTCAACTACAGACCTGGTCGCAAGTAGCTGGCCAAAAAAATAGATCATTCCCACCAGCGTCCTCCAGGGTCGTGCCTGCTCGGCAGACAAACCAGACTGGTCAATCGAAGTCGAAGCTAAAGCTACCACGTGCACTTAAAACAGCGGCCATCACGGTGACAGTCCCAGCGGGATCAAACACGACATACTCTGTGGTGATGGCCGCAGCTAGGCAGAGGGTGAAACTGGCGGACCTGGGAATCACCAACATTCGCCAAAAGCGAGCTGCGACTGGAGGTATAATAATTGAGATCCCCGGCACAGACGCGGAATCAAAGGCCGATAAACTTACTGATGCATTGCGTAGTGCACTCAGTGATTTCACAGAGGCGCGCATTGCACATCCCAAGAAGATGAGGGAAATAAGAGTAATGGATCTGGACGAGTCTATAACACCAGAAGAGATTGCACTAGCCGTCGCTGAGGCTGGGGAGTGCTCGGTAACGGACATCAAAGTAGGGCAAATCCGATTACCTCCAAGCAGACTGGGAACGGCATGGGTTAAATGTCCCCTTACAGCCGTACGAAAAATCGCATCGGATTCAACAGGGAGGATTACCATTGGGGCATGGCATTCAGCGCGAGTTCAGATACTCAAAGCTCGCCAACTACAATGCTTCAAATGTCTCAAAATAGGACACGTTAGAGCTAAGTGCCCAAACGATGAGGATAGAAGCAATAGGTGCTACGCATGTGGCCAGACCGGTCACACAGCTCGTGGATGCACAGAAACGACACCTACATGTCCTGTCTGCTCCGACCTAGGACTCCCGGCAGACCATAGGCTAGGGAGCAAGAAATGCTCCCCACCCAAACCAAAAAGAGCCAGGCTACAGCAGGGCCTAGCTCCGACACCCCAGACGAGCGTCCCAATCTCTCGCCCGGACCCGCAAGGTCCTGAGGAGGCAATGGAGGCCGAAAATTCGCGTCCTTAAAGGTTCTACAAGGCAACCTCAACCACTGCCGCGGCGCCCAGGACCTGCTGCTACAAACCGTCGCGGAGTTGAGGATTGCCTTATCGGTGATAGCTGAGCCTTACTCTGTACCGTCCCATCCTCGGTGGTTTGGGGACGTTGGAGGCTCACTGGCCATTTATTGGAGTGGAGCTGCCTCAGATCCTCCCTGCACCCTTATCGCGAGAGGGAGGGGATACGTAGCCGTTACATGGGGAAACCTAGGAGTAGTTGGCTGTTACATCTCACCGAACTGCAGTCTTGCAGCCTTTGAGGCGTACCTAGATGGTCTATCGGCCTGCATTCGAGCATGCCATCCTCGACCTCTACTTGTTCTCGGTGATTTTAATGCTCACTCCAGAGCCTGGGGGAATCGCCGGAACGACATCAGAGGAGAAACACTATCAGAATGGGCAGCTAGTGTTGATCTCCGACTTCTGAATCATGGTTCAGCAAGCACGTGTGTGAAATGGCAGGGGGAGTCTGTTGTCGACTTGTCGTGGGCAACACCTGCTGCGATCCGTCGTGTTTCACATTGGAAAGTGGCGGAAGACCTGGTCACTCTATCCGATCACCGCCACATCATAATTGAGGTTGACCGTCACCCATTAGATCAACCGCAGCGTACCCCTTTAGCTCACTGGTGTCTAAAAGGGCTTGATCGTGAAAAGCTGATCGCTGCTGCAAACGTAGCAGCCTGGTCACATATGCCAAATGAACATCCTCTCAACATTACGGACGAAACGTCTCGTTTTCAGGCTGATATGGTCGATGTCTGCGACGCTGCGATGCCCCGAGCTAAGCCGGTCAGGCGCAAATCAGCGTACTGGTGGACCGACGAAATCGCTCGACTACGAGAAGTGTGTCTCCGCTCTCGACGTCAGTACACCAGAACGCGGCGACGACGAAGAGCTACCGTAAACGAGATTGAGAGGGCCTACGTGGAATACCGACACGCAACGCGGATGCTACAGGCTGAGATTGCTAGCGCCAAGGCTCGATCATGGACGGAGCTCGTCGATCAGCTTGATAGGGACCCATGGGGGCGCCCGTACAAAATGGTGTTCGGCAAGCTCAGACCATGGGTCCCTCCATTGACGGAGTCCATGGACCCAGAGTTTTTGGGCACTGTGGTGGAAAATCTTTTTCCGGGAGTCGTAGAACAACAATATAACACAGGAAGAAACGAAAATGAGCCTATATCGCATGAGTGGCACGACGAATGGGCAGTTTCGGAGTCGGAGTTTTGCCAGGCTGTCAATCGCCTTCTTACTAAGAAAACGGCACCAGGTCCAGACGGTGTCCCTGGGCGAGCATTGGCTCTGGCTCTCTCAGTTCTGGGAGATAGGCTCAGGCAACTTTTTTCCAGCTGCCTCCGCCAAGGACAGTTTCCTATCCAGTGGAAAGTAGGAAAGATGGTCCTCCTAAAAAAGGAGGGCAGGGCAGAAGACAACCCCTCTGCGTACAGACCAATTTGTCTATTAGATGAGGCGGGCAAACTACTGGAAAAAGTAGTTGCTGACAGGCTCGAAAAACATCTGTCACAGATTGGTCCAAATTTGGCAGATTCACAATACGGTTTCCGGAAAGGGCGCTCTACCGTGGATGCGATCCTCCACGTACGTGCGATAACTAACGAGGCCGTAAGACAGGGCAAGGTAGCTCTGGCGGTAAGCCTTGACATAGTCAATGCTTTTAACTCCCTGCCTTTCCAAGCTATCCGTCAGGCGCTCGTGTATCACCGGGTGCCTTCATACCTCCGTAACGTAATAGAGGATTATCTACGTGGCAGATCAATCCAATGGCGCGGTCGAGATTCTGTACTCTGCGAGAGAGAGATAAATTGTGGGGTGCCTCAGGGCTCGGTCCTAGGACCTCCCCTTTGGAACCTGGCATATGATGCTGTCCTACGCGTCAAACTCCCCGTTGGCGTGAATGTAGTGTGTTACGCAGACGACACACTTATAGTAGCTTCCGGGGAAAGTTACGAGGAAACCGTTCGGCTCGCTGAGTTAGGGACTGCATACGTAGTTCGGAAGATACATGGATTAGGTCTGAGGGTCGCCCCCCATAAAACGGAAGCGATATGGTTCCATAATCTTCCTCGGGGCCGAGAGCCACCACCCATGTCGATCAGGGTTGATAGTGTACAGATCAACGTAGGCAGGTACATGAGGTACCTTGGTCTCACCCTGGACAGCAGGTGGCAGTTTAAGGAACACTTCAATCGGCTGGTTCCTCGACTCGAAAGGGCGATGGGCGCGCTTCACCGGTTGCTCCCAAATTTAGGAGGACCTAACGAGGCTGTCCGCCGACTTTATGGGGGTGTCATACGCTCTATGGCCCTCTATGGGTCTCCAGTTTGGTCGAGCAGCCTCGAAAGGGACCGTAGAAGTAGAGCCTTGCTGAATGGACTTCAGCGCAAGGTGTCCATTCGAATCGCTCGTGGGTATCGCACGATATCCCACGAAGCAGCATTGCTGATTGCGCGTTCCCTACCACTCGATATATTGGCGGGGATGAACGCCAGTATTTACCGGAGTTTACGTGATGCTCACTCTAATGACGACCCGGCCATCAGGGATGGACTGAGACGGAGAATGCTTTCTCGAGCATTGGCGCAATGGCGAACGCGTCTCGAGAACTCGAACGCTGCACGTCAACGTGCGCCAGGAGCGATTCTGCCCAACTTCATGCCTTGGATGACGAGAAGGTGGGCTGTTACATTCAGACTGACGCAGATGCTGACAGGGCACGGCTGTTTTGGGGCCTACCTGAACAGGATCGGGCGCGAGGTAACACCGCAATGCCACCACTGCAGCAGTGATAGAGACGATGCTCAGCATACTCTGGAGGAGTGTCCAGCCTGGTGCAACGAAAGAGTTGCCTTGACTGCGAAAATTGGCACAGATTTGTCCCTCACAAATGTTGTCAACGCCATGTTGCACGACGCGGGGGCCTGGAAGGCGATGGTCTCCTTCTGCGAAAGCGTAATGCGGCAGAAGGAAAGCGCAGAACGGGATCGAGAACGCCTCGACCCCACCAGGAGAAGGAGGCGTGGACCCCGTCACTAGGGTCCGCACCTGGCCCTGTAGTTCCGGGCGACGAATAGGGCTACGGTATCCCCTGCCTGTCGTAAAAGGCGACTAAAAGGGGAAGTGGGGGTTGTGAGATGGCTGCAAGGGGAAGCCAACTCAGTGTCAACCCCGGGACGGACGGCGGCGTGGTGTAGCCCCACGCTACCGTACCCAACGGGAGGTATTGTTGTTGGAAGGGCCCGAGGGGGGCAACGTGCAGGGAGGCCGCGGTGTGTTCACTGGAGAGCCCGTGGCCACCCTAATGCACGGCAGATGGCTACCGGAGGGGTTTTAGTCGGTGAGAATCCGACATAACCCCGTCGTTCTTCCATCCCCCTCTAAGAACGGCGGGGTATCCATTAGGATTTCCCCTTCGTCAACAAAAAAAAAAAAAAAAAAAAAAGGTACTAAATTTTATGAGAGTTTAGATAATAAACTTTTTATTTTTAATACATATTTATACACTTGCCCTTTTAATGGATAAAATTAAAAGAAGTTTTAAAATAAAAATTTCTTTAATTGTGTTGAAAAGCATAAGTACTAAATTTTAAGTAATTTCTACAACAAACAATTAATTTTTCATACAAAAATTAACTCTCCTTTTACCCATTTATGGGATGAAATTCAAAAATGCGTATTCCTTTAATCGTATTAAAAAGCATAAGTACTAAATTTTATGTAATAAACAATTTATTTTAATACAATCATTAACGCCCCTTTTATCTCTTTAAAGGTTTAAATTACATCATAATGACAACCTCTGTAAAAAAAACAGCCTTTCCGCTCCAAACTTATTATCTACTATAAAAAACGTTCAAGCGTAAACGAAATGTCCAATTTTCAAACAGCACAACCTTATTACTGTGCCAAACGTACTATCTGTATTATTACTCTTTGACTCGAATGTGGAGAGCGGAGTATGCTAACGTGCGACACAGCCTCCCCGTACGAACGCTACCGAGAGACTGACTTTCGGAGCGAGCGCTGTCCGCGAATGAAATAATAAGGTTTTTATTGATTTAATGGCATGCTATAATAATTTTGTAAAATTTTGAACTTAAATTTTATGAAGCAATAAATTGTCTGTAATAAAGTGAAAAAATCATCAAAATCGTTTCAGTAGTTTGAAAGTTATAAGAAAATTCTTGCGTAAAAATAAGAGAGATATTAGATTTTTTTTCGTCAAAAATAACAACAAAATTTGAAAAATCGAACTTAAAATTTAAAGTAAATTATATTTTACGTATAATGTATATTTTTTTTTAAATTATTGGATTAACCGTTTAGGAGTAGTAGGCTTTCAAAGAGAAGTATATTTCGTAGTTTGGCGTATGTAATCGCCTTAACGCCTAAGGGCGCTCTATCCTAGCCAACCTCGTGCAAAACAGAAACATGACTTATGGATACTATGACTTGTTTAAGTTGTCGACGACTCGTCGCTAATCTCGACTATTGTGAAATTTTCAAGAACACTTTCGAATGCTTACCTGGGATACATATAAACGTATTGGCGCGAAGAAAGTCAATTTTATAAAGCGACTAGAAGCGATCAGCGCAACTATGATATATGTAGTAAATTGCGATAAAAGTTGCAGAGCAAGCGAATTGGTTTGCATACGGATAGTGTAACAGCATTGTGATTTGGTTTAGTAGATTGATTTTTGAACGTTTTAGTGTGAATATAGTGACGATTATTGCTATCAGTGTTAGTCAGTTCATATACACGTGTTGTACTGTGGTGTATCGTACATTTGTGTGGTATTTTTTTATATAACATATAGCAAACAAGCAGATGGTTCTCGTGATGGAAAGAGAAACTATCGCCTATAATCACCAATAATGGTGCATTACTATCTGTGTGGCCAGATGGTAATGCCACATGCATAAGTCTATTGACTACCTTACCCTCCAAACCGGAACACAACAATGACAAGCATTGACGCTATTATGGTTATCAAATACACAATGAAACAAAGAAAACAAGTGGAAGTGAAAAGTGGGCGTGCCGCGTGCACCACTATTAGGCGCTGTTACTCTAAATTGCCTTAGTGATATTTAACATATCTTTAGGAGATAGTCGTCGTGCAAAAATCTATTACACTCTGAATTATGGAGTATTGTGCCATCCTTGAATGCAGAAATGATAGTAGAATACAGATGAATAAAAATGGAGATATTTCATATCATCCGAAAGTACAATTTTCATTTTATTTTAATTTATAAAAATTCCTGATTTAATATAATCTCTAATGATATAATAGAAAGTCAAGCTAAAATCAGCCGTATGTATATCTTACATATAAAGTTCATTTTAGGTTGACCTAATTTTTCCAGAACGATATACGTAATGATAGTCATTACGTATATCGTTCTGAAAAGTTCTCTACTCAAATATGACAAACTGAAAAATACGGAAAAATCAATACTGCCATCTATTGTAGAATAGCGAAACTATTAAGATTATAGTTTCACTATTGTACAATAGATGTCTATTTTGAATAGACTACAAAAGGACGTAAATACTCTTTTTTTTTTGAGGCGAAATAAAACTTATTGGAACGCAGTTTGGTATTTTTTTAAATGTTCTGTTTGTGTGTTTTGGATTATTGTTGTTTAAAATAAAAACGACCAATGAAACAATGTTTGCATTAGTAGTTTGTATGCAATAATGCTTATTTTATGTGTGAGTTTGGCGATCGCGATCCTAATACAAATGTTTGTACTTCCCACTTCCGCTTTTTTTTTGTGTTCCATGAAATACACGGACAAGATGTTATGGATCTCTACCACGTAGTAGTTACGATGGTAGTGACACGTATAACCAATCAATCGCCTTTTACGACACCTATGGCAAAGCGGCAGTTGGCCTAACCTTCATAGGAGCCTGGACCAACACGCGTATAAATGAATAAACACAGTTTTAATAAAAGTGGTATTTTATCACACAATATCAAATTACAAGCTCGTAACAGTATGATGATGTTAATCTTTTCCTTACACCCATAAAATCAAATCATTTATATCAATTAGTGTAACAAAAACCCTGTCCAACCTGATTCTAATTATAAAAATTAAAATATTATAGTTTAGATAATTATAGATAGCCTTAAAATTCCATTTAAATATTTTAGAGTAACAGTTGAATGATCTACCAGCCAAGTGAAACACAGTTAAGAGCTCAGATCAAATAAAAGTAAAGTTTTCTCTGTAAGCATTTGGCAGAGTAATGGTGTAACGCGCTGTGGCAGTATAATATGTATGTATATATGTATTTATATAACTGTATATAAATATGTATATATATATATATATATTTATATATATATATATATATATATATATATATATATATATATATATATATATATATATGTATATGTAATATATTATTTGTATTTAAGTATATTGTAATATCGTATTATCTTATTGTTTTCTTTAATTTTAATTTATTTTAATAATAATCAAGAAGGTATATCAGTAGTAAACGATTGTAATACGTTTCTCTGTGCACCCCATCGTAAACACTGTTTATATTTGTTTAAGGTTGACTGGTAGAGAATGTCATGTAGCATTAAGTCCACCTCTGTACATGTTTGTGCATAAATTTTAAATAAATAAAATAAAAAAGTTAAGATGATACTCTGAAAAAAAATTGACGCCGGTTAAAACTACGCCTTGCCTTCCCAACATATCAGTCGAGTTACTGCGGCGCGTTAATCTAAACGTGTTTAAAAAATATCTCAAATTACAAGTAAAAATATTGGATTGTGTTAAAAAGGGTAAACACGAAACTACAAAGCATAAACAGAAGGATAGTTTTTTATTTGATCTGAGGCACCGACCACACAGCCCATAGACACCTAATAACAGGAGAATGGCTTCATTCAACACATCTGGCTTATGGTTCCGATGTAAATGTCCATGCGCTAATGAGTATTGATTGAGTAATCAGTGTCGACCAATCAGATGCTCTGTATATCACTATCTTTCACTGTGGCCTTGAGTTAGCTAGTCACGGCGTTAGAATTCTGTTTCGTCTTACCTTAGCTAGTTGCTAGAATGGATTCAATACGGAAAATCAAACATTAGCTGTCTATGGGCTGTGTGGCCAGTGATCTTAGGTTACGAGCTTGTGTAATGACATCCCTTTCCCCCGTATATTGTACCTGTCCTCCTCTCCCTCCAGCAGCGCGCGGTAGGTGGCTATCTCGTGGTCCAGCGAGATCTTGATGTCCATGAGCGTGGCGTACTCCCGCAGCTGCGCGGCCATCTCGTCCCTCAAGCGCGCCAGCTCCTGCTCTAGCGACGCCAGGTCCTCGGCGTGTCGCGCGCGCTCGCCCTCCAATTGCCTCTCCAATTCACGGCATCGGTTCTGTAAATAACGAAGAAAATTGTAAAGACTATTCGATATTTCGAAGTGGCGACGACGCTTCTATGAACAAACCAAGCCCACATAAAATTAGAAACCAGAAAAACTTTATTCAATAAAACTTTTTACAAGTTATTTTGACACGTCAACATTTTTTTTTTAAAACTACTACCGGATCGGAGACGCGGCCACACACTGAGAAGATTCGGCGGAAGAAACTCAGCGGGCTGTTGTTGTTGAAATATATACTATGAAAAAATAAAAAAATGTCATGTTGTGCTATTTTACTGTGTCTATTGAAAAACCGAGGCTTAAAAATACGCCTTGAGTGATTTTACTTCATCGGTACTATAGTTTTGTATTTCTGAGTGTAAATTTAAGCATCACAGCCAACCTAAGAAATTGTCTTGAAAGGCCATTTAATTTATTGGTCAAATGGTGGTTCCAGTACAGAAGTGTGAGGTTCAGAATTTGAATCCCAGGTCATGGCAATTTCGCAAAACTATATTTCAGTTTTTGTGGAACACATAAAATTTTTTGGATTGAGATCTTTTTGGATTTGGCCCGAGATTGGATATGTGCCCGATTTGCAGATAAGTTGACCAACTGTCCCACCATGGAACTTAATATTATTAATCATGGGTGCACGTATTGTATCTCTGCATAAATAATATGAAGCTACAATATTATCATGGAATATCATCGGCTATTTTTTATCCAACACAGTAAACGGAAGTAATGTGTGTGTGGGTCATACAAACAAAGTTACAGGGAACAGCTTATATGTTATCAGTGGCTTGTTTGCTATGCTGTGTGTTAACATCAAGCCTAACCTTAAAATCGTGGATAAAGTTACTGGTAAGGAAACAGTAGTAACTGTTTTATTAGGATTCTTAAAGTCTATTTTGTGAATTAAATTCTTGTGTAAAAGCTCAAATTGTGCGGTCCCCAGTTCACCCCCTGTTTTTTCACACACACCTATGCCACAAAACAGATTGGTGCAGAAGTCAATCACATGTATGCACTTCACTTTTTATAACAATACTCGGCGGTTGCGCTAGGGTTGACAACTTTGGCTTATGTACAAGAAACTGGTGATGGCACTCATACCTAGTTTGATTTATTGTTGAGAACGATACAGGAAGACCGAAAACGTAAACCAATAATAACTTAAATATTTTATGTTATTGCTATACTTTATCTGTCATTTAGGCTAAACGACATAGATAAATGTATCGTAAATAAGAACGCTGATTTGGATGCAGTCTACACATGGGCAAAAAACTATGGACTTATGTTGAATCTCAATAAGACAAAGGTCATGTTAATTTGTCGCGATAGATACCTGGCGCAATTTGATTTGGAGACCCTTCCCCCTGTGACTCCTTAAAGGTAAAAGTCTCTCCTACCTTACGTCTGTAAAACTTAGGTGTTTATATGACCAACAACTTATCGTGGTCGCTTCAAGTAAGTGAACTTTGTCGTAAAGTTTTTGCATCAATGCATGCATGCATTAAAACGTCTATAAACTGTCTACCTTTAAAAACTAAAATAACACTTTATAATTGCATTGCTGTTATCCTAAATCACGCGGATATTTGTTATACTGGTATTACTGACGAATGTTAAATAAACTTGATCACCTGCTTAATTTATGCATACAATATATTTTCGGATTGCGTAAATATGACCATATCACTCTTTTTCGGCTGCAACTGAAGTGGCTGAATATTCGTTTTTGGCGGGGCATTCACGTTCTCTCATGTTTATTTAATATTCTTAAGAATCTATCATTTCCAATACATCTAAAAAGAATGTTTTGAATACATTTCAAATCAAGGTAGGCTTCAGTGGTCTTATTATTCAAGTATGCTCATTGTCATATGAATACTATGGACGTTGGGTCCGCGCTAAAAAATGTCAGAGGCAAATGAGCAACAAAACACGCAAAGAGCTACAATTCTGATTTATCGAAATTACACCTTGATATAATATAATGATTTAGTGTTTGAATTACCTTGTTAATATATATTATCCTGTGATGTTCAATTGGGACATTTTTTTCGCGATTTTAGTATGAGACCCAATGTCCATAGTAATAATATGTCAATGAGTATGCTGATGTATCCGGACCACAATATGGCAACATATTTTAACTCCCTCACTGTTACTTCGGTAAGATTATGGAATGATCTTCCCTCTCAGATGCGTGAATTATCTTCATTATTAATTTTTAAAACTGCAGTGTACAATCACTTTTTAAAACGTCAGAATTTTGTAGATATATGTGAGTATTTTATATTTAGTTTATTTAAATAAATAATATGAGTATGTTTCTATTATTACTATTGAATATCGGCGTATGTATATTTTTCTCTATGTAAGTAGTCAACTTATATTTATTTATAGTACAGATATATAGACAGTATTATAAGAACCTCAGAATAAATCTATATTAACATTATAAATGCGAAAGTTTGGATGTTTGGATGGATGTTTGTTACTCAATCACGCAAAAACTGCTGAACGGATTTGAATGAAATTTGGCACAAGGGTAGATGATGATCTGGAATAGCACATAGGCTATTTTTTATCCCGAAAAAATTGGGTGATTCCGTGGGATTCAACAAAAACTTATAATGCAGCGGGCTGCACGCTGCACCTAGTAATACATAATTATTTGAAAAACTTTAAAAACAACAAAGAAACATATCGACACGCAGGGATTGAACCTGCGACCATCTCCCTAAAGCTAGGACGCTCTACCACTGAGCTAGCGTCGACAGGCTCGACGTGGCGAAATTCTTCCTTGCTATATGATCGATTACGTCGATTGTACTGATCGCTAGGTACACATATGTATAACTAGTTAAATGAATTCATCGTTACAGATGAGATTCACATTTATAATTTGGTCAGTACTATCGTGTTTCTAATTATTTTTGTTGTTTTTAAAGTTTTTCAAGTTTTCCCAAGCACGGGGTGAGTGCTATAGCACAAAAATAATTAGAATAAATAATTATTTATTCTGAGGTTCTTATAATGCTTATATGATTTGTTGTAGTATAATATTCTTAATAATAGATTAGTTATAGTAAATTAGTATCTAGCATTTAGTTATATTGATAACTCATAATTAATTTATTTGGCACTGCGAAACTTTTTTTCTCCGCATCACGAAAGGTAAACTGTGAGAAAACACTTAATAGTATGTAGTAATAGTAGTAAGTTACCCCTTTGTACCTACCGTATTGTGCAATAAAGTAAATAAATATACCTATTACAAATTTACGACACAAAAAATTTCACTGACGAGTGTCTCAATCCGTTGGCACTTCTGCTTGTCTTTTTCCCAACCATTCCGAAAATATGTGTCTATGTGTGCGTTGCTTGAGCGCCATTTGTATGTAGATTGACTTTTGTCCCTATTTGTTTTGGGCTTGTTCCTCGGATGAACCCGTGAAGAGGTTGTTTCCGGTTATCACAAAAAATAAGTGATAGTCGTTATATAAACCTACAAAGGAGTTAATCATGGTAAAACAGAACATCTATTGATGCTTAGTTCACCCTGACCATTGTTCAATTCAAGCAGTGATGATATTTACTTATTTTATAAAGTTTTTAAGTTATAAAAGATAGCAGCAGGTAATCTTGTTCATTCGAATCTGAAACTAAAAAACTGAACGTGGAACTACCGACGTGACTATCAAATGACAGAGATTTGGCTTGCCACTCAGGTGACTCAGGAACATTATTCATTGCATTACCTTTATCTGCCATCATAGCGTCAACGTTTGAAATCGTCGACAAGTAGATCGTAAACATCCTCGACGCAAGGACAGTTACGTTCCTTAACGTTGTTTCAGATCAAGAAACAGACGCTACGGAGTCCTTTATTTAGGTTTTTGTTAAAAATTAATGTCTTACACTAAGTGCGGCGTTTTTGTTCTCCAAATCGTTGAGCGTCGAGTTGAGGCTGTCGATGCGCGTGCGCATGGTACGTAGTTCTTCTACCGCGACAGTTGCCGCGCTGTTATTACGGTTAGCCGCCGCCTGCAAATTCTTCATCTGCAAATTAAACAGACATTATAAAATGTGATACAATAACGAAGTAACGAGGAAATAACAGCCAATGATGTCTGTTGGACACAATAAAAATAATAAATATTACAGGACAAATTACACGAATTGATCTAACTACAAAGTAAACAAATTATTTGTCTGTGTTACTGGGGTTAGTCAACAACACTAATACACGCCGTGTTGGTCCCGGCCTCCTTTGAAGAATAGGCCAACTGCCGTTCTGCCAGGCAGGTCGTAAAAGGCGACCGATTGGCTATCGAGTCACTACCATCGTGGCTACTAGGTGGTAGAGTTCTGCATTGTCTCGCCCGGGTCTGGTACCACCGCCTTACCTATTCCTGCCGCAATAGCGTCAGTGCTTGTCGCTGTCGTGTTCCGGTTTGGAGGGTAAGGTAGCCGGTAAACTTATGCATGTGGCATTAGACCTCGCCACAAGATAGCAACGCACCATTAACATCTTTGGTGTCTATAGGCGATGGTTGACTCTTTCCATCAGGAGACCCATCTGCTTGTTTGCTATCTTATGACATAAAAAAAAACAATGAGTAATAGTACTGCAACATCATTACATAGTATAAAACAAAGTCACATTCTCTGTCTGTCCCTATGTCCCTATGTATGCTTAAATATTTAAAACTACGCAACGGATTATGATGCGGTTTTTTGTAATAGATAGAGTGATTAAAGAGGAAGGTTTATGTGTATAATAACATTCAATATGTAGAGAAAAATACTGCAATTTTTGAGTTTTCTGATGTCATGTCGTAAATAATTATATTTTTTTCCGCTTACATTTCATACGCAGGCTAAACCCTACGAGATTTATCAAAATAATGTACTAAGTATTTGTACACCTTGAAAAGGTCTACAGAAACCTCCGCGATGGTATATGTCTATCTCTTATGGATAACCCACAATAGAATTTTTTTGTCATTAACTTTTTACGAGAAATAATGGCTTTTTCCGAAGCAATTTTAAGCAATACATCACGTTACAGGTTTAGATTTGAGCGTTGACTGTTTTTCACATGGCCAACTATATATCGCTCTTTCAAGAGTAACCTCTAAAGAAAACATGTTTGTATTATCTAATGGCAAGAAAGCTGTGAACGTTGTATATAAAGACATTCTGTAATATGCAGAAAATAAAAGAAATAGGCAAAAATGTAAAAACTAAAAATGAATTTAGATATTCCAAAGATAGCAGGAAATCTTCATGGTATAGGCAAAGGGGAATTGTTTAACTCCAACTTTAACGCGTGCGGGCCACGGACAGTAAGGAATAAATCAAAACTACTAGATCGATTTTAATCATTTTTTTGCACTGAGTGACATAAGCTATATATTTTATACCCGTGCGAAGCCGGGGCGGGCCGCTAGTACATAATAAACATCCAAACTCTGAAACAGAAACATCTATACTCATCACAAAAATGTTTGTCCCTGTCGGGAATTGAACCCTAACCTAATCGACTCGTGATTAAGTTCTCTCTAACCACTCGACCAATGTCTGATGTTTATATTTTATGATTTGTATTGCTAGTTTTAAATAAGATATCTCTAAAAGAAATAAGCACGCATATGAACATGTGTTTTGTTTAAAGTAAGTAGGTATTGTACTTCTATGTGTTCTTTTATACTTATATATCCCGTGCTGGTCCAGGTTGCTTTGAAGAATAGGCCAACTGCTGTTCTGCCAGGCAGGTCGTAAAGGCGACCGATTGGCTATGCGAACCACTAACATCTTGGCTACAAAGTTGTAGAGTTCTTGCATTGTATCGCCTGGGTCTGGTACTTACCACCCCCTTAACTATTCCAGCTGCAATAGCGTCAGTGGTTGTTACTGTCGTGTTCCGGTTTGGAAGGTAAGTAGCTAGTAAATTTATGCATGTGGTCTTAGACCTCGCCACAGGATAGCAAGCATCCCATTTCCATCTTTGGTGTTTATAGACGATGGTTGGCTCTTTCCGTCAGGAGACCTATCTGCTTGTTTGCTATCTTATGATTAGTGATGTGCCGGATATCCGTATCCACGTCCGTGGATATCCGTGGCAGAAGAAAGATCCGTATCTAATAATTATTGGATCTGAGTTACTAATTCTTCCTTAAACGGTATGTAGAAACATGATACTCCAAGGTCTTTGAAATTATATCAGTTTGTGATAAATAATCTACCATAAATCTATCGGCTACCTTACCATCCAAACCGTCAAAACACGTCAATGACAAGAGCTGACGCTATGGCGAAAGGAATGGCTAAGGCAGTGGTACCAATTACGCGGGCGAGACATTGCAGAACTCTACCACTTACTAGTCGCGATGGTACTGAAACCTTTAACCAATCGGTCGCTTTTACAATCGGGCAATTAGCAATTACTCTATTGTTCAAAAGAGCCAGAGTGTTTATAAACATAACATATTTACTATAGAAAGTTATAACATATTAATTATTTTTTCTTTTAATATTCGTTTAATTTAATTGGCTGACTGAGTGTATTAAAATAATTGCGAGAAAGTTAAGATCTGTATCCGTATTCGCGGGTCTTTACAGCAATGACCTATGTTCGTATCCGCTCTGTAACGATCCG
The DNA here is from genome assembly GCA_036924255.1 of Apodemia mormo. Taxonomy (NCBI): domain Eukaryota; kingdom Metazoa; phylum Arthropoda; class Insecta; order Lepidoptera; family Riodinidae; genus Apodemia; species Apodemia mormo. The sequence continues at coordinate 36,289,452 of JAUPFN010000002.1, forward strand.
GCACATCTAGTTATGATATATAAAAATGTGTACAAAATGTACAGTGAAAATCTGCAACTGGCTTAAAGAAAACCTAATCTTTTATACTACTGGCCAACTCAAGCAGGTGATATTCTATACTAAGATACAAATGAATAACTAAATAATTTGTTATTCTCAGTAGTAAGAACAGAGAACTGTTCACATTGTCGCTAGCCCAAGGTTACGAGAGAGTCACTCGTAAGACCAACAAACAGCTCCTATTACTAATCGAGTGGATTCCATTAGGCTGATTGAATAGAATGTTTTCGTTACATGTGGTAATGTGATTAAAATATATGAAAGAGTATTACGAGAATATTATTACAAGTTTACAGCGTGTGAGAGTCGACCTACCGAAAATTAAGAAAATATGTCATTTATGCGTTTTAATCATGATGGCAATTACTTATACTATCATTTTATAAGTAATTATAATATAAGTGTTTGTTAATTAAACATAAATATTATAATTACTTATAATATTTGTGTTTAATTTTTTTAACTTCCCCGATCCGATCGATTTTGCCCCGATTTTCGAAAATCTAATTTCACCAGATCTCCATGTTTTGAGGTCCTAGGAATCTTTTCCGACACGTGTGTGTGCGTGCGCGCGTGCGCGTGTGTGCGTGCGTGCGTGTGTATGTGTGTATGTAAACATCTCAAAACTTTTGAACGGCTGGACCGATCGAAACGCGGTTTACGGCATTCGATTTGATTCCACTCAACTTAACATTGTGAGAAATTTTGAAAAAACCCCAAAATTTTTATGGAGAAACAGTATTTTTTTAATATAACTTCCAGATTTATGTACCGAATGAGTACAAAAACTAATCAGCTCTATTCCTCAAAAAACTACGCCTAATGCATAAATTACCTCAAAATCGATTTATCCGTTTGGGAATAATCGTTGTCGAAAAATTTTGGAAAAATTGTTTTTCGACATAACTTCGAAATTTTTCAACCAATCATTTTTTGGTATTCTACGATATCTTAGCACTTAAAAATTACGTCGAATGCGGAATCAAAATCGAATTTCATTTTTAAAAGTTACAGCTTTACAAAAATTATCATTACTTTTTTTAGCAAACTTACTTAATATTTTTGAAATAATTTTCATGCTAATATTTATTGACTTAAAAATCTTCTGAACTTTTCTCTTTTTAAAACTGCGTCAAATACCGTAAAATAGACCAAAATCGGTCAATTTGTTGGAGATTTATCAACGATGAAAATTTATGAAAAAAATGTTGTTTGACACTGCTTCGAAATTTTACAACCTATCGATTATTTATAACCTTTAGCTAAAGCAATATTTTAGATCTCAAAAATTGAGTTGAATGCCATTCGAAAGGTCAAAATTGATCATCGTTTCCAAAATATACAGCTTTTCAAATATCAATATACTTACTGCCATTTTTAACAAAATAAATGTTTGAATTGACAAAATCTTTGCTTGTAGTTCTTGAGCTTAAAGTACCTTAATTTAGCTGGAAGTTTCAGGGATGGCCTGTAGGATCAACCGTTTACACATTTTTTTTATTTTCACGCCACGCAATGTAATGCATACAATACTTCGACTTGTCGCGCCCGGTGAACTCTTAATTCAGCCGTGTATTTTTCGTGGTATGCGGCGCATCACACATTGCTTATTTTATGTCATTCTTTAAATTTTACTATTTTTTTAGAATAAGCACTGGGTTTTACAAAAATCAATTTAAAGAGTTATGGTGAAACGATCGGCCAGAAAATCAAAATTTCCCACACAAATTTCTAAAGGGTTTTATCTCAGAATTATGGTCCAAATCCATGGTTTCACGTTCGGTAGACCATGTTGTAAGGGATTACACGCTGTATGCTACTCATAATAGTATTTTGAGTAATCTAGGTATTTCAAGTAATAATATTAATTCCGTAAGGTCTCGCTCGGGTACAGTACCACCGCCTTACATATTCCTGCCACAATAGCGTCAATTTTGAGTCAAGCGTAGCGACAAGATTGGAAAGTAAGTTAACCAGTAAGCTTATGCATGTGTCATTAGCGTTTTGCAACACAGACAACAACGCACAATTATTATCTTTGGTGTTTATAGGCGATTGTTTTATTTTTCGATCAGGAGACAAATATGATACCAAAGATGTTGGTGGTGATTTGCTTTCCGTTTCCGTTTCGCAGATATGTAATGGTACATGCATACGTTTGCTAACTACCTTACCTCTCAAATCGAAACACGACTGTAACAAGCACTGTCGCTATTGCGATATGACAATATAAAGCGGAGATAGCAACACATTACAGAAAGAAAGAAATACTGCTTATTACGAGAAAAAAAAAACACAAAAAACGTAGACAAAAAACTTAGAAAAGACACTAACTACGAGTATTACTATTAACGATTAATGATTATAAATCATTCAGCTTTTACGATTTGACTGGCAGACACATAAATGATTCAATCTTTAAACAAGGAACCGGACCTATACAAAGCAAATACATTTGGACCATTAATCTCTACTCAGTGATCCACTGGTAACGAACATAATTTGTAAAACTCTTCCACGGAAATAGTTACGATGGTAATGACACTTGGCCAATTGTTACCTTTTACTAATTGCCTGGCAGAAAGTCAAAAAATTAATTCTTCAATGGAAGGTCTAGACAAATACAGAGAAAATACATTTGGACCATTAATCTCTAATATATAACAGTGACTCAGTGTTAATGAACATAGTTTGTAGAACTCTTCCATCTAAGCACAGAATACTAGAGACTAACAGAAGTCAATGTTTCATACAAGTAATATTCGAGCATAGCAGATAGACACCTTTCACGGGCGCGATATCTTGGACTGGTGCGAAACAAACTGTCTCAAACCAACGCGTCCGCGAGAAGTATGAATGTGTGCGTCGCTCGAATATTACTTGTATGTACATTGACTTCTGTTAGTCTCCAGTATTCTGTGACCTAAGTCATAATGGTAATGATATTGAACAATTGCTCGCCTTTAACGATTTCTAGACCAACACAGGAAAGATAGACTATATAAATTTATAACAGTGACCCAAAATTAACAACACATGTTTATGTTATGATACATGTTTACTTACTTTATTTTCATATAGAGCCTCGATTTCATCACGGTTAGCCTTAATGTTTGCTTCTTGTTGTTCACGCAACTCTTGTAAGCTCTGCTGTAACTTAGCTTCATATTGCTGAGCGAGACGACCATCTGAAAATATTTTAATACTTTTAACCTGCAGGATATTTATTAAGTATGTGGTAATAATTTAAACATAGTAAAACTGCAACAACCGACGTCCTAGTTTTTGTGCCGAAATATTTCTAGGGGGGGGTCAAAAGAGCTGATTTTAACGTGACGTATTTTATAAACGGCCCTATGGCTCACGAAAGAATAAGCGGATTTTGATGCATTTTGTGGCATTGGACGAAAATTTTTCATGTAAGAGTTGATTAGATTTGGAATAAATCGGTAAATTACTCTTCGTAAAAATAGTCGGAAAAGCTTTCTCAAAACGTGGAGATCTGGTGAAAACGCTTGAAAATCGGGATGATATCAGTTAACTTCTTTAGGAAGAAGTTAAAATCCAACCGAATTCAGCACTTCCTTTGAAAAATAAATTTCACCAAAAAAAATTTGGTTCAGGCTATGCGGTTCCGTCTTCGATCTCTGGGTTGGCTGGGTGATTGATGATTCAGAGATCTCTGTGTATCTTGTAATATATCGCGGATTATATTTTTCTTTTAATTAACCCTTTATTGGTGGCACATCACTAATAATAATATAAATAGAAGCTTTACTTTTATGTCATAAAATATTGTGGTGTATCACAATAACATGGTCCGTGTTGAACGTTTTTTTCCCCGTGATGGTCCCGGGCTCCTTTGAAGAATAGACCACCTGCCGTTCTGCCAGGCAGGTCGTAAAAGGCGACCGATTGGCTATATGAGTCACTAGCATCGTGGCTACTAAGTGGTAGAGCATTGTCTCGCCCGGGTCTGGTACTACCGCCTTACCTATTCCTGCCGCAATAGCGTCAGTGCTTATCACTGTCGTGTTCCGGTTTGGGGGATAAGGTAGCCGGTAAACTTATGTATGTGGTATAAGACCTCGCCACAAGATAGCAACGCACTATTAACACCTTTGGTGTCTATAGGCGATGGTTGACTCTTTCCATCAGGAGACCCATCTGCTTGTTTGCTATCTTATACTATAAAAAAACGTACAAATTTAATATATTTAATTTCATTTATTAACCTTAAAATCCTAAAGCGAACCCACGTTATTTTTGTGGGTGGGTGCACTTTAAATGTCAAAACGGACTGCACTGCACCCAAGTATCTAAGAGCGATATACGTGAACGCGTATTAAATTACTTAATGTGACAAACAGGTTGCCATTTTTGGTCCACGTGACAACTTCATTTTATCAACCAACGAAAATACGGAGATTATCAGTTTGACATGTGTGTATGTAATATTGTTGACATTGGATAATATTGGAATATGATGATCTATTTATGTGTCCAAGCATGTATGCTAAATTTCGTAAGTACGTTAGTCCATGAATTTCTCAAAATCTAAAAGCCATATCGAGATAATCCTTTATGATTTAAACACATTTTCCAACATAGGGAACAGTCCAACTTTTACCAAAATAAGTTCAGTAGTTTTTAATATATGAGTAACTATAGTTGATATTTGAAGTTTATTTTTTCAAATTACTAATATTGTTATATATACATTAATAATACTTTGGCAGCCATCTTTTTCGTCAGTGCTTGTATTTGCCGTATTTCAGTTTGGCCGATAAGGAATCAGATAAACTTAGTCTACTTGCAAGGCTGTAATTCATAATATTTATCAAAATATTTTGGCAGCATGTACAATCATGCTCGTTAATCATCTATACATATAATAAAATCGTAGGAAAGTTAAAACTGTACATTGAATATTTTTTTAAAAGAATACTTGGGGCGTGATCTACAATCGATATCAAAGCCAAAAATATAGTTTTCAGAATTTTTGTCTGTATGTATGTCGGGGGTAAACTCAAAAAGTACTGGATGGATTTACTTCAAATTTTGCATGAATATTACTAATAGGTCGGGTCAACATATAGGCTACATATTATCACGCTATCACCTACGGGAGAGGAGCTGTGCGGAGTAAACGAAGTCCGCGCGGACGAAGTCGTGGGCAACATCTAGTTTACAATATTGCAATTAAAAATAACACATAAAAATGTAAGGTTTTAATATAATTTCACTGTAATACCATCAATGCTTGTCACTGCCATATTTCAGTTTGGAATGTTAGTGAGCAGATAACCTTATAAAAGCAGCTGCATATCAGCCACGCGGATAGTAACAATCCTTGATGTCTATAAGTGTGGGTTGTTTTTATAATCAGGAAAGCAATAAACTTGTTTCTTACTGCTGTAAATACACCATGCTGTAAATAATATAATAGCTAAGTAAATATAATGTGGTGTTATTATTGTCAAAAGGTAAAACATCTCACCAATCTCGGATATTTCCACTTGACGCCGAGTGCGTGTCTCCTGCAGTTCTTGTTGGAACACCTGATCTTTGAATGTCAACTCCTCGCGAAGGCTTTGCACTGTGTTCTCCATGTCAATACGGCACAACATCTCCTCTTCGAGGGTCTTGCGTGTATCCGCATACACCTTACGGAGTTTCTCCAACTCTTTGGCCAATTCCTGTGATGGGCAATATTGCTTAGTATAAGCACAGTTTATTTAATTTTATAAGTACACAAAGTGCACCTTTTAATTGGGTTTTCTGTTTTCATTCGTTTGTAAGAATGTACCAAAATATTGTGAAATTAAAAAGGCACAATGCACCGCTAAAGATTAGCATATCGCGTTTAACGATAATTACAGGTTGTACTAATTGCAACTTGTTTGATAACTTGCATGTACTATGACATTTTTAACTGACTTGAAGAATGAAGGAAGACATGAGAAATGAAAACATTTAAACGCAGTAAAACTACAACAGACTTCAAACCTCCTGTATCTTATTGGGCCAAAACCGGAAGAATACTGTCCCAAAAAAAAATCTAATTCGGTTAATAAATGACCAAGCCACCATGCATGTGTGATATTCTACAGGTTTCTGTAATTTGTTGTGATTTGACATGATAATAATCTAAGTTGGAGTTAAGACAGTTAAGTAAATGAAAAAATGAATAAAAGAACTGAAGCCCGTCTACAGTAAAGCCTAATTAATACTCGTATTATTTTGGGTTATCCGTATGGTTGACAAGCATCGCGACAACGCGAATCTTTGCGTACGGTGATAATAAAGTCACACAACTAACTTATAGACGAAGTGGAATCTGGTATAATGTAGCAGAAACGCGATCTAAGTTATGTACGAGCTTATATATAAAACAATTGATACGTTGTTTATGAATTATGAAGTATCCAAATATGGAAGAGGACGACGCTTCAGGGGAAATCTACACTTAATGCATACCGTATTTTGTAGAAGATGGATAAAAGCGGCATGTGGCTAAATGGACACTGTCGTCATATTTTGGAAAGACGTTAGCTCATTAGGTCACCTCACCTCACCACTCGGGCTCACCGAATCTCTGGACTAGGCTGTCTCCCCGAAAGTGATATCGAACCTCAGCTTACTGCGCCGTTTTGACTAACTATGGAGGTTGGTTTGGTGGCTTCGCATAAAGTATAAGCATAGGGCAGTTGGATATTCTTATCCAACGTTAGAAGATGCAATGAATAGAAATAGAATGCAACTTATCTAAGGACGTTAGTGTTTTAATTGTATATAATTTTTGTTTACAGTTTCCTATATTAAGCTTCATACTGAAAAACTTAGATGATGAATGATGATTGATGATGCAATAACCTTCTTGCGTGGTGGCATAATTAGCGAAAATATAAAATAGTGGGGTGCATAGACACATGATACTAAAAATGTCTCATAATTTATGCAGTTCATTCATAATTGCGTTCGTATCTTTTTGTAATCGAAACTGATATGAATGACATCAATTAATTTGATACCGACATGTCGGCAAGGCTTATATATTTTCAAATAAAGGTCAATACGAGTATACATAGTAACAGAAAGGTTATGTAGAATCTTATGAATAAAAAGTAACATCTTAAAGGCACCTGCAACTTCTCAATGAGCTGACTTGAAAGAATCCCTCCCTGACATTCATTAACCGAATTCAAAAAAGGATGAGGTGCTCATATAGTCGACTTTTTTATAGTAGAGGAGTCTAAGATGCTAAATGGGTAGTTACTCGAGCTTCGTAGGGACCTATTAAATTTTGTAGATTAAATTATAGGTAAAATAAACGGTTATATAATGTTTTTCATTTCAATAGTGGGGGAAAAAATCTACAGATAAAAAATGTTTTAACAAATCAGTGACATGGAAACACTGAAGTGCGTTAGATTGCGGTATGGTGTGTTAATTGCCAGCTAAAATTTAGAAAATCTGACAATTCAAGTGTAGCGTAAGGGAGTGGGAGGGGCACACAGTTGCAAAGAAAATGTTTTCTTGACAGTCTCGAGCGCGACTGAATTTTCTTTTATTATGGAAGAAATTATGTAAGAATTACGAAAAAAGTATAATCTGACAATTTCTACAAGGCGAAGTTATCTTAATTTGGTTTTTTTCTGCCATAGTTACCTCCCTCTATAGAAAGGGCTTATATTTGGTGGAGAGGCTTAACAGTATGCGAGGTACGCCCTCCTATGTTAATCTGATGCGCTTGAGTAAATACTAAAATCCCCTCTTGGGCTCCCCTATTATTATGAATGGTCCCAGATTACTCAAACCCGCTTGAACGGATTGGGAAATTATTCTTTTGCTTGGAAGGGTATATATACTTATGTATACTTCCCATTTGGTCCTATATAAATTAGGTGAAGATCTGATCCAGGGTTCCAGAGGTACGGGATTACAAGTCGTTTGTTGCAATTTTGCAATTTTCCTGCGTTTTAATTATTTATACCATAGTAACATTAAAACAAGTATCCAATCCCTCTTAAACATAATATTCGCAAGAAGAAAAAAGGAAAAAGTAATAAGTTTGTATCAAGGTCTTACAGTTTGACATCTCTTTCGTTTCTTCTAAAGAGATTTGTAATGAACAAAAGTTTAGATACAATTGGTAGGAATATCATAATTCATACTATGTAAATACATATATATCTTCACACCAGATCCCTTACGGGGAAGGCAGAGAGAAACGAGTGGCATACATCACGATCCTTGCAGGCTTGTCTTGCTTCCTCCACATCCACTAACTCTCTTCATACACACACCGGTTGCGAAGACTCGACACCACCTTTGGACAGTACTCAATCAATCTGATCAAGGTACGTCAGTCTTGGTTTTCCTCGGTATCTACATCCTACTTATGTTAATAATATGACAATACAAACCCTAGCTTCATCCTGAGCTTTCTTCTTGTCAGCAAGTGCGGTGTTATACTTGTTGCTTTCCTCTGTGAAGCGTGTCTCGTAGTGACGCGCCAAATTTTCAGCTTGCTGACAGTCTTTGGTTTTTTTATCCAGTCTAAAACAATAAAAATAGTGTATCAAGCGTCATTCATAATAAATAATTATTAATAAATATATTTTTAAATAAATATTGCATACTCCTGCTCATATACGTCGTCGTCACAGGACGGTTGAAGTAAAAGACGTTATGAGTTTAGAAAACTTTATCTCTTAAACTTCCATGGTTATCCACTGAACCGATTTAAATGGAATTTAACAAGGAAATAGTTGAAGAGCTGGGATCAAATATAGGCTTCATCTTAAAAAAATCAACCTCTAAGGAGTTGAGAGTTTGTACGAAAGATTATATTAGTTGGCTGAAAGTTTATATGAAAGATTAATATTTTTTTACGCGTAACTATCCTTCAATCTTTTGCAGTATTTCTATATCCGGTGGTTGTCTGGTAGATATCGCAAATATGCGATAAAGCCGCCAGATTATATCAGTAAACTTGTAAGTCCGTGTCATGTAGGTTTTTTTATGTGTAATCTATACATATTATAAAACAACATCCCCCCATGCGTCTGTCTGTTCGCGATAAACTAAAAAACCACTGAACAGATTTTCACGTGGTTTTCACCAAAAGATAGAGGAATTCATGAGGAAAGTTGAGGTGTATAATTTATCAAGGCTTTTTGTAGAAATTATCCGTGCGAAGCCCAAGCGAGTCGCTAGTAAGTATATTGTATTATTTACATATTACTCTGCTCGCGGGTGAATCTGCGTGGGTTAGCTAGTAACAGAATAATATGTTTATATTGATTAGATTAGCCGCCTTTTTAGAGCCCCAAGCCCTAGGTCGTATATTTGCTAAAATCTATTTACAAAAACGAGCATTAAGGCGAATGTGTTGTATTTAGCACTTGTAACCAATGCAATCACGTCATGCTATTATAAAAACTTTTAAATAAACTTCGCCTATTGACAGATCAGCCCCCTAATTCACGTAATTGAGTCAGTGCGCTTAGGGCTCTCATACACATAAACACGATAGAAGGTCGAGACGTGCTACGAAGCGGCATAATGTGTAAGAGTCTTTAATGTTTCGACTCAATTGCCGTTTAATTACGTGAATTAGGCCCCTGTTGACAAGACGCGACTGTTCATTACGGATGCCGATGCACCATTGATATTTTTTTCCATAGGTAGTGGTTACCTATTAACATTAAAAGAGCCATCTGGCTGATTGGTCTTTGGATTTAGATTGGATGTCAATAAGATAAAATTATTTATTATCTCGTACAAAATAATGTAAACATTTATTGATGTGACGATCTATGTATGTACTACTACAAATAATAATACGAAAAAAAATAACTAATCAATGTAATAATGTAGGTATTTTAAAAAACGTCTGAACAACTATTTTAATTGTAAACCTACGTTTAATGACCAACTTCTACCACGATTTATCGACAAGGTGTAATTCCATCTTTATTGTATTGCGTATGAAGCGCCTATAAATTAGCAGTCTGAAATCTCCGCAATGTCGTGGTAGATTGAATTCGGTCATTTAAAAATAGACCTTGTTTTTTTATCGTTTCTCCTCATGCGTGGACTAATTACGAAAATGGACACGCTTGAAGGACGAACAGAGAGATTTGCTTATTTTTAACATAAGCGAAATCTTATAACGACACGTCATGTTATAATATTTGTTAGACAGTACGCATGCAGCCATACTACTTACATAACGAGGGAAATGGTTACTTTTTAGGATCTTAACGCCCGTATCTCCAAAGTAGTCAGAAGCCCACAACAAGTGTACCCACGATTAGCCAAAGATACTTAGTCCCACAATGTGATATGTGGCAAGCCTATCGCCAGCGGGGCTCTTATTCAATCTCGGATAACATTGTTTTTATCAGAAAACTGAAAAAAGAAACACATTTTTCTATTGCCCGACCCGGGAAATGAACCCGGAATCTCACGTGGTCAACACCGACACCGGTCCATTAGACCACAGAGGGGGATAGTTTTTAAATAAATAAATGTAACTCAAACCGAGTGCACTACGGAACTAGATGATTTCCGTGGGTTCGGCTGCTGTTAAATCAGTGGAAGAAATAGTATCATAACTTTCGCAGCGCCCGGCAAATAAATAATCACACCTTTTTGTTTGAAAAAGTATTAAATATTCTCTTGAGGTGGTTCAGTGCAAAGAAAACTACTTATAAGAAAGGAGTAGTTTTTTGTAGTTTTATGGCCCATTCAGACTCACGGCGAGAAACCCCGAGAACCCGAGAAGCGTGAATGTAGGAGTTTCTCGCCTTCTCGTTCTCGCGCTCGCCTATTCTCCGATCGGTGTCGGTAAATTTGGCCGCTTCAAAGGATTTCTCGGGCAAGAAGAGAGAAGACTATCCACTCACGTTTTCGCTCAGTGTCGATCAATGAGCGGCGAAGAGTAGACGCCACCCATATATGAGAATATGAAATACACAAATTACCAACCTTGTTCTGTTTCGATGAATTTGCGTTACCCACCATCGGTTAGCTCTTCTATTTTTTTTAACTTTTATATCTAGTTACAACTTTCATAAATTTATAAATATGCAATGGCACACAGAGCTAAACTAGCTGTAGTTTGAATATCGTCTGTAATGTCCTCCATACCGGACATGTCGTCCATGTTGCCTGCGTGACCACGGTCAATGTAACTTGGCCGAAACGTCGAGCTTTAAAGTAAGTCCTATATGTGTACGCGTTTTTGACCCGTTTATATATTTTTTAAAAATGATAGTAGAACGCGTTAGTTTAAAGGTTCATACCGGATAGATCCAAAACACGAGTGAGAAAAATGAGAGTGTGGATAAATTGCTTATTCTAGCGAAAGTTGTCGCTGAAACTTCTCGGCGTGAGTCTCGATTGGACTTTACAAATGAATTATTTTCTACACTAATATATCATAAACAGGAACGATATTTTGATAATAACTTGTAATTTTGTGATAACTCGTGTGTTATAAACTCGAAAACTACCGGGCTCATCTTATAAACTCTTTTATTATCAGAAAGCTACACTCTGGGAGTAACACATAAGCTATTTTTTTTATCACACCGGGCAAAGCGAAGTAATGATTTTGGGTTACGCGAATGAAGTCATAGATACAAGTTAGTCTATTCTAATATTATAAAAGGCATTTGTATTATTTTACCATCAGTAACATAGGCTTTTATCCCACGAAGCAAAAGGAAGTCACGCGAAAGGAGACGCGGTACACAGCTAGTCATAATATACAAGGTTAACTCTGACCTCACGTGTCAGCTACGCGAAGCCACGGCCGGTACCATGGTCTCGTTTATTTACAATAAATACCGTTTTTGCTTGCGTAATGTCGTATGGTCGTGGGCCACACCTTTATTTGACTATACTAAGGTGCCATCGCGATCGTTAATCAAGGTTAAACAAAATGAAAAGGCTAAATTAGCCTCAAAAAAGCTCGGTGTGCTCAGTAGAGCGAGACAGTACTTCCTGCCTTCTCATCGCTTGCAACTTTACAAAGCGCAAATTCGCCCGCACATGGAGTACTGTTCTCATCTCTGGGCGGGAGCTCCGCAGTATCAGCTTCTTCCACTTGATCGCATTCAGCGTAGAGCGGTTCGAATCGTTGACGACCAAGCAATCTCCAATCGGCTTGACTCCTTGGCTTTACGCAGAGATGTAAGTTCGCATAGCATCTTTTACCGCATTTATCATGGAGAGTGTTCCGACGAACTATTTGGATTGATCCCTGCTGTTGAATTTCATCATCGGACATCGCGGCAAAACTCAAAGTTCCATCCTCATCACCTCGATGTCTGGAAATCCACAACTGTGCGATTCTCTAGGCACTTCTTACCACGCACTACTCCTCTGTGGAATCAATTGCCGGCGGGGGTGTTTCCGAACGGATACGACTTAGGCACCTTCAAGAAAAGAGCATACTCCTTCTTAAAAAGCCGGCAACGCAGCTGGAAGACCTCTGGTGATGTGGCTGTCCATGGGCGGCGGTAATCACTTACGATCAGGTGAGCCTCCTGCTCGTTTGCCCCTTTTTTCTATAAAAAAAAAAAAAAAACCTTTTTTCAAATTTTAGGTAGTTATTCTGCTACATTTTTTGGCACGGTTAAGGTTTACATGGCGAAGAGTTTACCCCGTGTTGGTCCCGGGCTCCTATTGAAGAATAGGCCAACTGCCGTTCTGTCAGGCGAAAAAGGCGACCGATTGGCTATGCGATGCTATCACTGACATGTTCCGGTTTGGAGGGTAAGGTAGGCGGTAAACTTGGATTGGACCCCACAAGATAAACACCTTTGGTGAGACGCACCATTAACACCTTTGGTGTCTAGAGGCGATGGTTGACTTTTTCCATTAGTAGACCCATCTGCTCGTTTGCTATCTTTTGATATAAAAGAGAGTTGCAAAAAGCTAATATTTTTAAATAATATGCATTCAATAAATAACAATAAACATTACGTACCCACACTACTATTGACTATCGTAATATACAAACTTATATACTACTTTGTTTATGACTAATTTCTGTTGTTGAACTAAGATGTTCATCCCTTGGATGAACATAAACTGTCGGTTTCGGTTATCGTAAAAAACAAGTAATATCAGTTACAATAAAATGCAGCGATAGGGATTACCACCACACAACAGTGAATCGCGTTGAAGTAGACAGTCCATGACTCCATGTCTACTACTAACACTGAATTCACTCTGTTAAATAGTACGCCGCAAGATAATTGGCACAATATCTATACATACAATAAAATCGTAGGAAAGTCAAAACTGTACATTGAATATTATCACCAATGCACACTACCGTCCACTAAAATTGTACTTTATAAAAAAACTAGCTTCTACCTGCGACTTTATTCGCGTGTTTTCTCTCGGGGGCAGAGTTTATTCTGGGTTTATATCCTAGAAAGCATATCATTTCTCACCCTGGTGCTTGTACTCGTAAAATGAGAAGTAAATATATTGTTATACGCGTATAATTTGATTAATTATTAGAAACGTTTCATTCTGAATTTTCTTATTGGTTCGAGGTCCTTTATGAAGAATATTGTTACAGAAAATTATTCTCCTGGTAGAAAGAGACAACCATCTCTTACAGATACTTACACCCCTGTGGCACATTAATAACCACATGCATAAATTTACCGACAACCTTACCCTCCAAACCGAAATGCGACGGTGACTAGCACTTACGCCATTGCGACTGGAAAGAGAAATGCTGTGAGGGTGAGGTAATTGGAGAACTCTACTACCTATTAGTCAAGGTCTGTCACCCTGTTTGGGATTAATTAGCCTAATCTGACATGGGATCAAGCCTGTTCCTGGCAGATAGCTCGTGAAAAGCGAGTGAAGGTTACGTGTCACATGTATATTTAATGTAAATGCGAAAGTTTGGATGTTTGGGTGGATATTTGTTAATCACGCAAAAACTACTGAACGGATTTAAATGAAATTTGGCACACAGGTAGATAATAACAGGTAGAATAGCACATAGGCTACTTTTTATCCCGGAAAAGTTAGACAATCCCGCGGGATTCACCAAAAAAATGTATAATGCAGCGGGCTGCACGCAGCAACTAGTACGGTTATAAGTTTATCCTATCCTATTAAAAAAGTATAAATAACTCAAATTGGTTTTAAAATCCAAAAAATGATAAAGTGATCTTGTTTTTTCAAGAACATCCTTAAATTTTCTTTCTTCATTACTTGCTTATAAGTTAATTAATAAGACCTCCATTTAGACTGCAAGGTGAGCAACGCTTATGTTTTCCTTAAGTACAACATTGCAATTTTAGAACTTTAAAACCATTCAAATTGGAAAATTGTACGTGTTGTGTAAGTTGAACACTACATTACCTATTTTTGTCATTATAAACTCTTGAAACTGCTTTAAACCGCTTTAACCGCTTTACTGCTTTAATTCGGCGACACATGAGACACCATTGGGGGGATCAAAGCCTAAATAACGAAAACTCTGCTTGAAGACTGCTCGCTAATAATTTTCGACTTTGCAGTTGATCAGAGCATCAGCTTTTTTTTTTATAGTATAAGATAGCAAACAAGCAGATGGGTCTCCTGATGGAAAGAGTCAACCATCGCCTATAGACACCAAAGATGTTAATGGTGCTTTGCCATCTTATGGCGCGGTCTAATGCCACATGCATAAATTTACCGGCTACCTTACCCTCCAAACCGGAACACGACAGTGACAAACACTGACACTATTGCGGCAGGAATAGGTAAGGCGGTGGTACCAGACCCGGGTGAGACAATGCAGAACTCTACCACCTAGTAGCCACGATGTTAGTGACTCGTATAGCCAATCGGTCGCCTTTTACGACCTGCCTGGCAGAACGGCAGTTGGCCTATTCTTCAAAGGAGCCCGGGACCAACACGGGGAAAGAGCCCGGGACCAACACAGTTTAGAAATCATTTCGAAAAAAAAAATTAAATACTTATAACGCGCAAAAAATCATGCGCATTTTTGGCACCAAATTAATACTCGTGTATAATTACACGAAATGCATACAATAAATATAACTATAATAATAAATATAACTTATAAATACACAATGCATATGTTATGCACCTATTGCGTACACTATGGCCGGTTTTAAATTAATTGGGCATAGTAATATTCGTAGATCATGAGAGTGCACATTTTAGTCGTGTAAAACAGGCTGTAAAGCAGCCTGTAAACGCTCAAACAATTTATCAAATTATATTATCATCTATCAAACTAAATGGCAATAAATGTTTCGTCGGTTGAATTTCCATTACGAAAATATAGATGAGCTTAAATTGCATCTTAACCGTGATTACTTCAGATTTTTATTATAGCGCGAAAAACAGTTAAAGTTTATTTGGTAAATTAGCTGTTCTCGTGCTTATGAAGATGTGCAGTTCTATGCAGTTTAGCGTTTATTAACGTGTCATTTTTCAAAATACGTTCCAGGAAGCGCTCAAAGGCGGGTAGCTGAAATTTTCTGCCACTGCCACCCATCCCGTCAAATTCTTTCTGCCATTTGTAAGCTTGACACCAAGAGCAGGGTATATCCGGTCCAAAATTAACTATTTTTTTATGTTAATACTTTTAATAACCTAACCTTTAGTCATAATAGCATCCGGACATAATTTTTTTTTTTCAAGCAATTGTTTGCTATTTCTTTTTATAATTACACGGTGCCTGTCTGTTGACCTCAGGGTGATTCTTTAAATATTTTTGAATAGCTATTCTATTCACTTAAGGATAATTATGGGCATATTTTTAGCTGCCGCCCGATTCATTTCGGGACGGTTAAAAAACTGATTGTTATTACAGTTTTCTATTAGTTAGAAAGAAGAAGTAAGCAGTTGATGTTTTTCTATTTCTATCAGGTCTTATTTTAAGGTACACGCCGAAAATCTTTTTTTAGACGAGCCCTATATTGTCCATACTAGCGACCTGCCCGCGGTTTCACCCGCGCAGCTTTTGTTCCCGTGGGAATATCGGAAAGGTTTATACACTTAAACCTTCCTCAAGAATCAATCTATCTATTAAAAAAACCCATCAAAATCCGTTGCGTAGTTTTAAACATTTAAGCATACATAGGGACAGACAGAGAAAGCGACTTTGTTTTATACTATGTAATGATTAGCAAATGTATTCACTAGATAATCTATAGAAAAAAATAGATCAATTTTCCGTTAGTATGTTTGAGATTACCTAGTTGTGAGTACAGTAATAGTTTTCAATGTGAATACCAATAAAAACTGATAAAGTGCGTGTCGGGCCACGTGCAATGTAGGGTTCCGAAGTTACCTAATCACAATAATGCAGGCTAAGAAAAGGGATTTTATTATTTCATACTGTTTTTTTTACTGTCGATAGGGAAGCACTTGACCACGATCTCGCCTGATAGTAAGCTAAGATACGGCCTAAAATGGAACGCGCTTCCCTAGAAGGTATCTGTTCATTCTTGAAGATCTCCAGGTTGTACCCGTCGGGGAACACAGACTCAGTAAGCATATTTCAATCCCTTGCGGTTCGGATCAAGAATGTTGAGTCGAACCGCTTTGTTCGGGTACGTAAAACGTCCACCATATGGCGATACCTAGTATCTGTGCGACTCGATGAGCGATAGAAAAACGGTGATGGCGGAATTAAGTCGTGCAACTCTCCAAAATGTATCCTATAAAAGACCGATAAACTAGCCACTCTGCGGCGATGAGCGAGGCTCTACATTTTTTTGCCTACCAGATCATCGTCGTTTATGAGCCTCTTGGCACGCCTCTCGATCGCCTCAAGCGTCTCCAGCTGGTATTTGGCGGATCCATCCCAGAGGTGAGAGAGCAGTATTCCATGCACGAACGAACTTGTGCTTGATAAAGATTGAGCAACTGTCCCGGGCTGAAATACTGTCTCACCTTGGCCAGAATACCAAGCTTTTTTGAGGCTGTGAATAATATTAAACTTATTTAACGTCAATGACGGACATATCTGTCCCACGCCTGTAAAACCTTCTCCAACTACCTAAGTTGATCGACTATTACTCAAAAGTTTTTCTTTTAATTTCATTTTATTTACTAGCACCTAGTGAATTTTTTCCTACCCCCAAACCCAACTGTTTAGCTGGCAGAAAGAAGGACACTTGACTAACAAAAATTAGCATTTTAAAGCTTATTATTTCACCAACAAGTTCCTTAATCGGAAAATTATTTTTACAAACCTACAATACTATTTACCCCACACTATGGAATTCACCTGGAGGAGACCCCTTTTTACTTGTAGAGGAGCTACCCTTTAAAAAATATTTTTCAAGATTTTATGTTACCACTTTTTTGCGATGACTGATAAGTATATTCATGCTAAGTTACAGCTTTCTAATTATTATTATTATTATTAAAGATATCTGGGGCTTAATTCACGTAATCAAGCGGAAAGCGAGTTGAAGTATTTAAGACACACATTTTCTTACATATTATGCCGCGTCGCATACATGCACGTCTCGACGTTCTAGCCCTAAGCGCTTTGACTCAATTACGTGAATTGGGGGCTGAGATAAACTGCGGACGGACATAGCGAAACTATAAGGGTTCTTAGTTTACTTCGGAACCCTAAAAATGTAATAGCCCTAAAAATTTCACCAAACAAGTTTACTATCAACAACACAGAGTAATAAATAATTATGTTACTTTATGGTTACTTGGTTTGGACGCTGGATTGACGAGTACCATTGCTTTCTTTGCATGTGGGACAGTAAAGCTACCTACCTCATAAACACATCGATCAATGTCAGGTCAGAACGAACGGAATTTGTAAATCGGAAGTCAATTGTAAAAAACCTCCTCTACATGTAAAACTCGGTTTAAACAAGAATTTCCTAAAAGCGATGAATAAAAGTGACGAAGATTATTTTTATTTAATGTCTATTTTTCCAAAATTGTCACAATGTTAAAAAAAAATATTGGCCAACAAAAAGCCTTAAGACTTCCTTAGTCCAGATTCCAGACTTGTCGCAAAATCCATTCTTAGCGGACGTGTGCTAATTATAAACTACCTCCCTGCCAAATTTCGTCTTTATACAACCAGTGGTTTTCGATGTTGTGATGAGTGACCATTCCCTTTCCAACCGACGAAAAAACGGAGGAGGTTCTCAATGCGACGCATATATATTTTTTTGTTAGATCACGCATAACTTTCTACGTCTGATTTTAATAATTATTTTTTATTGGAATGGGCATACCCCGAGGGTGGACCCATTTCATTTTTTTAATGGTACGTAAACAAGGGATGATCGATTGTTTACTCACTGATTTTAATGTATGACCCCGCGTAACTTTTCGTTAGTTTAAATGAACACTTGTGTTTTATTTACGATACACCTAATAATGTTTATAATATACCTACATATTGCGTTAATCAACCGTTTTGTAAATATCTTCAGGACTTAGGAAGTAGCGTTTCTCTTAATGAAGATGCTTACAAAGCGAAACTGGTTGCATAATGGTCTAAAATGTTTGTATGTGTTTAAACGCAGATATAGCAGGGAAGACATAATTTTAACGCAGTAAAAAGCAACCAACCGACTTCCAATCTTCCTGTCTCTAAAATCACATCTTCAACAAATTTATATAGAACGAAGTGGGAAGTGTACACTAACAAAAAACCAGTCAATGTATGACAGAGTACCTAATTAGGTAACAATCATAAAAACACAACCCAATTGAGAATCTTCTCCTTTTTGAGAAGTTTTCCCCGTGTTGGTCCCGGGCTCTTTTGAAGAATATACCAACTGCTGTTCTAACAAGGGGGGTCGTAAAAGGCGCCCGATTGACTGTACGAGTCACTACCATCGTGGCTACGAAGTGGTAGAGTTCTGCATTGTCTCATCCGGGTCTGGTACCACCGCCTTACCTATTCCTGCCGCAATAGGGTCAGAGCTTGTCACGGTCGTGTTCCGGTTTGGAGGGTAAGGTGGCCGGTAAAGTTTTGCATGTGGAATTAGACCTCGCCACAAGATAACGCACCATTAACATCTTTGGTGTGTCTATAGGCGATGGTTGACTCTTTCCATCAGGAGACCCATCTGCTTTATATATACATCATCATACATCTGCTTTATTTTATACTAGCTGTTGCCCGCAACTTCATCCGCGCGGACTTCGTTTACTCCGCACAGCTCCTCCCCTGCAGGTGAAAGCGTGATAATATGTAGCCTATATGTTGACCCGACCTGTTAGTAATATTCATGCAAAATTTGAAGTAAATCCATGCAGTACTTTTTGAGTTTACCCCGGACATACATACATACAAACAGACAAATTCTAAAAACTATATTTTTGGCTTCGATATCGATTGTAGATCACGCCCCAAGTATTCTTTTAAAAAATATTTTCTATGTACAGTTTTGACTTTCCTACGATTTTATTTTATGTGTAGATAAGTAAAAGTGTGTCATTAATTGTTATATTTTTCTAATAATAATGGAATAGCGCAAAGTTCATGCGGCTGAAATTCTAAAATACAGTAGAATTGTTTAATGGTGGGAGAGGCATAGACGTATCCATAGTATAAGATAAATTTGTCTGTGATGTTAGTACAAATGACTGCGCCGCCATTACTAGCCCTGTATCAGCATTCAACAAGATTGTGTAAGCATTATTATTGGATAGACACACAACACGACTTCAAAGCTAGAAACTTATTTGTATCGTGATAAATAAGTTTGCCGCTCTAGGCAAGCCACCCACGGCACTGAACAAAAAATAGTTCTCCGTTAAACTGAGAATATTGTAACTTAAATTTTGGGATTGAAAAAAGCGTCTAATAACCTTGACGGCAACAATAGCAGTGTGGTTTAGCGAAGTATGAACGTATATTTATGTATTATTGAAATTTAGTCACATAACCTTGGTGCATTACAATATATTTAATTTCGTTTTAAATCCTGGCGGACGTCTCAAGATCGAGGTTCCGTCTTTATATGAAGAATTAATAAAAACATTTTGTACAGATAGAGTTTTATTTTCTTAGTTCAGTGGAGACAAAAACTTGTTGAGTTTTTTAAGCGTTACCAGGCTCTGTTTATTTGTTTAAAATAGGTACAATAACAGAAAACAGAGTAGATTATACAAAAATAAACTATGGCATAATAACAACTTAAAACTGTCTTCCGGTTAATACTGTACACAACTTTCACAAAAATAGGATTAGTGTTAACCGGACTCAGGTACTTTCTAACTATTATTTGTATACAATTCAAATTGCTATGTTACAAAATTACATAATGATGTTACAATACTTTTTAATGTAATGTTTTTTTTAGGGATTTAATACTTGTAAAGAATATATCTTTACAAGTACATAAGTTATTAAATAAACTACACATTCTGATGAGAGGGTTATTCTGTGAAGTATTATTTCTAGTTATAGGTAAATGAAATAGTTGATGTACACGCACAGATCGTGAAGGTACTTTAAAATTAATTTTTTCCAATAACTCACTGCCCAAATGTCCATTAACTATTTTATGTAAAGTACATATATCAGATATACGTCGACGATCTTCCAAAGATTGCATGTTAAACTTTTTAAGCCTTTGGTCATAGTTAGACAGATCGCGACGCAATCCAAATCTATTGCATAAGTATCTAAGAAATTTACATTGAATTGATTCAATTTGATTAATGTGACTTTTGTACATAGGTGACCATATAATTGAACAATACTCAAGTATTGACCTAACCAACGAATAGTATAGAAGGATCCAAGAACGAATATTTGCAAATGGTTTAGCGGTGCGAAAGATGAATGAAAGCATTTTATTTGATTTATTTATAATGAAGTTAAAGTGATATTTGAATAACAACGACGAATCAAATATTTAATATAGTTTAATATAGTTTTACAAGTTTCTGATAATGTTGGTGCCACATTATGGTCACAATCGTGATGTAGAACGCGTAGAGTGAGGTAGTGTTCGTTTCTCTTGAAGATTCTTCGGTTTCGAAGCGAAACGTGCGTTGAGTGCGTACATGAATTGTGTGCTTTTGTGATTGGTGCTGGCGTGCTCATGGTTGTAAAAGTGTGGTGGATGTGGGCGGATAATCGTGCCGCTGGGGTCTTCTTTTGATCCAAACCATCAGTCTTATCCATTTATTAAACCGACGTCTTTCTTTTCGGTACCATCACGGAGGATACATAGAACGGTTCGCGGATAATAGCAAATTTAATTAATTTCACCTTTTTAATATTGAATTTCCGCAAAGTAACGTCTGAATCAATAAAAGTAAATTTAAGTCATATTTGAGTGATGGATTTCCGCAGAATATCGCCTGAAAATATAAAATAGTGTACGTTCCGTTGTTGCTCTAATTGTATATGCATTTAAACATCAAAAAATACATATCATCGTAATGATCTCCGCTACTGCAAAATTAAACACTGCATCGGAGAAAATAGCAATCTTGTAAGCTATAGCTAAAGCGGTCTTAAGTAATGTGAAAGAAAAATATGCGCATTGTGTGAATTGAAAATCTGTTTTTAAATTAAACTAGTAAATTCTTTTAACAGATGAGTTGTTGAAGTTATACTTCTTTCGGGGCGCTAGGAAAAAATACGAGAGTATAATTTTTACGATGGGCGCGCACATCCGACTGCCCAAAAACGACATGATGAAGTTAGCTGATATTACGATGCGCGAGCACACCGGCAACCAGCGAAATAAAGTTAGCTGATATACCTAATTAGTTATAACTAGTATATTTCAAGTAATAAGGATCTCTGAGCTATGTGCGGGCGGACGGATGGACGTACGGATGGATGGACGGTATGTCCGTATACTATAAGGGTTCCTAGATTACTTCGGACGTACGTACATAAGTACACACACACTTTTTTAAAATTAGGCGACTGAATTTATCCCTTAAATAAATGCGACAAAAATAATTGGGAGATTTCACATGAAAACTTTTACATTTTTATGCTACTATATATTTCGACGTGGCTTAATTTAATCGCGTGACTGTTTCTCATTACATTTACAAGGGGGAAATCACAAGTTTATGCATAGGGTGGAACTGAGTCATGCAATGAATTTGACCTTCCTTTCTTCGATCCAACCATCTGATAATGGATGTGGTATAGGTGTCGGTTGAACTCAAAAAGGCGATATATCAGTATTTTCTCCAGCTCAGTATAACTTAAATCTGTCAATGCATCTCAATAAGAATAATATCATTGACATAATAAGCAGAAACTATAAGAAGAATTAAATTATGTTTAAAAAAATAGGGGTTGTATAGCTAATGCACATTTAAGTCGATGCATTTTAGGTCGGAAGACGCTTTTATCTATCTATACATATAATAAAAAGTAAAAAAGTGATTTCTGTACATTAAAGTTTTTTGAAAAATATTAATGGGGTCGGTTAAAATATCGATTACAGAAAAATCTAATTATTAGAATTTTTGTCTGTCTGTTAATTTGCGTGTCAATCACGCAAAAACTACTGGACAGAAAATAATGAAATTTATCGTGGTGATAGCTGGGAGCTTGGACTTGACTTGAGCTTGAACTATTTATCCCAAAATTCGGCACCGTCCCCGTGGGATAGGGGATGAAAATCAAACCACGTATTTAGCTTTAATTCATTAACCTGTGAAACCCTATGTTATTTTTTTTGTTTGAAAGGAGATACCATAAAGATTGTTTCTTAAAAATTTCAAGGTCATTAGTTTTGTAATTCAGAAGTTACAGAAATCATAAGTTTCAAAGACATCCGGGTGACAAATCCAGTTAAACGTGACACCGGGAGTGTAAAGCAACCTTTGAATGTATGGCTCTTTATAAGTTGGCGTGTACATTTCATGGTGTTTGTTTAATGACTATAACCTGGGAGAATCAGTTTTAAAATATATTTACCCATTTTTTGTAAATGTTATAACTGCAAATAACACAAATCTTATTCTTATTCTCAATTTTACTATCTTTAAAATACGTATAAGATGTGTACAATGTAAGCCTAAAATCACAGATTACTAAATAGCTACTTTGTAACTAAAATCTTGACCTCTTATAAAGCCGAGAATCATATCAATGGCCGAGAACATTTTATTTATAAGAAATAAAACTGGAAGTTTATGCCAATTTCTCAGAAAATATATGTCTAGTCGACATTTTAGAACATTTTAGGAAAGTGCATATATAGGGTAAGAAAATTATGTAAATTTAAATTAAAAATAGTGTCAATAGGATTTTTTTATTGCATTGTATAAAAAGCGTGGGATGCTTTTAAAGATATCAATTGAGCACTATGCAATACCTGCTTCTACGTTTTTCCTACCTTCCCTACCTTAACCCTACCTTCCCCTACTTTCCTCTTACTTCCCCTAATTTCTCCCTACCTTCCTGCTAACTTTCCCTACCTCCCCTGCCATCCTTCTAATTTCTCCCTACCTTCACGTTATCTTTTTCCCCCTCTATCACCCCCTTCTAATATCTCCCTACCCCATTTCCCCTACAATAACTAACAAACAAATATTTTCTGACCATAATTTGCGTGATAGATAATGAAAACGTATATTAACTGACACTATTATCCTTTTTATTACGAGTCACCAACAAAGATATTGTAAGTACGTTCAATCTCTTTCAAAGAGATTGTAAGTACGTACAATCTTCTCACAAAGAGGATTTAAGTATATTAACTGATACACGTTTGTAACCAACAAAAAGTTACGAACATGGAAAAAGAATTCTTCTGTCATAACTAGTTACAAAACAGCGAAATAAAAATCTTCTCTTGTAACTGGTTAGGTAATTTTAGTTACCAACGTGGATGAAGGGTAAAATACCTTAATTTAGCGGGAAGTTTCTGGGTGGCCTGCATGGTCAACCATTTACAGATATTTTTTTCACTAAATAAAGGTGTTATTATTACCTCTTGATTACTTTTTCTATCATGTCGATATCTAATTAGAAAATTAGATAATTTGAAGGTTTATATCATTTTAAAAACTTTACCTTTTTTACATTGAAGACTAATTTGGCGACATAAAAACAAAATTGCGAATTTGCACAATATATAAAAGAATAATAATACCTGACTGACTGACACGTCTAACTGACATATCAATACACAGCCTAAACCGTGGGACTGAAAAGGCTGATTTTTTTAAAGGGATTTTTTGAAATTCATCCCCTAAGATGGTGAAATATGGAGTGAAAGTTTGCACTGTCATTTATGAGTTTTAATAAATAAAACTTGGTAATTAGCCTTTGAATAAAAAATAATTAAACACGTATTTAACATTTTTTTAAAATTCTATCCCGTAAAGGGGTAAAATGGGGCTATATGTATATGTAATACACTTAACAGTTAATTTTTGATACAAACTGTAAGTTTGTATCAAAAATTACTTGTTAACTGTATTTCTACGAATTCTAAATTATTTAAATTTAGTACTTATATTAGCTTTAAATACAATTAAAGAAATACGTATTTTAGGATTCCTTGATTTTCACCCCTTAAAGCGGTGAAAAGAACTGTTAAATTATTAGAATTTGATTTCAATAATAACTATAGTCCTCTGATTTAATTTCTGCATCAGATGACTGGTATAACTGTTTACAAATAGTTTAGAATGAAAATAGATATGTCAGTTATCAACTGGTTAGCATAAATGGTTGTCATGAAATTTTGCATGGCACAGAAAAGACAAGCTCTTTTTGTTACCTCAAGGTTACCTTTTATGCCTGTTCTTGAGGGAAATGCTGTATTGGGAGTTCCACGTGGACGAAGTCGCGGGCAAAAGCTAATATTAAAAAAAATAAAAGTTATACAACTTTATTGTAGTGTAGTCTGACACCCCCATTTTCCACACATTCTTTAGGAGTGGAACATATTCAAAAGAGATGATTTAATATATGGAATATAGAAGTTTTTGGCGAATCCCACAGGATCACCTAATTTTCCAGGATAAAATGTAGGCTATGTGATATTACAGGTCATCACTGACCTGTGTGCTAAGTTTCATTCAAATCCGTTCAGTACTTTTTGCATGATTGAGTAACAAACATCCATCCATCCAAACATTCGCATTTATAATAATACTAGCAGGCTCACGTAGCTTCGCCCGCGAGTAGATTAACATGTCGTTGATATAGTTTTTCGTATAAATTTCATACCCTATTTCAGCCCCTTACGGGTTAATTTTTGAAAACAAGCATCAACTATTTCCATGCCAAACTGCATGAAAATCAATCCAGTGGTTTAGCCGTGAAAGCGTAACAAACAGACTTTTGCATTTATAATATTAGTACGGATAGATTTATGTTGCTGTATTAAGAGCAAATACTAGATACATTTTAAAAAATACATATCGTAACCATAAACTAGAGAGTTCACTTGAAAAGAGACTTGACTGGCTTGATATAAATTTCTTTAGTAAATTATTATGAAATAGACTGCCCAAAACTACTGAGCAAATTTAATTTTAGAGTACTAAGAAAAAATCCACATAATCCTATCACTCTGTAAGCTCTTTGTTTACCAAGAATTGTGTTTGGCGTAAATTCTGCAGTCCCACACATTTCCAAGTTAGTTAATTCCTTTTGTGACTGCTTTCACATAGTTGCTGACTCGGAACTCAATATAAAAAACCTATTTTATACAATTGTTGAATTTCACTTTGTGGTAACACAAACAACACATAATGTGGTAATTTCTGTGTTTGCCTATAAATAGTTATTTGATTAGTTTTAAGTTGTATTTAACTATAGTAACATTGTAATAACTGTTGGTGAACCAAATAAATAAAAACTTGTATCCTTTGTTCTAAGCAGTATATTAATGTTCAAACATTTTTTGATTCTGATTTTGTATCTTATTTCATATAGGTATATTACATAAAACACTTTGGTCAAATTATTTTAACTAGCAATCACCATGTTGTCGAACTATAGACTTAACAATAAAATCCCTTTGAAGTTTGACAACAGGCTTAAGCCATAAAGGAAACAGTATAAATGTGTCTATTGTCATGTATGTCACATGAATGTTGTGTGTGTATTTTTTTTAATTAAATATATTTCTAATGCATCCTTTGATGTTTCTGTGCCTACTTCTCTGCATTGTTAACTATAATTATGGAAAATTTCATACTCCACCATTCACATAATTGCCAAAAAGAGGGTTAAAAATTTTGCATTCAGGTATCACTACATAGTATAAAACAAAGTCGCATTCTCTGTCTGTCCCTATGTATGCTTAAATCTTTAAAACTACGCAACGGATTTTGATGCGGTTTTTTTAATAGACAGATTGATTCTTGAGGAAGGTTTAAGTATATAAAGCTTTCCGATATTCGTACGGAAACAAAAGTTACACGGGTGAAACCACGGGCAGGTCGCTAGTTAAAATATAATAGACATCTAAACTCAATCTCTGAGTAAATTACTACAACAGTGTAATCTTTAAGATTTTTCAGCACAATAAACTTAATGTGGCATTAAATATCAGCATGTTTTCAACTTTGTTACAATATACGTATTATGTTGTATTATGTACACAAATAGTAAGGAGCCCCTTTACATGCTTCATACTATTCTATTCTTTTTATAAGCAGTTTTCTTTGTTCAAGTGAAGTCTTCATCTCTATTTCATGTATCACTTTTTATGCCAGTTGAAAAATTGAAACTAGATAAAAACCCTGAATTTGATTTTATTTGAAAAACTTTAAAAACATTAAAAAATATATCAACGTGCAGGATTTGAACCTGCAACCATCTCCCTAAATTTTATTACCACCATATTCATCTACGCAATTGATGGGGCTTGAGTTTGTTTTTTGATGGGAACAAATGTGTGATGAGCAAGGATGTTTGTTTCTGGGTTTAGGGGCTTTAAATTTAAATATTTTTATATTTACTGACAACAAAACTTTAAACTTTTTTGCTTTAAAACAAGCATTTTTTTTATAAGATAACAAACAAGCAGATGGCTCTACTGATGGAGAGACAACCATCTCCTTGTTTTCTATATATCACTTAATATACCAATTAATGAAGAATGTAATAAAGTATGATTAAATTACATATATCACTGTTAAATATAACAATTAATGAAGAACATAATAAAGTATGATTAAATTGTTGCATAATAAATAGCATTTGGTTGTCTGAAAGAAATTGCTTTTTAGCGATAAGACCGCCTTTTGTATCAATTTAATCTTTCTTTTGTACAATAAACAATATTAAAGAATTTATTATGGACTAGCTCACACGCGCAGCTTTGCCCTTTAAGCTAACATATTCTCAATTTAAGAAATTACGTACAATCCTTTCTTATTCCTTGTCTGCATTGTAAGAAAAACCCACGAGAAGAATTTCAGCCTTCTCAGCCCTAGAGTCTAAGCTGGGCATTGATGTCAATCAGAATATATACATATATATATATATATATATATATATATATATATATATATATATATATATATATATACATATATACATACTAGGTTATATGTTTTTGCACATTTTAATTGATGTACTTGGAATATCCATTGCTATTTATCATTTTGCTCACAAATTATAATAATTATCTATAACTATAAAATGATGTCAATGTGTTGGTCCTGGACCCCTTTGAAGAACAGGCCAACTGTCATTCTACCAGACATGTCGTAAAAGGCGACCAATTGGATACGTGAGTCACTACTATAGTGGCTACTAGGTGGTAGAGTTCTGCATTGTCACATCCGGGTCTGGTATCACCATCTTACCTATTTCTGCCACAATAATGTCAGTGCTTGTCACTGTCGTGTTCAAGTTCCTGTGTTGGAGGGTAAATTAGCTGGTAAACTTATGCATGTGGCATTAGACCTCACCACAATATAGCAACACACCATAAACATCTTGGCGCTGATTGACTCTTTCCATCAGGAGACCCATCTGCTTGTTTACTACCTTACTTACTTACTTATTAAGAAAAAAATTATGCTTTTGAAAAATATTGTTAATCAGCTGATGAACGGGTAGGAGAATAACCACAAGCACATTCAACTTTCTGGTTCTGTATTTTGTGTAGGATTTAATACTTTCTTTAACACTTAGATCACAGCTTGTCTATCTGTTTCTAGTACAAAAATTACAGCAGCAAAAGCTATCTATTAAAGGTAAGACTTGTTAGCAATAGCTAAACTCAAAAATTTATGGACCAATTTAAAAAAAAATCTTTCACAAATTTCAGCTAACCTTATCTCTTGAGTAACAGGCTACTTTTTTAACTAGATTGAATAAAAGGAATTAATGACTGTGAGTCACATGGACGGCTGTAAAAAATTATTTTGTGGCTTCTATGATATTTTAAACGTATTAGTGTAAAAAAAAAAATCTGTGGCTTAATTTTTGTATCTTAAATCATTTTTCCTTTAGTTAAAGCGAATCCCATGAGAACAACTAATTTCCAGGATAAAAATTAGCCTATGTGCTATTCTAGGTCATCATCTTTATGTATGCCAAATTTCATCTAAATCTGTTCAGTAGTTTTTGTGATATTGAGTATCAAACATCCATCCAACCAAACATCCAAACTTTCTCATTAACAATACTAGCTGCAACGTACAGCCCCCTGCATTATCACAGTTTTCGGGAATCCCACAGGGACAACTTATTTATCTGGAATAATAGGGCAGTATGTATAGATGTATATATACCACTAGACCAAATAGGCCATTGTGATATTGTATTGAACATCAATAAATCAAATAGATCATCATAAAAATAAAACCGGTAAATAACCACGAAAATATTACTTTTCAATGCTAAATATCTTTTATCTCCCATGGTTTAAAAAACTAGATATTATGAAAAGTGGGATTTAATTCTTTAATTAGAATCATATTTGGTTTGTGTACCACAACTTTGACAAAGTGGGTAAAATGTGGCTGTCATTTATGTGGCTAGTATATGTGAGCACATTACTTTATTCCCTCTGTCTACCAGTACCAGGCAAGGAAATAAATATGTTCAATATTTGCACTAATTTAATGATCGACGCCGATTAAGGGTGTACAATATTGCAATTGTTTGTTTACAAACAAACTGCATTGCTACTAGTAGATAATATTATCTAAGACTAAGTATGCATAATGTGTTTCTATTTGATGCTATTGGGCAGATTACTCCATAAGTTAAATTGAGGTATGATGTCACAATGTCGTAAAGGCGAGGTCGCGCGCTTGATATAAAACGATGTCGATGACGTAAACTATGCTAAGGTTAGCCGGAAGGAATAAGCGCCGAATGTATGCGTTTACAAATAACTAGCTTTAACGAAGTATTCATACGCATTAAAAAAAACAATTACATATATTACGAAGCAATAAAAAGGGTAACTTACCGTTTTTTCAGGTCATCATTCTCTTCATATAACCTCTTTAAGTCAATCTCCAACTTAGCTTTTTCTCGGGAAGTATCATCCAATAGTTTTCGGGCGTCTTGTAACTCGTGTTCATACATTCCTTTAATGTTAGAAACCTCGCGTGTGACCACTTCCTGGGTGGTTTGAATCTCACGCCGCAAACCCGAGTTTTCACTTTCAAGCTGGCGAACTTTATCAATATAAGCAGCAAGACGATCATTGAGATTTTGTAAGGCATCTTTTTCTTGAAGTCGAGTATGTCTTGTAGGACTCAGGGGGCTGTTAGGCCTCCCCGCGGAGCTAGATGGACGACTACCAACAGGAGTGCTCGATTGTGGAGGACTTTGCACAGACGACACTACACTTATATTAGACGATGATGTCACAGTCTTTTTTGATTTAGATGACATTTTTAAATGCCTTTTCAGTCACAATAAATTACTTATTCACAATTTAAAATCGACACACACCAATATTCAAATAGGAAGCGTCGAATAGTGATTCACTCAACTTGAAAACCCAAGCTAAAATGGTCACGTGATTAAAGCACTAGGGATGCTGGAGTATGAGTCGAAATTGTTTAATATCGATTAATTCACTTGAATATCGATTTTAACAATTCAATCTTTAATACAAAATTCAATTTTTTTTTCAAATATGAATAACCACATATGTAACTTCAACGGTGTATTTATTTACTTAGGTGTAGTGTCACCTTTTTAAAGATACGTTGGTATTAAAAAGAATTCTTACCAGGGTTGTACCTATCACAACCATGTTAGATAAATTACTTATCAATTCTCAAACTATATAATATTAAAACAATAAAAAGTAGGGATATCAAAATATATGAACTAAAAACTGTTAATGTTGATATTACTGTATATATTGCGTTTTCCTAAATTATATCAATAAATTTAATTGCAATTTTTTACCATACCTAATTTTTTCAATAAAGAAAAAATGTTATATTTCCTTTATTAGCGATTGACATCATCATAATTGTGCAAATTTTAAGGCTAGATGCTAACTTTGTAATGGCCTTTACAAACAACCTAAAGCCTAAAATAAAAAATCCGACAAGCTAAATTAAGTTATATTTCGTAAAGACAATACTAAGTCTAAGTAGGTAAGACAAATCTAAGTAGGTATAATATCTATGACTAAAGACCGTTAAATTTATTTTTTCGAAAGCCGTGATTGCATCGACATAGAATACCTCTAGACTCGTAACTTCAAATAAAATGTCTTTCATAAACAGCCCAACGACGTTTGTTTTCATTAAACAGCTAGTTTGTTTTTTATTACCATCAAGTAATATTGATTGGCAGTATGATCAATGCTCGTCCCTGATTGGGTAAACATCGCATTGTTATTTGTTATATTTAAATCAGTGGTGCGTGAAATTTAAAATAAGAACAACAATTTGACGGCCTGAAAAAGTAGTTGGGAGGGTGCTATATGAAAGGTAGTAATGAAAGATTTGACTTAATTTTTTAACCAGTTGATTTTTAATATTTTACATTTTTTAATATGTACTTAAAACTGCTAAAAATCGAATTAAGTTTTGTAACATACAGCTTTTTTAATTATAAAAAGTTTGCCATTCACAATAAATTTTATTTATTTAAAATGTTTATTACACAAAATGTACAAAAGGTGACCTTAACGTCTGAAGACATTTTCTACCAGTTAACCTTAAAGTTGTAATTATATATTCTAGATTGAAATATATTTATTGATGGAACCTCTTGAATATAATTTGGAAGATAATTCCAGAGACGTATTGCTGTAAGCGTAAAAGATTCCAAGTAACTTTCTGTGGACTAGGACCAAAAGGGCATTAGTGTGTAAAGAGCGCTGAATACGACCCTGGGTATAAAAGTAATGAAACCGTTCACGTAAATATGATGTAGAAAAAGGATCATGCAGTATTTAAAACAGCAATATAATAACATGATCATTCCGATGGTTACGCAAGTCCAACCATTTTAATTGAGATCGAAACTGACTTACGTGACCAAAACTTAATCAATATTCTTCATATTTTTTAAAATAACTTTAAGACTTCCCGTTTTTCAAATCTGATTTTAAGAAACTGGTCAAATAACATAAATTTAATTTACTTGAATCTTTTGCTTTGCTTGATTCGTTCGGGATTTATTTACGACATTCATTTAAAAAAAAATCTTTTTGAAATTATTTTGTTATTTTTCAACTAATCGATTTTGAAGCTAAGACAAAAATAAAAGCTCAAATATTGAGTTGAATGCCATTCAAAGGATCAAAATCGATCATCGTTTTGTAAAATACACAACGGTTCAAAAAAAAATTTTTCTTCACACCCGTATCCCCGAAGAGGTAGGTACAAGTACACCCACGATTTGCCGAAGATATTTAGCCCCATAATGTGACAGGTGGCAAGCCCATCGCCAACCGAGCACTTATCCAATCCCGGGCAATGTTCTTTTTATCAGAAAATTGAAAAAATATATTTTTCGAATTGCTCGACACGAGACTTAAACCTAGTACCTAATGCGGTCAACACCGACACCAGACTACTAGACCACAGATGTGACAACTGTTCAAAAACGAATATAGTTATATTTTTAATAAATTCTAGAGTTATGAAATCTTTGAGTTTCAAAAATCTAGCTCCTTTGAGCTTTAAATACCTAGCCTAGCTAGTGTATTTTGTCGGAATCTATTTAAAAG
The DNA here is from genome assembly GCA_036924255.1 of Apodemia mormo. Lineage (NCBI taxonomy): Eukaryota > Metazoa > Arthropoda > Insecta > Lepidoptera > Riodinidae > Apodemia > Apodemia mormo. Next base: position 36,321,683 of record JAUPFN010000002.1, read on the forward strand.
ACCAATTCGTTTTTAATGTAGCAAAGAGAACACACAAACATCTTGTACTTCAAACTGCAAAAAATCAACAATAATTAACTTATTTCATTGAGCATAATACCATTCCTTTAGAGGCACGCGGCACAATAAAAAATTAAGTCATTTTTGAGCGCTAGGAATGTTTCTATACATTGATTTCGCTGCGTGATTGTAATTTGTTAATTTTCCGATTTTCATAAGTTCGAAGAATCAAACGACATTCCGATTTTCGAAACTTCATATAAATTGCTAAAATTAAGATACTGCTTCTGAGTCTATTAGTATGATAGTTACGCATATTATATATATTTTTCTCTCTGTATCCATTTGTGTCACATTTATTTTCTTGTTACTCTTCTAGTTCTTGTACTGTTACGACTAGAACGTAAGTACATTAAGTTAGACTCACCTGGTGTACAGACTCTAGTTATTGTCTTTGTATGTGTACAGGATTATGTTTTTAAAGTAATATTATAATGGACTTAGATTTTTTATTATTCAGTAGATGAAGCCGGTTGGCTTTAAAATGTAAAAATAACAGTGGTTGTGGTATACATTAATTTTATTTGTGAAAGAGTACAAGAGCTTATAATAAAAAAATCATATAATTCAGTGGCACCAAGTTCTGACGATGGAAAATATTAATTATATCTGCGTCAGATTCTGTCTATAGTAATTGAATCAATTGGGTTAGGTTAGATTAGAACAGCGGGCCGCACAAAGGTGAGCGAGTGAAGCCAGCGTGTCTTGGCAACAGCGCTGAGCGCCGGAGCTCCTCTATTGCTGATTTTATTAAGCCGTTTTGGTTAGGTTAAATAAGAATAGAAACTACCGCGCGTTGATGGCGAGCGTGTCGCGTAACGGTCCAAAGAGTATGTAATGAATTTCTGTTGCTTTAGATCAGAAAGCGATTACAAAAAATAATTTTATTTGTGTTATACACATTTATTTTTATGGTCAAATAATATATTCTGTTTTTACCAGCTTATCTTGAAAGGTTCATAGACTATAGAAGAGTACAGTGTTGATGGAGGATGGAGTGTATTGGCTCAGCCGCATTTGCGTCTATCGTCACAAAGCATCGTACAATAACACGATAAATGCAGATGTGACCATGAAGCTGTCTCTGGAGGCAACACTTCTAATACTTACTTGAAACATAACTTTAAATACTGCTGTTATCTTCTGAGGTCTCACCCTCTCTTTCTAACGCAACTATATAAAAAGAGATGGTGAGACCATTCTATGAATGAGATATAACCTTAGATAAAGGAAACTACTACTAGATATGAAATAACCATGGAAAAACCGTGTAATTTTGTCCCTAACAATGGCGGACTTATGAACAGCTGTTTAGTGTCTACATAATAATTGATAAATTATATTGCAATTGGGCATGTTATTTTAACAATTAGTTTTTATTTTAGATTTAAGGTACACAGTACACACTAAAATTATAGAAAAATACAAATAAGCGCTCAAATCAATTTAATATTTTGTAAACAAAGAGCTATTTGACATTTCGCACACCTAGATAAAGAGTAGCACAACTCGAAATAATCCAAAATCGAGTTATTACTATTGCAGGAATCTGCGTTAAAAAGTACATAAACTGAAAAGACACCCGTATAAAAATTCATATTAATAAAATGTAGATGACCTTGTAGGTCAGTATTAATAATGAATTGCTTCGTGTACGAGTGGTGTACTCGAAGCAATTTATTTTTTATATATTAACCAATAATATTACCACATTACTAGTAGAGACGTGTCAGATGGGGAAGACTTTGTTGCTTTTTGGGCGTTCTTGTGATTATTTATTCTTACTTCAGTAATAAGGACAAATGTAAGTAATATTGTATTTGCTAATTGAAAATGATTTACTTTAGTTGAAATTATTTTTCGATGTTCGAGTTGATCGTGTATTAGTGGTTAAATTTAAATTCGCCCTTATTATCATTCCTTACTCTCAAACCATAAATGCAAAATTGATGATATGAATTTATACATGTTCGATTACACGATTTTCAACGATTTTATTGCGTTGACTTGGATTCAGATGTTTTTTTGAGTTAGTATGATATTTGTGAATTGATTCGATTTCGTTTTTTTTTCTACAGAAGATGGCCTTTTAATACTCAAATAGGCATTTATGTCTAACTTTAATGAATCTAAGAGCAATGTTAGGCCCAATATATTGACCAAAACAATACGCTGTATGAGTAAGGTCAGGTAAAAACTGGAAGATCGTATCACCTGGAAGAACTGATACACGTTAAGATCTTATGGTCTGAAAATCCAGCAAGAAAAATAGGGTAACAATTTACTTTAGTTATGCAGACAGAGAATAACCCAAATAACACTATATTAAGCATTTTCGCGCTGAAGAGCACCAGAAAGCGTTTTACATATAAAAACTATCATGAAGTAACAACTTCTAACTACAAAATCACAAATTTTCTTAGAATTTGAAACAAGTATATTTACAAATATTCTTATTTTAAAAGTATAATAACTTCATACAATACTTTTTGAGCAAGAGTATACGACTTTTTCCGATGCATAATTATTGATGGTTGCAAACTCCATCATCATAATGGAAAGAAGAACTATCGCCTATAGCAATATATTGGAGCGTTGCTATTCATGTGGCAGAATGGCAATTCCACATGCGTAAATTGCTCCTTATTCTTCAAATATGTACGAAATATGGCATAATAACCATTGATGCTATTGCGGCAGGAATAGGTAAGATAGTGCAAATGCAAAGTGTAGAAATAATACTTCTTGAATTAGTGATTAAGACATCCCATACATATTTTAATACAGACGAGCTGTGTTTTTTTATAAAAAGAAGTTTTACATAAAGTTTTATTTTTTAAATATTTTATCGATTTGTTCCAACGTTAATACGTTTTATATATAAAAAATGTTTATCTTACCGTCGTTTATAACCTAAATAATAAATAATCATATATTTTTCAAAGAATTTTACTTACTTTCATTTTCCATCAAAAAATAAATTAATTAAAATTGAGTTACACTACTGTTGGTGTAGCATTATAGTGAAATTAGATGAAAACAAATAGCTGAAGAGAGCAGTCATTCAAAAAAATTCAGAAATGTGAACACAATTTGAGTTGGTAAAATTATAAAACCGGGATTTTATTATGAATACTAAGTTAACAGGAAAAAATAAAATTACTTACTGCTGTTTGATGAGAAGTCAGTGATCAAATAAATACGGCAAACAACCAACAAAACAATGGCCAACAAACACAGCGGCCTCTTCATTTTGCCCACCTTAGTATTGCGGAGCGATCAAGACGCTATCTACAAAAACCTACGATTGTGACTGAGATAGATATATGTTTATGAGTGTAGCTCAATGACGTGTATATATTATACACGTCATTGGTGTAGCTGTTGATCACTGTAGTTATGATAAAATACCGTTCATAAAACATCGCTCATGAAGAACGATACATCGTCGATATTTGAGGTTTCACTATCGATGTTAAAATATCGATGTTTATGAACGATATATCGATGTTTGTAAGAAATCGATGTATCGTGCATCCCTAGTACAGAGTACTAATCAAGGATTTATAACGATATAATTTCGATATTTTTGCTGTTTCGTGATTGGCTCCCTGCGTTTCATGCTGTTTCGTAATTGGTTCCCCAACTAGCGCTAGAACACAACGTCATAATATCATATACCATAACCAATCACAACGGCGCAAATATATCGAAATCATAACGTTTTAAATCCTTGGTACTAATCAGTTCCGTTAGTAAAATTGTTCTGTGGTACTAATGTGGTAGGTACTAGCTAGTGTCAACTTGACACTGTCAAGCAGTGTTACCACTTTTAGTAGATTTCTATTTTTTTAGTAGATTTGAAGCAAGCGAGGCGGTAATCTAGTAGAATAAAATATCTCAGTAGAATTTAGCAGAAATGAGAAAAAGTCGGTAGGTTTTACTTTTAATTCGATATCAAAGTATATTAAGCTCAAATCAAACATCTATTTCCAAAAAGTTTTATTTTTGCAGTTGGCAGAACACGTTAGTGATTTGGAAGATTTCCCTATTGTTGAATGAAAGTTATTGTGGTCATATCAAATTGAACTTTATTTTCCAATAGATAAAAAATATTTTTATAAAATAGGTCTTTCAACTAAAACCATTTTTAAGCTGCTCCTATAATGATCGACATTAGACAACACAGTATTTTTAGTCATTTTCATTCACTTGTATTGTTTGCTTTCGCAAATTCATAGATTTATCTAATTTAAAATGAAAAGAATATATGATGAAACTTATCGTGCAGAGTGGGAAGGTAACCCAGTATTTTTAAAAATGTTAATCACAGAGTATGTATATAGACTGGTTTAGATCTTCATCATAAAAGATGGATTAAATGTAGGGTTCATCAACAAATGTGTTTTAATTCAAATCGTATCTACCCAATACGCAGTGTTGGCAGACGTACAATATTTTATCGTTGTATTGTTATATCGTTGTATATGTACCATAACTTCATTATCTTTTCGATCTTTTCAATATTCAATCCCAAGCGTACAATCCACAGACTAATTAGAGTACTGGTACAATCCTTAGAAAAATATAATCCCAGGTTAAAACTTCATATTTTACAAGTTTTCATGGTTTTCTGTTGTACCTTTATAGCAAGTTTTAAATATGATGGCCATATTCAGACTACATTTTCAATGATGTAATGTTTTACAATAAAAATTAAAGATGATTTTATAATTCTATTAAAAGTACAATTTGACGGCCCTGGTTCCATAATAATTTTTCTCGGGTCTGCCAATGCTGCCAATGCAGCTTAAATATTATGTTAAAATAATAATTACATTTAAAAATGAAATCTAGTAGATTTTAGTAGATTTTAGCAGTATTTTTGGTAGATTCCCTTATTGAAAATTGGTCACGCCGCTGTCAAGTGTGGTACATTATACATGCTACTTAATGAAAATGTCAAAAAAATACTAATCACTCTCATTGTTTAATTTCTGAATTTAAAGAATTGTGATTGATTGATAAATAAGAGTAACGTGTTAATATTTTTTTTAGTTGAATTGAATTTATGGAATCATTTAATTACTGTAATCTGCTTAAATTTAACCATTCTGAGTTTGACTGATAATTATATTTTTTTAATATTTGGGTTACTTTCGTAACTTTTTCATTTTCATATATCCATGTACTCGTTTGAAGGAGATTTCAGGCGTAAGCCACAACAAAATTTAGCTGGAGCTAGCGCCCAGCGAAAGACTGATAGGGAAACTCTAATACTTCAGACCCAACAACAAAGGCAGAAACGGGAGGTTAGTAATGTTTTTATCATCATACAAAATTGCGAATACTTGACAGAAGACTGCAACGAAAAAGTGCTTAACATATTCCATATAGTTTTGTTTGTGATATTTTTACATTTTTTGACCTGCTCTAAAAAAGTTTTTAATCATTTGCTAATTCCTTCCATTGTTACTTAACTCTGATTCTCCTCTATCCATGACAAGTTTGATGTGGGCATATGATATGAAAACAATTCAGGCAGTTGAGTTCAAGGGCCTCCCCCTTTGGCAGTTAGTTTAAACATAGCGAAGTCCTTCGATCAGGTATGGCATAAAGCACTTCTCTCGAAGCTGCCTTCCTATGGGCTTTCCGAGAAATTATGCAAGTGGATCACCAGTTTTTTGGCTGATCGGAGCATTAAGGTCGTAGTAGACGGTGCATGCTCCGACCTTAAACCTGTCAATGCTGGTGTTCCCCAAAGCTGCGTGCTATCACCGACACTGTTTCTTCTCCATATCAATGATATGTTGCGAATTAGTAACATACATTGCTATGCGGACAACAGTATTGGTGATGCTACATACTCCGGCCATAGCGGTATTTCACGGAACAAGTCGAAGAGGGCCGGAACAAGCTCATGTCTGAACTCAAGAATCAACTAACTGATGTCTCAGAATGGGGTCGTCAAAACCTTTTACATTTAACCCCATAAAGACGTGCAGTGTATTCACTGCAAAAAAACACCCTTTGTCGTATCACCTCTGTTCGAAAATACTCTCCTGACAGCCTCAGCCAGTATTGGAATTCTGGGAGTCGACATATCGAACAACGTTCAGTTCCGCGGTCATTTGGAAGGGAAGGCTAAACTAGCCTTCTAAAAGCTTGGTGTACTCAGTGGAGCACTTCATGCCAGCCCATCTCCTCCAACTTTATAAGGCTCAAATTCAACCTCACATGCAGTACTGTTCTCACCTCTGGGCCGGAGCTCCTCAGTACCAGCTACTTCCTCTTGATCGTATTCAATGTAGAGTGGTTCGAATCGTCGACAACTAGGCTATTTCTAATCGGCTTGACTCTTTGGCGTTAGGCAGAGATGTAGGTTCGCTTTGCATCTTTTACCGTATTTATCATGGGGAGTGTTCCGATGAGTTGTTCGGACTAATTCCTGCCGCTAAATTCCACCATCGGACATCGTGTCAAAATTTAAAATTCTATTATCACCACCTCAATGCCTGGAAATCCACAACCATGCGCTTTTGTTGACACTTTTTGCCTCGCACTACTCCTTTGTGGAATCAATTACCCTCGGGGGTGTTTCCGAATGGATACAACTTAGGGACCTTCAAGAAACGAGCTTATTCATTCTTAAAAGGCCGGCAATGCAGCTGCAATACCCCCGGTTTTGCGGATGTCCATGAGCGGTGGTGATCACTTACCATCAGGTGCACCATCTGCTCGTTTGCCCCCTCTACTATAAAAAAAATATACATAATTTAAAACAGTTAAATTAAAAATAAACAGTTTTAGACATAACTATAATTTTGTATACTGGTACAATAAGAACATTTATTTTGTCATAAATATAATATTTCTAAGCCCTTATAGATATTTAAATTCTTAGGAAAAACTTTGCAGGAACACAGGAAAAGACTACATAGTGCAATAAAAATACAAGCTTATATACGTAGCTATCTTGTTAGAAAACATTTTAAGAATTATGAACGGGAACAATTTGACTGTATGTTATCAAAATTGACAAATGATAATCTTCTAACTCCATCAATAGTTGCCAAAATACTATTTTTCTATGATCCAAGAAAAGATCCAAATAGACTGGTAAGTAAAATATATAAAGATTTAATATGTGTTTTTTATTTAGTTTATACTGTTCAATGTTCATATATAAAAATATTTTAATGATACAATTTACACGGTTATAATGTTTTGATTTTATTTAGGTTTCATTATCTCAAATACTACTAAAGCAATGGAAAAATGTGATACAAAATAAATCCTCAGTGATTCAAGTGAGACGACTTTTAGCATTACATCTCCATTTATTAAGAGATGATACTGAGGTAAGGTACATATGTTTTAGCCATATAATATTCTAATTACATAAAATTATTTTTATTTATTTATTAATTTACATAAAATCCACAGCTAAATATTTATAAACTTAATCTACTTACTACATACACCAAGAGCCAATAACGGATTTACATTTTCTAAAATAAACTTTATAAACAATCGCTAAGTCGTTTAAACATATTTTTTACCTTTTTTTACTGTGCGTGTTGATGTGGGCATAATAATATTTTCCTGTGCATCTCAGATTCAATAATAATAATAATAAATATAGATAAATGTATGTAAAAATCATATATAGGTAAATATAATTTATAAACATTACAATGTAAAAGTGCATAATTATATATTACAAGTTTATATAATATCCAAATGAATCCAAATGAAAAAAAAAACAGTAGCAGTCGTGGGACTGCCGATAGAAGTGAAAACGGAACTATTAAGTTGAGAGTAATTAAAACTATATGCAAAACATAGCTATAGATATACTATTATCATTAGCATGTCGGTGACGCGAACCGAGGATTTTACCCTCTACCAAAACGCTCAACGCGCCTAAAGAAGTTTTCACTTCAAAAATAAAAGAATGATCCAATAGCTGCTTTAAAGTGATGTACAGACAACAGGCTAGTTGACAAAATTTGACAAACTGTTTATACTTTAACATAATAGATATAATAACCAAAATTATCTAATATTTTAATATTTACATTTATAATAACAATTTAAATTTAAATTTACCGTGAAAACGTTCTGGTGTGTCAGCGTCTAAATGACATTATGCAGTGATCATACGTACATTATAAACTCGTTTTATATGAAAATGTCAAAAACAATATTATAATATTTTACCATGATATTTTAACACTTCCAGATTTTTGGTTACTGTCATGTGAGTTAATGTCTATTTTTCCAAATTTATATCTCAAAAATATTAATAATCTTTATTTTTTATAATAAATATTTTAGTTTTTTGCTATCCCCATATTATTGTAATTAATCAGTAGAAACTACAAAACACCGATTTATTCTTAGTGGAAACAAGCCTTTTATTTATGGAAATGGATTTTTATTCATTATATTAATTAATTTTATTTGAATTCAGGCTTGTGCTTATCCGCTCACATAACCACCACCACTTTCGTATTTTTTTCTATAAAACACGGACCGTTATGCGCCCACATTACAAGTCTGTTCCAGTGGACCGTGGCCAAAAAAACTGTTTTATGAGTTGTTTGGATTGAATCTGGTACTGTAAAGCGTATATTTTTAAGAGGTCTTGAGCACAACAATACACTGGTGTGAGAATTGTTTAATTTAAATAGTTTAAACTACAAAATAATTCAGGTGTAACACAACACTTTGAGAAAAATGTGATTACTTGTTAGTCGAGGACTTTTAATTCAAAAAGTTAATCGTTATATATCGGTAAGCAGCCAATCATGTTATTTCACTCTCATTTATAATATTCCTAAAAAATTTTTTAGGTACCCTTTGCTGTTCCTCTACGAATGTTTGAAGTTTTCACTTCTATTCAAGGTATGGAAACATTTATGAGTTCTCAAGAAGCGGCAAATGTTATTGGGCTTACATTTTTATATTTAATAAGAAAAGGTAAGCAGTAGAAATATATCTTAAAATAATTTGGACAAGAATGAAAATATGTATTTCTTAGCCTTGGCTTCCGCTCACGCGAAATTTGACTTGACCATCTTACAAGTGGTAAGAGGTTGCCACAGTCTGCCGTGTTGTTGTAAAGGCGACCGATTTTCTAAATAAGTGACTACTATTGTGATTACTAGGTGGTAGAGTTCCACAATGTTCCGCCTGGGTATATGGTACAACCGCCCTACATATTCCTGCCGCAATAGTGTCAGTGTTTGTCATTGTTGTGTTCCGATTTGGAGGGTAAGAAAGCCTTATGTAGACTTATGCATGTAGTACTACCGTCCGGTCACATGGATAGCAACATACAATTAACATCTTTGGTGTCCATAGTTTGGTTTCTCTTTCTATCAGGAATGTCATCTGCTTGTTTGTTATCCAATGATATAAAAATAAGTTATGGTATGTCAAATATCCCTGCTCTGGTTTCTAGGCAGACAGTTGAATCTTTTATTAAGTAGTAAACAGAGTTAATTATGCTATATTGAAACCAATTTGGACTTAAGGAATTCAGTTGTGATTCTCAGCTAGTAAAATGAATATACTTAACGTCCAAAGAGCACAAACAGTTTTTAAAAACCATTGCATCTGCACACTGTACCATTGAAATTCATCCAGGAGTTGGAAATACCTACAAATGCTGAGGTAACCAAACTGTATTCCCATAAATTTAGGAATTGATTTGGAAATTGTCCAAATCCCTTGTCACATGCACTCCTGATTTTAAAACCAATTAAGAGACCCAAAAGAGCTAATGTGTTTACCAACCAGGTAACTTGGGAGTGAGTAGTCAAATTGATTGATTGTAGGATGAAACAAAAGAAAAAGAATTGTTTTTGTAGAATTTTGTAATCCTTTTCGTAGTGGAATTTTATGTCATATTATTTTATTAAAATTTGCCATACAAATACTTTATTTGTATATCAAATTTCAGATGTGTATAATGATTGTGAATATATGTTGATTTTATCTGATTAGCCTAAGTTAGTCACACATTAAGAATGCAACTTTATAGCATTTTAAAAACCTGTGCTTGATTTTTAGGTTACTTTAGAGATCTACGACAATTGCTATGTCTTAAAACTCCGCCACTCTATGGTCCATCGCCTAATCCACCGACACCACTTTGTGGAGCATTATTAGAACTTATACAAAGGCCTCTTAATTTGACTACATTGGCTAGCAGTTCTACATATAAGTAAGTTTTTCACTTATTTAAAAACAATTCAGAAATGGCGATGGATAACAAATTACAAGAAGATTAACAAAAAAAAAACAGATCGAATGTTGAAAGACATTTGTATCAGAAAGATCAAGACTGACATAACATGATCAAATTGATCCTAAGAGCCTCTGTCACAGGTGTTTGTGTGAAGAGAGTTAATAATGTGGAGGAAGCAAGACAAATCTGAAGGGATTGTTATATAAGGTACTCAGTTCTTTCTGACTTCACTGTTAGGGATCAGGTGTGAAGAATTGAGGATAAGCCTGTAAAGTATGTAAAATTGATCTTGGTTATTAAAAAGATAAGAAGTGATAGTTAAGTAGGGCAAAAGAAAATTCAAGATTATTTAAGTTGATATTTTAAGTATATATTCAAAAATTTCTTCAATGCTATATAAAGTAAAATCTATCTTAAGGAAATAACAATTTGAACTACTAGCCTTGATATTTCAGCAAGTGATAATGATGGACATTGTCAAACCACTTATATGACCATGACCTCCCAGTTGGTCGAGTGGTTAGTGATGCTGACTATGCAATCGACGGGGCTCGGATTCGATCCCCAACAGTCACAAATATTTGTGTGATGAGCATTAATGTTTGTATTTCCGGGTTTGGGTATTTATTAAATATATTCGTGTATTTATGTATGTATTTCTATGCATTAGTAACTGACTAACACCCATAACACAAGCAAATAATTTGCTTACTTTGGGGTAGATCAGTAAATGCAATTTGTTGTGAATATATTATATTTATATGTTAAGTTTAAAGAAGTAGACTATATTATAATTTATTTATTTTTAGTGACATTGTAATGACGGAATTTACTGCTGCGTTTTTGTGCAATCCTTACCCAGAACCAGTGGAAATGTTTGTTCTACCAGCAATGGCTCAAGACACCTCCAGAAAGTTTCCCTTTTTATCACTTCTACAGTGCTTAAGAGATGAACAGAAATTTAAAAATGGACAAATTAATAATGATTCATGGTTGCTGCATTCTGTACTAGCTTTAGAGCCTCCAGGATTTGGTAAGCCATTGTACTAGTGATTGCATTAATTTAAATTAAAAAATTTGTTTAATTTTATTAATCATTTCTTTACAGGATTTGGATATAATCATAATGCAATTTTGTACCCACTGTTTATATAATTACAACATTAAATTGCATTACAGTATAGAATAAAGTAATAAATTTCTAAGCTTGCGAGCACTAAACTATTTAAATATTTTTTTAATGAATTTAACCTTAGTAAATGTTATTTTAAAAGGATTTAAATAGTTTGTTATCAGCTGTACTTAATTGTATGTCCAATGAGGTATTTAGTAATTATTTATTGTTAATGACATTTATCATATTTATTATGCCTGTATCTGGCAAAGACACTAAGCTACTCAGCCTACTTTTTAATAGCAAACAAGTAGATGGGTCTCCTGATGAGAGTCAAACATCTCCTATAGACACCAAAGATGGTAATAGTGCGTTGCTTTCTTGTGGAAAGGTCTAATGCCACATGCATAAGTTTACCGGCTACCTTAGCCTCCAAACCGGAACACGACAGTGACAAGCACTGACGCTATTGCGGCAGGAATAGGTGACGCAGTGGTACTAGACCCGGGCTAAACATTGCAAATCTCTACCACCTAGTAGCCATAATGTTAGTGACTCGCATAGCCAATCGGCCGCCTTTTACGAAATGCCTGACAGAACGGCAGTTGGCCTATTCTTCAAAAAAGTCGGGGGACAACACAGGGGAAAATGTTAGATTTGACATTTAAAACTATTGTATACTAGCTTTTGCACGCGGCTTCGCCCGCGTTAAATTGGGGGCAGATTTCTAAATAAAAGTGACATTTTTTTGTCATTTACAAATAGTCCGCATACCAATTTTTATCTTTCTACCATAGATAAATAATTGGTCTCGTGGCGCTTGAAAAGATACCGCACTATCTAAAAACAACAACTCCGTGAATGCAACTCAATATTGTAGTGTGTGTGACATGACAATGTGCAAATGGATAATAGTGAGTAGTGTGCTCTTAGAGCTTGCATTGTGATTTGTGACTGAATCGGGTACGCCAGTTTCGGCGTAGTATTTCTTACCTCATTTGACAAGTACGTCGGCGGTATCTAGTCAAGCACAGCAAACCAATTATTTATCTGAGCTTTATCTAAGCAAGCTACATACATATTTCCAGCCCCATTTTAGGAAAGTGGGGGGTTTGAAAGCGACAAAAAGTAGCCTATGTTACTCTCCATCCCTTCAACTATCTCCACTTAAAAAATCACGTTAATTCGTCGCTCAGTTTTGCCGTGAAAGACGGACAAATAAACACACACATACACTGACTATTTAGCACAACTATTTAAATGGGCTAAGTTGTTTAAGTAGCTTTGTGTTTAAGATAAAAATATAAGAAAAAAAATACTTTATATACCTAGTTGCTGTGTGTTAGTCTTGCATAACTTCCAGAATTACTAGGCCAAAAATTGGGTCCCATGTGGGTACCACCTGCAAGAAAAAAACCTCCATCTTATTATGTTAAAAATGAGTGTTTTTGTTAAAATCAAATTCAACAAGTGTGTCTTTGTTCTAAAGTTTATAGTCATTAATATCTAGCACATTCCTACCAGTTGTCATAAGCAGTTGAGTAATGCAATTAGAAAATAATTTATTTACTTTATAAATAAATAAAATTGAATAATATGTTATGGATCTGCAATTTAAAAATAGTCAATTTTATAAATTTTATATTTTAGCCAATCAACTACAAAGACTTGAAAACACAAGACTGCCTAACAATCGAATAGTATTAGAATATTTAAAAATAATAGCCAAATTGACTGTGAATGTATGTAATAAGCAAATATCATATGACTATGAAGACTCACTGTATAGTCAAGAAACTGCAGCAGATAATGATGACGATAGCGACAGTGAAACTGAACAAAATCCCACATCAGTCAGAGAACAAATGTTGCTTACAAGATGCATAGAACTTCTCAATGAGCCTGACAGATGCATAATGATCACTTGTTCGCAAATCACTGAAAGTGACCTAAGCGATGAACTCCTTGATAGTATGTCGGAAATAAGTCACAATTTATTGTTAAGTCATAGAATGGCATTACACAAGTATAGGTAATTATGATTTTTAATGAAAGTATGATTATTATGGTAGTTTAGGAATACTAGCCATTAGAAAAAAATATGTGCATAGAAAATTGCAATTTAAACATTTTTGATTTCATAGAATTTGTACTCTCTTCCAATATTGATTTTTTTTAATTACAACATAAATGAAAAGTTAAAAAGTATTAAATAACCTAAAATCTACGTTAATTTTAATTAAAAGAAGTTATGGCCGATACCTATTTGTTTGTAACAATTACTTTGAAAACTGAGCTATGACGTAGCAACGAACTATTCCATACTATGACGTAGGGAATTGTACCATGAGAATATGCATAAAACCAGGTAATTTTTAAACTTCTTTCTCAAATATCTTTTATATTCTAGGTTACTTTATACATTAGCATTCAAACCAATATTCCTTCGTGGGCTCTGGCACTGGTTAAGCAATATGAGCCATGAGTCGTCATTTGGAGGATCACCTACTCCACTTTTATCAGCGCTGTCGCGGGGAATAGGAGCTGAAACTTCTGTCATAGGTGTTCATAGGCTATTATCACCACTAGCTGTGTTCTGTGCACTGTTCTCGCTTCTGATTGGTACTTTACATGATACAGAATTCTTCAGAGATACAGAAGAGGATGATAAAATGAGTGGTAAGTGGAATGTCAAAATGAATAAATTATAAGTACACTATTTTATTAAATACCACATTTAGTTTATTTTGTTTGCGTAGAATTAACTTTTATATTAATTTCTTCAAATGAGGATACTTTTTAACAGATTTCACATCAAAGCAATAACTATATTCTGCTCCAAGCTAAGTTATTACATTAACCAGTATCTTCTTTCATAGCTCTTGATACTACGATGTTGAGCAAAGGTCTCTTTGTAAGTCTCCAGTTGAACCTGCCTTAGCTTCCTTCCGCTAAGTTCTTTGAAATAAATCTTCCCGCTATTTTCGATGTGGACCTCATCGTCGTTTATCTGAATGCGGTCTCCAGATTGTAGTTATATTAGGCCATAAGTTTTGAGGCCAACCCAATTTCAGCTTAGCAACTGTATGACTGATAGCATCAATTTTTGTTAGTGAATTCTTGTGACATCAAAACAGAAAAGCTAATACAAGAAATATTCTTTGTATTAACTAGTTTGCATCTTTCTGCCAGGATATGAATTGCAAGATCGCACACCTACTAGCAACATTAAAAAAGGTTAATGAAACATTGGCTTCCTTAGCGTAAATATTTTACAGATTTAAAATATACAGATACAGATGAAAAAGTTTTATCTGTATCGATCTGGGGCCCTATTCGAGTAACAAGACTGCAATCGAATTGAAGCGTTTAGGGCTCTTACACATTTTTTCATTACGTTATGCCTCGCCGTAGCCCGACGCGACGAGGTATCGTATTTCTTAGTTTTGTAACATAATAGGGACACTGAGCTTAGTTTGAAAACTGAACTTAGTTTACAAATATCCTATAATCCTGCCAAACAATTTAGTTGCCATAGTTGCCAGGTCGTAAGGCTATGTTTGTATGTAAACGTATTACTAGTATACACTACTAGGTGGTAGAGTTCTACAATGGCTCCTCTAGATTTGGTACTATCGCATTACCTTTTCCTGCTACAATGATCATTTTGTCACCCGTGTTTTGGTTTGGAGGGAAAGGTAGGCGATAAACTTATGCACATTGTTTTATATCTCTGCCACATACAAAGCAACATTCCATTAACATATTTGTCTATCTATGTTTGTCCCTTTCCATCAAATAGCTTTCTGCTTGTTTGCTATGATGTAAAAAAGTTCATGTGTATAGTAATTTAGCACAGGAACACTCTATGTGTAATTTAAACATTTCAGTGACAAGTGCATCTGCATCAAGTACAGCGGGTGGTCGTCTACATGCATTTGAATTCTCAGAGTTGGGTGGATTGTGTAGAACTCTGAAACAAGTTTGTTTGGGCTTAGTAGAGCTAGCCTACCCTGAATCAAGACCGGCGATTGTGGGCCAGTATAAAAATGCAGTTGGGAGCCCACACATGTCGGACTTGTCTGAAAAAAGTCATACTCCAGCATGGGCTCATCTTTTTAAGGTAAATATGAGGTACACGTTTATAAAGTTATTAATTACATATTTTTCACTCCACACGCTTAGAATAATATAAAATGTGTCATATATCCATTGATATAAAAAATCCCAAGATACACAATCAGTGTGTCAAAAACGTCCTCCAAAAATGAGTGCACAATTTTAAATTGTGCTCTCATTTCAAATAGAATCGCGTCGGTCGCGACACTGTCTATTTTATTTCTTTTCGTACATTGCTTTGTAAAAACAACTATAAGTCGTGCACTTAAGGTTGGATATGCAAAGACATATGTTTTTGCCATATCTATAACTACTTAAATGAAATTAGGGACACTTTTGAGTGTCAGTTTTGTTCGAGACTGTGCATCTTGGGTTTTTTATATCAATGCATATATCACTCACAAGAGAAGAGGCTTTGTTGATTACATTAAATCTTATTTGTCCAAATTTTTATACCATAAGATAGCAAACAAGCAGATGGCTCTCCTGATGGAAAGAGACAACCATCGTTTATGCAGATAGAATATTTTTCGGGCCCGGACCAACACGGGGAATCGTCTTAATAGAAGTATTTATCTTGATACTGTTACACACATATGAATTTCACTAAGCAGTTTTGTAGCCGGTTTATTAAACTGAAATTCATATGAATCAAATGTACTAATTAATACAGTACACTTTGTCTTTGTTGATCAAACTCCGACGACCACTTAGATAACAATTTATTGCGTGATATTGAATTAGATTCATTTGAGTACAAAACGTCTAAAATAATTGTTGAAAATCCCGAACCAATCTCATAAATTGATCTGTTGGTAGTAAAACGAGTTACGGAAGGTTTATTTAGTAAAAAAAATTAGGTTTAAAAATAATATAATGTAATAATGTAAAAAGTTAATATGAAAGAAGCCCTGATGATGCTTTAATAGGCGAAACCGGTTGGCTGTAAAATTAAGTAATTGTAAAATTAATTAAGTAATTTAGTAATAAATCTTATTTGTCCAACTTTTTATACCATAAGATAGCAAACAAGCAGATGGCTCACCTGATGGAAAGAGACAACCATCGTTTATGCAGATGGAATATTTATCGGGCCCGGACCAACACGGGGGAATCGTCCTAATAGAAGTATTTATCTGGATACTGTTACACGCGGATGAATTTCAATAAGCAGTTTTGTAGCCGGTTTTTGGCTGCCTTAGCGTAAAGATTTTATAGATTTAAAAAAGTTTTATCTGTAATGATCTGGGGCCCTATTCAAGTACATAACAAGACTTCAATCGAATTGAAGCGTTTAGTGCTCTTACACATTTTTTTATCACGTTATGCCTCGCCGTAGCCCGACGCGATGTAGTGTCGTATTTCTTAACATAATAGGGACACTGAGCTTAGTTTGAAAGTACAAATATCCAATTATAGATCACTAATGACAAAATGAATTTAAATTACATTTGTGAAATAGTACAAGTGTTTAAATATAAAAGAATGGTAAAGTGCGTGTCGGGCCACGCGCAAGGTAGGGTTCCGAAGTTACCCACCAATCACGATAATCAATAATGCGGAGTATGGATGAAGAAGGGGAGGGCTTTTATTGTTTTATTCTATGCACATAAAACCTATTTAACGTTAATGACAAAAATATCGATCGGCAGCATAGGTTCACCGCCTATAGTAACTTCTCCAAGTATACTTAGGTTAGGCATAAATATTGGATTAGGTACATGGATCAGGTGTTTTATGAAATAAGGTCACAAAAAATGTCACATTACCGTTCCACAGATTCCACATAATCCCAGTACCACAAACTACAAATACATTTTAATCCCGTGATGGATGTTACTGAATGGCATGTTCAATGAATGGCAGTCGCGTTGGTGCTGCTCAACCAAAGGACGACATTTATATAACTTTTCCCCCTGCATCCGTGAACGATTAAGTAAAACGTGAATAGAAATAGATCATTGTGTTGCACAGTTCCTTACTAGTCATGATTATTTTAAAGCTAAATTATTCTCGTTCCAATAAGTTCCTTCTCCTTTTTGCGAATGCTCCACCATAAACTGTAAATATGAACAAACTGCACATCATATTCTTTGGGAGTGTAATCTCTGGCAAAACGAACGTAGCTAAATGATTGATAGTATACGATATATATCCGGGGTAATCTACTATTTCGACCTGGTAGCAAGACGTGGGAATTTCCGTGTCTTCAAGCGATTTTGTCATACGTACTACTGGAAGCAGAATTAAGTAGGCCATTTTCGTAGGACCTCAAATACTTAAATTACCGTGGTGCAATAGCAATCAGGCTTAACCTGATTGTAAACGTCTCATTTCTTAGCAGTTTTTTGCTTTATCTTTACGCTGTCTTCTGCTGTAAAGGGAGGAAAACTGGATGTATTTTCCTACTCCTCCTATACACTTCTGATTAATTTCGATGCGGGATCCAAGACAGCTTAGATTTTCCCCAGCGCACCCTGAGCTCGCAACTCAGAGGTTAACAGGACGGTTGTCGCTGTTGATTCTGGTTTACAAAAATTAAAGTTGTAGGAACGAGAAGTGGGCCCATTGCCCTTAGAAAAAAACTACAAATACTCTGTACCTACTTATATTAAATTATTTATTTTTAGATAAGTACGTATTGCTGCCACCTTGTTAGTAGTTGTATTGATTAACATACAGTTGGACGTTTAATCGTCATCACGCTGTACTCCTGCAGAGTTGGAAGAGTAAACATAGCGTCTATACTAATGCCTTGTGTGGTAACATGGTGTCGGTGTTAAGCAGACTTCAATATCTGTCAGTTTTACTCAGAAACCATTAAACCGATTTTGATAAAACTTCGACTGTTCCCTAAGTAAAAATATATATAGTTGAGATTTGCCACACCATAAATCAAAAAAGACTGCATAGATATGTCCTTTATTTCCGAGAATTTCGTTTCGTTCGGACCAATATACAAACACTTAAATTTAGAATACGTGTTTGGACACCTAAATAATCATACTAAAATATTATCCAATTCCAACAATAATACATACATATATTTTCGCCGTGTTGGTCCCGGCCTCCTTTGTAGAATAGGCCAACTGCCGTTCTGCCAGGCAGGTCGTAAAAGGCGACCGATTGGCTATCGAGTCACTACCATCGTGGCTACTAGGTGGTAGAGTTCTGCATTGTCTCTCTCGGGTCTGGTACCACCGCCTTACCTATTCCTGCCGCAATAGCGTCAGTGCTTGTTGCTGTCGTGTTCCGGTTTGGAGGTTAAGGTAGCCGGTAAACTTATGCATGTGGCATTATACCTCGCCACAAGATAGCAACGCACCATTAACATCTTTGGTGTCTATAGGCGATGGTTGACTCTTTCCATCAGGAGACCCATCTGCTTGTTTGCTATCTTATGACATAAAAAAAAAAAATTAAAACTAACAACCTCCATTTTTCATCGGTTAATAAATGTTTTTTTTGTTATAGAAGAGGGGCAAACGGACAGGAGGCTCACCTGATGGTGATTACCGCCGCCCATAGACAACTAACACTACCAGAGGTCTTGTAATTGCGTTGCCGGTCTTTTAAGAATGAGTAAGCTCTTTTCTTGAAGGTCCCTAAGTCTTGTCCGTTTGGGAAAATTTCTGCCGATAGCTGGTTCCACATAAGAGTAGCGCGGGGCAAAAAGTGCCTCGAGAATCGCACGGTTGTGGATTTCCAGACATCGAGATGGTAAGGATGGAACTTCGGATTTTGTCGCGATGTCCGATAGTGAAATTAGGCGGCAGGAATTAATCCAAACAGTTCCTCGGAACATTCCCCATGATAGAGCCGATAAAAGATGCAGAGTGATGTCACATCTCTACGTAGCCAAAGAATCCAGCCGATTTGAAATAGTCCCGTTATCGACGATTCTATCCGAACTACGTAGAATGCGATCAAAAGGAAGAAATAAATGAGAGCTCCGCCCATAAATGAGAGCAGTACTCCATATGAAACCGAATTTGTGCCTTATAAAGCAACAAGCGATGGGCCAGTATGAAGTACTGCCTGGCCCTGCTGAGAACTCACAGCTTTTTAGAGGCTAATTTAGCCTTGCCTTCGAAGTGACCGTGGAACTGAACGTCGCTTGATATGTCGACTCGAAGTATTCCAATACTGGCTGTGGCTTTCAGGGAAGTTTTTTTTTAAAACGAGGTGATATCGACCCCACTCCTAAGCTACTGAAAGTTATGCTTTAATTTCTGACACTCGTTGACGCGTTCCCGAGAAATTCTGCTGCGGCCAGAGTATAAAGCATCGCCTGTGCTGTCATCCGCATAACAATGAATGCTGCTCGATCGCAACATGCCATGAATGTGCAGAAGAAACAGCGTAGGCGATAGCACACAACCTTGAGGAACACCAGCATTGACGAGTTTAAGGTCAGAGCATGCGCCATCAACAACGATCTTGATACTCATCGGAGTATCACCGTCACCGTCTCACGACCGAGTCTCACCGTCAGAAAACTGGTGATCCATTTGCACAATTTCCCAGGAAGCCCATAAGATGTAAATTTGGAAAGTGCCTTTTGCCATACTCATCGAAGGCCTTCGCTATGTCCAAACTAACTGCCAATGTCTCTCCCTTATTCTCGACTGCCTCCGCACATCGATGTGTTAAGTAAACCAGAAGATCACTAGCTGAGTGTCCGCGACGTAAACCGTACTAGCGGTCATTAATCTAGATACCTCTTTTTAGTAATAAGGATATCTGAGCTATCGTGCGGATGGACGGACGGACATACCGAAACTATAAGGGTTCCTAGTTTATTTCGGAACCCTAAAAATCAATATGATGCAATTTTACCAAGTGCGGTCGATGGAATGTATAAATTATATGTAGTTGTTGTTAATACTAGCCTTAAAAGCTCTTCAAAGCTTTAAGATAGGAAGCACTTTAGGCAGCTAGCTTTGACTTGGATATTTCTGGTGGCGTTTGTACTGATCGAGAACAATTAAGAGTTTAGTGCCTGTAGAATACCAACTTAACCTGTATTACTGAGATTCCTCTCTTTCTAATTAGGTATATTTTCAACATTTATAAGTAATTAGTTTTGCTAACACCCGCTTCATATGTAAGCTCTGGTATTGCGGATGCTCAAGGGCGGTATCAGGTGCAGTTTCTGCTCGTTTATCCCCTCTTCTATAAAAAAAGCATTTAGAGCCAGGTATCATGTTAATTCGATAAAGTTGCCGTAAATAGTCGATTGTTGTGTTCGCGTTAGGTGTGCACGGCCCTGGTGCGCGCACTGTACGGACGGGACGCGCGGTTAAGGTTCTGCGGCGGCGCTTCGTGGGCGGCAGGCGGCGCGCCGCCGCTGTCGGCGGACGCGGCCGCCGCGCTGGCCGCCGCGCCGCGCCGCCGGGGCCGCCACCCGCCGCTCCGCGCGCCCGTGCTGCCGCCGCTCACAGGTGTGTACTGAGACAGTGGGCCGCTGTCGGTGACGCGGCCGCCGCGCTGGCCGCCGCGCCGCGCCGCCGGGGCCGCCACCCGCCGCTCCGCGCGCCCGTGCTGCCGCCGCTCACAGGTGTGTACTGAGACAGTGGGCCGCTGTCGGTGACGCGGCCGCCGCGCTGGCCGCCGCGCCGCGCCGCCGGGGCCGCCACCCGCCGCTCCGCGCGCCCGTGCTGCCGCCGCTCACAGGTGTGTACTGAGACAGTGGGCCGCTGTCGGTGACGCGGCCGCCGCGCTGGCCGCCGCGCCGCGCCGCCGGGGCCGCCACCCGCCGCTCCGCGCAATGAAATTTAAACAATAAAATTGAATCAAAATTGTGAAAAATGTGTGTATGTTAATGTATACACAAGTTTACTTAATAATATATATTTTTATGATATAATATTGTGTGTAACCTATTCTGTAAAAATGTGCCACCGCAAATGCACTGAATGACACTTTTATTTTCTGTACATGCATTTTCATAAATGAAGTTACGCTTGCGAATTCGGTTAAAAATTAAGTCAATACACAGGTTTCATTTTATACAGACAATGTGTAAAAGAGTGCCTGTGCTCTGTACAAACTAATAAAAATCAAAAAACAGTAGCAATCGTGGGACTGCCGATAGAAGTGAAAACGGAACTATTAAGTTGAGAGTAATTAAAACTATATGCAAAACATAGCTATAGATATACTATTATCATTAGCATGTCGGTGACGCGAACCGAGGATTTTACCCTCTACCAAAACGCTCAACGCGCCTAAAGAAGTTTTCACTTCAATAACTGGTTAACTAAACTTTAATATAAGCCACAACCTATATAAACCTATTTTCCATTATCTTAATTCTTTCTGTTAGAGAGCCTGAATTAGTTTTCAATGCATTGTTTGTTAAATTTTGACGTGATACTACATTTTTAATTAGACTTTTATTTGATTAAATTTATTGTGTGAAAACACTTGCTGAAATTACAATCTAAATAAATGCTTAAGTTAAAAACGCCTGTTAAAAAGCATATCTATCTGCGATGTAATCGAACTTCTACATTCTTAATTTTTACATGATTTGTTTTTACATGAATAGTATCAAAGTTTTCGAAATATACGCTTTATTTTATTACTTAAATATCCATCCATCCATGTTTATCTTTTTTCAGACGAAGGTCCACCATTAACAATCAAAGAGCTTAGAACAGTTACAATATTAAGAGAAATACCGTTCGTCGTCCCTTTTGCAACTCGAGTTTTAATATTTCAAGGACTTTTGATTAGGTAAGTATTTTTGAAATCATTGTATTTATGTGTAAATAAGAGTGTTATGGAGAACATGTGGGATAATATTTGTAGATTGCCGTCTTAAAACTACAATAAATGAAAAGTTAAAAAGGTGTTTCTATATATATAAAAGAAAGTCGTGTTAGTTACTTCACTTATAACTCAAGAACGGCTGAACCGATTTAGCTGAAAATTGGCAGGGAGGTAGTTTAGAGCCAGGAGAAGGACATAGGATATTTTAGAATTTTTTCCACGCGAACGAAGTCGCGGGCACAGCTAGTTTGTAATAATAAGAAAGGTTGTTTCCTTAGTTCGGACCTTTAGATAATATGACAGATGAAAAACTGACAAAATCCGATGAATAATGAGAATGTGAATAAAGATAGGTACTGAGGAAGGTTAACGTACCATGATATACATAAATTGAATGAATGCAGTCCAAACAAATGATGTTGTCTCTAATATGGCATATTTGTATGAATAAAGTTATAAATATATAGATGAATCAAGGCAAATCTGCCTGATGCACTATTCATTTACCCCTTAAGGCATTTTTTGTGTATTTACATCTACGTGTTGGTTCAGATCTCATAAAAATTGGTTATCTATCTACTTTTTAAAGGAAAGTAGGCAAAATTATCATTCTTTGAAGTTCTAATGCTCCAATACGTATTGTTCTGGAAAATAACACGCTTGCAATTAGTTCCGTAGAATGGTTTTGTAAAAAATGATCTTGGAATCGCACCATAGTAAACTACTAGACGTAGAGATAACGTTTTCAGTTTTGTTGTGATATCTAATTCAGTGATTGGAATCCAAACTCGTGCTCGAAAATGGCTTGTCTAAAAAAATTATGCATAGAAGAAATCACGGTCCACATATAGTTAAAACATAAATTCATTTCGTCTGCACATATAATTTTTAATTAAGGTTACAGTAATAAAAAATATAAGGGACTGTTAAATTTTTTATTTAAAATACCAAATCAATCAAGCGGATTATGCAGAATTAACCGGATATTACTACACATTCCAGTTTACCACGACTTGTCAGTGTTACGATTGGCAAATTGGGTGGTAATGTCCATCGCTGCATTTACTGACACTAGATTCTGTGTTGCTATTGAAGTTTTAGTTTCTGGGGTCATCCCAAAAACTTGTTTTTCAATTATTTTATCTTCTTTTACAGAGAGAAGCACGAACATTGGTACGAAATGACCAATTTTAATGAAGGTCCGTCTATAAACATTAGTGTTAGACGTACCCATTTATACGAAGATGCTTTTGATAAATTGAGTCCCGACAATGGTATGTATTGAAAATTATAGTAGCGGTAACAGATAGTGTAAGATACGTCTATTTTAATATTTGTGGATTTAATGAGTATATTATCTGTGTCACAGAGCCAGATCTTAAGTTGAAGCTTCGTGTTCAGTTAATAAATCAAGCCGGCGCTGAAGAACCAGGAGTCGATGGCGGAGGCCTGTTTAGAGAATTTCTGTCGGAGCTACTTAAGTAAGTAACTAAAATAAGCATGGACATGGTTGCTGCTTATAAATCATTTTCATTGGATGAAATGAAACAAAAAAACACAATCCGAACCACTTTTTAAAACTGACTGCTATTTGCCAATACATCCTTATTTATACTCAAGGTAACGTTCGATCATATTTCCGAAAGTTCCGAAAATAACGCATAAACAATGTAAATGAATACAAGTCATAGTACACGCTATTTTCACCCTTGTGCCATATGCGAGAAGATCAATTATGGCAAAGCAGGGTAACGACGGCTGTTATTTATCGATAGAAGTAGCTATCTCTTTCTTTTATTTGTATATTTTTCCAGTGTTCTCCTTTTTCACTTATCATTATAATCATACAAAATTAGACGTGACATCGCAAATAATATATTATTTATTCCTGACCAAACTATTTTTGCAAGAGGGTTAAAAGAGTTCAATATCGTCTCATCAGGTTTGATTTCATGGCCATACTTATTCCTGTCATATTTTGTCGGTCGTCGGCTTGTCGCTGTCGTGTTTTATTGTGAGGGTAAGGTAGCCGGAAAACTAAAGAAAATAAGATTATATTTCTGCCGCACGAACAGCAATGCATTGGATTAATATATGTCAATAGCTTACATGTGTTTATTGTGTTTAATAATAAAATTTCACCCGGTGGCGACAACAGAAAGTATGAACTGCAAAATTTTTTTTAACTCCTTTCTATTTTAGAGGCTCATTTGAAGCAAATTCTAATTGATTGTGTTTATAACTTACCTTTATCGTTTCTCGTATATTAAAGACATTTTAATGTTTCAAAATACTAATAATAGTTTTTTAAATCTAGATCTGCATTTGATCCAAACCGAGGCTTGTTTCGACTCACCAAAGACAATATGTTGTACCCGAACCCAGGGGTACATTTACTGTATGATGACTTTCCGATGCATTACTATTTTATTGGGAGGATGTTAGGAAAGGTATGTACATATACTGTTTTTAATAGAAAAAAAAAACCATAAATGAAAGTATAATTTGTATTGTATTTCTCATCTTTACTTTTTGTTTACATCTATAATCTAAATATTACAGCCGTTGGCTAACATTTCTAAAGTAAAATTTACTCAATATCTTAGTCGAATTTCATCATGTGAAACGAAGCAAAGTTACACGCGATTTAATTGCAAGTGCTAGTAAATTTGCAGGCAGCTAAATGTTGACATATAATTTCCTTTCAGGCGTTATACGAAAATCTTTTAGTGGAGCTTCCCTTAGCAGAATTTTTCCTAGCAAAACTGTGTTCAACAAGAGAGCCGGATGTTCACGCGTTGGCCTCACTAGACCCCGCTTTATACAGAGGACTTCTAATGTTGAAGTCGCATCGGAGACAGGACGTTCCGGACTTAGGATTAGATTTTACAATAGTTAGCGATGAATTAGGCGAACAAAGGGTGAGTGACTTTTTTAATTATGATCTTTATGTATCCTCATATAATTTAAATATATTAAAACTGCAACAATCGATTTCGTGTCCCTTTTTTATCCCTGGAACTCGTGAATGTGATTTATTTGGAACCAATCGGTTTTTGTTTTGAAGGAAATTAATACTTCCCGTATTAATTTCTTTCGAAACAAAAATCGAATATTCTAAATCGATTAATAAAACGATTGAGTTCATCTCAAAGCTAAAAATAATAAAATACAACCGAATTAAGAAGCCCCTCCTTAGGAAATCGATGAGAAATAACCGTTACAACGCAAAGTATATCACGCGTGCGACGCAGTGTTTAATAAACGATGTTTACACAAACACAAGAGCTCTAAATATTAAAAATATACTTTATGAGTATTCATTTTGAAACGTTCAGGACAGTGACTATAATGTTGAGTTTATAGATATTATCATCTTTATAAATACCATTAGAAGAATTTGTTATATTGATTGACGATTTTTAAAGGCTATAATGATAAACTATAGAGTTTCTAACTTTCCATGTTGTTTAGTATTGCTGCTCGGCCACTTCACATAAACCTTACAAGGGTGTATGAATTAGTTACGGTTGTCAGTACTGAAAACTTTCTTGTCTGAGTGCAAACAGTAACATTCTTAAAAACTACGTCACAAAAATTATACTTGAATATATTGAAACATTTCAGGATGATTTATGATGGATGATTCACATTTATTTATGAAAGCACCCTGAAGTAAAAAATATTTTTTTAATAATTTTAGATAGAAGAATTAAAACCCGGTGGTGCCAACATTCCTGTAACAGCAGAAAATAGAATAGAGTACATTCACTTAGTAGCAGATTATAAATTAAATAGGTAAGTGCAATTTTTATATCATTATAAAGCAAACAGCTTTTGGTTATCTTTCATTAATAGTTTTGTATACGAAACTGCTACACTACTCAAGGCGCAATAAAATAATATCTATTTAAATATTTTACACGTGTTGGTCGAAATTCATTTGAATATTAAATATTCTTTGGCAGGCATCATTCCTAGTGACTTACTGGGTAAAATACTAAATATGGTGTGAGCAGCATGGAAGAAATTTAAAATTAAAGTTTAATTCTTTTCCAAAATTAAAAATGTTGAAGGTGAGACATTTTTATAACACTGGTTGTGCGTGCTATTGTTCTTCAGCGTAAACTAACAGCTTTGCTCTTGCTTTTTTCTATTGCGTTCACACACTTCGCTGCTCGGGGCAAACGGAACAAGAATCTTAAGGCACCCCCAGGGTTCCACACTCCACATGGACTTTATTAATATATATATATATATATATATATATATATATATATATATATATATATATATATATATATATATATATATATATATATATATATATATACCATATACCATACTACCATCTTGAGACAGCTAAGCTGGCTTTGTCCTTTTTAACTGAGACGCAGATATCTTCTCCAGCTGATACCTTATATCTCACCTACCCAGGGTACAAATTTGAGCATTCATTTTTACTCCGGCGGGAGTTTGTGCTTATGTCAAAGAGGATATCTGTTTTTGATGTCTCAGCAGCCTTGAAGACAAGGATCTATCTATTCTCTGGGTACGTGTAGACTGCAACAACAATTCCCGCTTCTATGCGTGCCTTTACAGGTCCCACAGTGGAAATGTCGAATCAGACCGACTCATTGAGCATATCCAGATTGCAACAGATCCGTGCTGCAGCAGGTCCCATTCGCAGAGATCGTGATCATCGGTGATTTCAACGCCCACCATGCTGAATGGCTCCGTCCACGTACCACCAATCATTGGGGATCTGTTCACGATTTTGCCTTAGTGTATGGGCTAACAAAGCTGGTTACTTCGCCTACGCGTGTTCCAGTTCCTTCCTTCCTTGTTAGACCTTCTGCTGACCTCACATCCGAATAGTTATCAGATTTCTGTAGACGCTCTACTTGGTTCATCGGAGCTCTTCCTAATTCGCGGCTAAGTGCCGGTTTCGCGCTTATCACGGTCAGCAGATATACGGGATGCGATCTTTTTTGCATCCTACCCATGAGGGCTTGTGTGCTTCTCGCCGGAAAATCCAGATGTTGTTGCTGACTGTGTCGCTGATGTGGTGCTGAAGAGAATGGAACTTTACATTTCGTTTTTTGCTGTACCCGTTGGTGGCATGTCACATCCTTGGTTTGGTCGCAATTGTAAAACGGCTTCACTCCGAAAGCAGGAATGCTGCCTGGACCACGGCATCGGCATCGCAGAATGTAAATACCAGCGCATTCAGAAAAGAGTAGTTATGTCTCTAGGTATTTTAAAAGAGAAATATCGCTAAGGTAAAATTAGAGGTACATTGGCAGAATTGGCGGGAGGCTAGTTCGCCTGCCTTCGGGAATCCATGCGTTCTGGTCTCTAGCCATAGTTGTCCAAGGGAATTTATTTCTGCCCTCCTTTCTATTTTCATTTCAGGCTATTTTCAGTCCATGAGGGGTCGACTGGTCACGTTTCCGCTCCTTCTTGCATGTCAGGGTGGGAGGGCTAAAAGAGCACAGATCCGCCAGGGCGTGTTGTAGCGCGCTGTACGACCTCATCCAAACGGTAGCTCAGGAAGCTGTTGGTATGGTTCAAAATAAAAAAGGGGTTACCCATTCTGGACAGCGAAATTTGATTGTTTGAGGAGAGTTCAAGGTAAAGATAGGAAGGTTTGGCAACGTATGCGGTGTACTGGCGGGGACGTTGAGGAATTAGCGCGCAATTAATATCGTAAATCAAAGGCAAAGTACAGACAGGCTATACGGGATGCGCACAAAGCATATATTGAGTCAATGGCGGATTCCGGTAACACGGATCCATGGAGTGCGGCTTACAAGTCGGTAGCTTCCCAGCTACCGACTTGTAAGCCGCATCCCGTTTAAAACATTACGCGGGGACGCACAATCTCTTGTACGTCCCCGCGTAATGTCTTAAACGGGATCAAACTAGTGGAAGGACATACGGGAGATATCTTCTCTACGATGGAAGGTCTGCTAGTAGCTCTTTGTCCGGATGACAACGTTGCTTCCGACATAGAGTACCACAGGACGATAAGGTTGGCATACCACAGGACGATAAGGTCTGCATATATTCCCTTGGGAGAGGATAATACCATTGACATTAACAAGGTGGGTCGGATAATCCGAAATTTGTCAAACAAGCGCCGGGGCTAGACGGTATTAAAGAGAGGATAATGAAAAAAGCATTTAAAGCGGTAGGAACAGATAGATGGAGCATATGAGGCTTGCTTTTGAGAAGGGGTATTTCCGGATATTTGGAAGCGAGGAAAGCTTGTAGTAACTACCGAAGGGAAACGATTGACCGTTAATGGACCCCAAAGCATGCAAGCAAGAAAGCAACGGCCAATCACTCTTTTGCCTGTCATGGGGAAGTTTTAGAAAGGCTTATGATACGAGTCCGCACTTAGCGTTTTCGGACGGGTTTCAGACAGACAACATGTGTTCGTCAGTGGTAGGTCTACTACTTCTGCGCTCAACGCAATATTGGAAAAGGCACATATCTTAGGGACAACCGATGTTCCCGTAATCTTTCTTGACATCTCGGGAGCCTTCGATAACTCTTCGTGGCTGATGATAATGTTAAAGGTGAAGAAGAGAGCCTGCCCGCCAAATATATATAAAATATTGACTAGTTATTTCACGCAACAGAAGGTGGGAATGTTTGTTGGCAATGTTTGTTGGCAATCAAGCGGTGCGGCGGAAGATCCCAGATGGGTCTCCTGATAAAAAGAGTTAACCATCGCCTATACACACCAGAGTTGTTAATGGTGCGTTGCTATCTTGTGGCGAGGTCTAATGCCACATGCATAACTTTACCAGCTACCTTACCCTTCAAACCTTAACATGACAGTGACAAGCACTGACGCTATGGCGGCAGGAATAGGTAAGGTGGTGGTTCCAGAGCCAGTCGACACAATGCAGTTCTCTACCACCTAGTAGCCACGATGGTAGTGACTCGCATAACCAATCGATCGCCTATTATAAACTGCCTGGCAGAATGGCAGTTGGCCTATTCTTCTTTAAAGAATAGGCCAACCTGGGGCCAAAACAAGGCAAAAAACTTTTGAAAACTTGATTCCATTTTGATTTTTGAAACGGCACTAGACGCAGTTATTCAAGTTCTAAAATATTGTTAGAATTAAAAAATTTATTGGTTGAAAAATCTAAAGTATGTCAAAAAACTTTTTTTCAAATTTTTTTGTCAACGATAACTCCCGAACGGATAAACCGATTTTCATGCGATTTGCGGCATTGAACGCAGTTTTGTAAGGATGATTAAAATATGTAATCGATCGGTACAATTATTTGAAAGTTTTTATTATAAAACATTGTTTTTTTTTTAGATTCTCAGGAAGTCCAAGTTTGGCGGATCTCATCGAGTGCCATTAATCACGTTTTAGTTGGCCAAGTCGTTCAAAAGTTATGAGTTGATTTGAAAGTTATATTTGAGTTGATGAGTTATAAAACAATTTTGATGCTATTTGCTGCATTGCACGGAGTTTTAAAAAACAAATCTGATTAGATTTTGTAATCAATCGGTATAATAATTGTTGAGATGTTTTTAAAATTTCTCAAAATCTCCTGGGTCAAATCGGTTCAAGTTTTCAGAAAAGTCTAAGTTTAGCTTAATCGAATGCCATCAACCACGTTTAAATCGGTCAAGCCGTTCAAAAGTCATGAGATACATACATACAGACATACTAACGTCATCATGAAAATAGTCGGAAAAGGTTCACAGAATCTCAAAACGTGGAGTGAAAACTCGAGTTTGGAAAATCGGGGCAAAATCAGTATCTTGCTTATCTACATACCCGGTGGAAAGTGGACGAAACAAAAATGAATTTAAATAAGTGATGTGTGTGTTCAGGCAAATTCGTGCGCAGTGCGCGGCGTTCAAGCGCGGGCTGACATCGGTGGTGGCGGCGGAGTGGCTGCGCATGTTTTCGTGCCGCGAGCTTCAGCTGCTGGTGGCCGGCGCAGAGACACCCGTCGACCTCGCCGACCTGCGCGCGCACACGCACTACGCCGGTACACACCACACACTCGCACCTCACTACCCTGTGTCTACACCCCGCGCATGTCTCGTGCCGCGAGCTTCAGCTGCTGGTGGCCGGCGCAGAGACACCCGTCGACCTCGCCGACCTGCGCGCGCACACGCACTACGCCGGTACACACCACACACTCGCACCTCACTACCCTGTGTCTACACCCCGCGCATGTCTCGTGCCGCGAGCTTCAGCTGCTGGTGGCCGGCGCAGAGACACCCGTCGACCTCGCCGACCTGCGCGCGCACACGCACTACGCCGGTACACACCACACACTCGCACCTCACTACCCTGTGTCTACACCCCGCGCATGTCTCGTGCCGCGAGCTTCAGCTGCTGGTGGCCGGCGCAGAGACACCCGTCGACCTCGCCGACCTGCGCGCGCACACGCACTACGCCGGTACACACCACACACTCGCACCTCACTACCCTGTGTCTACACCCCGCGCATGTCTCGTGCCGCGAGCTTCAGCTGCTGGTGGCCGGCGCAGAGACACCCGTCGACCTCGCCGACCTGCGCGCGCACACGCACTACGCCGGTACACACCACACACTCGCACCTCACTACCCTGTGTCTACACCCCGCGCATGTCTCGTGCCGCGAGCTTCAGCTGCTGGTGGCCGGCGCAGAGACACCCGTCGACCTCGCCGACCTGCGCGCGCACACGCACTACGCCGGTACACACCACACACTCGCACCTCACTACCCTGTGTCTACACCCCGCGCATGTCTCGTGCCGCGAGCTTCAGCTGCTGGTGGCCGGCGCAGAGACACCCGTCGACCTCGCCGACCTGCGCGCGCACACGCACTACGCCGGTACACACCACACACTCGCACCTCACTACCCTGTGTCTACACCCCGCGCATGTCTCGTGCCGCGAGCTTCAGCTGCTGGTGGCCGGCGCAGAGACACCCGTCGACCTCGCCGACCTGCGCGCGCACACGCACTACGCCGGTACACACCACACACTCGCACCTCACTACCCTGTGTCTACACCCCGCGCATGTCTCGTGCCGCGAGCTTCAGCTGCTGGTGGCCGGCGCAGAGACACCCGTCGACCTCGCCGACCTGCGCGCGCACACGCACTACGCCGGTACACACCACACACTCGCACCTCACTACCCTGTGTCTACACCCCGCGCATGTCTCGTGCCGCGAGCTTCAGCTGCTGGTGGCCGGCGCAGAGACACCCGTCGACCTCGCCGACCTGCGCGCGCACACGCACTACGCCGGTACACACCACACACTCGCACCTCACTACCCTGTGTCTACACCCCGCGCATGTCTCGTGCCGCGAGCTTCAGCTGCTGGTGGCCGGCGCAGAGACACCCGTCGACCTCGCCGACCTGCGCGCGCACACGCACTACGCCGGTACACACCACACACTCGCACCTCAC
This sequence comes from Apodemia mormo, assembly GCA_036924255.1. Lineage (NCBI taxonomy): Eukaryota > Metazoa > Arthropoda > Insecta > Lepidoptera > Riodinidae > Apodemia > Apodemia mormo. Next base: position 36,353,454 of record JAUPFN010000002.1, read on the forward strand.
TACCCTGTGTCTACACCCCGCGCATGTCTCGTGCCGCGAGCTTCAGCTGCTGGTGGCCGGCGCAGAGACACCCGTCGACCTCGCCGACCTGCGCGCGCACACGCACTACGCCGGTACACACCACACACTCGCACCTCACTACCCTGTGTCTACACCCCGCGCATGTCTCGTGCCGCGAGCTTCAGCTGCTGGTGGCCGGCGCAGAGACACCCGTCGACCTCGCCGACCTGCGCGCGCACACGCACTACGCCGGTACACACCACACACTCGCACCTCACTACCCTGTGTCTACACCCCGCGCATGTCTCGTGCCGCGAGCTTCAGCTGCTGGTGGCCGGCGCAGAGACACCCGTCGACCTCGCCGACCTGCGCGCGCACACGCACTACGCCGGTACACACCACACACTCGCACCTCACTACCCTGTGTCTACACCCCGCGCATGTCTCGTGCCGCGAGCTTCAGCTGCTGGTGGCCGGCGCAGAGACACCCGTCGACCTCGCCGACCTGCGCGCGCACACGCACTACGCCGGTACACACCACACACTCGCACCTCACTACCCTGTGTCTACACCCCGCGCATGTCTCGTGCTGCGAGCTGCAGCTGCCGGTGGCCGGCTATAATCTGATGTTTTTGAACCAGTTTGCTTTTTTGTTTTGTAGGAGGTTTCACCGCGACTCACCCAACAGTACAGTGCTTTTGGAAGGTAGTGGAGAACTTCACAGATGACCAACGACGACAACTATTAAAATTTGTAACGAGTTGTTCCAGACCACCTCTATTAGGATTTAAGGTACACCAAAATAATTTTAGCTAATACTATTTATTACAACTTTATCTGCGTGACATACAGAAATTGGAAATTCATTTTTGAATCAAACTTTCTAAAAGTTATTTTGACGCGTTAACAAATTTTATTTAATAACGGATCAGAAACGACTCCAACGATTTTCATGAAATTTAGGATGCAGGGGGTTACGTAAACGATAAAACTGATGTAGTTAAATTTCATTTTAAAAAATACGAAAAAGAAAAAATCATGTATCAGGCATATTTCGATCATGCTCATTTGAAAAAACCGCAGCACTCTAGAAAAAGTATCTTATCGCGATCAATTGTTAAATTATTTTCCCGATATTTTGGCGTTGTTACAAGCACCACGATTACGGAGGAAATTATGTATTGCGGGTAGTTAATATATTATGAGCAGACAAGCCTATCAACCGTGTTTCTTATTCTTTTGCTCGTACTACCGGGTCTCGCACGAATGTCACCTCCACAATACACATTAACCACATCATTACGATTACTTGGGCATATTGATTGTCCTTTGTTCTTCATAGCACTGATCACTAGATTCCACGGAACGAATAATGCAAACCCTTAAAAAAAAACAAGTAATTTGGATGCTTGTTGATTTTAAATGTTTTTTTTACACGCCACTGAATGACGTAATGTTTTGTCGATAATGTGCCTAGGTAATTCAATTCAGTGAAGTGGCCCTTACATCCAGTAAATGTTAGCAATTGCTAACTTTTTCATATAATTCTTCTTGACTGCCTTGATATGCCCCCTGAGTCGGCAGCATATAATTCTTATTGCCCGAGTGATGTAAGATCTCCCTGCTACAATCTAATTTGAAGGCCCCTGGAATAGTGATGGGACTCGAGCCGTGTTTCACTTGAGTTACTCGAATAGCTTTTATTCTATTCGCACTCAAGTAAAATATATGATAACTTGGATTACGAGTGACTCGAGTCAACTCGAATGATTCGGACCACTTGAGTGGCCTGTACCGACTGGGGTGAGAAATTCAAGTTATGACAGGTTTATACAGGTTTAGGCGATGAAATTCAGTGCAAATCTGTGCAGGACGACGACTAATATAGTAAAATATTTCATTATTTTTATGTTGTTAAAGTAATGCGAAAGCCTATAAAGAATTTATGTTAGAAATAGGTACCTACTATAGACTATTTATTTTTCAATTTATGTAATAATATATTTTAATAGCGACTATAAGCCATATAAAAGACAGTAAAAATTATAGATTTTGTTTAGTTGATTCATAATATTTTACTTAGTTTCGTATTTTATTTGATATAAAATAATCACATCTTTACTGCAGAATCATAATATCCTTCAGTGGAGTGAAAAAAAAGACACTTGAGTCTCATCTTCACTCGAGTGCCTCGGTTTTGACTGGCGAGTGACTCAAGTAAAAAATAGTCGCTCGAGTCCCATCACTACCCTGGAAGAATGAGTTATAGTGTAGACACCAAAGGTGTTAATTATGCGTTAGAATCAGCGTGGTATTGAAGTAGTGCTACAAGAATAATTAGTATAGTTTCGGTATCTTACTCTACCAAACAGAATTAGTTAATTTTTGAGTTACTAGCTGTACCCGTGACTTCGTCCACGTAGAAAATTTCTAAAATAAAACTCCTTGGGGGTTTACCCGCAAAGTCCCCGTTCCCGTGAGATTTTCTGGATAAAACCTATTCTATGACCTTTCTCGGGTCTCACGCTATCAAATTTCATCCAAATTGGTTCAGTGGTTTAAGCTGAAGAGACAGACAGACAGACAGAGTTACTTTCGCATTTATAATATTAGTATGGATAAAATAAAGTTACAACATCCACCATGTGAATCTTTCGTACCATCTAGTATTTATTAGGTAAGCGAAGAAGCGTTAAGTAAGAATTAGCTGTTTTAATTTTTTAACAAAGGAAAAATATTAGCAGTAGCTTGGCTTGAATCAGCAACTTTCTGTTTCAGCGCAAATTGTAATTCCGCGTGGGATTACTTTTTATTATCTTTAAAAGACATTAACTTTTCTATGATCCGATTTAAAATAAAAGAAGCTCATATTGTGCTCCAAGCAAAAATCTGTCTACTTTTGGAAACTATATTAAAATTCGTTCAGTAATTTTTACAGATGTACGTAAACAAACAGGCAGATATAAATATTTAAATATCGCTGTTTAGCGTTATATAACTTTACATATATTATCTTTCCATCATTTTGGATGACCCAGTGTGGTTACATCATCACCCCTCGGTAGAGGTAGGTTGCCCAGTAGAAATCCGAAAAACTGATAAACTTGAGTATCTGTAAACGTTGTTCGAGTGGTTAGCGATTCTGGCTACGCAATCGACGGGACTCGGGTTCGATTCCCGACGGGACAAGCATTTGTGCGATGAGCATAAATGTTTGTATTTTTGGGTTTCGGTGTTTATTAAATATATTCTAGTATTTACATAATATCTTTTTTTATATCATAAGATAGCAAACAAGCAGATGGGTCTCCTGATGGAAAGAGTCAACCATCGCCTACAGACACCACCAGATGTTAATGGTGCGTTGCTATCTTGTGACGAGGTCTAATGCCACATGCATAAGTTATATCTATTTCTATTTCTTTGCATTAGTATCGTTGACTAACACCCATAACACAAGCAAATAATTTGCTTACTTTGGGGTTAGATCAGTAAGTGTAATTTGTCCTGTGAATATTTATTTATTTATTTAGTACATTAATCCACTCCGCAAGGGAGGCCACAATTGGATAATTTTTGATTAATGTAATTTTTAGGACTTGCAACCACCATTTTGTATACAATCAGCCGGCGCATCGGATCGTCTACCTTCGTCGTCAACGTGTATGAATCTCCTCAAAATACCTGAATTCCATTCGGAGGAAGTGATGGCCGAAAAGTTGTTGTACGCTATACAATCAGGCGCTGGATTCGAACTTAGTTAAGTAAGTATTCTTTGTTTTTCCATTTGAACATATATCTATGTGTTTTTATCAACGTAACATCATATCTTATTATCCTATTACATAAATATATTTTACTTTATATTAATAAAAACGAAAGTATATAAGAGAAGAATAAGAGAAGAATACTACAATAAAAATGAAATAATTTTTAATCCCAACATTTAAGAATAGCTATATTGATTGAGCTGATTTTTGGTGTTTTTTTGTTATTCCGAGTTAGATTAGGTTAAGTTAGAATAACGCGAAAACTTAGTCGAATCATCAGTGCTTTTTTAAAGGAATAAAAATCAATGTATTGAATCTACATACATATAATAAAATCGTAAGAAAGTCAAAACTGTGAGGATGGAATTTCAAATTTTGACGCGATGTCCGATGATGGAATTCGGCGGCAGGAATTAATCCAAATAACTCGTCGGAACACTCCCCATGAAAGATACGATAGAAGACACAGAGTGAACCAACATCTCTGCGCAATGCAAAAGAGTCGAGCCGTTTCGAAATAGCCAGGTCGTCAACGATTCGAACCGCTCTACGCTGAATGCGATCAAGAGGAAGGAGCTGGTACTGAGGAGCTCCGGCCCAGAGATGAGAACAGTACTCCATGTGGAGCCGAATTTGAGCCTTATAAAGTTGAAGGCGATGGGCCGGCAAGAAGTACTGTCTCGCTCTGCTGAGCACACCGAGCTTTTTGGAGGCTAGTTTAGCCTTACCTTCCAAATGACCTCGAAACTGAACGTAATTCGATATGTCGACTCCCAGAATCCCGATACTAGCTGAGGTTGTCAGGAGAGTAAATAATTTTTAATAGATAGATTGATTCTTGAGGAAGGTTTTAGTATATAAACCTTTCCGATATTCCCACGGGAACAAAAGCTACGCGGGTGAAACCGCGGGCAGGTCGCTAGTACTCTTATAAGTATGATAAACGATGTAAATGAAGCGATGATACCAAAGCCAGGGTCGGATTTACCGTTAGCCAGGGTCGGAGTTATCGTTAAAATGCCGCCCTATTGTATATATTTAATATATTAAAATATAGAAACAATGTATTTTAAAGGTAATAAAAATTTCCTTTTTTCATAAAAGAAGGCTAAACAAGTAATAGGTTCAGCTAATGCTAAGGGTTCGCTATTGCCCACAGACATGTACGTTAGTTATTAATTTCTTAAAAAATGCAAATACTAACTAAAGTCAATACTGCTACCTAATAGAGCAGTATACTGGAGACTAACAGTAGTCAATCTACATTCATGTGATATTTGAGCAACGAACACGTAGACACATTATTCGAGCAACGCACACATAGACACATCTCACGGACGCGATATCTCGGAATGGTTCGGTACAGTTTGTTCCGCACCAGTCCGAGATATCGCGTCCGTGAGGGGTATCTATGTGTGCTATGCTCGAATATTACTTGTATGTAACATTGACTTCTGCTAGTCTCTAAGTATTCTGTGCTAATAGTCAGCGGTGACACGTTTCGTCTAAAAGTAAAGCAGACGGTCTATTTTTCAAAATGGACTTAGCTCTATATTAAGTTAAATAACTTGACGTATGTATTAAAAGTTTTCTTTTTTTCAGATTCATTTTTCGCATCACCTGCGAGGGCTCAATGAATTTTAATAACAAGTAGATATTTTTCCACTGGTGTATTTATACTGTTAGATTTGTGATAAATTTGTCCTGTAGCATAGAAATTCTGTAAATATCTGTTATTCTAAATCGTTGTTATATCATGAATTTTAATTTATTTCGTCGACACAAACAATTTGTGAATAAAAAATAATGATTTTAACTTGTATATTGAGCAGCCTTTTATTTCACACTTATTTATATCCTGTTATTAGTTTCATTGACTCTTTTAGTGCGATACATTGAAATGAAATTATCTTTAATTTAATAATAAGTGAAGGAAAAAATTTGGACCCCTTTTAAGACAATTGCGCGAACGGTGGAGTATCAAATTTGGCACAGTTAAAGTTTACATTGCGGAGGATTACAGAACGTTAATTTGTTTTAATAATATACATTAGGAAATACATGAAATTAAAAAAAATAAACATTACACACACTACATTCATGTGACATACATGATAATACACACACACGTATACTATTTTTCTTGTCAGTTGTTAAACTTAAAAAAGATTTTATTGTTTAGTCTATGGTCGAATTTCGGCCACAGGTGATCGCGAGTATTAAGAGTTTAGTAAATATATTTAATATTGTCTCACATGCGCAGCTGATTGTGTAGGAAGACTTTAATAAACCGAAAAAGAAAGAACAAAATATATTTTTTTAAATCCAATTGAGTATGGTTTAGCATTCGTATATCTTATATATCATTTAATAGTAGTTATTTAAATAGGGCAAAATTTATCTATTTAGTAATAATCACATTCACAAAAATAATCACATAATATGTAATAACATAATATGCAGGTTGAGTGGTAAAATATGTACGGTACATATTGAAGGACACGATGTTAATGGTCATATGTAGTCAATAAAAATATATTAAAAAGACAATATTAAGCTGGTCGTAAGAGGCGCCCGATTGGCTATGCGAGTCACTACCATGGCTACTAGATGGTAGAGTTCTGCATTGTCTCACTCGGGTATGGCACTACTGCCTTACCTATTCCTGCCACAATAGCATCAGTGCTAGTCACTGTCGTGTTCGGGTTTGAAGGGTAAGGTGGCCGGTAAATATAAGCATGTGGCATTAGACCTCACCACAAGATAGCAACGCACCATCAACATAAATATAGAAATAAACAAACAAATCTCGATTAAAGATCGACCAATCAATCAATCAGTCGACCGATCGCTCATAAATAAATAAATAACATAAATAAACAAACAAACAAATCTCGATCAAAATCGATCAATCAATCATGTTGACACCAGTTTTCTGCAGAAATCAAATTGTGTGATTGAAGCAGATGGGTCTCTTTCCATCAGGAGACCCACCTGCTTGTTTGCTATCTTTATTATAAAAACGTCATCGTCGAAATAGTCGGAAAAGGTTCCTAGGACCTCAAAACGTGGAGATCTGGTGAAAACTCGATTTCCGAAAGTCGGGACAAATCAGTAACTTCCACATTGCGCGTATATAACGTAGTGGGAAGAAAATACTACTAAATTAAATTGCCTACACTAATCGCGGTTTAATATTACAAAAGTTAGAGAGACATTTTTTGTAACAAATCATTTCTCAATCTTCTGAATCTAGTTAGAATCTGATTGAGCCATTCTGCGTGTCGCATTGAAAGAGTACAATTACTCGTAGATCAAATTTTGTAAAATATATGATATCGAATTTAAAATGATGTTGATCATCATCCTAAATGTTCGTGGTAGAGCAGAAATAATGTAAACTTGTGTCTTTAAATGGTAGATGTGAAATATTTTATAAATATTTTAAGAATGAGAGGACTTATTTAATAAATTGTGAAATGCCAAACTAAGCTGTTTTCATTGCTTTGTAGTTTTAGACATGTTCTCATGACATGACGTAAACAGGGTTACTTTTAATTTTTATCCGACACGAAAAACAAAACGCATGGATATAATTTCAATTACGCTAAATTCGAACTAAAATATTTTAGTGCCTTCAACCGAATTAAAAGTGGTCGGGAAAAATAGAGCGACAGATTACATAATAGTTACTATCGTAATTATAGGTAAATGTAAAATGATACACTGCCGGCATTACAGAGTTCATTCACAAGACTCTGTACATCGAACTCATGAATTTTGTGGGGTATTTTTAAACGAATATTTTAAATTATCTTAAATAATTTTACAATAACAATTAAAATGCATGTTCAATTCAATATTTTAGTTCCTAATTTGAAAATTTGGCTGGACCTTTAAAAGTAACCCTGTAGATAATAAAATACCAGATGCTATGTAGTTTGTCTCTGTGTAATTGTCACTAATTGTAGCTAATGGTTACAAGGTGGTAGAGTTCGGTATTGTCTCGCTCGGGTCTTGTACCACCGCCTTACTTATTCCTGCCGCAATAACGTCAGTACTTTAAAGGAGAAATTATGGTATTTAATTTGCAAATTTTCCGCGAAATATTATATGGAAGTGCTTTGATGCAACAGAAATGAAAGGTAGTGTAAGGAATAGGGCAAACTTATCGAAAGTCTGAAATTATAGAAAAATACAGCACGTAGTATTGTATACTCTTTGAATACAGCGGCACAATAGTCCACCCACTTCCCCGACACTTTCTTCCACGTCAGAAGCAAAGGCAGTAACACACAAGTTATGTACTCAACGCACGTTTCAATTCGTAACTAATTATTTCTATCGACCAAATTGATGTCTCGTCCAGCTGTTCATCAAAAGCTAGCAAATGCCAAACGTGTCACTGCCATGACGGTAGACCGAGATATTACAACATATTGGAGCTCTGCATATCACCATCGTTTGCTATCACAGCCTTTCCTTTTGTTGCCGGAGTAACGACAGTGTTTTTCGGTTTCCTGTTCCGGTTCGGCGGGTAAGATAGCTGGGGAACTAATACATAATTAACATCTTTGCAGTCTATCGACGATTGTTAACTTTCTCCATCGAGTTAGTTATCTGCTTGCATGCTGTCCTATGACATAAAAAATACTTGAAGGATTCACGACGTGTGCGCTGACTGGTAAATTCAAATCAGCGCCTTCATTTAGCAATTTAAATAACGCGCGTTTCCCTTATTACTCAGTTCCGTCGCATTTTATGAAACAACCCCACATATTGCAGGAATGTGTGAAGATAGATGTTATACATGGGGCACACTAAAAGTTTTGCACTTCTAGCTAATCGGAACTATTTGAATTTCGAATGTTATATTTTTAAAATGTTGCAACCTTCTTAGTAATACAAAAAAAAACAATTGGCGGGAAATGATTTGTCAGTTGTTTTTTATCACACATCAAAGTTCTACGTACTACGCAACGAAAGTGGAATTAAGTCGAAAAGATTTTAGAGCGATGATTTTTTATGATTTTAAAAGTTCTCTTTCTCCGCAAGACTATGCCGCTAATCTTCAAAATGCTTTTGGGAGAGAAGCACCTTGTTTGAGCACCGTGAGGTGATGGTTTTTGAATTTGAGAGAGGTCGAGTTTCTTTACATGACGAATTTCGTGAAGGGCGGCCTTCAACTGCCGTCAACGAAAATAATGTGGCTACTGTTAAGCGGTTAATTGAAGAAAACCCCCGAATTACCTATGACACAATTCGAGGACTATTGGGGATTGGTATGAGCCAAATTCAGAAAATTGTACATGAAGAATTGAAAGTTCGGAAACTTTGTTGTCGTTGGATCCCTCATGCACATGACAGAGGAGCAGAAGCGGGCTCGCGTGGAACGGTGCTCACAGATGCTACTGAAGTACGACCACGGACAGACATTCTAATGCTGTTTATGACATTGTCACAGGAGACGAAACGTGGATTTATTGTTTTGAACTCGAAAAAAAACAGCAATCTTGTGAATGGGTGTTTGAAAATGAGAACAAGCCAACAAAAGTGAGACAGGCGAGAAACGTTGGTAAAAAAATGATCGCGTTTTTTTTCTCAGCTACGGGTCCCATCTGTACAATTCCACTTGAAGATCAAAAGAGTGCTAATGCCGAGTAGTATTTTACCATTTGTTTACCCAGGGTGGTAGGAAAAGTTCGCGAAAGACGACCCAAAAGCCGCATTCTACTACACCGTGATAACGCTTCTTCCCACACGGCCAACAAACCAAATTCATTTTTAGCTTCCGAAAAAGTACATCTCGTCACTCATCCTGCGCATAGCCCCAACCAAGTACCCTGTGATTTCTGTATTTTCCCCAAAATCAAAGATTTGATGAGAGTTTTTACTTTTACCAACTCCGAAGAGGCAGTGATAGCGTTCAATCAGCACGTAGAAAACATGGCTTCAGATCTGTGGTCCTCCTGTTTTAAAAAATGGTTCGATCGCATGAAAAAATGTTTAAAATATAAAGGAGATTATTTTGAAAAGCAATAAACATAATATTTTGGTTATAACATGTTGTTTTTTTAAGTTACGCAAAACGTATAGTGTGACCCTACGTATATTATTAAAATAAAGTTACAAACAAAGAGAATCCTGCATAAAAAGGACGATGATCGGTTGTGAATTGAAATAGAAATATATATATATATATATATATATATATATTTCTATTTCATATATATATATATATATATATATTTCTATTTCAATTCACAACCGATCATCGTCCTTTTTATGCAGGATTCTCTTTGTTTGTAACTTTATTTTAATAATATACGTAGGGTCACATATATATATATATATATATATATATATATATATATATATATATATATATATATATATATATATATATTTATATCAAGGTAGCAAACAAGCAGATGGGTCTCCTGATGGAAAGAGTCAACCATCGCCTATAGACACCAAAGATGTTATTGGTGCGTTGCTAATCTCTTCTTGTGGCGAGGTCTAATGCCACATGCATAAGTTTACCAGCTACCTTACCCTCCAAACCGGAACACGACAGTGACAAGCACTGACGCTATTGCGGCAGGAATAGGTAAGGCGGTGGTACCAGACCCGGGCGAGACAATGCAGAACTCTACCACCTAGTAGTCACGATGGTAGTGACTCGCATAGCCAATCGGTCGCCTTTTACGACCTGCCTGGCAGAACGGCAGTTGGTCTATTCTTCAAAGGAGCCCGGAACCAACACGGGGAAAATAGCTAGTCGTTTAATAAATGACCGAGTTCTGAGGTAGCAAACATTAAGAAAAAAATTTCAGCGGACATAAAAAAACTACTTCATTTTAGGCATTTGGATGATTCTTTAACAATTAAAAAAATTTCAAAATTGATTTTAATGGAAAAAAGTCAAAAACTACTTACCTGATTTAAAAAAGCTTTCTTATATGCAAAACTACATAATTACGTAGCTTATAAGGCTAATTTTTTAACCGGGGCGGGGCTACCTCTGTATCTACCGTATCAATTATACGGGGCCCCGTGTAATTGATACGGCTTTTGCTTACAACCTGTGTAAGCAAAAATTTATAAAAACTTCCCAAATGGCAAAAGTCAAAAAAAGCAATTTCTTTTTGCAAAAAAAGGCAAGGAGAGTGTATTGTGTAATTTAATTTGAATTGTTTGTAAAAATTTTGGGAAAAGTGGCAGATAGATAATTATGATTTATGTTGAATAACTATTTCTTTTAATTTATGCAAACATTTTTATCTTTTGTGAGAAATCTCTACCCTTCAGAAGGGCCCCGAATCAAATTTTTATACGAGCTTCGCCAAGGCAGGCTACGCCATTGTTTTTTACACAACTACACAAAAGGAAGTAACGTTTTTGGGTCATGCGAACAAGCCGCAGGCACCAGCTAGTTTTTGTAATCTTAACAATAGGTAGGGTCTATATACGAATAACAGTTCATAAAAGCAAACAAGCACGTAGATACAGGAAATGCGGTTAGGCTTATCAGTATGTTTAATCGGAATACAGATTATAACCGAGTATATCAACCTCTTATTTAAAGAATGTTCTATGGACCCCGTGTTCCCTTAAGTATCGGTGAAAGTACAAATTGTCTAAATAAAATAGAAATAATCATCTCTACAATTTATTGGTCCGGGCAACTTTTGAAAAATAGACAATCTGCCATTCTGTCAGGCATTTCGTAAAAGGTGATCGATTGGCCAAACGTGCCACTACCGTAACTCTTAGTTTTTTGCACTCTCGTGATTCCCCGTGTCGCTCTAACGTTAGAAACTTGTTGCGTTTTCCTCCTAGTAACTGCGCTGCCTTCTCGTACTCTTTTACGGTACATGCAGTAAATTTGTGGAACTCTCTGCCTAGTGAGATTCGCCTCTGCCAGACTTTTGATTCTTTTAAAAAACGCGTTAAAGAGCATTTACTAGCTGAATTGTAAGATCCCTTATATGGTATGTGTTTTTTTTATTTTATCTTTTTTTATCACCTATATATATTTAGTTTATTTATGTAACCATAATATTCTTTTGTACTCCAAGTCTACTCATTTGTTTTTTTATCTCCTTTTTCGGGTTGGCTGGAAGAATTCTCTTTAAGTAGAGATAAGCTCGCCCATTGTCTTATTCTCTGTGTACAATAAAGTATTAAATAAATAAATTAATATTCGATTAAATCTGCCTATCCCGCAAGATAATCAGTGTGATGGTATTATTCTAATAATAAAAAACTGTCACATATATCAATAATGTTCGTCCGAGACACGGGGTTTTTAACATACAAATTTCAGATTTGAGCTGCTATTGAGATTCAAGTTTCCGGTGATAGTCCCATAAAAACCTCAATTTATTCTCGTCCTTGGGGTGTACCCGGGACCTCATGAGATAAACTGAATAGGCTTAACCAGGGGTCGCCAAATGGCGGACTGCGGGCCGCATCCGGACCGCCGACCCATTTTGTGCGGACTGCGAGAACACAGCAACTTGCACTATAGGCTACTTCCGATATAAATAACTTCCGTGGCGCAAAAAGATTGACGCGAGCTGTACGTAATTGTTTTCGGAAGTGAAAAAAAGCTACTCTGCAGATGGAAATGATCGATTTCCAAGAAAACACAGTTTTAACACACAAACATGCGGAAGTTTCCAGTGAAGAGTTCTGGATAAAATTTGTGTGTGGTAATAAATATCCAGAATTACAAAAATTAACTTTGAACCTTCTTACTTTGTTTGGATCGACATATATTTGTGAATCAGCATTTTCGAAAATGAAGTTAATTAAGAGTAAATTTCGATCTCGAATTACTACTGAACATCTCCAGGATTTAATGTCATAGCTTGCACCAATTTTACTCCAAACTTCAGACAGATAATTCGCAACAAAAAAGTCATTTTTCGCATTGATATCTATGCAACAGGATACCTTTGTTATTTCTTTAGTTACATTTGTTTAATAAATATTTTTATCTTATAAATAAAATGTGCGAACCATAATGGTCATTTCATTTCTTAAAATGGATCCCGAGCGAAACTAACTGGTGACCCGTGGGTTAAACAGTAGTCATATGTATATGGCCAACTCTACCACTGTGCGCGCTCATTGGTCAATTCCAAAGAACAAATATTAATTTAATTCAATAGCGCGCGCTTCCCCCGACTTCCAGTTACTTCCTCGTTTTGTTGTGGGAAGAAAGTGAAAAATTTTGAAGGAAAGCCAAAGGAAAGATGTTGGCGTTGCACATAAAAAAACTAACACATTTTTATACTATAAGACAGTAAACAAGCTCTCCTGATGGAAACAGACAACCAAAGAGTATGTAATGTATTTATGGAGACAACCATCGCCTACATTAGACACCAACGATGTTAATGGTGCGTTGCTATTCGTGTGGCGAGGTGTTAATACCACTTGCATAAGTTTGCCCTTCAAACCAGAATACGACAACGACAAGCACTGTTGACCACTGACGCTATTGACGCACATGTGAAAATTATGATTGTATTTACTATTTAATATACAGGTGCAGTATGCCTTTCTAATGTTAAGGCTAGTTTTCGTGAGCTCCATCAAGGTAACACTGTCAAATCAGCAAAGTTTAATAAAAACTTATGCATAGTTTGTAGCTTTTTTGTTGCTATTTAGTTGCTGTAACCGTGATTTTGTTGCTTGAGCCGTTCGCGAAAAATCTATATCACTGCTAAATTCATATAAAGCTAGCATAAAATTTTGCGTCAAATCAGCAAAGTTCAATAAAAACTTATGCACAATTTGTAGCTTTTTGTTGCTATTTAATTGCTAAACACACGGTTTCGTTGCTTGAGCCATTGAGAAATTGCGATTTTTCGCGATCAAGCAACAAAATCGCGATTCTAGCAACTAAATAGTAACAAAAAAGCTACAAACTGTGCATAAGTTTTATTAAACTTTGCTGATTTGATGCAAAATTTTATGCTAGCTTTATATGAGTCATTGCGATTTTTCGCAAACGGCTCAAGCAACAAAATTGCGGTCTTAGCAACTAAATAGCGACAAAAAAGCTACAGATTGTGCATATTTTTTTTAATAAACTTTGCTGATTTGACGCAAAATTTTATACTAACTTATATGAATTTATCAGTAATTGCCATTCTTCGCGAAATATTCAAGCAACAAAATCGCAGTTTTAGCAACTAAATAGCAACAAAAAAGCTACAAATTGTGCATTTTATTGAACTTGATTGATTTGACACAAACTTTTGTGCTAGCTTTATATGAATTTAGCAGTAATTCAGATTTGTCGTGAACGGCTCAAGCAACAAAATCGCAGTTTTAGCAACTGATAAGCAACAAAAGAGCTACAAATTGTGCATAAGTTTTTATTGGACTTTGCTGATCTGATACAAATTTTTATGCTAGCTTTATATGAATTTAGCAGTAATTGCGATTTTTCGCGAACGGCTCAAGCAACAAAAACGCAGTTTTAGCAAATAAATAGCAACTAAAGACCTACAAATTGTGCATAAGTTTTTAACGAACTTTGCTGATCTGACACACGATTTTAGGCTAGCTTTATATGAATTTAGCAGTAATTGCGATTTTTCGCTCAAGCAACAAAATCGCGGTTTAGCAACTACGTACCCGGACAAAGAGGTTCGACTCAACATTCTTCATTCGAACCGCAAAAGACTGGAACATGCTTCCTGAGTCTGTGTTCCCGGACGAGTACAATCTGGAGATCTTCAAGAGAAGAGTGAACAGGTACCTTCTAGGGAAGCGCGTTCCATCTTAGGCCTCATCTTAGCTTACCATCAGGCGAGATCGAGGTCAAGCGCTTACCTATCAATAATAATAAAAAAAAACTAAATAGCAACAAAAAAACTACAAATTATGGATAAGTTTTCATTGAACTTTGCTAATTTAACACTGCTACCTTGATGGAGCTGTTTTCGTGATTCTTATTCACCTTCTTTTTTGTTTGAATGCATAATTAGTGATATATTACTAGTGATTATGTAACATTCCAGCAATATCTTAAGATAAACTGGAAGTCAGCCGATGTATTACTGTTTTGAAATTATACATACAAAGCCAAGCTTTTAAGTTAGTGCCCATCTAACAAGCAACCGTGAACTTGGCAGTGCTCATCAATAACCCGCATTAATATTGGCTTAGGTGCATTCATGGGTTCAAATATGGCCGCCACTCGCCGCCATTAGCGTTTTGACAGTTGCAATCAATCAGCGCTGATGAATGAGGTTCGCGATGGACGTGCTCGCTTCGTAAAACGTAGGCCCCTTTGCCCCGTGTGCGGTAGCGATCATACACTCACGCACGACTAATGTAGTTTAATTTTGATTTGGATTGCTTATATCGTTTCTTTATCGACAGTTTATTCGTGTTGATTTTGAAAGATCAATCATATCTTTTGTTATCTTATTTTCTGATTCTTTCTTAAGAACTGAATTATTTATCACCTTAGGAATCTTTCGAGTTCTACATAAATTTAATGCTGTTATGAATCATTATATTTTTAAGGTTGACTTTATATAACGATCCTTGAAAGTAGATGTTTTTAGCTTGAATTGAAATGTGCCATTAATTTGTGACATAACAGACTTGTTAACACGGTCAAGTTGTAACTCATATCGATTCCTTCGGAACTCCCAATGTAATGCAAAAAAAGTCAACAAGTCCTTTGTTAAGATGTTTAAAAATATCTCGCAGAAACTCTCGTATCCCTTTGGCATCTGCAAAACAATCTGCTTAGCAGCCTTTTTTACCTTACCACCAATTCGGTTGTCACGCGCTTGTCAGGGAGAACAAATAAGGTTAGCACCTTTTTTGTCTAAATGCCAGCGTTTCTTGCTATCATTGAAGGTATCCTCACAATATTACTTCGCTGCATTTTTAATATTAAGAAACCTCAATATCCGTTCAAAAGGCCTCTGTAAGCACCTACTTTTTATGTCATTACCTACATAGCTAACGCAGCCGATTCTCCTAATGGAAAGAGAAACCATGGTCTATAGACACCAAAGAAGTTAAGGGTGCGTTACTATCCGTGTGGTGGGATGGCAATTCTACCGGCTACCTAACCCTACAAACCTATACACATAAATGTCAAGCATTGACGCTATTGCGGCAGGAATAGGTGAAGCAATGTAATCATATATCCGGGTGAGACGTTGTGGAACTCTACCACCTATTAGTCATGATGCTAGTGACACTTATAGCCAATCATTTGAATTTTACAAACTCTTGGTAGAATGGCAGATGGTTTATTTTTTAAAGGGAGCCCGGATTAATACAGAGCTGGGGTTTGATATGTTGTAGTGACTAATATTCCAGCCTCGAAAATGGCTGTGCGTCAGCTTCATTTTTGGTGTTGTAGAAATAAACTAGCGGTGGATTAATTTTATTTTTCATTATTTTTGCCATGTTTACCGGGGCCTCTTTTTGAATAATAGAACTTCGGCCTTTCTACCAAGTAGAACGTAAAAGACGAATAAACATCAAACGTATCACCGCCATCGTGACTACGTTGTGCAGTTCTGCAACGACGTGTTCGGGTTTGATGTCACCTTCTTACCATTTTTTGCTGCATGAAACAATGCGTTGAAATATCTAAAATATGGGGAAACCGTAAAAAATATATATACTACAAACTACCGTGTTAACAACTGTGGAGTACCACAAGGCAGTGTTTTAGGCCCCTTGTTATTTTTAATTTATATTAATGATCTTCCTGATAGGATAAAACATTATTGCTTTTTATTTGCTGATGACACTACCCTATTTATCAAATGTAAAAATAAAAATGACTAGGTAAATGAAACAACTGAAACCTTACTTCAAGTTTTAGACTGGTTAATTAATAATAATTTAAAAATGTATGTAACTAAAACAAAATTAGTTGAATTTCAGAACTACCACAGTAATATTACTAAAAACACAAATATATTTATAAATAGATAATAAATATATTTATAAATAAATAAAAAAAAAAACTTTTTAGGAATAGTTATGGACAAATATTGTAATTGGAAAGCACACATTGAATCTCTATGTAATAAGATTGATAGATTTGTCTATGTCTTGAGAAGACTAAGAGAAGCAGGAAACGTAAAAGCCTCTCCATTAGCATACTATGGATATGTCTCTTCTAATTTACAATATGGAATTCCTATTTGGGGAAATTCTGTTGAATTGGTACGAACTTTTAGAGTCCAAAAGAAATATATCGAGCAATATGTGGTGTTAATCAGTTACATTCCTGTAAACCACTTTTCAAGTATCTTAAGGTACTTCCCTTACCATGTATGTTATATTTTAGAGGTATGCGTATTTGTAAAAAAACAACAAAAGTTATTTAAAACAAACGCTGAAGTCACTGGTAACTTATATTTTAAAAATAGTAAGAAATTATATGTGACCAAAAAAAATTAAATATTTTTACAAAAAATGTATATTGTATATCTATCATTATATAAAATCATATTCCTGATAGTCTTAAATCATTGCCTATAAATAAATTTCGCAAAAAATTGATTGATTTGCTGTTAGATAAAACTTATTATGATATTAAAGAATTTTTAGCCGATAAAATTAAATGTTAATGGATAGAAATATAAGTTTGTTGATTGCCTTAAAAAGAATCAATGTAGTAAAATTTTGTAAATGGTGGAAACTTTTGAAATTACAAAAATCTTAATCACACAAAAAATGAAACTTGTAATTATAAAAATAACTTTTGTAATATAAAATCATTCTTGTACATTAGTAACAAGTACATTAAATAGAGAAAAAAGACCAGCCCGCTGAGTTTCTTCCGCCGGATCTTCTCAGTGTGTGGTCGCGTTCCGATCCGGTAGTAATTCTAAACAATCGATACAGTGTTGTAAATGTAATATTATATAATGATATTTTTTAAATATTTGCACACCATATAATGGTAGAAATTTGTTGGCAACTTAATTAATTTTTAACAACTTGTAACACCCATATTCATGCAAATAAATATTTTCTTTTCTCTTTCTTTCTTTCTATAAAAACAAAAGATCTGAATGGGACCCTGATCCGGAAAAATAAAGAAATAAAGCACTGCTACTAGCGCATCAGTTCTATCTATCTATCAAAGCGGGCTATACACATCAACGTATCTGAAGATATTTTTTCATAAAAATACGGTCAAGTAAGAGTTAGATTCGCATACCGAGTATGTAATCGGATATGATACTGATTATTTATTATGTGGTGTTAGGTAATATTACTTCTTGTCAAATTTCATAATTCTAGATCAACGGGAAGTAGTATCCTATAAGTTTTGATTCCCTTTTGAAATCGCAAAATATGCGACATAAATTGCCATATCTTGGTTTAGTACCTAAATAATATGTGATTTCAACGACTTTTGTGAGAAGTTTTAAGGTGGCCAGCCTAGAAATATCGATAACCCAACATCTCAGAATAGTCTAGTGGGCACTAGACCATTCTGGGGCGGACACGGCCCACCCGGCCCCCCTTTTTACCTATACGCCAATGGCTATACCGTACTTAACAGTACTACGGACCATTGTGCGCATTTGGTATTGTAGCTAATCTTGCCAGCCCAGTTTGTTCCAGATGTTTACCACAGTATCCCCCATGTATAGGGGTACTCAAACATCTCAACATTAACACAGAGTAGACGGTTTAAAATTATATAGCCTTTGACACAATTAAGATGAATCTTATGAGACCACTCAAACTTAAATCCCTCAAGCACTTTTAGCTACACAACGTGCCAAATATATTTACATACACATACTGGGAAAACTTAGCCCTTATAGCGCAATCGGGTAAAAAAAACGAAACAATGGCCCTCTTACATTCCTTATAAAATAGACGTTTACGAAATGACAATGATTCTAATATGTAACCTAATCGGAGCTATTTAGTAACACGGATAATGTTTTTATAGTATATTTTATAGCTTATGTTATCTTTTCGATAAAGGTAAAAGCTGACAGTTTACGGTATGAGTCATTGCGGGCCACCGAGCGCGCTGTGCAGTCGCTCTGTTCCGATTCTGTACCAATGAAAGGATTAAATTATTGCCTGTCAGCCTTAATGTTCATCAAATGACTTCGCCTTATATTCTCTATGAAACAAATGTTTTGGAATATAAATATGTAGGTAATGAAAGAAAATATTACCTTTAACTATAAATCTATAATTACTAATATTTTAAAGAATCGAACTTTGTGTTTTTTGTTTGTAATGAATTCTAACAAAACGCATTATGCATTAGTGTGTCAGTCTGTTACTTTTCAAATTTTTTATACTTTCACGTTTTAAACTTTTAACTAGGTACCTAACATTATAATAGTAATTATCATAAAATTTTGCATATACGTTCTAAGCGGTATAGAAAGGGTGTAGAGTATCGTTTATCCTGAAATAGTGTTCCGAGGTATAGAATAATTACTCTTATTACGAGTAAAGTTACGGGAAAATTTAGAACGTAAACTATAAAATTGTAACACTTACTTTGACCTGTAGGTCTTTCCTGTAGGAAACTAGAAACATGTTTTTGTATTGTAGGATAGTACCAAGTATTATATAATATAACAAGTATATAGGTAGTAACAAGTAGATTGTTTTCATTATTATGGAAACAGATAATCGTCCGTAAAGACAACAAAAATGTTAAACAAACTTACGTATAAACAATCAGAAAATATATCTACTATACTATTTTAATTTCGTAGTACAGCTAACAAACATAAAAAATGTATAATTTTAAAACAACATTAATCATTTTATTAATGCAAATGCAAAGTGCAAAATATAACCTACACACATATACATAAAGAGAAGAATTAATTTAAAAAAAAATCGGTTGTCTGTAAAGTTGGTTTACAGACGATAGTTGAACGTGACAACGTCTTAAGCTCTCGCTTGTACTCCAAGCCTTAAACGGAACGCCTCAGAGCGAGGTAACGCCGCATGAGTCATGTTTTTTCGTGCGTGCAGCCAGCTCTATCGAATTATAAGACGTTGTCACGTCAAAAACAATTCTGAATCGATCTTAAAACAAGCACGCATACACATTTCCTTTTATTCACACACATATTGTACACTTCCTCTTTTCTCTGTCTCTTACACACAATGCAAGTAACCGTATCCGAGCTTGTAAAAAAAGTAGGTACCCATAATACTAGCGATCGCCTGTGGTCGAAATTCGACCATAGACTAAACAATAAAATATCTTTTAAGTTTAACAACTGACATAAAGTGGTTTAGTATAGGTACATGTGTGTATAATTCAATGAATGTAGTGTGCGTAATGTTTATTTTTGTCAATTTAATGTATTTCTAATCAATTTTATTTAGGTTTCTGCACTCCTCCGCAATGACTACGATTTAAAAACGTCGATTTTACTCACATAACTGCATATTACCGCGTAATCTAATTTTATATTTACAAAACGTTGAATAAGGTTGAAAATTGCAAAGCAAACAAAAATGTTTTGTTAAAGCTGTAATTAGACTGCAAATAAACATTTAATTTGCGAGATTTCTTTTAATAACTTAGGGTATACGCATTTAGTGCAATATTTGTCTGGTTAAAGTTTTAATAAAACCATATTTCTATTATATTCTTTTAAAAAAGTTGTTGCCGCTGAAAATACGGAGAATACCGACGCCAAAGTTTATGTTTATGAAGCAAATTACGATTTTTTTATTGAAAATATTAAACAAATATTTAATATTCTATTCCGTTAACATTTTTTATTTAGATCTTTTTCTACGCTCTGTATTTTTGCGTGTGATATTTTCTTTGCGAGCATTAAAGAAACCCAGTTTTGCGAATGTTGAGCTAACACCGCGCCGCCATATTCCAGAGTTCGCGCAATTGTTTGAAAAAGGGGGACAAAGTTTTCCTTTAACGTATATAACGTATATAACGTATATATATATATATATATATATATATATATATATATATATATATATATATATATATATATATATATATATATATATAGATATTTTGCTATTTTATTATAACACCAATTTATTTTGTAAATATGATTTTATGTAATTTACATACATAAAAATGTGTCGAATATTTATATATTCTAAACTATCGTAGGAACTTGATGAAACTTCATTTTCATTCAATATTTTATATAAAACACTCTTGTACTGTTTAATTTTTTTATGTCATAATATAGCAAACAAGCAGATGGACCTCCTGATGTAGTCAATCATCGCCTATAGACACCAAAGGTGTTAATGGTGCGTTTTTTCTTGTGGCGAGGCTTCATGCATGCCATATGCATAAGTTTACCGGCTATCTAACCTTTCAAACCGAAACACGACAGTGACAAGCACTGACACTACTGTGACAGGAATAGGTAAGGCGGTGGTACTAGACCCGTGCGAGACAATGCAGAACTCTACCATCTAGTAAAACAGTATATTCAATATTTTATATAAATTTTTGCCTTTGCGATATTTTCCCACTATCTTCTTGCTACCTTCCCTCTGTCCACCTTACCTTGCCACTACTTACTTTATTTTTCTCTAACTTCCCCCTACCTTGCCTTTTCTCTTCCCTGTTATGTCAAGGGTAGACAAAGAAATGTTAAATTTAGAAGTAGATATGAAAGGTATCCAAGAATCCGGATCGCTGTTCGAAGTAAATGTGCCTGAATTCAAGCTATTGAAACAGTGCAGGAAAGAACTCAGATTGTTAAAGGTATAAAGACATAACTTCACCATTACACATATAAATAACTTCTCTATTCATACTGGTGATTTCCCGGCAGCTTGGTGTCGTGCATTTGTAGCCCCTCGTCCGAAAGTAAATAGTCCAACTTTATTGTCTCAATATTTAGACCAATATCTATCTTACCATATTTATCGAAAGTCCCTGAAGCCGCTGTACACAAATAATTTATTTACGAAAATGATATAATTAGTCCCTTTCAGCCTGGTTTTTGTCCCGGCCATAGCACAGCAACTGCATTGCTAAAGGTAACGGACTTTTTCCCTTACCTAGCATCTACCTTCTCCTATCGTATCTCTATCTTCCCCCTACGTTCCCGCTATCTTCTCGCTAACTTCCCCTGCCTTACCGCTTCCTTTCCGCTAATTTTACCCTACCTACCCCTACCTTCCCTCTTCCTCCCCTACTTTCCCGTTACCTTCTCGCTACTTTCTTACTATCTTCTCCCTACCTTCCCACTACTTTACCGTTACCTTTCCACTACCTTCCCCTTACAGTCCCGTTACCTTGTCCTATCTTCTCTTTCCTGTCCCTTACTTCCCCACATTTGTTCTAACTTTTCCTGCCTTCCCCTGTTTTTTCCCATACCTCGCCCGTACCGTCCCCTACGTTGTCTCTACCTTCCAAACCGGTACCGTACTCTCCAAACCGGAACACGCCAGTGACAGGCATTGACGCTATTGAGGCAGGAATTGGTAAGGGGGTGGTACCAGACCCGGGCGATACAATGCAGAACTCTACCACCTAGTAATGCTACGCTGGCCACAACCGGTGGTTTTTATTTCTGCAATAACCTTTATTTTTCTGGAATAAAATATATCCATGTTAAACCAAGAACGAACTATGTACTCCTAATAACTTGCATGCAAATTCTGGATCAATAGTAATATATAGAAATACCACTATAGCATGGATTTATTGAAAATTTATCGGTAAACAAGTCCAGGTTTTGTCACCCAAGGTAGGAGGTAAACTTGCACATGTGGCATTTCAACTCGCCTCAGGGATAGCAACACTCTAATAACATCTTTATCATCTTATTTAGACCGCCTCATTGGGCGAGTAGTTAGCGACCCTGACAACGCAATGGGCGGGGCTCGGGTTCGATCCCCGACGGGGACAAGCATTTGTGTGATGAGCATAAATGTTTGTATTTTCGGGTTTGGGCGTTTATTAAATATATTCTAGTATTTATCTATGTATTTCTATGTATTAGTATCGTTGAGTAACACCCATAACACAAGCAAATAATTTGCTTACTTTGGGGTTAGATCAGTAAGTGTAATTTGCCCTGTGAATATTTATTTATTTATTTATCTTAGCTGTCTATTCTATAGAAGATGATCGTCTATTTCCATCAGAGATTCTGCAAAGCATTCCTATTATATATAAATATTTATTTATTTACTGTTCTTTGAATTAGATCATCAGTTATCACATAAGCATCCATTGTTCGTCCTACATGTTGCATAATGCGTCTGATTGAAAACCCAAGCGAGTACAAGCGATGTTAATAAAGATTAACAAGCAATATTGGCTGTTACATTGTATGTGTTCAATGCTCCCAGATTAACCCCAGTGTCCTTTGATTGACAGATAGTTGGCATCAACGAATAGTAGCAACACTTATGGTAGTATAGCGATTAGGGCGCATTCGTCTCATAAAACGACTAGCGACCCCAACACTATTGGTGCTTGATAACCGAGGAATTATTTTGTTCTATGCTGATAACTGATAACGTTGTTTGCACTATTCATGTGGTCTATGGTTGGTACAGTGCACAGATTATATATTAGTTTCTGTTGTAACAATTGATGCAATTAATATACCTAGTTCATCATGCGTCTCCCTGACCATTAGTGCTCTTTTAGTCGCGTTTACTATACGTACCTTATACCTAGAATGAAAGAAACAGACTGAGAGTTGACTTAGAATCTCGATCAATTTATTATAAGGCGGCAGTGCGCCCACTGGAGTGCGGCTGGCGTTAATTTATGGCTCCGAATGCTGGACGATAAAGAAAATGCATGAGCAAAAGGTACGTAGTACATACCAACGAAATAAAGATCTGTCTGTCTATAGGCTGTCTGTTACTCTTTCATGGCTAAGCCAAACCTTAACAAAACGTTTCTTATTTTTTTGAGTTGATTTAGCTTTGAAAATTAACCGGTTACCCAAGCCCTGCATAAAATAATAAATGTTGTACGTTTCCCTCGGATTGATTCGATTTCTTTGAACAACAGACCATCTGTCATTCTGGCAGTTCTGAAAGGCGAATGATTGGCTATGCAAGTTTACCGGCTACCCTACCGGAAAATCAAGAAAACGACAGTGACTTGCATTGATGCTAATTGTACGAGAGGCAGTCCTTTGAGCGTAAACTATTAACTATACGAGTCACTACACATAGTGTCTACTATATGAAAGAGTACTGCAACGGTTTGATACCACCGCTTTATCTATTTGTATACAAAAGTTATTTACAACACAAAAACTGCAAAAAGATCGCTCCTGTGCAATTCGAATTTAGATCTTAAATAACGTTTACGGGTTTGATACGATTTTGACGATGAAAAAACACTCCAGAAGCAAATAGTTCTATTGTAACAGTTATGACACTATTTGAAACCGACAAACGCAAAGGAGATAGCATATGATTTTATAAACACCTATTTCATTGTGATAGCAGTGATATACTATCTTTTTAAGCATGCGATACACGCAGTTGCCGGGCTTTGACGTTTGTCGTACGAATTCGGACACCTCATTTAATTTGCGATGGTGCTCGCCAAACCGCAACACTAATGTGCTGGAAAGTTCTTGCTACAACAATTGAAATTGTGACTCTAATTTATATTAGGCGGTATTCGGCTTTACCAAAGGTGGATTTTTATTCTGAATGCGTTTTTGCCCATTTTGGAAGACCATGGATGAAATTATAATTTGTTGTGAACGAAAAATGCAAAAAGTACTTTGTCTTTTTAAGTGTTTTTTAACCTATGGTTAAATTGTGTCGTTTGATTATGGTAGCATGTTTTGCTTAGATCATGAATTAGTTAGATTGTCTAGAAAAAAATAGTAGCAGCTCTGAATATGGTGAATTTCTGTTAACACTGTCATTCTTTTGAGAACTGATCAGCTCTCATTGTTGCTAAGGGGTTTGGTACTCCTATTGGAGTAATGCTCATTAATGCTAATTACTGTAGGGTTTCGGTTTGGAGGGTAAGGTTTTATGAAGGTGGCATTTACATTTACCCCGTGTTGGTTCCGGGCTTTTTGAAGACTAGACCAACTGCCGTTCTGCCAGGCAGGTCGTAAAAGGCGACCGATTGGCTCTGCAAGTCACTACCACCGTGACTACTAGGTGGTACTTCTGCATTGTCTCGCCCGGGTCTGGTACCACCGCCTTACCTATTCCTGCCGCAATAGCGTCAGTGCTTGTCACTGTCGTGTTCCGGTTTTGAGGGTAAGGTAGCCGCTAAACTTATGCATATGGCATTAGACCTCGCCACAAGATAGCAACGTACCATTAGCATCTTTGATGTCTATAGGCGATGGTTGACTCTTACCATCAGGAGACCCATCTGCTTGTTTGCTATCTTATGATATAAAAAAAAAACATTCCATCACACAGGCCGCGTTGCTATGCGTTGCGAACACGCCATTAACATATTATTTAGTGTTTACAGGCGATGGTAATCTCCTTCCTTCAAGAGAGCTATTAGGTACCTAGATCAATTTTAATAGTAAAAACTATCTAATTACAAAATTTCGTCATAATTGTTAGTAACGTATTAAAGAAACTGACACACACATTAAAGGATGTGAAGATTAAGTATTGATTTTTACATGTATTTTAAAATAGTAAGAAAAATACTAATTCAAATAAAAAAGTCATCTGACTTGGCTAGTTTGTTGAAGTTTTGTTATTTTAAGCGCTTTTTCGCCTTCATAAAAAACTGTTAAGATCTTTATACACACACCAGTGTAACGCCCAGTTTCGCAGTAACGGTCATTTGGATCAATTGGTTAAGTTCATTTCGAAAAAAGTACTAGTATATTTTTTGGTCTCTCAAATACTGCAATGAATAGGTTTTTATGCTAGCTTTCAGTTATTTTGGTGCATTGAGCACGGTGAAACAAAACAAAGCAGCTTGTCCGCGAATCAGTATCGCCTAATTTGTAATTAAAAATTTGTTATCTCTTCTTAGAAGATATAAAAAAAATTCAAAAGTGTATTATTTCAGTTCGACCACAGCCCACATGAATACTAATAGACACGCTATAGGGAAGGGAACTTGTCGCTGCGCATAGGGGCAAACGCTCCTATTACTGTCAAAAGTTTCATACATTTGTAGGTTACATTATATTGTGAAAAAATAGAAATAAGCTACAGTCAAAATCTGTTATAACGACATCGAAGGGACTACTCATATTGAGTCGTAAAAACCGATAGTTGTAACAACCGGTGACAGGTATTAATAGGAAAGATAATATGTATATTCATGTAGGAAATTAAACCGCATTTTGTTTACTTCAATACAAACGTATAATATAAAAGAACAATATCATTTTTCCATCATTTTTGTATGCATAAAATCTGTAATTTTAGTTTGTTTGAAACACTTCTGTCGTGCATACACATTTTGTAATTCACGTTGAATTTTAATCAGCGTATCTGCGTAGTAATCAACGTAGATTTTTCTTCGATACTGATTTGTTTTCTTTTTTTGCGACATGTTACAATTTTCACAGTTAACTCAATAATAATGTTTTGGTGCGTCTTGTGTAAAGATAAGTAACAAACTGACTTAAGAGATATGACGAAGCGGGCCTTGAGGCTACGGCATGTATGTTTGTTTCTAAGAATTACAAAAGACCCTAAACTTTGTTTACTTTTACGATAATAGCCATTGACTATTATACTGTGCCAGATGTGGATACAGTTACCTATTCAAATTGTTTACAATACAGCTGAGCCGGTCGTTCTACAGATATAATTCTCCAAAAACATTAACCAAATGTGGTCGCTTAATGCGGTATGTCGTAGTAAACAATGTCGTAAAAACCAATGTTTTAGATAAGGCGGTCATATAACATTCAGCCAGGACCTTTGATTTTGGTCAATTTAACCGGTATGTGGTTCTAAACGATGTCGCCATAAACGGTTTTGACTGTATGTTGTACTATTTTGAACCGAACGTACCGAATGAGATGTCAAGGTTTAAAAATTACCCTTGAAATGATTTTATTTCATTGGTAAGTAGTATAACTCTGTAATTGCAAGCTATCCCGCTAAGGTAAGAAATTGTCTTGAAAGGCGTATACATTTAATCCGTGAGTTCGACTGTTATCAGTGTTAAGTTATAAATTTAAAAAAGCCCGATCTTTACCCACCTACTTTGGCTTGTTGTAAGTATATTAAGAATTTTTCGTGAAGAAGGTTTTTGTGCTATGTCTTTGTTGTAAATTGCCACTATAATGCTGCTGCAGCGTGTCACTATTATAATATACATTGGCAGGATAATGTCTACCGCGTTCAGCTAGTGACCTGTATAAAAGAAATGATGGCGAAAGAAAATCGCATACAAACATAAGCAACGTGATATCGTTAATTATATACTTTCAGCCCTCAGGGTAGATATATAATCTCTGCAAATGCTACCACAGGACATGGGTATGTGGTCATAAATCTAACCCCAAAGTTTTATCTGCAGCAGCAGGGAGTACCACAGGCTGCTAATATTTTCATAACATGACAGCAAGATGAAAAGTACTCTACACTCGAAAACAACGACATAAAATATTCATTGTAGTAAAATTACAATCCATATATTTAATATGGTAAATACAAAATAGTACTCATAAAATATATTGTCAAAGTTCTCTGAAAATTGTCCTTAATATAGAATATCTTAATTTCTATTGTTAAAGAGAAATAAAGGCGTCAAGTGTCTCACAAATTACTCGACACCTTAACAATCGACATCGCGGGTGGTCGGCGGTCGCTTGCCAACATTGTGGGGCAAGCATTTCTTGGAAGATCATCGGCGTAGGCTTTGTACGGTTAAGCCTTAGTCTATGAGCGTGCCCATAAAATATGTCTAGGGCCTATAATTACCTGTAACTTACCTGTCGATCACAAATGAGGAAACGCATTGGGTAATAGCAGAAATTAGTTTTGTTAGTTTGTGGAATTTTAATTAGCAAACTAAGATAATAAATTATTACAAATTATATGTTGTTCAGGCGAACTAAGATTATTCTCATGTAATTTATTGTACATCAGTCACCGAACCATTATATTGCCAGAGAATCTAGTAATACGCAATATATTGGGAAAGTATTTCCTCCGTGTTGGTTCTGGGCACCTTTGAAGAATAAACTAACTGTCGTTCTGCCAGGCAGGTCGTAAAAGGCGACCGATTGGTTATACGAGTCATTACCATCATAACTACTAGATAGTAGAGTTCTGCATTGTCTCGGCCGGGTCTGGTACCACCGCTTTACCTATTCCTGCCGCAATAGCGTCAGTGCTTGTCACTGTCGTGTTCCGGTTTGGAGGGTAAGGTAGCCGGTAAACTTATGCATGTGGCATTAGACCTCGCCACAAGATAGCAACGCACCATTAACATCTTTGGTCTATAGGCGATGGTTGACTCTTTCCATCAGGTCACCCATCTGCTTGTTTGCTATCTTATGGTATAAATTTTTTTTATTATAATCATTTATTACTACCGTGAATTTTTTCGTACCCCCAAAATCAACCGTTATTAAGTATACCATAATTAAGTATGTTTTAGGATTCATATATATGAGTATATATTATTATCATCACTATCACCACCACGACCTCCAATATCACCACCGTCACCACTACTTTTACCACCATCACAATCATCATCATTACTAACATCTACGTAAAACTGTGACCTATAAATAACTCGATTGTTGAGTTCCCTAGAGCGAACGCGCATACAAAAAAGATAGGAATTAGGATTCCATAGAAACAAATAATGAATTGAAAAAGTGAAAACATTCGGCTAAATTTCGCAATTTTTAAATCACCTGTATATACGTATGTGTTTAGACACATAAACTATATGAGATGACTATATGTGTATATGTGAACTACTAAGTACTAACTAAATCTTAACACACGTGGACAGTAAGACGCAGTTAGTCCATACTAATATTATATGTGACATTCTATCTGTCTGTTACGCTTTTACGACTTAATACTAGAACCGATTTTGATTAAATTTGGCATGGAGATAGTTGAGAAGTCGGGGTTAAAAACAGGATAATTTTATTCAAAAATCAATTCCTAAGGGGCTGAAATAGAGGTTTAAACTGTGTGGGAACAACTATATCGACGGCACGTTAAACTAAGCGCTGGTGAATCTGCGCCGGTCAGCTAGTCCATACTAATATTATAAATGCGAAAGTAACTCTGTCTGTCTGTCTGTCTGTTACGCTTTCACGGTTTAACCGCTGAACCGATTTGGATAAAATTTGGTACAAATATAGTTTGAGACCCAAGAAAGGACATAGGGTAGTCCCGGAAATCCCACGGGAACGGGAACTATGCGGGTTTTTATTTTAGAATTTTTTTCACGCGAAAGAAGTCGCGGGCACAGCTAGTATTAAATATATTTGAGCGTTGGTGTTTAATACGTGTAAAATTTTAAATGCACGAATTTTCATGTGGGCGAATCTGCCAGGTTCTTATAGACCATATTATGGACATTGTGTGCATATTTAACGTACACCTCTCTCATACATGTCTAGCCTACGCTTTTGTAATTTGAAGACTCGTTCACGAGCGACATTGTTAAACTTAGCGACAATATCAAGACTAGCTCACATGCGCAGCTTTGCCCTTTAAACTAACATATTCTCAATTTCAGAAATTACATACAATCCTTTCTTATTCCTCATCTGCGCCGTAAGAAAAACCCATGAGAAGAATTTCAGCCTTCTCGGCCTTTTCAGCCTTATATATATATAAATATTATTTAGAAATTGATGGCCGCATATATACTTATTTTAAATATGTTTGTGTAAAATATTGACAACACGTATTAGTATATATCTAGATTCATTGTAATTTCGTATTATATACATTAAAAGAAAATATTTAGACGTAAATTGTCTTGTGTTTTTCCCAAAAAATATGGTTTTAGTAGGCTTTAGGTACTAAGTGTTTTTTGACTTTGTCTCTACCTTCTGTAAGGTGAAAAAAGCGTCATACCACTATAAAAAGCAATCATATTATATAAAAATTACTAATTGGACTTTTTTGTTTATTAAATTTTCCGGTTTACTTTGTAAGTATATTAGCTACCGTATTTTGATTAAACTTTTTTCTATTCCACCGTTGTTCTCGAAATCGCAGTGACTGCTGATTGTATCATTTTACAGAGACTTGTGCACACTCTAAAATATACCTTTAAAATAACGAAAGACTGTTTACTGCGGCGGTAGTTAAGGCTTAGAATATTTAATTAGGTTTATAAAACTCCGAATCCGTCAGTCCAATATCAAAAATTTATATGTTTACGAAAGTTTGTAGAAAAAGAAAAAAACAATACTCTACGTATTGGTTTAGTTTATTTTTTTAAAGAAAGTTATTCAATTTTGTTGCGGTTTTGTTTAAAAAATCCTTTGGTGATTAAAGCTTATTGCCAGCCCCCTATTTGTTGCATTATTAACATCTTGGTGTTTATAGACGATGGCATCTCTTTACATCAGGAGGACCATCTGCTTGTTTTCTATTTAATGGTATATAAAAAAAAAACTAATATTATAAATGCAAAAGTGAGTTCGTTTGTTTGTTGCGCCTTCACGACTAAATGGCTCAACCAATTTTGATGAAATCTGGCGTGAAACATAGGCTAACTTTTTTTTCTAAAATTAGCTCCTAGGGGGTGAAATAGGGGATGAAATTTATATGAAAAACTACGGGTGAAGCTGTGGGGCTCAGATAGTATTAAAGTATTAGGTTTCTGCACTCCGCCGTAACGTAAACTTTACTGTTAATAATTTTATACTCGCGTTCGCGTAGTTGTTGTAAAAAGGGAAACAAAGTTTTTGCTTCACATAATAATATATGTATGGATGGATTATAAATTATATTTCAATTTCTTTACCGTATTGTTTGGGTACGCGTCAATTTCATGACGTTAAAACATTTCGAGTTGACGTACTTAGACGCACCGTTGCACTAGATCTGATTGGACGCGAGTTAAATTCTCGCTATCTATTACGTTATTACTGGAGCGAACGCGATACAAATCTCGGCTTTGTGTCTAGCGAACTCACAGACCACCCAAGTCGATTCCACTCCTAAATACATATCGCGTCTATCTGTTTATTATTTAGGTATACCCACACAAATGATATGGCATCGGCACGAGAGCGCAATCCGAGCTTTTATTCGTTTTACTAACCGATATACAGATTATAATGGCATTTGAACATCGTCTCCAATACTGCAATGAATTTTAAAAATAATTTTCGGTTAATTTGTTTGAACTTAGAATGTTTTTCACTTTTTTAACTCATTCAAGTTAAACTTCCTGCGGTTTCAACTACGTTAAAACCTGAATCGGTATCGCTTTATAGTATTATATATAAATATTATCTATACATATAATAAAATCGTAGGAAAGTCAATGTATGTCCGGGGTAAACTCAAAAAGTACTGCATGGATTGACTTCAAATTTTGCATGAATATTACTCACAGGTCGGGTCAACATATTGCCTACATATTATCACGCTATCACCTACGGGGCAGGAGCTGTGTGGAGTACGAAGTCCGCTATATAATATATTAGTATCGCTTATTGGAGACTTACTGCCCGCGGCTTCTCCTGCATTTAAATTTAAATTCATTATCTACTTTATTAACTTATTGAATACTAAATGCCTACAGCTTCACTCACTACAAATCTGATTTGCTGATTTGCTTATCTTCTGTAAAATCTGAATCATTTGTTCGCTCTATTAACCTAGTGGATACTAACTAATAAGTTTATCCTTTGAAATACCCTATTAAAGACTAATTGCCCATATGGCTTTGCCAGCGGTAATCATTCCACTGTACTAATATATTTGAGACTAATTCTCCACGGCTTCACGTGTTAAATTCTGAATTACTTATCCACCGTATTATATGGGCAATTCTCCACTAAATGGAAAATCGCTGTCCCAAGCTTATTTTATAAATTAAATCAATATTTGTCAGGCTTTTCTTCATCAATAATGACATAGTATTAGGTACTCTTGGCACGCCACAGTTTACTTAGTAGTTTAACAATATAATATATTATAAATGTACTTACCTCAAACACTTCAAAAACAGTCCCCTGGTACGTCCCTTTTCCAGAATCAAACATTTTTTTGCAAATATTTATTTTTTACTGTTGATAACTGAATAAAAAATACACAAATGC
This sequence comes from Apodemia mormo, assembly GCA_036924255.1. Classification (NCBI taxonomy): domain Eukaryota; kingdom Metazoa; phylum Arthropoda; class Insecta; order Lepidoptera; family Riodinidae; genus Apodemia; species Apodemia mormo. The sequence continues at coordinate 36,385,477 of JAUPFN010000002.1, forward strand.
AAAAAAAATAAGCATCTTTATGACTTAACAATTATATTTTTACATGGCATATCTTTGTCTCTTAGATGGACTCAGTCATTAATATTTTTTCTTCTATTCTATAAGTAAAATATATTTATTCGCGCGAAACCGGAGCTGCTAACTAGTTTGTTTATAGCATTACGATTTTTGTATTCCGATTTTCGTTCGCGGTCTGACCCTCATATATCACCATGACTGGCCAAGAGAATTGCTTGTCTTGATCTTAACGGCAAAACCGCTGCCTCATAACACAAACGACAAAACGTTATAAAACTTTGATTTCTGACAATAATGAAAAAGTTCTCAGGCACGGGCATTTGTAGTCATAAAAAAGAAATAATGTATGATTAACAAGCTTATTTGCGCTCTTCGATTTATGATTATAATTTATGAAAAGTTGTTAAATTTTTATGTAATAATACAGCAAAAAAGCAGTTGGCTCTCCTGATGGATAGAGACATCCATCGACCAAAGATGTTAATAGTTTGTTGCTATCCGTGTCTTACTTTTACATGCATAAGTTTACCGGCTACTTACCCTCAAAATCGGAACACGACAGTGACAAGCACTGACGCATTTGCGGTAGGAATAGCTTGGCTTTGACCGCCCCGTTGGTCGAGTGGTTAGCGATCCTGACTACGCAATCAATGGGGGTCAGGTTTGATTCCCGACAGGCGCAGGCATTTATGTGATAAGCATAGATGTTTGTGTTTCTAGGTTTGGGTGTTTATTAAATATATTTGAGTATTTATATATGTATTTCTATGGTAACCGGTAAACATTGTCGCATTTCCATCCCGCCTCATCGGCGATGGTCGTCATTTTCCATCAGAAGAGACATTTGCTTATTTGCTATTTTCTACAGTTTAAAAATCAAATAAATGTACAAACACGCTTTACGGTTCCTTAACTGGTAGCGATGCAGTACCACTAGCGACACCCTATACACTTTTATTAAAATATTATGAATACTCAGCTGTATAGGTATAAGTCATGAACTTCGAACTACTTTACATTGTATCTACGGTGAGATGACAGGCGGTAACAACTAACAGCTTTTGAGACACCCATTTATTTCACGTCGTCTTATCGTATTATAAATGGTTGCAATTATAAAGTAAAAGGTCGTACTTATAAGTACAACACAAAAACACATTTTTATGATAAAAGTTTGGTCTTTGATGTGTCTTAGCATGGTTAAATAATTACGTAAATATGTGGGTGAATCCTTAAAATAGAGCGTATAATTATCATAATGTATCTCAGGGAAATAAAATTTACTTTTTTCCTATTAACAAAAAAAAAACACCGACATTTTTCTTTTGGATTAATTGAAAGTTTACTCTTATCTATACATATAATAAAATCGTAGGAAAGTGAAAACTGTACATTGAATATTTTTTTAAAAGAATACTTGGGGCGTGATCTGCAATCGATATCGAAGCCAAAAATATAGTTTTTAGAATTTTTGTCTGTTTGTCTGTATGTATGTCCGGGGTAAATTCAAAAAGTACTGCATGGATTTACTTCAAATTTTGCATGAATATTACTAACAGGTCGGGTCAACATATAGGCTACATATTATCACGCTATCACCTACGGGGGAGGAGCTGTGCGGAGTAAACGAAGTTCTCGCGGACGAAGTCGCTGGCAACAGTTAGTATTTAATACATTAGCAAACAAGTTTTTTTTATATCATAGGATAGCAAACAAGCAGATGTGTCTCCTGATGGAAAGAGTCAACCACCGCTTATAAAAACCAAAGGTGTTAATGGTGCGTTGCTATCTTGTAGCGAGGTTTAATGCCACATGCATAAGTTTACTGGCTACCTTACCCTCCAAACCGGAACACGACAGCGACAAACACTGACGCTATTGCGGCAGGAATAGGTAAGGCGGTGGTACCAGACACGGGCGAGACAATGCAGAACTCTACCACCTAGTAGCCACGATGGTAGTGACTCGATAGCCAATCGGTCGCCTTTTACGACCTGCCTGGCAGAACGGCAGTTGGCCTATTCTTCCAAGGAGCCCGGGACTAACACGGAGAAGCTAATAGCTCTATTAAGGAAAAGTCATCCCTTTTCCTCAATAGAGCTATTAGCTTCTCCGTTGCCAATATACACTAAAGATATTGATGGTGCTTTGCTATCCATTGAGACGAATGCTAATGCCACATGCACAAGTCAAGCACCTACCTCATCCTAGGAACTGGAATACGACGGTTATAAGCATTGATGCTCTTACTGCGTGCCTACGTAAAGTGGTGGTACCAAACCCGGATGACACATTGCAAAAGACATTGGCTCCAAAGGGAGCCCGGGCTATCACTAGTTCGCCCGGGAAAATCGTTCGCACTGCTTCTGTGACACTGGTCCTTGTGTGCTTAGCCATAGCCTAAATTTAGATTTGGACTTGGAGCCTATCGTAACGGAGTCACCTGTAAGAAATATATACTGATCTGTATATTGATTTTGGTTAGTGGGTTACTGACACATGATCTAGGTAAGTGATGGAGGATTAAATCAAGAACCACAGCAAGTAGCGAGACTGATTTTCCTTATGTAAATTGTGATGGGATCTTCAAAATCGAATAGGCATTATAAGTAATGTTGAATTCATTCAATTAGCACTTCGTTGAAATTTGAATGTTATTTATTCCTTTTATATCATTATTTGCGATGTCAAATAGTCTTCTAAAACTTCGAATAAATAAAACTGTGTCGTTAAGCATATGTATAGTTTTCGTCCCACAAACGTCGTGGGTGGCATTTTGTTGTTGAGTCTCAAAAAAATAAAGAAAAAGTTCAGGAAATTAGTCTCTCTAAAACACGACTTGGACATGTGTTAATTTTTTCGCTTTAGGAACGTTTTCGAGGTAAGATTTATGGTTTAGTTTTATAAACACAGCATTATAGTAAAAGAGTCGACAACTATAGTGTGTAGTTACTACAACATGCTAGTAGGCACATAGAATATTGTTTTTTCAATCGACTTATTTATATTTTACTTTAATATGTTTTTGCCTCAATACAATTTATAAAGCGATTTAAAAAAATCTTTGTTTGAATTGTGGATTAAAAAATATACTTATTGCCAAAATTGCGGCGATGGTCATCATACATTTTGCCATCCAACATACTGGTGAACTGTGGTGAATCAGAGCAACCTGTAGATGTTCTACGTATTATTGCAGAATTAATCGAACTCATGGCAATAGCTTTTGAGAAAATTTCGAAGAACACGGTCAAGACATCATACATTGTTTTTTTAGTTATTAAGATTCTATATCAACTCCTCAACTTATCCGCATTTAATAATTTTTTTTTAACTTGGAGAATAGTAACTAAATAAAGTTGGAATTTAGGTAAGGTTAACGTAAACAATCTGTTCTCTCCTTAGTAGTCTGTGGTTAGGTTAGGTTAGTCATTTATCTTGTCATTGGGTGTCTTCAGTACAACAGCTGCTAATCTCAGAAATCTAAGTTAGATTGACAGAATTCTGAGATAAGATTTTGCGAAGACACTTTATAGGTACTTCAAAGAATAAAAAATAAATTAGCATTAACTATTCTTTAATACAAAAACAGGGAGAATTTTTACTTGATATTTATAATGAAAATTATGATATATAAACTTATTGCTGTTTTAATGAAAATGTAATTAAAGTTTTACACAATGGTAACACTTAAATATGATGATAGAATTTAATCAAATTATAGTTTCAACATTTTTTATATGATTGTTCCTAGCGATATATTTTATTTAATTGATTTAAAAATCGTACAAAATTGTTCTAGTATATCTAATATTCATCATTTAGAGAGACATGCAAGGGATGTACAAATACAAAATGGCCTCTATTCTTTGTGTTTATATTTAAAAATTAAATTACTTTATTTACGCCATGGCAAACGAGTAGACGACTTTCCTGATGGAATGACACAACCATCGCTTGTAATAGACACCAAATACGTTAATGGTGCGGGATGGTAATGCCACATACATAACTTTATTGACCACCACACCTTTCAAACTGGAACACGACAGTGACAACTATTGACACTATAGCCGCAGAAAAATTAGTAGACGTTATCAAAACAGGGTGGAATATTACAGAACTGTACCACCTAGATGTTATTAGTATGTTTTGACATATTTGGCCAATCATTCGCCTCTTACGAACTGCTTGGCTGAATGGCACATGGCCTATTATTCAAAGGAGAACCGAACCTGAATTAACACGGGGAAATATATGTCAGATAAAGGTACAGATTGCCACACTTAAAGTAATATACTTAACAGTTGATGCTAAATAATATATACTAATAAAACTGTCAAAAATGTACAACAAGCTCTCCCACTATTATATTAACTTGGGATTAATTCAAACAAGTCGAATCCATCCAAATGTTCTATCTCAGTTTTTATTGGTCTCCATGTTTGGATTTGAAATGTTTCTGTTACCTGAGGATTAAGTATTTTTATGGAATGATAAATATTGTTGGCTTTGCGAGGGAGGCACTGCGTAGCACAGGTAGCGCAAGCAGCTACTGTACGAGTCCTGAGTACACAATACATTGCTTAGTCATACAAGGATCGCTATAGTCGCTGTTGGGACCACTTTTGTAGATAAAATTGGATAAAACCTAGAGTAATGTAAATACTCCACTTGGATTTTAATGATTCTAGAAATTATATATGTTTTTAGCATTGGTCCTATGCTACGGAATACTTACTGAAAAGTTTTTCGAACAAAGAAAAATGTCGACATGTTTGGATTTAAGTAATCATCATTCAAGCTTAAAATGGGATACATTTAAAACGCATAATTTTTTTTCCTAATTTACTTTGTCATAATGAATATAGCATAATATGTAGTGTCATTATATCATTTAAGCATAATCTTTTTTTTGCGAAATGTGCTTTAAGCATAACAATGTATTGTACTATATTTAATTCGACTTATGATGATAGTACGTATCAGACATTATCTTTATTATACATTATCTGTCTTTAGACATTTTTTTATTTTTCCTAATGTTATCTTACCATAAAAACACATGGCATAAGCCCCCGCCACAAAGAAACAAAGCTATCCAATGCTACAGTTGAAGTAGGTTAGTTAGGTTCTCTTTAGATCCCACACCCAGAAATAGGAGCCCCGCTACGCGGGGCTCCGTCGACTTGGTCCAACCCCACTAGTTACGGGAATAGTATGCTGCTACAATACAGTCTGCTATTTGGTCTTGCTACTTATGCAATGCTGCTACAGTCTGCTATCCACCTATTTCTTGCATTTTAATTAGGACTTTTAAGTGTATGCCGTTGATCATTATGTTTATGTGTTGTTATACTTTCCTCAATGTGTGCCTTTGAACATTATGCTATGTTATCTTTGTGCTACATAGGGTTATGCTAGTAAAAATTATGCGAAAACAGTTATGCGTTTAGTTGTTATGGTTAATTATCATTAGTTGTAAAAACGTGATGCCTACTTAAAATAGTACAAAAATAATTGTTATGCTACTCTAAATATAGATCCGCTTAAAATATATTTTTCTCTGTTCTGTCTGTTTGTTTTCCTATAATGTCTAATAAATCCTATAATGTCTTAAATGATTTCAATAATATATAGGTTTGTGTAGTGTTTTCTAACAAAAAGGAGATTTTTCATTTCGAAGTGAAACTTCTTTAGAATCGTTGTGATTTTAAATTCGATGAAATGAAAATGCGCCACAATAAAGAAATAAACTCATAAACGTATAGAAGAAAACGAGATAGGATTTAGAATTTCATATTTAAATATCATCTACTAGCTGTTACGACTTCGTTCACGTTACCAAAATTATTACTTCCTTTTATTCAGTCGGGTAAATATGTTACTCTGCGATAGTTTATGTTACTCTCTAATGAGCTTATGTTACTCTGCGATAGTGTACATTTCTAATGGTAAATTTTTTAAAGATCAGTTCAGTAGTTGAGTTATTCGTTACAAAAATGAATTCAAAAATACAAATGTTTTCCCTTTATATTATTAGTACAAATTTAATGGTTTCAAAACTAGCCAATTACAAACAGTACATCCGAAAAGATTTTACTGCCACTTCTTATCTCTAACATAATATGCTTCGACTTCTGCAATTTATCTTTCCTTTTTCGTACAAAGTTTCACTTCTATCGCGCGTAGCTTACATTAAATTTTTGTGTAGTATTCTGTCGTATAAGTATATCAAGAGGATATAGAGGAATGTTTTTTATGTTATCATATACATACACTGACTATTATGCTCCATTAAGAAATTTGATTTTGATTGATTTTAACAACCCCGCACAATCATTGAATTCTCGCGTCATCGTATTCTAGTATATATGATAGTAGACAATCAGGTGACTGACCCTAGTTCTAAAAGCCGGCGTCATCAACACACAGATTGATGATTTACAAGGTTTCAGGTTCAGAGGGTTTGGAGGGTAAGGTATCCGTTAAACTTACGCATGTGGCAGTAAGACTCCGCCACAAGGATAACATTTCACTCATTATAGTTGTCTCATTACAGTATTCTTGAAACTATATATATTACGTTCCATACCAGTATGGAACGTTACATCAATACTAAATTTCATTCAAATACATTTCACAGTTTAAGTTTAAACATATATACACACAAACTTCCACTTTTATAATAGTAGTAAGATTTTCCAATATATTTCAAACTTGTGGTCATAATCATAGCGCACGGTAACAATGCGAAATATCTAAGAAGGCGAGGCAATCGGAGTGAGAAGGAATTAAGGTCGTTGTTTATCCGGTGCCACTCGAACTCACGAGGACCCGATAAATGTCTGTGCAAACAGCCTCTGGCCGACACTTGAGACGACATTTTTTATGTTACAGAAGCAGATTTCTCATAAGCGATGACAAGTATAAGCGACATGATACTTGGGAACAAAATAAAACTAAATAAATATCATGTCGCCAGTACCCTAACGGGATATGCAGCATAACCTAAAAGTTATTAGATACGTACTCAAGTTTACCGTGGGTCCGGTTTGGTCCTAGCCTAAAGGTTGGCTATAAGACAATGCTAATAGGCATAAAGTCCGCCTTTTGTACAAATTTATTTAAGGAGTACAATAAATTTAAATAAATAAATAAATAGCCATGGTCATAGCACATAGGGTTTATCAGCTGATGAGATGAGCGATCTTGGAGCGATCAAACTATATACCTACCTATACCGAAGATGATAATAGTGCGTTGTATTTCTCTATTCTTGATGTCATATACTCATATCTTATTCTGTCGAGAACTTCTTTGCTTTCTATATAAAGTTAACTTCTTGACAGATGAATCATAAAAATTATTTAATTATTGCTGAAAAGGCTCACCATTCACTAATTTATTAATTTTTATAAAAAAAGGATACCAAATAAATAACCATCGCCTATAGGCACTAAAGTGAATGATTCATTGTCATTCTCATACTTGTGGTGGGGGGCGGGGGCTACCTTGCTCTCTAAACCGAAACACGACAGCGAAAAGCACTGACGTTATCTGTATAGTAGTAGGCTTTTAAGTTGATGTTAAGAATCTCTGTAACTGGCGCGTTTATATGAAGAGAGTTGTGTATGTGAGGTGACGGTATGCATGTATACCTATGAATTCCCATGTATGTATTGTTTATTACAGCCATTCCATTCGTAGATAATTTTCTTTATTTGGAGTTACAATAATTAGTGTACATGACTTGTGACATTTGTCTATTTGTTTGTTTATAAATAAAATAATCTCGATGTCTTCAAGATAGAAAAAAGTTCTACCATGAAGAAACCGAGACAGATTAATGTAAATAATGTGGCGAAGATCATCACGGACATGATTTCAGGAAGTACGGTCACTACCGTGACCGAAGCGGCGCGGACGAGGCGAAAGTGTCCATTATTACACGACGTGTGACGGAGAATGATTTGTTTTAATGTTGAGCTGACAATTTTCATGACAATTTCGATTGGCAACCACAGGTAGAGTGGCAATAGGTTCATGATTTGAGACTACATTCGAAGAAATTGGTTGATAACTTAGAAAGAGTCACCATTTAAATTTTTACAATCCCCATGGTTTATTTTATGCTATATGCCTGTATGTTTTACATAAAAATATAAAAAATATTTTCTAAATATAAATAAATGAATAATAAAATATATCGCCTCTGCGGTCTAGTTTATCTACTAATGTGGTCTAGTGGTCCGGTGTCGGTGGTGACAACATGAGTACACGGGTTTAATTTTCGGAAAAGGCAATTCAAAAATGTGTTTTTTCTGTTTTCTGATGAAAACAACTCTGCCCGGGATTGAAAAAGTGCCCGGTTGGCGATGGGCTTGCTACTTATCACATTGTGGGACTAATGGCCAATTGCACAAACATTGGCTTAGCTTAGGACAATCTTAAATACATAGATATATTATTCAAAGCCTTAAATAGTATGCTGTCATTTAAGATAAGAAGTGACAGCACACTGTTCAGTGCAACTGGCCATAAGTATTTTCAGATAATCGTGAGTGTACCGGTTGTACCTCTGCCTACCTCTTTGGGGATACGCGGGTGAAGATACTTTTTATATGAAAGTATAATTTATAAAATTAAAATAAATCACGCATTGAATTTGATTAATACGCATATTTAGTAGCGGAAAACTGCTTGAATCTCTTCGGGCGTTCAATAATGTTCTTTCTTCTTCTTTCTTCTATTTATTTTATATAAAATTCCTTCTTCTATCTATTTGTAAGCTTTTTTATGTCACGGTGTTTATTAGTTGCTAGACTTCTGCAACGTCTCGACCAGGTCTGGTACCACCGTCTTACCTATTCTTGCGATAACGTCGGTGCCTGCCACGGTCGTGTTCCAGTTTGGAGGTAAGGTAGCCAGTAAACGTAAGCATGTGGCATTCCAATTCCGTCACACGGACAGCAACGCACCTTTAATGTCTTTGGTGTTTATAAGCGATGGTTATTTATTTCCATCGGGAGAACCATATTCTTATTAAAAACACGAGTTTTTTATAAGAATATGGTTATATGCAGATGTTGCCCAAATATATTATACTAGCTGTTGCCTGCGACATCGTCCGCGCGGACTTCGTTTACTCCGCACTGCTCCTCCCCCGTAGGTGATAACGTGATAATATGTAACCTATGTGTTGACCCGATCTGTTAGTAATATTCATGCAAAATTTGAAGTAAATCCATGCAGTACTTTTTGAGTTTACCCAGACATACATACAGACAAACAGACAAACGGACAAAGGAACAAACAGACAAACGGACAAACGGACAAAGGAACAAACAGACAAACAGACGAACAGACGAACAGACGAACAGACGAACAGACGAACAGACGAACAGACGAACAGACGAACAGACGAACAGACGAACAGACGAACAGACGAACAGACGAACAGACGAACAGACGAACAGACGAACAGACGAACAGACGAACAGACGAACAGACGAACAGACGAACAGACGAACAGACGAACAGACGAACAGACGAACAGACGAACAGACGAACAGACGAACAGACGAACAGACGAAGACGAACAGACGAACAGACGAACAGACGAACAGACGAACAGACGAACAGACGAACAGACGAACAGACGAACAGACGAACAGACGAACAGACGAACAGACGAACAGACGAACAGACGAACAGACGAACAGACGAACAGACGAACAGACGAACAGACGAACAGACGAACAGACGAACAGACGAACAGACGAACAGACGAACAGACGAACAGACGAACAGACGAACAGACGAACAGACGAACAGACGAACAGACGAACAGACGAACAGACGAACAGACGAACAGACGAACAGACGAACAGACGAACAGACGAACAGACGAACAGACGAGCAGACGAACAGACGAACAGACGAACAGACGAACAGACGAACAGACGAACAGACGAACAGACGAACAGACGAACAGACGAACAGACGAACAGACGAACGACGAACAGACGAACAGACGAACAGACGAACAGACGAACAGACGAACAGACGAACAGACGAACAGACGAACAGACGAACAGACGAACAGACGAACAGACGAACAGACGAACAGACGAACAGACGAACAGACGAACAGACGAACAGACGAACAGACGAACAGACGAACAGACGAACAGACGAACAGACAAACAGACAGACAAACACACAAACAGACAAACAGACAAAAATTCTAAAAACTATATTTTTGGCTTCGACATCGATTATATAGATCACGCCCCAAGTATTTTTTAAAAAAAATATTCAATGTACAGTTTTGACTTTTCTACGACTTTAATTATATGTATGTATGTATTGTAGACCTTTCCGTAGGCAAAATTTTAAAATTATTGCTCTTACTAAACTACAAGACAGTTTAAAAGACCTAATTGACTAGGCGTTACATCCCAAAACAGTTATAGCACCAACTGCTAATAATGAATAAATGAATTTATTTCAAGTACCAAGTCAATATAGATTATGTTACATCATTATAGAATAAAATAGAATTCTATAAATTAATAAAAAAAAAGAATAAAAATAACGGAATTATATTATTTCTTTTATGATGGTTACATAACTAGGATTTTTAATTTATTTTACTATTTTTAATAAATACCAAATTACAAATTACAATAATAATAATGTTAATTATTATTATTGTAATTTTAATAATAATAATGTTAATCAATAATATTGAAAATTATATTACTCTGTTTTCCCAAGTTATATTATTTCTTAAGTTTAAGAATTTATTTTAATAACATTGTAAACTATGCTCACTTAATTTTTTATTAGTGATTATTAAAATTATTGTGTTCTTGAAACACAGGTCAGCCTAGTTCAGGCAGGTACATGTTAACTTAGATCATAAGATAGTTTTTAGGTATTTTATAATTCAGTGTACCTAATGCACAATTTATTAATTTCTGAATAAATGTATTTTAGTTTTTTTTTTAATTTACTTATTACTTTATAATAATGTTTCCGGTTTTCAGAACTGTTCTTTTTTTTATATGTGATGAAGGTCATTGCTTTCTATAAATTTTGCTTTGTAATAACATGATATCATAAATTATTCTCAATAAGTGTTTGATCAATTTCTCAAATAAATTAATCTCTCACTCTTATGGGATATGTGCATAACGGTATTTAAATATTTTGTTATTTCAATGTTTTTATCGGGTTGAAATAGAGACGCTCGCTCTGCGGTCAAAGTGGTATTGAAGCAATGGGCTCGCTAATGCTAATCCTAATGAGTAATGACTGTGAGTGAGTGTCAAATGTTTATATTTTATAAGAAAGTTATAGCCCAAAAACTATTTTAACTTCAAATATAAGAAAATTAGTAAAATTCTTAACAATTCTAATGTAACCTAAGTAGTTAGAGTTAACTGAGGCTATTTGTTTTGTGAATGTTGCTATCTTATGATATATAAAAAAGGTATTGTATGTTAAAAGTTCTAATATAACCTGTAGAAAAACACACTTTCCTGTGTAGATTAGGTACACAATATAAAAAAAATGCCAGAATTTAGTTGAATGATAATGAAAACAAATAAATTAATGGATTCAAAAACTGAATTGTCGATGAAGCGCCCAAATCCAAGTTTGTTCAGCTGCTGAATGCCACCTTGACGAAAGCAATTGTAAAAAATGTCTGGGAACCGGAGGCTTCCTGTCATCTCATTACACAAATTATTTTTTTAATAATATTATGCGTAGAATATCAATTTCATTAGTTTATCTAAATCTGTATTGTCACTATTTGATCTAAATTTGTTTCTTTAGTTAGCTATATAAAAAGAAGGTTTTTTATTTCTTAGATCTGAGGTACTGTGTCGACCTCCCACAAGATACAAGATAAATTTATTTACCTCCAACAGCCTGCTCAAAAATTAGTGACTAGCAGTTACTCGTGACTTTGTTCGCGTGACTAAAAGTCATTACTTCCCTTTGATCACTCGGATAAAATATTAGTCAATGTCACTGCTCGATAAAGTAGTTTTCTAAAGACGGATAAATATTTAAATTCAATCAATTAGTTATGAGTTAAACCATAACAAACAAACGAGCAGAAAATCAAATCTTTCCTTATTATAATATTCGCATCGCTGCATTATTTTATTTGTCACATTCACATACCTGCTCTAGGATTATTGAAACTCATCTCAAGAATCTAGAACTATTTACGGCCTATTGTGTGTCCCATTATCTTTTGAATTCTACTAATTGAGTCATGCCACACTACAGTTTGCATTGTTTGCAAAACTTTGCCATAATCAAAACATAACAGGTGATTGCGGGTGGTCTGTATGTATTGAACATTAAAGAAAAAAATTAACATTTTCAACCGGCTTCCCAAAGAAGGAGGTTATCAATTCGGCTGTATGTTTATTTTTTGTTTGTTACCTCAGAACTCAGCTTCATATATGAATCGATTTTGAAAATTATTTTTTTGTTTGGGAGGGTAAACTTCCCCATTTTAATTTGTTGAAAATCGGATGCAGATTCCGGAGATAAGGGAGATTGGAAATTGATCGTTGCAGTTATACTGCGTTAAAAAATATTTAAAGATAATAATAATTATTTATTTGCATGACATAAGAGTTACACAAAGATCTCATTTAGTTAAAAAAATATTATAATTATTTATAATATCAATATAATGTATGACTTTACAATTCCTTAAATTTCGTATATTTTTATTATTAATCCCGCTAATATCTTAAATGCAAAAGTTGTGTATATTTTTGGTAAAGCTAGATGAATTTGAATGAATTTTTGAATCAGAGTGTGATGGGTAGTGCCTCCATGCCTAGGACGAGCATGTAAAGTTATCAATACCGGTTATCGCTAGAAATAAACGATAATTATTAACAGTGGATAAAATGCGGTGATGGATATCAATACTCATCTCCCCAACCGGCAACCCGGTGAATCATGGTGAACAGGAAAGTCTACAGAAGCTTAGTTCACTCTGCCTACCTTACAAGCGAACCGGCGGGATGATACTGTCAATCGAAATTGACATATACAAGGAAAACGTGATTTTTTTACATCAGGGTATAGCAATGAAGCGAAAGCTTCTCCTGAAAGAAAACAATAACTATCCACAGTAATATTATAAGCGAAAGTCTGCCTGCTTGTCTGTTACGCTTCACGGTTAAACCGATATTGATGAAACATAGAGAAGTTATAGTTGAAGACCCAGGCTCAAACATAGACTTCTTCTTTCAAAAATTAAAAGCTAAGAGACTGAAATAGGGGATGAAAAATTATATGAAAGAATGTCACCAAAATTTTTGTTTTATTTTCTGTAGCGTTTTAAAATACTAATTATATTCATGTAACTATTTTTTATGTTACTTGTTGTAAAATGAAAAAAAAGTCTTGTCTTCCAGGTTAAAATATTAATTTAAACGGATGTAAACTGATCGATCAAATAATATTCTTTTTTATGCAGTAAATTAAATGTTGCTATTCGATTTTTTTTCGTAGGATTAGTAGAATATTTTTGTATCCTAAGTACATATTTATTTTCCTTGGTAAATTTTTTTTTACTAAGGAAACTAAACTTTTTTTAGTAGCACAAATTAAATATGCTTTTTAAAAATGTACTAATAATAATTAGAAAAGTATATTTAAAATTATTAGACGTAAAATATTTTTATGATAAAGCTTGAGCTGGGGTTAGGTACGAAACATTCGTACCTTATCGCCCTAGTATAGGTTTTGTATAAATTCAATGAACAGTGATGTTTACGAGATTCAAATGATGTTTCTTTTTGTAACATCTTATGAATTTTTTATCAATTCTCTATCTCTATTAGTTTGAATTTAGTATGTTACAAAAATCCATGTTGACAATACTGACTTGTATCGTACGACGGCATGACTCGTATAGAAAAAACAATATATTTTAAGGTAGGTAATTGGTGGACTACAAATTCTTTAAGTTCTGAATACCACGAATGAAAATCCTTGCTTATCAATGCTGAGAAAAAATTTCTGTATTTCTTTATATATTTCACGTTATAAGACGCTAGTCAACTATTGTGATGTATGTTTGCCGATGTTCTTTCTTCTAATGATGACTCTTCGTGGGTAAGCTGTGCGAGAGCTAGTTCTCGATGGATGATATCGATTGCATCCCCCGACATCGGGGGATGTAATTGATACCATAAGCATAAATTTGTTAGCTGCGTTTCCCTCTGAACTAGACATCCGGCTAGACATTGTAGAGTCACAATGAAAGTGACACGTTTAGTCATTCAATCGCAGTTTATAAAGGGCCTAACAGTTATGCACGTTAATGAAGTGCCTTTTAGAAAAATAGATAGTCTGTAGTAGTAGTGTGTAGTCAATAGAAAGAATATACCAAATGCCTCTCAAACCTAAATAGAAAAAATACAAAAGTTAAATTTCTATTAACATAATTTCTGTCTGATATAAGTTTTTAATTCAATATAAGTTTATTTATAAACAGTTTGAAGTTTGATAGAAAATGAATCTGAAGAAAAATATAAATCTAAAGTAATTAATTAAAATGTCATATCAACATTAACATTCTCACGGAAAAAGATAAATCGTTAATAGATTCAGAACGCGTGACGAAAGACATATCTATTCGTCATATTGCGAGGGTCGTGAATGCGCAGGCGCAAAGGAAGAGCGTACAAATTGATCATAATGCGATGACAATGTGATAACGACCACCCACATGGCGTGTTATAGTTTTGTGATGTCACTACATCCTGTAGTCAATAGTTAATTTTATGTGGGTTTATTCTATCATCTAGAAACAATGCTATTAGTATGCTACAAGCGTCAAGCGTTGTCATGGTGAACCGGCTTGGGCCAAGTAAATGGGCTATAAAGAAATTTGTTATAGGTAGGGTGGGTATATCCGTAAAACGCAGAGCCGTCGCGTACACCCTAAGATAAAATTTATTGTTTTCTATTTGTTTATTGTGGGTTTAAATTAACTTTTAGCATATGTTAATGAATAATTGTGTCTAAGTGTGTGGTAAGTGAAAAACGTTTGACAAATGCAATATTTGTAAAGGAAAAATCACTAAGATCTGCTAAGGACAAGTTAGGTTATACAGAAATTAGTTTAACTTACCGCTACGTACCTATGTAGATAAGGAAGTTACTGGTTTTGCCAGATTGTCGAAAATCGAGTTTTCATTAGATCTCTACGTTTTGTGGTCCTAGGAACTTTTTCCGACTAGTTTCACGATGACCAGATCTGTATGTATGTATGTAGGTATGTATAAAAGTATTGATGTGCGTGTGTGTGTGTGTAGCTTTTGAACGGCAAAACCGATCGAAACGCGGTTTATGGCATTCGATGAGATTCTGTTCAACGCAGACTTCCTAAAAATTTAAACCAATTCGGTCCATGAGATATCGCGAGAAATTTTGAATAAATCTTTAAAAAAAATTTGGTGAAACTGTTTTTTTATACCTTCCAGATTAATGTATCGATTGAGAAAAACTCTAATCAGTTCTTTTCCCAAATAAACTGCGTCCAATTCATAAAGTTTTGAAAAAAGTGTTTATTGATATAACTTAAGAGATTTTTTAACTAATCATTTTTCGACCTTTTACAATATTTTAGCACTTAAAAAACTTAAAATGCAGTTTAAAAATTAAAATCGAATCAAGTTATCGAAAGTTATAGCTTTTTAAATATTATTATTTTGTTGTTTACAGAAAACTAAATATTTTTAAAATAACTTTCAGCCTAATATTCCGACTGATTTAAAAATCAAATCAGCTTTTTTCTCTAAAAATCTACGTCAAATACCGTAAACAGTATCAAAATCGATTGATTTATTTAGGATTAATCAATGACGGAAAATTTTTGGAAGAAAATATATTTTGATCTAAGAAATCTCTATCTAAGTAAAGTAGTATCTAAGAAAACAATTCAGAGCTTAAAATTTCGTTTAATTCAATTCAAAAGATCGAAATCAATCAGTATTTCGAAAATACACACTTTTTCAAAAATGAAATTACTGTCATTCATTAGCAATATTAAAATTTTTGTAATCTAAAAAGCTATGCTTAGGTATAGTTTTTGTCCCTTTGAGCTTAGAATACCTCAATTTAGTGGGAATTTCAGGGATGGCCTGCAGGGTCAACTGGTTTACAGATTTTTTTTGAATATCATAAGACAGCAAACAAACATATGGCTCTCCTGATGGAAAGATAAACCATCGCCTATGGACACCAAAGATACTAATGATGCATTGCTATCCGTGTGGCGGAATGTCAATGCCGCATGCATAAGTCTACCTGCTACCTTACCTTCCAAACCGGAATACGAAAATTACAAGCATCGTCGCTATTGCGGCAGCGCTTCTGGTGAAGCTGCCTTCCTATGGGTTTCCCGAGAAATTATGCAAGTGGATCACCAGTTTTTTCACTGATCGGAGCATCTGGGTTGTAGTCGCCGGTGCGTGCTCTGACCTTAAACCTGTCAATGCTGGTGTTCCACAAGGCTGCGTGCTATCACCGACACTGTTCCTTCTGCCTATCAATGACATAATGCGAATTCGCAACATACATTGCTATGCAGATGACAGTACTGGTGATGCTACATACTCCGGCCGTAGCGGTATTTCCCGGGAACACGTCGAAGAGTCCCGAAACAAGCTTGTGTCCGAAGTTGAGAATCGACTAACCGATGTCTCGGAATGGGGTCGTCAAAACCTGGTCACTTTTAACCTAAGAAGCACAGCTTTGCGTTTTTTCCGCTAAAAAGACACCCTTTGTCATGTCTCCTCGATTTGGGGATACTCTCCTGTCAGTCTCAGCTAGTGTCGGGATTTAAGTTTTAGCCCTGATGATGCAGTAAAATGCGAAACCGGTTGGCTATTTAAATAAAAAAAGTATATTTTATATATAATTAGTGAATTGTGAAACAGTACAAGTGTAAAATTTAAAACAATAATTATGGCGGAGTTTCATCAAGTGCCGACGATGGAAAGTATAAATTACCTATATCGAATACCGTTCAGTTTTGCGGTCATCTGGAAGGTAAGGCGAAACTAGCCTCCACAAAGCTCGGCGTGCTCATCAGAGCGAGACAGTACTTCTTGCCGGCCCATCGCTTTCAACCTTACAAGACTCAAATTCGGCCCCACATGGAGTACTGTTCTCATCTCTGGACCGGAGCTCCTCAGTACCAGCTTCTTCCTCTTGATCGCATTCAGCGTAGAGCGGTTCGAATCGTTGACGACCTGGCTATTTCGAAACGGCTTGACTCTTTGGCATTGCGCAAAGATGTTGGTTCACTCTGTGTCTTCTATCGTATTTTTCATGGGGAGTGTTCCGACGAGTTATTTTTATTAATTCCTGCCGCCAAATTCCATCATCGGACATCGCGTCAAAATTTGCAATTCCATCCTTACCATCTCGATGTCTGGAAATCCACAACTGTGCGTTTCTCACGGCACTTTTTGCCTCGCACTACTTTGTTGTGGAACCAATTACCAGCAGGGGTGTTTCCAAACGGATACGACTTGAGGGCCTTCAAGAAAAGAGCTTACTCATTCTTAAAAGGCCGGAAACGCAACTGCAAGACCTATTGTGCGGCGGTGATCACTTACCATCAGCACCTCCTGCTCGTTTGCCCCCTCTTCTATATATAAAAAAAGGAATAGGTAAGGTAGTGTTAACAACTACCCCGGTGAGATGTTGCAGAACTCTACCACCTAATAGTCACTGTGGTAGTGATAAACAGTGAAAGAAAATGATATTTGGTTCTCGTTGTTTTCTTCCGTGTTGTTTTTGGTTACGCCAATACGTCGCCAATATTCTTCAAAAGAGTTCACACCAATACGTGGGGATTGTTATATGTATATTTATTGTAAAACGCAGCTCTGAACAACAAACCTTAAAATAAAACGTATTTTATTTTTTATCATCGAGTTTGAACTAACTTTTAGGTTACCTAATAAAAAGATGTTCCAAGTATGATAAGTGAAAGAAGTAACATAAATTCCAGTTTTATAGCACGTTTCATAACTGTGATGGATTTAAACAATGTAAGAATCACCAAGAAGAAGTTTAGCATTTAGAAATTGTTGTAGGTCAGCTGGAAAACGCCACGCCGCTTCGTAGCGACCAATCCTAAGGTAAAATTTACTGTATTTTAATTTCCATATTGATTTTGAACTGATTTTTAGTAATAGTAAAGGGCTATTACTTTTGTCCACAATGTACTAAATTGTTATTTGAGTAACTGAATTGCAGGAGTTATTTTTATTGATAGTTTCAGTATAAAGTACTAGTACTGTACACACAAATAATTTGTACTACTTCAGTACAAATTATTTGTGTGTACATAATAATAGTGAAATAAAAGTACAAGTGTGTGATAAACTAGTTTCAACTAAAAATTATTTGTGAATTTAAATTGGCTATTAGCCCCCCGTGATGGACCGGACTCAGTTTGAAGAATATACCATCTGTTGTTTTGCCAGGCAGTTCGTAAGAGACGAATTGACAGTTTGTAAAACACAATTGGCTATGCAAGTCATTATCCTCTTGGCTGTTAGATGGTAGAGTACTGCATTGACTTGCCCGCTTTACCTATTTTTACTGCAATAGCGTCAATGCTTGTCACTGTCGTGTGTCAGCTTAGAGGGTAAGACAGTGGGTAAATTTATGCATGCGGCATTAACCTTCGTATCTATAAACAAGTCATTACCTATTTCTTAGTAATTATTTAACTAAGCAAGTACTTAAGAAAACTTTTAGTAAGTAAAATATTCTATTTCATAGTGAAGTAATTATCATTACTTACTTGAGCAAAAGAAACGAGTAAAACATATTATAATAAGCGGGAAACAAAGCATTCCAGATTCTATAATGTCTTCTAAGAAACGCATTCATAAATTTTTTGAAGCTTTTAGATAATTGTGTTTTTGTTTTTACTTTAGCATGAGTCTCTATATTACGAGTAGGTACGTTATTTTGTTTGTAATACTTTTGCTATAGCGGATAGAGTCCCATATGAAAATAAAAATATTACCCGGAACGTCGCCCAAAGTTGAAGTTCGGTCTCACAGGAGACATCCCTTAGCTACGGTGTTAGTGTCCAAACTTAACTTTATGCTGAGAATTTTACTCGCCTGAATAGTCAAAATGTCAAATTTAACTTCACATTTATTTTTGTCTAAATATTTTTTTTGCATTTACTCTAGGGGCTTACATTACTTAAGTAATGAAATTGGTGACTAGTACTTCGTGGAGAATTCTAAATTTTGACACGTCTTACTTCATGCTATTTATTGTCTATTGCATAGAAATAGTTGCTTAAGTAATTACTTAAGCTCAAGTAATTACTTTAACTTGACTATAGTTACAAGTGTAAGACCCCGCCTCAAGGATAACAATGCACAATTTTTTTTCGAAAATACTATGTCAGATATTTCACTTACCGTTTACGACTATTATTATTTGTTTATTGACGTTTCTTTTTTTCTTTTCTTATTGCAGCAAAATGGAAAAAGTGGGGGTACTATCGAATCAATGACGTGTTACACGTCATTGATCCGAACCCACTATATACGTCATTGTTTCGAACCCTAATTTAAAAGAATTTTGTGCTTTTACATTCAATACGTCATACCTATCTATAAACCAATATTAAAAAAAAAACTACTTTACTATAATTTAGGGGAAAAATCTGCTATTGTGTCTACTAAGAATTAACGAATAATAAATATTTCAAGGATGCTACGTGAATAAATAAACATCCATTCCATTTTATTAAAGTATTTTATTTTAATCAAATGTACATAAGTGAGTTATGGATTAAATAGTTTATGGGCTAAGTTTGTCTGAAATAAAAAGTTATTAATATTAATATTATAACATAAGGTTCGAGTTAGTTGTAATTATTAAAAATAATCAAAATAAAATATTCCTATGCGTATTTATAAAGCAGACTTTTATAACCGTTAACGAACCTGTTAATTTTTGTTTCTCATAATATGTAAATACAAACTCAAATAACAAACAAATAATATCTGAAATTATAGGGTATTAATATTCGAACAATTTAACAATCTGTGGCATAAGTTCATAGATTAAATATTATAGCTTTGCCCTCCATAATGGCCGCTCACGCACGTAACCATCCTTTCCTGCCATTAGAGTCCTTAATTGCTCTAATGTTGGATATGTTACTCACTTTTATGGTAAAGCAGTCAAATTTAATTATTTTTATGAGCGTCTGTTTTTTAACCTTTGAATTATTAGTAATGTAAGAGAGTTGCCGGTGGTCTGTCATTACATTTATGAGGTTGCATTTGTCTACGGTATTTTAATTGTCTATAATCGCTAATTAGATTTTCGTTGATGCTTTGATGATGCATTTTAATGGTACATAATTGATTCAATTAAAATGCTCCATAAGAGGACCTAAATGTACCTATAGTTTTTATATAGTTTTAAAAATTGTCATTAGGTATGTTTTTTTTTACACACAAACAAATAATTTCTTTACTTTGGGGTTGGGTCAATTCATGTAATTTGTCCAGCCGTATATATTACTTATTTATTATTTATTTACAGACTTTAATACCTATTTATTTCTTTATATAATATTTTAAAAAAATGTAGTTAATCTCTATTTATATTTGAAATATTGGTGTTAATTTTTATTTAAGGTAAAAACGTATTAGTTAACCTTTTTTGAATTTATATGTTTTTAGTTGTAGGTAATTACATTTTTTTTTATATCATAAAATAGCAAACAAGCAGATGGGTCTCCTGATGGAAAGAGTCAAACATCGCATATAGACACCAAAGGTGTTAATGGTGCTTTGCTATCTTGTGGCGAGGTCTACTGCCACATGCATGAGTTCACCAGTTATCGGGACCAAACGTGAACACGACAAACCGGAACACAACAGTGACAAGCATTGACGATATTGCGGCAGGAAAAGGTAAGGCGGTGGTACCAGACCCGGGCAACACAATGCAGAACTCTACCACCTAGTAAATGGTTTCATCAAGTAATTGGAAGACTCTGAATTGCCTCAATATACCCGTAACCATTTGTAATACCTTACTTTTTTTATCATGAGATTACCCTTTAAATCGGAACAGGACAAATACAAACATTGACGCTATTGCGGCAGGAATGAGTAAGGCGGTGGTACCATATATCCATATATGTATAAAATGTCTAAACGAAAATAATAATTTAATTGATTAATAATGCTACATATATGTAATACTAGCTGCAGCGTGCAGCCCGCTGCATTATAAAGGTTTTTAGCGAATCCCGCGGGGTCACCTAACTTTCCGGCATAAAAAGTAGCCTATGTGCTATTCCAGGTCACTATCTACCTGTGTGCCAAATTTCATTCAAATCCTTTCAGTAGTTTTTGCGTGATTGAGTAACAAACATCCATCCAAACATCCATCCATACATCCAAACTTTCGCATTTATAATATTAATATAGATAATTGAATAATATCTAATAATTTATATAATACAATTGAGTAATGTTTATCTATGTAAAATTTCTAAAATATTATTTAAATGTAAATTAAATCAGCTATTTATTAAAATGAAGTATAATTTGCATGCCTAAAATATAAGGGTAGAATAAGCAGAACAACGTATATATAACTAATAACCTTTTTGCAACCTTATTCTGGCAAATAAAAAAAATATTAAAAAATTATTATTCTACCATCTGTCCTGCAATTTAGGTAAAATATTTGGTAAATTGAAAGACCAGGCTTATCATTTCTTGTTTCTATAATTGTTCATTTCTGAGTACCAGGTGAACTTTTGTGAACGCTAGTAAAAACTATTTAATTAACACAGTTTTACTTTCTCTTTAAAGGCACTTAGCTCAAATTTTAAAATGTTATCAGAAATATTCCTATATTAGATACCATACCCGTATGAGTCACTTCACATCCACCAGTACTCTATCACCTGATCCTACACCTAGTGAAATGAGTGAACAGGTTATCTCTAAAGACCATGGCGAACACCGCTATTATTAATTTTTTGTCGAAGTCAAAGACGTTTTATTCAAATAAACATTTGTGTGCACTTTTGTCGAGTTGTAATTTTTTTATAGTTACTATCGAATCGGATCACGGATAAACACTGAGGAAATCCGGTAGTAGAAACTTAGCAGGCTAGTATTTTATATATTTTTTATAAATTTATTATATTACAATATTATTGCACGTTAAATTAAAATATAAGGAGCAATTGTTAATCCCAGGTTTGTTGTTTGCTAAATAAATCTGAAATTTAAAAAAACCTCGCCACGCCTCTTTGTTCGCCTCTATGTTCTAATGGTCCAGCGTTGGCATTGACCACATTCTCGAGTAGGGCATATGCCCTTTATATAAAAAAGGGTTTTTTCAGTTTTCTTATAAACACAAAGTTTCCCGGGATTGGAAAGTGCCCGGTTGGCGATAGGCTTACCACCTACCATACCACCTACCATATTTGTGGGACCAAGTATCTTCGGCTAATCGTGGGTGCACTTGTTGTACTTCTGCTAATCCCTTCGGGGATACGGACGTTAATATACTTGTTTAAAAAAGCCTTTTTTATACAACTTTGTTCTAATATAGGTACTCTTTAAATTTATTTATTGGTAAATTGGGTAAATCTATAATATAAATATTATAGAGTTTACGTTTTTTACAATACCTGTATACGACTTTACAATAAATTTCCCGAGGGGGAAGCGTATTGTGATCGCCAAAGTGATCGCGTATGTAATTCCCCCAGAGAAGAATCACGTATACTAATAATTAAGTAAGTAATTTTAGTACAAAATTACTTCTCACATTTCTACTCGTGGCAAATAAGAGCTTATATGTGCTTATATACAAAAAACATCATTTCAACGCCATGTAGATTTCAGTGGGTTCTCAATGGAACAAAGATGTCACAGTATTACTGATAGAGATTTTTTTCTCACCGAATCACAAGTATTCGTGTAAATCAAATATTACAGGAGTTCTCAACTAGTTACACCATTTTCTATACGTTTCATCTATACATATAATAAAACTGTAAGAGGTCGAATTCTGTACATTGAAGATATTTAAACAATTTTTTTTGGAAGATACTCTTTAAATCGATACTGAAGCGAAAAATGTAATTTTTTTAATTTTTGTCTGTCTGTCTGTCTGTCTGTATCAAGGCCGCGCATCACGCCGAATCTACTGAACGGATTCAAATGAAATTTAGCATGATTAGAGTTACTACTCCGAAGAAGGTTATAGGATATTTTTTATCCCAAAATTCAGGATGGTTCCCGTGGGATAGGGGATGAAGATAAAAACGTATATTTAGCTTTAATTCATTAACCTGTCATACGAAATCCTTTATTATTTTTTTGTTCAAAAGTAAGTACTATAAAGATTATCCCTTAAAAATTTCAAGTTCATGAGTTTTATAATTTAGAAGTTACAGACATCAGAAGTTTCAACGGTTTCGGGTGGTAAGTCCAGTTGAACGTGACACCCGGAGTGTATACAAAACCTTTGAACGCACGGCTCAATATAAGTTAGCATTTTCATTTCATAGTGTTACGAGAGATTCAGTTTTAGAATGTATACTTTTTTATTAAAGTTATTATAAATGCAATTTTACTAGCTTAAAAATTAGTAAAATATGTGTAAAATATAAACCTAAACATTTTATTTATTTATATAAGAATAATTATAATATATTTGAAAATATAACAGGTCAATTTTCAGGTTTTTGCTAATATCTCAGAAAAGATGCATCTAATCGAAATTGAGTATACTAATAGAATTTGTTCTTTATAAAATTTAACGTAAGGATAGGCTATTGGGAAAATTCACTATTTTGTTTTTACATTGCATAACGTAAAAAAGGATAAAAAAGTATCTACACGCCCATATCCTGGAATACGTAGGCAGAGGTGCAAGAAGTGTACCCACGATTAGCCGAAAATACTCTCTCACAATGTGATAGGTGGCAAGCCAATCCCGGGCAACGTTGTTTTATCAGAAAACTGAAAAAGTACATTTTGTTTTGCCTGACCCGGGAATCGGACCCGGGATCTCATATGTTTAACGACGATACCGGACCGCTAAGACAACACGGTACATATTTCAAAATTAGATACATCAATCAGTTATCTTTTAAAATGAATGAAACTTCTGCAAGTGTAGATGTTAAAGTGCCTAAGCCACTTAGTATACTGACTAACGTCGGACTCCAAAATACTTTACAAAAAATTGTTGAGTAGAATATACGAACATGTACTTATAAGTTCTGCCCAGAATAAGATCAACATAGTACAGAAAAAATTTACACACATATAACTTCATCAAAACAAATTCTATCAAAAGATACTTAACTTTCCTTTATTTGTGAGAATCAAAAATCGAAAATGTGAGGAAAAATTACGTGGCGTTGTTGTTTTTTATTAAATTATCATCACGCCCGGTTCCCTTGCGACGTAGGCAGAGTAAACCGACCGTCTATAGACTTTCCGGTTCACCGCGATTCACCGGTTTGTCGGTGATGAGATAAATGCTAATCCTCATCGCCGCATATTCGATCGACTATTTTTAGCGATAACTGGAAGCGAAAGTTTTACGTGCTCATCCGAGGCACGGCAGTGGTAATATATATACCACTCCCCCAGTTTCCGTGTTGCTACCGAGATTTTAGATTTTCGAGAAAATCCTCGAAAATATCTCAATAACATCTTTGACCGACCCGGGGATTGAACCCGGGACCTCATGATCTGAGCCAAATAGGCTGTCCCTAGACCACGAGGCAGAGTAGTTTGTTATAATAATTTAAAAAAAAACTTGACTGCTTATCTTGCTTATTGAAAATGACACAAATTTACATTAAAAATATTTTTTAAAGAATGAAAATATTAATAAATTTAAGAAAAGTGCAACAAGATGTTTTTTTTATTGCAAATTGTTTTCAATGAAAAAGAATAGCTTCTTAGTCAAAGGCTATTTTGTTTTTTATTAATAACAAACTACAAAGCCATGTGTTAATTTATTTATTTTTAACTTCCCGCTACGAAATTTGCTTTAAATAAAAATTATTCAAAAAATAAACCTGAATAAATAACTTTTTATCTTTTTAATTTCCCGCTACTTTAATTTTTAACTTCCCGCTACGTAGCTACGTAGATAAGGAAGTTACTGATTTTGCCTCGATTTTCGAAAATCGAGTGTTCACCAGATCTCCACGTTTTGAGGACCTAGGAACCTTTTCCGACTATTTTCATGATGACATATGTATGTATGTGTGTGTGTGTGTGTGCGCGCGTGAGTGTGTATGTGTGTATGTAAAGTAAACATCTCATTAATTTTGAACGGCTTGACCGATCGAAACGTAGTTAATTGGATTCGATTGGATTCCACTCAACTTAGACTTCCTGAAAATTTTAACTTATTCAGTAAAGGAGATTTTGAGAAATTTTGGAAAACCTCACAAAGGTTTTTGGCAGAACAATATTTTTTTAATACAATTTCCAGATTAATGAACCGATATAGTACAAAATTTAATCAGCTTTACTTCTCAAAAAACTGCCTCCAATGCATAAATTGCATCACAATATATTTATCCGTTCGGAGTTATTTTTTTCGACATAACTTCGAATTTTTTTAACTAATCATTTTTAATCTTCTGCAATATTTTAGTACTTACTAAAAAAACTATATTGAATTTCAAAAATCAAAATCGAGTCAAATTTTCAAAAGGTACAGCTTTTCAAACATTAAAATTACGTTGTTTACAGTAAACTTATTACAGATTTTTTAAAAACTTTCAGGTTAATATACCGTTTGATATAAAAATCGAATTAGGTTTTCCCTTTAAAAAACCGCGCTAAATACTGGAAATTGGTTCAAAACTGGATTTATTTGGGATTTGTCAGTGACGATTCAATATAAAAAAAAGTTTTCAAAAATTAAAAAAAGTTTTTTTTTACATTTCTTCGACATTTTTTAACCTATCGATTAAAACAATTTTGAGTTAAACAATTGCGTTGAATGCCATTCGAAAGATCACAATCAATCATCAATTTTAAAAAATATGATGTATATTTTTCAAACATTAATTTCCTAAGTATCATTTATATAAACTAGATTTTTTGAACTCTTCGAACTCTAGGGAACTTCTAGGGAAGCGCGTTCTATCTTAGGCCGCATCTTAGCTTACCGTCAGGCGAGATCGTAGTCAAGCGCTTCCCTAATGATAATAAAAAAACATGTCGATTCCACGCGTATTTTACGAAATATTGGCAAAAAATTGCAAAAAGCCGTATTTTAATTGTTTTAAACAAAATGTTCCTAACCCCCACACGTCCTCCTCCACGGTCAAGATATTATGCTTAATAATAATAACATTGCAGTTATAACGTTTACTGGAAGCAAATACTATTTATTTCGCCCTGACTTATAGGTCTTGACTAATACTACTGCAATGGAGTCAGATATTGTTAATTATCAGACATACACCATGGATTTTAAAATTAGTTAGCTTAAATATCATCGTTGCCCATTAGGAACCTAGGTACAAGCCAATACTTTCACCTTCAATCTTTTGCCCTCAAAAAATCTTAAAGTTGTTATGATAATAATATCGAAGGTTGTTGAAACCAAAAATGTCTATTTTGAAGTTTTAATGCTGTAGCTTTTGATCGCGATTTTATCGATTTTAATCTTTCAAACAGCATTAAACGCAGTTTTAGCAAGATGAAAAACGTTGTCTTGGGAAAAAATTAACTGGTTGAAAAATCTCAAAGTTATGTTTAACCACATTTTTTTTAATTTTTCGTACGCGGTAACTCCTGAAGGATTATTGACCGAGCCTTCTGCTCTGAAACCGGCTATGATGTGAAACGTTGCACGTAATATAACAAATATAAACTAAACCGTGCAGTCGTTAAACAGCGAACAGCTGTCAATGGAGTAAGGATAACACCATAAATAACTCTGGGTGGAAGTTTTTTTGGACTCACTTCAAGGTAGACGAAAACATTTTTTTACAAATAAGAATTAAATTCGCAGTCTCTTGGCTGATTATGATTGCCCTGGCAGTGGCGTATTTTAGTTGCGACACTTTTATCCGGTGGAAGGATAGCCCCAGCCATGTTTAAAAATTATAATACAGATGAAGACATTTGCTTCACCGGTGTGCAATTTTCCTTTCTATAAAAAATAGGTTTTGCAAAAATGATTTTATTCAAATATAAAATCATTTTTTAAATGGAATGAGTATATAATGGCAAACAAATAAAACTGTAAGCATGACTGTAGAAAATAAAAGGCGAGGTGACTTCAGTTAAACACTGCCTAAATCCCTACAAGACACAAGGTTCGTTATCAAAGTCAACGTGTTTTCAAATCCACACTAAAAGAATCCTTTCTTAATATTTCTCATTTGATAAAAGTGCTTCGCCGTCCAAAGTATTGCTGAATACGAGAAATACTGTGGTCAGTTCCTAATAATTACTCTGCAAGGATGGCCAAACGCGAACGAAGTCGCGGGTACAGCTAGTAATGAAATAAAATTATATATTTTTATGGTGAAAAGAAAAGAACTTGGGTCATACGAGATCTCAAGTGTTTTATTTTTAACATATATTATACTATTACCACCGCTAGCTTTATAGTTACTACGCTATCACGTGATTTTATTTTAACATTTTTTTATTTTAATTTTATTTCTCTCAAATATTGTTATAACATTATGCCTTTTATTTAATACTAGCTGCACCTTGCTACCCGCTGCATTGAAAAAACTTTTGGTGCATCCCACGAGAGCAGAATTATCATCTATCTGTGTGTCAAATTTCATCCAAATCGATTCAGGCGTTTTTATGTGGTTGAGTAATAACTATATAAACTTTCATATCTATATTATACTTAGCTGCACCACGCACGCCGCGTTTTATAAGTTTTTGGTGAAGCCTGTGGGAACAACTTATTTTGTATTGTTTTTTTCAGTCTACTATTTGGTTTTATTTATTTGTCTGTAGTTCTAGTTCTATAATGGCTCTGGTTTAAATATTATCAACCTACAATCGAAATCCTATGGGTATTCTACACTATCCCGATTTCGATTGTAGGTTCCATTTCCATAGAAATTAATAGTAGGAATTACCATAGAAATTAATAGTAGGTTTGTGCCTCGTAACAATGCTACGTCCCGTAAGCTCATTTAATGGTTATCGTAGTGTGGCTAAATTTGGGTGATTTCAGAGGGGCCATAGTTATATCTTGTATATCGGTGAGCATCTGTGGCCTAATGTCGTCATTTTAATTAATAAGTATAGGTAATTTTCCGAGGAAATTTTCTATGCAGGGATACAGCATGGCCCCTGCGAATAGATTGTGTAGGATAAACCCTCAGACTTGCAAGATGTGTCATGTATGTGTAATGTGACCTATCCCTAGTGGCGGATATGTTTGTCTACCTTATATATTTAGAATATCATAGGAATTATGTTAATTATGCAAAATCGGAGAATTCGGGTTCTACACTTAGGTATCACATAGCGCGTAGAAAGGTATCACAGATACAAAAATTAAATTTGCGCGCTAGAACTGGCCTAGACGTTAACCTATTTGGCTCAGTTCTCAGAGGTCCCGGCACCTCATTTCGGGTCTAATTACCAGATCAGACAAAAGTATTATTAAGGATTTTCGAGGTTTGTGTCGAAAATCTAAATCGTAGTAGCAGCTTGAATTAAGGAGGTGGTGCGCTGACATCCACGTGCCTCGACAAGCACGTGAAGCTGTCGGCTATTACAAGGAGTAAAGCGCAAGGCTAATTCTAGTATGTAGTTCGATTCAACGAATATTTTGAGGGATCGATCAATAAACTACGTTGAAAATCAATATGTAGATTATGATATGTTGAATTATTGAAATTATTGAACGTGATTTTTCTATAGAACTAATTTTGTAGAAGGCATAGTGCCGCACACTTTTATACCAAGCATTTTTCGATAAAACCAGTCCCATGAAAAAAGGTTAAAAATTGATTTGCATTTTGTAAAGTGATTTTTCTGGCTACAAAACTCGAATAATATCCTCTTCCATTTTTTCGTTGGTTGAAAAGTCATGAAGTTGTTCAGCAGTTATATATTTTATTAGCTACATCGTGCTGCCCGCTGCATTATAAAAGTTTTTGGCGAATCCCGCGAGATCACTTAATTATTTGGTTAAAAAGTAGGCTATGTGCTTTTCTAGGTCATTATCTACCTGTGTACCAAATTTCATTCAAATCCGTTCAGTAGTTTTCGCATGATTGAGTAACAAACATCCAAACTTTCTCGTTTATAATATTAATTATTTAATAATTAGTTATTATTTGCTTGCATGATAATTCAATTGCGCATTGTGATTTTGATTCTCAAGTAAGTGAATACAATGTATTCTTTTTGAGAAAATAAATATCTTAAGCCAAAAAGCACTAAACATAAAAATTACACACCGCAATACATGTTCAAATAACTGGCTACGTACAAATTTATTATAGTTGATGACGCTTGACGAGAGAACTGAGGTAGCTCAAAGGCACGAATCTTACTTCAGCAGGCAATATGCCCTGCTATTTAGGTGACATTAAATTCTTTCTATAGCGGTGTCCTTTGTTTCGACGCCAGTATAACGCTACTGGCTATAAATATGGAGAACAATGACGAAATAAAACTTTTGTGTAAAACTTGGAAGCAACTAAGGAATATTTTCATATAAGTATTTTTGTCGTTGTTTGTATAAAAAACTGTCAAATGTTCTCATTTATTATATTAAGACTGTGCCGAGCTAATTTCGAAATAAAAGCGTTCGGTAGATCCCTTGCCATATATTATTAAAGATTTAGCTATGCAATTCACAAGTAAGATACTAAAGGATTCATGCCATAAATTATACAATTTGGAAACATGATAACTTGTAATTTCCTTGATTCAATAAAAATACAAAGTAACTTCTGAACAAATAGGAAAACCCTTATTATGGCTTAAATAGTTAACGGAAGGGCATCAGTTTTTTAAATAATAACAAAGCAACATGTTTTCTATAACTTATACTCTACGTTTTTAAAATGTTTGCAAATTTTAATTATAAAAAGGAAATATAAAATTGCGCTCTCGTATCGCCCATTCTAGTCAGAACCATTACGCTTCCCCTCCCGTCCTGTAGAAGGTCAAAATATAGTTTATACTTTCCATCGTCGGCACTTGGTGAAACTGCATCATATTGATTTTGTCAAACAGTACAAGTGTTTGACAAAATCAATGTCAAAATATAGATTTGCTCTGAAAAGCTCGGTGCCATCTTAAGGAATTACGTATTTAACATGTTTGAAGAATACGAACATGTTAGCTATGAAGTTCCATTTTCTATATATTATTCCCTGTATTGGTCTAGGCCCACTTTGAAGAATAGAATATTTGCTATTCTGCCAGGCAGTTCGTTAAAGGCTGTCGATTTGCTATATATTATAACTATCGTGACTATTAGATAGTAGAGTTCCACAACGTTTTGCCCGAGTGTGTTTTTGACCGCCTTATCTTGTACTTACTGTTGTGTTTGGAAAGTAAAGAAGCTGGTAAACTTATACATGTGGCATTACTATTCCGCCACACGGATAGCAAAGCTCCATTACTATATTCTTGTCTGTAGGCGATAGATGTCTATTTTCATTAGGAGAGCCATCTCTTAGTTTGCCATCTTATGGTATAAACAAATTGACAAACCATCAGTCTGTTACGGCTGCTAGCAAATATTTTTTAAATCTTCCGTGGAAAAGGGATATTTTATGCGGCTCAGCTGCATTATAAATATAAATATAAATAAATATTCACGGGACAAATTACACTGACTTTTTTTTTTTTTTTTTCGAAATGAACTTAAGCAGTTGGTCCAAATGACCTTCACTGCGAAACCGGGATTTGATTACACTGACTGATCTAACCCCAAAGTAAGCAAATATTTGCTTGTGTTATGGGTGTTAAGTCAACGATACTAATACATAGAAATACATATATAAATACCAGAATATATATAATAAACACCCAAACCCGGAAATACAAACATTTACGCTCATCACACAAATGCTAGTCCCCATCGGGGATCGAACCCGAGCCCCGTTGATTGCGTAGTCAGGGCCGCTAACCTAAAGGGCGCTTACAGTCATTGATAACGTCACGTCCGACCTGTACTGCAACATCAAATGTAGTGGTGGGGCAAAGTTTAAAATTTAATGTAAATAAAAGGTTATGAAAGCTAATTTTGATATTTCGACAAATTCCAGGTTTCTATAATAAACAATCCGTCATTCGCAGCAGTAACCATTAGGAATTCAATCAATAATAAAGAGGCGTTCCACAAGTAGTTTGACATTTGGTAACATTAGAGAAGTAATTTTATCTTACGCCTCGTAGAAATGTTTCTACTCGCAACTAAACCGAGTATTTTTACTGATTTAAGGAACGGGGGATAAGTAGCAGCAAGTTATTAAGATAAAACTGTGCCAGAAAGCTCAATTGTGTAAAAAGAAATGTTTCAATTTACTGGAGATGGAGAGTCATGTTTTTCGCATGTATGTATGTATATATATTTCTCTAGTACACTCTGTAGCCTAAAAGGCTTTATGGACTTAAGTTTGAAGGGTATTGTGAGATTTGATGCATAATTTTGTTTATACGAGTATACTACATATACAGGCATTTTTCTATTAATTCATTTTGATCTATAATTAATATTATAAAAGCGAAAGTTTGGATGGATGGACATCTGTTACTCAGTCGTACAAAAACTACTCTGGAAGGATTTGGATGAAACTTGGCACACAGGTGAAAGATGACACGGAATAGCACATAAGATAATTTTTATCCCGGAATAATTAGTTGTTCCCGCGGGGTCCGCCAAAAACTGTAATAATGCAGCGGGTTGCACGCTACAGCTATTATTTTATGTTATTATTGATGAATTCTCCTACCTATACTAATATCACTACATAGTATAAAACAAAGTTGCTTTCTCTATCTGTCCCTAATGTGTGCTTAAATCTTTAAAATTACGCAACGGATTTTGATGCGGTTTTTTAATAGATAGATTGATTCTTGAGGAAGGTTCTAATATATAAATCTTTTCGATATTCCTACCGGAACAAAAGCTACGCGGGCGAAACCGCCGACAGGTCGCTAGTCTATTATAAAGATAGAACCGCATGTGGTCTGTGGAGAATATCCTAACAATTTTGTATGTTGCAACGAGTAAAGTCAAAACCTACAAAATCGATCTTAAAATTACTTTATCAGTAGAAAGCTACATTAACCAGGAGTGACACAGACTACTTTTTACCTAACCAAGCAAAAAGAAGTAGTGATTTTGGGTCACACAAACAAAATACGAGAACTAGCAAGTTATAAAATATAAATTATCTAGTTTAGTGTTAGCTTAAAAAATAGAAGTTAAGTTGTACTACTTTACAATAATTAGCTACAAGTAACGATTGAATAGTTATTTGCACTAGTTTCAAACGTTTCAAAAACAAGAATTTACTTCTATTCTTAAAATTAAACTTACAGTAGGTATGTTAAATATTATTCCAACCCTAATTCGAAATTATTTCAACACTAAAGAAAGTAAATTGTTGGCTTGTGAGTTGTGATATAGGTACTAGTCGAAGACATAAGTGTAATTACATAATAACCCCGTTGGTCGAGTGGTTAGCGAACCTAACTAAGAATCGGTGGGGCTCGGGCTCGATTTCCGACAGGGACAATTTTTATTACATTTGTGTGATCAGAATAGGTGTTTGTATTTCTGGGTTTGAGTGTTTATTATATGTGTAATAGTATTTATATGTGTATTTCTATGTATTAGTATCATACATAGAAATATCATCATTAGTATCATACATAGTGACACGGTTATTATTCTATGGTGACACGTATAGCCAATCGGAAGCGTTTTACGACCTGCCTGGCAGAACTATTTTTACGATACACAGACAGATTGGTCTATTCTTCAAAAGAACCCGGAACAACACGGGGAAAAGCAATATCCGATTTCAGTTGAGTTTTCTATATTTGTATTTTCACGGATTCGGATCGGATGCGGTCCATAACCTTTGACTCAGAATTACGACTCCACTGACAAAGTGCTTAATCGATATCATCATACGCGGTGGCAACGCATGTAATTACACCTTTAACGGCCACAAATACTGTCTCTTACCCAGAGGAGAACTGCTTTTTATTTTCTCGGATGCTTTCTTTTATTTTCGGTAGGGAAGCGGTACCTTTTTACACTGTTTTTGAAGATCCCCAGATTGTACTCGTCGGGGAACACAGACTAAGGAATCATAATATTCCATATGCTTACGAAATTGATAGCGTTTGGGTTTGTTGTAAGTGTATACTGTTGTCAATATTTTACACAAACATATTTAAAATGAGTATATGCGGCCATCAATTTCTAAATTGTTACGTCAAAATAAAGATGAAGTGTTAATTTTTACTTATTTATAAAATATCTAATGAAATATTAAGTATTGTTAATTATTTGACGTATTTTAAACTAATATGATTTTTGAGCTGATATAAAGTCAACTATTTAATTAAGGTAATTATTAAATCAATAAACTGTAAGAATAAAATATTATAAAAGGGCCGACAGATTTGTTTCGAGGCATTCGTTTTTGTGAAACCGAGAAGTGAAGTGTCGTAACATACAATAAAATGTCATCAGTCGTGTATTTTGTATTTAATTAATTAATATTAATATAATTCAATTTTTTTTATTTTTTTTTATTTTATGTCATAAGATAGCAAACAAGCAGATGGGTCTCCTAATGGAAAGAGTCAACCATCGCCTATAGACACCAAAGATGTTAATGATGCGTTGCTATCTTGTGGCGAGGTCTAATGCCACATGCATAAGTATATTCCGTCAGTTGTTGTTTAAATTAATAAATCTTATACCCTTTTACCTAGTGGCGCGAACAATACCTTTTATATGTTTAATAAATATAATTCAATTTTATGTATATATATATATATATATATATATATATATATATATATATATATATATATATATATATATATATATATGTATGTGTGTATATATATGGATATACATATACATGTTTATATGTATGTATGTGTATACACATATTAATCTGTTGTTAAAGCAAGAACATAACCGCCAATATATTATTGTCGTGGGTAATAGTGTTGGGTGTGCAATTAGTTTAATCAATTAAGTTTATGTTAAAAAATTATATTTATTGTATACCTGTTTTTTACCCCAAATAAAAAAAAAACAATGTAAGCAAATTATTTGCAGTTATTGAAGTTTATATAAAGAAACGAAAGAAGCTAAAATTAATATAAAAATGGTCGGATTTCGACCACTAGGCTTTATTTAATACTAGCGACCTGCCCGCGGTTTCACCCGCGCAGCTTTTGTTCCCGTGGGAATATTGGAAAGGTTTATACACTAAAACCTTCCTCGAAAATCAATCTATCTGTTAAAAAAACCACATCAAAATCCGTTGCGTAGTTTTAAAGATTTAAGCGTACATAGGGACATAAGGACATAGGGACGGACAGAGAAAGCGACTTTGTTTTATACTATGTAATGAAATAACCAGTTCTAGAAATACTCACGTCTATGCCTCTCACAGAAACGCTTTTTCTAGAGCTCTATCGATTACGTAATCTGGCATCTAACTTTTGTCAACGGCGTGTAATAACTTCAGAGCGGCAAACATGTTTGAGTCAGATCGTACCTGAGCACGAGTCAGAAACAAACACAGGTTAAAGAGCAGGCGTGTGTCTGCGATTCCTGCAATACTATCCTCAACGATTACTCTATCCGGTGATGGAGTAAAGTATCGCTAGTTGATTATTGTGTTTATTTGCGCGTAGCGTGTGTTGGTGCGGTGTGTGTGTGCGGCCCACCCAGCGAGCGGCCACACGCGGCGCCCACCCACGTGGCAGGGCCGTCGCAGTCGCGGCCCGCTCCGTACCGCTACTACTAGCCAGTGTGATAGACACGCGTATAAATGTACTGAGAAACCGTGAATGTTGTGTCAAATACACACTACGTAGATACGGTATGCTCCTGTTAGATGCGACATGGATCTGATTAAAAGCACAGTACTATATCTTTTTATAATATTAAAAATGCAAATCCAGTAAATATAATATATAGATATGATATATTTATAAGATTTGACATAAAGACGTATACACAATCTGATCTCAATGATTTTCGACAACCATTGTAATGATTTCTAAGCGAATAGTAAGTTCAGTTTTATAAGGGTTTTATTTTTTTAAATTTCTGTTTATACATTTCTGATAGCTTCAATTAGCACACCATTTTTTAAATATCGATTGAATTCAGTCTTCCAAGTACTAAACATTAAAAGGCCTTATCCCAAATTTATTGTCAAAGCGAAAGCTACGATGCTAAACTCCGTTGAAAGGAAGTTTTGTACATTTTTAGGCATTGCTATATCAAAACGTAAAACAATAAATTAATTCTATGTTATTCAAAAAAGAGTTTTTCCGAAAAATAATAGAAATGTCTAAGTAAAAATAGTGCTACTTATTAGTGGCGCTAATAGGTAGCGTAAGAAGAATGCTGTTACCTAATATTTTTTAATCAAGAGAAGTCGAGAGGAACAGCTGGCACTACAAATATAATGTAAAAGTTTATGTTTAGATGTTTTGGATCAGTCACATGATGAAATTCGGTATACATGTACATGTAGCCTATATCCTGATTTAATACGATAAGCGATAAGCTGAATTTTATTTCAGAAAAAATAGTATTTCTACAAGATTCAAAAAAATATTGATCATGTACCTACCTAGTGAGGTACGAGACGCAACTTATTTTTTGAAATTATGATATTTAAAGAAAATATATCACTGTTTTAATCATTTAAAAAAATCATTTGTCTGTCGATCATTCTTAGGTCGAAGGTTTAAATGCTTATCACGTAGAAGTTGTTTTTAAATTTGTTATGTAATCGATCATTGAACTAAAAGCAGTTACAAGTTTTGGGTGTAGTTGCCACTGCATACGTAATCTATTCATTCTATTAATATAATATTACTTCATGTTCCAAAGCATAGCAAAGAATATAATTTAATAAATTTGTTAATTTTGTCTCAAAATTTATAAGAAAATTTGATATTTTTTAGTAATTTTGAGGCAGATACCTCAAATTTACTAATATCAAAGAAGGCGGTTCATATTTGTGTAATAATAAAATTGTAACCCATTGAGTTAATTTGTAACCCAAACTTATGAGAAATGTTCTAACGTTGAACAATGTGGACATATCCAAAGTGCTTTTGACGTGAAAGTGATTCTAAATAAATTCGTAATAATAAATTAATTTTTATCAAAATAAAAAAAACGAACAAACTAATTAGTTATTTTTTAAGACAAAACTTGAAACAGCCTTAAACTTAATATTACCAAACAAATGTTGCAAATAGTTCTTTACTAACATTAAAGGCCGGTTTCCGAAACGCAAATAAGTTTTAACGAGCAATTAATCTGAGTTTAACAGATCATTTGTTTGTAAAAATTATGTTAAACACAGATTAATTGCTTGTTAAAATTAATTTGCATTTCGAAAACCCTCTGTAAGTCTAGCATCGTTAGCACGATTCCTTATCTTACACGACACCATTGTTTCAGTCGACATAGTGCTAAATTGTGAG
The DNA here is from genome assembly GCA_036924255.1 of Apodemia mormo. Taxonomy (NCBI): domain Eukaryota; kingdom Metazoa; phylum Arthropoda; class Insecta; order Lepidoptera; family Riodinidae; genus Apodemia; species Apodemia mormo. Next base: position 36,422,331 of record JAUPFN010000002.1, read on the forward strand.
CGAAAGAATCACAACCTCATTGATAAAGTGACGTAGTACTAGCCTGTTATCAAAAGAATTAGAACAAAATGATGACGTTTAGTAACCAATATTAAAAGCCTGGGTAAAAACTATGAAATCATAAAACGTATATGTCTAAACTATTGAGTTTCTTCGGTTATTTTTTTAATGTAGTCTAAAAAGACCCAGGCGGTGTATTAATTAAGTAAGTCACGGTATCCGTTTCCAGCAACTGTATATGCTCCTTGTGTTGACCCAGGAACCTGACGAATCATTGTTGATCAATTTATCTACTCAGATGCCTGGCAGCTCGTAAGAGACATAAAAACAAGTGATTAAAATTATATCACTATTTTCTTGAAGATGACCACTAGAGTTCTGCAAGGTCTGGTCACGTTTACTTTATTTTTATGAACGGTAATTTAATCTTTAGGTTATTTTGCCAATTTTTGAAAAATCCGTTTTTCCTATATCCCAAGTCAGTTTTCTTATTTTAAGGCTATAAGTCTGTACTTAATGAAATCACATTGTTATTAAATGTCTACATAAAAATATTATTGAAGCAATACTGGTAGATATTATAATGAAATATGAGTGACGAAATGTATACTTAAGAAAATTTTGAACAATGGTTAAAAGTTACATTAACAATGATATTATGTATTGTATTATGTAATAGCACGTAACACTTTTGCTAGTAATAATGTTCGGTTCATTTACTCTTCAAATACCTACGATGAAGAAGTTAAATTCTGAATTTGTTTATGTTATATATATTCTGATAATCTAGTATGATTCCTTATTGTTAAGGTTTCATAAAAAGCATTATCACGCCCGGTTGTGAAGTAGGCAGAGTAAGAGTAAGAGGCGAAAGTCTATAGACGTTCGGTTCACCGCGGTTCACTGGTTTGTCGATTGGCGAGTTAAGTGGTGGTCCTCTTCGCCGCATATACCGACATGTTAACGATTATCGACTATTTCTAGTGATAACCGGGACCGATACCTTTATGTGTTCATCCGAGGCTAGAGAGCGGTAATACACAACTCCGCCAGACTCTGAGCGGCTACTGAGATTTTAGATTTTCAAGAAAAACCTCGAAAAACCTCAGTAACACTTTTGCCCGACCCGAGAATCGAATCCAGAACCTCATGATCTGAAGCGAATAGGCAACCCCTAGAACATGAGGCAGTCAATTGTGACTGTGACTGTGAAATGAAATCGTTGCATAAATCTTTACAGTTAAAAACTATTGGATAAATAAGTTCTTACTATTTATAAACCATTTGTTGACCAACAATTAGCGTTGATTATGACCGGTTGTCAGACCGTTGCAGTTGTTTTGAATTGTTGAAAAAACCATATAAAAATTTGGCTGACCTGTAAATCGAACCTAAAAGTTGGATCCGAACCCTTCTTGACCAAGGACAAAGATGCGTAATTTTGACAAATTACTTACTTAGATCGAGATGTATTTGATCCTTTTTAAAGATTCAAGGATATGTATTAGTTACGATTTTTTGTTTTTAATACTAGAATAATTCTATAAACTATCTATAATTCCTTTTAACATTAAGAGAAATTAATTTCAAATATAGTTTCAGAAAAGATTTACAAGAACTGCTCATTTAAGAGTATAAATTCTCTGAACGTTCTCTATAATAGATTCACTCACTAATTGGTATCGTAAAAGTACAATTAATTTTTAAATGTAATTTACAGCAGTTAATCAAAGTTAAAATTCTATTTAATTATGATGAAATATTAATATAAGTCGGAACAGAACAACTATTATGTTGCATTTATGCTAATGTAAAGGACAAAAAGACAGCATCGTGCAGGCTTGTCATAATTCCATCTACATTATTCATGTTTAAATAGTAATGAATTTTAATAAGCACACCGTTAAACACCACGCAACAATGTATATTTATTTACATTAATAACTTACTAAATGAGCAGACATAACTTAGTGCGACGGAAAATATTTATTCAGATTATAAATCATTTGTTATCTATAATTTATAGTAGTATTTCATTATAGTATTTGCACTCAATTAGTTAGGCGTAAGTTCAGTAACATTCATGTGTGACTACAAGGTGGCATAATTTTGTAATGACTTACACCCGTATTCATAAACGATACTATGAGATTGCATTGTAGTGTGCGCATAGGGTCGTTTAAAGCGATTCATAGACGATACTTAAGTGCCGGTCTCCACTATGCGTCCTTTCAAATCTACGCACAGCAAAGTTAACCGCCGAGCTATTTTACAGAACGCATAGTGTCCAGTCTTGGAGTCTGGTGACCAGATGTTGTACCATAAATTAGTATTGTATTGTCCAGAGTGAGGTGAGGGTTAATGTTAATATAAGTGAAGTTGAAATTTCTGTTTGTAATGGATTACGAAGTGAAGAAGAATTCTGTAATTAAATAAATAGTAGATTATTCGACCAAAGAATAATTAGAACAAAATAAGGTATTTGAGATTTGCAAAATATTTTTGTCTCTTCAAAAATATTTACACCGAATATATTTATATTCGAAGACGTAGCCATATTGATAATACTATATTAAATAATAAACAGGAATAAATAAAAAATAGTAACACCCAAAAGACATGTAGATTAGAATCGTGGTTAGAATATTTTGATAATTTGATCTATTGACAATTGACATTTGTGAAACATACAGTGTGAAATACGCTGCAATAAAACCAACCAATCACAGCTGGGTATTCGACACTATGATATCTCACAGGCAAGTAATACTTAAGTGTTGTTTATGAAACAGATGGCTTGTCGTGTGAATTGCATAGCAAATTAGCGTTCTTCGCATAGTGTTACTACGTTACTTAGGTAAAGGTTGTTTATACGGGCGTTAAACAAATTTGTGCCATTGCCCATAATGTCATTACGTTGTTTCAGCAGAGCTGTTAAGGCAGGCTTTAAACTTAAGTCCTTATGGCTTTCGTCTCTGTCATGCAAATAGAATACACTATTGACATCTATAGAATTTTATAGCAATGCAACAAAATCTTTGGCGTCTATAGGCGATGGTTGTCTCTTATATTCAAATCCTGCTTTGTTATATAGAGAAGAAAACAAAGCTGTCCACATACATTTTCGGCATATTATGCTATAAAATGAAAACTTCATATTGACTACGTTATTTCGGCAGTTGTCTTATGACTTAGAGAGAATTCAGTTTTGCATATGCATGTTAACACTTTAATAAAATTTCGAATATTTGAATGGTCAAATGAGAGTTAAAAACTGGATATGAATCTTGATTAGTTTTTAAGAATGAGAATGAAACCTTATTGTAATAAAAATTTCGTTATGTGATGACTTGGTGTCGGTCATTCATTACTTACTACAAGTCTAGGCGATCGTAGACAGAAAACGATCTCGATTTAACAAATGGAAGAAAATGCGACTTATTTTGAAGAAAATATGTTTATCTAGTAATCAGTACACCCAACGGAATCAATCACAAAGCAATAAGAATTTCGCCACGTTAAACCAACGACGCGTGGCTCAGTTGATCAGAGCGGGCCAGCCTTAGGCAAGGTTGCTGATTCAAATAGTTGTTTCACAAATTTTCTTAGTTAAAGTTTAACGTAACCTAATTTTAAAATTTAAATTAAGTGGAACCAATGTATTAATGAACAAATTGATACCGTCCAAACTAGATAGTTTACCTCTGACATAAGTATCTGTCAACAAATACTCGTGTTTGGTCGGTCTGGGGCCCTTCTGAAAAATAGGTCATCGAATTTTTTGTCAGGCAGAGTACGTAGAAGTTGACCGACTGACATTTGGCCAATCGGTCAACTTCAAGTCAAGTCTGACAAAACGAGTTTTGAACTGCCATTGTCAATCTTATGACTAGTGCTTATGACAATAATTATGAGACCACAGCTCAGCTCATCATACTTAACTGCATTTCTTTTCTTATTAATAACTTAATTTTAAAAACTTCATATTGCTCTTCGATCCTTGAAAGAATAGACCACCTTCTTTGCAGGCAGTTTGTGGTAGATGAACGAACTCCAAACGTATCGCTGTTTAGGAAAGCCTGTAACATCTCTTCTGGGTTCGCCCGCTTATCAGTCTTTATCCTGGTCTGATTTTAGTTGAAAACGTAAGCTATCCGGTAATGAAACTTGTACACATCACATTAATTTTTTCGATGTACGAATTGTAATGCATTATTAACACCTTTGTGGTTAATACACAATGATTTTTCTTTTTATCAGGAGATCCACCTTATGTATTATCTATGCCATCGTTTGATATTGATAAGTACAAAAATATATATATAAAAGAGGAAAAAATCGGTAGTGCAAAACACCTGGCCGTTAGTCGCGTGCGCAGAGCGGCGAGCTGCCGAATTTCGCCAACGCAGTCTCCGGCGCCGGCAATGTATGACTTTGTGAACATTATAATTCTTAATACTGCGTCAACATCACGCATATATTTGATCTAGAGATACAAACGCTAATGTTTACTCGGCGAGTAATAATTACTACAATTTTCATGGATATAATCACGATAAATACAGATTTAAGTATGCTAGAGGTAAATTTTGAAATGCATAATTTCATAAATAATATTTTTGATGGCTGAACAATTTTTTAAATCATAGTCTACATTATATTTAGAGTGCCTCGTGATATAGTTAAGTTCGGCCCAAATCATAAAGTGTCGGGTTTGGTTCTGGTCGGGCTAAATATTTTTGAGGCTTCACGGAAAAAATATAGTAGGTAACTCGGATTCTAGTGGCTGTATATAAAAAAACCCCCTACCTATACCGTAATGAATATGTAAAGCTGGTTAATGGTAGTCGTTGATTGGGTTAATGAGAATGCGATGATAGTAACATCAACAACTGATACTAGGTACTTAGAATCGCAAACAAGCTTATGACCTGATGGAAAGATACAATCAACGTCTGTTGCATGTTAATGGTGCGTTGCTAACTGTGTGTTAGGGATGGAATGCCATATGCCACTGTCACTGTCATCGTGACTACGCAGTAAAGTTCTGCAACCTATTGTCTAACCTATTCCTGCCGCATTAGCATCGAATCTTGTCACTGGCGTATTTCGGTTAGAGGGTAAGATAGCCGGTAAACATGTGCGTACCAAGATTCTAGGCCAGGGGGGCAACCGTAACATTTTAAGACTATATTTTTATCTTATTATATTTTTACCTACAACAATAGATAGTAGAGAGGTAAACAAATTACAGAGGGGTGGGGGGGGGGGGGGGGGCAGCTGCCTCTCCCTGCCCCCTCCCCTTGGTACGCCCATGCCGGTAAATATATACATGTGGCATTCCAAGTTAATTTATTCCGACCGATTTCGGAGTTTTCCTCCTAGTTTTCTGAATCGAAATTCTTAGAGCTTTATTAGAGAGGAACCGAACTTTGACTTTTTTTGAAGCAAAACTTCAGGAAAAGTGAAGTATAGGTTCCTAAGCACATGAGAAACAATGAATTGGTTATCTATAACGACAGTATTTCTATTACTTCTCTATCCTGTGAGTCTGTCTTATTATCGTAAGAAAAGTATCGTAATAATTTGCAGGAAAACGCAACTTATAGTAAATCGTGTATTTACAACACAAATACACAAAATAACACAACGTTATATTTAAATACTCTGATTAACACTAGTAATTCACTGTACTAACATTAAAAACCGACTACACAATAAAACACTTCTCTTTTTCACTGTATTACACACTGGTCGCTCCTACTATCGCTTTCGATCACTGTATAAAACTGCTTTGTATTTGTCAACACAACACAACAACATCCGGTATTTTGCGCAGTGCACGATGTACCGGATCACATATATAACCAAGGTAGAGTGCAGATAAGTTTTATCATTTTTTTAACTCATCCTTCTCCTCCTCCTCCCTCTGCAAAGCGCAACTGATGTTGCGAGCCACAGCTAGCTTTTTTTTAGAATAAATATGTTTTTCAATATAAATGTAACACGAATTTATTTAATCCGAAAAAGGATATACATTATTTACTTGTGATATGACCAACGATCGTATCTGTTAATAGTACTTTTCAACTAAATTCTGTTTCAAAAAAATCAGTAATACATGTCTATTTTTATATCATAAGATAGCAAAGAAGCAGATGGCTCGATTGATGGTAAGGTACAACCATCGCTTACGGAAAGTAAAGATGTTAATAGTGCGTTGCTATACTTGTGGCGGATTCTTAATGCCACGAGCATATATATGCCTTATAGTAGGGGAGCCTAAGATACTAAATGGGTAGTTACTTGAGCGTCGTAGGGACCTATTGGATTTTGTAGATTAAATTATAGGAAAATAAAAGGTAATATAATGTTTTTCATTTCAATGATGGGGAAAAATCTAAAGATAAAAAAAGTTTTAAGAAAATCAGTGACATAGAAACACTCAAACGCATTAGATTAAGGTATGGTGGGTTAATTGCCAGCTAAAATTTTTTTTCTTAGGTGCGATAAGCGATTGTTGCACGTTTGCTTACTCCTACAGGGATTTAGGATTGAGGATCTTTTTATTTTAATTTTATTGTAACAGGTTTGAGCTTGTTTTAAATTAAATTAATACCTACCTATCAATGATCATAAACAGATGATTAAATTTACATAAGTAATAAAATTGAAAATAAATCAAAGTTATTTACGAATGTGTTGTTTTATAATAGCAATAAATAAATTAATTAGGTTATAAGAATGTTTTGCTGTAATAAACGTAATTTTAATATTTGAAAAAGACTATTTTTGAACGGAAGTAGTTTTTAAGTACTAAAATATTTTAGGAGACCAAAAAATAATTAGTTGAAAATTTTCGAAGTAAGGTCATCGAAAAAACTTTTTTTTCAAAATTATTCGTCAACAATAATTCTCGAATGGATAAAGCGATATTTATGCAATTTATGCATTGGGCGCAGTTTTTTTGAGAAATTTGAAAGTTTGAGAATTAATTTGAAAGTTATATTGAAAAATGCTGTTTCAACAAAAAAATTGAGGTTTTTCAAAACTTTTCAAAATCTCTTGGATCGAGTTGGTTCAAATTTTTCGAATTAGTCTAAGTTGAGTGGAATCCAATCGAATGCCATCAACCGCGTTTCGATCGGTCAAGCCGTTCAAAGGGTATGAAGTGCTTACATACATATATACACACACATACACACACACATACATATATACAGATATACTGACGTCATCATGAAAATAGTCGGAAAAGGTCCTAGACTTCAAAACGGGGAGATCTGGTGAAAACTCGATTTCGAAAATCAGGGCAAAATTTCTACATACGTAGCGGGAAGTTAAAAATATTTCGATATATGAAGATTTGCAGGTGGGATCGTGCCAGATCCGTAAATTATAATCCGAGTTTTTTGTACACTAAACTAGTGTTTTTTCCTGGCATACGTGTATTTATATCTATATTTATATTATAAATGTGAAAGTTTGGATGGATGTTTGGGTGGATGCACGAAACAAAGAAAATAACTTGTTTTCTTTATTTCGTGAAGAAAATAAAGACAACAACTTGTTTTCTTTATTTTGTGGGTGGATGTTTGTTATTCAATGACGCAAAAACTACAGAACGGATTTGGATGAAATTTAGCACACAGGTAGATGATGACCTGAAATAGTACATCGACTACTTTTTATCATAAAAATTTTTTTATATTAAAAATTTTATAATGCAGCGGGCTGCATGCTGAAACTAGTTATTCTATAAGTGCAATTTGATTATTAGAAAAACATTTTTAATTCAGAAAGTTGTACAAATTTGGTAAGGCGAGAGAACTACCTCACGATATTAGAGTAGAGCTTGGTAACATGTCAGACCATGCCAAAAAAATTGTGAGACCATTTTTTTTTAAATTTATGTATATCTTAATACAAAATTTCATGAGACCCACCCATTTATAAAATTTCTGACTCTTCAAAACAGCTTTTAAAGGAAAATTTGAATAACTTTTATTTCCTTTTCTCAATCCATAATTTTTACAAGTTTGTATAGATAAACGATTTATTTGAACCACAGAAAATCTATATTAATTAATATTAATATTAATAATATTATAAATGCGAAAGTTTGGATGTTTGGATGGATGTTTGTTACTCAATCACTCAAAAACTACTGAACGGATTTGAATGAAATTTGGCACACAGATAGGTAATGATCTGGAATAGCACATAGGCTACTTTTTATCCCGGAAAAAATTGGTGATCCCGCGGGATTCACAAAAAACTGATATAATGCAGCGGGCTGCACGCTGCAGCTAGTATATTATATATTTGAACGTATTTGCTTATTTCTTAATGCTAGCTTTTCTCGTCTTATCCAGTCGAATATATTATAATCTATTGATCCTAAATATTATTTTGTAGCTATTAATTTTTTTCGCAAAATTATATTTGTGAGAATATCCTGTTGCTTGAAAAATGTCAGAGATTTTTTTAATGCCATATTCTTTACTGACAAATGACTGGCCACCTCTTGCGGTTGTTCCTGACAGGACTTTGCTACGCGAAATTGGGCTTTCAAGTCGTTAGTAATAACTGTCAAAACTCTCTGCAGTTTTTCGAGCGCCGATTAGTTTATCCATTGTTCCTATCACGTTATTAAGATATGCGATATTAAGACAGTCAGATGCCGGCGCCAGTATTTATAAAGAAGTTATTGATATGGTTGGCCCTTCTGACGAATTATCGACAAAATACCACAACTTTTCTGAGAAGAATTGGTTTACCTTGAATCTTTATTTTAATCTTTTTTATTGAATTCTTTTGTAACATATTAATTATTTTACGAGCGATTTTTAATGTCTTAATAAATGTTCTTAAAGTTTTTATTTACTTTATTTCCATTTGCGGGAAGTTTTTTGACTCAAATTACATTTGGTTGTTCGCATATAATATATGTAGCGATTGAATCCATTCTAGAAGCTTAATGAATGAGACAATAATAATTAGCATTATATTTTTATAACTTAAATGTTAATGTTTTCAAGCGATGCATTTTTAGTTGCACAAAATTTTTTATTTAATTTTTTTATTAACATTAGTTACGAACGAAACGGGTAATTGTCGGTTTGATGTTACATAATATATAGATTATGCAAAAATGAAATTAAGATAATTTAATTTGGAACTTTCCACGAATATGCTACTGAAGTTGAACTATTCCTTACTACTAAGGCATAGTACAAACTTACCAAACATCTGGAAATTAAAGGAATCCCAACGGTGCAATAGTCCTCTCAAGTTCACCAAACTTTTCACCACGTCCGCGTCAGTAGCATGAATAAAATACACAGTTAATGCACTCAAAGCACGTTTCACTTCTTAACCGAAGTGTCGTCAGGAGAGTCTCCTAAAATGATAGGCATTTTAACTTAAATAAAACTTTAAGAAAAACGCTTACTGATTGACTTACAAACTTTGGATTTGGCAAACAATCAGCTTTTACGGCATAAAAATGAGTCTAGAAACATTTTTCGAAAATTAATTTCCTAAAGCTATAGCAAACAGTTAGTGTGGCATATTATTTTATGGAGAAGACTAAGCTGATAAAAAAATCTCATACGAACAACAATACAAAACTATCAATAGTCAATATTTGTTTAAAAGTGGGAGCGGGGCATCCTGCCTCGTTAAATATCTATTAAGTTGTAGTTTTTTCTAATCACCGGTCTCGAGAGTTATGCTGGTGCAGCCCGACGATAATGAAGGCTGTCGCGACGTAATGACCATGTCTCCTGGTGTCTAATGTTGCCGGTTGGCTCTAGATATCCTTTACAAAGTTACACAGTTATTCTAATACGAGAAATGGAATTTTGGTACAAAGTTAAAGTTAGAAAATAATAATACACCTAGATATAAGCATAATATCAGAAAATGTAAGAACTAGGGGTCAGCGATATTATTGATTAGGAAAAATAAATTATAATAAAATAAAATTCGATTTGCCTCCAATCAGTTTCATTTGAAAGGCGATAATGTGAAGACTTTGACCACTATAGGCTTCTTTTATACCCGACAAAGCAAAAGGAAGTACATAATAATCTCGGGTCACGCGACCGAGGTTGGGAGTTACAGCCAGCACATCATACATATTATAAAATTAGGTCCTTTTACGTATTTGTCTGTCGGTCTGTATAGTTACTGAACAGTTTTATGCAGGTTTCACTGAGAGACAGAGTGATTCATAAGAAAGGTTACGGTGTGTCATTCGTTTAGGTCTTGTGTAAATTGATTAGTATTGATAAGAATTGCAGTGTGGAAACTTTTTTTACTTTTACTTTTATAAATTATTGAAAATATGACAAGGATTGTTGAAAATGTCGTAAAAAATCACACCAACCGAGAGCTTTCATTGAAAACGTTGCCTAATTTGAGTTATCGATACTGCATTATAAATACGAGAGCCTGTCTAACTGTTTGTCTGTTATGATTTCACGGCTAAACTGTTCAACCTATTTTAATGGGCAAGGAGATAGTTCCAGACCTGGGGCTGCAATCATTCATGCTTTTTTCAAATGTCTATATCTGTTGGGGCTCGAACCGGAACCTCGTCGTTAGGCTTATTCGCAAACCACATGAATTTCGTTTTAAAATTGTGTAGGTAGTAGTTTTAAAGTGTGTCCATTATAAATAAACAAGCCTTCTATCTTTATTATATTAGTTTATAAGCGCGGATAACAAAATAAAAAAAAACCGTTACGATATTTGAGCTTTTAAAATTTAATTAATATTTTATAGCTACAAATTGTTAAAGTATTTTTATAACGATAATAGTTTCAAATTATCTTAAATAATGGCATCAAAAAGAATAACGAACAGAAAAAGGTAAACATTATTTTACGTATAATGAAGTAATTAAAGGCCCCGATTTCATTCGTGTGAAAGGTGTAGGAATCTATGATATTTTCTACGAATGCCTAAGGTGTTGGTCTTTCTTCGAGCATCGGGCCCTCCGTTCGAGTCTCAGGTCAGGCTAAATTGTTATGTAAGACTCTGATAAAATAATACTTCTAATATTTCAGATAAAAAATTCTTCTAATGCGTAATTTTAACTTATCGTTTAAACTGAACAGGACAGTCACCATGTTTTTTAATCGGTTAAGTAGGTTTAAGTTTAACTATTACAAAAGATTTTACAAATATATAATAAATCTCCCCTTAATTATGAATAAAGTAATAATTTGCTGTCGATTGTAAAATAAATTTGGGTTTAGGAGAGGCAAAGTTGCTGATTTAGCATTAAAATGTATACCATCAAAAACATAACTTGTGAAAAACCCCAAGTCTCGTAACTCAGTTTTTGTGCGGTAAAATGTTGTGAGTTCCATGCTATATCAAGTCGGTTAATTTATTTAAGGGACCTTTTGTCTTAGGTTATTATTTTAAGTTATTACCATATTAATATTAAAAATATTTTACGTTTTAAATAAAAAGATTGACTTGCTTATCTTAATCTTAAGCTTATCAGACTTAGAGGACAGAGGCTTCAAAGCTATTGAAAATGTATTTGGACGTAATCAGAAAGTAAAATTTGGTGATTTTGATATTACTGTCTCAAGGATGCGTACTAGGCCCGATATTATTTCTTATTTACATCAACGAATTAACAAGTTCCTAGTTTACCTCGGAACCCAAAACAGCCTTATAAACAGCCGGTTCTTAAAAACGGAGTTCCTTTCGCTATATCTGAGAGAGTGACTGAGACTTAATGGAAAGTGTCAAGTTTAACTGGCTGGACGAGTCATTTGCATGAAAACGTTAATACTTGACCAGAAAGCAAGACCGCCGTTCACAGTTATGTAGTAATAGTTCTTCATTATTTATTTAAAGAGCTTATTCATTTTTAAAAAGGCGGCAACGCAACTGCAAGACCACTGGTATTGCGGATGTCCTTGGGCGGCGTTGATCACTCAACATTAGGTGAACATCCTGCTCGTTTGCCCCCTCTTCCATAAAAAGAAAATATTTATATTGCTTCTGTGGTCTAGTGGTCCTATGTTGGTGTTGGCTATGTTAGGTCCGTACTCGATTCTCAGGTCGGGCAATTCAAAAATGTGTTTTTCAGTTTTCTAATAAAACAACGTTGCCCGGAATTGGATAAGTGCCCGGTTGTCTTACTCAACTTAGGAAAATCGTAAGTAGTATGCTGTCACTTCTTGTCTTAAATGAAAAGAATGTGATAACATGTCGCTAAAGATTGTCCTAAGCTAATAAAGGTTGGTGCAATTAACCATAAGTATCTTCGGCAAATCGTGGTGCACTGGATATAACTCTGTCTCTTTGAGGATACGGGCGCGACGATATTTTTTATTTATGTTTATTTTATGTTAAAATTATATTTTTCTTTGTCTCGAAATTTATAGCAAGTAAAATAGATTGAAAAAAGTTTTAGAGTCCTAGGTGATCGGGAAGTGCCTCAAAAATCATTGTAAAATGGTCGGGTTTTGGTGTCGTACTTTTTTTACACATTTTTCGGTCTAGTATAGCCCCTTAATCCGCAAACAATAACGTGCGATAAGGAACTTCTTTAAGGAATTAATTTATAAATTAAAACAACATATTATTATGATTTATGTGTATAAAAAATATAATGTGTGTGTGTCTGTGTATTTAGGTAGGTATGTAAATTGAACATATGCTACATTATTTCAAAAATATATTCTCATGTGGTAGATTGGCTCAATCTTGTGTTCAAGTCTAGTTTGATATAAATACAAAAATAGTAACAGAAAGGTAAATGGCATGTCTAAATTAGATGTGGCGCCTTTTGGGGCAGTAATTGCAAAACCCGACACAAGGTGTGTCGAATCAGGCCGTTGTCAATTTGCACAATGCTATTGAGACGTTAAAGCTAAGATGCCGCTTTAAGCTTGTAAATGGACCGGAACGCGTTTCCGGTTATTTTGACGATAAAATATTGTATTCATTTTTTTGTAAGTAAAAAATACTTTGCTATTTGTATTGAATGAGAAAGAAATAACATTTTTCGATACTTTTGATTATTATAAACGGGTAGGTATATTGTTTTCTTTTATATATAAAAAACTAGTCCGTGTGAATTAGACTTAAACACAAAGTTCCATACCAGTGTACCTACTATACTTTGGTGTTGATGTGCACAGATCATTTATCTAGGTAGCGGTGAGCGATTATTACTAAAACTAATTGAATTAGCGGATTGTTTACTTTACTGGATAAAAGTGAATAACAGTCATCGATGTTCTGGACAAAAAAGAAATCCCCAGAGGCACAATTGTCAACCCTCGTCCACCACACTTTTAACCACGTCGGCAACAAGCACGAAAGCATACAATTTACGTACTAAATGCACATTTTACTTCGAAACCGAAGCCTTTTCAGGAGATATGAACACTCAACGTGTAAGTAAGTACGTCGAACAATCGATGTTATTCAATTATTATCGATTAACGGCGGCGTCCGGCGGACGATAATGACTGCTTCGGCAAAAGTAAAATAAATTATTTATTAAAGTAAAATAAATTATTTTACTTTGATCGAAGTATGACTGAGAGTGTTACCGTGTTAACATTAACTAATTTATTTGTAGCGTCCCCAATGTACTTATATTACTCGTACGTACTACTAAATCATCCTGAAAAACCATCTGCTCTTTGCTACCTTATTATATAAAAAATAAGTTCGTAAAAGGTGAACAATAGAATAAATGTGTCACTTCCATCTCGATAACTAGGTGGTAGAGTTATCAAATATTTCACCTGGGTTTAGTACCACCCAATCAGGGAAGTACGGAAAATAGAGGTTGCCAGTTTACTTCAGTAAGAAAACACAGTGAGCATAGTGAAAGAATACATTTTTCTTTTTTGAGAACAGTTCCGTCGTAGCTGAAAGCGCGAGGGGGCACCGTGTGCGTTCCTATTGGAGATCTCGGAGCTCACTTGTATGCGCAGTCGGCAATCCTGGGATTTTTGTCGGTACGAGCCAGATATAACCGTTCTATCACCTCCGTAATAACAATGATACCCATGACGGGTTTCCTCACGTAAAAAAGGGCTTAGTATTTCCTTTCCTATTCTTGCCACAATAGTGTCAATGCTTGACAGTATTATGGCAAGAATATGCCAAATTCCACCTTAGATGGCAAGGTAGCTAGTGAAATTATTCGTGTGGTATTACACCGGCCACACGGATGGCAACGCACAATTAACATCGTTGGCGCCTAAAGACGAATCTCGTCTCTTCTCATCAGGAGAACCTCCTACTTGTTTGCAACCTATGATATATAAAAAATACAATTAACACGTCAACGATATTTTTTCGTGCCGTGCCTAACAAGGAGCGCAATTCCACGGCTTTTTCTTCCCTAATTAGTTAAAACGCCGAACTAGTAGTATTGATTAGTTATTTGTAACAGATTAAAAACAAATGTCGCCACTGTGGTCTAGTAGTCCGGCGGCGGTGTTGATCACATAAGGTCCCGAGTTCGATTACCCGGTCGGGCAATTCAAGAACGTGTTTTTTCAGTTTTTTGAAAAAAGCAAATTTGCCCGGCATTGGATAAGTGCCCAGTGGCGATAGGCTTGCCACCTATCACATTGTGGGACTAATTATCTTCGGTTAATCGTGGGTTTACTTGTATCTTTGCCTACCTCTTTAGGGATATGGGCGTGAAATACTTTAAAACAAATATCATCACGTATAACTCTCGAAGAGGCAGGTGGAATGTATAACTAATACTCCCTTGACTAACCAACAGTATTGAATTTCATTTTGTAACAGATGCCCAAACTATTAAAAATCAAGCATAACGTATCAAATCTCCCATAACTTAGGTTTTACAGAAAAACTGAAAAACTTGTTTAGAAAGAATTTTTCGGCCCAGGATTGAATCTTCGATCCCCTCGCCTCACACCATTCCAACTACGCAATCGACGAGGCTCGGGTTCGATTCCGAACAGGAACAAGCATTCGTGTGATAAGCATAGGTGTTTGTAATTCTGAGTTTTGGTGTTTATTAGATATATTTTCAATATGTATTTTGAGTATTTCCACGTATTACTATCGTTGACTAACACTTATATCATAGGCAAATAATTTGCTTACTTTGGGGTTAGATCGATTATTATGCGTCTACATCGAAGTCGGTATCGCTAGAATATTGAATTGACTCAAATAGTATTTATTTGGCATCAAGAACTACCAATAAAGTGTAAAGTGTGGTCTAGGGTTTAACCCATTCGATTCCGATCATTAGGTCCCGGTTTGATTCCCGGGTTGGGTTTTTCAAGGTTTTCCTCGAAGGTCCAAATCTGAGTAGCAGCTGGTGGAATCTGGCGGGTGGTGTGTTACCATCCCTGTGCCTCGGATGAGCAAGTAAAGCTGTCGTTGCCGGTTATCGCTATTGATAAGTGATAATCGTTATCAGCTTGGGAAAATATGGCGATGAAGATCAACACCCATCTCACCAACCGACGGACCGGTTAATTGTGGTGAACTGGAAAGTTTATAGACGTTCTTTTCACTCTACCTATCCCGTAAGGGAATCGGCGTAATGATACTTTAGCTTATGTTAGATTAAAGTTACTTTTGATTAAAATAAAAATATTTTTAAAATGAAAATAAGGTATGTGGAGTTGTGTAAATAATTAAGAGGCATTTTACATTTTAGACCAACTTTTGACGAGAAATTAAAATTTTCCAACTCCTAATTTGTCATATTATAAGGTACTTTTATTTAATTAAATGGTACCATTAGATAGTTTAATCTTTTAAATATTGCCTCAATAAAACAGATTTTTTAATCATTAATTGTATTTCTTATAATAAATGTTCTCCGAAATCAAGTTTCGACAATTAAGTAAAGAAGCTATTTTTCCACAAGGTATTGCTACTGCTAGAGTCAACAAACTTAATTAGAAAAAAATACTAAATAACTAGAAACATCCAACAATTGTACGCAAATGGATTACTTTTTTCCTCAAAGATCTATAATGATATCTAATTAATTAAGCAAATATGCCTATTTCAATGAAAATTAACGAAATGTTTACTCGGTTTTTTGTTATCAAAAAAAATTACATTTTAGTATAGAAACTGGTATACAATAAAACTATATTCTTTTCTTATGCAAAATTAAGTCACTTAAATAATATTTATTTATCTTTTATTTCAAAAAGAAATAAAAGAAAATACTATAAAATCCGCTACGCCCGTGTGCCAAAATTATTACCGCGTAGTAATAATTAAGATATTAAAAGTATCAATACTATTTTAATTTTACCAGCACTAAGTGCACTATATAGACGACGACGTCTAGCTCTCGCATCGATTAGAAAATATCTAAATTTCAGTTGGGCGATTTTGTGAAATGCTCTTAGGTGGAGGATGTATTAATTTTGACTTTTTGGATGATTTTCCGTTCTTATCGATAGTTGGCGTATTTTTTGTAATTTCCCGATAGAACGGAAGTTCTTACAACTTTTGAGATATTTGATAATTAGAATACTCGAGGATATGGGACCCTTTTAAACTTACATGCATTGGCACCTTATTTAATAAAGGATATAACCACTTCACTTATCGGTAAAATCAGCTTAACACTACATCAAAGTTATTATTAACTCTATAGTAAAGGGAAGAGATTTTGTGCCGATAACATATCAGTTTCGTCAGCAAGTGTGAGATGCTCAAATCTATATATACTAGGTAGGGAGAGACAGCAGCCGCCATATCTCACGTTCCTGGCAGACTTACCTTCAAATCAAATCATATAATTTATTACTTAAAACATGGCTACATATTAGAGACAAATTAGTTAATTGACTTACTCCGATTTCACCTAAAATGATGTTTTTTTTTTAAATTATAAACCAAATTATTTAAATTTGACTATAGACTAAACAATAAAATCTCTTTTAAATTTGACAGCTGATTTTAGCCGTAAAGACAATAGTGCAGCTTATATGTGTGTGTAATATCGCGTGTGTAACATGAATACAGTGTGTGCAATGTTTATTTTGATTAATTTAATATAGATATTATTAATTTAATTTAAAAATTTATTAATTTCAGATAAATATTTCTATTAATTATTTAACATTATTAGGTTTCTGCAGTCCTCGTAAACTTAAACTTTGTCAAATTTTTTAATCCACCATTGACGCAATTGTCTTAACGTATTAATATTTAGATTAAAATTACATTTATATATGTTTCTAAATAATGATAATGATCGATGATAAATGTTTAGCTATTATATATTTGCAATAGCCAAAATCACATTATACAGTCTAGTCCTAACAATATATCTAGAAATTATATATATTATATTGAAATTAAATTGCCCTGACTACGCAATCGACGGGGCTCGGGTTCGATTCCCGACGGGGACAAGCATTTGCGTGATGAGCATAAATGTTTGTATTTCCGGGTTTGGGTGTTTATTAAATATATATGTATTTCTATGTATTAGTATCGTTGACTAACACCCATTACACAAGCAAATAATTTGCTTAATTTGGGGTTAGATCAGTAAGTGTGTTTGTATATATGTATATATATATATATATATATATATATATATATATATATATATATATATATATATATATATATATATATATATATATATATATATATATATGTGTGTATATATATATATATATATATATATATATATATATATATATGTGTATATATATATATATATATATATATATATATATATATAGTCAGTCAGAGTCAACCATCGCATATAGAC
Organism: Apodemia mormo; assembly: GCA_036924255.1. NCBI lineage: Eukaryota > Metazoa > Arthropoda > Insecta > Lepidoptera > Riodinidae > Apodemia > Apodemia mormo. The sequence continues at coordinate 36,440,122 of JAUPFN010000002.1, forward strand.
TATAACTTTACCCGCTACCTTACCATCCAAAATGGAACACAACAGTGCTTGTCACTGTTGTGTTCCATTTTGGAGGAATAAGTAAAACGGTGCTACCAGACTCGGGCGAGACAATGCAGAACTATACTCTACTCAGAACTCTACCGCCTAGTAGCCACGATGTTAGTGACTCGTATAGCCAAACGGTCGCCTTTTACGACCTGCCTGGCAAAATGGCATTTGGCCTATTCTTCAAAGGAGCGCGGGACCAACACGAGGAAAAATGACACTGAATTATATAGCAATAAGCAAAAAACAGTCATTACAAGCACGTATGCGTAAAGTTATGTCAACATCTCTGGCTAGTTCCCATAAACTTAACACGTAAATGTCTACAAAGCCAATACACTGAGTAAAATACAAGCTTTATAGTCAGTTATTAAGGTTAATAGTAATGGTTTACAGACTATAAAGTTTGACATTTAACACCATTATCATGAAACTTATTTAAATTCAGATATGTTTAGTAATGTCTTGGGTTCGTATCTGGAGGTGTGCCATGTTATCCCGGTAATTTTTTATATCATAAATTAGCAAACAAACTGATGGTTCACCTGATGGAAAGAGAACACCATCACCAATAGATACCAAAAATGTTAATGGACCGTTTTATTTGAATATTAATGCTTGTTGCATAAGTTTACGGCTACCTAAACTTTCAAGCCGCTACCTGACAGTAACAAGCATTGACGCTGTTGCGGCAGAATGGGAAAGGTGGTGGTACAAAACCCGGGCGAGATATTTCGGAACTCTAGTAGTAAATGTAGGCATGTTTTTAGACATAGGGTAGCAAATGAACATATTAAATTTGTGGTGAAAAGAATAACCTATGCCTATACACACTCATAATGGTAATTGTAAATATTTTGAGTATGCGTGTAGATTAACACTTATTCTATGGTATCGACTACGACATAGAAATATTCTGTGTGGGTACGGGCTCCTTTGAAGAGTAGACCAGCTGCCATTGATATAAAAGAGATCTTTTTATATCAATGCCAGCTGCCGTTCTGGCAGACATTAAAAAAGTCGAGAAGGACAGGAGGAACAGAGAGTTCTGTCTTTGTTTAACTTTAAAACATATACTTAAATTTGTACCAGTGATTGCCTAGAGGTCGAATATTGGCTAAATATTTTTTTTTTTATCTTCCTGCACATTTTTAAAGGTTAAGAATATCAAGTCAAGTAGATTTCTTTGTACAAGTCAAGTAGATTTCTTTGAGCAAGCAATTTAATTAAAAAGGGATCCAACATTTCCGCCTGACGCATTTGTATATAAACAAGCGATCGCCATCTTGTCGAAATTCGACCATACACGAAACAATAAAATCTCTTCTAAATTTGGTTAAAGTTTTAGTTATAAACATAATAATATACGTATGTGTATAATACGATATATGTCAAAGACATGAGATGTAGGTAATGATAGTTTTTATTAATTTTATGTATTTCTACTGCATATGCTAATATAAAAATATTAGGTTTCTGCACTTTCCCGCATTCAATGACGTGTATAGTGGTAATATTATACACGTCATTGCCCGCAATGTTAAATTTAAATGTGCTCAATTTAAAATTCCAGCGTTCACGTAATTTTTTTTATATCATAAGATAGCAAACAAGCAGATGGGTGTCCTGATGAAAAGAGTCAACCATCGCCTATAGACACTATAGATGTTAATGCTGCGTTTTTATCTTGTGGCGAGGTTTAATGTGACATGCATAAGTTAGCCGGCTACCTTATCCTCCAAATTGGAACACGACAGTGACAAGCACTGACGCTATTGCGGTAGGAATAGGTAAGGAGTTGGTACCAAACCCGTGCGAGACAATAGAGAACTCTACCACCTAGTAGCCACGATGGTAGTGACTCGCGTAGCCAATCAGTCGCCTTTTACGACCTGCCTGGCAGAACGGCAGTTGGCCTATTCTACAAAGGAGCTCGGGACCAACACGGGGGAAATTGTAAAAAGGGATAAACATTTTTGGTTTACTTATTAATAAAAAGATAAAATAATTAATTTATATGTTAGACTTGTTTTATTATCCATAATATGTAAACACGTGTAGTGTAAATGTAATCACATAATTTTTAACCCGTGTTAAGTGTTTGGAGTAAATAGGGAACTAATAAATAGCGTGGCTACACCCGCGTGAAACGTTTAATACATTAATTTAATCTACCATCAATATGTCGCTACTTATACACGTTAAGCGCTTTTTATAAAATAACCAAATATGGTGTTAATAGACAATGGTTGTCTCTTTACATCAGGAGAGTTTGCATTTGATTTGTTCTTTAATATATAAAATTTAACAAATTTAAGACGGTAGGTGTGAAATTTACACACTCGCTTCCATAGCGAATTTATTTTAATCATAGAAATAACCACCGCTTATGGAAAACAAAGACGTTATTAACACGTTGTTATTTGTGTGGCAGAGATGTAATGCCACATGCCTAAGTTTACCGGCTACCTTATCTTCTAAACCGGTACACAACAGTGATAAGCCCTTAGAGTACGTTATTATTCTATGGATAAGCCCTGACGTATACCGCCAAGAATAGTACAAACTAATTTGCAGGACTCTCGCACCAAGTATAGTCACGATGGTAGTGTCACGTTTAAACTTTGTTCATATTCATTAGGGGTATGCTAATGGAAGCAGTTAGAAGAGCTAGAGTGAACATCACTAAGTACTAATTATAGCGCAAGTTGCCTTTCTAATACATATGTAAAAATAAAAAAAATATTAAGTACTAGCTAACCCGGCAAACGTTGTTCTGCCTTTTTAACTACTCTTATTTTTTTTCTATATTTTCTCACCTTTTAAACGTTCGCTGGACTTCAACAAATAATTCGAAACCAAAATTAGCCAAATTGGTTTAGCCGGTCTCGAGTTTTAGCTAGATTAATGAACAGTAATTGATTTTTATTTATGTATAAAGAAGATAAAATAAATTTGTTTTTCGATGATTGATTTTACAACTTTTGCAATTTCAATAAACTTATAATAAATAGGCAAATTACCCAATAAACATTACATATTTCTTCGACAATAGCGTCAATTTGCTTGTTACTGTCGTGTTCCTATTAAAAGAGTAAGGTGGCCGGTAAACTAATACATGTGGTAATTACCCGCCATATGAATAGCAACGCAACATCTTTTGTGTCTACAGGGGATGGTTGCCTATCTTTTTCACGAGAGCCTTCTACTTCTATACAAAAATATATTGAGGACAAAAATTTCTTATTCTTGTAATTTTTTCTGTTTTTCTTCATCTGGTCATTGTTTGTTGTTTGGTTCTCAATGCTTTTCGTTAGTATTACAAATATATATAATACTTTTATACACATTTATTACGTTTTACTACAAATTTAATTTTCATTTTAATTTTTTCGACCGCCAATGCTCATTCTATTTCTTGGTTTGATGATTGTAATTTTGGTCGGCAAATTTTTGTATTAGTTTTTAGGTCTGGACAAATTCTATTAAATATTTATTATAGCCTAATAACTAAGAATAATTAACCTGATTGTAATATGTGTGTTAAAGCAGTAGACATGCATTATATATTGTTACGAATAATCTAGTAACGTGCAGAGTTGGAGCGCTGGAGAGATCTCGAAATAAAAAAAAGAGATAGCTACTCCTATTGACAAACAAATAGTTGACCTGGGCTATGCCATAATGGACTTTGTGGGATTTGGAATAAGGTTGAAAGTAGCGTGTACTAGGATTTATGACTTATGTTTACGATAAGAAGTGATTCATTGTTTCCCGATACATTTAGATTTTTCTGGATCCAGCTAGGACTTTACCCTGGCTATAAATAGAGAGGTGTTGACAATCACAAGGCAGTTTTTATCAAGCGATCGAGAGCGATACTTAAAGTGAACAGTGCGAAGCGAGTGACTAGTTTGTAACGTGTATTTTAGTATTACGTTGTATTGTGTTGTGTCAATACACGGATTTAATATAAGTGGTGTTTTCTTACAATTACGAACCCGAGTACGTAACAATATTAACGGAATGTACCAAGAACAAGAAAGAGCGAGAGTAATTATATGTTAGAAGACTAATTACTATTCTTGATGTAGAGCAATTCAAAGTATTCTGAGTAGACCAGTATCGGATTCAGCGTTTGACGTATTGTTGCCACTTAAAGACTATATCGCTCGCATTGTTAAAAAGTTATCAGATCTCATGTAGAACCAAGCTTCTAACTCTACACGCCCTTATTCTACAGGCCCAAAGTCACAAATTCTACACCTTAGTCAACATATGTGGCTGGGCGTTTTGCTATTACATGAACTATTGTATAAAAAAAGGTAATGAACCGTTAAATTTTTCACCTTACGCCCATCTGACAATAGCGAAACGGCCAATATTTAGCGACACAAGTCCGTATTAAAAAATGATTTTAAAATAATGCACTTTCTATAATAATCTGAAAATATTTAAAATACTTCGTGGGTAGCAACTTTTAGTATGACGTGGAAGAGGATACACGTCTCTATCAGTAACGGGTTGCCAAACACTGCGCATCGCTTTTTGTACCACACAGACCACCCAAGACGACTCGCTATATTATTTTATTGTACAATAAACAAATTTATTGCCTCATATGGCTATTTATGTTTTTATTTATAAGGGCTTTTTGTTAATACGTTTGGTATTAACCTTTTGAATGTGTTCGCGTATTGAGCAACTTTGTGGTTTTAAATTCATGTCGAAAATGATTCTTTTTTCCAGCTTGAAATAAACTTCAAAATGATTGATGATTAATAAATCTTACTTTGAATAACAATGTTGCTTAAATGAGGAAACTTGAAAAGCTAAAGGTGAAATCCATCTATGTGTGTCAAGTCCCGCCAGGCGACTCATAAAAGGCCACCGAAGGTTAAGTGTCGCTACCATTTCAACTACTAGATGAAAAAAGATGGATTTAGCCTGATTTTCTCCATTCTTATGTTTCTCGATAGTCTATCTATATTTTTGTGTTATAGCACTCACCCCGTGCTTCACGTAATCGATCATACAGAAAGGAGAATTTTGCCACGTTGAGCCTGTCGACAGTAGCTCAGTGGTAGAGCGTTACGGCTTTAGGGAGACGGTCACAGCTTCAATCCCTGCGTATCGATATTTTTCTTTGTGGTTTTTAAAGTTTATCTACTTTACAATTGAAGTTTATTGAATGAATTTAAGGTCAATGCATTCCTTTACCTATTACCTTAGATGATGCATTCTTGTCTGTGTGATAAGGACTTAATAATTTCAGTTTTATATTTTCTTATTCGCCGATTTGTAACACAACAGTAACAAGCTATAAGTGCTGGTCGCTACGTAATACCTTAGCTATACTTATATAGTATACTGTATAAGGTGGTATTACGAAGCCCGAGCAAGAAGACATTATAAAATACTACTAGGTGGTAGAGTTCTGCATTGTCTCGCCCGGGTCTGGTACCACCGCCTTACCTATTCTTGCCGCAATAGCGTCAGTGCTTGTCGCTGTCGTGTTCCGGTTTGGAGGGTAAGGTAGCCGGTAGACTTACGCATGTGGCATTAGACCTCGCCACAAGATAGCAACGCACCATTAACATCTTTGGTGTCTTTGGCGATGGTTGACTCTTTCCATCAGGAGACCCATCCGCTTGTTTGCTATCTTATGATATATAAAAAAAGCCTTGTAGTAACAATGGTAGCGACCCCATGATAGTCCGGGGATTCTTTGAAGAATAGACCATCTGCCATTTTGTCAGTTCGTAAAAGGCGAACGACTATACGTCTCACTACCACCGTGGCTACTAAGTTGTAGAGTTCTGCAACGTTTTGCTCGGGATTTTGGTCTTATCGATTCTTTATTACTTTTCCATATTATTGAGTTTGGCCTTACCTATTCTTGCCATAGTGTCGGTGTTTATCACTGTCGTATTTTAGTTTGGAGGGTAAGGTAGTCGGTAAACTCAAATATGTAGCATTACGATCTCATCACACGGATATCAATGCACCACCACCAATTTTTTTAAATCAGAAGTCCCATCTGCTGCTGTCTTATGATAGAAAAAAATAATAATTTGTGAGACATAGATGTGCTTGTGTTGATAAGACTGAATTTAAGATATATAGCTATCTTAAATTATATATAGCTATCTTAAATTCGTTTTCGAGAAGACGTTGTAAGACTATCTAATAATATTAAGTCTCATAGCTTAACAGGTGGCAAACCTATCAAGTTGGAATAAAAAAATATTAGTTTTTTTGGAATAAAAATTTTTATTTAATAAAATTTTTTTTTAATATCATAAGATAGCAAACACAAGATGGGTCTCCTGATGGAAAGAGTCAACCATCGCCTATAGACACCAAAGATGTTAATGGTGCGTTGCTATCTTGTGGCGAGGTCTAATGCCACATGCATAAGTTTACCGGCTACCTTACCCTCCAAACCGGAACACGACAGCGACAAGCACTGACGCTATTGCGGCAAGAATAGGTAAGGCGGTGGTACCAGACCCGGGCGAGACAATGCAGAACTCTACCACCTAGTAGCCACGATGGTTCATGGTAGTGACTAGATAGCCAATCGGTCGCCATTTACGACCTGCCTGGCAGAACGGCAGTTGGCCTATTCTTCAAAGGAGGCCGGGCCGGGAAATTGAGTTCATTCAAATTAAAATTATATATATTTGAATTCACGATAAAACAATTATATATAAAGGAATTACAATGTTATTATTTCCGACATAATTCGATAATTATAACATTACAAGAAGCAATAGAATTGTAAGTGATGCAGTAAAGAGGAGTTGGGCAGCTAAGTGAGCTTTCAACGAACATTAAAGTGCTAATTAAGTTTGTCACAAAAAATAGTGTATCTTTAATCAATGGGGATGTTATCCTGTATTATATTATGGATTCTTTAGCAGTAGGGTTACCACACCGATTGCAATTTTAAAAGAATCTTAATAATAGGATTATAAAAGATTCCTAAATAAAAGGAGATGGTTTATAAACATAGATGTGTGAGTTATTTTGTATTTTATATGCATTTGGGATATGATTGATACTCATCTCCAGCAGTGTTAAAGCATTGAGCAATTTTCGTTTTAATTATTTCTATTATTGAATTTAATATAACTGCATCACAAATGTATTGTCGTTTAATTTAAAAAAAGAAGTTAAATCTGAAGGCATGATGCTAACAACCAATAAAATATGCAAATGGTGTGCGTTTAATTTATGTACGTGCTACTTGCGTAATATTAAATTATTAATATTTTTTTGTAAAACAGATTAGCTGGTAAGCTTACTTATAAAGACAGGTATAAAAGAATTATTGGCAATTATGTATTTATTGCATCTTTTGGTGTTGTAAATGTCTGTAGTTTATATTCAATTTTTATAGCAAGTGTATAACTGTACTATACTGTAACAATAAGCTGAGATTGGCCAATTAAATGCGTTACGTATATGTAAAAATAGGTATAGTAGTTTGTTCACCAAGGCGAGAAAATAACCGATAACTTACGAGAGTGTAGTTTGAGGCCCGAAGCGCAGCTGAGGGCCTCAATACACTCAAGTTAGGTATCGCATTTTCTCCCGAGTGATACATACTGCTTTATACTACACCAATGAGGAAAATAAAAACATTTTAGTTAAAATTTATATTAAAATTATTACAATTATTGAAACTCCATAAATTCTTTATATGTTTTGTTGTACTTATGCTTGGACTTTGCTGGCAAAAGGTTTAAAATGACTGTTTGAGCACATTCTTTTAATTCAGGCGGCGTAAATAAATCTTCATTCTCGCTACTAGACATAAACATCAGAACAGAATGTAAGAAGAAGATACAATAAAAAAGAAAATTCGCGCGTACAATCGTTTTTTTTTTTAATATTGAGGAGGCAAATGAAATAAATCACTTACAGCCAAGTTTCTTTAGTAAATGCTAGTGGCCAGTAACATTTTGATGTGCTTCGAGATACAAACTTATGAATTTTAAAAAGTTAAAGGAGGGGAGAAAATTACTTTCTCCCCAAGGGGAGAAAGTAAATCCCATGCATTTTTACCGCCCGCATATTGGTTCGCATGGAATTAGGTACTTTCTTCTCGTTTTTCAAGTAAGAACTAATGTGCTTTCCGAATAGGTGTAGTATAAATGTTTTTTATACACATATGTAACATGTCGCGTCAGTTTCCTTGCTGAGTAGGTAAAGTGAGCTGAATTACAACAAATGCTCATATTCAACACAAATCAGTCAGTTGGCTGGCAAAATCCACGGAATCATGAAAAGTATTGTTACTCTACACAAGACGTGGGACCGACGAGCAGATGTAGTGAATTATAAGGACATATAGATGCATTTTCATGGTTCAAAATAGCGGCATATAGAGACGTCAATCGGACCACCCAGCGAGCGACGCAGCTACCAGCTATAGCATACTTAGTAATCGATTTACAATACGAGCGAGTCGATTTAAAAAGAACATAACATTGTTTTACTTATCTTGTTGTTGTTAAAGTGATTTTCAATTAATTTTATTTCTGATAGAGCTACGAATGTTACTTGTAGGATTATTGTATTTAATACAAAGCTATCCTAACTGTCCTAATATACCAGTAATAATATAAATGTAAAAGTTTGCATGAATGTTTGAATGTTACTTTTTATCATTGTTACTAGAAATAGAAAATAGTATTATTCTTGTTCGGGAACAATACATTTTCCCGTGGGATCCACCGAAAGCTATGCAATACAATAAAGTGAGACCATGCACCTCATGCTAGTACTATTAGAAAAAACTAAAGTAAGCTTGTTTGTTTGATACGCTTTTACATTTTAACTACTAAGTCAATCATCATGAAATTGTGTACACACATGTATACACGTTGTTTAGCGCACAGAAAAGGACATAGTCTATCTCAAATCCAAAACAAGGTGTTTTAGAGGGAGGGATAAACTAAATATAATTTTTAAGATGAGCGAAGCCCTCAAACAAAACTTAGAAGAAGAAAATTTAGTTAGTTATAAATAAGCTGTTGAAATCAAAGCTAAGGTTATTGTAGTAGTGTTTAATTTAAAAAAAATATTTTGTGAAAAATGTATTCACTTGATTGATATGATACCGGCTTCAGTACAGATGCTTGAAGCCCTGAAATCAGAAATCAGAAGTTATTTTGACACGTCAACATTTTTTAAAACTACGGGGTTATGAAATTCTGAGTTAGGTATGTCGTTTTCCTCACTGGTTGTGCGCTTTACCTTGGCGTTGCTAATTGCGTGGGGCGGAGGTCTTGCGCATTATTATTAGCAACCCAGAGAAGTAGGAATAGTGGACATTGCCTGCATGATTCCCTCGAAAAAAGGAATTTGTAAAAGAGACTCAATCCTACTCTTTAGAGAAGAGCTGCGCAATGCAGCAAAGCGCGTGTGGGAGCACTGTGTAGTTCCTCTCTGGAGATCTCGGGGCTTCCTCATATACGCCGAAGACGGTAATCGTGGGGTTTTAGTCGGTACGAGTCCGTCGTAACCATTTTGTCACCCCCGTGATAGGATGCTACCCATGACGAGTTTCCCCACGTTAAAAAAAAGGTATGTCGTTCTAATTATTTTTTTTGAGAAACGATATTTTCCTGAGACTGCATGTGCGTCAGATGTGTCGATAAGTTAGAAATTTGTCACACCATGAAACTTAATGACTTTGGCTATTCGGTGCGTTGAACTTCTGGCTACTTTTTCGGAGTAGCGAACGTGATAGTATTTTTATTCATTTTTTATGAATAATTCAAGTCAATTGTGTTGCTTTTATATATTATGATCGATTTATGATTCTACTTTTCACTTCTTTAGATTTCTACGGGCCACTTTTGAAGAGTAGATCATTTGCCTTTCCACCTAGCAGTGCGTAAAAGGCTAAATGTTGGCCAATCTTGACAAGATTACCACCATAGAGGTCATATGATGATAGTTTCAAGTACAGCAATGTTTTGCCACTCATGGTCCCACTGCATGCATTTTTCCTTTGGCAATAGCGTCATGCTCGTCACCGTCGTAATCCGATTTGGAGAGAACGGTGGCTGGTAAATCGAACCATGTTTTATTACATCTCGCTCACACGAATAACAACGCACAATTACTATCTTTCGGTATCTATAGGCGAAGATTATCTCTTTCCATCAGGAGAGCAGTTCGCTTGTTTGCCTCCTGTGTCCTATCCTATAATATCAAAAATACCTCTTTTAGAAATATGATCGATCTTTGTACATGTTTTATATTAACTTGCAGCAACAGATGGGACTTCCCAAGGGACTGGAACTTTTGAATATTAAGAATCAAGATTACCACAATACAAGCACTGACCATGTTAAACAAACTACTATATATATACCGCAGTCTCGATGAGTAGTTGTCATTGAACATTATAAAAATATTTGTCAAAGCTGGGGTGTTTACTGTTTAGGCCTTACATATACATTTATCATCTATTTTATTTTCAATCCGGAACATGACAGTAGCTTCACTATGGTGCTGGTAACAAGAATATATAAAGTAGTAAGGAAATTAAATTGTTCTGTACTTCAACTCATATCTTAAATACGAAATAGTGCAGTGGCCAGCACTAGCATCCTGACAGTAAGGATAAGCATGTTGGTAAAGGCATCGCAGTGCATTGCACTAAGAGAAATGTTACCCTTAACCAGAATAAGTCAGTTGGCAGTAGGTACTAACGTACAGACGGCAATAATTAATAGGTCTCTCATAAGCACAGCACTACGACACATTTTACCCCTAACCCGGAATATTGCACTGGCTAAAACTAACGCCTTGGTGGCCTGAAAATATAAAGTGGAAAGAAACTATGAGACATTTTAGCCCAAATTTAGAATAGGGCAGCGGCCAACAATAATGTACTGGTAAAGTAGTAAGGGACTTACAATGCACAGCGTAACTTCATTCGAAATAGGACAAAAGTTAACAATTTGGTGACATGAAGAGAAAACATGTTAAGGGAATCGAATTGTAAACTTTTACTCTTTCCTAATATACGATACTCTTAATTCAAACTATGGCAGTGGCAAACGCTAACGTAATTGCGACGGAAAAAGGTAAAGCAGAAAGGTAAGGTTGCTATATGCATATGACTAGTTTATGAAACAGATAGTTTCCTCTAAAATGTTCGCAAACTTATACATGCTCCCAAATAACACTACAAACAAAAGTTTGTCTTAGAAGTTTGGGGTTTTTGTTATGGTAATCTAGGATAGGTCATCAGGTTGCACGTGTTTCACGATTAAGTGGCTAAAGTTAAAAAGTTATCTATTGTATATTTTATGCTAGAATATATTTCTATCTAGATAAATCTTAGTAATACAGATTTTAGTAATTAAAGATTGACTAATGACGAATGAGCTGACTAATGTGGATTACCAGCCCATAAGCTAGACGACAAAATAGTGGGATGAAATTAATATAAAAATAGCGGGATGATATTAAGTAACTCTACAGTAATTTGGCTTCAAAATAAGGGGTTACCTGGTATGTTTTCCAGTTTACAGAATTTCAATTTTATCACATTGCTGCACTCGTACTCCAAGATTTTACAAAAGATTGTGAAATCATAAATCGTAGGAAATTTTCTAAGAATTAATTTATATATTATGTATGATGAATGTAGAAACCCTAAAATGATTAAAAAATGAGGTGTTCTCGAAAACTACCACTAGGCACCATTTTTACAATACCGTGGCGTGAGTGGCAAAGACACAAGAACGAAGACGGAATTCGGAAAGAGTACATCAAAGTATATAAAAATAGTAATTTTCGAAACTCCTGAAAAACTTTCTAGGCAAGACTACCAAATGATCGAACTATAATGGTTCTACTACTACTTTAACTACTAAAAATTTTTGAGATTTGATCCAAATTTCTCAAAATTTCCTAAACCAAATTGGTTCAAATCTTCAAAAAGTCTAAGTTGAGTGGAGTCCTGTTGAACGCCATCAACCTCGTTTTAATAGATAAAACCGTTAAAAAGTAGTGCGATGTTTGCATGCACATACATACATAGACATACTGACGTCATCTTAAACCGTGAAGAAGATATATACGTAGTGGGAAGTTAAAAATATTTTTTAAATTTTCTACTATGTCACTGTATTATATTAGCAAAGCATTTTTTATTTTCTTCACATACCCTTGTATATAAAAGAGAAATTTTAAAAATTGTTTCAAAAAGTGAACCAAAACTATGCAGTCACTACACTTATATGACTTCATCCAATTTTCCCCTACATATTCGGGTAAGCGTAACAGTAGCATAATATTGAATAATAATGATGCTTCAAATTTATCCGCCAATACTTAGAAAAATTGCAATGTTAATCGAGATTTAATAAATTTCCAAACCCACAGCATTTTTTGAAGAATATTGTTGAAAATATTGTTAATAATTTGAAATGGGGTAAATAAAGAAAGCATGAATTCCTCATTAATCTACTAGTTACACTGTTCAACTCAGAGCATGGGCTCCCTTGTTTCATTAAGTCAAATTTTTAATAATAGACCTATTAAAGTTGGCAAATGGGGCGATGAGAGACACCACCCGTTTTACTGAATGACTAACTGGTGAGTCCTAGTAAACATAAGAATCGATCAACATTCCGAGGTAAATTTTATTTTATTTTAATTATGAAATACTTATAAGCATAGGTGCCACTTGGGTGGATTATTTAATTACAAACAAACTTTATATCAGAATAATAAAAATAATATCGGTATATAAATTACACAAATTGACTTAACCCCAAAGTAAGCAATTTATTTGCTAATTATGTGTTACTCAATGATATGAATACATAGAAATACACATAAAAACACTCAAATATGTTTATTAAACACCCAAACCCAGAAATACAAACCCTATGCTCAATAATGAATGCCTGACCCTGTGGGTAACCAAAACTGAGCGACAATGATTGCGTAGTCAGGGTTGTTAACTATTTGAATAACAGAGCGGTCACGCATAGGTGCCACTTGGATGGATTATTTAATTACAAACAAACTTTATATCAGAATAATAAAAATAATATCGGTATATAAATTACACAAATTGACTTAACCCCAAAGTAAGCAATTTATTTGCTAATTATGTGTTACTCAATGATATGAATACATAGAAATACACATAAAAACACTCAAATATGTTTATTAAACACCCAAACCTAGAAATACAAACCCTATGCTCAATAATGAATGCCTGACCCTGTGGGTAACCAAAACTGAGCCCCAATGATTGCGTAGTCAGGGTTGTTAACTATTTGAATAACAGAGCGGTCACCAATGGCTTCACTCACATTAAACAAAAACTTAAATTTAACCACAAATAAGTCATGTTGTAAGACTGTGTACTTTTTTGTTACTGAATATATGTACATATATAGATACGTAAATTACTATGATCCCTTGAGGAGATCGATTCCGATTTGATTAATTTTGTGATACATTAAAAAAATTTAATACTTTTGGTCGATTTAATATACATTTAATTTACGTACTATGGCTCTGTATTATATTCTGAAGTATTAAATATTTAAGTAATTAAGTATTAGTACTTAATCGCAGTTTAATCAAAATTATACATTATCAATCAGGTGTGAATAACAAAATGTATTACTACACGTAGAACGCGTTCACTATGGCTCCACCTTGACTTTTGCCAAATTAATGAAAAATAGAAGTAAGTATCATTATGTATGTCGCAGAAGAAAACACGCAAAGATTACACAATTTTTAGGCCTAGTGTGGGCCATAGTGTGACGCATCGTCGACGTATATGATTAGTGAAACATAAGGATGTGTGTGTTCAATTTTAAATTCCCACGGTCGGGGACTAGCCTCTAAATTTATTTAAGTCTGTTTGGAGCAATGAGGTATCATTTTCTGACTTAATTTCTTTGAGAAATTTTAAGTCATCCGCGTACATAAAGGGTTCTGAGTAAGAAAAGCAAAGATCTATGTCACTTCTAAAATAATTAAACCAAACTGGACCCAAGTGAGGCCCTTGCGGTACACCCGAAGTAATAGAATGATACACAGATTCATATTCATTTATTACAACATAAAACGTGCGATTGACTAAATATGTTATAGCCCATTTGAGTATTGATCCAGATACAACGTAACACAATGATATTATATATAATATCATTGCCGTAACAATATAACTTTCTTCTAACAAATAAACTTATTATAAATTAAATAATTCTGAGAAATTACCACTATATACTTAATGCATTATGAGCTGCGGATGAACATAAGTATACATGATTGTTTACAACAATATTATTACTAAATACATATAACTATACAGTAACTGGATAATAATTTATATCCAATTAATTTATATATTTTATTATCATTAGATAGGAATCAAGCAGATGGCCCTCTTGATGGAAAGAGAAGCCATCGCCTATAGACATCAAATATGGTAATGGTGCATTGCTATCTGTGTAGCAGGATGGTAATGCCACATTACATAAGTCCACCGGCTACCTGATCTTCCAAACCAGAATACGACAGTGAAAAGCATTGACGCTATTGCGGCATGAATAGGTAAGGCGATGGTACCTCATATCTGCCGAGACGTTGCGGAGCTCTACCGCCTAGTAGTCACCATGGCAGTGACACGTATAATCAATCGGTCGCCTTTTACTGCCCAGTAGAACGGCGGTTGGTCTATTCTTCAAAGGAGCCCGGACCAACACGAGGATTTTGGGATAATTTGCTTGGTTAGGGTATTTATATGTAATTATGGTGATATTTAGAACATGTACAGGTGATCTTTGTATTTAGTATAGGTATATGTTCTGCTAAGTTTAAATGGAGTTCATTATTAAATATTAACTTCATTTTTTTTAAGTTTTCTTGTTCGAAATAGATTTGCATATTTCATAAACTACAGACTTGTATCGCCCACCAGCATACCGTGTTTAAATGTACCGTAAAATTAAATGATATAACCATGAAGATAATTTCTAATTTAAAATCAATCTGCCCACATTGCACAATTGGAATCAATACAGAACGTCGGTAACCTATATCAATGCATTTACAATTTACGCTTAAGATCAATTGTATAACAATGCAAGTTAATGCAACAATTTGTTTAATTCTGTTTATCGTATCTCTAACTCAGCAATTTATCCAATTAGAGATCCCGCTTGTCGGCGACCACCCACCACGTCGGCCTATTAAATCTAAATTATAATTTATATAGTTTCGTTTATTTTGGGTTAGTATAACCATTTTAAAGCCGTCTTCAAAAACTGTTTTTTGTTGTTTATTATAGACAGAATAGTTCTTAGCAAAATGTAAAAAAGTAGCATTTGTTATATAATAACAATAAAATTTAATATTTTCGAATACCCAAATGCACCGAAAAAAGTAGCATGTTTTTCGACTTTTGAAACAAAAAAAATACAAGCAGATATCTGGATATCCAATCAGTTATAAAAGAAGTAAATTATCCCAGTTGGAACATTTTTCTTCTTTTATAGGTTAGGACATAAATGGTAGATTATAGGTTAGGACATAAATGAATGACTCTCCTAATGGAAAGAAACATCTATCGCCTACACCCAAGATGTTAACGAGTTACTACGACCATAAATATACTGGCTAAGCTGGCTACCTTGTTATCCTAATTGCAGCACAATAATATAGACACGCCCTGATAATTTGGCGACAGGAAAATTTAAGGCGGTGGTACAATGCCTGGGCTAGGCGTTACAGAACTTTACCAACTGTAAGTCACGATGAAAGTGACACGTTTGCTTGGATACTGTTCGCCTTTTAAAAACTGTTTCACGGGAAGGTCTACTATTAAATAGGGATCTGGACTAACACAAGGAACTTCTGTAAATATTATTCAGATATCTATTTGTTTTCGTTTTACAGGTAAAATTGTTATACTATTTTTACTAAGAAAACATTTTATTTTTATATTTTTGTATGTTTGTAACGATTAATGTGGCTAGATGTTAATGACATATAAATTGTTTTATGCACAATGTACATGTATAAGTTTACCAGCTACTGTATCTTCTAAACCAGAGCACGACATTGACGCGCATTAGTATAGTCACGATGGTAGGGACACGTGTATACAAATGCCTAGTATGGCAAAATGGCAAAATGGCAGATGGTTTATTGTTAAAAGGGGGCTCGGACCTATACGAGAAAAAATATATTTTAAAAAAAATTGAGTTTTACTTAACACCGATGACAAAATTTTCCCCCCTCTTGGTTCAGTCTCCTTTGAAGAATAGACCAACTGCCGTTCTGCCAGGTAGATCGTAAAAGGCGATTGATTGGCTATAGGTTTCACTACTATCGTGACTACTAGCTGGTAGAGTTCCGCAACGTTTTGCCATGTTATTAGGTACCAACGCCTTACCTATTCCAGCCGCAGTAGCGTCAGTGCTCATCATTGTCGTGTTCTGGTTGGAGGTAAGGTAGCTGGTAGATTAATGCATGTAACATCGCTATCCCGCAACACGGATAGCAACGCACCATTAAGATCATTAGTGTCTACCTATTGGCGATAGTTTCTCTTTCCATCGAGTTTGTTAGCTATCTAAAGATGTAAAAAAAGTCGATATAAAAAATATGTATCTTATCATTTGCAAATCATGTGTTCTTACTGCGTACCAATTTTTATCAATATTTTCAAGCCGTCAAGCCGTTCTTGTGTTATAACGGCAGTTAGTTTGGAGGCATCGGCCGTTTTCGATTGGGAATGGCACGAAGCGCTGCCCTCGAAGCTTGCTTCCTATGGACTTTGCCGAGAAATTAAGCAACTTGATCACTAGCTTTTTCCAGATCGAAGCATCGAAATCATGGCTGACGGTGCGTGCTACCTTTAATCATACCTTATCTGTCTATGCTATGGTATTCAAGGCCAAATTTGGTCTGATTTAACCCCCAGAAGACACGGCTTTGTACGTTTATCGCAAAAATGTCACCCTTGATCGTATCACTCCGTTTTAAGAATACTCTTCTGATAATCTCAGCCAGTATTGGAATTATTGAAGTTGCCATATTTATCAACATTCAGTTTGGTGATCATATAAAAGAAAAGGCTAATCCAGCCTTAAAAAGCTCGATGTGCTCAGCAGAGCTAAACTGCGTTTCGCTACACTTTATAAGGCACGAATTTGGCCTCATATTAAGTCCTGTTCGCATCTCTGGGCTGGCACTCCTTTGTACCAGCATCTTCCTCTTGACCGTATTCAGGTTAGAGTGGTTCGAATCTTTGATGACCAGGTTATTTCTAACCCTCTTGATGGCATTAAGCAGAGATGTAGGTTCGCTCTTTATCTTCTGTCGCATCTATCATGGAGAGCGTTCCTAGGACTTTTTTGGATTAATTCCTGCCGTTCATTTCGTCATTTAGTTCCATCTTAATCACTTCAATTTTTTTAACCTCGCGCTACTCTATTTTGAAATTGATTACCGGTAGGGGTGTTTCCAAACAGACGTGACTTGGATTCCTTCAATTCCGGTTTGAAGGGTAACGTAGACTGTAAACTTATGCATGTAGCATTACCATCCCGCTTCACGGACAGCAACGCACCATTAACATATTTGGGGTCTGTAGGCAAAGAGTTACTCTTTCCATAATTAGAACTATTTACTTGTTTTTTTATCCTATGATAAAAAAAAGCCGGGAATGTAAACTCCCCAGCGTTAGATTTATACTAAACTAGCTGTGCCCGGAACTTTGTCCGCGTGGATTTTCTGAAATAAAAGTAGCCTAAGTTACTCCTTATTACATAACCTATCTGCCAGTGAAAGTCCCGTCAAGATCGGTCTAGTGGTTTCAGAAATTAGCCGGAACAGACAAACAGACATACAAAAATTGTAAAAAATGTTATTTTGGTATATGTACAATTACATCCTATGTATTTAGTAAAAAGTGGTTATTTAAATATCATAACAGACTTTCCAATTTTATTTATTTGTACAGATACAGATGTACAGATAAATCGTTAGTAGACTTCATGTCATTCTATTCACCTGTTTTCCGCCTATAAAAATTGAGGATGATCCTCATCACTGCAATGATAACTTAAAACAGTTATTGCTTCGATTAATTATCATAGCAATGTATACGTTGCGGTCAGATCGCAGAATTGCTCACATCATGAAATCCTCAAGAATTTCATGAAATGGTGGCATTTCATGATGTGGGCGACTAAAATAGACTAGATCGTTAACGTTTCACTATTTTATCGTCCACGATTGGCTATATTGTGAAAATTGGATGTCCAAAGATATTTCATAAAAATCCAGAATATATTAATAACTTGTTTAATGTTTTTGAGTACGACAGACATTTATAAAAACTTGGAATGCTTAAAAGTCTTTTCAACATAGTTTTCAAGTCATTACAGTATAACACAATATGGTAAGGCGAGCCGCCTTGTTAATACATAATCAAAGGGAAGCGCTTCTATTGGTAGATAATGTAACTATTCTACGCTATTATCAAACATTTTATGAAGTAGTCGCAAGTTTAGTCAACCATATCGACAAACGCCTTCTTATCATTGATCTGATGAAAGAAAATTTTGATGTGGCCAATGGATAGTGAACAATTTCATGAAAAGCCACCATTTCATGAAATTCTCGAGCATTTCTGCGATTTGTCCACGATATATATGTATCTTAATAATCTACCACCAGAATGTGGGATGCAAATAAGATTTTTCTAAAAAAAAAACAACATTTTTATATATATATTTAGATAAAAAAATATATAAATATAGTGATAATATTTATTTGTAACATATTTTGATTGTAACCCAGAATATTGTATCACGATACCCAAAATATTGTATCAAGCAATATTTGATGAAGGTTGCACGTAAAAGCTACTACCAGTACAACATTGTAAGCAGTGTTTTTATATTTCAAATATGTCGTAGCCAAAACTAGGCAATTTTACGATCTATTGACGCAGAGCATTAGCAAATAATACATTTTACGATCCACTGTAGATATGCAAACAATGTTTTAGTCAAAGTACGTTTTATTACGAATCTAATCAACATATTTAATGTTGGCGCTGTCCTTTAACTGTAAAATGGTTTCACGGTATAAAACGTTGTGGTTTCTTTTTCACAAATAACTTAATAATCAACACAGTAAATGTTGTTAAGGTAAGAGGTTAATATTCTAGCAATAGAGAAGCCATTTTATGTATAGTGCGCGCGGAACTAGTTGGCCGCGCCTTAGGTGGTGACAGGGGTAAGGGGGCGGGTTGTCAACTGCTCGCAATGCACATGAGCTTAGACAGTGATGACCAATCTGAAGATATCGTGAACAATATTTTTTCATTTATTGAAAAGAATAAATAAAATACAAATTGAACTTTGTAATGTTAGTTCAGTAATTTGGTAGTTTTACCTGGAAAGTTTTCCGGTAGTTTTGAAAATTGCTTGTTTTATAGATTTCGGTATGCTCTTTTTGAATTTCAACTTTGCCACCTCGTATTTCCGCCACTCGCGCCGCCATATTGAAAAATGGCGCCTAAAAACGGTTTTTTGGGAATATCTCCTTTACGACGCATTTTACGATAGTACATTCGTGTACTAAATTAAATTAGAGGAAATTTCCTACACTTTATGTACTAATATTTTTTTTCATAAAATCAATAGTTTTGGCGTACGAGCGTCAAAAAGTATTATTCGTTCCGTTTTCGTGCACCACCACGTGTTTTTCGTATATTTTTCTAAAATATTCTACTATTGCCGCCGATATTAGAAAAGCAGGTATAAGGGTAATGTGTCGCCTTTGTGTTGGGTCCCTTTCTCTCTATCTATGGGTCTCTTTCTATCTCGACCTTCAACGAAACACGTGTCAGTGGAAGTTACGAAAAGTATTTAGTTCAGGCTGAGTCATCAGTATACGTTTATCGTGATCGGCATTGAAGACACTCTGCGTTGAATGCGTTCAAGAGGAAGGAGCTGGTATTGTGGAGCCCCTGGCCAAAGATGAGAACAGTACTCCTATGAAGCCTGATTTGTGACTTGTAGAGTCGCAAACAATCGACTGTTTTGCCCTGTTCAGAACAACAAGTTTCTTGGACGAAAGCTTTGCTTTTGCCTCCAAATGACCACGAAACGAGATAATGATGAGTTATGGATGTGTATTAAATATGTGTATTATATAATAAAAATCAGAATTATTCAAATCGGTTTAGTAGTTTTTGGGATTACCACGTTCAAACAAACAAACAAACTCAATTCTCAGAATCACTTGATTCTGAACTCTCTGAACTTGATTCAGAATCATCTTGTAAACTTATAATGATTTGGTCCATCATAGTATCAAATTTCATATCATGATTCCAGTATTCCTGTTCATTTTTGATCACAGATCATCATTTTTGGCCAGAGATCACATGTGATCTCTGGCCAGGCAATTTTTAATATTTGCCCACACAAGCTCGATCGGGTTGAGGTCTGGATGATATGGAGGTAGTCTGAGAACAGTATGACCTTCAGCTTTCAGAAGTTCGTCAATCTTGAATATTTTTTCTGATTGGGTCGCATTAATCAACCTCAGGAGTTCAGCTTTGATCATCGTGGGAGAAAATGTTACATTATGATTTTGCAACCAGTTCTGCATATTAATTTTCAAACTGGACATAGTCGGTTTCTTCTCAACTTGCACACAATGATAGGCAGCATTATCCATAACTATGACTGAGTTAGGTGGAAGTTTAGGTATTAATTTTTGATCAACCCAGTTGTAAAAATTTGTAGAGTTCATGTCTCCATGATAATCCCCCGTTTTTGAATCTGATTTAAAAATTAGCAAAGCATCGTCAACTAACCCGTTCCGGCTACCAGCGTGAACTATTATCAAACGCCTTCCTTTGCCTATATCTGTATAAATTCCAGGCTCCGACGAAGATTGCCAACATTTTTGGACATTGTGACTTTGGTTAACGTAAGTTTCGTCCAAAAAGAATATATTTCGTTTGTCTTCTCTGAATTTTCTTATAGCCCTCATATATTTCACTCGCCATTCAACAATATTTGGTCTCTCTATTAAAAGTCATCTCTTCGATTTACATTTTTTAAATGAATATCCCAGTTTGTGCAAAAGTGTTCTTAAAAAAGTCAATCCGCAGTCTAAAATATTATCCTCTTTTAACACAGCATTTAGTTTTCGTAGACTTGGAATTTTTTTCTCTACCGTATAAAACTGATTTATTTTTCTTCTTATCACTGCTAAATCAAAGTCATCAACTTGTATTTTCTTTTTTATTTCTTTTGGTCTACGTGGAGAACTAAATCTTGCTTCCCCTGTATTTTGCAACGATTTTTTACTTTCAGCAATCACTCTCCTAACACTTCGTTCTGATATCCCTGTTGCTTCTGCTACTAGTTTATGTATATTCGCATCAGTTTTATATTCTAAACTATTGACATCGGCTTTCCGTTTATTAAAAAATGTATGCACTTTAAATATTATTTCCTTAGATTGTCTTTTTATCGGCGGACTCATCTCGCTATTGCAATCTTATGTGCGTTTTGTCTAAACTAGCCGGAACTTTCAACGCGTGTTGCCGTCGCAAAGTACGGCGCCGCACTGAGTAATGACAGCAAGCGCCCCTGCCTCTCCGCCCCACCGTTCACATACCTAAGGCGCGGCCAACTAGTTCCGTGCGCACTATAGTCAATACCTGTCACAATGCCTGCTAATTGTTGCTGCAATATATCTACGAATGAAATTTTATAAAAAGGATTAGTTGACACCCGCGATTGTTTTGCTAAGAAGTGGCAAATGAGACTTCTACTTTCTTGCGCAAGCGCGTTACACGGCTTGCCGAACTTTTCTACGCTAAGAAAACATACCACTGACACTTTGTACTTAGAATTTAGTAGGTATATATAAAATGAAGATATTAAGATACTTTTAATTAGTTTAGTTCCATAGTTTACAAGGAATCCTAATATTTCACCATGTCCGTTTGTCCGAAGCTTAACTAAGAAACTCTGAGTACTAGAAAGTTGTAATTTAGCTGAAATATAATAATTTTTGAGGGTACCACCTTTACAAGAGCAGTTGGGATGTCTGTGTTTTTCACAAGTACCTATCTCACGGTATGGCGTATAATCGTTAAATGGGATTAACGCATCCGTTTATAAAATATTGAGCTTTAAAGTGTTAACTTTTTTAACACCCCGCTACATACTAATATGTAGATAAGGAAGTTACAGATTTTGCTCCAATTTTTGAAAATCGAGTTTTCACTGGATCTCCACGTTTTGAGGTCCTAGGAACTTTTTCGACTATTTCATGTTGACGTCGGTATGTCTATATGTATGTATGTATGTGTGTATGTGTGTGTGTGTGTGGGTGTGTGTGTGCTTATGTGTGTATGTAAACATCTGATAAATTTTGGGCGGCTTAGCCAATCGAATCGTGATTGATGGCATTCGGTCTACAAATCACTTCGGTCCAGGCGATTTTGAGAAATTTTGAAAATATCTCAAAAAAAATTTTGGCGAAACAGTATTTTTTAATATAACATCACGCCCGGTTCCCTTGCGGGATAGGCAGATAAACTATAAGTCTATAGACTTTCCAGTTCACCGCGATTCACTGGTTTGTCGGCTGGCGAGATAAGTGGTGATTCTCATCGCAGCGTTTACCGACATGTTAAAGATTATCGACTATTTCTAGCGATAACCAGGACCGACAGCTTTACGTGCATCGGAGGCACGGGAGTGATATTAGTACACCACTCCTCCAGACTCCGAGTTGCTACTGAAATTTTAAGATTTTCGAGAAAACTTAGACAGGAACCTTAGTAACACTTTTGCCCGACCCGGGGATCAAATAGCCTACCCCGTACA
This sequence comes from Apodemia mormo, assembly GCA_036924255.1. NCBI lineage: Eukaryota > Metazoa > Arthropoda > Insecta > Lepidoptera > Riodinidae > Apodemia > Apodemia mormo. Next base: position 36,463,107 of record JAUPFN010000002.1, read on the forward strand.
TAATAGATTCGTAGTCCATCGCGGACAAAAAACGTGACGCGTAATTTATATATATTAAAATTAAAAAATTTCAGTATTTCAAAAATTTGATTTGGTGCGTAACAAAGAAGACCGAATGAGATTATCTGGTTGCATCGCGAAGTTCGAAGTAGTACATATTTTTATTTTAATTAAACATTTGGAATTCAAATTCAATAAACGTTGTGGCCAGGTATCTAAATTTCTAAAATTTTCATTATGTAACAGAACTTATGATCCAACTAGGTATACATTTATGTACATGTACTTATGACAAATATAAAAAAGATAGGTTACCTATAGTTTACAATTTGCTCAGGCGTCACTGCAATCAATTTTATTACAAAAATAAATTAACAATGGTATCATGTATGCCATATAGATTTATATTACTAATGTGGACCCCATAACGTCGGTATTAGGTATTCAACCTACAGCGCTGCGTCGATCACGATTTTTTACGAGCTCTATAAAAATGCAAGGCGACAAGTGCTTATATTAATTGGACACGCGTACAGCCGACTAAAATATTTCAGAAGTAAAGGTTTTAAGGCAATATTATTACATTTAAAAGATAATATTAATACGTGAAAGTAAAACTTTGGAACCCTTTATAAGACAATTCTGCGAACGGTGGAGTATGCAATTGGGCATAATTATAGTTGTGGAGGACTGCGGAAACCTACTATTTTTAATTAAAATGCATTAGAAATATGAACATTAAATTAATAAAAATGAACATTACATAATTTATCCGAGATAACATACATGATAATTTACACACATGTATACTATTTTCTTTACGGCTAAAGTCAGTTGTCAAACTTAAAAGATATTTTATTGCTTAGGCTATATAGTCAAATTTTGGCCACAGGCAATTTCTTGTTACCACCTTTTGACAGCACTCGACCAATTGATCATGGTTCGTTCGTTTTGGTTTCTCTCAATACCCACATCTAGGTATATAATATATTCGCATTATGTATCTGTTTTTTCAATATTATATTAATTATTCATCGAAGCAGCCAATTTTTTAAAATTATTTTTACACCCAATACATCTTGATTTAACATACATGTCATCATGTCACATAGGAAGAGTCGCATACATAAAAAAATCCTGCAGATTTGCTTTGCTTCCTTTACATTTCCGACTCTCTTTCCTGTTATCATTATTTTTTAACCGAGAACATCAAACATTTTTTATATATTTTAGTAAGAAAATAATTACACTTAACTTTTTACTTTTTCGAAAAAGAAGTTTGCAGAAATCAGATTATAATATTGTTACGTACTTCGGGTTCGTAATTGTAGGAGAACACCACTTATATTAAATCCGTGTATTTACAATATAAATACACACAACACAACACAACACAACACAATGTAATACTTAAATAGTCTGAATAACACTAGTCACTCACTGTACTATCTCCAAACTTAATCAACTACACAATAAAACACTTTTCGCTTCGCACGGGTCACTTCAAGTATCGCTCTCGATCGCTTTATAAAAACTGTCCTGCATTCGTCAACACATCTATAGAGGTTTAAATAGTTAAACCCAGGGTAAAGTTCTAAAATAATCGCGAATGTTCCTCAATTATATCGTAAATAATAGACAATTATTGTAATCAACTTATGATAAACAAGTTATGACTCATAAATCCTAGTACACGCTATTTTCAACCTTATGCCTTATACTACAAAGTCCATTATGGTATAGCTTAGGTCAACTATTTGTTTGTCAATAGAAGTAGCTATCTCTTTCTTTTATTTCTAGATCTCTCCAGCGTTCCAACTCTACACGTTTCTAGATTATTCGTAACAATAGTTTTTTATATCATGGAATAACCAATAAGTAGATGACACTCTCTTGATGGAAAGGGATAACCATTGTCTATAGATATTAGATAAAATTCTACACACCACCTCCATACGCAAGTAAAATTCTACTGCATATTCTTAATGAGCGATCAAAGTCCTACTTTTCTAGAGAGATCGCTCCTGAACAGGCTGGTTTTGTGAAGGGGGAAGGAAGTACCGTAAGCCGACCTATATTTGCTTTGCCGAATCAAACGCCTTCAAAAAGTCATTCGAAGGCGTTTGATTCGGAAAAATGGTCACTACTTTGGGAAACTCTCCTGGCAATGGGAACACCCAAATACCTTTTCCATCTCTTGAGAAGACTTTATGAAGAGGGAACAGCATCGGTAAGAACAGACGACGTGTTATCGAGTAAATTTCATTTAAGTGCCGGGGTCCGTCAAGGCTGCATCTTGTCACCACTTCTATTTACATGGAACTCATTATGAGAGTAGCATTTGAGAACTGTTCAGAAGGAATCACTATTGGTGGCTATAAATCTCCAATTTGCGCTATGCAGATAACTGCCCTTTTTGCAACAAGCATCGGTAATATGGAATCCCTGTTGGCCAAAATGGAGCAAGTGAGCCTTGATTTCGGCTTGAAGATAAATCGCAGCAAGATGAAGATTATGACTCAAAAATAACTGGCCCGAAGTAACGAAAATTACGAATTCTGACGTCGTTCAGTTATATGTTTACTTTGGAGCACTAATATCGAACAATGGTGTATGCGCGAAAGAGATCACTTGGCGCATGACTATCACATGGTCCGCCATGGATCGTCTTGGGAAGATATGGAGAAACAGAAACATCACAAAGGCCACTAAAATTTCACTTGTCAGGCCACTAGTGTTTCCCATATTTCTTTATAGTGCCGAAGCGTGGACTTTAAGAGAAAGTAAGAGAAAGAAGATAGATGCTTTAGAAATGTGGTTTTGGAGACGAATGCTTGGTATACCCTGGATATAGTTCTGAACCAATGTCTCAATCCTCGAAGAACTTGATATAAAACAACGTCTTTCTTCCATCGATCAAAGTCGTATTCTCACTTTCTTTGGACATATTACACGTCGTGAGGACACGTCTGTTGAGCGACTCGTAATTCAGGGCCAAATTGAGGACACAAGGGTGCGCGATAGAGCACCAATGCGCTGGACCGACCAAATCAAAGCAGTGCTAAATTGTCTACTCGACAAATGCACGAGGCAAGCTGCAGTACGAGAGGAATAGCGACAAATTGTGAAGCTTGTCACCACTACTGTCAAGACGACCACGACCACTCTGCCAAGAGTATGACGACAAAGAAGAAATTAGACATTAGATACGGCATCTTGAGTGTAAGTTTTTAATAAAATTCAATTACGTAAAACACAAACAATTTAGTAAAAAACCCAATACTTTGACTTTTTTTCATATTCAATTGTAGTTTAGTCCGTAAAAGTCCGTATTTACACAATCATCTTTCGCAGCTGTGACTTGTGTTTTCAGATTAGATGGAGTACAGTTTAAATACTGGTTTTTATTTTGTGCCGAAAGAGAGCATCAACCCCAAAAATTTTGTAATTTACCTGATTTAATTTTCGTAGGTACCTGTCCAAATACAAAATAAACAGTATAGCTGATAACGTACAACTTGGCTTGACACCGATAGTGAAAAGCATCGAACCAGAGCCATAAATATGTTTTTGTCTACCTACACACCGTCTCAATTTATGTACTGAACAGCATGTAGCAGGGACCTATCAATTCAATAATCTGATAAAGTATCCCATAGTTCCTTAGCACTATTCTATCGAATGCTTTTCTTAAAATTACAAAAACGTAGAAAACGTTTACAGACCTGTATACCCTGTGTCTCCCTCAATATTTCTCCAGACTGCTCTTGCATTTTTTCATACATATTCGATGTTAAACTGGTCAAATTGGTGGTTTTATAGCTAGCACCCATACTTTTATACAATGGTACGATTACTTCGGTTACTCTGTCTTCTAACAGGTATTATGGAGAACCCAAAAAGAGCTCCAGGCAGTAGAACAACCGCATTTAATCATCACTACAGACATCTTCTCTACTGCCGCAGTCATTCGCATATTTGTTATCACTTATCGTCTGTCTACATGACTTCTTGCAAATTAATAGCTTTCCATGCTATATCATGGGTAGAGTCATAGCTGGTTACTGGTTATGACAACAATTTAATAGTATTTTTAAAATATAGAACTATTTCTTCTTCACTAATCATATATTTTATATTTTAACCTTCTCTAGTTATCATTACATAAAAAAACAACTAAATTATAGAATTTAGTATCTTAAAATTACTACTAATAATACATTTTAAGATATTTAGACAACTTAAAATTTAAAAAAAATGGGTTTAACTTCTTTCCCCAGTCATTTTGTCTTAGTTAAAAGTTATTACACGTCACTATTATCATCAGATGCGCAATTTGGAAATGAGCTTAAGGCGAGGTATTTTGACGCGCGACAGTTCTATAGGAAACGGGCGGCGCGGCATGTTCTGAAACCGCTGGGAAACATGTTAATTTTCGGATAAATAAATGTAGGACTTCAGCTGAAAACCAAAATTTAGTACATTATTTTTTGTGTTTAAAACTAAATTATTTGTTTTAGAGATTTTTTTAGCCGGTTTTCGGAATTTTATATAATGGAGTAAAGTACATTCTATCATGTAATAAGTTAGCACATTCCTTAGGTAATATCTTCAGGTATATCGTGTAATTTTTGTAAAATTGTTATTTAACAATCAATACAAAAAAAAACATGATTTAGCAAAAAAGTTTTTTTTCGTTTGTCCCGATGCCTCGCCTTAAGCCGTTGGTCCAAATGATCGGTACTGCTAAACCGGGCGTTTAATAACCAATCTGCTAGTTTATTGTTCTTATAAAAAAGCGTGACATGGTATCGGAGCAAAATAATATTTTAATCTTTTCGTGAATAAAGTTGCTGCGCGCAGTTAGTCATGTTAATATAATTAATGTAGATATTGTAATTCTACTTACCTCATCTCTACGTGTCGGAATATTAAATTTTAATCGCTTGTTGTCCAGAGGTAATAAATTTATCAAAGTCTTGCCGTTTAGTCTTCTTTTATTTTACTAAATAGACCCTGGTTAGTGACACGAATTGCAAACACTTCCTATAAATATACTAAGTGCAGACATGTTCGCATGACTGATTAATATATGAAGTCAAGTCGTTTGAAGAATTCCAAATTCGAACTCTATGATAAGTTCTGAAATTTTTGAAATAAGTTACTTTGAACAGAGTAAAAACAAGTTTAGAAAGTTTTTTTTTTAATCATTTGAGAAAAAAGAGATATATTTTTAAATTAAATGTTTTTTAATTTTTAAAGGAGAGGGGGATTTTTGGGCCCAAATGTAAAGGGTTGAAGTGTGGTTCAAAAAATGGTACTATTTTTCTATTTCAAAGTTCAAAATATGAGCTTCATCCGCTTTCTGAGAAAAAAGAAATCACGAAAATAAGTTTGTGGTACTATAACTGTATAATCGATAAAATTATAATCGATTTATATAAATAATTTTAATCGAAATGGAAGCTCGTAAGTATATGTAAAAGTGTATTCTTGATTAATATTTAGTTTAATCAACAGTAAGTACCATAACTATATTTTTACAAATTATTTATGATATAAAAAGAAAAATATAATCGATACAAATTAAATATTCGAATGACTACATAACATCGAATTCATTACGATTTAATACGATTAAAAAAGCCAAAAGTGACAAGTCGCATGTCGCGGACTTTACTCTTCGATATTTTACGTACCTACAGGGAGACATTCTTTGATTTGTGGTTTCCAAAAATGTGTGTTTTAGTGTTTTGTCAATTTATAAACATGAAACATAGCTGCCTGTATCACAAGTATCAGTTGTTCATATAACAGTAAACGATTAAACTATACCGTAGTACCGTAACCTTACTTCTAGTGAATATCTTATATCTCTGTACTCAGATTGCTAAAATCTGTAAAATTTTCAGTATTTATATAATTTATATAATTTTCATCCTATTACAACAGGACCTAGATTGTATGGAACGGTATCAGTCTCTTTTGGAGCTTTCTATCTTCCACACTTACATTGAAAAAATTACGTACAACAAATTGAAGTAATAAACCAAACATTTTGGCAGTAAAAGGATTTGTATATAAAGGTATACATGGAGTAGGCAAGCTAAGGAAAAGGTCGTCCCGTCGGTAGAGAGAGAAAGAATATAAATTTGGTACTAGTACAAAATTTAATTTCTTCTCTGTGTGCATGCGCAGCAGAAAAAGCAAGATAAATATGATTCCATTCTGCGTAAGAGAAACAATATACCAAATGCATGTTCTTTCCCTCTATCGACGATATCGTATACAGGTGAAAATGACCCGTGGTCATTTTCACCTCTATGCGAGGTATTATATAATAATATGTCGATGCTGTATACGCATTTATATCTCGCCTTTTCTGTCTACATATTCTGTCTCAGAGTAATAACTAAAGTTATTATATTATTATATATAAAGATATTGCCTCTATGATTTTATATCAGTAACTACAACTACATATTATAGTTATATGCTATGATTTTATGCTATTAGTCTGTGCTACTACATATTTCCATTGACATTTAATTTGAGATGTTTACGACAGTTTTATAGAACACCAAGTAAATAACGGTTTTATCCCTACTAATATTATAAACACGAATGTAAGTTTGTTTGTTACGCACGCGTAAACTACTAATCCGATCATCATGAAACTTTGTACACATATTCTTGGAGATATTAGGATATTTTTTATTTAAAAAATACTTATTTAATTGCTTAAATGCGAGTGAAGCCGCGGGTAATAGCTAGGAAACTGATAAAGGTACGTAATATATTGTTGGTCTCGCTTATTGTTGTAAATTTTGTACGAATTCCTAAATTCAGGAGTAATAATTGAAATGTTTAACATTGTGGTCTCAATCGCGTGTCCCACACGACGTTCCTAGAAGTATAGAGGGACGTCCCGCTGTGATTTCGCTCGAAGTGTCAAAATGTCCCAGGTAAACCACCCCGAAATGACTGAAATGCATTTCCTAACAAAGGATTACAAAATTTAAAACTTTCAACCTTATTCCCACGGCTTTTAGGGAGATATAATTTTTAACTATTCTGTTCATATATTTGCAATGTTATAGTCGAAGATAGAGCGATCAGATTTTTTAGAGAACTTAATGGATAATTTAACGCTCCCCTAATTTCTAAGAATTGTCCGTTGGTAACGTCAGGTCACAGGTGTTGCAATGTATTAATCTAAATACTTGTTCCATTTTAGTGTACCTCAAATCAAGTTCATTGTTGTTGTAATTGGATACGATTTTGGATTGTATATCATTACTGTGTAGGATTGCATCATCAACACTTTAAAGGGCTAGACATATTATTAGTTGTATTATTATATTCAAACTAAGAATGTCTTTGTACGTTTTACATTTGAACTGTATGTACATTTAAAGTTTTGTGACAGTTTATATGCAGTTTTACACGTTTACTTGCAGTCGGCGTACAGTTCTAAATATTGCATACTGGCCGCCTCAGACCAACATTGTTTGTCTGAGCTAACCACAGACTGATCAATTACAATAAAACTGCAATTGTTCATGTATTACAAAATGAAGAATAAACTTTGCAGTATTGGTATAGGTATCACGTTAATACTTTTTTAATTATTATAGGTAGTAAACAAGCAGACGTTTTTCCTGAAGGAAAGAGACACCAAAGGTGTTAATGGTGCGTTGCTATCCGAGTGGCGAAGTGTTAATGTCACTTGCATAAGTTTACGTTATCCTCTAGACTGGAACACGACAGTGACAAACACTGACGCTATTGCGGCAGTAATAGGTAAGGTGGTGGTACTAGACTTAGATGAGATAATGTAGAACTTTAAAATCTGGTAACCACGACAGCAGTGACTCGAATAGCTAACTGTTCGTCTCTTATGAGTTGCCTTGCAGAATGGCAGATGGTTTGTTCTTCAAAGGAGCCCGGACCAACATATTGTCGGAAACGGTATTCATTTAATTGATACAATGCTCTGGGAATATTTTTTTTAACCGTACACATAAAAATTAACCCAAGAATAGTTTATAATTTCTATCGTCGGCACTTGGTAAAACTGCATCGTATTGATTCTTTGATATAAAACAGTACAAGTGTTTATATCAAAGAATCAAGTTAACCCTAGAAACTCAACCATATCTAAATACGGGATAAATTTTTCGATTTCATAATTTCTTTAGAATTTATATGTTGTATATCTGTTTACTAAACGTAGTCATTTCGTCAGGGGCGGATCTTGAATTTGTGGGGCACTGGGATAATTGTACTTAGGGGCCTACCTAGTTGTTAAAATAACCATTTTGTTAAAAAAAGGATTTTCTGTAGTGATATAATAATAGAACGATATTTTTTATGGTCAGATTTTGATATTATTTTTTTAATTTTCACAATATTGTCTACTTTCACGGGGCCCTGGGCTGCAACCCAAACGCCCTTAAGTAGATCCGCCCCTGCATTTAGTTGATGTTCTTTTAGAGAGCTCTCTTACTACGTTGGTTATTGAATGAGATTGTAATTAGACATAAGAACTTTGTAACCCTATTTATTGCAAATAAATATTATTATTATTATTATTTCACTTACAATTAACTTAGTATTACGTTGACCAACACAATGTTATCATGAGTGAAGTTAGAGTTAATTTTATATTTTTACAACGATTGTAAAAAGTCAAGATTTTAATGACGTTGACTTGGATTCAGATGTTTTTTTGAGTTAGTGTCTATCGTGGTGTGTATGGATATGTTTGTGGATGTATTTGAATTCAGATGTTTGAGTTTGTAGTCAATTACTCGCCTGGGCTGCAAGGTGTGTGAACCCCATATATGCACCTGCGGATTCATGGTAGAGACTGATGGTTACCACGCGATGAGTTGTCGTCGTTGCACGGGAAGAATCCCACGACACCATGCTCTAAATGACATAATCCGTAGAGCCCTAATTTCTGCTAACGTTTTCTTGCGTGCTTGAGCCTCCATGTCTATGCAAAAGATATCAGATAACCAGATAACCACTAAGATACCAGATGGGCTGACTTTGGTGCCACGGAAAAACGGCAAGTGCCTTATATGGGACGCAACTTGCGTCAGTACTGTTGCCGGTAGCAACCTCGGTCGCACCATCCACTCTCCATCGGCTGCTGCGCAGGACGCTTGTACTAAGAAGAGGCTCGAATACGTTGCTCTAGAATCGCTGTATCATTTCGTTCCAGTGGCCGTAGAGACCTTAGGTAGTTGGAGTGTGGAGGCAAAGGGTCTAATCAGGGAGATTGGAAGCAGGCTTGGCGAAATCACAGGGGGCTCCCGCTATGGATCGTTTTTGGTGCAAAGGTTGGCCATCGCGACTAAACGCGGTAACGCGGCGAGCGTGATGGGCACTTTTTTCGTCCAAATCGCTTTCATCTGTTGCCAGCTGTAAAATTAAAACTTTTTGGACAGAGATGCTTGGTTTTGAGCCTAATATTCTTTAATAGCGAATTAAAACTAACACCTACTGATTTCTCTCTCATTTCTACTAAATTCCACTGAGACATTTCATCTTATTAGATGCCTCATTTGCTTCAAATCTACCAAAAAAGTAGAAATGTACTAAAATGGTCACGCTGATTGTTACTCTTGAAACGTAAATAAAGTCGAAATAGTTCAATCTTTGTGCGTGCCTATAGCACTCATATCACCATCTGACACGTCGCAACTGGTAATGTGTTAATATTATTGCTGAGTGGTGTACTCGAAGCAATTGATACTGACCTACAAGGTCATCTACATTTTATTAATAGGAATTTTTATACGGGTGTCTTTTCAGTTTATGTAGTTTTTAACGCAGATTCCTACAATGGTAATAACTCGATTTTGGATTATTTCGAGTTATGCTACTCTTTATCTAGGTGTGCGAAATGTCAAATAACCCTTTGTTTACAAAATATTAAATTGATTTGAGCATTTATTTGTATTTTTCTACAATGTTAGTGTGTATCTTAAATCTAAAATAAAAAAATATCATGCCCAATTGCGATATAATTTATCAATTATTTTTATGTAGACCGTAAGCAGCTGTTTTAAATCCGCACTTTACTCGGGTCAAAATTACACGGTTTTCCATTAGTTATTTAGTATCTAGTAGCAGTTTCCTTCATCTAAGCATTCAATGCATTTTTCGAATAACATTTAATGACATTAAATGTTGTTTTAGTCAAAATTTCTCGATTAGAATGAGAATTGAATTCATAATATTAGGCGGTAGAGTACTGCATCTGCTTGACCGGGTCTGGTACCACCACCTTACCTATTCCTGCCGCAATAGCGTCAAAGCTAGTCGCTGTCGTGTTCCGGTTTGGAGGGTAAGGTAGCCGGTAAACTTATGCATGTGACATTAGACCTCGCCACAAGATAGCAACGCACAATTAATATCTTTAGTGTCTATAGGCGATGGTTGACTCTTTCCATCAGGAGACCCATCTGCTTGTTTGCTATCTTATGATATAAAAAGACAATGCTATACAATTTATCTGCTGACAGTTGAAATACGACAGTCTCGTTGTCTAGGAGCCAGTCTAATCATCTCAGGTGTTGGTTTTTACATCATAGGATAATCAAACAAGCAGATGGCTCTCCTGCCATCAGAATCCACCCAGTTCTCCATAGAGAGAAACTATCGTCAACGTTAGATACTAAATATGTAAATAATGCACTGTTATCCGAATAACAAGATGGTAACGCAAGATGCATAAGTTCAACGACTACGTTACCCTTCAAACGCTACTCCGACAGAAATATGTAAGGTGGCGATAGTTATAGTTTGCCTGTTTTACTTGTTGCCTGGCAGAATTTCACATGATCTATTCTTTAAAATAGCCCGAACCAACACGGGGAGAAAGTATGGGTTGGACCAAAATGTTATTGAGATTCTAGGAAACATCTTATAAGTGGCATGGAGTTTAGTACAAGTGTGGATTAGTACTTAGGATTGACGTGAAAATGTCGGTTCTGGTTATCTTAAGAAACAAGTAATAATCATCATAGATTAATAAAAGGAGGCGATGGCGATCAACACATATCTCAACAACCGACTTATATAAGCAGTGGTGAACCAAAGCATCTAAATACAACGTGTAAAGAAGAGTCTGTGGAAAATCGAAGCCATAGCTTTGGACCATGATTCTGAGATGAAAACCGTTAGAAATTCATGTAGGTAATTTCTATAATTTTGTATAATTTTATTCATTGTAATATTCTACAGTGCTTTTTATAAAAAAATTGTAAAATAAGGAAATACACAAAGTAGGCAATATATTACGCGCCACATGCCACGTAAAATAAATGGTTGGTTCGAGAGTTCCACGGATGTAACGAATCAGCGCAATGTACAATTTAAATTGCGTGGCGTGAAAATAAGAAATTTTAAAACGCAAAATTTGCGTTTTCCACAAAAGAGGAATTGCCATCATAACAAGAACATAAAAATGGTATGTTTTCTTAATTTTTCGGTAGACCCTTACACGCTGTATATTTATTTCACTCTGCCTACAGTGCAAGATAACCGACGTAATGATAATTAATTTCGACAATCAGTTTTTAACTAATGGAAGATCACTGATGATATTGTATGTTAATAGATGAATGAGATTAAATTTTTTACTCAACAGTGATTAGTAGTGTGATTTCTGTCAAACGTCAACTTTCACTAGAATAAAGGCGACAGGCTAAATCGTGTGATAATAATATATAGATTGAACATGTTTAGATAGAACGGGTCTTGGTTAGGGATCCGCAAATTTTTGAAAGTATCGATACCTACTCGATACCAAGTATCGTATTAAAAGTATCGATACCGATAAAAGTATCGGATCAAAAGTATCGATACTACTCAGTATCGAGTACTTTTTCTTTGCCTCGGAAAACATATTAAAATCTCAAAAAAGTACATTTTTATTTAAAATCATAATTAAAAATTGTTTTTCACTTGTTTTAAGAACTTTAAAACATATTTTACCGGCTGCAGTAGTTTTGTCAACCTTCCTGAAACTTAGCCAGACATCGCTTTCCTATCAAAAGACAGCATTTTGGTTGGCAGCAAGGCAGCCTCAGACTTTCACACTTACACCAACAGAGTTTAATTTAAAGATTAAATTATAATAAATTTAATTTCCTTTCTTAGTTAATTTGCTTCCTACAGTCAGAGCCATATTTAAAATAATGTTACCGGAATATTAATTTTTGTAACTAAATTGCATAAAATGTATACTAATTTATACGTACTAATATGCATGTAAAAGTTATTATAATAATAAGACGTATGTTCAAACTGTAAATAATATATGCAACGTATTCTAAAACAATTGATATCATTCATAACCACTTTCAGGGATTCTCCTAATTTACCTAATTAAAGTATTGAGTACTAAAATACTAGGTATCGCAACCCAAGTATCGATACTAATCAAGTATCGATACTTTTTGCGGATCCCTAGTCTTGGTGTTTTATTTGATACTTGCAAAGATTGCCTACCACAGTAGACACTTGACTTTAATAATGGTGGTAGTATTACATAAATTTAGATCTCTATAGTGTCGTAGTCGGGTGGACACGGCGGCAATCACTTGGTATAGCCGCTAAATAAATTCATTAGTTAAATCACCGCCGGCGGCCTTTTATGTCGGTAACATCAAAGGGGCCGCTCACCGCCCCGCCGAGGGCGCGTTCGCCCGACTTTTTACTCAGAAAACTCAGTAAACAAAATAATATGGTGCGTTTGAATGTTTGATCCGCCTTTATTATCTGTAAACGGAGTGAATGTTTAGCAAGCAAACGCCCTCTCTTTGTTGTAATTGTGCGGATGTAATGTGATTATATATCTTTGGTTTAGCTTACCTTCATGTTCATGTCTTGTATCGAAAACTGGCTGTAAATCGATACCTATATCCACTCGAGTATTTCGAGAAATTAATCAAATTATTCGATGGATTATTCAAATTATTTATTTAAATCAACGCCCAAAATGAACACAATAATGCGCATGAGGGCTGTTGATTCCGTTTATCGCAAGGAACAATCGAAGTCTTTATCGGATTTGGAAAATATGGCGATGGGAATCATCACCAAAGTCGCCAATTAACAGAAAAATGGTCATGGTACACCGAAAATTTGTTTTATCTTTTAATTATAACATACTCAAATTTATAAACTGTACAATATGTAAGGTAGATTTAATTTTTGAATAATTCTAAAATGTTTTTTCAATGCTGTGGGCGGTAACTAGTAATAAAAGTTTCATAAAACTGTATATTTTAAGCAAACACAAATAACACAATATTTTATTCCAGACTTCTTATCTACATGGTAATGAAATAAGGTATACACACACACACATACACACACACATATCTTCACGCCAAATCCTTTGCGGTGTAGGCAGAGATAATTGAGTGCCATATGTCACGGTCCAGACAGACTAGCCTTGCTTCCTGCACATTCGTAGCTCTCTTCACACAAACACGCCGGTTTCGAAGACTCTTGACACCACCTTCGGGCAGAACCTGACCGATATGATCATGGTACGTCAGTCTTGGTCTGCCTTGGTACCTACATCCATCCACATTCGCATTGTATATCTGTTTATACTAATTATATATATCATGTATATAAATATAGTTATTTTATGAAACACTAGCTGACCCAGCAAACGTTGTTGACACAAAATGATTTCACATTAACATATAAATTATTTATTTTATTTTGACCCATAATAAATGATACAGTAATAATTTAACCTACTTCAACAAAAATTAAACCTACTTCAAATATCTGTCAACTATACTTTTACATTTCTCAAAAACTACTGAAACGTTTTTGATCAAACTTGGACTATTCCATAATATGGAATATACCTGATTTAAATAAAGAATAATTATTTTGATATGTCTTAGTTTCCGAAAAAATCGTGTACAAACATACATATACTTACGAACGCCTAACTAGATGCCTTAATACTTGGATGCTCAAATATTATCCAATTCCAACAATGTTTCATAAATAGGTACATATCAAACTAATAACCTCCGTTTTTTTATTGGTTGAAAATAAATATCGCTGGAAAAATTACACAAATACTGGAACGTATATTTTAATAAACACCCAAACCCAGAAATACAAACGTTTAGCTCATGAGATAAATGAATGATGAGATAAATGCTACTCTTTGTCGGGAATCGAACCCGAGCCCCGTTGATTGCGTAGTCGGGGCTGCTAGCCACTCGACTAACGAGACCAATATGATATATATTTACAAAATGATAAATATATTATAACCTATACCTTTTTTTTATAAGAATTTATTAAGCTGTTACCCGCGACTTGGTTCGCGTGATCTAAAATATTACATCATTTTGTTCTCAGTCGAGTAAAAATTTTGCCATTGCATTTCATTAATCCCTCATGAATACGGAATCGTATTCCATAGGAATATAATAATAATAAAGTAATAAAGAAAATAATAATAAAATAATTTTGAAATACAATTAATTCATTCAGCGATTAGCGTATTCAAACCACCAATCAAACAAAAAGGTCTAAAAATCTATTTCATTAGTATGAAAATACTTTAACAGGTAAAAAATAAACTTGGTTGACTAATTTCTTAAAAATCCCTTTCTGTATCCTACAATCATTCTAAGTATAATTTACTGCCTCAAATCTACGGAGCAAAGTAATTTATAGGCATGATTTGATAGAGTCATCAGTGTCCAAATGGATTACCTAATGTTACTATCATTGCTGTGTATGGAAATTGTAAAGATAAGGACAGCTATTAATGTGATGTTGAATTAAAAATAGAGAGTTGATTTACCTCTTAAAAGCCTGATACCATTCAGATTAATTCGACATAATTGCAGAATGTAGAGTCTTTTGTAACGTCCAAATTGATGTTTAAATTTATTATTCATATTACACAACTAGTTTTTATTAAAAAACTTTTTTAAAAGCAGAAATGCGTGTTGATAATTTGGTTGATAGGTGATTCCATTCAGCTCAGATTAAAAAACTCCAAGGTTCGAATCCCGGTAAAAGTGTTACTTTTTTCTGTCACGAAGTTAGTCTAGAATATAAATGATTAAAAATTCCTATGATCAAATATCACGTAAGTATGCTGGTCTCGACTCTCATATATAAGGAGGATGTGATAGGATGAGCTTCTATGTCGCTAACCAGGTACATTGTGGTGGGTTTAAGCGACTTTTTTATTTATTTATTACATTAGCAAGAACATGTTTAGTAATTTTCCCCGTGTTTGTTTGAACCCTCATTAAAGAATAGGTCATCTACCATTGTACCAGGAAGTTTGTAAAAGGCGAATAATTAACTATACGTGTTACTACCATTTTACTACCAGCTTCTTTGCTTCAATAACGTGACAGGTTTGAAAACTCAGTTTTGTAATAAATTTAATGCATTATCAAAACATCCTCATGATTTGAGACAGCTAAGGTGTTAAAGTTTATACGTAATCTACAATAAAAAAAAATATTACACAATTAAGTAAAATATTTTTTTGTAAGTTAAAAATGCTCTACTGTAAAATTGTGTTTTTAAGAGAACACGTTATTGAAGCAAAGAAGAGCATCGTGACTAGTAGGTGATATATGTTCAATTTTTGTCATTGTCATTTGTCATCAAAAATTGCGTCAATGTTTGTCATTTTCATTTTCTTCCGCTTTACCCTTTACCTATGAATTTTTAATTTGTTATTTTTATAAGAAAACTTCCTGGCGGTTATAGATACAACAAGCGACAAATAAGACTAATGCGTGCGGTTTGAAGTTATTTACAGACGAACATTTATGGTAACGTTTTTGACTATTTAGACCAATGTTTCTCAATTAGTGGTACACGTACCCCTGGGGGTGGGTAAGTGCAGTTACACAAACCGCACAGTAATCTGTTGAATCAGTTACGACATTTAATTGAAATCAGTAAGAAATACTGACACAAATAAAAATCACCAAAGTATATTTTGAGTACCAGCACGCTTAGGAATTTAAAAAACGCCATAAACTGCGTTTACCGAACTGCCTGACATTTAAAAGATGGTATTTTATTAAAAAAAGGATGTAGAGATATAGAGTTCCAAAAATGAGTAAAATGTTTGCAAAAAATGCAATTATGACTTATATATACCTATGATATTCAAATGGCTACGTTTTTGATCCAGTAGTAGCTTAAAATTGTTGAGGCGTCAAATTAACTTGTATAAAATCGAAATAAATGACAATTCTTCGATTTTATTTCATTAGCACGAATACAGTAGTATCAAATAATTAAAAAAAATTGAAATAATATTTTCGCTAATATTTTGAAATAATCTTTCGTAATTGTATATGATGACTGTTAAATCAGTGGTGGTCGTCGCATGCAGCTTTGTTCAATGCTTTTATTTTACTGCATCACTTTTCTCCTCTTCAAATGTTAGAGTGAGAGAGGTACTACACGTGTGTGGTCCTCCGGCCAAAAGCTCGACTGTTTCCGACGAACTTCGGGTTATTCTCGGGTACCAAAGCGGCAACATGATAGGTCGAATCATAATGGCGGCTCTACAAACATTCAGTCCGATGAGAGTGTTTGATTCAGTTCTACTCGGGCAGCGCCAGAATCGACTCGTTCGCGCGGTGCTGAATTATCGATATCGTATCGTTTCGTGGTTCGACGGGTCAGTGACAAGCAAAAGTGCCGAATTCAGGTGTAAAGTGTGTTGTTATGTGGCGGCGAGTGATATGACAGCGTTCGCCGCTAGACGGATACCAGCCGTCTTCATGAGGACACTGATGACAAGTCTGGCCCCGAGATCATGGTGGCTCCCGATTCCGAGGCTCCTTCGAATCCTCGGATAACGACACAAGAAAGTCCCTCCGCTTCTGATGCGCGCCACAACGGTGATCTCTACATTCGTACTAGTTGGGTAGATGCAGCGCTAGCACTCTCCGAACTTGAAAAGGTGTAGTGTTCAGTTTAATTTTTAAAATAGTTTCAGTGTCTGATTTCGATTGTCATATTGCACGTGTGATTGTTTTTCTGCGAATGTCAATTGCATTATGGAACGCGGTAGCGCGGAATTGTGGCGCCGACTAGTGGTAAACGTGCGTACTATCAAGGCCGCGCGTATTTTAAAGGTCTTGGTGCGAGTAGTGTCATTGATAAGGTATTTAATTAGAGTAATCTCATTCTGTATGTTTAAGACTGGTAAGTTTTTAAAAAAATAATATTTAACTATTAAAAAATGTCGTGTAAAAATCTTTAACAAAAGTCAAATCATGTTTTTTTTGCCTTCAACTGTAGAATGTAGAGTTAAATGTAGATGGAGATTTGTCATATAAACAATCTCATCCTATTAAACACTAAATTTTCTAGATATTCCTAAAACTCAATGCTAACAAATTGTTCATATTTAAATGAAACGATTATCAGATCACATTTTATTTCAGTAAACTTTTCTTAGACGCCTTTACATTTAGTAATAGCATGGAATAATACCAATAATATAAATGGGCATGTTCATTTAATAAAATAACGTACATAAGTGTACTAGTTTAATAAAAAGAAACAAGTGAAATATTGGCCTAATTTAACAATACGTTACACAATACAATTACTGTCAGAAAGCGTGTTGCAGCGGCCAGTCGGGTTCAAGGAAGGTAGAGCTTTCCTAGAAGGCCACACACGCGTCGGGGTGGTCCCTCACCCTTTGCGAGTAGGTATATTTTGTGCCATTTATTATGTTTTATTTAACATGTATTTTTTAATAAATAATAATATAATATACGGGACATATTATACGAAAAGCCCAGATAAATATTATTAAAATCATGGTAGAGCCATTATCAGATCTTTGGCTTATTTAACTTGACTTAAATATAATGCGATATAATTGGCTTAGGAATCGTAAAAAACTTACATATGTATCTCTTAAACTTAAGGGTTAGAATAAAAAAAGACTGGCTATACATGTAGCCCTTTAAGTACATAGAGGCTCCTAAATTTTAATGCCTGTGTTGTTATTATAACAATTACATGGGCATTATAATGCCACTTTTTTCATGGAAGCAACATGGATAACAAAACACTATTAGACATTCTACGCCATATTAATATTCTTTAAATAATCTCCTCATTATGTGTCGCTACTGTCCTGTTACTGATTACTAAGCAGTTATTTACAAAATTACAATATAAATACAAGTTTAATGTACACGGATATACCATACATTATATATGCAAAATAGATTTTTTTTATATCATAAAATAGCAAACAAGCAGATGAGTCTCCTGATGGAAAGAGTTAACCATCGCCTATAGACACCAAAGATGTTAATGGTGCATTGCTATCTTGTGACGAGGTCTAATGCCACATGCATAAGTTTACCGGCTACCTTACCCTCCAGACTGGAACACGACAGCGACTAGGTAAGGCGGTGGTACCAAACCCGGACGAGACAATGCAGAACTCTACCACCTAGTAGCCACGATGGTAGTGACTCGATAGCCAATCGGTTGCCTTTTTCAACCTGCCTGGCAGAACGGCAGTTAGCCTATTCTTCAAAGGAGGCCGGGACCAACACGGCGGAAAATTATTATTTAGCTGTTATTGCGAAGTTGTGTAACAAAATATATTTCAAATTTATTAAATTAGTAAAATACTAAAAGGACTTGAAATTACAAAAGTTACAACGACAAACAGCTGTACATATAACAAAAATGAGAGATATATATTATAATGTAGATGTATATTACAAGTTGAATGTAAGATGAAGCAATTAAGGCGCAGCGGGTACAGCGCAGCGTCGCGATAGAGACATCAACGTGCGTGCACCTTACAAAGTACCAGAAGTGATAACTTAAAATATTTATATACTAGCTGCAACCTATTGCCTGATGCAATTTTAAAGATTTTCGTGCACAGGACTTATTTTTCTGGGATAAAAATACCCTTTGTGCTATTCCAGGTTATCATCTACTTGTGCGCCAAATTTCATCAAACTCGGTCAAGGTGTGTTTGCGTGATTGAGTAACAAACTTTTGAATTTATAATATTAGTACAGATACGCTTTCACGATCTTTACTAGTTGACCCGCGCAGCTTTGTCTGCGAGTAGAGTAACATGTCACTATAATTTTTCATACAATCTTACATCGTCTATTTCAGTCCTTAAGGGGTTGATTATTGAATAAATTAGCATATGTTTGACCCCTAAAGACCACTATCTCCTTGCTGAATTTTATCAAAATCGTTTCAACAATTTAGACGTGAAATCATAACAGACAGAGGGACCCCCAGAAAGACCGTAAAGAAAGCTGTAATTTTTTTTTTCGGATCCTATGTTGAATCCGAAATGAACATCCTATGTTGATTTCGGCTTTTATTTAAAAATGGACGATTTCGCTTCATACCAGGTAATTTGTACGAGGCCGATTGACCAATTACGATACTAGCATTGTGATTACCAATTGAAAGCAAATACTTGAAATATAAATACTATAATACAAATTAAAAAAATGTCTGTAGGAAGAAATTATATAAATCCTTTTGAATAATGTCCTAATGCTCCTATAAACTTTATATAGCCTGGTTCTGGTGTAATAAAGTTAACAATTTCGTATTGCCCCTATATACTTCTGATTAGTTTTGTTGCGGGTTCTAAGACAGCGTAACTTTTTTCTAGGGCAAGAATTCAATAAAAAAGTTGCCCCTGTTGATTTTGGTTTAATAAAGTTACAGTGGTGGGATTGAGAGAAGGAGGACCCATCGTCCTAAAATCCTTAAAATAAAATTACAATATAATGTAATAATAATAATCAGCAGTGACATTTAAACATTTATTTTATATACAGATTATAATTACAGATACAGATAAAATAATTATAATCTGTATATACCAAGGAAGTTTTATTCTACCCGGAATGCTTACACGCGCTTCAAAATCGTTCCGAAGAGTACCACGACATGAGTGGAGTGTGTCTCTTTCTACTAAATAAAGCGCCAATCGCCATATATAAGTGCGGCCATGCGTAGTTTGCAAATTACTACTAAGTAATTCTACTAATTTGAGAAACTGTTTTTGCATTGCATAAGTAATTACGTAATAATTAAAATAAGCACATTTTAGAACTCACTGTGTTAATTACAATACATTTTATGCTAAATTATTTATCAACGTGTATGAATAAAAAGTATTTAATGATTACTGAATATGTAAAAATCTACCATCTAGATAGTTTTATTTATACTGGCAATTGCAAGAAAGGGACAACATCCACTCATGTCGTTGTTTTGCTCAGAACGTTTTTCCCCTCTGTTAAGTAAGAAACAAATGTCAACTTTATGAGTAACGAAATAAAGTACATTTTTATTTTTCAAATATTGCTTTGTAACAATTCCAGTTATAGTATATAAGTTCCTT
The DNA here is from genome assembly GCA_036924255.1 of Apodemia mormo. Classification (NCBI taxonomy): domain Eukaryota; kingdom Metazoa; phylum Arthropoda; class Insecta; order Lepidoptera; family Riodinidae; genus Apodemia; species Apodemia mormo. The sequence continues at coordinate 36,483,574 of JAUPFN010000002.1, forward strand.
GGTATATACGCATATACAGATTATAATTATTTTATATTAATAAGGCTATTTAAATTGAGCTGTATTTTTCGGGCTGGGAAATACTCGAACAGCGGTCAATTTTAATATCATAATTTTATTTTAGTCCTAATAGTTGTTTACTTTTACTCAGATGGTTTAAGTATTTCGATTAAATAAAAATAATAAATCTTATCATATCTATCTGAAATTTTATCACTTGTAACATTTATTTCACTTATACAAAATAAAACTTTATGTGTGTGTCAAATGTATCCAAAATTAAAATGTTAGCTCTGGCTTAACAATTTACTACTTTTAAAGTATAGGAATGCTTTTCTAAAAGTTTTTTATATCTGTCGAGACCGCACAACGTTCGCCTCGTGGAATTGAGACATCTTGTGGTTTCCGATAGCACATCCCTTTCTCTCTTGCCTTAAAAATTAGTGCTTTCCTTTTCGTGGAGTATATTCTCTATCTCTTTTCCTCTTATTTTGTAATATATGTTTATCTTCCTCCAAACATTGCGTGCGCCAGCGCCGGCAGCTGCGATGGAAACCTATAAATGATTGTTACTACACCCACAATTTTCAAAGGTGCATCGGACTTCTGGGTATTTTCTTTGACATAATATTATTTAAGATTTTGTTAATTAACTATTGCATGAAATTTAGTCTGTGCGCGGTATTTTTCAACTTATTTGAATACGTAACAAAAAACTGACAAACATATTATCTATTTATTTATACGGACTAAAATTTACAAACAAATCACTAAAATAAGTGGCACTTTCTGTGCACTTAAAAATAGCTTGTATAATGGTTGTTTAAGTTTGATTACATTATTTTGCCTAAACATAGCCTAGAAAAGTGAGTTAATCCGTGCTTAAATTGTCAAACCTTTAAGTTTGTCACAGTCTTTTTGATAAAAGTCAAAAGTAATTTAAGTCTGTTGATTTCTGAGTATTTTGTCGGTTTAATACTGAGAAACTTTTTTAATTCAAAACTTTAGCTTCAAACAGATGACCTTATTTTAATTTACAAGTTAATATTGGTATTTTTTTTATCAAATATAGTTATTTAACCCAAAATTTGTTAAAAGACAAAAGTTGTTGTTAAACTCAGAGTATAAATAAAAACGACTCGAAGTGCCTATCTAGGTTGAATTACTCTCACTCTTATTACATTTACAGTGGTCGCAAAATTATCCCTTGGGTCCAAAATCTCAATCATTATTTTTTATTATTATACATACATACATATCTTCAGGTTTGACACCACCTTCGACAGTATTCGATCAATCTGATCATGGTGTGTCAGTCTTGGTCTTCCCAGGTACCTACATCCTTCCACAGTGCTATTGCTATATATATATATATATATATACATACATATATATATATACATATATATATATATATATATATATATATATATATATATATATATATATATATATATATATATATATATATATATATATAAACATGGGGCACACTAAAGTTTTGCACTTCTAGCTAATCGGAACCATTTGAATTTCGAATGTTATATTTTTAAAACGTTGCAACCTTCTTCTTACTAATAAAAAAACAATTGGCGGGAAATGATTTGTTAATTATCACACATCAAAGTATATATGTATATATATATATATCCTTTCGATAATTACATATCAAAATGTAAATTAATTAAATTAAGAAATGTCTGTAAACACAACATACATATGTATAGATACTCATAATATTCATATACGCATGTAAACTATTTATTGTTATAACCATAACGTAAAGTTCTGTTATATTGACACTTGCAGCGAGAAGTAGGTTTATGTATAAGTAGCCTTGCGTTCTAGTAGCTTAGTACAGTTATACTCGTAACATCATAAAATTAGTATCTACCAAATATTTAACGAAAATCCCACTAATTTTAAAGTAGTATGTAATCGTTTTTTTATGTAATCCTTTTTAAACTAGTTAAAGTAGTATGCCGGTTTCGAAGAGTCTTGACTCCACGCTTGAACTAAGAGAATTTAGTTAAGTCCAGGTGTGGATTAATCTAATCTTCTAAGTAACTAATCTATGTGCATAAGACACGTATTTTTATATCATACGATAGCAAACAAGCATATGGTTTTTCTGATGGAAAGAGACACCATAGCCTGTAGATTCCAGAGATGTTAATGGTCCCCTTGTGACGGAATGGCAATGCCACATGCATAAGTCTACCGGCTACCTTGCCCTCCAATGACAAGCATTGACTCTATTGCGGCAGGAATAGGTAAGACGGTAGTATCAAATACCCGGACGAGATGTTGCAGAACTCTACCACCTAGTAGTCCCGATGGTGGTGACACGTATAGACAATCGCTCCCTTTTACAATCCGCCTCGCAGAATGGCAGTTGGTCTATTCTTCAAAGGAGCCCGGACCAACACGACGCGGCGGGAAACACGCCGGCCTTTGTCTCCTTTTGTGTCCAAATTCTTTTACAATCGCACTTTTTTTAAATTTGTTAATTGAAATTACAGTTTTTTTTTATATGACTAAAATGAAGACGCATTTGGATCTACTATAAAACCCCGTGGTATCTGTATGGGTTATGGCCTTCCTTCAAGAAAAGTAAGTCAAAGACAAAAGAATGGCCAAATATGTCACTACCATGGTCACTTCTACCAATTTGGGGTATTCAAATTAAAAAAATAAACTGTCATAATTAAATATGTACATTTAAATATGTATATTATTTAATAAATTGTCATAAATAAATATGTACATTTAGGCGGCTGTTTTTTTTTTAGATCTGTAGCTGTCTGAAATGGAATCCAAGCCTCGTTGTCTAGAGCCTCGTTATGCGTAAAACTAACGAGGCGGTTAAATGTTATACCTACTCAAATATCATAAAGAATTTCAATAATTTTGCAGTGCATAAACAAGGTGTACAATTGCGGGTTTGAACCATTAGGTGCTCATTATCAGCCCACTGAACGCAACACGTGGCACGCGCACACATCACTGCACAGTCATTTTTCCTCGTCACTGCTTTTACTTCCGAGTCACTAGGTCACCACATGTCTAACCCCTTATTTAATATATTGGCTTCGTTGGGATTTGAATCAGGATCGCCTGTAATCTTTATAAATAATAAATTGGTAAAGTGCGTGTTAAGCCACGCGTAATGTTTCATTTAGGTTCACTCTTTATTAGGTATCGTAACGTTATCTGTTACCGTTCTAAAACTATTAATTAAATAAAATTTTAATAAAAATGCCCAACGTCTACTTTACTTGAAAAGAAAGTAATGCTGTCGTTCTCGGCTATCGGAAATTAGTGGCTCGTAAGGAAACAAATGATATAGATATCATTCTGTGTTCATTATACGTATTTATAATACTAGACGGGTAATCGTCGAATTGTGGGAAACAACAAAGTTCATTAACTCAAGACATTACAAGATAAGGTTCACTCTGCCTACTTCCATAACAAATCTGGTGTGATGATATTTTTTTTATTTTAATTCTATATTTCCTAGTAACCTAGTGCATTTTTAACAATGCAAATGTCCACTTTAAAACCAGTTTTATTAAACACCTTACCCGGCAACTTTCACGATATTATAAATAAAAAATCTTTCCAACTGAGAACAACAATGACATAACATTTATTAGCATAAACTAGCGGACTCAGAAAAACGCTCTCCGGTTTCAAATTAACTGAAACGCCTCCACCTGAGTCCAATTTGGAATCTTAAATATGCAGAGACCTACATAACATAGCACTTTTCGATAACAATTGACCACAGTCGATGACAATTGACCACGTGATTTAGCGTGGCTTATACCACTCCCATACATTATTATCTTCGTTATCGTTTTTATGTTGTTGTTTTACCTAAGCTCCTGTTTATAAAACAAGCGACCATCTTGGTTTAAAAACTTAAAAGTCTTGACACTTAATTCAGCGGTAACTTGGAAAAGAGTGGACAAATTCGGATAAGTTTTTTCAAACATTCCCAGGAATAAACTTCTTTTTGATGAATAACAAGCTGATTTTTTGTAAATAGCTTCGTTTTGACGACACGCCCATCTTTTCTATCTTCGAAAAATCTCGAATCGGGTAAATAATAAAGATATATAAAAAATAAAACTTTAGAGTGTTGGACTAAGAAAAGACACAAAAATAACCTAAACACTAAGAAAACAGACAAAGTAACCCTTGAACCATAATAATAACAAACAAGCTGTTGTAAGAAAATCAGGTTGATTTTAAATTGATGTTAATCAATTATCTCAATTTCGAATCTTTAGAGTGGAGGCCTCTCAGAAAAACTAATCAATGTGTAGGACAAAATTTTTTTCTTTTTTTCATATAATAATCAAGTGATTAAAGTCAAAAAATAATTATTTTTATTAATCAATATCTTTCCTTTACCGAATTAAAATGTTCGACCCCTAACTTTATTAGTTACCCGATTTGATATGTTTCAAAGAAAAGATAGGTGTCTCATCAAAACGAAGCTACATATTTACGAAAATTTAGCTTGTTAGCAATAAATAATTGTTCCTGGGACCATGAACTAATATGAAGAGAAAAAACGGAAAAATAATACATTATTATAATACATAATCATTGATATAAAAAACCCTAGATGCACAGTCCCGAACAAAACTGACACTCAAAAGTGTCCCTAATTTCTTTTAAGTAGTTATAGATATGACAAAAACATTGTCTTTGCATATCCAACCTTAAGTGCAAGACTTATAGTTGTTTTTACAAAGCAATATACGAAAATAAATAAAATTGACAGTGACGCGGCCGACGCGATTCTATTTAAAATGCGTGCACAATTTAAAATTGTGCACTCCATTTTGGAGGACGTTTTTGACATACTGATTGTGTATCTTGGGTTTTTTATATCAATGTACATAATACATTTATTCTGTAGAAGAAGTTCCTAGCTGTCAAAAATTTAACAGTTTTAAATCTATATCATAGTACTTATCTTAATGCCCGTATCCCCAAAGAGGAAGGCAGAGGCAGAATCAATGCACCCATGATTAGCCGAAGATCTTAGGCCCCTAATGTGATAGGTGACAAGCCTATCGACAACCGGACACTTGTCCAATCCGGCAACGTTGTTTTTATCAGTTATTTTATCTATACCTATAAGGCGGTATAAAGTTTGTCGTTTCAGCTAGTAAAGGAATAAAATAATTCTAAATTTATTTTTTTATATCACAGAAATTTTATAGATTATACTCGCATTTCACCGTAACTTTCTGAAGATATGGCTTGAGAAGGCCAACGATTTCACTAACATTGTTAAAATAATAATAATTATAATAATTATAATTATTAAAAAAATAATAATTATTATAATATTAAATAATTAATTATAATATTAAAAATAATAATAATTATTTAAAAAAAAATATAATAATTATAATTTTTATATTATAATAATAATATCGCCGGGAAAATTACACAAATCGACCTAACCCCAAATTAAGTAAACTATATTATGCTTGTGTTATGGGTGTTAGTCAACGATACTACTACATAGATATATAAATACGGTTACATAGATAATAAACACCCAAACCCAGAAATACAAACATCTATGCTCATCACACGAATGTTTGTCCCTGTCGGGAATTGAACCCGAGCCCCATCGATTCGTAGTTAAGTTCGCTAAACAATTGACCAACGGGATGGTCAATATTAATTTTAATATTAGAATATTGCTCATTGAACGTACCATTTTTGTAGTTTCGATAAAAATATAATAATAGAATGACCACATTATATACACAAGATTGTTTCCTTTATGCTTTTCACTTCATGCGGCATAAAATTGTTCGTTTTGATAGAAAACGAACAAAAGTTACATTTTCAATACCACAATGATATTTCAGCTCTCTTTTGTATTCTCACAATGCAACATAATTATACTTTATAATGGAAGGGTATAAATTAAGTACAGGTACTTAGTTAAGAAATCTACGAATTTAGTTTACCCTTTTTTAAAAGATCAACTACTCGTAACATAAGAAGACCTGCAAGTTATAATTTCAGTAAATTATAACCATCCCATCGCATTGGTCACGGGTTTAGCGAATCTGTCTGCACAATCGATGGGGTTGGGGCTCGATTCTTGACAGGGACAAATATTTGGGCGATGAGCATAAATATCTGTATTTCTAGGTTTGGGTGTTTATTAAATATATTTCAGTATTTATATAATATGTATTTCCATGTATTATAGTTAATAATTAACAAAGTATGATTAATTACCATCCATATCACAAGCAAATAACTTGCTTGCCTAGGCGTTAGATCGTTTTGGGTAATTTATTTATTAAAATTTATTTATTAAAGGGAAAGGTATTTATTTATTAAAATCCCATTTGCCACTAACTCTGTAGCCCGCTGCATTGTTCAAGTTTTTAGGAATTCAATGGTAATAGCATACTTTTCTGAGATACAGAGTAGATTTTGTGTTACGTCTGGGAATAAATTACCCGTACAGCAAAGTTCGTCTTATCACATTTTGAAATTTTGGGGTAATTAGGTTATAAACATCTGAATATACAAACTTTCAGTCTTTTAGCATTAGAAGGAGTTGAGTATGGTGGATAAAAGTTTGTTCATATGTCAGTGTTTCATCCTAACATTTTTTTTCTGTAACGCAATTTATATATATAAGGATTTTTTTATATCATAAGATAGCAAACAAACAGATGGATCTCCTGATAGAAAGAGTCAACCATCGTTTATAGACACCAAAGATGTTAATGGTGTGTTGCTCTCTTGTGGCGATCTTTAATGTCACATGCATAAGTTTACCGGCTACCTTACCCTCCAAACCGGAATATGACAGTGACAAGCACTGACGCTATTGCGGCAAGAAAAGGCAAGGCGATAATACCAGAACCGGGCGAGACAATGCAGAACTCTACCACCTAGTATGATAGTATTTGTATGATTTTGTCCTCGAAAAAGTTGTAAAAAACAACTACTGCATTCAAAAATTGAAAAGAAAAAAACGTTGATACATCAGATATAAACCTAAAACCACTGATGTGACAGTACTGTCAGAAAAAAAATGTTGCGCTAAATTTTATGACGTAAATAAAACATAGTAGGCTGGGTAGTGACTTTATAACATTTTAGAAAAAAAATGTCGGCAAATACATTAAAAGATAGTATATAAACATTTTATTGCAGTTAATAAACTGCTTAATTACTTTTGATGTAATAAATTGATTCAAATGCTTTATTTACGTTTGTTTATCATCAATAATTGTCCGCAATGTAGTAACACGCTTATTTATTATATCAATCAACAAGTCAAATATAGATGGGTGCTGTTTTTTAGCATTTTATTAATGAAATTACAGCCGAAATATAAAATAACGTGCGTTGATGTCGTAAATTATATACAAAATGTACATAAAAATTAAGTGTTTATTTTAGTGATTTAGTTTACGAAATAATAAATTACTTTTTTCACTATCTTTTTGATGAGACTTTGTTCCCGGTGTTTTCGATTATTTTTTATGTCGACGAGTTCGCCCACGTAATTTTATATATACCTAGATGTTATGACAGTTTGGGTGTATATTTCTAAATGATTTTCCCAGAAATAGAAATTGGCAAAGTGCGAGTGGGACTCGTGTACGACGGGTAGGATACGTGCCATCATCTATAAAATACGGCAAAAATTACGTTGGTTGTATGAAAGCTTCCCTTAAACTTTAATTTCATTTTAATTTAATTATTTATTTTTGATGTAAATATATAAATTAATATTCTGTGAACATTTCAGGCGTCTACCAGTTATTGTTATTAAGATCGCAAAAAATCACGTTTGTTGTATGTATCACGCTCGCCTTAAATATTTATTTTATTCTGTTTTTAGTATTTGTTGTAATAACGGCAACATAAATAGGTACATAGTCTGTGAAAATTTCAGCTGTCTAAATATCACGGGTGACAGACGGACAGACAGCAAAGTCTTAGTAATAGGGTCCTGTTTAACCCTTTGGGTACGAAATCTTAAAAATGAAAACCTGAAATGTTTGTACGTGTATGATTTTGGAATAAATTGCACCAAATTGGATAATTATTTTTTGTTGTGTTCGTTTTCGTTCGTTTGTTCGGAGAAGGTTTGTGTGAGAGAAAACTCATACGGGATTTGCTTTTAAATCTCATAATATGAAAATCGAATGAGGGAGTAAGACAGAAGATAGTAGAAGAGATCTTCAATATCTTGACAAAAATAAGTAATAACAAAAATTTCTTTATTCATTGTAAATAGAAAATTTTGTCTCATTATTTTCATTAAGTCCGAAGCCAGGGCAGGTAGCTAGTATTAAACTAAATAAAAATGAACATTAAAATCACCATAAATTAATAATCAATATAAATAAATAAAAATGAACATTAAAATCACTATAAATTAATAATCGATATACATAAATAAAAGAATAATTCATAAGCTTTTTCTCTCAGCATCACCAAAGGTAAACTGTGTAAGTTAATTCGCCTTTGTACTCATTTGTGCAATAAAGTATTTAAATAAAAAAAATATAAAATGTCAATTTTTATTTCAAAGGTCAAAACTTTGGCTTGAATCAAGAATAAGAATAATTTACGTACAATATCAAATTTTAACCCAAATCAAGAATAAGAATAATTTATATAAAATGCCAAATTTGACTTAAATAGTCAAAGATCAAGAATAGGAATAATTTGAAGTGTCAAATTTTAACCTAAATAGGAACGTACAATAAGGCACATTTAAGAAGTTTGCGTAATCACAATAAATAGGTGCAGCCAGTAATCTTAAGCACCCCGTGCATTCTGATGGGATAGTACCTGAGTACACCCACGTCCCATTATATGCAAATAACCGGAACTCGCGCCGACTGAAATCGGTATAAACAATATTCTATGTCTAAAAGTTAGAAACAATATATTTTTTTAAATGAAAATGCTTCGATCCCTCTAGAATGTTTGGCTTAAATTACGAAGTCTCGGGTTTGATTCCCGGGTCGTACAGTGTAGCAGCGAGGAGTTTATTAATGCTGTGTTAAAACTCCTGAGACTCAGAAGAGCATTTAAAACCGTTTGTTCTATAATTACGGACGTTCTTGTTGATCTGAGCCATGAATAATGTGCCTTGGTGTAAAACAGTTCGTAAGAGATGAACGGTTGGCTCAACTTTTATTGCTATCGTAATATATTTATATTACGATATAGTATTTTGCAATATTTCGCCCGGGGTTGTTTTTTTTCTGTTAATTCATTTATTGACACGTTTTTTGTTTGACAAGCAAGATAGTGATCCTCATTGCCACACTTTGGCCACAGATTTGATACAGACTATTGCTTGTTTTTTCCAATAGCCGGAGCCGACTGATGTAAATATATATCCCTGAAAGAAATATATTCCGATTTTCGAACATAACTCCAAATAACCCTCAATAACACTTTGGCTTGATTAGGGATCAAATCCGAAACCTCGTGCCTAATCTGAACCGAATAGACTATAATAAAGTACTTATATACATTTTTAATTATATCTTCATTAATAATATATTTTCCAGCCTTAAATTTATTTTTCGCGGATAATTATCTCATTGCTAGTCTAGACTAGCTCTCTAGTAACTACTAGTGGTTACTAGAGAGCTAGTCTAGACTAGTTATATTGGTCTCTAGTAACTACTAGTAGTTACTAGAGACCAATATAAAGTTCGAATCTTGAGCCAACAATCAACATACTTTCAGTTACTTTATAGCAATTACAGATAATGAGTTAACGAGTACGACCCGTCATATTTGATAACACACAAAGTCGCCGGCGGGCGGCACATCACCGAGATGGTCTAAATTTATCTCCACGCCGCGTTTCCTCTTGATAAAATACACTGTTTACATAATTTTGTATATTAATAGCGGGTGAGTTATGCATTTGGACATAATTTATTATTTTCTTTTTGATGCTCGAGTTTATGAAGCGAAACTTCTCTAGAAATTAAACTCAATAAAACTTAAAAAATGGTAAAGTGCGTATCAGGCCATGCGCAATGTATAGTTCCGAAACTACCTATTACAATAATGCGGATAGGAAGAGTGCTTTTATTGTTTCATATTATGAATATTTAGGTTTTATGAATATTTAACTTCAATGACCGCACCACAGCCACCCACTATAAAAACTTCTCCAAGTAAATTTTATAAGTTGGTCGAATATTACTCCTAAGCCGTGATAGGTTTCCTTTTCATTTCATTCTATTTACTACTACCGTGAATTTTTTCCCACTCCCAAAAACATTACAATTCTTTTAAAAACCTATACAACAGTACTCCACTCTGTGGGGTACACAAAAAAATTATCCCCACTTTACACGTAGGGGAGGTACCCTAAAAAAATTTTCTGATTTTATTTTACCACTTTGTTGCCGTGACTAATATATATACACTAGGTGTTACCCGCGGCTTTGCTCGCACATATTTACTTTAGAACTTATTTACTTAACCTTTCTTTATAAGCTACTTTATTAAAAATCTCTACATAGTCGGGAGGGCCGCTAGTATTGTATAAACAATAATATTTACATATTCATCTTAGGTATTTATATACGATACTTTTATTATCAAATTTTAAGTTAAAATATGTTAGGCTAAAAATACTTATTGGTAACACACCTATCGAACAATCTAACGTAATTATAAAAGAAACTTGTAATTAACAGGTAATACCTGACACCTATACTTACCTATGACAATGTTATATATACCGAACTATACGATAAACTTTATATACCTATCAATTAGGATTGCCTTGTATGTAACACACCTACCTAACCAACTAACGTAACTATGTTAAAAAATCTGTAAGCCGGTTGACCCTGCAGATCGTCCCTGAAACTTCCCGCTAATTTGAGGTATTTTAAGCTCAAAGAAAAAACTATGCCCAAGCATAGAGTTTTGAGTTCGAAAAGTTCAAAAATCTAAAGTTTTTTGAAAAATAATACTTATTGTTATTCAGTGTTCAAAAATATGTATATTTTTTCAAAATGATGACAGACTTTGATTTTTCGAATAATATTAAACGCAGTTTTAATCTAAATTGTAAAAAATGTCAAAGAAATATAAAAAAACTTTTCTTAAAAACTTTCGTTATTGATAAATCCTAAAAGAATAACCGATTTTAATTCAATTTACGGTATTTGACGCAGTTTTTTAAGTAGAAGAGCTGATCAGATTTTAAAATAAATCGGTATATTATCCTGAAAGTTACTTTAAAAATACGAATTAAGTTTCCTGTAAACAGCGTTATTTTAATATTTGAAAAGCTGTTAATTTTGAAAATTTGAACTGATTTTAATTTTTGAAACGTCATTTGACGTAGTTTTTTTACTACTAAAATAATGTAGAAGATCAAAAAATTATAATTTCCGACTAAAATTTCCAAGTTTAGTCGGAAAAATACTTTTTTTAAATGTTTCGTCAACGATAACTTCCGAACGGATAAAACGATTTTGATGCAGTTTATGTATCGGATGCAGTTTTTTGAGTAAAACAGCTGCTTATTATTAGATTTTGTACTTAATCTGTACATAAATGTGGAAGTAATATTAAAAAAATAATATTTAGATAAATTTTTTTGGAGTTTTTTCAAAATATCACAAAATCTGAGCCGAATTGGTTAAAATTTTCAAAAAGTCGAAGGGGAGCGAAATCTAATCGAATGCCATACATACAGACATACTGACATCATCGTGAAAATAGTCGAAAAAGGTTTCTAGAACCTCAAAACGTGGAGATCCATTGAAATTCGATTTTCGGAAATCTGTGTTAAATCAGTAACTTCCTTATCTACCAACATACGTAGGGGGAAGTTAAAAATCTGTAAAACGGTTGACCCTGCAGGCCGTTCCTGAAACTTCCCGCTAAACTGAGGTATTTTAGTTCATAAAAACAAAAAAATTTTTGAGAATTCAAAAAACTTAATTTTTTTATAAATGATAGTAATTTCAATTTTGAAGGAAATCAAAGCATTTTATTTGCAAAAATTTTCGTTATTGATGAATCCCAAATAAATTGACTGATTTTGATCAAATTACGGTTTTTGACGCAGTTTTTTAGAGAGAAAAGCTGATGAGATTTTTAAATCCATAATTTATTTTAAAAATATTAAGTAAGTTTGCTGGAAACAACGAAACATTAATATTTGAAAAGCTGTTATTTTTTAAAACTTAATTCGATTTTGATTTTGATTGTCAAACCACATTTGACGTAGTTCTTAAGTAATAAAATATTGTAGAAGGCCGGAAAAGATTGGTTGAAAAATTTATTACTTTTTGTACATTGCTTTGTAAAAACATCTATAAGTCTTGTGCTTAAAGTTGGATATGCAAAACCATATATTTTTGCCATATCTATAACTACCAGTAGGTGTGTTATTACTACCTACCTAGTACCTACTTGTGTGAAATTAGCGACAGTTTGGAGTGTATTTTTTATATCAATGGCTAACGCATATTTAACTTCTTAAAGACATCATAATTTATCTTATAAATTAGGTAAATATGTCACCTTAGATGAAGGAAACTACTACTCTTTTATCGAAGTATGTCACAAATGCAAACAATGTATAGTATGTAGTAAACACAAACTCATATGTAGAGCTTGTGCATATTGCATATCGCTAATCGGACGCAGTGGTTGGTAAATACTTTAACAAATATTATGAACAGGAGATAAATATTTGATTCAATTACGAACCCCAATCCACTACGTGATTAATTTTTGTTGGAAAACCCACAGAAACAATATTTTTTCGAGATAATAAATAGCCTATGTTTTATGTCCCATCAGGACTGTATACCTAATTTCGTCTCAACCTGTTTAATAGTGAAGGATACATATACACACGCATACCTACACACTTTCACACACACGTTAATACACATACAACACCCATTTTAATGTTATTGAAGAAAGGATTTTTTTATGCTCTTAATTTAATTTCTTCAAAAGTTTTAAGTAGCTTTGTAACCAAAACTTTATTATTATATTGTACATAAACTTAAGTAGATCTGTTTCTTGAATATGCAACAAATGCACGGTTGTTTTTATATCGTTATTTATAAATATAATAACATAAATTTCCTCGTTTATTTACATAGTATTATTGGCTGGCACAGTTGAGCGGGCGCCGTTGCCCGTTGCACGTGAGAACGTGCTTACAATGAGATCCAATGTGTTATCCGCAGGAAGTGCGGGTACTCAAGATGGTTATATTGTACTTTAATCATATTATTTTAATATACCTATAACACACATATATAATAATATAATAAAGAAGTAAGATTTCATTATTTTTTTGTTTGTATCTGAGAGAGTAAAAGTAAGTAATGTGTGATGGTCACGCAAATTACAGGGAATAACAAGTTAACTATATTTTAGTGTTAAAGTGTTATACCATTTAACGTTGTAACTTACACATTATTTACTAGGTCGTGAAGTTTTGTAACGTTTCATGATCGAGGTGATGACGAACAACTATTGGTCGCATTAGTCAGAGCCTCATCAGCTCTGACTGAAGGCATTCGATTAGGTTTCACCTAACTTAGACTTCCTAAGCATTTGACCCAATTCGGCTCAGTAGATATTGAGATATTTAAAAATTCTAAATAAACCCTGGAACATTTTTTTAAAATAACTTTTAGATTATTGTGCTGATAGACTCCAGAATAATATAATCAGCTGTTTTCTTTAAAAAATTGCGGCGAATGTCGTAAATTAAATTTAAAAATAAGTCGATTCGCTTGAAAGCTATTTTTGACGAAAATTTTTGATAAGAAGGTTTTTCGACATAACTTTGGTATTTTCCAACCAATATATTCTAATATTTAAGCAGTTAAAAACGGTGTCGAATATCGCCTGAAAGATTCAAATCGAATCAATCACTCAAAAGTTACAGATCTAAAATATTAAAATAGTATTGTTTGTAACAAAAATACTTCATATTTTTAAATAACGACAAGTTTTTATATTGTGTGAAATGTGAAATAGTACAAGTGTTTAAGTTAAGAATAATCAGTATGCCGTTCAAAGATCAAAATCGGTCTTTGCGTTCAAAAAATAAAATAATATTTTCAACTGATTTCAGATTGAGGGTTCGACCTCAAAAATCTATGCTTAGGTAAATATACACTATTTGCGAAAAATATTTTAGTATTTGTTTGGCAGATTTAGGTAGAGCCTAGTGAAAATGATGTTTTTATCGTCAATATTACATATTTTATTATGCAAGTGAAATCGATAGTGAATAAATAACACTCATATATCTCTATCTAACATTATAAAGGGAAAATATAGAAAAAACTACTAGACTAATATTAAAAGTCTTTTACTCAGAAAACTATATAACCAGTGAATAGGTTGGTACTTATTATTGGTTATATTAAAAAGAATTCCTTCGGAAATAAACGTGGACGAAACCTTGTGCATTAGCTAGCTAAGATGAATTTGCTCAATATGTATATTTTTTTTATAAATGAACATAAAAAGGAAATATAAATAATTTTGTTACCAATTCTTTATTAAAATAAAAATACTTTCACGCTAAAATGTATTTGTAAAAATTTGATAAAATAAATTTAAATATTTGACCTTATTTCTATTTAGGTTTATTTTGATCTACGGTTTATTAAGGCCACGATGATTTTTTTTAAATTAATATCAAGAGAGCATTTATCTCAAGAGTAATAACAGTGATAAGTGATTACGCCCAAGCCACATGAGGCATGTGTGCATGAATGGAAGTTCCGAGTAAAGGCTGGTGGTGGTCGGTGGGTCGCGACTTGCAATAGTATTGCGTACTCCACGTGGGCAGGGGACAGCGGGCGGCGCGGGCGCATTCCGGCCGTGACGTCATGCCCACCCAGCGAGCCTCGCTCCACTGGCCCTATTAGGGCTTACAACCTGGAGAACAGATAATAGATTTAATATTGCGAGGTTTAGCTATTAGAAATTTTCACGTTTTAGTTATCTTGCATGCGATCCCATTCTTCAAAGTTCTTTGTCGCACGGTACGGACTTGGCGGATGAGGGCTATGCAAAAAAAGTGCAAGAAATTTGTGCTACGACTTTCCGTCACGTGTCTTTATTTAGTGTAGACGATTATAAAAAAACTCGTAACAATGAATACAGGATGAAATAATATTAAAATCTAACTAGACAAATAAAATAATGTCAGTGACCGATACAAATTATGTCAATATCTAAGTTTTAGATTAAAATGAAATAATTGTTGCAAAATTAAATGTCAAATTAATAAATTTTCCATTTGAAAATCAAATCAAATTAAAATTATATAAAATAAATATGTTAAGAACCAAATAATAATAAAAAAATTTGTGAAAAATATGATTTTAGTTTATATTAATATTCAACAAAGGGGAACTATTTAATTCTGTTTTCTCATTTAATAGTAGGGGGCTATTCCTCATTTTATTAATTTCTAAAGCTTCTAAAGCATCCAGCTTCCTCTCTTTGTTGCAGAAGTGTAAGGTGAAAAAGTTCGTATCAGGGTCCATTTTAGGAGAAAAAATCTTCCCTTGGCAACATTTATTAATGACGGTACTTGCAAAATAATTATTTTTTATCTATCTGATGTACTTGTATTTAGTTGTTGTCTTGCGTGTGTATTTCTCATGTTCAAAGAATTTATAAACTAAAAGCCCTGATGATGCTGTAATAGGCGAAATCGGTTGGCTTCACAACAATTAAAGGTTAGTTGTGAAATATTTGTGAAATAGTACAAGTGTTTGACTAAATCAATATGTTCAGGACATATTTTATAATATGATAAAATATAATTTTTATTGGGTAAACAGATGGGTGAAGATAGGCCTTACTTTGGATCCTTTACTAAGCCATAAATTTGCCAGATTTGCATGGATATATATATTATAGCGTATAAACTAGAAAATGACATAGGTTAGTGTTTATGTCAGAATTTTGCATCCTGGGGAATTATTAACAGTGCGATAGATGGCGCCATGATCACATATTATCACGCAGGTGAGACTGCTGTTAACAGTTTGTTTTGCGTAAAGTATCCAATTTAAACTGCTTAAATTTTTGTATATTCCCCTTTTTTATTTGTTTAAAATTTGCACTCATACAATAATTGTACAAGTAGGTCTAATGACCAAAAACATCCCCGGTAGTTATCCCTAAATAATACAGTAAAGATACGAAGATGCCATATTAAAAAAATAATTTATTTATTAAATAAAAATTTTACTTACATAAATTAAATTAAAAGCAGTATACATTATTTAAAAACTCTTACTATATAAATATGCTTATTATATTTATACGAATATATTTTATTTTATGTCATACTTTTAATACAACTAAAAAGAAAAATATTACAAATATAGAAATATAACACTTGACAGAAAATTGGAATCGTATTTTAATAAAAGTTTTGTTGAATTGATTGATATATCGTAATATCTGACATTTATTTGTAATCGAAAATTGATATATCTGAGTAAATATCTAATATTTTCAAAACCTGTTGACAACCCTATTAGCACTCGATTGCTGAAGCCGCTGATTGTCATTTCTATAGATCTGTAGAGATTAAGACAGAGATTCGAATGAAAAATAATTTCAAACGACGTGATATTCCTTATTTTTTATTTATTTGTGAGTTTTATACTTCGTGTGTTCATGTGGCAGGTGGTTTTCAAGTTACAAGATCATTTGTGTGTGATATTTGTATCTTCACTTGACTTTTTCCGCAGTTTCACTCGCGTTAAGTTATTTTTCTATGCTTTATAAACAGAAGTTGTTTTTCAGCTTTAAAAATACCCTATGTTCTTTTCGGTACCTACCCATAATAACGTGTTAAATTAGCAAACAAGCAAGATTCTCCTAATCTATACATATAATAAAATCGTAGGAAAGTCAAAACTGTACATTGAATATTTTTTAAAAGAATACTTGGGGCGTGATCAACAATTGATATCGAAGCCAAAAATATAGTTTTTAGAATTTTTATCTGTTTCTCTATTTGTCTGTTTGTCTGTATGTATGTCCGGGGTAAACTCAAAAAGTATTGCATGGATTTACTTCAAATTTTGCATGAATATTACTAACAGGTCGGGTCAACATGATAGGCTACATATTATCACGCTATCACCTACAGGGGAGGAGCAGTGCGGAGTAAACGAAGTCCGCGCGGACGAAGTCGCGGGCAACAGCTAGTATAATATATAATCATCATCTGTATACAATGTTAATTTATTTCAAGTTCAATCCAGTATTTTTCCACATTTAACCTTAGTTATCGACAAAATAACACTTCTATCATATTAACTAACTATTCGTAGTAGAGTACAAACAAAAACATCCAAACATGAGGGCTATCTAACTTAATACTAGCAATGAATACGTTAAAAAACGTGAAAATTTAGAAAAAGTTTAAATTTGCAATATCTCGAAAACCGAGCAACTTTTACTGAGGTCATGTTGGGCTGGTTCGATGCCTCTTGTGCTTGTCTACCTCCAGTGTCACTGTGACGTGTCATTTTTGGGACACCTGTATATATATATATATATATATATATATATATATATATATATATATATATATATATATATATATAAGAATATATATTTTTTATTAATTTATAAATAGGGAAATAAGTATAAATACGACGATTAAATACATAAATAAAATAAAATATAATATAATGCCTGATAATATTAATTCAAAAGATATTTTTAACAGAACGTTTAAAGGAGAATTTGGAGGGACTATTCCTAAGTTCAACCGGAAGTATGTCAGTTATGGTTTCCCCGGTACCTACGTCTAACTACATTTGCATTTGATATCCATTTTAATTATCGTTCAACTGGCATTCTTTTAACATGTCTGAAACAACGGAAATGACTTAATTTTATTTATTTAATTATATTTACTTAATTCAGTTAAATGGGTTTCCATATAGTAACATTGAAAAAAAACTGTATAACATTAAAATAATTAAATTTTAAGTAAAATTATTTTGTATTAATTTAGATAACTAAATAATTTAAACTAAACTAATATATTAACTTAATTATGATATGT
This sequence comes from Apodemia mormo, assembly GCA_036924255.1. Taxonomy (NCBI): domain Eukaryota; kingdom Metazoa; phylum Arthropoda; class Insecta; order Lepidoptera; family Riodinidae; genus Apodemia; species Apodemia mormo. The sequence continues at coordinate 36,501,731 of JAUPFN010000002.1, forward strand.
ATTTCCATTAGTTACGCCTTGCTGCTTCTTTTAGGTAGACATGTCTGTAAAAATAAATAAATAAACATAACCTGTTTTGCAGATAAGGCAGATCACAATCATTGTCATTTTTTCCTAATTTATAATATTATATTTTATTTGTGATAATACGAAATTGATTTTTCTAGGCACAAAACAATATTAATGCCATTTCTGTAAAAATAAATAAATAAGCATAAACTCTTTTGCAGATGAGGCAGATTGAATTGAATCACAAACATTGTCATATTTTCCTAATTTATAATATTATTTTATTTGAGATAATACGAAAATGATATTTCTAGGCACAAATCAATTTTATTAGATAGGTATGTATATGATTACCAGACTTCGGACTGCAAATAAAGTACGGATATTTCTAGAGAGGAAAAATCTAATATGCACTGTTGGGACTGTACCCGGGACTTAAGATCTAAGTTTAAAGATTAAATTCTAAAACAAAGAATTTAATGTCCCATGTGACCATTTTAATACGAGTATTTGATAGATTTAACGTGAATACGAAACTTGTATTAGGTATGTATTCATGTACTAGGTGGTAGAATTCTGTATTGTCTCGCCCGGGTCAAGTACCACCGCCTTACCTATTCCTGCCGCAATTTGCCCGCGGTTTGGAGGGTAAGGTAGCTGGTAAACTTATGCATGTGGCTTGAGACCTCGCCACAAGATAGCAACGCACCATTAACACCTTGGGTGTCTATTGGCGATGGTTGACTCTTTCCATCAGGAGACCCATCTGCTTGTTTGCTCTTATAATATAAAACAAAAATGCAAATATGTATGTATATGTACACACATTTATATATCATAATTTGTGTTTTCTGTCTATATTGTTAATGCTCTAAATATTCTTTTTTTATATCATGACTTATAGCAAACAAGCAGATGGCTCTCCTGATGGAAAAAGAATCCACCGCCTATAGACAAATATGTTAATGATACGTTGCTATCCATACTACGAGATGGCAACGCCACATGCATAAGTCTACTTCCTACCTTATCCTCAAAAATCGGTAGACGTTAATAACAAGCTTTGACGTTATTGCGGCAGTCACAGGTAATGCGGTGGTATCATATATCCCGGCAAAACGTCGCGAAACTCTACCACTTATTCAAAGACCTTTTTGTAGGTCTTTGCACTTATTAGTCAAAATGGTAGTGACACGTATAACCAATGGGTCGCCTTACCTGGCAGAACGGCAGTTGGTCTATTCTTCAATGGTGCCCGAACCAACATGGAGGAAGGTATTCGCCCCAGGTTCTATACGTACTGGTTTCGGTGTAGGTTCACGACTCACGAAGTCCTGGGTCCAAATAATAGGTCAGCCAATTCTTTCTGATTTTTTTAGTTTTTCTGGAATACATTACTCGAGACTGAACGTGAAACTGATACGTCATTACGTTGGCCTCCCCGTCGTATAATGTGATTTAATACCATTGATGGTTAATCACTTTTACATCTGCCTACGTGTTAAGGGATGGGCATGGCTGTATGAATATTCTATTGACAAGTTCTGTAAAATATGTACCTCACTCTGTATACACAGATTTATTGCCAACAATATATAACGTATACGATTAAATAGTTTATAGAGGTTGATAAATAAGATTTTATAAGAAAATCGACTTTAGATTATTCTATAACTTAATTAAAGATCTCATAAATTATTCATACATTTGCCACTAATAAGACTCTGTCATTTGAGCCAAATTGCTGTTTTATTATGATTGAACAGAAGGCAAACAGCAAACGAGTTCTCATATCCTGTAGATACGATCAATTAGGTAAGCTGTAATATCACTTCGTCAGTTGTGAGCTCGAGAACACACATGCACCGCGCAATTTTTTTCTTTTTCCAAAACAACTTTTACTATTCTTAAGGCGAGGCATCGGGAGAAATGGGAAAAAAGTGGTTTGCTAAATCACGTTTTTTTGTATTCATTGTTAAATAACAATTTCACAAAAATTACACGATATACCTGAAAGTATTATCTAAGGAATGTACTAACTTATTACATGATAGAATGTACTTTACTCGATCATATAAAATTCCGAAGACAGGCTAAAAATTCTGTAAAACAAGTAATTTGTACATATTATTTCATATTTTCTACATGATTTTCATACGAAGAAGATATTTAGTTTTAAATACAAAAAAGAATGTACTAAATTTTGGTTTTCAGCTGAAGTCCTATATTTATTTCTCATACATACATATAATTTATGTATAATATGGAATAACAGCGTATATTTCCAACATATTTACGTATCGAACCGTACATAGCTGTTGGGAGCCATTCAGCCGTCGTGGAGAGTGAATGTAGCGGAAAAAATATGAACTTTACCTTTATTAAATAACTAGTTGTGCCCGCGACTTCGTTCGCGTGGAAAAATTTCTAAAATAAAAACCAGCATAGTTCCCGTTCCCGTGGGATTTCCGGGATAAGCACTATCCCATGTCCTTTCTTGTCTCAAACTATATTTGTACCAAATTTTATCGAAATCGGTTCAGCGGTTTAGCCGTGAAAGCGTAACAGACAGACAGAGTTACTTTCGCATTTATAATATTAGTATGGATATTAGTATGGATTATTGCCTATTATAATACTACGAATGCACAAGAGCCTAATACAACTAACCTATTTAATCGTGCTAGCGATCATCTGTGGCCGAAATTCGACCATAGCTAAACAATGAAATTTCTTTTAAGTTTGACAACAGATTTAGCTGTAAAGAAAATATTATACATGTGTGTATATTATCATGTATATCACAGAAAAGTAGTGTGTGTAATGTTTATTTTTAATTGGATAATAAAATTATAAATTAGGAGGTAGAATTCCGGGAGCTAGAATTTTTTTTTATCAAAATTGGATGATCTTTTTGAATCTTTTTTTAAAATTTTGAATAGTTTTGTAGATATTAAAAAAACCAAACCCCTAATTTTTTCGCTTATTTGTCTATAACTTTTGCAATTTTTTCAGCGCCATTTTGGACATTTCCTTAAACTTTCTACGCGATAATACAAATATAATGACACCCTAATCGTCATTTTTGGAGACCACCTATATAAAGATTTTATAAAAAAGAGTACCTACCATATGAACCAGACTAACATACCTGCCGGACCGTGTAGCCTTAGTTTGTGTAATTGAGAAACATACAGAATCAATTTATTCTGTTTCTATGTATGTATGTATAGAAAATTCTATGGAATTTTCTAAACATACATAAATAGAAACAAAATTTGGTTTTGGTAAGTTGTTGCGCCATTACTGTGCTTTCAAAACTAATTTTTCAAATTGAAATAAAGAGGAGGTTCTTATCCTAATTTTTGAAGTTGGTTAAAAAAAATAACATTTTTTTTACTTTCATTTATTATTTACTTACAACTCGATAATTTGAAACATGACATATAACCATATTGTTTGGTAATTCTAAAAATATTAGCTTGCTTGCTATCTATAATCTCACTTTATACGTACATATCGCATTTCCCGCCGTAATATTTTCCTTAGCCTCATAGCCGGGATCCATGGCGCCATGCGTTCGCCGTCGTGGCCCGCCCGCATCTTTCATTAATCACAATCAACAGAGAAATTATTCCGACGTTTAAAATCTCCGATGTTATTATAATATCTCCTAAAGGTTCTTATTATGCCGCTGTGTTTTGATGTTAGATGTCTTGATAAGGCTACAGGCTACTGTTTTAATAGTTTATATTTTATTGCTTTAAATAATAAGTAGATACATTTTTATGCATGATAGTAGGAACTCTTTAGAAGATAGATCTCCTGATGTAAAGAGATAATTATCGCGTATAGACACGGCAGTTGAAGGCTACCCTTCACGAAATTCGTCATGTAAAGAAACTCGACCTCTCTCAAATTTAGCAAACCATCGCCTCACGGTGCTCAAACAAGGTACTTCTCTCCCAAAAGCATTTTGAAGACGAGCGGCACAGTCTTGCGGAGAAAGAGAACTTTTAAAATCATAAAAAATCATCGCTCTAAAATCTTTTCGACTTAATTCCATTTTCGTTGCGTACGTAGATCTTTGGTGTGTGATAAAAAAACAATTGACAAATAATTTCCCGCCGTTTTTTTTTATTACTAAGAAGGTTGCAAAGTTTTAAAAATATAACATTCGAAATTCAAATAGTTGCGATTAGCTAAGCTAGAAGTGCAAAACTTTTAGTGTGCTCCATGTATGCCTACATATATTGCACCCGATAAATATTTCTGATTTTGTTGGTGCAAGTAATTAGATCTTCTGTTTGTGCAGGTGATTGAACGTGAAGTGTGATAAATGTATTATATAAATTTATGGGATAAAATAGAAGTAGACATTTTGTTTTTTCAGTGCTTTACGAATTTGTTTTACACAATTACATAAAATTAGACCAAGCATATGCCCAAATCAATATGTCGGTTTTTTCACATGGAACCAACTATTGACTATAGTGTAGTTATTGTATTTCTCTAACAATTTTTTTAAAATTATAAATTAGAAAACATACAAAAGGCACTCCTGATGGAAAGCAACAACCGTTGACGTAGACTCTAAGGAGTTAAAAGTGCGTTGTTATCCGTGTGTTTGTACGACGGTAATGACACATGCAGTTTACTGGTTATCTTACCCTCAGCATCAAACACGGCCGTGACGAGGATTGGTGCTATTAAGGCAGGAACAAGTAAAGCGGTGGAACTAAATCTGGACGATACGTTGCGGAACTCTACCGTTTAGTAATCATGAGTGGCATGTTAGGCTAATCGTTCTATGATAGATGGTCTTTTCTTCAAAGGGGATTCTTTAGGGCCTTTTAACTAAACTGCCTCTTTCGTCGAGCGGTTAGCAAACCTAACTACGCATCAATGGAGTTCAGGTTCTGTTCCCGATAAGGTCTAACATTTGTGTGATGAATATAGATGTTTGTATTTTTAGGTTTGAGTGTTTATTAAATGTTAGTATTTATATACGTATTTTTAGGTATTCGTATTTCAGGATAACACCTATATCATAAGCAAATAATTTGGTTACCTTGGAGTTAGATTAATTCCTTTAATTTGTCAAGTGATATTTTTTATTTATTATTCTTTATCTTCTTTTTTGTACTTTGTTTTTAATGAAATATTTGTTACAGGGTAAAATCCAAGGAGGCCGAACATCTTTGTGGATCCGAGCGTGGCTCCAGGAGCAGCTTTTCATACTAGGCTGCTTTCTCCAGGGCGACGCGGGAAAGGTTCTATTTGTGGCCGTCTTGGTATTGTCTACGTTTTGTGTTGGTCTGAAGTCTGCACAAATACACACTAGGATAGACCAGCTTTGGGTTCAAGGTAAATTCCAACATTAGATTTAGTTTATTTATATTTGTCCAATTTCTATTATTTTGTCATAATACATGCGTTTTAATTTTTATATGGTAAGCATATTATGTTTGCAAACATTAACATATCACAGAGAAAGGATGGTGGGTGGAGGCCTATGAAATAGAAAGCTAGAATTTTATTCATATTATCATGCATTTTGACGTTATTTTTTGAATTAGGTACCTACTACCAGAATCAGTAACATGCTAACATATTTAATTATTTAAATAGGTACAGTAACAGAAAGCAAAGTAGATTATACAAAATAATCTATGGAAAAATAACAATTTAAAACTGTCTTTCGGTTAATACTGTACACTTAGTGTAGTACTGTAACTTTTACAAAAATAAGATCAGTCTTAACCGGACCTAGGTACTTACTAATTATTATTTGTATACAATTCCAATTGCTATTTCACAAAATTACATAATGATTTAACCACAGATTTAACAATACATATTTTACTTTATAACTATTCTGTAATCTATCGCTCTGTACATTATTTTTCGACCACTTTTAATTTGGTTGACGGTACTAAAATATTTTATAATAATAATAATAATAAAATAATAACAATAGTTCGCATTTTGCCTAATTAAAATTATATCCATGCATCTTGTTTTTTGTGTCGGATAAACATGAAATTTTCAATTTTTTTAATTTTTTTTAATTTTATAAATCGAACATGTTATAGATTCTGAACAGCCTCTGAAAAGTTGGCCGGACCTTCAAAAGTGACTCTGTTTAGATTCAAGATATACTATACACCCTGCGACACATACAGACTACCGCATGAACCTATTAAAAATCCCATCATATTTTCTCCTCATTCAATGTGAAAATAGCCGATTATATACTGCATTTTATTTACTAGATGGTAGAGTTTCGCAACGTCTCTCCCAGGTTTCTTACTACTGCCTTACCTATTCTTGGCGCAATCGCGTCAGTGCTTGTGTTTTGGTTGTGTGCTATATATAGTGTTTTAGTTTAGAGGGTTTAAGGTAGCCTTTAATCTTATGCATATTGTATTTATTATCACGCCAGACAGCAACAGCAAATTTTATGGCATTAAAAATCGAATCCGTACCGTATCGATTCCGTAAAAAATAAAAAGTGTTTAGTGAAACAGTACAAGAGTACTTACATAATTACTTACAATATAAAAAGAATAATAAGCTCATAAAAATTAAAGAGAAATAGCAAATCCTAAGAGCATTATTCAAGACAGAGCTCAATATTTGATGTTTTTAAAATACATTTCAATTTAAAACCCGTAAAAGAGATGCACACATTGTGGTATCGTCGTGTATCCCGAAGAATACAAATGCAAAAGCCGGGATTGTCTGAGCCTTGCCGCTTCCGCTTCAAGTTACGTGTGCCGCATTTTACTTCGACTACACAACTCGCCGCGGCATATTAGACCCTTTTACGACAAACATGGCAAATTTAAATTCTTCAATCATCTTTTTTTAATGGTGCATGCATCCGGTCTATGTGACAATGTCATTGTATTTTAAATGAGGTTTTACTGCACCAAGTATAGTACGAGTAAATGGTTAATTGTTGCCAGTAGACTTATAATCGCTGGGACGTGTTCGGCCATTGCGTATAAATGTCTTTGATGTTTTGCGTAAGATATCGTAAAGTAATTTTGTGCTAAATATTATAACTAATATCTAAATATTGATCACAAGTTAAGCTCCAAAAAGATATGTCCATTTATGTCGCACATTTTCTTAAATTTGGTGACTTCACATGGAATCAAAATTTATAGGAAATTTTCCGTTGACCTAGAATCATGAAATTTGGCAATAAACGATGTCTTGCAGCACATGTAAAGGTAATATTCTAGAAACCGTACAAAAAAAGAGAATTTATTATTAGTAGTAATTGTAGTAGTAGGTAGTGCACACACTACTAGTGGAAATGCGATGTCAAAAAGTGGTTAAAATCAAAATTTGTATTGAAATTGCTACCTTTGCTTGTGTGGTTGTTCTTATAGTCAAACGGTAAACCTGTCTTGCTTATGCATTTAAAAGAATATTATATCACAACTTTGAAAGAATATATCATCTGTCTCAAGAGTCAAGACCTTGTCAAAAGCAAGATAAACCTAAACACCTATGTAAGTGGCAGATTCAGAATTTCCGTTTGGAGGGGAGGGTGGGGCTTGATGCAGCGAATCATTGTTTGTGGGTATTAACTAAACTGAAGTAAAAGGACTTTATCTAGGTAATTTTCAAATTACTGTGTTTCACTATCATTGCTATTACTAAGCGTTGAAGATCTGCAACGTCACGCCTGAGCTTAGTACCACCACTTCATACAAGCATCGGTGCTTACCGGTTCTGACATGAAGAGTAAGATATGTATGGTAAACTTATGCTTATGGCATTATAACCCCGTCATATAAGCAACTCACCACTAATATATTTGATGTCATAAGCAATGGTTATACCATGCATCAGTAGAACAATCTGTGTGTTATCCTATGATATATAAAAAATATGGGTATACTCTTCTGTTAAATACAAATGAAACAGTCTCAGGCCAATCAGATATTTTGGTATACGCCACAAAATACCAAATGATTTTATTGTTACTTTCTAACATTTTATTAGCGATTTATTGCGATGTCTGTGTTGTTTATTGGATACATTGGGTGGTCGGCTGTCAAATCGTAAAATTCACGTCCATAAATATTTGCACTTTATACTTGTGCGTGTATATTCGTAACGGCAATAGGCTTTGATTTTATATTGCGTATTATAACTGCTTATAACTATACATATTTCGCAATAAACGTGTCCTAGAAGTCAAATGACACACCTAAAATATTTCTGAGTCTAGCTGTTACTATGAAATACTCTTGGTTCTTCAATGTTTTGAAATATTAAATTTGACTGGCTAGTTTCTTTAGTGATTAGCTTGTTTAACTGATCATGAATTATCGAAATCGATTCCCCAGTCGTGTTTGGGTTTTTATCAATAGGAGCCTGGAGTTTAGTGGTGTTTTAACGCTCTCCTAACACTAAACGTAGTTAAATCGTATGTACAAGTAATCATTGTCAAATGCGTCGATGGTGATTGCTCATCTCACCAGCCATGAGACTGGTGAATCGTGGTGAACTAGAATCGTTTTGACGATAAATCCACTCAGCCTATCGTACTGATAAAACGGCGTAATGATATTTTGTTTAACTTTATTTAATCTAAGTTGACGCTCGCGACTTCGATCTCAATAAATATATCAATTAACTAGCTGTTGCCCGCGACTTCGTTCGAGCGGACTTCGTTAACTCCGCACAGCTCCTCCCCCATAAGTGATAGCGTGATAATATGTAGCCTATATGTTGACTCGAATCGTTAGTAAAATTCATGCAAAATTTGAAGTAAATCCATGCAGTACTTTTTGAGTTAACCCCGGACATACATTGACTTTCCTACGATTTTATTATATGTATAGAATAGATACGTTAAGTGAAACCTTTAAATCACTTTTTAAAAATTGCACGCACAAAGGAGTTTAACACTCGGCATTCTTAACTTTTATATGGAGAAGTGCAGAATTTAAGTAAAAATCATCCGTTAGAATTAAAAGAAAAAACACTAGGCAATCAAATTCTTTACAAATGTGTCTTTTTTGAAAAGACGAGAATCATCTGTCGCATGTTTTTTATTTCATTTGTAAAAGTATACTGCTTGTGTAATTTACTGTGCAACTAAATTTACATTCGATATACTCGTATATATATCGTATCTATGTTTGTTCTACACAACAATATGGCTTGTTAACTAACGAGTCAATTCACTTATCAAACAATTTACAATCGACAAGCGATGTCGAAACGATTTAAATTAGTCTTCGAGAGAGGATGCACTTCCTATGCGGGTATTATGTAATGGAATTTCCGTTTCTACATCTTGCTCTTCGACAGGACGTTAACCTTGCTCTGTCTCCGAGTGATCAGTGCTAGACTAGCTTTTAAAAATGCCTTTGGTTATTGTTTAATAGAAGTTCGTGGAGTGGTTAGTAGTGACCCTGGCTATGAGGCTATGGACCTCAGGTTCGATTCCCAATAGGGACAGGTATTTGGATGATAAGTTTAAATGTTTGTTTCTTTGGGTTTGAATGTTCATTAAATAAATTTTAGTATTTATATACGTATTTCTATGTATTCATATCGTTGACTAATACCCATATCAAAAGCAAATAATTTGCTTACATTTGGGTTAGATCAATTCGTTTAATTTGTCCAGTGATATTTATATTATATCATTATAAGCTTATCAGCTACCTTACCCTTCCCTCCCAATCGGAATACATTGATGTTATTGAAACAGTAATAAGGCACAGATAAAACAGATGGCACCAAACCTGACCGATACGTTGTGGAACTCTACCACCTATTAGTCAAGACGGTAGTGACACGATTGTTCAATCTTTTTACTCAAATGTAAAAGTCACAGGTCAGTTTCAGGTACTCAAGTTATCACTCGAATAGTTAATAATGTGAGACCTATATAATAAATGACTACATAGGTTATCATTCTGTTTAATATTTCGTATTTAAGCAGATAATAATAAATTATTGTAAATATCGACGGAAATTGTAAAGTTCTTCTACACAAGCGTGGTAATTGATAAGAGTCTGATTACTAATACAGTACGGTAAACCCCTTGTTTGAAATAAAATGAATTTTTAATGTGTGTTTAAAAATAATGTCTAGCTAAGGCTAAAATAAGGTCTCTAATTCCAATCCAATTATGTCAAATTTTTTCTTTGTACAGTTTTTAAAGTTTTCTCAAGCACTGAGTCAGTGCTAGAACACATATATTGTTATAGTTTTTCATCTAATAATTTTTCGACACTCACAAATAGGTATATGAAGACATTAGTGACTATAAAGTATTTTAAACTATAAAAAATATATTAAAAAGTATCAGAAGTCCAGTTTTTTGTAGGTAGGCTAATTATAGAGAAACGTTAGTGTTGACTTATGAAGTTTAGACACGGCTGTGTTTAGTTATTGCATTGGAAAGTTCAATGCATAAACTAAAAACACTATATATCTATATGAGAATGTGGAGTTTTTCTGTTTGTATATATTATGAACACTTAAATCTATAAATTGATTCGAAAATGTAATTTCATGTTATTGGTATCCCATAAATGAAAGTTTTCTTAACCATTTAGTTTTATAAAAAATACATATTAAAATTTCTGGGAAATTGCACTTAGTACGTTTTGCTGAATTTAAAAGATTGATTGAATTCAATGCCGTATTGCAAAAACCAGCAGGTGCTTGAGAGGAAATCACTGAGCAACGACACACCTGTTTCCTTAACAAATTGCATTAAAAAAGTCGGCTCCACGTATTACAATAATACTTTAATAAATTCTTGAAATTTCATATTTATCAGAAAATGTATCTATCTCTTTTACTGCCGGTAGGTATTATAAATTTAATCATCGTATAATTTTTTCATCTAATTAACTTATTAAAAGTGTTTATAGCAAATGATCCGCCGTATGATAATATTAGAAGTGAAAACAACGAAGTTAATATATTAACAGTACAGAAAGTGATAATGAGTTTTTAATTGAAAAATTATAAAATAAGTATCTGGTGTTAATTACGATATTTTATTATTTTTTAATGATTTATTTTATGAAATTAATGTAATGTGTTATATTATTAAACTATTTACAGCCGCCTTCAACTCAACTTATTTTTAGGGTTCCGTATCTCATAAGGAAAAAACGGAACATTTATAGGATTACTTCGTTGTCTGTCTGCATGTCTGTCAAGACCCTTTTTCTCAGGAACGCGTAGAGGTATCACGTTGCAATTTATATTAGATACTCAGGTCTATGATACCTCTCAGTAGCTCAGCTCAGCAATATAAAACTTGCAAGCCAACCAGATCAAAAAATATAACAACTTATGTCGCATATTTTGCGATTTGGAAAAGGAAGCAAAACTATAGGGTACTTCCCGTTGATCTAGAATTATGAAATTTTGCAAGAAGCAATTCTTCCCTTCAAGAGAGTCTTGCAGCACCTGTAAAGGAACAAATTGGAAAACCGTAAACATTTCATGTCGTATATTTTGCGATTTGATTAAGAAAATCAAAACCAAATCTGTTGACCTAGAATTTTGAAATACATGGTTAGCTAAGGTTACCTGGTTTGTACGAAACCCTTCGTATGTGAATCCAACTCACACTTGACCGATTATTTTTAAACGTGATTCTAAACTATATTTTCTAAGTATTGCTGCTTAAGTTCAAGGTTACACTTACGAAGTTATATTTTATAGGGAACTAACTAAAAATAATATATGAATTACTCATATTATATATATATTGGTTTGTTTAATTGTATTCTTAACAACAAATAGATACAATTACTAGTATTACGTGATGAGTAATTATTTACATAATTTAAATAACGATTAACGGCCGGTTTCCTGAACGCAAATTAATTTTAACAAGCAATTAATCTGTGTGTAACATTATTTTTACAAGCAAATGATCTTTTAAACACTGATTAACTGCTTGTTAAAATTAATTTACGTTTCGGCAATCGGCCATAAGTCTTTATTACAATAAGTGTTAAAATTCACTTGCATTGTGTTGCAAACATTTTGTACATTAAATTTTTATCTGCCTAGCCGTTTCGCTTTTTCAGCATTTTATGTGATAAATATATAGCATAATCAGAATTTTACATCGTCGAAGCGAACCAACATTAATAAAAGATTTATTTACTTTATCAAGTCCTACCATTTTACCGATTAAGTTTGAACAGTTAAACAATATCATCCCCAAGTCACCTAACAACTTAATTAGGTGGTCCGCGGTCGCTCGTAAATATCCTTACGTGAAATTACGACCAATAAAACTGAAAAAAGTATAACACATCTATCGAGTCACAAAAAATAGGGATTTGGTTCTCCGGTTCGCCTTTGTGTAGACGTCGTGCTGTGCTCAAAGCCACGCTTGCATTTATATCGTGAACCTCCTCGAAATTGAGATGTCTTATTTCCACACAGGCTCTCAAACAATGCGAGAGTTCCAATTAAAGTGGTTCTTTTTTACTTTGAACCGCAACGAGTGTGTAAAATTATTTTAGAATTATTTGTGGAACGTTCACAGAATTTTTGAACAGCGAAGTAAAGTGTAAATAATTCTTAGGAAATATTTAAATACGAGAACACTGTTGGAAAATTACATTACAATATTAAAATATTTAAGTCAACATTTTGCAAATATTTTTAAGTTCAATTGGTTAACTTTTGAGTAAAACCATCTGTCATTCTGCCATGCAGTTCGTAAAAGGCGAATAATTGGCCAAATATGTCACCACCATTATAGCTACGCAGTCGAGTTCGGTAACGTCTTACCTATTCCAATTTCCAACAGCTTTTATGCTTATCCTTATCATGTCCTAGTATTGAGTGTAAGGTAGCCGGTAAACTTATACATGTGGCGTTAAAATCCCGTCTTACGATTAGCAACGCACCTTTACCATCTACAGCCAAGCGTTCTATCTTTTCACCATCTGATGAGCCATCCGCTTGTTTGTTATGATTTTTTTGTTAATATAAAAAAGAACATAGTAATATATTTAGAAGGTATTATCCCCATAGGGATCCACTTCCGTACAGTATGTCCATTTACATGTAACTAATGTACGCTTGCAAAGATATTATATTCCATGACGTAATGGGTGATTAGTGTATCGATAAATCGGTTATGTACTTATTTCGATCAAAGGATACCAAACAAGGTTCTTCTTATTATATTAATACCTCACCTATAAACACCAATCGTTGCTATTCATCTTTTTGCCTCGCACTACTCTGTTGTGGAATCAATTACCGTAATATCATTGCTGGCAGGAGTATTTCCGAACGGATAAGACAGGGACCTTTAAGAAAAGAGCTTACTCAAGGTTGGCAACGCAACTGAAAGACCTCTAGTATTGCGGATGTCCATGGGCGACGGTGATTACTTACCATCAGGTGCACCTCCTCTCCTTGGGTGCACCTCTTACTCGTTTGCCCCCTCTTCTATAAAAAAAATCATGTGGTCAGATATAATGCCATTGGTTCAATAATGTATTTTTAGGTAAATCGAAAAAGCACATCTCACTTTCTTTCTACATAAAATAGACCGCATGCATCTGCACTGACGCCATTAAATCAACGAAGCGACAACTAGCTACTGAAAATAGGTTTTAGTACAGTTAAAACATCCTAAAGTTGTCTTTTGAAATTTCCGCGAGGCGCTGGACATTCCTAAAGCAAAAAATTAATGTTATGGCATTGTTGTTGTTGCATAAGCTGAATCAAGTTTCTGTTTCATATCAAATTACTTTCGATTTCAAAGTGCCAACATGTTAGCAGGTAAAAATATAATAATTTATTTCTTTAAAAGTATTCCTTTTGAAATAATTTACCAGTGAGTGGGTTCAGCTAAATATCATGGGTTCCGTGTTCGAATTCTGAATTGGGCAAAAACTTTATATTTTTTTTACAATCTCTACTAGTGGAGTCACTACTAAACAGTCGCTAATATCAAATATGTTGACGATAGAGATAACCTCTCCTCGCGCACCATAAACTCTAAAATGGTCTCTTTTACAAAGAAACTCGGATCAACAGATGAGCTTAATATGACAAAATGCTAAAAATATATTTCAACATATTTAATTTGTGTATAAATACTATTGAATCGTGTATTTTCTGTCAAGCGAGAATTTAGTTGTTAATGATGATCGATATCGTAGGTGTTGCTTGTATAATCAATTCTAACTTTGTTAATTTTACTGATGCGGCACTCTGCATCGATGTTAATATTAAATTCATTTTTTTTCTTTTCTGGCAGGATTTCATAACAATAACAAACTTTATGTACACATTTATTTACTGAGATGTTTTCTTGTTTTTCCTAAGAATCGTAGCATGGAGTATGCTCTTTAAATTAATAATGAGTATTTTTTTATGTAGAAGCGACAGATTGAGATGTTGGAGGGCAAAAACAAAAACGCAAACAATTTACACACATATAGTAATATATTATGTGTATAAAATACGAGTATATGCATAACTATATAAATATCATTCCCGTAAGGAAACTAAACCTTTTTTCTACAAGGAAAAGTTAACCAGCCATAGCCGAAATCAGCGTTCAAAAATATGTTAAGCCGTGCTTTTTAAATATTAATATGTGGAATTGATAATTTAATTCTAGTTATGGTCTTAATGGTATCAGTAACTTCCCTAGTTATATGTTTACGACATAAGCCTTTATTTATTGTCAGAAAACGCCGACTGCGCGTAAAGTTATTGTACTCGTATTTAGCTAAGTCTATTGTATACTGCAATAAAGTAACAAGTAGAAAGTTAGTTTTCTACCTGCAGCCTTTTATATATGCCCAAAAGCTACATTAACTCGATCGAAGGTCTTGCTAATAAAAATGTACAAAAACGTTTTATCTAAAGAAACTAGCTACTCGATTTGGCTTTGTACGGCTATAAGTCCTAATATTTTACTTCATATAAACCTTGTCCTGACATTATACAAAAAAAAAGAATTAGTTAAATAGATGTAGCCGCTTCGAAGTGGTTTTCTGAAAAACGTCTGTGGCAATTGATTTTTATTTATATAGATATTATAAGTTTTTGAGTATGTCCGTTTCTGTTTTTTCTTGTTTTAAGGTTTGTTTATTTATATTTTTAATGCTTTATTGTCCACGATAAAAAAAGAAGTAATACATTGAAACTTATTTATTTGTTATTGTAGACTTTGGTGTACAAATGCATTCTGAATTAATTTTTGTATACGTAAAAATACATTGTTTTATTATGAAGTCTTTAAATAAATTACAATTAAGTTTATACAAATCACATCTATTCAAAGACACGATAAGTGGCTTTTATACAAATAATAAGTACATATTTTTAGTAATTAAAAATAAATATAAGTACATTGGATTTTCATATAGAGAGGTAATTATATATTTGTAATTTGTATTGTGATTTAGTGATCGAAATTCTATCATGATTTTTATATTAATAATAAAAAATATCTTATGATAAATTGAGCGATAAAAAAAATATGCTTCAGTATGACCAAAATATTTACCTACTAAACTGTAAGATGTTTTTAAAAAATGGATAACATGTTTTAAAAATAAAAAGTTTTTTTTCATTAATTTAATTTGTACATAAAGCACATTATTTAAAAATATTACTTTCCTGCACATCTCCAAAACTTTAATCGTGCAAAACTTCATACTTTCAAGTCCAAGCTATTTTCTTAAAATGGGTATACAAAATTTTCGCTTCACATTAATTTATATAATATGGAGATACAGGTTAGTGTAGTTCTGAGAATTTCGTAAAGTAAGAAAGGATACAATTGCTCACTCATTCATGGTATCGATAATAACCTAATTATCCATAGGTAGTGTAACTTGAGTCCTAGTTAACAATGGCGTCAGTTTGTGTTTGCCGCTGCCAGCTGGTAAGGACATGGTTTGTTTATTCCGCCATCCATCTGTTGTCTACGGGGGCTAATTTGCATAGAGGGCCCGGCGGGGCGCGGGGGCGCCGGACCACACGGACACCGCGCCGCGCGCGCGGGTGGCCGCACCAACACACGCGCATCTTAGGGCTTGCAACTCTTTCGGTGGTATATCTTATCTGTAATCCTATTAATATTGTAATTGAGAAATGTGTCTGTGTCTGTTTTTTTACTCAATTTTAATATCATAGGATAACACACAAGCTGATGGTTCTCTTAACGGAAATAGACATCTATCGCCTATCATTGACACTTAAGATCTTAATGGTGCGTTGCTGTGCGTGTGGCAGGGATGGAATTAGTGTTGCCAAACTATCGATAGTTCCGCCATCGATAGTTTTAATCTAAAAAAGCCTATACTATCGATACAACCATCGATTGTATCGATTTTATAGATACTATCGATTTAATCGATAATTTAGAAGAATACAATACAATCGCTAAGTGCAATACTATCGATACTATCCATAGTATCGTGTTTACTAATTAAAAAAATAATCAATACTATCGATAGTATCGATACTATTGAATGTCTAGAAAACAATAGTAGCGATAGAATTTACAGTGTCGATACCATCGATTGTTTTGAACTATCGATTGTATGCTAATTAACGATAGTATCGATAGTACCGATACTGTCGATACTATCGTTTCCTAGAAATTCAATAGTATCGATACTATCGATAAGATCGATACTTTTCTGACTTGGAGATACGATACTATCGATAGTATTAATAGTATTTTATTTTTCCAATAGTATTGTATCTTTTTGAACAATCGATAGTATCGATACCATCGATTTAATCGATACTACTATCGATAGACTATCGATATCCTATCGATAATCCACAATCGATCGGCAACACTAGATGGAATGCCAAATGTAAAAGTTTACTGGCTTTTTATCTTCCAAACCGGAACATGACAGTGATAAGCATTGACGCTATTGTGGCAAGTATAGGTAAAGGTACGTACCAAAATCCGGGCGAGGTGTTGCAAAAGACTACCACCTAGTAAGTAGGCCATGCTTAATAGTTAGAGCATCATGAAACAAACACGCCCATCAAATGAATTTTAGGATGTAATTAGTTTGAGAAATTAATGATTCTGCGGACCAGAACTAGTTTTTTTGTAATGTTTTTGGGCATTTTTGAACAGAAGCATATGTCACTTATGAGCAGCTAAACTAAAAATGTCATGTATGATTGTGATCAATGATATTATAATAATAAGTATTAGAATATCATTGATCATGATTCAAATGCTGTCGAATAAAAAATATAAGCTATTTATGATATATAAATACAGACAAAAATAATGTATTTACATTACTGCAAAATGTTAGGAAACTTCCCCCGTAAACCTATTTAAAATTCAATTAAGTAATTGCTTTTTTGGTTTTGGTAACATTTTTTTGGTATTTGGTAATAAGGAAGATATAATGAAAAATTGTCAAATTTATTTTGTAACAAACCCTAGTAGTGATGCGTTGTTTAATAAGTGGTAGCTACACAAGAGTTTTAGTAATTATTAGAACCTGGTCTAATTTAGACTATTCAATTTTTTATCTTTAAGTTATGGCTTGCATTCGTTTCGTCAAAAAATACTTTCCATTGTCGATTATTTTTATCCTTACGACTAAGGTATTTAGTCAATGGCGAATATAAGTAAAACGCCAGATAATGGCGCCATTCACTAATATAAGAAAAATAAGCCAACGCAACTTCCTCTTGTTTACAATCCCCTCCACTCAGGTATTTATTACGTAAGAATGTAAAGGAAAAATTAATACACTTTTGGTTAATTTGTTTAATTTTTAAAGTAACAGATTTTAGGAATGTACCTAGTCACTAAGAGACTAGTATGCTTTGGGCTTACTCATTTATTCATCTACTAGCTGCTGTCAACGACTTTGTCCGCGCGGACTTCGTTTACTCCGCACAGCACCTCCCCCGTAGGTGATAGCGTGATAATATGTAGCCTATATGTTGACCCGACCTGTTAGTAATATTCATGCAACATTTGAAGTAAATCCATGCAGTACTTTTTGAGTTTAACCCGGACATACATACAGACAAACAGACAAACAGACAAAAATTCTAAAAACTATATTTTTGGCTTCGATATCGATTGTAGATCACGCCCCAAGTATTCTTTTAAAAAAATATTCAATGTACAGTTTTGACCTTGCTACGATTTTATTATATGTATAGATACGCATTCGTGCTTACCTTGGCGCTCAGCGGTTCTCGCGCTTTTTGCATAGTATCATTTTAGCTTTGTCTATTTTTGTGATCTTACGTAAGAACTACAAGCCTCTCTCCCACCCCGTTCGTCCACCCAATTATGTAATAAATGAATCGCGTCAATATTTACTGCCATCTTAGACTATTAACTATCGCCTTGGTAAATATTTTGGTCGGTAGCCCTATAGCACCAAGCCCCCTGCCCCCGCAGATCGTCATTCATTGCGATCGGCCGCGCTGATCGCCTGCTACCGCATCGAGTAGAAATGTTGTCATTATCGACGCGCACGCATCGTGAATGCAATAAACTCCTGACATTGAGGTTGGCGGTTACCAGAATACATTTGGAGATGGAGATATGGAAGACACACCACATATTACGTATTTATTAATTGGATACTGTTACTTTTTATGTGTATATATATTTTCAACCGACTTTCCAAGAAGGAGAAGGTCCACAATTCAGTTATAGATATTTTTATGTTTGTTAACTCAGACAGATTATACATAAATAACAGTTACTTTTTGATTTCAGAACTTGATCACTTATTAACTGACTAGCAAACCTACGCAGTTTAGCCGACGAATAGAGTCACACGTCATCAAAATAATCTTTCATAAAATATTTTTCCCCTATTTCAGTCAGGATTGATTTATGAAAAAAAGTATCTTATGTCGATCACGGGTATTAAACTATCTCCTTGACAAATGACATTAAAATTGGTATAGCGGTTTTGCCGTAAAAGCCTAAACGGATAGACTTTCGCATGTATAATATTTACTAGCTGTAGAGTGCAGCCCATTGCATCTTAAAAGTTTTTGGTGAATCCCGCGAAAACAATTCATTTTTCAGACATACAAGCAATAGTAAAATAATAAGTGTTATTCTAGGTCATCATCTGTGTGTTAAATCATTATCTATACATATAATAAAATCGTAGGAAAGTCAAAACTGTACATTGAATATTTTTTTAAAAGAATACTTGGGTCGTGATCTACAATCGATATCGAAGCCAAAAATATAGTTTTTAGAATTTTTGTCTGTTTGTCCGGTTTGTCCGTTGTGTCCGTTGTGTCCGTTGTGTCCGTTGTGTCCGTTGTGTCCGTTGTGTCCGTTGTGTCCGTTGTGTCCGTTGTGTCCGTTTGTCTGTTTGTATGTCCGGGGTAAACTCAAAAAGTACCTACTGCATGGATTTACTTCAAATCTTGCAGGAATATTGCTAATAGGTCGGGTCAACATATAGGCTACATATTATCACGCCGTCACCTACGGGGAAGGAGCTGTGCGGAGTAAATGAAGTCCGCGGGGACGAAGTCGTGGGCAACAGCTTGTGATATAATAAAAATATCTAGTTATCTACATAATGTGTTTGAGAAACATAATTTATACATGGGGCACACTAAAAGTGTTACCACAGGAATAAGCCAAATATGAGCGGCGTACAGGAGAATTTTACGAAAACATCAAAGTTAACGATGTAATCAATTTACAATGTATTGTATTAAGGGAAGATAATGGAGATTTCAGTATTTCTAACAGTGATTTGCTGTCGTAGTGATACGGCCAATGAGTTTAAAAGTATCATTTGTGTCGTAAATTCCGCCCACGTCTTTGGTAGGTGTTAAAATAGAGACGCCTTGTGCAGTCGCGCTACGCCCCATACCAATACCACTTGCTTTATGATAATCCCTAATATCCGGGGAGACTTAACTTATGCTATGTTTAGAAATTCCCCTCAAGTATCGGCTATCGCATTAAATATAATATACCATTTTTTAAAGCTAACAGGTATTATTAGATTTTATCTTTTAACGTCTTTTTAGATTCTTTAATTGTGGCGAACGGATAAATCAGTCATTTTAAGAAAATATCTTTTAAAATCTAATTTCATTCAATTATTTTGAAGATGTTAAAAATATAAATTTGAAAAAGTGAAATTAAGGTAATTTATTTTCCTATGTCTTTGTGTGTAATAAGCAGATGGCTTTCGATACAAATGACCATCGCTTATAACAAGTGCGTTGCTATTCATATAGTAGGTATAAAGGCAACATGCTAAGTTAAGCAGATATTTACCATCTTACCGGAATATGACATTGACACACTGACGATGTTATTGCCGCTGGTAAAGGTACAGTGGTTGTGAAAAAACTCGGCGAGGTATTGCAGAGCTCTACCGAGCCCGATTCATGTAACAAAACGTTAATCGGTTTAAGCGTTTAGAGCTCTTGCATATTTTCTTACACATTACGTCACCTAGCGCTAGGGCTAAGCGCTTCGATTCGATTAAGGTTTTAGTAGTAGTAGTATCTTCACGCCCATATCCCCGAAGGAGGTAGGCAGAGGTGCAACAAGTGCACCCACGATTAGCCGAAGATACTTCGTCCCACAAATGTGATAGGTGGCAAGCCTATCGCCAACCGGACACTTTCCAATCCCGGGCAACTTTGTGTTTCTCAGAAAACTGAAAAAGCACTTTTTTGTGTCCGACCCGGGAATCGAACCCGGGACCTAATGTGGTCAACGCCAACGCTGGACCGCTAGACCACAGAGGCGATAAGGTTTTATTTATTTTAATATTATTATTAATACGATTCACCTTTCTTATATGTTACCTGGCAGGAAGTATCTAAGAGACGAGCGATAGTTAAATAACACAGATCTGATGACTTATGAAGAGGCTCTGATTAACAAGATTTCTTCTTTAATAGAGATTCCAACAAAGAGAGAAGAGAGAGATTTCAAAAAACCTTGTTTTATCTATACAAATCAATAAAATTAAGAGTGTCTGCTTGTAATATTAAAATAACCGCTTTTTACTAAATGCATATGGATATACATACGGTACATATATACTGTCTGTCTGGCTGTTTGCTCCCGCTAATATCTATAAAGACTGGACCGATTTTGACGGGATTTTCACTGTCAGATAGCTGATGTAATAAGGAGTAACTTGGGCTGCTTTTGTTTTAGATTTTTTTCACCCGGATGAAGTCGCGGGCACAGCTAGTAATTATTAAATAGAAATCTTGACCTTGTACGCAAACTAATTTTTTTTGCACGCAACTATGTGAAATGTATGCGCAGACTTTCTTTCTAATAATTCATTAATGTAAATTTTCCCATATTAGACACTAGCGACTTGTATCGCTACATGCCTATAGCCACACTAATAAGCTAATATCTAAATTCTATCAGTTCTATTGCTTCATAGAATAATTGACGGGGTCCGAAATTTCATCATAATCGCCTCAGATGTATTGGAATCCATAAGACATCCATCGACTTTAATATATGTGAAGATGTGAGGAGTTTTACTCAATAAAATTATACAGCTCGAGATAAAGACTAACAAAACTTTTACATAACATTACGTTATCTTTAATCTATAAAGATTAACCTAAAAATCTGAACTCCCGTACGACGCCCGAGGCTAGTTGTTAATAAAATATGCGTCGCTATAAAGCAGTCTTCTTAATGGTTACATTTCATTCACCGCCGTTCAAATCTAACAGGAAAGATAATAATTGAAAATAAAACTTATACAAATTGGCCATATAAAAAAGAGAAACGTTAAGTCATTTGACTTATTCCACTTGAGTTCGTGAGGTCACAAAAAGTCTTGACAACTCAATCGCTTTTTTGTTGTGACTTTTTATACTCACGTTTTATTCATTTACATACAGAGTGTTCTGCGAATTTAAATGTGAAATTGTTTGATAGCTTCTCGATTATCATAATCGGTGATGAATACGTGCAAATCTATATGTATAATTTAAAACTATGTTTTTGTTATTTTAGCAAAATGATTTTTTATTGAAATGAACGTCCAAATAACCGCTACTGCGAAGACGAGCGTTTCGGGCGAGCAGAGTGCTCAGTCAGAGTTTAAAATAAGTGGCCTAAGAGTCCGCCCTAAGGGGTCCTGTGAGTCCAAACTTCGACTTAAATCTTGATGATGGGTGGGAGCGTAAGTGGCATCAGGATTTCGACTCGTTAATGATTCTTGATCGGCGTCTCGAGCGTTGGCGGGCCGACATAGTGAGCCGAGTCGCCGCCGAAAGCAAAGTGAGATGTTAGGTGATTATAATTTACCCTTTAACAGAATTTTAAAGAAGTTTATTTATTCCATTAAAAATTTACATTTGGGGTTGCAAATGGGTCAAGAGAGGGTTAGTGATGTTCGGGTGGTGCCAAGAATTTCAAAAGTTGGAGTGTTCTTATTAAGTGAAGAGTCTATAGCAAGCAAGGCAAGCAAAGGATCTTCTGACATCATTCGCCGCTATTAAATTACTCGTTTGTGATCTCATACTTAGATTTAAGATCTCAGATTAAGACCTCAGCATTTCAGTCGAGTGTTTCGTAGGGTGCTGTCGGTCTCGGTACATCAGTAGACTGTACGTTGAGATCTGTGATCGTACACTTAATCAAAAGGCTATATCTGTTACTATTAGCACATTTCTATCAACACTTAAGCATGCGTTTTAAATTATTTGTTCCTTTCTGCGCAACCGGATCTATAGGAGAATTCTGAACGTCAGTGAGTATTATGCTGTGTAATGTACGTTTATATACGAGTATTATAATAGTTGCATTATATCTGATGTAATATATTAAGTTACTGACGGGTATGTTTTCGAATGGATACGACTTGGGGACTTTCAAGAAACGAGCTTATTCATTCTTAAAACGCCGGCAACGCAGCTGCAAGACTCCCGGTGTTGCAGATGTTCATGGACGGCGGTGATTACTTACCATCAGGTGCACTCCCTGCTCGTTTGCCCCTTCTACTATTATATATATATATATATATATATATATATATATATATATATATATATATATATATATTCTATATCATAAGATAGCAAACAGCAAGCAAGCAGCTCTCCTGGTGGAAGGAGAAACCTTCGCCTGTAGACACCAAAGATATAAATGGTACGTTGCTATCCGTGTGGCGGGATGGCAATGCCACTTGCATGAGTCTACCGGCTTCCTTACCCTCCAAACCGAAAAACGACAATGACAAACATTGACGCTATTGCGGCAGGAATAGGTAAGGCCACGTAAGGCGGTGGTAACAAATAACCGGGCGAGTCGTTGCGGAAATCTACAACCTACTTAATATTCATCATCGCCAATTGACAAACTGGTGAATCGTGATGAGTCTACAGACATTCGGTTTACTCTACCTACTCCACAGGAGAACCGGGCACGGTGATGATATTTAACATAATATATTATTGTTATTAAATAATTATAATTAGTTTTGTGCCCAAGATCTAGTAGTGAGGCAATGCGGCGTAGGCAAAGTACATAAGATTTGTTCGGGATCACCCTCGAAAATTGAATGAAAATTTAGTAGCAGCTCGGAGTCTGGCGGTAGTTTATTAAAACCACCGAGTTTGGGGTGAACACAACAAGTCATAATGAACGGGAACGTCTTTTGACGTTTACTTCACTTTCACTATCTGACAAGGAAGAAGTTTCGTCTGGGTATATCACTGCCTTATCTTTTCCTGAGGCGATAATACTGTTGGTTACTGTCGTGTTCCGGTGTAAAGGATAATATTGGCGGTTATCTTATGCAGACGGAATTAGTTCCCTGTCCAACTGATAGCAAGGCATCATTTACCTCTTCGATGTTGAGGTGATCTCCTTTCTTGTTAAGTAGGATTAAGTAGGGCCTGCTTGTTTAGTATGATATATTATTAGAAAAATAATGTTTGATATAAAAAAACACATATAGCGATTAGCGAGTTTCAGTTGGAGATTTCATTTTACTATCGATAATATTTTACATACTTCGGAAACCGGTTTTTAAATTAAGAAATACTTCTAAAAAGGAAATTCTTTTTACAAAAATAATTCTGATAATATAGTTTTGTTTGTAATGCATTTGTCAAATATTTTTTTCAAACACGCTATGAGATCGAGACTCTAATACGTTGCAAAAAATATAAAAAGTCAGGCGATAAATCAGAGTCGGGGTGTTAATTGGAACGAATCCTCCGGATGTAGGGGCTATTACCTTTCACGAGATAAATTTGTAATAGCAAAGCATACAATATATTACATATTGTTTTACTTAAGTTCAATGTAGGTAGTTTTCTTTTAATATAACAAACTAACTGTTACTGGTGACTTCATTCGCGTGACTCGAAAATATTACATATTTTGATCAGTAAGAAAAGAATAATCTAAAGCCTTTCTCATGAGTGTGCGTATTATATACAAAAAGATTTTATTAAATCTGACTAGAAGTTCAAGAGATTAATGAGCACGGTCAAACAAAGAAAGAAAAAAATTCTTCAATTTAATTATATTAGTATAAATATGAAAAGATTTATATTTTTGTGTTTGTAAATCAATTAGGCAAAAGCAGTAAAATAAATACAGATACAGATAATATAAATTATAGAAATAAAGAATAAAATTAATTTACGGCCGGTTTCCGAAATGCAAATTCATTACAACAAGCAATTAATCTGTGTTTAATATATTTTTACAAGCAAACGATCTATTATTCACAGATTAATTGCTTGTTAAAATTATTTTGTGTTTCAGAAATCGGGCGTTAGACTTTTAAACGGAAACATGCATTGTTCACGTCGGATTATAAAAACAATTAGGCAGTAGTCTGCGGGCATAGCTACAAAAGTCTCGCCCGGGTCTGATACCACCGCCTTACCTATTCCTGCCGCAACAGCGTCAGTGCTTATCACTGTCGTGTTCCGGTTTGAAGGGTAAGTTAACCGGTAAACTTATGCATGTGGCATTAGACCTTGCCACAAGATAGCAACGCACCATTAACATCTTTGGTGTCTATAGATGATGATTGACTCTTTCCATCAGGAGACCCATCTGTTTGTTTGCTATCTTATAATATATAAAAATATATATATAAAAAAAAAAAGCCATTCATCTTTAATGTTATGATATTTCGTTACTTTTGAGTGTGTACTCACAATCAAAATTTTATCTTGGATCCAGATTCTTTGTCAAAATATATATTTATTTAATTAAATTTAATGGTCGCAGAATCATAGACTAAAAAAGAGTCGTGTCAGTGCATGACTTAATTTTCCAATCACTCTACTTATGCTAGTAAATCGTTTTCCGAATTATGAGTTAGAGCTAGATAATAAGCATGACAATAGTACCATGGTCAGGAACTATACGAACACTTAATGACTTTCATTTGTAAAAGAAACTAAAATCGTTGGCTTTACGTATTTTCAAATTTTGGTAAAACACAGTAATCATTTCACTTAAAAGTCACTACCTAAGCCTTGATAACATGGTAAGTGCTATATTCAGGTTATTCCTCGCTTACGGTTTTTACACATTTTCGTAAGCGGGGAATTCATTGCATTGCAATTGCCCGCGGACAAGTCCGCACACATGCTCGCCGGACTTTGCTACTATTATAGGATGGACGGCCCGCGTCGGTAATACACTTGACAGACATGCGGCATGCATGTCCGTCTAGTGAATTCCCCGCTTTACATATTATGCCATGCCATATTGTAGTAGTATAGCACAACGCGACGCTGTATCGTGTTCATGTGTACAAGAGCCTTAAACGCTTCGATTAGATTGAAGTTTTGCTACATGAATAGGGACATTGGGGCCATATTCACGTCACAACATTTTAATCGAATCGAAGTGTTTAGGGTTCTTAAACATTATGTCACGTCGTAGCATGAGTCATGACTCATGATGCGACGCTGTATTATGTGTAAGAGCCCTAAAATTCGATTGAAGTTTTGTTACATGAGCAGGGGGGATTGTTTAACTAAATTATTGAAGAGTAATATTCCAGAACGTTGTTCAGTATTCTATGCTTTGCACCGTTATAATAAAATAAAGAAAAAAGTGCACAGTTGAGTTCGGTACGGTGTTTTGAAGATTTCTCTAACAAGTTAAACTATTTTTAGTTTCCAAATTAGTGGTGTGAAAGTCTCGAGTAAATTATATAATATATTATAGTTGTCACATCTCCTCATTTGTGCGTCCCTACAGCCGTTACTGCCCCTCCCTTTTAACAAATGTGTTGACACTCTAATAAGCTGTGAAGCTTAGCTAAAATTAGATTTACGAACAAAAAATACAAACTTGGAATGTAGACTTTACAAAAATGGTAATGTTATAAACTTTGTGGACATAAAATATGTTTTTATATTTTACGTACACAACGTGAAATTGTGTAGGTACTTGTTCTACGAATTATAATTGTTTTTACTAATCTAACTACATCTATTTAAACTTTTTATTTAGACAATTATGTGATAAAATTAGCATAGTTAAAGTTTACAGTGCGAAGAGTCCTTCGCTTATTATTATTGAATTAGATTAGTTCTGCAGTCGCAGAACCCTAATATTTTTAAATAATAAGCATTAGGAATCAGAGAAATCAATGTAGGAATACATAAAATTAATAAAAATAAACATTATACACACTACATTCATGTGACATACATGATAATATACTCACATGTACCTATATTATTTGCTTTAGGGCTAAAATCTATTGTCAAATTTAAAAGAGATTTTATTGTGTAGTCTATAGTCGAATATCAATCACAGGGCAGTTCTATATGCATATTAGAGTTATTGTTTATTTATTTATATACATGTATACCTACATCCTAACAGTAAAAGTAACAAACGTATAATTTTTCCGGCTCCATACCTTAATGATAAAGTGTATTTAATACAAGTAGTGGTTCTAATAACTCAAATTTTAATAAAGTTCTAAGAATAACATGTCCTAAAACGAAAATCTAAATAATTTTTTATTGTATTGTGTTTGATTTCTTAAAATGTCTGACCGTCGTCCGAACGTCGTGTAAACATATCTGTCTTAAGAAATGTTTATAGCAAAATACATCTCTCGTAAAAAGTTATCAATATAATGTATTTTCGAATGTTTTATGAGTCTTCTTTTTGAGCAAACATTGAGACACTCTCCAGATTGTGAGAGACATACGTCACGTACATATATGTAGATACAGAGGTGTTGTGTGGTAGTTACGTCAACTTACATGTGTTAGTTTATTGGCGCTCGTCGTCTTCAAAAGAGGCAAATGTCTAGGAAAAGCGGTAACAGCAAGTCACCGCTTTACCTAAACATTTGAGAGACAGAGCTGTCGCGCCGTGTCGAAAAATAATAATTTGACCTTAAATATTAGCATGTTGCTGACGCGAACCCACTAGATATTTCCCTACCAAAAAAAAAACACCGAAAGCGCCTATAGAAGTTGGTTACTTTGTAAAGTATGCATAGTAAGACGAACGTCACCGCCAGCCGATTCACTGGTTTGTAAGTTGACGATATAGATGGTGGTCTTCATCGCCACATATTTTGGAGCTTATAATTATTGCGAGAACCTGGACAAACCGTTTTACGTGTTTGTCCTAAGCACCATAACCACCACCTGACATCAAACTGTAGATAAGTATCAAAATCAAAAGTACTGAGATTCGATTTTATTAGAAAACCTAGAAAAATCTCATTAAAATTTTGGTCCACTCCAGGATTGAATCTGGATTCTCATGATTTCAGCCGAGTAGATTAACTACACCTCAAGGCAGCAGGTGTATCATGCAATTTTTTAATACATAATCTGTAGCGTCGAAACATATGTTCGAAATAGAATATTAGACAATAATGTCCTTACAAAAGCTATTCGGAGGCAGATAAGAAATTCCTTTGTACACTTTACACCTTACAATGTTACGAGACGTAATAATTTAATGCGATGCGATACAACGATATACCTAGTCCTGTCACACAAGATTTTTTCTTAATGAAGCATAGCGATCGCAACATGTAAATAAAAATGTTATGTTATTAAAGTCAATTTTCTTTTTAACTAAGCGTGTAGTTATTTATAAAAAGGATAAAACAAGTGAAAAATCAAGTTTCTTCTGTATTAAAAATAACAAATGCAATGTCTTTGAATCCTTATGATTTTCAACAATATTTTATTCGATGTCTTCGATTTGGATGAAAATGTTATTTTACTAAAGTCAATTTTGTTTTGAACCAAACATGCAATTATTTATAAAAAGGATGAAACAATTGATAAATCAAGTTTCTCCGTATAAATAAATAATAGTTTAAAAAACTAAAAACACGCTTTTATAAAAAAACCAAACTAAAAATAGAAAATAAATTTTAATAAATTTAAATTAAGAATAGTGTTAAAAATTTCAATAAATATAAATTAATAATAGTGTGAATAAAAAAAATATTTCATTTTAAAAAAGATATAAGTAGAGTAATTATCAATTTGATAATATCTTAAAAAGCACCCCACGCTTTTTTTAAAATAAAATATTTTTTTTATTCACACTATTATCAATTTATATTTATTGAAATTTTCTAACACTATTCTTAATTTAAATTTATTAAAATTTATTTTCTATTTTTAGTTTGGTTTTTTTATAAAAGCGTGTTTTTAGTTTTTTAAACTATTATTTATTTTCTACTTTTTAGTTTGGTTTATTTATAATAGCTTTTTTTTAATTTTAAACTATTGCACGGCTCATGATGCGAAGCATCAGAGAGTGCTTTACGACCGAAAATTTTTTTCGCCTCATTTTGGCAACTATTTTTAGTATTATAGCCTTGTTAGTTCAGGGAATCAAGATAATTTGCATACTGTTATCGAGATAATTTAATGGAGATTAATTATATACTTTCTAAAAATTGACTTAGTGCAATAGAAACGGAAAAAAAAAACATCAAAATAGGTCAAAAAATTTTCCTGTCCGTCATGTATGAAACTCCGGAAACACTGTAACTTGTGAAAAAATCAATTATTTGAGTTAAATTTTTTTTTAATTCTTATCGACAATTGTAGGTCACCGAATGCGAATGGCTAATAAATTCAGTGTCGTTTAATTACAATTAATAAAAAACGAAAACTACAAGATTGTAAATCTATATATATCCATGTAAAATTAACATGGATGGTGATATATCTATATCTATAAATATTATGTACATTTATTTTACCTAATTCCACACTAAACGCACCTTACTTATTCACACCCAAACTCGCGTACTTTAAGACAGCGAAATTTCAGTTGCCCCTCCGGGATAATCACCACTGTCCAAGGGGCTGAAACTCGCTTCGGTAACTGATCCAGCGACACACTACATCGACCACTTTTACGAAGTGCAACTCGACATTTTCGAGACAACTAACTTACCAGCTTGCACTTACCTTCATTACCCTGCTCATGCAACCTAATTTCGCATTCTTACTCAAATACATCACTACTGCAACGCTACATGAAAACGTAACAGAGCAGAAGGATTATCATTTTGATAATATCTTAAAAGCCCCCACTCATAAATTAACATCAAGTCCTGTCTTATCGACTGTAGAGAAAAATTATAAAAAAATTTAATTTTCTTACCTTATCGACTATAGATGAAAATTATATTTTGCAAATTAAAAAATGGAATAATTTTATCAAATTAGTGTATTGTCATCGGTCCTCGATAAATCTACAAAGTTTGAACGAAATCTGGCCGTTTAAAGTGGGTCAAAATCGCGCCCAAAGAAGTCGGTTACAAACAAACATACAAATATACAAACATACAGGTGAAGCTAATAAAAAGCGTGTAAATAAAAATAACAAATATATTGTCTTTGAATCCTTATGATTTTCAATAATACCTATTCTATTCGATAGTGGAATTTGTTAATTTCTCCCCGTTCTCCTCGTGTTGGTCCAGGCTCGTCAGGCAGGTCGTGAAAGTCGACCGATTTTCAATATGTGTCACTACCACTGTGATTATTCGGTGGTAGATTTCTCTGTTGTCTCACCCGGTTTGGTACCATCACTTCATCTATTCCTGTCGCAATAACGTCAGTACCTGTCACTGTTGTGTTCCGATTATCAAGGATAGCCGGTGAAATTATGCATCTGAAATTAAGACCTCATTACAGGGACGCACCATTAATATCTTTGGTTGGTTTTCTCTTTCCGTTAGGAGAGCCAATGCTTGATTGCTCTCTTCTGATATAAAAAAAATAGAAACATTAGAGAATTGCAGACCTGGAAAGAATATACATAGAGAATTAGAGACTTATTCCTTTTTTCTAGAACTTTCTAAAAAATAAAAGGAAAAATCTATTGTGTAACTTTTTACAAAACACTAAGTTGTCAAAGTTTCAATACAAATACATTAAAAGACACATGTTTAATACATAACTTCGTTTTAGACTTACGTTTTATAAGGTCGTCGACACGCTTAACAAGTTATTTTATTGTCTGTGGTTTCGATGGCCTATTTTTGATAAGTTTGATTTATAACGAGTTGTGGGGTCAATACCAAGTAATTCTAGCTATTATATAAACAGTTTCAGTAGATACAGAACGTGCTGTTGAAAACATGTATCATTAATAATATTACATTAGTTGCAGCGCGCAGCCCGCTGCATTATAAAGTTTTTGGCAAATCCCGCGGGATCATGTAATTTTTCCGAGGTAAAAGTAGTCTATGTGCTATTCCAGGTTATCATCTAAATCTGTGTGCCAAACATCCAAATCCGTTAAGCAGTTTTTGCGTGGTACTTTCTTTTAACTTTCGCATTTATAAATTATAATATTAATATAGATGACATTCATGGGGAGTGTTCCGACGAGTTGTTCCGACTAATTCCTGCCGCTAAATTCCACCATCGCACAACGCGTCAAAATTTAAAGTTCCATCCTCACCACCTCGATGTCTGGAAATCCACAACCGTGCGCTTTTGTCGACACTTTTTGCCTCGCACTACTCCTTTGTGGAATCAATTACCCTCGGGGGTGTTTTCGAATGGATGCGACTTAGGAACCTTCAAGAAACGAGCTTATTAAATCTTAAAAGGCCGGCAACGCAGCTGCAATACCCCCGATATTGCGGATGTCCATAGGCGGCGTTGATCACTTACCATCACGTGCACCATCTGCTCGTTTGCCCCCTCTACTATAAAAAAAATAGATATACACATGCAGAGAAAGAGTTAAGTAATACAGAGTACAGACCCATAAGCACAAAACAAATAAGTACAGAACTCAATCTACATACAAAGGGCACCCGAGCAATGTACACATAGTCACCTCTCACGGACGCGATATCTCGGTATGGTTGGGAATAATGTAAGCGCGAGTGCCACCCGCTCGCACTTGGACACGCGTCAGTGAAATTTTGTGTACAGAAAATTTGTAATAGATATAATAATAACATTAAAATATTTTAGTTATTATTGGTTTACATTTCCGTTCTTCCTGTTCCATTTCCAACAATAAATCAAACACTATTTATAGTAGGTAATCGTAGGCTATTTATAGATATGTGTTGCGTATGTATATTTATCTATAACTAAAAAAAATTAAAAAATATTCATACACCTACCTAAAATACCGCCGTCGACATGTTTCACACTATCAGGTAAAAATTTGAAAGGATTTGACTTTAAAAGTGATTATTTCTATTGTTACAGAAGGTGGAAGGTTAGAAGCAGAGTTGAAGTACACCGCCCAGGCTCTGGGTGAAACCGACTCATCAACACATCAACTTATCATACAAACTGCCAAAGATCCTGACGTATCATTACTACACGCAAACGCGCTATTGGAACACCTAAAGGTACATTATGTAATAAAGAGTACAGTACAAAATTATATTCTTATTATCATACTCGAGTATAAGAGGTTTTAAGTTGCTCCTGTCTATTTTTTTCGCTTTTCCGGCCAACGCTACTAACGTCACTAGCGCCGTTATGGTATGCAAATCATTGAAAACAGTAGTAGATCACCATTCGAGATAAAACTATGGCAAATACGATACGAATGGTACAAAAAGTGATTTTTACGATTTTTTGAATTGTTACACTATTTGAGCGGTAGTGCGTTATATGACCACTTGTTCTAATACGTTTACCATTAGTTAACATATTAATCTGTTTTGTACGCAATTATAAAATATTTATGTGATGTAAGATATGTTAAATATTTTGAAATGGGTTTAGTAAAGTTTTATTTTAAATCATAGGTAGTACAATATTCTCTATGATTTAAATTAATAATATATTAAATTTTTATTAGGGTTCGTTTTTAGGTTACGTTTGTCACCCGTTGGGTACGGAGCACTTCCGGACTTAAGGGTGACAAATGTAACCTTATTATGCCTCCGCTTTTTGTTTGTCACATGACTCTAAATCTTGGTTAGAATCGGGTAGATTTTCACAAATAACTTGTTGCTGTAGCCACTATCAAAATAAATATTATAAGTTTGATCCCAAAACGGGGTCCCCGTACAAGTAACCTCAGTTAGTATAGTATCGCTTGGTGTACGGAACGCTGTGTGAGAGTGAGTTGTACTTGATCGGTTTTATTTAGATTATTGCTAACTTCGATCAAAATTTTTAATCGAAGAATGCAAAAAATATGAATTTCTAAAGGTTTTTATTGTGAGAATCTTGCTAGACAGATCACTGGATCGCAATAGGGTGAGCCAGTTTGTAATAAGCGAGCAAAGACCTTGTTTTCCATTCGTTAGTTAAAACATACTTTTAATGAACGGCAAACTTTTAAGAAATGAGCTGTTGTTAGGGGAAAATTGTATGGGTTCACGTCAACGCCCGTCAGCGTCATTAAAATGCTGATGTTTAAGGTATATCTATAACTATACAAACAGCATAGCTAGGTATAGACTGCGTCAGAGACATTATCGCGGCAGGAAAAATAAATACCAAGAAAAATGTTTCGACAATCATTCACCATTTACGAAATGTCTGGCAGCCTAAAACTATGCCCGCCTCATGACATCGACATGCCTGAATAGGACAGCAATAAGACGGAATAGGACAGTCACAATCACTGACGTTATTACGGCAGGGATAGCGTCATCCATACTATCCATACTAATATTATAAATGCGAAAGTCTGTCTGTCTGTTTATCTGTCTGTCTGTCGGTCTTTTACGGTTTAACCGCTGGACTATTTTTCATGCAGTTTGGCATGGAAATAGTTGAGGATCCGGGGTCATACATAGTAAACAAAATTATTTTTTCAAAAATCATCCCCTAAAGGGCTGAAATAGAGGATGAAATTTGTATGAAAAACTATGTCGACGACATGTCAATCTACTCGCGGGCGAAGCTGCGCGGGTCAAACAGTTTTTATATATTCGAGTTTTAGTTTATAAATATTTTCTTGTTTTGCCAACAGATAGTCCACGCGGCGACTCGTGTTACTATTCATATGTACGAGATCGAGTGGCGTCTCAAAGACTTGTGCTACAGTCCCAGCGTACCTGACCTCGAGGGCTACCACCACATCGAGTCGATAATCGATACTGTGATACCTTGCGCCATTATAACACCGCTCGATTGCTTCTGGGAAGGCTCTAAGTTGCTGGGGCCTGATTATCCCATTTTTGTACCGTAAGTGGAGTTTCTTAAATTTTTAATCTATACAGCGTGTAAGGGATGGTCTATCAAAAGTTGAAACCATGGATTTGCTTATGACTTTGGGACGAAACCTGTTGTAAATTTGTGTAAGACATTTTTTATATTTTTACCGAATTTTTTACCTTAACTTTGTGCATATTGATTTATTCTAATACTCTACAGTGCTTATTCTAAAAAAGGAGTAAATTTTAAGGAAATACACAAAATAAGCAATTCATTTATGCGTCACATACCGCGGGTGCGACGAGTCGGTGCAATTTACGCTTTACATTGCGTAGCGTGAAAATAAGAAAAAATAAAAAAAAACGTAAATTTTGCACATTCCTGCTGGCTGGCTGGTTCCCATATTAATAAAATGATTCGTTTTAGTTACGAGTAGTAACATTTATACGAGGCGTATGCCAAATTTGTTCCTATTAATGTTAACTTACCAAATGGTTCCAGAAACTTGTGGAATAGTATGATACGCTACGTTATAAATAAATTGGTTGCTAATGGTTACTTAAACAAATGACGAACCGTTGATGGTAGAAACCCGAAATAAGAACATCTTATTTAGGTGGTAGAGCTTTGTAACAACGAAGCTCTTCCACCTTTAGTAGTAGCACAGAATACTGAAGTCTAACAGAAGTTAATCTACGTACATATCTCATATCTCGGACTGGTTCGGAACAAACTTTTTTTTTATTTATTTGTAATCAAAAATACAGTGTATTACAATGATCAAAATTTCGCCAAACTGCGTTACAGTTTGTTGGCGAAGCGCTCTATATCTAACTACACTATATCTGTCTAGTTAGTACACTATAAATAACAGCTATAATAGTTTTAAGGTAATAAATAATCTTAGTTATTCTTATGAATTGCTTTCAGGTACAATAAAAATTAATGAAATTGATTTAAGGAAACCCTCTAAAGTTTAAAATAAATATTTTCAATAAAAGCTAGCTAAATTTCTAGTAGAATATCTTTTAGTTTTGTTTTTAAGCATCCTATGTTCCTATGTTTAATTTATTTTCTTGCAGTAATAATAAGGGAAATTTATTATAAATGTTAGGAATTAAGTATTATTTTGTTCTTTGTCCATAATAATTATTCACATATGGCTGAACTAGGGTTTTCTTTTTGGAAGATCTAGTGTAACGATTCATAGTTTTCACAACTTAACAATCATTTAAATAATAATTATCTATAGCAATGCACTGTCCCGAACCATTTCAAGATTACGCGTCCGTGAGAGGTGTCTATGTGTGCGTTGCTCGATTATTACTTGTACATTGACTTTTGTTAGTCTCCAGTATTCTGTGTAGTAGTTACGATAGTACTCATATATTTGGCCTTCTTTTAAGTTTTTCTGGCAGGAAAACAGATTAGTTTAAAGGGGGCTTAAATCATTATTGTTTTATGACTACTTTATGTCTTATATATTTATATCTCTTTTATATTTATTTCAGCCACCTTAAACATAGATTACAATGGACGAATTTAAATCCATTGGAAGTGATAGAAGACGCGAAGAAGCTAAAGTTTCAATTCCCTTTGAGCACGATGGAAGCTTATATGAAGCGAGCTGGCATCACCTCCGCATACATGAAGAAGCCTTGCCTCGACCCCACCGATCCTCATTGCCCAGCATCAGCACCCAACAAAAAATCCGGACACGTATGTACTTATTTGAATAATTTATTATCTATACATACAAATAAATAAAATTGGTGTGTCTGTTTGTAATATTAAAATAACCGCTTTTTACTAAATGCATAGGGATGTATACACAGTACATATACCAAAATAACATTTTTTACAATTTTTGTCTGCCGGAACAAACAGACAGATTCCGGCTAATCTCTGGAACGACTGGACCGATTTAGACGGGACTTTCACTGGAAGATAGCTGATGTGATAGGGAGTAACTTAGGCTACTTTTTTTTTTTCGAAATTTTCTCACGCGGACGAAGTCGCGGGCTCAGCTAGTCATTGATATATCATTACTATGGATATTGGGTTCGCGCTAAAAATGTCCGAGGTAAATGAGCTACAAAATTTCACATTATTCGAAATTAAACCTTGATATAATAATTTAGTGTTTAATTACCTTGTTAAAATTGTGATGTGTAACTGGGACATTTTTATCGCGATTTTAGTATAAGACCCGATGTCCATAGTAATAATATGTCAATGTTTATTATCTATCCATCTTAGCCCTAATTTATTTTCTAACGTTAAATTCTTATTATCTGCAGCATTTTAGTGGTAAAATAGTACCTTGGTAATACTTAACCTTTTTGACAACAAATTCCTGTTACCTGCAGGTATTGCAGTGGAGGCAGTATTAAAGTACTACTTGATTGTTTTATTTATTTATTTTTAGTAATCACAATGAATTCCTGTTACCTACTGGAAGTTAACGTTTAAAGATTTTAGAGTTATGTTTACAATCCCAGCCTACGTTAATCTGTTAACTATGGACAAATTCAAAATTGCTTAAAAAAGTTTATAACCTATTTATATTCTCTAACTGAATAAGCTTGACTGGTAGAGTATGTTATATCGCATTTTCTTACGCACATTTTTGTCTATAAATATTAGGAAATCTAGCAATTACAATATACTTTTGAACGCAGGAGTATTCACACTGCACCATTAATACCACAGACCACATGAATACTAATATACACACCATTGGGAAGGAAATGTGTCGCCGCGCGTCACAATAATTAAGTAAGTATCTTCACGCCCGTATCCCCGAAGGGGTAGGCAGAGGAACATCAAATGCACCCACGATTAGCCGAAGATACTTGGTCTCAAAACAGGGATGGTGGCAAGCCTATCGCCAACGGGGCACTTTCCAATCCCGGGCAACTTTGTGTTTATCAGAAAACTGGAAAAACACTGTTTTAAGTGCCCGACCCGGGAATCGAACCCGAGACCTCATGGGGTCAACGCCAACGCTGGACCACCAGACCACAGAGGCGATAGTCACAATATTTGTGATAACTACGCATATCTTATTTTAGAATCCACGATACGATACAATCTTTAATTATTAAAGCCTTCATGAGATTGTATTCATAATAAATATATATTCTTTGCGCACATACCAGATGTGAAATCATTACTATTATTTACTCACTATTAAAAAAAGAATTAATCAAGCTCGCATAAAATGCCCATTTCATTAAACCTTAATTATGCCGCAAAAAGTAAGTAATAAATAAAGCAATCGAAACCTTACCATATAAGGGACACGAACAGTATGATACGTAATAAAGTATGTAGTTTTTGAAATGAGGTAGAACCCGATTCCCAATTTTACGAGTAATGCGATGTTCTTGCAAAAACCATTCCGATTTCAATATACTAATTATGGTAAAGCTCAAGAAATTGTGTGCTTTTCGTGTGTTTGAGTCATTTATTTTCAATCGACTTTCCAAAAGGGGGTTTTCAATTCGCCTGTATTTTGTGTATGTTCTTTACTTGAGAACTTGGTCTTTTAT
Source organism: Apodemia mormo (assembly GCA_036924255.1). NCBI lineage: Eukaryota > Metazoa > Arthropoda > Insecta > Lepidoptera > Riodinidae > Apodemia > Apodemia mormo. The sequence continues at coordinate 36,538,961 of JAUPFN010000002.1, forward strand.
AAACCGATTTAGAATATTTTTTTTTATATTTTGGAGGGTACACTTCCCGTTTGGTCCCAGTGATCTGATACAGAAAATGGGAAGTCGGTTTTAGAAAAATTATTGCACTTATACGTGTACTAGCTGACCCGGCAGCTTCGCCCGCGAGTAGATTAACATGTCGATATATGCTTTTTCAGCCCTTTAGGGGTTGATTTTTGAAAAAAATGCTTATGTTTGACTCCGGATGTCAAATTTCATGAAAATTGATTTTGGGGTTTAGCCGTGAAAGCGTAACAGACAGACAGATTTTTGCATTTATAATAAATAAAATAAAATGAAAAAAAAGCCTTTATTTCTATGCAGAAAAATAAGAATAATTAAAATAAAATCTTATTCTAATCATAATTTTGTTTATATGTGTATTTAAGTAATTTAAGGGTAAGTTTAGTTCATTTGCTTTTATATATCTGCAAGAACCCCTCTCCGGGGGAAGGCCTCCTCCAAAGATATCCAGTCCTCTCTTGACTGGGCTATTTGTAACCAGTGTACAACAGCTGTTTTCATGATGTCGTCTTCCCATCTAGCGTAAGGTCTACCTAGTTTTCGTTTTCCTATAGGGCCCTTCCAAGCTGTAACTTTCTTTGTCCATCTGTGGTCTTGAAGACGAGCTACATGTCCTGCCCACTTCCATTTTAATGACATTGCCTGTGTTAATCCATCTGTAGCCTTGGTAGTTTGTCTTATTTTTGTGTGTTTTATTTTTGTGTTTTTCTTATGTTTAACACTGCGCTCTATACCTCTTTGACATGTTATTAATTTGTTTTTTACCTTGTTACTGAACTTCCAAGTCTGGCAAGCGTAGGTTAGACAAGGGATGAGGCAGGAGTTAAGTAATTTGGTTTTGATGTTTATTGGCTGGTTACTCTTGAATACCTCTTTTAAACTCCAATATTTATTCCATGTCAGTTGTGACCTGCGGTTGACTTCCCATTCGTTGTTTTGTCGATCTATAGTTATTTGTTTGCCTGACAGACAGACTTTTGCATTTATAATATTAATTAGTAAATTAGTAATTAGTAATATAAGTAAATTAGTAATATTAGTTATAGTAATATTAGTAATTAGTAATTAGTATAATATTAATTAGTAAAAAGTATTAGTATGGATTAATAACTGAAATTGGAAATAATCTTGTATGAATGATAGGCACATTTGTATTTTATACTAGCTGGTTTACGCAGCTTCGCCTGCGAACGAGTAAAGTAACATGTATTTAATACTAGCTGACCCGGCAAACGTTGTTTTGTCATACATATTAGGGATCCATAGCGGATAAACAACGTGCCACGTAATTTACATAAGTATACGGGATTGTCCTCCCAAGCAACCGAAAGGGCATTGAACTTTGTATGGTGGTTAAGTATTCTTAAATTATATAAGAACCTTCTCCTGACAATTACACACACAACAAAATTAGCAAGTTCAGCCATTCACGCGAGATATCGTAACCACGGAAAATAGGGATTTATTTTTATATATTTGTATAGATAGTCTAATTAATTTACCCTGTTTTGGTCCGGACCCTCCCGTTTGGAGAAATAGACAGACCATAATATACCAGAACGGTAGGTTCTTCTTCCATGACACGAGATTATTTTATTTTAGATAATCTATATACATCAGGTATGAAATAAAATTATTTATCGGTTTAGTGTTAATATTTAAAATTCTTATATATAGGTTGTCTATTGGAAGGTCATATTACTCAAATCCTTTTTAAGGATTTATACAGAGAACTCCTTTGTAACTTATTACCTCAACAAAAGAATTGAATTGTACGAAAAAAAATGTCCTGCGCAGGGTGCTTTTTATACACAGCAATCTACCACCCACGTCCGTAACAGACAGACCGAGGAACAAGCGACCATTGTTCCTGCGCCCGCGCAGTCGGACTTCTCTATTATACGGGTGTATTGTACACACTTCAATGAACCTCGGTGCCGTGGATATATGTCACAATGACACTTTTATCAATAATATCGGAACAATTGAAAAATTCTACGTATTCCCAAATACCCCAACTTAAAAGTAAAGAGTATTTAAAATGAATTGAAACAGGTAATATTTTAGTATGATGAGTGATGACATCTCACTCTACGGGCTTAAGTTTTTGATACACGAGTATGTTTCAAAACGAAAAACCATTCGTGATCTTATAGTGTACTTACTAGCTATGCCCTGTAGCCCCCTGCATTATTGCAGTTTTTGGTGAATCCCACGGGAACAACTTATTTTTCCGGGATAAAAAGTACTCTATGTGCTATTCCAGGTTCTCATCTCTATGTGTATCAAATGTCATCAATATCAGTTCGGCCGTTCTTGCGTGAAAGAGCAACAAACATCCATCCATTCCAATATACTGTTGGATTTATAATATTAGTAAGATATAGGAAGTAGGATAAGATTCTGAATTTATTTTGTTACTAGCTGAACCGCACAACTTTGTCCGCGAGCAAATTAACATGTCAATTTCGAAATTTTACACAGGACCTCATCCCCTGTTTAACTAAATTTAATTCAGTTGTAAGTTAATTTGACATTTGTTTTCAGATTCCAGATGTTGCTGCAGAACTGTCCCACGGTTGTTACGGTTTCGCAGCAGCTTACATGCACTGGCCAGAACAGCTGATTGTTGGAGGAGCCACCAGAAACTCCACATCGGCTCTTCGCAGTGCTCGTGCCTTACAAACAGTTGTACAGCTAATGGGAGAAAGAGAAATGTACGAATACTGGGCAGACCATTATAAAGTACACCAAATTGGCTGGAATCAAGAAAAAGCTGCAGCAGTTTTGGATGCGTGGCAAAGAAAGTTTGCTGCTGTAAGTATTCCTTTATTTACGTATGTATATGTATACGATGCGGTAATTTTAGTATTACTATCGATTGCCTGTGGCCGGAATTTGACCATAGACTAAACAATAAAAACTATTTTAAGTTTCACAACCAAACTTTAGACTTTAGCCGTAAAGAAAATAGCATTGTATCCATGTCCTCCGCAATGTTAACTATAAGCGCTTGCTCAGACACTGCGGGAACCACACGATAATAAACCGCACGGTTTGGAATTTCTAAGTTCTATTTTATTGCGGTTGAGTAACCGCGCCGTTAAGCCTGAACGATTACATACATACCCTTATAAATAGGACCCGCACGATTCCCGGACGATTCAGTAACTGCACGGTTTCCGCGGTGTCTGAACAAGCGTAACTGTGCCAAATTTCGTACTTTAAGGCGAGGTATTTCGACGCGCGTCAATTCTATAGAAAATGGGTGGCGCGGTATATTCTGAAACCGCTGGGAAACGTGTTAATTTTCGGATAAATAAATATAGGACATCAGCTGAAAACTAAAATTTAGCACATTCTTTTTTATATTTACAACTAAATATTACCATATAAAAATCATGTGGAAGATTAGAAATATTATTAACAAATTATTTGTTTTAGAGATTTTTTAAGCCTGTTTTCGGATTTTTATATGATCGAGTAAAGTACATTCTATCATGTAATGAGTTAGCACATTCTTTAGATAATGTCTTCGGGTATATCGTGTAATTTTTGTAAAATTATTATTTAACAATCAATACAAAAAAACGTGATTTGACAAATCAGTTTTTTCCCGTTTGTCGCGATGCCTAGCCTTAACGTTCGCGCAATTGTCTTAAAAAGGGGTCCAAATTTTTTCCTTCACGTATTAATATATAGATATACTGTTGGATATGCACTTAGCTTAACTTTATTTGTCATTTAGTTTTTGTACATTTGTAGTGTTTCAAAGAATGGTTTATTAAATTTTAATATTATAAGTTAAACAAATTTTTAAAAATGTGTTTCTGATTTTTACAGCATTTTCAGAGCTATGTTGAACCGTTAAAAACAGAAAGTTTATTTTTTAGTAAATTATAACATGTAATAGTTGGTATTAACGCTACAGAAAAATATTAATTGTAATTTTTTTTAGTAATATGAAAAAGGTAACCTTCGCTGATTTTGCCCAACATAATTTTCATATACTGAAATAAAAGATTTATTTTTAAAAATGCGTTAAACTCTTATGTTTAATCAAAAAATATAATCGATATACATATATACATAGACCTCTAGAAACTTTAACACCCTCATTTTTTTGGAGACTGTTATTCCAAATTATTTATCTTGAAAGGTTGCTGATTCCATATTGTTAGATGAGAGATTAGTTGCATTATATAGATTATTTTTTTCAAAATGAACCAAAAATCTAAATATCATCTCTGTTTTAAGAAGTCGTTAACTTAAATCTTTATAAAGATCGCCCCATTGCTTGAATGGTTAGCAAACTTGACTACGCAAATGCCTGGGTTTCTTGTGAAGAGCAGAAATGTCTATATTTGATGACAAAAATGTCTATATGAGTTTAGGTGTTTATTAAATGTATTACTGTATTGATTTACGTACTTGTATGTATTATAATCACCGACTAACACCTATGTAACCAGTAAATTATTTAATAACTTTTGGTTAAATTAAATCGCGTACTTTATCCAAATATTTTTATATAAATATTTCAATAAAGAATATTTTTTTTTAATTTTCTATGAATACTTGATTATATGTATCATTTTTCAGGAGGTAAGAAAAAGGACTACGTCCGGAGATGTTTCACCAATGTACAGTTTCTACCCGTTTTCAACGTCAACCCTCAACGACATACTCGGGAAATTCTCGGAAGTCTCGTTAAAGAATATAATTTTAGGATATATGTTAATGGTAATTTAACTCTCAAACTTTATCATTTTTTTCATTACATTATTCAGTTTTTTATTTTATTTTTTTATTTTCAGTTAGTTTATGTTGCAATTACACTGATTCAGTGGAAAGATCCTATTCGCTCCCAGGCTGGAGTGGGTATTGCTGGAGTTCTACTATTGTCTATTACTATAGCCGCTGGCTTAGGATTTTGTGCTATATTAGGTTTGTTTTGTTTTATTTTTATTATTATATTTTCGTCTTTTTAATTTAAATGTTAATTGAATTTAAATTTAAATCATAAAATAATTTAATAATTTGTAGCTTGTTTTATTATGTTTGTCATTTTATTGTAGCTTTCATATTATGGTGTCAGTACTCTTTTTCTTTTCTTTTTCGAACTATTCAGTAATAATTAAATTCAACGTCATACATTAGTAATATTTACTAAGATTGTGGTTATTTTACTAAACTTTTTGACTTTATTATCCATAATATTAAATATTAGTGCAGACATATAAGGGTCAAGTGCTGATATTTGCCCGACCTAAAATCAAATACAATTCCAATTTTTTGAGAAACATAAGTTACCTTTTCTTCTGGACTAGCGTTGCGATCATGTGAAAAACATCTTCTGAGCATCGATATATGACTACATAGTTATAGGCACATCACTTTTTGTCCCTTCTACAACCCTCTAGAATATTTTAGTGATAGTATTTTTAGTTGCTAAATAAATCACACGTTCTTTCTGGTTTTTAATTCTTGTTTCATTTTCCAGGAATACCATTCAATGCGTCTAGTACCCAAATAGTACCATTTCTCGCGCTCGGACTCGGAGTGCAAGATATGTTTCTTCTCACTCACACGTATGTGGAACAGTCGAATGGGGACGTGCCAAGGGAAGAGCGGACAGGCTTGGTGTTGAAAAAGAGCGGGCTCAGCGTGCTGTTGGCCTCGTTGTGCAATGTCATTGCGTTTTTGGCAGCTGCGCTTCTGCCTATTCCCGCTTTTCGGGTATTTTGTCTTCAGGTTAGTAATTTTATTCATATTAATTTTATTGCAATATTTTTCTATTAATGCAAATTTACTGTTTCACAATAAAGTAAATCTTTATGATGATAAAAATTTACTTTATTGTATGACTATACAATATGCTTGTAATGACTTTTTAATATCCAACCGGCTTCACTTAGGTATTTAAGCAGCATCAGATCTTTTATAATTATCGATTAGAGATGATTATGTTACCGAAACCGGTTGGATATCCATATCCATAATCCATACTAGTTACTGATATTATATTTTTATATCATTAAATAGCAAACAAGCAGATGTCTCTCCTGATGGTAATAGAAACCATCGCCTATAGACACCAAAGATGTTAATAGTGCATCCTTGGGGTGGGATGGCAATGCTATATGCATAAGTATACTTACTGGATACCCTACCCTCCAAACCGAAACACGACAATGACAAACTTTGACGCTCTCGCGACATTAGGTAAGGCGATTATACCATACATCCGAGCGAGCTGTTGTGGTTCCATAACCTAGTAGTCACGATGTTAGTGACAGGTATAGACAATTGGTCGCCTTTTACAACCTGCCTGGCAGAAAAGCAGTTGGTCTATTATTAGAGATAGTTGAAGATACGATGTCAAAATAACAGCGTGGTCTACCGAAAATTAAGAAAACATGCAATTTTTATGTTTTAGTCATTATGACAATTCCTTTTTTTGTGGGAAATCCAAAATTTGTGTTTTATATTTTTTCTTATTTGAGCGGCATGAGGCGCATAATAAATTGTTTACATTGTGTATTTTCTTAAAGTGTACTTTTTTTAAGTATTACAATAAATTAAGTTAAACAAAATTAAGTTAAAAAATCGTCAAACACATTCCACACAAATTTCCAACAGTTTTCATCTAAGAATCATGATCCAAAGCTGTGGTTTCAATTTTTGATAGACCGTTTCTTACACTGTAGATATCTCTTTAAGGGACTGAAATGGGGGATAACAGTTTGTATGTAAAATGATATGGACATGCAGAGGCTGGAAGAGTTTCACAACACCTCGCTGGGGTATGTGATACCACCGCCTTGCTTCTTTCGCAGAATTCCTCAATGCTTATCATTTTCGTGTTCTGCAGGCCTACTCTTGAAAACAATACAAATCTTAAACCAATATTGATAAAAACAATAAGTTTCGAATATCGTCAAAAAACGGTACTCTTGAAACCAATATTGCCCACATTGATTCAGTATAGTAACGACCTAATTATTGGAAATAGATGTCATCATTACACGTCAAGTTAGTGTTACAAGTGGAAATTTTAAGTACCGTTTTAAACAAAATAACGAATAAAAGCATTAATGAGTAGTTCCAAAAAATTTCGAAATCCGTGTGGCGCTGTCGCCGAATTCAATAATTGAATATAGTGGTCGAGAATACGAAATGCTTCAAAATTTATGAAATATTCATTTAAAATTGAAATCGGTTTTCAAGAGTAGCCCTACTGATTTGAAAGATAAATTAGCCAGTATACTTATATGATACTAACTGCAGCGTGCAGTTATAATGCAGGGGCATTATAACAGTTTTTGGTGAATTCCGTGGGATCAGCTAATTTTTAGTGTCATTGTCATGTCATTAAAAAAATAGCTGCACCCTGCAGCAGTTGATTTATAAAAAAACTGGAATAAATAGAAACCTATGTGCTATTCCAGGTCATCATCTACATGTAAGCCAAATTTCATTCAAATCCGTTTAGTAGTTTTTGCGTGATTGAGTAACAAACATCCATCTAAAAATCCATCCATCCAAACACCCAAACTTTTTTTTATATTATAAGATAGCAAACAAGCAGATGGGTCTCCTGATGGAAAGAGTCAACCATCGCCTATGGACACCAGAGATGTTAAATGGTATGTTGCTATCTTGTGGCGAAGTCTACTGCCACATGCATAAGTTTACCGGCTACCTTACCCTCAAAACAGGAACACGACAGTGATAAGTACTGACGCTATTGTGGCAGGAATAGGTAAGGCGGTGGTACCAAACCCGGGCGAGAAAATACGTAACTCTACCACCTAGTAGCCACGATGGTAGTGACTCGTATAACCAATCGGTCACTTTTTACGACCTACCTAGCAGAACGGCAGTTGATCTATCCTTCAAAGGAGCCCAGACCAAATCGGGGGAAAGTGAAACTAAGAAGTGTGCTTATGTCAGGCGTACAAAGTCTTATAAAATAAAAAGTAATATTGTGTAATGGGCTAAATCCTTTCAATATAAGTGCATGACTAAATACGTTGATGTGTGTAGGCGGCAATCCTGCTGCTGTTCACCCTGGGCTCGATGCTGCTGGTGTTCCCGGCCATGATCTCGCTGGACTTGCGGCGGCGGTCGGCGGCGCGCGCCGACCTGCTGTGCTGCCTGCTGCCCGACACGCCGCTGCCGCCCAAGAGGACCGACCTCGCCAGCGCCAGAGACACTGACAAAGTAATGCAACCTTACATTGTAACATCTATAGTATAGTATATCGCCTCTGTGGTCTAGTGGTCTGGTGTCAGTGTTAACCACTGAGTCTGAGTTGAGGTCCCGGGTTCGATTCCCGGGTCGGGCAAATAAGAAAATTCGTTTTTTTCAGTTTTCTGATAAAAACAACGTTGCCCGGGATTGAAAAGTGCCCGCTTGGCGATAGGCTTGCCACCTATCACATTGTGGAACTAATTACCTTCGGCTATTCGTGGGTGCACTTGTTGTACCTCTGCCTTCTTCTTTGCATCGTCGTGATTGGTTATGGTATATGGTATTATGACGTTGTGTTCTAGCGCTTGTTGGCGATCCAACTACGAAACAGCATGAAACGCGGCGAACCAATCACGAAACAACAAACATATCGATATTACGTATATAACGTTTTAAATCCTTGATTAGAATGTATGTTATATCTACAGTATACTAAAAGAAGAAATAGAATAGCTTTCTCTTTATCATATTAGTATAAACTCTATACTAATATTATAAAGTAATGTGTTGTACATTTGAATGTTTGTATGTTTGTCACGCATAAACTTAAACTACTGGACCGATCTTTTACTATTGAAACGAAGACTATTGAAAACCTATGAAAGCTTGATTATCCAAAAGTGACATAGGATACTTTCTACCCGACTGAGCAAAAGGAAGTAATGATTTCCGGTCACGCAAAACGAAATCGCGAGTAACAGGTAATATATTAAAATTATAGTGGTCAAGCAATATTCAACGCTATAATACACAGAGTGCAAGTAAAATTCTAAATCACGCTATCATATTTATCTTGTAATGCTATATAGTTTCAACTTTCAACGGCTTCGGAATACCTACGTATACCAACGGCTACGGCTTCGGGTCTATAGACGAAGCCGATACCGCTTGACCATTGACTAATCATACCAATCAATGCCACTATAAAAAATCTATTTTAAAAATAAAAATAATCGAATTTTAAAATAGTCTAGTTTAGTATTAAAATTACTAATTTTTCCATAAATTAAGCAAATATTTAAAACCATTAGCTATTAATATTTATGAAATAATTATACGAGTTGAATGGTATAAGACTGTACAATATAAAAAGAGTGTTCGGTATTTGATTCTGATACCAAATATGTAAAAGAATTAGTACTTAAATTTTCACCTAATCAATACTAATATTATAAATGCAAAAGTCTGTCTGTCTGTCTGTTGTGCTTTCACGGCTAAATCGCTGGATCGATTTTCATAAAATTTGGCATGGATATAGTTGACGATCCGGGGTCAAACATAGGCTAAAATTTTTTTCAAAAATCAGTCCCTGGAGGGCTGAAATAGAGATGAAATTTTTATTAAAAGCTATCTGGACGACTTATTAATATACTCGCGGGCGAAGCTGCGCGGGTCAGCTAGTTATTCAATAAAAATATTTAGTACACCCGCATAGATATCGAAGTTCATTGCGATTTGGCGCCGCGCTACATGTCAGCCAAAGCGCGTGCCTATTATCCGCGTGGTGACCAAATTTTTTTGTATATTACCACAAAAATTTTGTTTATCTTTACAATCTAATGAAGCAATATTATTTTTTATTATATTTTTATTAGTTATACATGAATATTAACTATTGTGTCTCTCACTACGTACTGTATTTTATCTGCCAACCTGTACATTATATATTGTACAGGTTGGCAGTTGTGCCAACCTGTACAATATATAACTGCATTTGGAACCTGTACATTATCACAGTGTTTTTCAAAGTGTGGGTCGCAGGTCTCTGCAAGAGGGTCGTGGACAATAGTTTAATGTTACTAAAAACAAAAAATTAACATGTTAAGGGGGTCGCGTTTTAAAAATGATTGAAAACCACTGTATTATCGTATGAAGCTACCGAAAAATGCCTCTGACGATCGAACTAACATGTAATAATATAGATGTAATCGAGAAATATTCTCTTTTGTTCTGTAGGATAGCAGATCAGATACAACTCGGCAACCGTTAGACCCTGATGTATCCAATGAGAACGTGACAACTTGTTGCCTCAGCCTGTCTATAACGAAGTGGACGAAGGACCACTATGCACCGTTCATAATGCGACCTGCTGTTAAGGTAACCATCTTATATTATCTGTTTATGAGAAAAAATCCTTTGCAAAAATTATCTTACGAAGTTATATACAAACAATATTTTTTTATACCATAAGATAGCAAACAAATAGACGTCTCCTGATAGAAAGAGATAAGCATCGCCTATAGACTAAAGATGTTAATGGTACGCTGATGTCCGTTTGGCGGGGATTTAATGGCACATCCATAAGTTTACTGACTATCTTACTCTCCAAAACGCAACACGACAGTGACAAGCATTGACGCACCTAGTAAGCTCGATGGTAGCAACCCGTAAAATCAACCATTTGCCTTATGCAAACTGTGTTAATAAAAATATTTAATGAACTTATTTAATAAATTCATCACAATAATGCTGACTAAGAAGGCTTTTTAATTGATTCATACTATAAATACTTACTTGACTTTTTTAAAACGATGGCAGATATATCCGCTCTTACTACTCCGAGTACAATTTATATGAATTCATTACAAATCCACAGTATTTAATGTATTGATTACAAATAATCATGTACGAAGCCCTCTCCATACGAGTCGTCGCATTTGTTTGTTTATTGTATTTTGAATATAATATATAAGTACAGCACATTTAATAGAGTAAAAGAAATTATTTTAAAGACCATTCCCTATTTGTTCACCATTAAAATTTCTTGTTCGCATATAAGAATCATAAATCCATGCATAAATACGATAAAAGTGGAATGGCTTTTTTTGACGTTTTATTTGAATTGCTGAATATCGCGAATGAAATTAATGCGGGATTAATTTATTTTATTTTATTTACTTCAAATACAACAACATACTAAAAGCCCTCAAAATATGTGATGTGATACGTTTTTAATCACAAATGCACGTAAATTCGTAAATCAGAGCAAATATATACAATGATGCTTCAATAATTGAACACTATCTCTTCCAGGTAACTTCGATGCTAGCTTTAATCGCAGTTATCCTAGCAAGTGTATGGGGAGCAACGAAAGTAAAAGATGGATTAGATTTAACGGACATAGTGCCAGAAAACACCGATGAACACGAGTTCCTATCGCGACAAGAGAAATACTTCGGCTTCTACAACATGTACGCAGTGACTCAAGGCGATTTCGAATATCCTACTAATCAAAAACTACTATACGAATACCACGACCAATTCGTCAGGATACCGAATATTATAAAAAATGACAATGGTGGTCTTACAAAGTTTTGGTTAGGTTTGTTCCGAGACTGGTTATTAGATTTACAAGCTGCGTTTGATAAAGATGTTGCAAGTGGCTGCATAACACAAGAAGGTTGGTGTAAGAATGCAACGGATGAGGGAATTTTAGCATACAAACTGATGGTGCAAACAGGGCATGTCGATAATCCTATAGATAAATCCCTTGTAACTGCCGGTCATAGATTAGTTGATAAAGAAGGGATAATAAATCCAAAAGCATTCTATAATTACTTATCAGCTTGGGCGACTAATGATGCTTTGGCATATGGTGCGGCGCAAGGAAACTTGAAACCTCAACCACAAAGATGGACACATTCGCCGGAAGATGTTAATTTAGAGATAAAAAAGTCCTCGCCGTTGATTTATACACAACTGCCATTTTATTTATCAGGCTTAAGTGACACAGACAGTATTAAAAATCTTATAATGTCAGTGCGTGAGCTGTGTTTGAAGTATGAGGCTAAGGGGTTACCGAATTTTCCCTCAGGAATACCGTTTTTATTTTGGGAGCAATACTTGTATTTGAGAACATGGCTGCTGCTGGCACTGGCTTGTGCATTGGCTGCCATATTTGTTGTAAGTACCCCTTAAATTATGTTTTTTGATGTAGTGAGTGATTCCGTGAATTACGACGGAAATGTGTAACAAATAGTTGGGATAGCATGTGCCGTTACAATATATCAATAAGCACGTGCTTTTTGAATCCACCAATGATTGTTGATGATATGAGTAGAGATGGTCATCAGATTATACCAACTTAATCACTTAGATGTTAGCTATTGCACATCATATTATGCGACTGATGTAAGGCTAGCGTATTTTTTATCAAGTTTGTTTAAAATTGCATTTTTCCACTCTATGTTTCACTTATAGAAATTAAAGTTATAATAAAAATGTAACAAATCAAATTTAAAATATTGTATTTAATTGAAATGAGATGAAATTTACTCAATGCAAATAGTTCTTTAGATGAGAAGTAACCATCGCCAATAGACACTAAAGATTTAATGGTGCGGTGCTATCCGTGTGTCGGATATATGTAATAGCACATACATAATTTTATCGGCTACCTTACCCTCCAAACTGAAACGTAAGGCGGTGATACTAAAACTGAAACCTTACCACTTAGTTAGTAGTAATAATGTTAAATAGACGTATTAAGCCTTTTTTCGCCTTTTACAAGAAGCCTAGTAGTAAGGCTGTTCGTCAGTCAAGGTGATCTGTTTATCAAAGAAGTACTCGAATTAATGCTAGGCGCCAATCGTTTCTTACTTGAGACTATTTTTGCTCTTTTTTGACCCCCTTCCTCTATATAAGAAACAACAAGAACATCCGACCCTTTCCTCCTGTATAATAGTTATTACATAAGAATTTAAAGTAAAAATCTAATAGACGTTTGGTTTATTTTAACGTTTATTTCTAATATTTAGTTACAATTTTTAGGAATGTTTATTTATATTTAGAGGGGATTTAGATACTTTAATCGAGCCTACCTCGGCACTCGCGCGATTGCCCGCGCTTTTTCAAAGCTTTAACTTTGTTCATTTTTGTGACCTTAAGACTCCCTCCCACACCCTTGTACACAGTCGACCCCAATAATCTAACGTAATGAATAACCCCCCCCCAAATAGTTTAACGTAATGAATAACTCCTTATAAGTGGGTTTAATATATTGTTGTATATCAGGCGGTGATGGTAGTGGTGCTGAACGCGTGGGCGGCGCTGTTGGTGGTGCTGGCGCTGGGCACGCTGGTGCTGCAGCTGGTGGGCGCGATGGCGCTGCTGGGCGTCAAGCTGTCCGCCATGCCGGCCGTGCTGCTCGTGCTGGCGCTCGGCCGCGGCGTGCACTTCACCGTGCATCTCTGCTTGGTATGACATCTTGCACATTTAAACACATTTTAAGGTTCGGAAGACAACTAGGAAATCCCTATAGTTTCGATACGTCAGTCCGTTCGTCCGACTGCAGCTTAGCTCAGGGATATTTAGTACTAGAAAACTATAATTTGGCATGAATATACACAGTCACACCGAAAAAATGGTAAAATAGGAGGCTAATTTTGCAATATAAAAACAAAGTGAGAATTTTACAGTAGTCTGTCGTAACGTGATATTTTGTATTCTATTAGAAATAAAAACTGCATAAAGATTTTTTGGATTCGATTATTTTGTTATAAGTAAAATGTTTCCGACCTCCTACGATGTTAAGATTTCTGGCTTATATTAGACACGTTTGGCTAATTCTTAAGCTAATCAAATAGTTTAAAATTTATAACGTTTAATGGAAGCAAATGATATGTCTTATTTTATATATAGTTTTATATCATAAGATAGCAAACAAGCAGATGGGTCTCATCATCTGTTTCTTTGCTGGTCATGGCCTATAAACACCAAAGATGTTAATGGTGAGTTGTTATCTTGTGGCAATGTCTAATGCCACATGCATAAGTTTACCGGCTTATCCTCCAAACCGGAACATGACAGTGACTAGCACTGACGCTATTGCGGCAGGAATATGTAAGGTGGTGGTACCAGAACCGGGTGAGACAATGCAGAACTCTATTACCTAGTAGCTACGTTGGTAGCGATTCGTATAGCTAATCGATCGCTTTTTACGTGCCTGGCTGAACGGCAGTTGGCCTATTCATGAATGGAGCGCCGGAGCAACACGCGTAGCTACAAGGGAGGTGGTGCGATCCCGCAGGCGTTCGTGACGGCGATCGGGTGCAGTCGGCGGCGCGCGGCGGTGGCGGTGCGCGCGGTGGCGGCGCCCGTGCTGCACGGCGCGCTGGCGGCCGCGCTCGCCGTCGCCATGCTGGCCGCCAGCGACTTCGGCTTCGTCGCCAGGCTCTTCCTGAGGCTGCTCCTTGCGCTCGTCGTACTCGGACTTGTGGACGGGTTGCTCTTCTTCCCCATCGTCTTGTCTATATTTGGACCTGCTGCTGAGGTTAGTTTTTTTTTATACCAAACGACTACGTGAATCTGTTTATAGCAAGAGGTGACCGCTGTCTGTAGACGCAACCGCTGTCTGTAGAACAGTCCAAAAAAAAAATCGGTCAAACGGTTAACTCTGCAGACCAACCTGGAATCTTTCCAATAAGTTGAGGTATTAAGCCATAAGCTTAATACCTCAGCTAAAAGTAATCAAAATATACCTAAATACACAAACATACTCACCGTGAAAATGGTTAGAACAGCTTCCTAGAATCCCATACTCCGAGTGGTGATGAAAACTCGATTTTAATAAAATACTACGTAATTTTTAAATTTTCACTTTTCTTAACGCGAAATCAGAAATAATGAAATCAATTGATATACAAAATGTGGCATAACAACCTTTTTTTATATCATATAGCAAACAAGCAAATGAGTCTCCTGACGGAAAGAGTCAACCATCGCCTATAGACACCAAAAATGTTAATGGTGTGTTGCTATCTTGTGGCTAAGTCTAATGCCACATGCATAAGTTTACCGGATACCGTACCATCCAAACCGGAATACGACAGTAAAAAGCACTGACGCTATTGCGGCAGAAATAGGTAAGACGATGGATGCAGAACTCTACCACTAGTAGTCACGGTAGCAGTGACTCCAATCGGTCGCCATTAAGGATTATTAAGGTAGTTGGTCTATTTTTCAAAAGACCCCGGAACCAACATGGGGGCGATTATCTCTTACACGCTGTCACAATTACCTCTTGCCATCTAAGGAGCCATCGGTTTGTTTGCATTTTCTTATCATTCGGCTAAATGAAGTCTTTAACGGCTCTGATAATGAACTCCTGAGTTTATTCTCCAGGTTAGGCAAAAATGTTATCTAGGGTTTTTCAAGATTAATCGCGAAAATCCAAAATCCCTGATGATGCTTATGTAAGCGAAACCGGTTGGTAATAAGTGATAATAGCTTTATTGTGAAACAGTACAAGTGTATAAGTGATAAAATATTACATCCAAATTCTTAGTACCAGTTCGGAGACTGGTGGTTGTTGTATTACCATTTTCGTGCCTCGAATGAGCACGTAAAAGTGTCAGTCCCGATTATTGCTAGAATAGTCGATAATCGTTAACATGTCGGTAAAATGCGGTGATGAAGATCACCACTTGCCAATCGACAAACCGGAGATCGTGAACTGGAAAGTCTACATAACTTCAATTTACTCCGCCAATAATACATTTGTCGTTGTTACTACATTTGTCGTTGTTGTATAAGTTTTGTAATAGTTATTGAAAAGGGCAACTACAAGATTCTCGTCAATATCTTCTTTGTAAAGCCAGCCTCCTGAACCGGTGATAAATTTATTACATCCTCGCTACACAAATAGCAACGCATCATTAACTTCCATGGTGTATGAATTTAAAACTGTCTTGGTTCGAATCCCAATTCATTCTTTGTGTTTAGTTTTCATTACAAAATATAACTTGCCCGACACTAGGGATTTGCCCCATTTCTTGATAGGATAAAAAAAGATGTCGCATCATTAGATTTGACACCGTTGGCTAACTGGGGGTATGTTGCATCTCTTTCTTGCTTTTTGGGAATATAAGCGACGACAGTATTTATTGCCGTGTTATTTAATTTCAGACCAAAAAATATAAAGACAGAGCGCCTCCAACATTTTATTGAAGCACCATAGTTAATTTGAACCGTGTAAATAAATACAACGCTTACGCACACACTTACACTCCAAACCAAGTTGACCCATGTCTGTGCACATGTAGGCGTTATAAAGTAAACGCAGACACGTATCAAATATCAAGGAGTCACTATGTATCTG
This sequence comes from Apodemia mormo, assembly GCA_036924255.1. NCBI lineage: Eukaryota > Metazoa > Arthropoda > Insecta > Lepidoptera > Riodinidae > Apodemia > Apodemia mormo. The sequence continues at coordinate 36,555,360 of JAUPFN010000002.1, forward strand.
GCAGTGCTTCATCTATATTTTCCTTTAAGTATTTAATACATTTAATTTTACAGGTGAGGCCGTTGGAACATCCCGAACGCTTATCAACGCCTTCCCCAAGCAGCTCGCCAATCCATTCCCGCAAATCCACCTCCAGCATGGGAGACAGTGACAAGCCTCGGAAGAGTAAGCTGACCAAGCGGACGGGTGCACCATCGCTAACCACCATCTCGGAGGAGCCGCCTAACTGCCACAGCTCGGGCCACTCTGTACACTCGTCCATGCAGTCCATAGTGGTTCAACCGGAAGTGGTGGTTGAGACCACCTACAACGGCAGTGACCCAGCTTCAGGACGATCGACGCCCACTTCGAAAACATCTCATCCTGGATCTATTACCACTAAGGTGATTATTATTTTAACACAAATAAATGGAAAATCTCATTGAAGGTTTCGAAAATATCTTGATCACAGCAGCATAACTGTCCTTCCACATATACCACGCCAGTTGTATAAATAAAACAAACAAAATAAACATATTCGTCGCATGTTTCACTTCGTAACCGAAGCATCTTCCGAAGAAACGAATAACACTATGACTTAAATAATACTTTTAAGCAATAAGAAGTAACTCTATTTGAGTGAAGTCCTATTTGGTGCTTTGGTTATGAAGTGAAACGTTCGTTTAGTGGGTATACTGTGTTCTTGCATGTGCTGCTGACGTGGTGGAAAGTTTATTGAACACAGGTGGAAATTCTTTACAAATATGTCCAGACATAGAGGTGTGAAGTATTGATTAACACATACGCTTACACACGCACACATACGCACACTCTCACAAATACAGAGACACAAACAAGAGTTTCACGAGATTATGTATTTTATTATTGTTATTTTTCCCTAGGTCACTGCTACAGCTAACATTAAAGTTGAAGTGGTAACTCCGGGAGACAGAGCACCTCGGCGATCATATCACTATTACGACCGTAACTGGAGAGACAGAGACGATGACCGCGATAGAGATAGGGATCGAGACAGAGACAGAGAAAGGGATAGAGAGCGAGATAGAGAAAGAGAGAGATCAAGAGAACGTGACAGAAGGGATCGATACCGTGATGATAGAGACCACCGTGCATCGCCACAAAATGGCCGAGATTCTGGTCATGAAAGCGACTCATCCAGGCATTAAGATTTTATTTGAAAATGAAATATTACGAAAATTCTTAGCGATTTACAATTTTGCGATTAAAAGAAACTATTTGTTTTGAGTAAAAAGCGATTTGTTTTGAAGCTGTAATGTTACAAATATCGCTCGGATAGTTTTAAGGTGTAGCAAGACTTTATACATTTATTTCAAGTCTGGTGCTAATATTTTTGGGTATATTTGTATAATGTCTATTAAGACATTTATTAATAATTACAAATTGTTATTTTGAAAAAACAATTGAAAGTTTTGCTGGTCTATTGATAAGAGACCTTGATTTATAAAGACTTCGACAATCTCGGGTCGAATCCCGTCATTAACAAGAATTTTGTTAAAATATTATATTTGTTTGGAATAATATAGGCACAATGAACGGCCAGAACTGGTATTTCTTAAAACGATGAGCCTTTACCATCACAAGAAAACTGGCTTATCGTGTATAAAGTCTTTGTTAGGCTTACATTTCACTGCCTCTACTGTAAAGGACTATAGCTTGAGGATATTTTTAAATTAATCACACTTTAAGACAGTATTACAAGATATGCTATAGTAAATAAAAAACAAATAAGATACAAGTAACCATTCCATAGGAATATTCTTGTAGGTACATACGAGTGGCAAGAAAAACAATTGTTCGTAAAATAATTATGAGTTTCTAATTAGATACTGATTTAGTAAAAAATTAATAATTTTAGGAAGCGTTACGAAGTGTGTTTGTGGCATGGCAATATTTTGGAGTATGATTGACGAGTTTTACGCCATGGCTAATTCATTACTGACACAGGCTTTTTGATACTCATTCAGTGTAATCATGACAGACGCACATCATCGCCGCCACAGGATGTTGCGTTTAACTTGTCTGCGTTTAACTTGTCTTGACTAAAGAGTCAAATATGATATATTTAAGGCCACAGGCTCTTTGCATTTTACGTAAGAGTATTTTATTTTAATTGCTACAAGTTTGTCGCTGTGTAAAAAGAAATATAGAAAAAAAAACTGTTTGTAAAATATATTTTGGTTCTTGTGATAAGTGTCTCATTAAACATCAGATGTGAAAAGTCTATAAGAACGTCGAAGTTAATGATTGAATAATCAGTTTGTTCATGTTAGTGCATTAATAACGAATGTGTGCTAATATGACAAAAATAGCAAGAAAATATGGCAAATTTTACCAGAATCAATATACATTTTACAAACTAAAAGAGACGAATTTTGAATATGAGTAACTAATTTGCTCAATTATTTGAGCTTTTCCCACCACTAAGGTTCCTATTACAAAGACAGTCTTGACTCGTCCGTAAATATATTTTTATTGCAATTTTATGTCAAAATGACTATTTATCATTTTATTTATTTATGTCACCACAAAGTCTTTGACATTCAGATTTATTGTACAAATTATCATTTAGGTTGTATATTAGATAAGGCAGCTATTTATGAGATTACTTAGATTCTATATATCTGTATTGTGATCTAAATACACGGTCACGTTATAAAGAAGACTGCATTTATCGAATGATTATAAGTATCTAATATTATTGCATTAAGTTCACGTAAAGACAAAACTATCTTCGACGATGTTTACATATTTTGATAATAACATTTTATATAAAAATTAATAAGTGAATTTAGTTTCCACAATATTTTTCATTTTCCTTTTCTTATGTTACTCTGAGTACTTCATTTTTCTGCTCATAGCAGTTGTATGTAAAGACAAATTTAATCAAAAATGCTACTTGCCAAAGTTAATGAGCCTATGTGAAAAGATAATATTGTTTGTAACAAATTACATCAATTTATGTAAAGAAGTTGATGTTGTGGATGATATTCTGTTCGAAATGATAAGCTGGCAAGTAATAGTTCCATTATTTTTAATAATAATTCCAATTATTTTTACAGATTTTCAAATCTCATGTAAAAACGAAATTATTATATACTAGCTGACCCGGCAAACGTTGTTCTGCCTTTTTAACTACTCTCATTTTTAAATCTTCCCTGGACTTCACCAATTAATTCAAAACCAAAATTAGCCAAATCGGTCCAGCCGTTCTCGAGTTTTAGCAAGACTAACGAACAGCAATCGAATTATATATATATATATATATATATATATATATATATATATATATATATATATATATATATATATATATAGAAGATTGCAATTCCTGCCGCAATAGTGTCAGTGCTTGTGCTGTCGTGTTCCGGTTTGGAGGGTAAGGTTTGCCGGTAAACTTATGCATGTGGCTTTAGACCTCGCCACAAGATAGCAACGCACCATTAACATCTTTGGTGTCTCTTCCATCAGGAGAGATCCCATCTGCTTGTTCGCTATCTATATATAAAAAAATATTAATTATGAAATTTCTAAACGTACCTGTTTACTTACTTTAAAAATTTTAACAACTTTTGCTTATCTTGTGTTAACCAAAGTAAGATAGTTTTGTCTTGTGCGTCCTGATCTGAAATTGATCTGTTTAGTTCTGAGTAAAAACATTATTGACCTCAGTAGATTGAACTAGGGACTAGTGTTGTGACATGTTGTGCAAAGTACTTATTAGTTTATATTAATTTATGGTAAAATATCTTAGTGTATTATGTAAATATAGTATGTATGTGAAGTTTAAGTTAACGCACAAGTAGTTTTAAAACTTGGCACTTCTTAAAAAAACTGTTGATGAACGCAAATTATATTAAAATTCTTTATTGTTGAGAGTGTGTGTGCGCCCCATGTTTTTCATGTTTTTTTTCTGACTTACTGGCGATAAACCGCAAAGAACTGTTTTTTGTAATAACGTTTTTTTAATGTTATGTCTAAGTACGTTGTACCATACAGTCTTAGTACGAAAATAAACTTAAAACGCCATTACTAAATGAAAGTATATTGCTTTCTTAGTAATATATTTTAATAAAATCTTTTTTTACATCTATAACATGTATTATTTATTTATATATATAGTTACATTTTTAAGTTACAATACCTAATTCAATGAAAACGCTTGTAAAATTAAAATATAATCAACTTGTAATGACAAAATTAAATATTTAATGTGTACAGAAAAAATGATTTTAATTCTTTCCTTGATATTACATAAAAGAAAAGAGTTCCGATTCTTTCCCCGATATTGCATTAAAGAAAATCAACTTGAATTCTTTTGAAAATATAGTCCCAATAATTTCAAACTAGCTGACCCGGCAAACGTTGTTTTGTCTTTTAACTATTCTTATTTTTTATCTATATTTTCTCACCTTTTAAACCTTCCCTGGACTTCAGCAATTAATTCAAAACTAAAATTAGCCAAATCGGTTCAGCAGTTCTCGAGTTTTAGCGAGACTAACGAACAGCAATTGATTTTTATATATATAGACTAGCTGACCCGGCAAACGCTGTTCTGCATTTTTAACTACTCTTATTTTTTTCTATTTTTCTCACCTTTTAAACCTTCTCTGGACTTCAAAAATTAATTCAAAACCAAAATTAGCCAAATCGGTTCACACGTTCTCGAGTTTTAGCGAGACTAACGAACAGCAATTGATTTTTATATATATAGATTAAAAGGTATTGCCTTTTAATTTTACATTTTTATACTGTTGTTTAGCAAACTAGCAAGTATCTTTCCTTATGGCATGAGATTGCCGCCGTCTTTAGACAACAATGTCAATATATTTCAAAATTGACCATTTTTGAGTTAATGATACAGTCGTGTAGAAAAAATAATGTTCCATTTAAGTTTTGTAGTAAGTGAGAGAGAAAATGTTATTTTAGTTATGCCATTATAATATTGCATCTTTCGTATAGGTGACTTGCGACAGAAATGTATTTTCTGTAAATTGATATTTGTTTGATATATATCGACATTGCCGCAAATTAGCGATATATGATAATGGTTTCTGCTATTTGTATTGTAAAGACACAAGTAAAATTTCGCCAGCTACCCTATCAGAAACTAGACGACGTCAAGCGCCGGCATACAAAGAAGACATGGTTGTGGCACTGTACTCGACCGAGACGTAACAAAAAATTTACCTTTTTAGCCCATTCTTATAAAGGGGATATTCTGGAGTGTGGAATCTGGTACATATTGTTTTAAAAATAGGTTATTCCGTGAATGTAGATCTCGGTATAAACGAAGAGAGATCGATTTATACAACTTTTAAAATAAAAAGTCTATAGACATCAAATAAATTATCGTCAAGTAAATTACCGACTGAGACAAAATCTAATCAGCTCTTTTTCTCAAAAACTGCATCCAATGCATAAATTGTATCACAATGACTTTATCTATTCGGGAGTTTCCGTTAACGAAGAATTTTGAAAAAAGTGTTTATTCGACATAACTTCGAGATTTTTTTAACCATTTCCCGACCTTCGACAATATTTTAATACTAAAAAAGGTAAAGTGCGTGTCAGACCACGCGCAATGTAGCGTTCTGAAGTTGCCCATCACGATAATATGGACAAGAAGACAGCTTTTATTGTTTCGTACTACGAACATTTAACCTATTAAACGAATAACGTGAATGACGGATATAATATGACGCGCACTTCACTGTCTATAAAAACTTCTCCATAAAGATGAGCCATTGTGAATGACATTATTCGAATAATTCGATTATAGAAGTCATTCAAATTATTCGAATTCATTCGAATTTCATTACTACTACACATATTCGTATATCCGTAAGCTCACTTAAAAGTAAGTTCTATGCACTGAGAAAAAATGAATAGTTCCGTGTGGTAGTAGAATAATCGACCTTGACGAAAGTTGCTAGTCTCTATTCAAATATTTGTAGCTTTTATGCGCCTTTATAAAAATATTTTGATCGTAAAATCTGACTTAACTTTTTTGTTCTATCAACTAAAATTTAAAAGTATTTTTTAAATCATGAGAAAAACGGTCAATTATGATTGGCAAACCGTAGCGATTCGCAAATCAGTAACTATTAATTTATTACTACGAATATCAATTAAAATTAGACTTTATTGTACAGACCAATTTTGTATATGAAAACAAACGAATGAACTAGCGGTTTTGTTCGGATTTGAAAACTAGCGATCGAATAATATTCGAATATCAATATTAGGTCATATAGTATCAAACCATTCGATTATTGGAAGCAGTAACATACGCCCATCTTTACTTCTCCAAGTGGTAAGTACATTTAATTTAATTAAGTACAAAGTGGAACAGTATTATGTCTGTAGTAGTATGTCTGTGTATGTTTACTATTTGTGTTTTTGTATATGTGTTTACTGTTTGTGTATATGTGTTGTGTTTATTACTACGAATATCAATTAAAATTAGACTTTATTGTACAGACCAATTTTGTGTATGAAAACAAATGAATGAACTAGCGGTTTTGTTCGGATTTGAAAACTAGCGATCGAATAATATTCGAATATCAATATTAGGTCATATAGTATCAAACCATTCAATTATTGGAAGCAGTAACATACGCCCATCTTTACTTCTCCAAGTGGTAAGTAAATTTAATTTAATTAAGTACAAAGTGGAACAGTATTATGTCTGTAGTAGTATGTCTGTGTATGTAAGTGTGTGTGTGTGTATGTGTATGTAAACATCGCATAACTTTTGAACGGCTGGACCGATTGAGACGCAGTTGTTGCATTCGATTAGATTCCGCTCAACTTAGACTTCTTGAAAATTTCAACCAAGATTTTGAGAAAGTTTGAAAACCCCCAAAAAAATTTTGGCGATTTCGAAAATCGAAACAAATTTTTATAAAACGCTCTTTAACTACTTGCGTTTTTTAGATTTGCAAATTAATCGGTTAACAAGCCGTAGTAAGTGTAACTTTTCCAACCTTCATAGAAGTGGATGCGACACGGATATTAATACAATCAAGTCTCACTTGTTGAGAGCCATCAAGAACTTTACTGTCTTCCAATATCCTAGTCATGACTAGATTATTTTTAGGGAACCGAACACAATATATAGGTAGCTCGACATTGATATTTGCAGAAGCTTGACAATGTCTTGCAGGGCGGGAGTTAACACATGCGGAGATGTAATGCGTAGGTACATACGTATGATAAACTATTTATTATAGCTTTTATGTATCAATAGGGGTGTCTATTGTCATGGGAACTCGAGAAATTTCGGATCAGTGGTATAAGCAGTTACTGATTTTACCCTGATCTTCGAAAATCGATTTTTCACCAGATCTTCATGTTTTGATGTAATAGGAACCGTTTTCGACGATTTTTACGATGAATTCAATGATATATGTATGTATGTATGTGTGTGTGTGTAAGTAAAAATCTCATAGTTTTTGAACGGTTTGACCGACCGAAACACGATTGATTTCATTTCAGTTTCCGCCAAACTAAGACTTCCTAAGAATCTAGATCGATTCCACCCTTTTTGAAAAACCTTAAAAACAATTCGGTGAAAATTCTTTTTTTTAATAATTTACAGCTAATGTAGCGATTTACAGTACAAAAACTAGTCAGCCCTTTTCCTAGAAAAACTGAATCTGTTGCTGCAAATTGCATTAAAAGCGGTTTTTCTATTCGGGAGTTATCGTTGACAAAAAATTTGATAGGTGTTTCTTTGACATGATTTCAAGATTTTTCAACTATCAACTAGCAGTATATTTTTGCAGCATAGCATTGGTTTCCGCCTAACAATGCGTAAGATATACGAGTAGATTAACAGCAGATTAGATAAGCAGTCGCGATGGCAGCCATATTAATAAGTTTGTTTGTCGTTAATAAGTTTTTTATATTATAAGATAGCAAACAAGCAGATGGGTCTCCTGATGGAAAGCGTCGCTCATAGACATCAAAGGTGTTAATGGTGCGTTGTTATCTTGTGGCGAGGTCTTGCCACATACATAAGTTTACCGGATACCTTACCCTCGAAACCGGAATACTACAGTGACAAGCACTGACGCTATTGCGGCAGAAATAGGTAAGGCGCTGGTACCAGACCCGGGCGAGACAATGTAGCCACGATGTTAGTGACTCGTGTAGGCAATCGGTCGCTTTTACGACCTGCTTGGCAGAACGGCAGTTGGCCTATTCTTCAAAGGAGTCCAGGACCAATACGGGGAAAAAAGTTTATGATCTTCCAAGTAATTAAGGAGCTTTTTATTAATAATGCACTTCATCACTTTCGAGAGCAAAGAGGTTGCAATGGGCCTGTAGTTAGCCGGTTCAGATTTGTCGCCATTCTTGGGAATCGAATTGTGTCTTCTATGTAAAAAAGTTCATTAATCCTAGGTATTTTCTGATTTTAGACGCGTATCCTAAGACTTGCCGCTGGATTTGGCGACAGGCACAAGACCTTATTTTTTAGCCTCGTGCTACTAGTGTTTGGGATGACACGTAGAAAAATTAATTACTCTAAATGATGTACAGTAGCGGTATGAATAGGTTAATCAGTTTTCAAATTGATTCATATAACAAACTGCGAGCACATATGATCTTTTGAAAATTTGTCACATAATAGATTGTTGCATAGAAAATTATGCTTAACTATTCTATAACATGGTTCAGACTTGCTTGCATCACTATTTCCTTATTTTTATCTTGTGTAAATGATTATTATCTAAAGAGATGCTAATGATTTTATTGATTTGATCTGCCATTAATCTATACATATAATAAAATCGTAGGAAAGTCAAAACTGTACATTGAATATTTTTTTTTTAAATACTTGGGGCGTGATCTACAATCGATATCAAAGCCAAAAATATAGTTTTTAGAATTTTTGTCTATTTGTCTGTTTATCTGTTTGTATGTATGTCCGGGGTAAACTCAAAAAGTACTGCATGGATTTACTTCAAATTTTGCATGAATATTACTAACAGGTCGGTTCAACATATAGGCTACATATTATCACGCTATCTAGCGGCCACGTGCTGTGCGGAGTAAACGAAGTCCGCGCGGACGAAGTCGCTGGCAACAGCTAGTATTTATGATAAAACTATTGTCATGGTTAAAGTCACCGTTGTTATTTCTAGATTTCTAGCTAGTGTTATTCAATATTTTATTGCAAAATATATTTGCCATAAATATAATATCCTTTATTTTCGTAATGTCATTAAGGCGATTACATTAGAGTGCTTTCTATGCATTTTTGTGGTACATTTTACTGAAAAAGTATCGCACTTTTAGGTTTGAGCTTTGACGTGGTGGTTTAAATTCATCTCTAGATATGTTATCTACCATTAAATGCTATTTCATAAATATTAAAAAAATAGAAGATATATTTTGTATTACAATTTTATTACTGCTAACGCCATTTATTATAAAACTAACGAGTTAAAATTAACAAAGCTACACTAGGTGACGATCTGTGCCCTTTAGTGGTACATTTTACTGAAAAAATATCGCACTTTTAGGTTTAAGCTTTGGCGTGGTAGTTTTGTTTCATTTAATTCATTTTTATCCACTCCATTTTAATACAATATTAATCTATTAAAACACTTGTACTTTTTAACTTCCCACTACGTATGTAGATAGGGGGGTTACTAATTTTGCTCCGATTTTCAAAAATGGAGTTTTCACCATATGTCCACGTTTTGTGGTCTTAGGAACAATTTTCGACTATTTTCGCGATGACGCCAGTATGTCTGTATGTGTGTGTGTGTGTGTGTGTGTGCGTTTATTGTGTGTGTGTGTGTGTGTGTCAACAACTCATAAGTTTTGAACGCCTGGAACGATCGAAACGCGGTTGATGGCATTCGATTGGATTTCGCTCAACTTATACTTCCTGAAAATTTGAACCAAATGGGCCTAAGAGATTTTGAGAAATTTTGAAAAAACCCAAAAAAAATTGTGGCGAAACAGAATTTTTTTAAATAACTTCCAGATTGTAAATGTACCGATTGAATACAAAAACTAATCAGCTCTAGTTCTCAAAAAATTAGGTCTAATGCATAAATCGCCTCAAAATCAGTTTATTCGTTTGGAAGTAATCTATCCATGACGAAAATTTTTGAAAAAAACGGTTTTTTGACATTGCTTCGAAATTTTTAAACCTACCGATTTTTTAGCTAGAGCAATTGAGTTGAATGCCATTTGAAAGATCAAAATCGATCTTCGTTTCCAAAATATACAGCTTTTCAAAAATCAATATACTGCAATTTTTATCAAAATAGATGTTTATACTGAAAAAACCTATGCTTATAGTTTTTACTATTTTGAGCTTAAAATTCGTTAATTTAGCGAGAAGTTTCAGGAATGGCTTGCAAGGTCAACCATTTACAAATTACAGAAAGTGATAGGTGACCAGTCTATCACCAACTGGGTACTTTTCCAATCCCGGGCAACGTTGTTTTTATCAGCAAACTAAAAAAACACATTTTTGATTTCTGTGACTCGGGAATCGAACCCCGAGAGTTTGTCTGAGGGAAAAATTCGAAAAACTTATTCGCTGAGTTTCTACCGCCAATTCTTCGTGCCTGCGGTAAATCCAATATTAATTCAAAAATTTTTGAAGGGTAATTAAATTAAATTTTCTTTATAAGATCAACTTTTATTTTTAAAACTCATTTTTCCTAAAAAAACTCTTTTACAAGAAAGTTACCATAAATAAAAATTGATTTCTATCAATATTAAACTTAAAGAGCGAAGTGGTGGCACGAGATAGATCTTAAGTTGCTACATATTATAGGTAGGTACTATATTATAGGTTTTTTTTTTTTATGTCATAAGATAGCAAACAAGCAGATGGGTCTCCTGATAGAAAGAGTCAACCATCGCCTATAGACACCAAAGATGTTAATGGTGCGTTGCTATCTTGTGGCGAGGTATAATGCCACGTGCATAAGTTTACCGGCTACCTTACCCTCCAAACCGGAACACGACAGCAACAAGCACTGACGCTATTGCGGCAGGAATAGGTAAGGCGGTGGTACCAGACCCGGGCGAGACAATGCAGAACTCTACCACCTAGTAGCCACGATGGTAGTGACTCGATAGCCAATCGGTCGCCTTTTACGACCTGCCTGGCAGAACGGCAGTTGGCCTATTCTACAAAGGAGGCCGGGACCAACACGGCGAATTTTAGTGTAAAATATGTAGATAACGTTTATAATTGTTCTGTGCAGATAACAGTGATAGATAACAATGATAATTATAAAAATCGTGTTTTTAATAAATCAAGAAAATTTTAAAGAATTTTTCTGATACATAAGTACTAAAAAAATTTATCTTAGAGACATTTTATTTTTTATTTTAGTTTTATTTTTCTGCGCCTCCCTAGATACAAAGCTTGACGACGCCTTTGATGCGAATATAATAAATAAAGTCCATGATACATTAAAAGATGTTAAAGTCCATGATACATTAAAAGATGTAATTCGCATAAAAATACTTTCCTAAGAATATTACTGGGTAATATAACTTAGCGAGCCCTTACAAAGCTCTGTTTTTTGCTAGTATATTTACATCCATTCTTTCGATGATTAATTTCATTCGTTTAGTTCGTTTATTTCGTTCACACATTCATACATTAATTCATTAGTCCATGTGATCATTGGTTCATTAATTTATTTTATTTAGTCATTTACTTACTTATTTATTTAATTATGATTTATTCGATTATTTAATTAGTTTGTCTCTTTATCAATGTATTTTATTAAAGCTTTATTTTTTAAAGAGATGTCAAGAGTCTTCGAAATCGGCGTGTTTGTATATAGAGAGTTATGAATGTGCAGAGAGCAAGGTAAGTCTGTCTGGACCCTGACATATGGCACTCAATTCTCTCTGCCTATCCTGAAAAGGATTTCATATTAAGATATGTTTGTATGTATGTATTTTATAAAATGACACAAACAAAAAGGATATAATTAACAAGTTGATCTAAAGAAATTTAGAGACCCTGTAACTTCCTGCTAAATAAAAGTATTTTAAGCTCAAAAGAGTAAAACTAGGTATAAACATAGATTTTTTAATTCAAACATCTATTTCGTTAAAAATGTCAGTATATTAAAATTCTGTTTAATTTAAAAAAATTCTGTTTCGCCACAATTTTTTTTTGGGTTTTTTCAAAATTTCCCAAAATCTCTTGAGCCCATTTGGTTCAAATTTTCAGGAAGTATAAGTTGAGCGGAATCCAATCGAATGCCATCAACCGCGTTTCGATCGATCCAGGCGTTCAAAACTTATGAGTTGTTGACACACACACACAAAAACACACACACACACACACACACACACACACACACACACACACACACACACATACAGACATACTAGCGTCATCGCGAAAATAGTCGAAAATTGTTTCTAAGACCACAAAACGTGGACATATGGTGAAAACTCCATTTTTGAAAATCGGAGCAAAATCAGTAACCTCCCTATCTACATACGTAGTGGAAAGTTAAAAAGTACAAGTGTTTTAATAGATTAATATTGTATTAAAATGGAGTGGATGAAAATGAATTAAATGAAATAAAACTACCACGCCAAAGCTTAAACCTAAAAGTGCGATTTTTTCAGTAAAATGTACCACTAAAGGGCACAGATCGTCGCCTAGTGTAGCTTTGTTGATTTTAACTCGTTAGTTTTATAATAATGGTGTTAGCAGTAATAAAATTCTAATACAAAACATATCTTCTATTTTTTTAATATTTATGAAATAGCATTTAATGGTAGATAACATATCTAGACATGAATTTAAACCACCACGTCAAAGCTCAAACCTAAAAGTGCGATACTTTTTCAGTAAAATGTACCACAAAAGTGCATAGAAAGCCCCCTAGTGTAGGGCTCGCTTCGCTCGCCCTAATAATGTCCTTTATTTTAGTGATGGTGTGTGGTCATACTGTCTCAGTTTAGTAATTACTTCGTTCAACATTGAACAAAAGTTATAAATGTAATATACGGTGTCAGAAACTCTACGCCGCTTTCCTCTTTCCTAGTTATGCCACGTTAAATTATTTATCTGGTCTTACTAAATTAATTCATTCTTTTTAGCAGATAAATCTTTTTAATCCTGCTCATTAAGTAGCACTTCTTTTGTCACATTCATTTATTGGTAACATTATGCTAGATTGAAATTGATAGAATGAAAACATGTATTACTAAATTTTAATATTCAGTTTCACTTGCCATAGTTATAAAATTCGATTTTTGGATGTCCTCTTAAAACCTTTATATCTCGGCAACCCTTTAACTGATGTAGTTCATATTTAAACTTAAAAATTATTTGACCTCATGTAGTAGGGGAGTCCAAGATGCTAAATTGGGATTTACTCGAGCGTAGTGGATTTTGTAAATTAGATTAGATTTTTCATTTCATTGGTGGAAAAAAACTTACAGACAAAAACAAACTAAAAAAACATACGAGCTAAAATTTAGAAAATCTGTCGTTTTGAGACTAGCGTGAGGGAGTAGGAGGGTCACAAAGTTGCAAAGAAAATGTTGTCTCGAGCGCATCTGAATTTTCTTTTATTTTGAAGTATATAATAAAAAAAATATAATCTGATAATTTTTACAAGCCGAAGTTATTGGAATTTTTATTTTTTACTGCTTTAAGTATGCACCTTTTTTAATATGTTCGGCTTTATATAAAGGGCTCATATTTGGTGGAGAGCCACAACAATATGCGAGGTGTCCCCCCTATATTTATCTGACGCGCTCGAGTAATTTTTTTTTATATTATAAGATAGCAAACAAGCAGATGGGTCTCCTGATATAAAGAGTCAACCATCGCCTATAGACACCAAAGATGTTAATGGTGCGTTGCTATCTTGTGGTGAGGTCTAATGCCACATGCATAAGTTTACCGGCTAGCTTACCCTCCAAACCGGAACACGACAGCGACAAGCACTGACGCTATTGCGGCAGTAATAGGTAAGGCGGTGGTACCAAACCCGGGCGAGACAATGCAGAACTCTACCACCTAGTAGCCACGATGGTAGTGACTCGATAGCCAATCAGTCGCCTTTTACGACCTGCCTGGAAAACGGCAGTTGGCCTATTCTTTAAAGGAAGCCGGGATCAACACGGCGAAAAAAATCTCCCTTAGTCTTCCCGAATAATATGAGTTATCGAGTTATTGAGTTATTGTCGAACAAATAAATAAACGCCGGATTGTCCTAGTAGACTCGGAGAACTTCACTCGATCGTTTAATTAATACTCTGTCTTGTTTTTTAATCATAAGTCATAAGGAGAGAGAAAACTCAAAACAAACTCAAAATTATGAGTGCCTAGTAAAGATTATCTGTAATTGCTCTATTGAAATGCAGGAGTTTGCGGCGCGAAGGAGATTCTAAGTCAGTTTTATAATAGGGGTGGATACAAATTTGGCGGCAATACCGCCTGCGACATTCCTGAGAAAGTGGAAGCGCGGGAATCAATAAAGGATTTCCTGTTGGCTTGCCCACGCATGTGCGTGGCAACGACCATGAATCCTTCACCATGGTTTCTTCCTTATTTTAATATTAATCCAAAATTAAGCATTAATTCAATCCCGTTTGAATAAATTGCAGCGTTAAAGTACAAGTTAAAATTAATTAAGTGTAATTTATTAGATTGTGGTTTAATAGCTATGAAGAGTAATGATAACTTTAGTGACATTCGCGTCTATGCATGATCAAATAAATCTCAATAATAAGGTTGCGTTATTGGGCGTATGATCCGCGCGCAGCGTCACTGCGGCGGCTGGGCGGGATACGCCGCGCCGTGGTTCCCGCGCGACACTCTCACCCCGCGACCCGTCGTGAACGTCCGGACGACACCTTACCCGATGACTCAACCCTGCTAACAGTGTAGTGCCGTGGTGCTATTGTAGGCCAGTTGGTGGTGTGGTGTTACTCTTGTCATGTGGCCTGTGCAATGCCGATAATTAGCATGTCTCGACGCCCGCTTTTGCTCCTCGCTCTCCTGGCAGCAGCGCTTGCTAACCAGCTCGAGGATATCCCGCATAATGAGTAAGTTTTAACTTTTATATCAATAAACTATAGAAATATATCTTATATTTTGGAGTTATTATAAAAGGACTATATTAAAAATCCTCAGAACAGAGCAAATTCAATAAACGTATCACTATTATATAATGATATCTGGATCAGTAGATAGACTTCAGTTTTTTATTTAAAATTTATATCTTACATATTTTAAAATATTAGTATTAAGTATTACAATTATGTTTTTGTGGCAAATATCCAGTCGTGTCTTTGAATAACCTAAACAGTGGCTACGTATAACATTTGCAATTTATATTTAGGTTATAAACCTTAGTTTTAAGTAGGTACATAAGATTCAAATTTAAAATATACGTGAGCATCTTTTGCTTTAAAATTATTTTATAATTTTTAAATTTTGATAATTTATAGAAAGTTAAACAAAGAAATATATTTTTAGTTTTTACATAGCTAGCTAGGTTTGCGTAAACTCGTAATACGTACGCTCATTGGCATTTGGCAGCTACGATAATTGTCGTATTTGCTAGGCTAGATATTTTTCAAAATTATGGTTCGGCTTTAAAATTTTTTATATAGGTGACCTATGTCAGATTGGAAAGTCAATCGCAATCAACTAATTGGCCATTACTGGCGTGCACTCTCCAGGATTTATATTTAGCCCGTGTTATATTTATAGAGCGCCTCTTTAGTTTTAGTAATCTGATGATACGAAAATACCTAAACTTGGGTTGACCGCCTGATTGACGTAGTAATTGCTAATTGGGATATAACAATGGTCTGTTCACTCAGGTCATGAGATAATTTATACTTTTCATAGTTGACTAGTTGACCCACGAAGCTTCGGTCGCGAGTAGAACAATATGTCATAAATATAATCTTTGATCCTCTTTCACGCGATGAATTACGTTTCTCGATGAATTCGGCGAATTGGGTTTTCGATAATTTGTATTTTTGGTGAATTGTTCTCGTCAAATTGTTTTCAATTAATTGGTCTCGATAAATTTTTCGCCAATTACTCCTACCGCAGTAATGTCAGGGATTGTCACTGTCGTGTTGCAGTTTGGAGGGAAGATAGCCGGTATGTTAAATATTAATTTTAGTTTCTGAGCAGTTTCATGGTCGGATAAACCAAAGTGATTAGTTTAAGACTGAATATCACTAAAATTGCTAGCTAGCTAGATGTCATTCATCTAAATATGCATACTTCCTACTGGGTTTTTGTAATGTGCCGATTAATATTATTACTACAAAGAACGCTTAGTAAATTTATATCTGTATCTTGTATCAGGTCTATATTCCAATCCTTACTCACAATATTTTTTCTTGTACTTTTTGATTAAATCCTATAATTACAATTTCAATTAATTAAGGAATATTTCAACATTTAAATTAAGTTTGCTATATATTATGAGGTTATAACTTATTAATTCAACAGCCCATGATTCAAAAATAAATGGTGGATTTTTTAATTTAAGAGTTTTAATTGAAGAGTTTTAAAATGAAGACAATATATACAAATCAATAAATTTTGTTCGTATGATATCATACTATTCACAATTAGGACGAAACTTTATCAACTTATATCGTTGCACTTACAATAATACTTACTAGTACCACATTTTCACACAACACAAACTAATATAACAGAAATTTAAATTTTTAATTTACAAATTGTTTATTAATAGTTTTTAATATCTTTTTAACAAAAAATTAAACTGACGAAAAAAAAAAGAAATTATGCGTAGTCATCTCTGTTATCATACACTTTTTTATTATATAGGTCAATTCTAATAAAATAATAAAAAATAATTATCAAAATCGGATTAGCCTGTAAAAATTAGTGCGTGGTCATACATTAAAATCAGTGAGTGAACAAAAATCATCACTTATTTAGATACCCTTATGATTGGAATTTAAAAGTAATTTAATAAAACCACTCTTAGCGTGTACCTATTCCAATATAAAAAGAATTATCAAAATAGGACTACTCTGTAAAAAGTTATGCGTGCTCTAAAATAATTTAATTCTCAATTCAACGCGTATAAAAAATTTACGCGTTGAATTGAGAACCTGCTCAGCTTTTTTGTCGATAGAAAATAAAACTACTGCTGAAAAAAAATAAAAGATTATAAATGATGTGGTAAGAAATGGATGCTCATCTCAACATACGGTGTAGAAAAATTTGCTATTACAGTAATTTTCAGTAAGCCTTCGATGCATAATAGAACTTATTTTACAAAAGGCGGCGAAAAAATAGCATATGTTCATAAAATGTAGTTTTTTATTTAATCAAATTTTACTAAAAGTTCAAACAAATTACGCAAAAAAGAGCATTACTTTTAAAGGAGCACAGCTATATAACAAATTAACTCCTTATATAAAAATAACCGCTTTAGCAGTTTTAAGTCTCAATTATCTCAATATAATATAACTGAAAACTTCTTACCTTTTGTTTTAGACATATTAAGATTGTTGACTGTTTGGCAACCATTACTTAGTTATAATTATTGTAATAAGTATATTCTCATGTAAGTGTCATTGTGTCTTTTCTGGCAATAATTTTCTTTAACTGTAATAACCCAGATAAATTGGTATTTTATTTCATTTCACAAGCATTTTACAATTTCATCCTAATTGGATGACCTACAAAATTTGTACAAAGAAAAAACAAAAAGGACCAAAACTGTAGTCGTTTTGGTCCTTAAAATATAAATTTACGTGAAATTCGAACTTTAGTCGAACATTTTGAATGTGTTTACAAAAAAATGCAAGCACAGTGAAGATAAAAAATCAAAGTTGTATATTTCATACAAAAATGAATAAAAATATTTAAAAAAATATTTGTAGGTAAATAAAAAACAAACAAGCACGCACTCAATATTTCCATTTTTTATAAGGCATTTGCTCTTGCAACATACAAGAATTTTGCTGAGAGTAATCCTCCGAAATAAATCACTCAAAGCGGTGTTACTGAGCCACCTGTATCCAACGACTTCCCACCATATTTGCATCTAGTCTATCATTAATATACTCGTAGTTTATGTCGTACTGCAGTATTTAAACAAAACCGAGTTGATGATAATCCTTACATTATTCTTTCTACTTTATATACTATAAATGTATATTAGTCTGCATCTTTTGAGAGGAATAGTTAATCCGCGATTTTGCCAGGCTGTTCGTAAAAAGCGAATCATTGGCTAAGTATATATATATATACTTAGCCATTATATATATATATATATATATATATATATATATATATATATATATATATATATATATATATAATTTCAGTTTTTATATATTTAGATTTTTTTATTGTAAGATGATAATACTCTAAATAAACTTTCGAAAATTCAAAAATTGTACGCCTCGTCACGCTCGTTTTATTTAAAAAACAATTAAACGACACTGATTTAGAAAGTTATTTTCAATAGGAAACAGTCCTGTGGCATACTGAAGCTGTTAACAAAAAATGTTACCGAATACCGATACGTTAAATATTTTAAGCGTAAGCGTGGCACATTCATAGGTTATCCGGAAGTACGCGAATTATTTTTTAAAATAAGTCTTTTTACATGGTATACTTAACAAATATTTTTTAAAACTAATAAATGTCTTTACAAAAGCGTTATTCTTTATATCGGTGTACTTATATTACGATATTAGTGGGTTTTTTTTTCGAAATGAAATTAAGCAGTTGGTCCAAATGACCGCTACTGAACTATGAATACAATAGATACAGTTTAAATTCAAAAAATGCTTGACCATGAAATATTGAGAGTATAGCACTACCGCAATGTTCCGAGCGTGTCAATTAAAAGACAGAGCAGTAAACAGAAGTTTAACTAATGCATTCATCATAAGCTAACATAGTTAAAGTGATGTCAGTGAGTCATAAAACAGAATAGAATAGAACAGATTTTAATTAAAGATGAGTATATAAAATTATTTTTTAACGGATATTTAATACGAAATTTAACGAAAAAACATGAATGTGTAGATAAATGTAATGATGATGCTTTATTGATTTGTATAAAAATCATAGATTAGGATACATGTCACAAGACAATTACCTTACATCTGTTCTATCACAAGCAAGATCAATCTTATGGCAAACTTTATTATTTTAATTGTCCATTTAATTTGGGAATTCAATATTTACGAGCCACGAGCCCGACTTGAAGGACTTTAAAACCGCGTTACATAATGATACACCGGCGAGATTTACCGACGAGCCATTAAACCAAGGTCTTTCTCGTCGATCAAGACCTTAATATTCTAATTGTATATATTACGTTGACTGGATGACAGTCACACATCGGTTGGTAAATGTGTTTATTGAACTGTAATTTAACTGGGTTTACATTAAGCTTAAATACTAGAAATTCACGTGTATGCTGCGTGATGAAATGTGATAACAATGGTGTGATAAGATACCGATGGTATCAGTGCGCGAGCGCGTTCTATCGCGTCCTCGTTACAGTTATACCTTTGTAAAGTTCTACTTTTTTGAATTTGTGAATTATTCTATTATGGTGTTATACCTGATGCATCTGGTTGTGTCAGTGAAGCGTATGTGCCTTGAGTGCTCAGATCTGCGGTGAGTCGAGACGAGCAGAATATGCGCGGTCCTCGGGGAGTCGGGACGAACAGAATATGCGCGATCCTCGGTGAGTCGGGACGAGCACGCTCCGCTGTGGTTCGCAATGAGTCGGAACGAGCGGGACAGAGTTGCTGCATGGAGATCCAGTAGACGTTGGCGGTTTGAAGTGGATTCCGGAAACCGTAGATGAGGTGTGGCTTGTGAAGCTGGCTGATGCTGTTGGAAGCAGAAGGGGGTATCAGGAGGTGCTGATGGTCAGAAGGTTGTATCGTGCTGTGGTGTCGGTTACGGTAAGGCGGGCGTAGCGTCGATTACCGCCTTTGGCTGCGCTAATTGTCGTTTCCTTATTTCTTCCAGGAACAGGATTGGATGCACTTCAATGCCTGAACTTTAAATTTGTTGTGATAATGACATAAGTTATTATTATAATAACCTTGTTGGTGTAGCATTCTATGCGAACATGACCTAGATTTAGCATAAAATTTGCTGCGTTGCTGTTTGTTTCGATTAAGCGCATTAATTTCTATTTGCATTTTTGCTAATTGCGCAGATATTTCAGTCATTGTGCTACATTTTGTGTTTTTGTTTTGAAATGGTCGCGATCTCGTTTGGCCTGTTATTGTCGTAAATCTTATCGGCAATTTTACCTAGGCTTTCCAGAGGCAGGGTGGGATCCGTGACCACCAATACCAAGGTTAATGAAAGATTCTCTTTCATTAACCTTGGTATTGACTGATGACTTCTAACTGAGTGAACCATAGGCGTGGATAATCTCTCCAAAAATCTGGTATTCTTGTCGTCGTGGCTACCGCTGCGATTTCCATGGATGTTGCTGAACTTGCTGTTGCTGAAGAGCTTCTACATGAAGTTAGCGCTGGGGTTTTCTTCTCCTTTTTGCGTGTTCACTAGCAGGTGGTCACCAATATTACGTTGACTGAATGACAGTCACACATCGGTTGGTAAATGTGTTTATTGAACTGTAATTTAACTGGGTTTACATTAAGCTTAAATACTAGAAATTCACGTGTATGCTGCGTGATGAAATGTGATAACGATGGTGCGATAAGATACCGATGGTATCTGTGCACGAGCGTGTTCTATCGCGTACTCGTTATAGTATACCTTTATAAAGTTCTACTTTTTTTGAATTTGTAAACTATCCTAAAAAATATTACACCTATGAAGTGACCTTTGGACGGGATTATATAACTGACGTTCCTTTCTGTAATTTCGAAAGTATTTGACCTAGAAAAAAATATATTACGTGTTCGTGGGGCGTGTGCTAAGATGAAACCTTACTGTAAGTTGGATATTATAATAAAACAAAATAATGCATGTTCCCTGTAACTTTAGAACGTAACATTTTACAACCGCATAATTAAATAAAAAAGTTGTAATCATGGATTAAATTGGATACGCCTCTACCGATACCGATAAAATAAAATCACTGCATAGGTATTCTTTAAACCTAAGCTTTTTATTCTACATGTTAAAATAGCATAATATGGCATATTTCTATTTTTTACGATATAATATATCTTCAAGCATTTGACATTTACATACATTTTCTCATATGGGCGGCTAAGCAATACCATGTCTATTAGTATTTGTGTGGTCTGTGGTTGTAATTAATAAATCAATGAATACATCCATTCTTTTTCAAGTGCTTTTTTGTATAGTATAGGACAGCGAACAAGCGGGTGGTTCTTCAAATGGAAAGAGGTGACTATTTCCTAAAGACAAGGAACATGTAAAAGATGCAATGCTATCCGTATGACTAGATGGTAATACCACATTCATATGTTATAAATTTTGGCTGCATGTGGCTTTACCCTTCAAACGGTTGCTTGTCACTGACAAAACACTGTTTTGTCAGTGACAAGCGTTAGTGCTATTGCGGTGGGAACAGTTTATGTAGTGCTAAGTCGTTCTAAAAATCTATTTCCTGGTATTCACGATGGTAGTGACATGTTTGGCCAATCTACTTTTTTATATCATAAGATAGCAAACAAGCAGATATCTTTTGATGGAAAGAGTCAACCATCTCCTATAGACACCTAAGAAGTCAATGGTGCGTTACTATATTGTGGCGAGGTCTAATACCACTTGCATAAGCTTACCGGTCACCTTACTTCCCAAACCGGAACACGACAGTGACAAGCACTTACGCTATTATGAGAGGAAAAGGTAAAGCGGCGGTACCAGACCCGGGCGAGACAATGCAGAACTTTACCACCCAGTAGCCACGATGGTAGTGACTCGCATAGCCAATCGGTCACCTTTTACGATGTATTTGGCAGAACGGCATTTAGCTTTATTCTTCGACGGAGCCCGGCCCAACTCGGGGTACCTGTTCTTTTCTTCTAAAAAGCCCAGACCAATCAGATGATATTTGTAACACCTTCTTATCCACATATGTTCAACACCGATAACATTCTTGTAATTGACGTGCTTTAAAAAAGACTTAAGTTCTTTGAACAAAGCTGTATATTTTGCTGGTTATAATAGTACAATAACTTAAATAAAAGTTATTACTGTTACTGACGAAGATTAAATACTTTTGTTACGAGTATATATTTCTAGTGCTTAAAATTTGATTGGCAAAACGCCCACGTTTCATTTCGTTAGTTCGACCAAAGTTCGACCTTTAAAATTTATGTAAATTGGCAATTACGTTTAATATAATTGTTAATTGTTCTCTAAACTTTTGTTGTATAGTTAAGCATCTTGAAAAGACCTTCGAAATTCCAGCTGCCCCGTAATATTTACTAAAGAAGTTAAAATATTTCTGATGCTTAACTCGGCACTGTCCACGTTTGATCATTTTAGTCGAAATATTTTTTAATTGTGTTTTTTTAACAAATAATAAATGCTTAATAATTTTCTTAGTAGCTGGAGGTAATATTTTATTGATTTTCCAATGCATCTAAATCTTCGCCTGACGCTAACGAAGTATACCTATTTCAAGTCTGTGAATTAGTAAAGAGTAAATTTGACCTAATGTGAAATACAATGTCGTGATTTTATTCTTTAAAGTTTTTTTACGAGCTAAAATTTACGCCAATAGACGCTTTGCATCATTACGATTCATTGATTTATCCGTTGTTGAGTTGGGTGGTGACCCCCATCGCTACATTTTACCAATATGTATAAACTATCATTAATTTCTTGTCATAATCAGGACCGATAGCTACAGAAGGTCACTCGAGAAATTGGAGTTTTAATATATCACAACTTTCCCTAAAAAAATCTCGATAACTTTTGACGTGAATATGTCTTTAAATTTGCATTCATAGTGAGGGACAGTTCAAGAAAACCGTTGATAACAAAATTGGGGGATACAATTTGGTGTTATAGCTATATAATATTATCAACATCTAAAATCTAATTATACCGCTGGATAGTTAAAGAATCAAAGAATTTTTCAAACTAAGTTCAGACTACGATGCTACGTGAAGGATGGAGAAGGAAGTGCCGCCGTTTTTAGGTAATTTCGCTGCGTTACTAACTTTGTATATAGTATATATTTTTACTAGGAGGAATTATGAAATTTGATTAAGTTTTGTTTGACAGCTCTTTTAAAGATTTATCGATTGTGTAGAAAAAAATTATAATTTTAAATGCTTATGGTAGATATATTTGGCGTTTAAGTTAAAAAAAATATTTTTTTTTAACGGTCAATAAAATCTTTCAAACGCCAAGTCAAGATAGAAGGGATCGAATACGATCTAAATGGGACTTTGAATCGCAATCTAATGATACCCATAAACCCCTATATGAAAGAGTGAAGAAGTCCCTAGAACATAAAATGGTGAAGGTGTCCGAACCGATCAACGACGGCGACTGTAGGACGAATGATAAATTGGAAAAGTGCGTGTTGGGCCACGCGCAGTGCAGGTTTTGAAGTTGCCCATCCCAATAAGGTGGACTAAAAAAAGGCTTTTGTAATAATATTTTGTACAATAGCGTTGGGCTAAGACCGTAATTATGCAGGGCAAGATGGGCACCCTGATTTAAAACTGTGCTTTTAAGCAATCTCCTTAACGCTCTATTCACTCTGTTCTCTGCACACACTTTTCTTTCGATATTGGCGGTGTGCATTCTATCCCTGCTAAAATCACATCCAAGATATACAAACTTTTACATTCCTTCTGGTTGCTTCTCTTTCAATTACTAGAACTTTAGTCTTCTTCGCATTCATTTGTAAGTCCATGCCCTTACAATCATCATTCATCACTGTGACCAGTCTATAAGCTCAGATGGAGTTGAGTCTAAAAGTACAGCGTCATCTGCATAAATAAAACAGTTTACCACTAGATCACTCATGCGCATTTCCACATTCAATGAATTTTTGGAGATACTTATCCAGATATAGAATAAACAGGCGAGCGGACAACACAACCTTGTCTGACGCCAAT
The DNA here is from genome assembly GCA_036924255.1 of Apodemia mormo. Taxonomy (NCBI): domain Eukaryota; kingdom Metazoa; phylum Arthropoda; class Insecta; order Lepidoptera; family Riodinidae; genus Apodemia; species Apodemia mormo. The sequence goes on from JAUPFN010000002.1 coordinate 36,579,468, forward strand.
ATTGACATCGAACCAGGGTACTATGTTGTCGTCTACCCAACGCCTGGCCATACCATTATCAACCTTATGTACCAGTATTTAACGACATCCTATACCATGTTGAATATGAGAAAAAAAATTACATGTAGAAGACCTAACATAAAAAAATGTTGCTGTGGCTAATATGTATATTCATGCCAAATTACAGCTTCCTAGTACTAAGGATCTCTGAGCTAGACTTCAGACGGATAAACAGACGGACGGAAGGACGGACAGACATAGCGAAACTATGAGGGTTCCTAATTTATTTCGGAACCCTAAAAAATGATACCAAAAAATTTAATCCGTTACGTAGACGTATTCACGTAAAATATACACATCTGTGTCCATGAAATAGCCACAACCCGTTTTTTTTGACTGATCCGGGATCGAATTTGGGACCTCATGTTCAGATCAAATAGTCACTAGAATACGAGGTTATTAGCAGGTGTTGAAAGGCTATTATGCAAATTGCGGGAAAGAGGTTTATTCTGTTAGTGATAACAATATAACAGAAATTATTTACAAATAAAACGATGAGTCCATACAAAGTTCTCTTAGAAACACATATCGACATTTACTCGATATCGAAGCTTATCATTCTGTAATAAGTTATTATTTTCATCTGAAATGAAAATTGTATTACAGCATTTTTAAATGCTACTAGTTCATGAAAAACATAAAAATTTTGATTATTTGAATTCAGTCCAATGATAACATGATAATAATTATTACATATTATACTATTTTAATCATACACGTCACTATGTATCGAAAACTTACGAGTAGTTGTTATATGTTTTTGTATTTCTCATCATAAAATTTATTTGTTCAACAACTTAAAGTTAAAAGATGAACAATTTTGTTTGTAATAACAAAGCAAAAAATTTAATGTCATTCTTCACAGATTTAATATCGCTGGACAAATTGATTCACGCAAATTGATCTAACCCAAAAGTAAATTATTTGCTTGTGATATGAGTGTTATTCAACCATATTAATATTAGAGATATGCTGTGTTTTAAAAAACTAAATCCGCGGATCCGTGAATACGGCTACGGATACGAATCTTGATCATTTTACAATTATTTTATTTTTCAGTGGAGTATTTTAATACTAAGAATATTTAAATTTTTGATCTCATTATAGAGATAAAATAATGTGTTATAATTTTTTTATAACAAATATTTCGTGACGTTTATAAGCGTATCTATTACATTACTTTTTAATAGATATAATTGTAAAGGCCTTCAAGTAGGTACCTTGTTTCTACATTTAATAACGTTGATATTTGATTTTTACAAATCCAAGCCAAATGTGACATTAAAATAGAAAACATATTTTAAAGTATTTCACTCCTACCTAATTATCTACATGTATTAAAAATTGTGCATGGATTGAAAGCTAATAATATAAAAGATCCGTTCAAGATCTGTCTAAAACTTAACGGATCTTTCCCCTGTTTCGGATATCGGATACAGATACGGATATCTGGCATATGGCTAATTAGTACTCAACCAAACACAGAAATACAAAAATATACGCTCATCATACAAATGTTTGTTCCTGTCGGTAATCGAGCCCCGAACCCCATTGATTGCGTAGTCAGTGTCGCTAACTATTCGACCAACGGAACGGTCTGATTAATTATGACATTTTTTTAAGGAAGATACTAATACATATTATCTTGTTTGTACAGTCTTGTGTATTGTAAGTTTCAAGTATAGAAATACTTCCCTTTGTGTTGCATTTTATATTAAAGTTTATTTTACATTTTGCATCTTACATGCCCATTTATCGCCGTATTGGTTCCGGGCTCCTTTGAAGATTAGCCCAACTGCCGTTCTGCCAGGCAGGACATAAAAGGCGACTGATTGGCTATATGTGTCACTACTATCGTGACTACTAGGTAGAGAGAAGTAGAGTTCGCAACGTCTCGCGCGAGTATTTGGTACCACCGCCTTACCTATTCCTCTCGCAATAGCGTCAATACTTTTCATTGTCGTGTTCCGGTTTGGATAGTAAGATAGGCGGTTGACATATGCATTTGGCATTTCCATTCCACCACACGAATAGTAATGCATCATTAACATCTTTGGTGTCTAGAAGCGATGGTTTCTCTTTCCATCAGGAGAGCCATCTGCTTGTTTGCTATTTTATGATATTAAAAAAAATCCAACATTTTTCTAACTTGATCGGTATGTCATAAATAAAAGAAACTTTAGCAGAAACTCTCGGGACAAATTACACTTAAGTAAATTAATTGCTTACTTAGTGTGTTAGTCAACGATATATATATATATATATATATATATATATATATATATATATATATATATATATATATATATATATATATATATATATATATATATATATATATATATATATATATATATATATATATATATATATATATATATTGGAATATATTTAATAAACAACCAAACCCGTTTTTTATTTATGTTCATCAAATGCTTGTCCTCGTCGGGGATCGAACCCGAGTCCCGTCTATTGCTTAGTCAGGGTCGCTAACCACTCGACCAATGTGGCGGCAACTACGTAAGAAAAAGGATACAAGATTGAGGAGTTTCATGAATCATGACTTTCGAAGTATGTTCCTTTTTAAAACATAATTACTACTGAAAAGTGTACGTGGAATTCTAATATGGGTTTATTGTTCATTAAATTAATTAAATAACTTGGGTTCAGTTTATATTCTTATAGGAATGTATCCTGATTTCATCAATTTCCTTCAGTTACAAGCTTGGAAGGAGATATCAGGCAGAAATCATGATTTTCATTCACATTTGATTTCCCGAAAACTTCAAAGTCAAAAGTCAAAGTCAAAACATTTTTATTCAAATTATCCTTTACAGGCACTTTTGACGAGTCAACATTTTTTGAGTTACTACCGGATCGGAAACGCGGCCACACACTGAGAAGATCCGGCGGAAGAAACTCAGCGGGCTTGTCTTTTTTTGTGCATATACATTTTTTTAAACAATGTTTTTACAATTACAATGTATTTATGAATAATATATTATAATTATGAGGAGCAATTAATCCCATGCCTTATTATCATCCAAATATTCAGATATTTTATAGTAACCTTTTTTACAAAGTTTAGATTTGATACATTTTTTAAATTTGTGTATTGGTAGATCTTTAATAGCATTTGGAAGTTTATTGTAAAAGCGTATAGATTGCCCCATAAAAGAGTTACTTATTCTGTGGAGACGTGATACATGCAGAGCAAGATTGTTTTTGTTCCTTGTGTTTACATTATGTACATCACTATTTTTCTTAAATGAAGAAATATTTTTACGAATATACATCAAGTTTTCAAATATAAACTGTGATGGTACGGTTAAAATATTAATTTCTTTAAATTTTTCTTTTAGGGAAACTCGTGGACTGAGATTGTAAATAGCTCTTACAGCTCTTTTTTGTAAAACAAAGATTGTATTTATATCAGTGGAATTTCCCCATAGTAGAATCCCATAAGACATAATACTATGAAAATAACTAAAATACACAATTTTCGCAGTGTCTACGTCACTAATCTGTCTCATTTTTTTAACTGCAAATGCCGCTGAACTCAGTCTACTCGTTAATTTGTCGATATGTGGTCCCCACTGTAGTTTTTTATCTATCGTAATCCCTAAAAAGACAGTAGAGTCCACAAGATCCAATTTGTCCCCGTTAAGTTGTACATTGGTATCTATATGCCTTACATTAGGCGTTGAGAATCTAATACACTTGGTTTTATTTCCATTTAATAGGAGGTTGTTTACATTGAACCAGTGTACAACTTTTGAAATCGCAATGTTCACTTCGTCATACTTACCAACTCGTCTTTTCACTTTAAATAAAAGTGAAGTGTCATCCGCAAACAGTACGATTCCATCCCTATCGCCAACAAAGAAGGGCAAGTCATTTATATATATCAAAAACAAAAACGGACCAAGAATGGATCCTTGTGGAACACCCATGGTGACAGTGGCACCGTTTGATCTTATTCCATTGATATCGACCCTCTGAGTTCTTCCATTCAAATACGAAGTCAGAAGATCGAGGGCCTTACCTCTAATGCCATAGTAGTGTAATTTCCTGATTAAAGTATTATGATGAACACAGTCAAATGCCTTAGATAAATCACAAAATACTCCAATTGCATCATGTGATTCCTCCCAGGCTTCATAGATTTTTTTCAATAATTCCACACCAGCATCTACGGTTGAGCGACCCTTTGTAAATCCAAATTGTTTAGGATGAAACAGTTCAAATTTGTTAAAATGTTTTAACATTTGATTAAGAATTATTTTTTCAAATATTTTACTCAGGGAAGGCAGAACCGAGATAGGCCGAAAGTTAGTGGGATCTGATTTACAGCCAGACTTAAATATTGGAATTACTCTTGAGAGTTTCATTAAATCAGGAAAAACACCATTTGTTATACAGCAGTTAAATATTACAGCTAAGTATGGTGCAATGATATTTATTACTGAGGCAATGATTTTAAGGGAATGGCCCCATAAATCTGCAGTTTTTTTAATTTCTAGTGTTTTGAAAGCATTTAATATATCTTTAGAATCAATAAAAGAAAATTCAAAATTTGATTCACACTTGTTGACACATTGCTTCAATAATAATTCCGCGGTACTGGCTGAAGAGCTTAGACTTTGAGTTGTTCTGATGGCCACATTAGAGAAGAATTTTTCAAATTCCTTTGCTACCTCCAAATGTCCCGTAACATTGAACTTATTCACTATCATTAATAGAACGGACCACATAACAATATTTGCCAAGTTATGGCACAGGTGACCAGTTTATCAATACGTACATATCCTATCAGGAAATATTATCACTTAGTCACATATATGCAAATAAGCACGAGATGTAGTCGCCTCTGTGGTCTAGTGGTTCAGTGTTGGCGTTGACCACACGAGGTCCCGGGTTCGATTCCCGGGTCGGGCACATTAAAAAAAGTGTTTTTTCAGTTTTCTGAGAAACACAAAGTTGCCCGGGATTGGAAAATGCCCGGTTGGCGATAGGCTAGCCACCTATCACATTTGTGGGACTAAGTGTCTTCGGCTAATCGTGGGTGCACTTATTGTACCTCTGCCTACCCCTTCGGGGATATGGGCGTGAAAATCTTTATGTACGCTTACGCCTAAGGAATGTTGAGCATAATTATTTGTGTGTCTGTGGTCTTCTCTGTGGTCGATCGCCTCTGTCGTCTAGTGGTCCGGTGTCAGCGTTGATCATACGAGGTTCTGTGTTCGATTCCCGTGTCATGCAAACTAAAAAATGTGTTTTTTTTTCAGTTGAAAAATTTCATTGCCCAGGATTAGAAAAGTGCTCGGGTGGCGATAGGCTGGCCACCTACGAGTATCACATTGTGGGAATAAGTATCTTCGGCTATTCGTGGGTGCACATGTTGTACCTCTGCCTCCCTCTTCAGGGATACGGGCGTGAAGATGGTACTTTTTTACCTTTCACAATTATTTGTAAGAGACTATCAAAGGAAAAGAAAAAACTTATTCTTTGTGTTACAGCTAAAGTTATAAGTAGAATTTCTTCAAAGTCAAAGTCTTAATTTAATTAAAGATGCTATTTTTAAAAATACTGCAGTCTTCTCCGTTGAATTGTCAGTCAGCCTATTACGGAAGAAAGCGGTTAAAATTAATAAACATATTTATCTATGGATTAAAAGTAGAATTGTTGTTTGTTTTCCTTGGAGATATATGGCAATTACATACTTTTGGTATCCAAGTCAGAAATCAGAATTTGCTTTATTCAATGAAACTTTTTACAAGTTATTTTGATACGTCAATATTTTTTAAAACTACTACCGGATCGGAAACGCGGCCACATACTGAGAAGACCCTGCGGAAGGAACTCAGCGGGCTTGTCTTTTTTTCATATAAGTATATATTTTTTTCACAATATCACAATATTACAAAATTATATATGAGATTGATATGAGGAGCAATTAACCCCATGCTTGTTTGTCTTCTAAATAATCTAAGATTCTATAATACCCTTTTTTACACAGTTTTATTTTAACACATTTTTAAAATTTATTGACTGGTATGTCTCTTATAGTTTCGGGAAGTTTATTGTAAAAGCGTATACATTGCCCCATAAAAGAGTTAATTATTCTGTGGAGACGAAATTCATGCACAACAAGATTGTTTTGTTCCTTGTGTTTAGTGAGTGTACGTCACCATTTTTTTTATACAAGCAAATATTTTTACGGACGTACGTCAAGTTTCAAATATATATTGGGATATAAGAGTTAGGATATTGATTTCCTTGAATTTTTCTCTCAGGGAAACCCTCGGGCTAAGACTGTAAATTGCCCTAATTACAGTAATTACAGTTACTAATTACAGTTTCTGCAATACAAATACAGTATTTATTCTAGCAGAATTTCCCCAGAAAAGTATCCCATATGTGTGGAATGTGTGTATGCTGTGGAAGTAACTAAAGTATACAATTCTTGCCGTATCAAACATCAGTTAACTGTCTCATTTTTTTAACTGCATAAGCTGCCGAACTAAGTCTATTTGCCAAATTATTAATGTGCGGGCCCCATTGTAAATGTAGACAAATGTAGTTCCTTTTTCTTGTTTTAAAGAATTCTTAAGGGATTTGATGTGTTTTTCACTTACGGTCATACACGGATAGCTGTCAATCTCTACAGTTGATTAGGGATTGGAAATCGACTGTATTATTCAAGTGATAACGGCAAATATAGCAAATGACTTATTACTGACACTAAATGGCCGGTACAGCTGTTATCCTGAGCAAATGGAGCAATATTTCCGGAGCAATATTTAAATTAAAATATTAAAAAAATATCTCTACATTAATATTATAAATGCGAAAGTTTAGATGTTTGGATGGATGAATATTTGGATGGATGGATGTTATGGAGGTAAGATGTTATTAAATTTAAAATTTCTGCCAACAGATTTTCTGTATGTGGCCACGTCATTCTAACCTTACTAAAAAAATTGTGATACGTCCAAATCACCTCTAAAGAAATCTTTTATATTCTTAATCTGTTGTCAAATTATTGTTGCTGATTAGAATTTTTAGTAAGTGTGAAAAAAATTGTGTTTTATTTAAATTCCAAATGTAAGTCTATGATAAGGTATAAACCAAGTATTAATGTGATTAATTGATTATAATTATCTAGTTAAATGGCGATTATTTACAGCAATTGATGACACAGATAAATGTTTTCTAGTCATCCAAAAACACTGTCCATCCAGTAACCGTTGTTTCTTTTAATGTGTAATTTAAAATACAAAAAATGTTTCTATTTATGCCTTTTATAGACTTTAAAGCCATCGAACCGATTTGTACCAAAGCGGTTTACATAAAAAGGCAATAACGCGGAGCTGGTTTTAGATCACCATAGACTCCTATTTTGACAAATTCACTAATTATCATAAGGAAGTATTTTTTTTGGGTCTCCAGTACAAAGTCGTGGGTAGCAGCTAGTTTCTTCTAAATAATAAAAGTCGAGTTTGAAGAAACCTAGGCGCTATCTTTACAGGGCTTAATTCATAAAAAAAGAAACGGCTTGACCTCGCGGTCAATAGAAGTGTCATAATAGAGACTCGAGTTAAGAGGTTTTAGCCTATGACGGGATTTATATTTTTAATAAAGTTTGATATTATTTGTTTGTATATTTGTGGATGTTAACATTTTAATTTCTTATCTTATGTATGTTTGTGATATGTATATATACATACATAGTTGTATGGTACCGAACCATTATTCGATAGGTTCGGGTTCAATTCTGGATGGGGACAGACATTTGTGTGATTACCATAGATGCTTTTTGTTTGTGTTTATTATGTGTGCAACAGTATTCATATATTTATTTCTATATATTAGTATCGTTGATTTACACTCATAACACAAGCAAATAATTTGTTTACTTTGGGGTTAGATCAATTTGTATAATTTGTCCAGCCATATTATTATTATATTGTCGTCAACTTAGTATGCTTTAACAGTGCAGAATAAAATATTTGAAAATCCGCAGTTCGTAAAAGATTTCTTTGACTAACATCGTGACTACGAGAGTAGAATTTTCTTAATATTACGCCCGTGTTTGGTACTAATATTTTACTTATTCCTGCTAATGCTATTCACTATCGTCTTACGTTTCGGAGGGAGGATTATCATCTTTCTACACGGATACTAATGCACTATGCTGTCTATAGAAGAGCTACCTCTTTGCTATCGAACGATATAAAAAGAATTATGTTGATACGCTTACAGTGAAACATGTACCATCATTTTCAATGAAACCGATTACTAACATATGTTTTAGTTGGTACATTATTATGAATAACTAACCAAGAAGAACAAAAAACATAATAAATAGTACGTATAAAGTTAAATGGATAGAAAACGCGTGATACGCTATGTGCTACGTTCCTACGTCTACGATGCTACAAATTAGCGCTGTACGCGTAGCACTGGTAACAAAGCATTTTATTTTTTGTTTTTGTAAAAGAATATGGATTTGCAATACCCTGTAATATCAATCGTTTATTCAACTAATCCAACAGATTTTGGGTTTTAACAAAATTTAATGTAAATTGCTGGTTATTTCACAGCTTTAATTTTTGGCGATTTCAATTGCGTCATTTCTTAGTGAGTAAATTCATAAAAAATAGTTTTTTCTCAATCTGTTTCATAGCAAAAATTGTGGATATCGTTATAAATTCAGTTTTGTGCTATCTCGAGCTGAAACCTTTTCAGCCACGGAGCAAACCTTGGTTTTCTATGTATAAATTTGACTGTAGTATTGAAGGTAAATACGTTTATTTCCTTCTCTTTCTTTTTACCGAGACGAAATAGTTGAACGTAGCAAGTTTTTAATAAAACCAATTACTGGCATGTGCTCAATGTGGTGAAACAATATGAATTAGAGTGGTGGCGCGTATTGAGCTAAATGAAACGGAAACGCGTGTTTCGTGGTACGCTCAATGCTACAATTCTACGGCTACAGTCTACGAAATTATATTTATTTTATGTAAATGTGCTTTTTTATTAAGAACTTGCAATATATAGACTCAAACATTATTTAAACAAAACCCCAGGCATAGGTGTTGTGGATGTAAAATTCCAAAAATATTTTCTTTTTTAATTTTGAATGTATTTTTCTCTGAGTTAGCAGTATATTATTTTAAAACTGATAAGCTAGCGTTTAAAAATGTTTGTTTGTTTCTTGCCCGTTATTGTTTTGAATTGTGGAATAATAAGTATCAATTAATATACAAGTAACATATTGTCATACTGTTACAATAAATTAACCTAAATTATTGTACAGCGGCTAGTGTAATAAATCGAAGACAATTGGATTGTTCTACTTTCAAGGCCAAGTAAATAAGGGTTGTCATACATTGTTATGGTTTGTGTGCGTAATATACGAACATATAAATATCGTAACCGTAATGCAGATGGAACTATTGGGACATCGCACTGCAAATATGACGGAAATAACTGTTTTCCACTACACAACATTTATTAACTGATAACAAGTGTTATCAGTTAATAAATATTGTGTTAAAATGGAGTTTCACCAAGTGCCGACGGTAAAAAGTGTAGAATATGATTTCCACAACTTTTCGGTAACACAAGTATAATCTATATATTAATATGTGAAGCAAAAACTTTGTACCCCTTTTTAAGACAATTAGGCGAATAGTGGATTATGATTGGTGCGTTGCTATCTTGTGGCGAGATCTGTGCCACATGCATGAGTTAACCGGCTACCTTACTCACCAGACCGGAATACGACAGTGACAAGCACTGACACAATTGCGGCAGGAATAGATAAGATGCCGGTACCAGACCCGGGCGAGACGATGCAGAACTCTACCACCTAGTAAAATTTTTAAAAAGCCTCAAAGTAATGTCAGGTTTTTTTTTAATTACTTCTAAATGAATTTACCAATTGATTACAAAATCTAATAAGATTGTTTCCTCAAAAATGCATTTAATACCGTAAATTGCACCAAGATCGGTTTATTCGTATCGTTGTCTAAAAATTGTTGTTGAAAAAGGTGTTTTCGACATTTATTCGAAATTTTCCAATCAAACGATTTTTTACCTTCTACAATATCTTAGTATTTAAAAACTGCGTCTAACGCCATTTTAAAATAAAAATAAATCAAGTGTTCAAAAATTACAGCTTTTCAAATGTAAAGATTGTGCTGTTTTCAATAAACTAACTCAGACAAAGTCGGTTGATTCGTTCGGGATTTATCAATGACGGCCTTTTTTTTTTTTTGAAAAAAGCGTTTTTGCTATTGCTTAGATATTTTTCAACCGATCGATTTGGAAACTAAGACAATATTTTAGAGCTCAAACGTTGCGGTGAATGCCGTTCGAATTATCAAAATCGATCATAATTATTAAAAATATAGATAGAGCTTTTCAAAAATGAAAATACTTTTCGTTTCTTTAACAACTTTTAGATTTTTGGAAAGAATCTATGCTTAGGTACGAATACATTTTTTTTATAACTTTGAGCTTGAAATAATTTAGCGGAAAATTTCAGGAATAGCTTGCAGGGTAAACGATTTATAGTTTTTTTTTGTATTTCACAATTATATACCTTGTCTTTTGTCTATTAGAGGCATTTTGTTTTAAAATGATGTTAACAAAAAGGCAAACATTTTCTACACATTACGAAAAAATATATAAAAAATATTCACTACCATCGTGGCTTCTAGGCGCTAGAGGTCTGCATTTTTCTCGATCGGGTCTGGCACCACCGCCTTACCTATTCCTGCCGCAATAGCGTCAGTGCTTATCGCTGTCCTGTTCCAGTTTAGAGGGTAAGGTAGCTGGTAAACTGCCGCGCCACAAGAATAGCAACACACTATTAACATTCTTGGTGTCAATCGACGATGGTTGTCTCCTACCATCAGGAGAGCCATCTGCTTATTTGCTATTAGACCGTGGTCCCAGGAACATTTATATATTTGATTAATAACAATCTGAATTTTTGAAAACAGCTTCGTTTTGAGGAGAAACTCATCTTTCATTTCTTCGAAAAATCTTGAATCGGGGTAACTAATAAAGTTAGGGGGCTTTAAACATGTCAATCTGGTTAAAGAAAAATACTATTGGTTAATGACAATTACTTTTTAACTTTAATCGCTTGATTATTTTATGAAAACACGAAAAATCTTTTGTCCTATACATTCGATGGTTTTTCTGTTGACTCCACTCTGAAGATTAAAAATTACGAGATTTTAAATCTTCAGGTTTTAAATCTTCGATTAATATCAACCTATTTTTTTCACAATAGCTTGATATTCATTATTATAATTCTAAGGAAAATTTCAACTACACGTTAAGTGGAGTCTTTTTTTAGTCCGACACTCGAAAGTTTTTCTTCTCTTTCTACTAAAGAATTTTCTTTATAAGTTACAAGTTACAAGATTTTTTCAAAGAGAAAAAAGATGGGCGTCTCATCAAAACGATGATATTCACAAAAACACAGCGTGTTATCAATCAATAATAAAAATGTTCCTGAGACCATGGTCTATATCTTATGATATAAAAAAACGGCATATTAAATTGTTTGTCATTAAAAATTAAAACTATATTTCGATTGAAATCGATTAAGTTCCAGATGATCCAGAGGTACGCATTTATGTCATAATATTCGAAACGCATTTTAATACGCTGACTTGTAACACAAAAATAATAGTCAATTAAACGGAAAATAACGGCTTGATGTCGTGCTGACGACCAGTAAAAGGGTTCGCGGATAAATTGAGTCACAAATCGTTAGTACATTAAAATCTTTTTATCATTTGGTCCGGCACAAACAGGCAAATAAAACTAGTTATGATCTGGTTCCACAACGTAAATATTTGCGGAACGGCAAGCGGGGCACATGTCAAAGGCGGCCCGGTATTGATCTAGAGAGGGCGGGGGCGAGGGCGGGCGCTGGGCGACGGCGTACTACAGAGGCTGCCTTACGTAAGGGCACCGCGTCTGACGTCCCGTCTGCCACGGCGACGCTGCTTAATAAAACAACCAATATCGACTCCATGCATCCAGATAATCTATTATTATTATATATAATTTACTAGTTTCGATTAAAATAAAGTATCTTCACGCACACATCCCCGAAGAGTTAGGCAGAGTTACAACCAGTGCACCCACGATTAGCCGAAGATACTTAGTCCCACCATGTGATAGGTGGCAAGCCAATCGCCAACCGGGCACTTATCCAATACTGGGCAATGTTGTTTTTATTAAAAACTGAAAAAACTTTTTTTAATTGCATGACCCGTGATTCGAACCCGGGACCACGTGTGGTCAACTCTGACACCGAACTACTAGAGAATATACACCGAACTACACCACAGAGACCATAGTTTCGATTAAGTTTGGTTAATAAAATTAATCATCATTAGTTGCTGTGTGATGCACACACAACGAAATACCCTTATATATCTTGGTCGTTATGCATACATGAATAAAAGGATTACTTCGTTAAATACTCCGATTCAATCCGATTTGCTAATCGGCATCATAATAAATCGGTGACACCACCAATTACCACATTTTTACCTTTCAAGACTTATATATAATAAAATTGTAGGAAAGTCAAAACTGTACATTGAATATTTTTTTAAAAGAATACTTGGGGCGTGATCTACAATCGATATCGAAGCCAAAAATATTGTTTTTAGAATTTTTGTCTGTTTGTCTGTTTATCTCTTTGTCTGTTTGTCTGTATGTATGTCCGGGGTAAACACAAAAAGTACTGCATGGATTTACTTCAAATTTTGCATGAATATTACTAATAGGTCGGGTCAACATATAGGCTACATATTATCACGCTATCACCTGCGGGGGTGGAGCTGTGCGGAGTAAACGAAGTCCGCGCGGACGAAGTTGTGGGCAACAGCTAGTTTACAATAATTGAAAACGTTAAATGTATTCTATGTAATACTGGGATTTGCTACAATAAATAGACCCCGAGCCGCTATGACAATCTTTCTGAATAGTTAAAAAAATACTTTTTTGTCCGGTCTAAGGTATGACCTGATGTCAGGTCTATGACCTGAGAGTTGCTCTTAGCCTAACCTTATCAAAATGCTCACGTGAGAGGTAATTTTCGTATAAAATTTAAGTATGTCTAAGTATTTATCCGTTCAATTCTCAAACTTAATTTTATTACGCTTTTGTATGAATTTAAATGATTTTATCTGAATTCGTTTGAAATATCAGATACATTTTCAACGATTAGAAAACGAATCAAATGGTTTTTTATGAAATATTTCAAGAAATTCTAAAACTATTACACTACTACAGTAATTAATTTAGTTATTGGGGAAGTGTAGTTCTTTAAAATTCTATAGCTTTAAATTTGTCGTGCAGTGAAACTATAGTATTGCATTTTTACATATGTTTGACCGCCCCATTGGTCGAGTGGTTAGCGTACCTGATTACGCATCAATGGGGTTAGGTTAGGGGTCGATCCCCGACATCGACAAACTTTTGTGTGATGAATACAGATGTTTGTATTTTTGACTTCGTTTGTTTATTATGTATACTGCATTACTTATATTTGTATTTCTATGTATTAGTATCGTTGACTAACAGTTATAACACAAGCATAAGTAAAGCTTACATTTGGGTTAGATCAATTCATGTGATTTGTCCAGCGATAGTTATGTTTATTATTATTATATATTATAAATAAAATTGTTGATATATTTATTATAACAATTTTAATTTATTTATTTATTTATTTAATGATTTTGTGAGCTAGCTTGCTATATTCAACTAATATTTGAGTCCAATAGATGGGCCAAATATGTGTATGTATAATATTTATTGTAATAAACTATATAATTTAAATAAATTCTTATAATGTCTCTTAGATTCCTCTGCGGATCGGGAAAAACATCATGATTAATTATTGAATTCTTCAATTTAAACTTTTATACGGTTTAAGAATTTAGACTACAGAAGTGATGAATTAATAAGTATTAAATAAATACATATAATTGAGTATTAAAACTATTATGATATTATTGAAGCCCTTCAAACTACTTTTAGCTCTCTCAGAACTTAAAAATGTAATTTATCAATTCGTTCAAACTTTTTATATTATGTTAACCAATTACTCGAAGACGTCTGATCCGGGTTGAAAAAATTATATTTTGTTTCAAAGGTAGTCCCATTTTAATTTGGTGAAGATGTAATGCCAAGTGGGTTGTTTGTAATTTTACAGCAATTAAATTATTAAATCATTTTCATGATTCAATTATTATTAAAAATTTTAATTACGCACAATCTTACACATCCAAACTATATTTAAAAAACCAAGCAAGTACAAGTTAGAGTCGCGCACGAAGAGTTCCGTACCATTATCATTTATCTATAAAAAAAGGTAAAAAATCACGTTTGGTGTATGGGAGCCCTCCTATAACCTTTATTTTATTTTAATTATTCATTTTAAAGTGAATATGTAACTTTATAGACTAGTCAACAAGTTCAAAAACATGTTAAATATCATCTAAAATAATGTTTTTATAGTATTAAATAGCAATTTAAAAATTTAAATAAATTATGCTGTAATCTATGGTGTAAATCTAGGACACTTGAACGAAAAAACCTCGTTGAAAAAAACTTTTGTGTCGATTTTTCAAAAAGTTACACCATTGTTAATTAAATGTTTTTTTCAATCTGTTTTTATAAAATACGACATAAAAGTTTAAATAATTGGTCTATAAATTTTTCGCTTCGTGGAACGCTTCTTATATATGTACTTTATAAAGTTATGCAAAAATTATTAAAGTTTATAATTTTGTTAATTATATTTTTTTTTAATTAACGAGAAATAAATTTTTTTCTAAATGTTATCAAAATAACTTTTTTTAGTAATATCTTATTATTGCTGTTTTTGCATCTAATATACGTATTAATAACAATGGAAAAAAATACTTTATTTTAAAAAAAAATACCATCTTATTGCAGAAATGAAATAATGATTTTTTTAAATATTTTCTTGAGTATTTTTTATTGTTTACATTTTTTTTAATATTTCAATTGTTAAAATATTTTTTAAACAAAATACTTTCTCTCTGTTAGAGAAATATTTTATTATACTATTAACAATTTGTTACAAATAAATAATAAAAACTGCTATATTTTTTCCGAACTTTTATGCCGTAATTTATGAAAACAGAGATTGGAAAAAAGTAGTTGATTAACAACGGTGTACCTTTTTGAAATATCGACATAAAAGTTTTTTTTACCGAAGTTTTTTTCGTTCAAGTATCTAGATTACACATAATTTATTCAAATTTATAAATTGTTATTTAATATTATTTATAAACGAAAAAATATTTTAGATGATATACTTGCTTTTTAGACAGCGCGCCGTCTTAAAAGCCGGTATATCACCTAAAATAATTTTTGCGGCGCGCATAATCCGTAACGACCTCGCGAAGCTCTATTTTCAGAATTAAAAAAAAAATATAAATAATAGAGCTCCGGAAGTTTGAACTTTTTTTATTGGAAATTTTTTCCTCTTTCAGGATCTTTATTTCAGAGGTTATTAACGAAAAACTAAATTACTTTTTTAAAACCTATTTTGTTATTAACAATCGTACTTCATGCCAGCCCATCGCCTCCAACTTTACAAGGCCCAAATTCGACCTCACATGGAGTACTGTTCTCACCTCTGGGCCGGAGCTCCTCAGTACCAGCTTCTTCCTCTTGATCGCATTCAACGTAGAGCGGTTCGAATCGTCGACGACCAGGCTATTTCTAATCGGCTTGACTCTTTGGCGTTACGCAGAGATGTAGGCTCGCTCTGCATCTTTTACCGTATTTATCATGGGGAGTGTTCCGACGAGTTGTTCGGACTAATGCCTGCCGCTAAATTCCACCATCGGACATCGCGTCAAAATTTAAAGTTCCATCCTCACCACCTCGATGTCTGGAAATCCACAACCGTGCGCTTTTGTCGACACTTTTTGCCTCGCATTACTCCTTTGTGGAATATATTACCCTCGGGGGTGTTTCCGAATGGATACGACTTAGGGACATTCAAGAAACGAGCTTATTCATTCTTAAAAGGCCGGCAACGCAGCTGCAATAC
The DNA here is from genome assembly GCA_036924255.1 of Apodemia mormo. Classification (NCBI taxonomy): domain Eukaryota; kingdom Metazoa; phylum Arthropoda; class Insecta; order Lepidoptera; family Riodinidae; genus Apodemia; species Apodemia mormo. The sequence continues at coordinate 36,595,663 of JAUPFN010000002.1, forward strand.
CCCCGGTATTGCGGATGTCCATGGGCGGCGGTGATCACTTACCATCAGGTGCACCACCTGCTCGTTTGCCCCCTCTACTCTAAAAAATAAAAATAAAAATTAAGTACTAATAAACAGTTAAAAAACATTTTTTAGACGTCATTTCCAATCTAATGAGCTATCGCACATATTTTTAGGAGCTTTATTTCTATTTAACACGGTTTTGAACTTGTTTTTTTGGTACCACCGCCTTACCCATTCCTGCCGCAATAGCGTCAGTGCTTGCCACTGTAGTGTTCCGGTTTGGAGGGTGCATGTGCAAACTTATGCATGTGGCATTAGACCTCGCCACAAGATAACAACGCACCATTAACATCTTCGGTGTCTATAGGCGATGGTTGACTCTTTCCATCAGGAAACCCATCTGCTTGTTTGCTATCTTATGCTATATAAAAAAAATAACTAAATATATTGTAAATATTTCAAGTCTACCAGTTGTCGTTATTAATATCGAGAACAAAATTTCGATTAAAACACGTTTGTTGTATGGAAGTCCCCTCTTAAATATTTGTTATGTTTTCAGTATTTGTTGTTATAGCGACAACAAAAATACATCATCTGAAAATTTCAACTGTAATTATCACGGTCATGTGGAACAGCCTGGTGACAAACGGACAGACGGACAGGACAGCGAAATCTTAGTAATAGGGTTTTACCCTTTGGGCACAGAACCCTAAAAATAGGCAATGACTGAGCGGACAACGTTAGTTTATAATTCTTATATGAATTATTTGACCGGCAAACGTTGTTCAGCCATATATTTAAGTTTTTTTATACTGGCTTCCAAAAATATCTTTAATCCCAAATTTGACCACATTTTTTCCCCAAACTCAATATAATATACCCAATAATAACCCTTACTCCCACCCCCACCAAATAATTATTTGTAATGAATATTTTGGTGTTATCCTTAATTAATGTCCTTAATTTTCATCCTCTGACTGCCACTTCCATTTACTGGAAGTAATGGAGGTGGGGGTAAGAAGGTGAAAATAAGGGGTTTTAGGTATCTTTTTAAGCTAGTTTCATTGCCACTGTAGTATAGGGGTTCGGTGTCGGTGTTTACCACGTGCGGTCTCGGGTTTTTCCAGTTTTCTGATAATAATATCGTTGCCCGAGATTGGAGAAGCGCCCGGCTGGCGAAAGGCTTGTCACCTGTTGTTGTCAATATCTATCTCTGTATGGACCACCTACTATTTAGAAGTAGCATATTCATACGGTAAATTAATAAGAGATTGTTCTTTAGTTATAAATAAAGCACCATCTTCTAACAACTTCAGGTGTTTCCAGGGACCACCAATGGTTCGCGGACCAACAGTTAAAAATTAATAACTTTAAGGATTGCAACGTAATTCACATATCATGTAGATGTTTATAGTGACGTTAATTACCGTCACTAACCGTTTGCTAATTTATCCTCATGCAAATCGTCCATTTGCATCTTCTCCTTTAAAAATATTTAGTAGATTTTAAAACTCGTGAGTTTCAATCCATTATTTTCTATGTTAAAGTTTTATAACGCAAGCAAACCCGCAAGCAGCAGCTACTGATAAATAAAATACACAAGTCGAATCATTCTACAATTTTAATTTAGTACGAGAACCGAGTATTAACACAACCCTATTTCTTCGTAAGCTTCGTAAAAGGGTTTTATCTCAGTCGCTTAAACAACAGAATATTTTTCAAGAGAGAAACGTATTTTATATTTCTCTGCATTTTTAATATCTGTTCATCCGAGCGTAGTCAATATTGATACAGGAATATATTCCAAAGGGTGCTTTTTACTTTGAACGGAAATCTTAACAACTTGTCTGAGGTATCACATATTTCCTCGAATAACATAAATATATTTTAATGTGATGAGCTGTTCGGATTTGACTTTTATCTTTATTGTAAAGTTACTTTCTTGTTACTTACTCCTAATAAAACATGTTATATTGTTTATGATATAGACATATTGTTACGAGCTTGGAGTTTCTATTGTGCAATAAAATATCACTTATATTAAAACCGTGTATTTACAACACAAATATACAAAACACCACAATGCAATACGTAACTACATCGATAAACACTAATAACACTTGCTATATTAACACTAAAATTACTCGGCTACACTGAATCACTAACCTAAAACACTTCACATATTCACTGTAGTATATCGCTTTACACTGGTCGTCTGTACTATCGATTCGAATCGCTAAAATAAAATTCGACCACGTTCCCGAAAATTCCGAAAACATCGCGCAAACAATACTTATAGTAAACAAGTTACTACGCTGTTTTCACCCTTATGCTCCAAACGATAGGTCAATTATGGCATAACTATTCCGGTAACTACGGCTATCGTGTATTAATAGAAGTAGCTATCTCTTTCTTTTATTTCTATATCTCTCCAGCGCTCCAACTCTTCATGTTTCTAGATTATTCGCAACAATTTATCTTCTATTCAATCATTTTGAATTATCTATACTTGTGCAAATGGTAGGTCATATAACTTTGTTATTGTCAGTGAGTGTACGCCCAACAAAACGGGTGGGTGTTTGCTAGTTTAATTTTTTTTTAAATTTTAAGTGGAAGTATTCCACTAAAAGAGATAAACGATTGTTTCGTGCCATATGTCAAATCAGATCTATGCACGAAATGAAAAAAAGTTAACGGTGGTCCCCATCAAAAAAATATATATTTTCGACGTTTTACTCGTATTTTGCCCGAAAGCTTGATCATGATTTGCAGATACTTAAAACCGAAAATAATCTTAAAATTAATAACTAAATATTTTGAGCGTCCCATTAGTCGAGTGGTCAGTGACCCTGACTACGCAATCGATGGGGCTCGGGTTCGAATCCCGACAGGGACAAACATTTGTGTGCTGTTTGTGTGTGATGCTTGTATTTCTGGGTTTGGGTGTTTATTGTATATATTTCGCGGTATCTATATATGTATTTCTAGGTATTAATATCGTTGACTAACACCCATATCACAAGCAAATAATTTACTTTGGGGTTAGATCAATTCGTGCAATTTGTTAAGGAATATTTGTTTATTATTATTTATTACTAGCTGATCCGGCAAACGTTGTTCTGCCTTTTTAACTACTCTTTTTTTTTCTCTATTTTTTCACCTTTTTATATCTTCCCTGGACTTCAACAATTAATTCAAAACCAGAATTAGCCAAATCGGTTCAGCCGTTTTCGAGTTTTAGCAATTGGTTTATATATATATATATATATATATATATATATATATATAGATAAATATGCGGATATATTAATCTTTATAGATACTAATGTTATAAAAACATAAATTTCGTGATTTTGTTAGTAGGAAGTATTTCCTAAAACTGGTCTACTGGACCGATTTTTAAAATTCTTTAACCGCTAGATTATTTTAGAGTAATATATGTATACCACATTTTCTCCATTTTATTATATCATGGGATAGCATAGAAGTAGATTAAAATCAAATCAATCTCTCCCAATGGAAAAAGCAACAATTGCCTATAGACAGCAAATATGTTAATGGTGCGTTGCTATCCGTGTGGCGGGATGGTAACGCCACATGCATAAGTCCACCGGTTGCCTGACGTTTATGTATCATACATGATAATATACACACACGTAATGACTCCACTTTTTTACGGCTAAAATCAGTTGTCAAGCTTAAAAGAGATTTTATTGTTTATTTTCTCGTCGAATTTCGGCTACAGGCGATTTCAATATTTTATAGTCATGACATCGAAGAATATGTGTCAACAGAACTAGGGGTTGACCATTGCTAGACCAACACTAGCTGATGAAAGAAACCTAATGAATCATGTACTTATTTATTTGTAATTCACTTTTGAAAGGCAATGAAACCGAAGAGTTATTAAAAGCATTGATCAAAGGTGATGAAAATTAGATTATCTGTGTCAAGAACATGCGAAAAAAATTCTCGTCACAGAGTAGCCAAGTTGCACAGACTATACTAAAAACTAGTTTAATTCACAATAAAGTATGGAACGCTATCAGCCTTTATGATTCATCATTCTCCACTGCCAACAACTAAAGAGATTTTTTTAATATCATTAGATAGCAAATAAGCAGATGGTTCTCCTGATGGAAAGAGTCAACCATCGCCTATAAACACCAAAGGTGTTAATGGTGCGTTGCTATCTTGTGGCGAGGTCTAATGCGTAAGTTTACCGGCTACCTTATCCTCCAAACCGGAATACGACAGTGACAAGCACTAACGCTATTGCAGCAGGAATAGGCAAGGCAGTGATGCCAGACCCGGGCGAGACAATGCAGAACTCTACCAACTTAGTAGTCAGGATGGTAGTGACTCGAATAGCCAATCGGTCGCTTTTTACGACCTGCATGGCAGAACGGCAGTTGGCCTATTCTTCAAAGGAGTCCGGGACCAACACGGGGAAAAGAGATGGTAAGTTATCAACACCGCTTATGGACTAACATAGGTCTTGCAGTTGCGTTACTCGGTAAAGTCGGACCTTTTTATAATTACTACTGAATCGGAACGTAGACACAGATAAATTATGGCGGTTACAAATAAAATTCACATTTATACTATTAACACTTCCGTGTTTCTTAACTATGTATGTGTTTTAGCACTGATATCGTATAGAGAAAATTTAAAAGTTTTTTTCACAAAGCAAAAATTTACTGGCTGGGATCAGTGTTAATTCATCCGTGTTTATGTGGACTGCCTCTGAAGACCCATCTGGCGCTCTACCAGGCAGTTTGTAAGAGGCGAACGATTGGTTATGCAAGACACTACCAACGTGGCTACTGGTTTTGCCACGATAGAAGTAACTTGCATAACCAATCACTAAAGAGAATCAGCAGAGTTCTGCATTGTATTGCCCAGATCAATGCTTTTCAGTACCGTGTTCCGGTTTGAAGAATAAGGGAGCCGGTAAACTTATACATGTAGCATTAAGACCCCGCCACAAGAATAGTAAAGTACTGCTAAAATGTTTGGTGTCTATAGGCGACGGTTATCCCTTTTCATCAAGAAAGCCAAGTTTGCTATCTTATGATATAAAAAAACATATATAGAACAATATCGCAGATATAACCTAGTAAACAATAAAAGTTATATAAATACGACGAGCATTTTATTTTTTTATAACAACACATTTTTCACCAAGAAGAAGTCAATAAAATGAAATGGAAAATGTAATTGGAGAGACGTTAAGCATTTTTTTCTACGTCAATAATCACCCCTTATAACCGTAAGCATGTTATCTGAGGTTACACTCGCAGGTTTATATTATCGTAATATGAGAAATGGGGTGCTATCAAGATGATATAAAGGATTTCAATTAACTAGTCTAGGGATTCCTTTTGATGAATTTTATGTTGTTAACTTAAATTCGTTATTATTTTCGTAAGGAAAAGTGGGTTTATTGAATGACTTTCAATATAGGGGGCTATTTAATACCGCTTATCTTATATGTATAAAAAATTCTCGTGACACAATGTTAGTTACCATATCCCTCCGAAACGGCTTGACCGATTTTTATGAAATTTTATATGCATATTCAGAAGGTATGAGAATCGGCTACTATTTATTTTTCATATTCCTTAGTTGTAAGGTGGTCCACCCCTTAACATTTTTTTATTTTTGGACAAAATTTTTATTTTTTTATGATTCAGCATTGAAAAATACATACAACCTTAAATTTTCGCTCTTCTACCATAAACTCCTATTTTTTAAATTCAATATTTATATGGCAAAACAACGTTTGCCGGTCAGCTAGTTCTATTATATTTTAAATCACATTTCCGCCAATTGAAATATGTGTGACCGATTTTTATATAAATATAAATTAATATAAATTAATAATAATAATTCATTTATTTCAAAGTTTTATTTTACAAAAAGAGTTTATATTCTGTATTAATGAGTAAAATATAAAGTTAATTAAAATTAAATTAGAAATAAAATATTAACACGATTGAAATCGGAAATAAAATAAAATTGAATTAAAAAGCGAAATTAGAAAGAACACGTGTGAGACTTCATAAATCCTTATTTTTATTTATTAGCTTAAAATTTAATATATTCTGTAAGATTCTACATCAACTCCTCAACTTATCCGCAATTATTAAATATTTTTTAAACTTGGGGAATAGTAGCTAAATAAAGTTGGAATTTAGATAAAGCTACCGTAAACATTCAGTTCTCTCCATAGAAGTCTGTGTTGAGGTCGACTGTCTTTGGGTACCTTTAGTACAACTACTAATTTCAGAAATCTAAGTTAGATTGAAAAAATCTGAGTTAAGATTTTGCCAAAACACTTAGCTTGAAAAAGAAATTAGCTTTAAACTATTTTTAGTACAAAAACACGGCGAATTTTTATAATGAAAATTATGATATATAAATTTATTGCTGTTTTAATATAATATTTTATACAATGGTAACACTTAAATAATAGGTCGGGGCAAAAGTATTTTCGTATTTTGAATGTATTATTAGTAATCAAATCTCTTTGGCTGTACTGAATGTATCTGGCTGGTTTTAATACCATTAAATGTGACATTCTGAAGATGCAATAAAAAAAAACTAGTTCCCGCCATTTTTCAATTGTTTTTCAAGCAAGCAAAATGAACTTCCCACGGGATGGTGATCCCGCGGGATTCACTAAAAACTTTTATAATGTAGCGGGCTGCACGCTGCAGCTAGTTAATGTTATAAATGCGAAAGTTTGGATGTTTGGATGGATGTTTGTTACTCAATCACGCAAAAACTACTGAACGGATTTGAATGAAATTTGGCACACAGGTAGATAATGACCTAGAATAGCACATAGGCTACTTTTTATCCCGGAAAAATTAATGAATTCCGCGGGATTCGCCAAATGCTATTATAATGTAGTGGGCTGCACGATGCAGCTAGTTTTTTTTTTATATATAACTAGTCAGTTATTTATGAAATGTGAATCTTATTGTAAGTTCTTTATTAATATGTTGAAATCTAGTATATATGTCCATTCTTGAATGTGAGTAATGATAGGTGTGTAAAAAAAAAGAAATAAATAAACATACATGATAAAAGAGAGCATTATTTATATTTATAATTGCATACTGAAAATAGGCCCCCACGGGTTAATTTTGGTATGCGGACGTGGCATCTAAAACGTAAACGTCACAAAATATATTAAAAAAAAATTAAAGTATCAATATTAATTAACTAATTTAAAAAATAATCTCCTCTGTGGTCTAGAGGTCCTATGTTGGTGTTGACTACATGAGCTATTCAAAAACGTGTTTTTTTCAGTTTTCTGATGCAACGTTGCCCGGAATTGGACAAGTACTCGGTTTGCGATAGGCTTGCAACCTATCACATCGGCTTCGGCTAATCGTGGGTGCACTATTTGTATCTTTGCCTACCTTTTCGGGGATATGGGGGTGAAAATACTTTAAGTATATTTTTATTGAATATATATGAGCGTTGACTATTGTGTTCTTCAATATGTTTAGTCTTTACCAGTCAATCTGTCGAACCTCTTTATTTAGTTTCATGTCTGTAAGTTTACTGCATTAAACTGTGCGTTTTTTGTCAGTCAGTCTATCGTGCATGTTGAGAATGAGCGCTTCACGAGAAGAAATACCCGACCAACACTCTTACGTTACAGATATGTATGGCAGTTTAGCGTCGTTACATATTAAAAGCGATCTTTAAGTTTTACTCAGTACGGGATCAATGCTAAAACACACAAATCATTAAAAACATTTTTTTTGCAAACGCAATTTTTAATACAGCCTCCCAGCGCGACGTAACATAATTACGGTTTGTGATTACAAGCAGAATTGCTTGTAATGACGCAAATGGAAAAATGATACTCGATTTTTCAATCTTAGTTCCCATCTGATGTTGTCTTAATTAGACTAGGCATTCATGGGGGCAAGACTGCCTAGACTAATTAAGACAGCAGCTAGCAGTTTTGCTTTTTTCAATTTTAATTAAAATTTAAAGAAAGAAAGATACATTTTATTTAGCGGAACTGTAAGATACATATAGAACACATGTTATAAGCACAAGTAAAAATTAAAAAACATATTTACAAAAAATAAATTAAAATAAAAATTCACACACACACACACATACACAAATGAAATTTATAGATCTGTGTGTGGCTATGTGTTTAGTAATTGCCCCATGATACGCCGCATTACAATTTTTTTTGTGGATCCACCGGGAAACACAGTAACAATATACAGTTTTTCTTGATAAAAAGTAATCTTTTTTTATGGAAGAGGGGGCAAACGAGCAGGAGGTGCACCTGATGTTGAGTGATCACCGCCGCCCACGGACATCTGCAATACCAGAGGCAGTGCGTTGCAGTTGCGTTGAAGCCCTTTCAAAAGTGAGTACGCTCTTTTCTTGAAGGTATATATCGTATTTGTTCGGAAAAACCCCTGCCGGTAATTGAATCCACAAAAGAGTAGTGCGAGGCAAAAAGTGCCGGGAGAACCGCACGGTTGTGGATTTCCAGATATATATCATAGATCCGGATGTAGACTATTTATATATTATGAGTCTCATCCAAAATCTCCTTGAAATTCTAATCTATATATTAATACACAATGCAAAAACTTTTTACCTTTTTACGACTATTACGCGGACGGCATAGTATAAAAGGCAGAGTAAAAATTTACATTGTGGAGGAGTGCAGAAACCTTAATATTTTTAAATTATTTTTTAGAATGTATTTCTAAAACATAATTTAAAAATATTAAGGTTTAAGGTTTAAATTAAAATAAACAATACACACATCATTCATTTGACATACACGATCATTTGCACACATGTATACTATTTTTTACGTCTAGACTTTAGCCGTTGTTGTCGAATTTAAAAGAGATATTGTTTAGTCTATGGTCGAATTTTGACCAAAGGTCGGTGACTATTTTTAGAAAAAACGTAACGTGATTGGATTTAAATAGTTAACTAGTACTAAATATATTTAAATTATTTAAAAACAAAGTATCTTCGCGCCCATATCCCCGAAAAGGTAGGCAGAGGTACAACCGGTGCACCCATTATTAGCCGAAGAAACTTATTCCCATAGTGTGCTAGGTGGCAAGCCTATCGCCAACCGGGCACTTACAATACAATCCCGGCCAACATTGTTTTTATAATAAATTCAAAAAAGACATTGTTGATTTGCCCGATCTGGGAATTGAAGCCGGGACTGCATGTAATCAACACCGACACCGGAACACTATACCACAGAGGCGACAAATTATTTTTAATTATTTATTTACTGATAATTCGATCTTCGCTCTCTTCAGCTATTTTTCTAAGTATTTACCGTTTGATATTGGTACGCTACATGAACCCAAAATCAGTAGACGTTCCGGTTCACATCGATTCAACGATTTGTCGGTTGAAAGATAAGTGGTTATTCCAGTCGCCGCTTTTTACCGACCTCATAAGAACTAAAGCATGCTTATTGCGATAACCGGGATCGATAGCTTATTCGCGTCACAAGGGTGCTAGCACACGACGACGACACCACTTCACGATTTCGAGCTAATATTGTCGTTTTAATAACGATAAACCTACGAAACATATATTATCGTAATAAGACATAGTGTTACGCTTATATCCCCGCAAGAAGGGCAACACCTTAAGATAAACAGCAACATAGGAAATTTAGTACTATAACATGACAGGTACCTATTAAGTATTAACAATTAATTACCTGATTCAAGATTTTTCGAGGATAGAAAAGATTGTTGGCGTCTTGTCAACATTCAGTTCACAAAAATTCAGCTTCAATAAAAAAAAGTTTGTTCCTGAGCCACTGTCTATCGAATCTAGGTACTTACAAAAGCTTTTTATGCTTATTATCTCACGTTACATCAATTCTTTAAGTCGGGGGCTTATAAATTAAAATAATTTTCCTTTGTCAATCACATTTTATTTGTCGTATGTTTTTTCAAAAGAACACAGGCAGTTTAGGTTTTGTACATCCCCTGTGTGTCTTTCAGAGCGACGAATATTAGATAAATTAGAATAATTGTCTATGTTTTTTAAAGTAATTAAATAAAAATATAAAAAACATAAATTTTATTTACTTCTGTCATCATATAAGATCGGTGCAAAAGTATTTTCGTATTGTTCGTACAAAGGAAAATATTTTTTTAGGTATAATTTTTTATTTATTTATGTATGTGCCGTTTTGATCGATGACTTGTTGCCATCTTGTGGGTAGTGCTATGATTTTATTCCTATAGAAATTTTGCGATTTTTAATTAATAAAATCTGACAGGTAGTGTTCACAGTGTTCTTCTGAGGTTAGTTTTATGCTTCCTAAAGAATTCTGTAATGACCGAAACAGCTGGAAATCTGATGGATCAAGGTCAGGGCTATACGGAGGATGCTTCAACACATCCCAGCCAAGCTCTCTCAATTTTTCCTGCCTTGCGATAGATGAATGCGTACTGGCGTTGTCATGGTGGAACACCACTCCCTTCCTATTCACCAACTCCAGGTGGTTTTTCTCAATAGCTTTTTTAACCTCATCAGTTGCCGACAGTAGAGGTCAGAATCGATAGTTTAACCAGGTGGCAAAAGCTCATAGTGGACGATTCCTTTCCAATCCCACCATACACATAGCATCACTTTGTTGCGAGTCAGGGCGGGCTTTGTCACGGTCTGTGGGGCTTGTCCATGCTTCGACCATGATCTTTTTCACACATTCTTATCGTAAGTCACCTATTTTTCATCACCCGTAATCAACTGTTTAAGAAATGGTTCGGAATTGTTACGTTTCAACAAAGAATCGCAGATGAAAATACGTTGCATTAGGTTTCTCTCAGTGAGATCATGTGGTAACTAATAGTTAAGTTTTTTCTTGTACCCAGACTTTCGTAAATGACGTAAAACTGTTATATGATCAACATTCAATTCTTCAGCAATGTCGTAGCTACTAATATGTCGATCTTGCTCCACTTTCTGAAAGATGGTATTGAATTTATCTGTGACAAGCGTCCAGAGCGAACCTCATCTTTCACACTAAAATTTCCAGACTTGAAACGCTCTTCCACTGTTCTTTCATTTACCCTTTGAGTATAATAAACCTCAATATATCTATGCATTTACCTTATTAACAGTACAAATAGCTTGGGTCAGAGTTTTTGCCATTCGAGTTGGAAAATGTTCTGTAATGATAGGTGAGTATGAATGTATACATATAATAAAATCGTAGGAAAGTTAAAACTGTAAATTGAATATTTTTTTAAAGAATACTTGGGGCGTGATCTACAGTCGATATCGAAGATAAAAATATAGTTTTTAGAATTTTTGTCTGTTTGTCTGTATGTATTTACTTCAAGTACTGTATGGATTTACTTCAAATTTTGCATGAATATTACTGACAGGTCGGGTCAACATATAGGTTACATATTATCACGCTATCCAAAAAAATTCCAAGTTTCGATATATTAATTGTAATGCACGGCTCAATATACAGACATAGAATAAATACGAGATTTCTGTTTTCGCCATTTCGTAACAGAATCCTTACATTGACGTCTCAAGCTGTACTCCAGTTTATTAAACGGCATCCGTCTCTGATACTTTACTTGAGTGACTCAATCGGGTTTTCAGCTGTCAATTTGTAGCTCTCGGGGACCCACTTGCGAAAAGTGCCGAAAATATCCTCTCATAGAAAAAAGAATCAACGCATGTTTGCTAATGACGTAAATTTTTCATTTTTTCATAAATGATTTGTGGAAATGGAGCCTGTTATTTATTAAGTGACAGTGAGCTTTAAATGTTTGTCCACGTGTATAAGTTTGTTTCATAGCTTCCCTTGTATCCCATAAAGTTGTGGTTTGGGGCTATTTTAAGAAAGTGTCATACTACATACATAGAAATACATACATAAATACTAAAAATATATTTAATTAACACTCAAACACAAAAATACAAACTACTTGTCACACAAATGCACTGGCGGGAATGAAGCACGAATAATGTCTACTGGTACCGATCTTAAAAATTATTGAGCCATTAGAAAGTTACATTGTCCAGGAGTGCCACGAGTCACATTTTTTCCATGTTTTTTCTCGATTGACGAAAAGGAAGTTTTTTCTTTTCTTTTTTTATATCATTAGCAAACAAGCTGATGGCTTTCCTGATAGAAAAAATATTGCCTATAGACAACAAGGACGTCAATGATGCGTTGATATCTGGGTGGTGGGATGACAATACCACATGCATAAGTCTACTGCCTAACCGGAACACGACAATGGTAAGCATTGGCGCTATTGAGTCAGAAATAAATTGAAAAAAAAAATAAGTAAGGCGGTGGTAACATGTACCTGGCCGAGCCAGTTACATAACTCTACCATCTATTAGTCACGATGGCAGTGACACGTGTAGCCAGGCGGTGGCTTTTTGCGACCTGCCTGTTGAAACAGCAGTTGGTCTATTCTTCAAATAGGGCCTTGATCAACATGGGGCAAAAATGAGTTTGGTTAAAAATAATTTGTCCGAGAATCTGATGTATCCGCCGACCAGTTTGTCAATTTTCACATCATAGTAGACATGTTACGTAGTACTGTTGGCAAATCGTCGTTGCACTAGTTACAAGGTAATAACTTGTTCCCCCCTCTTACTCTTGTTCCTTCCCTAATACGAGCGTGACAGCGAGTTCTTATTTCCATTTCATAGGATAGCAAACAAGTAGATAGATATCCTAATAGAAAGAGAAACCAACGATGTTAATGGTGTGTTGCTATGCGCATGGAATGATTATACCATTTGTGTAATTAGTCCACCGATATTCGGAAAAGATTTAACTTTCTCAGCGTTAATAGTAGAGGTCCCCACTATAAGACGACCTTCTACGAGCTGCTTAATGGATGGGAAGTATTTTATATTCGATAAAATGTATCAACAAATATATTGCAAATGGGTTGACTAAAAAATTTCAGCCCATAATATGATTAATTAAAAATTATATTTTTTTTAAACATTTCACTGTTTTGATTCATATACAAATTCCGTACCAATCGAAAGTATGAAGAACATGGAAAAGTCGCTTTGACTATTTTTCCCGTGACAACTTCTGGGTGGGAAGGTTACTAGTATCGATTTAATTGTTTATACCTGCCTATGCAAGAGTTGTGACGGGAAAAGAATAATCAACCTAACGTTTGCATATACTATAGGCTTCATACTTTCGATTGGTATGGAATTTGTCTATTAATCAAATTAGTGAAATGTTTTAAAAAAATATATTCTGGGCTGATTTTTTTAGTCAAACTATTTGCAATATATTTATTGACATATTTAATTGGATATAAAATATTTTTTATCCATTAACCAGCTCGGTGAAGTTATAATCTGGTTTTAACTGTAACAACGATACTAAGCCAAAATTACAGTGACCCCACACATTGTCATTGCTGTAAAGTGTTCTATCAGTTTTATCTAGTTGCATGAATTTTCTCACTATGCTACCGTTATTTATTATGGCGGCTTTTTGGATCGTTGTTAAGATTAGGTTTTAAATCTACGTTTAAGCTATTGCGGATGTCGGAGGGACAACCCCGATTGTTAAAATTACTGCCGGTAGTATTATATACTTTTTCTTCTTTTCAAATTCCGATTAAGTTCCTCTTTGAATTCTTTGTAATTATTTTTTCTGCTATTGTCTTTTGTAAGTTGTGGGTGTTGGGTACTGCTGTCTATTAGGTATGCAGTTTTATTACGATTAAAGTGAATGGTTCTGTGTGAGTGAGTATGGTGCGATCATAGTATAGTTTGTGTATTGTGTTTTTATTATTATCACTTTGTTTACAATTTTTTAACTTCCCACTACGTATTTTCGAAAATCGATTTTTTACTAGATGTCCATGTTTTAAGGTCCTAGAAACCTTTTCCGGCTATTTTCACGATGACGTCAGTATGTTTGTATGTATGTGTGTGTGTGTGTGTGTATGTGTGTCTATGTAAACATCTCATTACTTTTGAACGGCTGGACCGATTGAAACGCGGTTGATAGTATTCGATTGGATTTCGCTCAACTTAGAATTCCTGAAAATTTGAACTGATTCGGTTTAGAATATTCTGAAAAATTTTGAAAAAACTCCAAAAAAAATTTTGGCGAAACAGTATTTTTTAATATAACTTTCAGATTTATGTACCAATTCAGTATAAAAACTAATCAGGTCTATTCTTCAAAAAACTACGTCTAATACATAAATCGCATCAAAATCGGTTTATCCGTTTGGGAGTAATCGTTGACAAAACATTTTGAAAAAAGTGTTTTTTCGACACAGCTTCGAAATTTTTCAACCAATAATTTTTTGGTATTCTGCGATATTTTAGTACTAAAAAAACTACGTCAAATGCCGTTTGCAAAAATCAAAATTGAATCTAATTCTCAAAACTTAATGCTTTTCAAATATAAAATTACGTTCTGTTTAGCAAACTTACTTAATTTTTTTAAATAACTTTCAAGTTAATTTACCGATTGACTTAAAAATCTTATTAGCTTTTTTCCTTTAAAAACTGCTTAAAATACCGTTAATTTAATAAATTCGGTAATTTTTTTTGGATTGAATAAATCCCAAAAAAATTGATCGATTAAATTAATGAAGAAATATAAAAATAAAATCTTTTTTGACGTTGCATCGAAATTTTTCAACCAATAATTTTTTGGTATTCTACGATATTTTAGTACTTACTAAAAAACTACGTCAAATGCCGTTTTCAAAAATCAAAATCGAATCTATTTCTCAAAACTTAATGCTTTTCAAATATAAGCAAACTTACTTAATTTTTTTAAATAACTTTCAAGTTAATTTACCGATTGACTTAAAAATCTTATTAGCTTTTTTCCTTTAAAAACTGCTTAAAATACCGTTAATTTAATAAATTCGGTAATTTTTTTTGGATTGAATAAATCCCAAAAAAATTGATCGATTAAATTAATGAAGAAATATAAAAATAAAATCTTTTTTGACGTTGCATCGAAATTTTTCAACCAATAATTTTTTGGTATTCTACGATATTTTAGTACTTACTAAAAAACTACGTCAAATGCCGTTTTCAAAAATCAAAATCGAATCTATTTCTCAAAACTTAATGCTTTTCAAATATAAAATTACGTTATTTTTAGCAAACTTACTTTTTTTAAATAAGTTTCAAGTTAATTTACCGATTGACTTAAAAATCTTATCAGCTTTTTTCCTTTAAAACTGCTTAAAATACCGTTAATTTAATCAAAATCGGTGATTTTTTTGAGATTGAATAAATCCCAAAGAAATTGACCGATTAAATTAATGAAGACATTTAAAAATAAAATGTTTTTTGACATTGCATCGAAGTTTTTCAACCTATCGATTATTTAGCTAAAGCAATATTTTAGATCTCAAAAATTGAGTTGAATGCCATTATCGTTTTCAAAATATACAGGTTTTCAAAAATTAATATACTGTCATTTTTAACAAAATAGATGTTTTGAACTGAAAAATCTATGCTTATATTTTTTACTCCTTTGAACTTAAAATACCTTAATTTAGTGGGAAGTTTCAATGATGGCCAGTAAGCTACACCGTTTACAATTTTTTTTATTTGAATATAATATTTAGAATCATAATTATCAAAAAAATACAATATTATAAAAATAAATTTACCAAAATATAGTTTCCGCCAGCATCATTATTGTTATTATTATAAGCCACATTTATAAGTTTACCGGTTACCTTACCAAATCGGAACACGACACTGACGGGTTGAGACTGTTGCGGCATGAGCTAGGCAAAACACCTTTAAAACTACTTAGCAGAATTAAAGATTAGGTATTCTTCAAAAAGTGTCCAAAAGAATATGGAGATTGGACAAAACTATTTATCTACAAGTAATGTGCTGTCGCATTTCAATGCGCTTACGTTTTACTCCGCGGTGGTTCATAATAAGCGCTCGTTCAGGCAAGCGCAGACCGCATAACTGTAAATCGTGCAGTTTGAAACCATAAAATTGTGTTATATGTTCAGGCTACAATGGTTTATGTGCGTGGATAACGGCAACACAAAAATGAAACATGACGAATAATATTTTTAGATTATTTAAGAATATTAATAAAATCAGCCTTTTAATTCACGTAATAAAACGTCGATTGAGTTGAAGAGTTTTGAGCTCTTACACACGCAAACACAATACACTGTCGCGTCATGAACTCGTGCTACGACGTGGTGTTTATTTTCAGGAAAATACTTAGTAAAACACTCAAAACAACGTAAACTTCCGTTTACACCCATGGTTTGCTTTCAATTGATTGAAATCTTTTTACGAGTATACATGGTGGATGATACGGTAGCCGTATTATCAACTTATATGACGTTTGACACGGCAGCCGTGTCACAAAACATTTATACGCTATCGCTATTAAAAGTTTTGGAAAATAAGCGCCGCAACGAATCGGATAATGTGTAAGAAATTGTGTAAGTTCTGTAATCTAAACACATTAAATCAATTAATATTTTTTTACGTGAATCGGGCCCCAGGATCGAGGATGATCGGTAATAATAATATCACTGGATAAATGACATGAATAGATCTAGCTCCAAAGTGATGTATATTCGCGCGGTTCCTGCAATGCAACTGAATGCCGAGAAATTACATAAATAATACCCGTCCGATTCTTATGCGATTCTAAAACCGCGAGGTTTCCGTCGCGTCTGAACAAGCGCTAAATATACACGAGTTGCTTTACTACCAAAAAGGAAAAAAGTACTGAAAGTCAACTAGTGTAATCATTTTTATGCAAATTAATAATTTTGATTTGAAATTAAAGTTGGTAAATGGAGCTTTAGCGATTACCCGTCTTGCTAGCTGGAAAACAGTTGAATTATGGTAAACTGTAGCGTCTATTGATATTCGATTCACTCTTTTTACTCCGCAAGGGAAATAGCGTGATTATATATATTTTATAGCAGTTTTGTGAAACATTTTTAATAATAAGAGAAAATTTTTGGCTAAAAACTCTAGAAATATCAACGAAACGTAGCTATTCGCGTAGCAGCAATATTAGAGCGATATAACAGAAAGGCAGATAATCTAGTCTAAGTCTAATATAGGGAGAAAGCATTAGCTTTTAATTAAAAATTGTGACAAATGACAAAGCGACCCCTTCAAAGCTAAAGTTATACTTTTTTGCAGAGTCAAGAACTGGGCGTTGAAATTCGGCGTCGACTTATGGGAGTTTGGACGACACTTTACAAAGATGAATCAAATACAAAACGTAAGTAAACACACTTTACGAGGCTGTCTAAGAACGATGTGTATTGTCATCGAGTTAAATTGTAAATTCACAATGTGTTTGGTTTTAAGCTTACCCTAGATTACGATTTACTTAAATTGAATAATCTATATCATTAAATAAGTTTAGCCATTCTTCATTATAGCCTTGCGAAATATTTGTTTGTTTATATTTGTCAAATAAAGCGACGAAGCCACCTCAATTCTTAATTGTTACCGTTTAATACTTACTTACGATTTGTGGAGTATAAAGTACGATTCACATCGACTGGATCGCATCGGCCGAAAGGGATGCGTACGCATGCCGCAGAAGCTGTACGCGTCCGCTCAAGTCATACGCAAGCAGTACCTGTACGTCACTTAAATGACTTGACTCGTTGCACTGCTGCTCGTTGTACACATTCTACGCCGGCAGTATGGTTCCGAACGGACCCCGACGCATGCCGACGGAACTATCTGTCGCGAAGTCCGTTCGGAGCCGTACGGAGCAGTTCGGTGCTGTCCGGAGCCATTCAGCTACTGGAGGTGAATGTAACGGAAATATGAACTGCAATTCCTGTTCACACATTTCAATCTGCTTTACCGCATTGTAAAATGCCGTCCGAGCCGGGTCGATACAAGCCGGTCGGTCTGAACCGTACCTGAGGATTTTAATGTAATTTGGGTTCTTCTTGTCTGTTCTGTAAGTGTAAGATTTTTATACGAATTTTTTACCTTAACTTTGTCTATTTTAATTTATTCTATTACTCTACAGATTTTTTTCAATAAAAGATAGTAAAAATCAAGGAAATAGAAGCCGCAATGTATTAGCGTCACATGCCACGCAAAATAACGCCTGGTTCTAAAGTTACGCGGGGCCGACGAGTCCATGCAACGTTCGGTTTACATTGCGTGGCGTGACATTAAGGAAAAATCCCAAAATGCAAATTTTGCGTTCCCCACAAAAAGGGAATTGCCATCATGATTAGAAAGTAAAGAATAAATGGCATATTTTCCTAATTTTCGTGACACCGTCCTTTACACGCGGTATAGCCGGTTAACTAAAATACTATTTTAAATCTACTTACTTATATAAATACATCGTATAGCATTTATTTTCCCTTACTATTTATACCCTTAATCTGGGGTAAGACACTAAATTGGCATCACCGTGCGGGATTACTTATTATACTTAGAAGTGTTGGTAAACGAAGAACAATATTGGCAACACTAAGCTGATCGGTCGGACGCGTTCGTATAAAAACAGAGCGTGAGTTCGCTCCCCTGCCCCATTCCCGACTCCCGGTCCGTACTCCCCTCGTGACCCAGTTACAAGAATCAGGGGGCACCACCCCATATCAGATACTGGCTGAATACACTCGCCGTACTCCCGAGTACACTTGCCACTACGAAAATAATTAAACAGTGCCCTTCAATTATTGCAAAGCATCACGTAAATCTCGTAGATTTATGATGGAAGTAGATTGCTTATTACGTATCATATTTTTAAGAATTTGTTTTCTTATTTAGAAGATTTTTATGATTGTACTATTCATTTTATTAGACTATTCATTTAGTATAAATAAGGAAATAATTGCTTACAATTACCTTAGTTTTACTACAGTTTTATCCTCTGTATTCTTTTCGAGCTACCTATGAGTTATAATTGTAAGTAGTTTGCGCACTGAAAGTTATAGTGGAAAGATAAAAAGCCAGACAAAAATATGGTCGTTGGAGCATGAAAGTTCTTGTTCATTGATGCCCTATTGTAGATACCGTATTAGTTAGCCCGCTTATGAGGGACTGAAGGTCTGTTCAAGACAAGTGAAATCTTGCACTGTTATTCTCTTGCTCTCGTCTTTTAAGAAATAGCGCTGGCATTAAGGTAGTTGATTTGTTCTTCAAAAGGGATTTAAATGGATACGGAGTCTTGTACTTCGATGCACGAATTTTTTCGTTTACTCTGTGTACTTCATAAGGGAATCCCTGTTATGATACACATATATACAGCTTAATTAAGGTAAAATAAGTTCTTTACCAACGTACATACGAGTATATTCATTATAAAATAATAATATATATTGGATTTGCGGTCCGTAGGGCGGTCCTAACGTACAAAGAAGATTAAATTAACTGCCTTAATTGAAATTCGGTTCCTTGTTAGCCAATGTGTCCCTTAGGGTTCGCTGGCTACAACTACCAAGTTTATTAAATATTCATTTACATCACGTCCAGTGTTTTGAGTATAATTATTTTACTAAAATCAAATCGTTATTTATAATGTTTCTACGTAGTAGTATTCTGCAACGTCTGGCCGTGGTCCATCTTACATATTTCTGCCACATTTACATTATCAGCTCCTTTCTTTTAATCACATTAAACGTAAAGCAGTTCAAATCGTCGAAAATGGGACTTATTATAATTGACTTCATTCTTTGACGTCGCAAGCTGGCTCTACATCTTTTTCTCGCATCTATCATGAGCGTCTTCAAGAACTGTTTAGACGAATTCCTGTCGCCAAATTTCATCATCGGATATCGCGAAAAAATTTAATGTTCGTCCTCAACAACTTTAAGTCTAAAATCTACAACGTTTCTTCTTTTTTTCTTCTTCGATTCAATTCTTGGGGTACTTTTTGTTTCGCACTATGGAACCAATTAACAACAGGAGTTTTTCAAAAGGAACTTAGGAACCTTCAAGAAAAGAACTCGCTTATTATTAAGTCCAACAACAGTGCTCTAGTAGTGTGGTTTTCTACGAATGGTAATCACTTGCCATCAGGTAAGCCTTCGCCTGTTTGCCTCTTCTTCTAGAAACAGAATATTTAGTTGTGGAACCCTCTCTTTATTGGTCCCCATGTTGGTCTGAGCCCACTTGGAATAATAGAGTACCTGCCATTCTACTAGGCAGTTTGCAAAAAAGGAACGATCAGCTAAACGTGTCACTATTATCGTGACCACTATACGGTAGAGTTCCGTAACATCTCGTCCGGGTTTGTTAACGCCGCTTTACTTATTCCTACAATAGCGCCAATGCTTGTCACTGTCATGTTCCGGTTTGAAGATTATAGTAGCCGGTAAACTTTTCCATATGTCATTACTTAATTAGCGATGGGTCATTTACATCTTTGGCGTCTATAGGCGATTATTGTAGCGATAAAACACAAAAAAAAAATCAAATACAAAAGAACTTTCTGCGATTGATATTCATATAAATATTAACTACTAGCTTACCCACGTAACTTTGCCCGCGAATAGATTAACATATAGTATAGTTTTTCATACAAACTATCATCCCCAATTTCAGTCCATTAGGAGGTGACTTTAAAAAAAATAGCTTATATCTGACCGCGGATCTTTAACCATATCTGTGCCAATTTTCATGAAAATCGGTTCAGCGGTTTAGCAGTTACAGTGTAAGATACAAACAGACTTTCTCATTAATAACATTAGTAAGTATGGATTCTAAAGATAGAAAGATACGGAATGTTTTCGTTTCACATATCTTAAACCTCCTGTCACTGGAAATATCCGCGTAGTTCATTGGATGGGGTCTTAGCCTTATAATATTGGGTTATATAATTATTAGGTACAGCGGTTGGCCGGGCAGTTTCGGAGGATTATAGTAAAGTATGCTATTAAATAAACTAAGCCATACCAACGCGTAGTCAGGTCAAATATTATACAGATTCATTTAATCATTGATAAACAAGTAGCTTACTTTGCCTACACCATAGCAAAGTAAATTGAAAAGCTGGTAAAGGAAACGGGACAGTAAATAATAAAAGGTAAAAACGCTTTGTCATGGCCCGTAAGCCGATGGCCCGATGTTTCTTACCCCGGCCGACACCGATTTCCACTTACTGCCGCATTTGGGTATTCTATCCACGACCATTTGCTCGTAAAAAAACTTCTATGAAAATCGAACAATCCGATCAATCTATGTATGATAACGTTAATTATAATTCTACTAACTTATATTTCAAATGCGGAAGTGAGTTTGTATGTTACACATTTCAATCGACTTTCCCAAAGCAGGATTCGGCTGTTTTTGTTAAATTGTTGTTACCTCCGATCTTCTTCATTTATAAACCAATTTAATTATTTTTTTGTTTAAGTGAATTGGAACAATCCGTTTAACTAATATAGTATTCGGATATACAGGAATTTGAAAATCGATTTATTTGTTAAGATTAATACGTCTTTAATGACATAATCGTTTATTAAATCAGTAAAAACAATATGTACATTCGTTGTTAGGGATGCAGAAAAGGACACTTAAGGTCATTTTTATTTAGAAAAAAAAATCTCGAGAAGAGTTAGTCAGGGCAAACTTTAAAAAAAGACCATATAGCCTAATGCCGGGCATTTCGTAAAGAGCGAAAGATTGGTCAAACATGTTACTACCGTCGCGTCGTAACTAAAGGTAAAGTTCTACAATATCTCGTCTAGGTTTATACTTACTATGATATATAAAGCGATACACTACATGGGGCTTAAGAATCTTTATTCTCATTAAGAATTAGGTAAATTCACTTACATTAGAATTATCACTAGTATCACATACATCATATACTTAATCGTAATAATTTCACTCATTCATGACAAAAATAAGTACTTATAAGTTTTTAAAAATAGATAAATTGACAGAATTCTTCTAAACAAATCGATTTTAACTAAATAGTAACATCTTTTGAAATATATAAAATATTCATAATATATATTAATAATATTATAAATGCGAAAGTTTGGATGTTTGGATGGATGATGGATGGATGTATGGATGCTTGTAACTTAATCACGCCAAAATCAATAAACGGATTTGGATGAAATTTGACACACAGATGATGACTTGAAATAGCATTTAGGCTTATGTCTTTTATGATTCATCAAAAACTTTTATAATACAGCAGAATGCACGCTACAGCTATTTATAAACCAGCCTTTACGTGCGATTTCACTGGCTTTAGATTTAGACTAAGCCCTAGGCCCAGACTAATAAGATGTTTTTATTGCTTTGTGAGGAAGTAGTTATTGAAATTGAGCATTAAATTTATAAATTTTGCCACCCCTAGAATTATGCCGTTCTAGGCCCGGGCCTATGGGTAAATCCACCACTGTGTTTTATATGCATTAAGAGTTTTTATATCATAGAACAGTAAACAAGCAGATAGTTTTCCTGATTGAAAGAAACAACCCTTTACCTATAAGCACCAAAGATATTAATGGTGCTTTGTTATCCGTATAACGTGATTATAATACCACATGGATAAGTTCACTAGTTACCAAACCGGAATACGATGGTGATAATTATAAACGACATTGCGGCAGGAATAGACCAGGAGATGGTACCAAGTTCAGGTAAAAAGTATACATATGATTTAAGAATATTTATTTCTCATAAGAATTATAAAAATTCACTTACTGAGAATACAATAAATACATTTCATTCACAGCTATATAAAACACTGGATGAGCGTACACATTACACAGGTCACACAACACAGAATTTGATGCATCGGGTAGAACACAAGCGTTACTTCTATCACCTAATAATTACGATGGAAGTGACACGTTGTAACTTTGCTCGACTTTTAGGAGTTGCCTAGCACGAAGTTTGTAAGATATATACTGCAATTAAGCCACAGCTAAATTTTTTTGACAAAAACAATTTAACCGTCTTGAGAATCAAACCCTCATAACTTAAACCGAACAGAATAATCACTGCATTAATAAAACATTCAATGCTATTACATAATAAGATTGTAAGCTGCTTGTTCCCTACATTGTTCAATAAACATAACTGCTATTAATTATAGCGAGTTAAGCAATGCATTGTGCGGGTGACAGTTGTTCGTTTAATTACATTACCACTGAAGTAACGTTAACCAGAGACATTAACAGTCTGTTAAACCAATGACCCCATCTACACTGTTATGTAAATCTATTGTGTCCGTCTGTACATTCGATTTTTTGTCAAATTTGGTGATAAATAATCGGTTTATGAGTCACTGACTTGTCATTTACTTTTTTTCAGAGTCGATTGCGATTGAGGAAAACGAACATTCGGTATAAATTCAAAATCAGGCCGAAGTCGGTTCGAAACGAAACGAAAGAAGTTTGTTTTTTGTTAATTTCGACACAATTCTATTAATTAAATTCTATTAATTTTAAGAAATATTAGTGAAATTTCACTTGATTCTAGAAAAACATTTTAATAGTCTTACGTAAGTAGCAACTTATAAACAAGAAACAAGTTGGTTTGTTTTCTTATTTTAGCATTTATTTAATATTTTACGTCTAAAGTAAAATTAGCAAGTATTAAAGTGAAAGCCTATACATTGATAGTTGAGTTATCTTTTTCATATTAATACTTGAAGCTAAATAAACTTGGATTCTAGGTAAGGTTAACGCAAACGATCATTTCTCTCCTTAGTAGTCTGTGGTTAGGTATTTATCTTCTCATTGGTTGTTTTCAGTACAACAACTGCTAATCTCAGAAATCTAAGTTAGATTAACAGAATTTTGAGCTAAGATTTTGCGAAGAGACTTTATAGGTACTTAAAAGAAGAAAACTAAATTAGCATTAACTATTCTTTAATACAAAAACAGGGTGAATTTTTATTTGATACTGATGAAAATTATAATACACAAACTTATTGCTGTTTTAATGAAAATGTTATTAAAATTTTATACAATGATGACACTTAAATATGATGATAGAATTCAATCAAATTAAAATCTCAATATTTTTATATGATTGTTCCTAGCGATATATTTTACATGATTGGTTTAAAAATCGTAGAAAATTATTCTGGTTTATCTAATAGTCATCACTCCGAAAGACACGCAAGAGATGTACAAAATCAAAATGGCCTGTGTTCATTGGCACAGTTAAAGATGTTTTTTGTGCATTTTTTCAAATACAGGCTACATTTAAAAAATAATATCTTTTTTACGGGCCTTACTTAGACAAAACAAATATGAGAAAAATACAAAATTACAAGGTTTTTAATAGTAGATGATTTGACTAAATACGATCATTTTAAATACATACTAGGTACTACCCACCCTTGTTCTTTGCCTCATTTCATTTGTATTTATAACATAGTTTGAGCTGGACTTCAAATGTTATTCAAAAATTTTAAATTAACTGCTAAGTTTGGATTATTTGGATCATACTCATTTCATTTGTATTTCTAACATAGTTTGAGCTGGACTTCAAATGTTATTCAAAAATTTTAAATTAACTGCTAAGTTTGGATTATTTGGATCATACTCCTCCTTACTTGGCAAGAATAGGACTTCGGTAATGTTAAAAATATAATCAACAATCGAATCGGATTTATATTCCTTACTTTGTTTAAATTAAAACATATTCCAAAAATATAATATCAACTGCCACATTAGCTAATATTTCTAAGTTTGAATAAAATATAAAATTGTATCCAAAAGTATGAGATGAACTAAGTTTGATTTATATCAAACGATTGCGGGATACTTACACTTTTCGCATTCGATCGTGAGCGAGTTTCGAGTTTACTAGGAATTTGTATGTGATTTGTACAGAGCCACCTAGTGGTAAACTGGTTTCTCACGTTTACTACTAGGTGGCGGTGTACAAATCTCATACAAATTCCTAGTAAACTCCAAACGCGCTCACGATCGAATGCGAAAAGAAAAACTCACACTTAGCACTCAGTACAAAAAAAAATGAGTACGGGGTGAGTACACCGTGGACAAAACTAGTTTTAAAATAAATTAACAGATAAAATAGAACAACTACAAAATAATCCGCAAAATCGCATTTGCGAGAGGTATTGGTTCGTTTCACCGTAATTCTCAAAGCCTCGTAACATTTTCGATTACATAAACTTTCTGACGTAATACTTTATGCGGTGAGCCATGGCAAACAATATCGAATTGGTACTTTGATCTTTGGATTATGTTTTTGTTTCCTATCTTTTGTTTGTTTTAGTATTCCAGCTGCTGCTCGCGACTTTTCTTTTTTTATATCATAAGATAGCAACAAGCAAATGGGTCTCCTGATGGAAAGTGTCAACCATCGCCTATAGACACCAAAGTTGTTAATGGTGCGTTGCTATCTTGTGGCGAGGTCTAATGCCACATGCACAAGTTTACCGGCTACCTTACTCTCCAAACCGGGACACGACAGTGACAAGCACTGACACTATTGCCGCAATAGAAATAGGTAAGACGGTGGTACCAGACACGGGCGAGACAATGCAGAACTCTACCACCTAGTAGCCACGATAGTAGTGACTCGTAAATCCAATCGGTCGCCTCGTACGACCTGCCTGACAGAACGGCAGTTGGCCTATTCTTCCAAGGAGCCCGGAACCAACACGTGGAATATTTCTTGAAATTTTATTTTACCTTCTTCATGGTCTATTTAGCTCAGTCATATTTAATGTTACTGCACGTGTACACGTGTTACAAATAAGTGGGCTATCTAATTAGAAAACAGTCATAAATACATTTGGACATTTGCAACATAAAAAAGTAACAGATTTGCCATTGCGATACCGGCTTTTGAGAATTTTGCTAACCCTTCTTTTAAAAATTCCTTACATCAAATAGGACCGTCACAGATCGCAATACTTATACATGTATAGTGTATGTAATGTTTATATTTATTAATTTTTAGTATATATAATTTTAATGCATATTATTTAAAAATATTAGTTTTATGTACTTCTCCGCAGTGTAAACTTTTACTGTGCTAAAGCAGAATGATGAGGGTCCATAATAATTTGGCCTCAAACGCAACACGTGATGGTAACTGCTTATCGTATTGTAATACGTTATTAACCCTTAACTTGGCAATGAACTTTTTAATTTCAGATATTTATGAAATGTAAACGAAAGCTTGTTTAGATCTATTAGATCATAAGAAAATTACAAAAAAAATTCTACCATTTATCATTATTAAAAAAACCTATGTATCTTTTTGGATACGATACCCACCTTTCTGCAACTTTAGTTCTGTTGAACAGTGTATCCTTTAAGATACTTTGCTTAAATTTGAAAATATGATTTGAGAAAACGTTACGAAATAATACATAGGTATTGGTACTAATCATCAGTCTTATATATTTCTTCACATTTGAGATCAAAATTACAATTAAATTTTTAAAAATGTAACATAATAAAATTTAAAAAAATAAATAAGCCACTTTTAGGCACTAAAGAGATAAAAATATGCTATACTTCTATTTAAACTATAAAAAAAACAATTAGGATACCTTAAGAGAACAATATGAATAACAATATCACAATTAGTTACAACGTGTAGTGGTCTTATGAAAAGCTTCAAAACAATTTCTTTTATCCGTCAAACATAGCCTAACCTTACATTTCTTTCATATAATAGTTGTTTGCCCTGATTTACAAAACCTGCAACGTCCTTTCTTGTCTGAGGCTGGCCAATGACCAAAACAGTCATATCTCACACTGTCATTAGGTAAAGGAGCAACAGGATTTTTTATTTTAACATCCTTAAATTCTGGATTTTTTTCGATATCTCTACCAGCTAAAGTCAAGGCATTAGCAATGGCGATTCGAAACTCTTTTAATTTGTGTTCAGGTTTTTCGTGCAATAGTTTACTGTCCCTGCGGTACAACAACCATGCGTTGTTTATACATATATCGACTACTTGAGAGAAAATAGGTAAATACCACCTATGTCCCCTGAAGTCTGTTCGATATAAAGCCACAAGCATATCTGCGAGGTCAACGCCACCCATGTGGGTGTTATATTGCTTCACGACCTGAGGACATTGTATTCTTGATCGAGCTCTCTCTTCTTTATTGTAACGCTGAACTTGGTCCATCGGATAAGCATCGACAAAGGAACTCGCTAAATGAATAGCTTTGTTGTCAAACCATTTGACGATGACAATTTTACGCTTAGTGCTTACCACTTGACAATAGCTTCCTCGACCGGACTTTTTAAGCTGTTTGTCGTTCTTAAGAAATACTTTAGCTCCTTTTAATCGGTTAGATCTCAAGGTTCCCAACGAAAAAACTCCATACTGTTCCCTAAGGTAAGAAATAAGATCCAAGGAAGTAAAAAAATTATCAAAATAGAGAACAGAGCAAGCGGGATTCTTGATTGATTTAGTTAACGCTATTACAACCTTAGCACCGAGACCCATTTTCTTTTCTTCATTTGTAAATTGATTAAATCTGAACGTATCCTCACCTCCGTAGACAATAAAGTCGTAAACTATTCCAGATATCCCTGCACGTACAAAAATTTTAAAACCCCACTTCTTTGGTTTTCCTTTCATATATTGTCGTCTATTACCAGCACGGGTACCTTTGTAAGGTACCATCATCTCATCTATGCTGTATCTTCCTTCTTGTTCAATAGAAAGACAATTTTCCCGAATTTTCATCAAAAGCGGACGAATTTTAAAATAACGGTCACTATCATCGGCGTTATTATCCGCAAAATGTATATATTTTCGAATTTTCTGAAATTTTTTTAGGGGCATCACATTTGCTATTTTATCATATCTTATCTCTGCTCTCCAATAATCTGTATACGCCGGCATTTTCACCACGCCCATAAAAATATTTATCGCCAAAAAATCCTTGATGTCAGTTATAGTAATGTTTGGGTAAAACCCAGATTTTTGGACTCCGTAAAGATTGGTTTGTTCAACAATTAGCTGGATAACATCCTCCGAAAAAAACTTTGTAAAATATACTAGTGGATCTGCAACTTTTTCCGGTATAGTTAAATTATCCTCAGTTAGTGGTACATCTGCATTAAAATTAATTTTTATGTTTGCTTTCCAGTCTGAAATTTCTGGAGGTACATAAGTTTTCTTCTTTTTTTGAACTGGAACAACTTTATTGGAAATTTTAGTTTTCCGCTTGGAACGAAGTATCGCTGGAGCTACACGTGGGGTTATAGGATTTTCAGTGGGACTTCTAGGGACTACGCTGGGTTCACATTCAATTACTTCGGCATTACTAGCGAGATCTATTGAAGTGAAAGGATTCGTTGGGCTTCTTTGGTCTAGTTCGTTGACAACGTGTGGATACGGTGAATTAGATTTCACCAGTAAATTGTGTACATCTATAACTGGGCTAAAACAACTGCCTTTATCATCGTCTGAGTCAGATACGTTGATGTTTAAGATCGAGGAACACAGCGAAGGAGCTGGAGATGATTCTTCGTCAGACGCTGGAATTACAACCACTGGCTTTGAAGATTTCTTGTGAAATGCTAAGCTCTCTTCATCTTCTGAATCATCAGCACCAGATTCCTCTGAAGAATGTGTGCGCCTCGGAATCAAAGAAAGTATGCGCTTGCTTCTATAACCACCCTAAAACAGAAATTATCTTTCAAACTTTCAAAAATAAGATGATAAAAGTATTGCTAAAGTCATGCAATGTTTCTTTTAAGACACCAAAAACTATAAAAAATGTTACACGGGTACTTGGCAATGTATCTTTTACGATACGTACCTAAAATAAACATGTTCACCTACAATCTTGGCAGAGTATCCAAAAAGACGCATAGCAAAAATATCTTATACCTACGGGTAACATGGTAATGTGTACAAAAGGATACAACAAAATATCGACATGTATAGCGTCAAAATCAAAAGTGGTTTCTACGATATTTTTTGCAAATATCACAGAAACGTAACTGTAAATTAAAAATTTATAATCAGTTTCACTCAAAACTTCGTAAATATTTTAAAAATGAATAAAGTTTACCTTAGCACGAGTGAGGTCCACTTGTCGGAACGCCATTTTGGTTTGCACTGATCACGTGTTGTATTATTTGCTAAAAAATAAAATAGATGGCATTGCCAGACATATTTATGATCTATACTCGATATATTCGTTTAGTTTTCTTCGATAGTTTGTTCGCGGGAATTTTTCAAACTTTTTGTATCTAAGAAGATACGACGTCAATTAAAGGGTTAATTTCTTCTGAAATGTAAATTGTATCACTGACGCTTTATAGTTCTAAAATTCACGACAATCCTTCAAATATTAATATTACTTGAATTCACAATATATTTTAAGCCATTCACTCCGCAGTATATTGTCAACATAGAAATAATACGTTTTTATATCTCTCATCATGAAGATTATTTCATTTTAACCACTTAAAAGTTAAAAGACGAAAAACTTTTGTTTACTTTAAAATATTTGTTACTCATTCACAGTTTAAATCAGTGACGTGTATAATGTGGTAATATTATACACGTCATTGGTTTAAATAGATGATATTTATTTATTTGTTTCTTAGGATAATACTAAGAGTACTTGTTCAGAGAGCCTTTAATGTTGTAAATTTCGACTATAGTAAAAAATACTCTCATTTTTGTTGCATTTTATACAACAGTTTGTTTAAAATTTTGCGTTTTACCTATCAGACATTTTTATAATTTGTTCGGTTGGTCATAAATAAAAGAAAGTGTAAGATTATGACAGAAAAGCAAAATTTTTGCTTGATTTAGAAATAACAAAATGCGTACTAGTTTGATTAGTTTCATGACTTTCCAACTAAAATCATTTTAAAATCTTGCTATTAAAAAGAGTCTGTTGAATGCTAGTATTGATTTATTGTAAAATAAATTGAACTAGCGATCGCCCGAGTTTTCTGCAGTCCTCCACAATATAAACTTTATCTATGCCAAATTTCATATTCCTCGTTCGCGGAATTGTCTTAAAAAGGGATCCCTTACGTATTAATATGTAGATCTTAGATAAATAATTGGTCTCGCTGCGCTTGACTAGATACCGCCGACGTACTTATCAAATGCGGCAACAAATATTACGCCAAACCGGCGTACCTACCTGATTCAGTCACAATGCAAGCTCTATGTGACGTGTACATACCGAATGTTTTATTAAATTTTGATCATAGTCAGAAATAAAATGCCAGTTTGCGTAGTGAAATTGTGTAAAAATAATAACTACAAGAAATAAGCAGGACACTGGGATCTCTTACCATCAGTAAATATCGTATAATTTCAAAATTTCAACGTAAAATAACATGAAATTCAAACGCCATTCAGTGTTGCCGCATACACAAAAACCAAGTACCTCGTGGTTGAGTTTTTATTGATGTGAATTTATTGTGCAACGAACAGTAATGTAAATGTTACAGAAAATATCGTCTCAAGTAGTTAGTTCCCCATTACGATAATCCAAAAATTAATTAGTAATAGCGAGACACTTGAGGATTATGTTGGACATTAGCTATCCGTTGTGAACGTGGTTCGCTAGCGATCTTCGGTTACCATGACAGCAGTAACAATGACCGCGGCGCAACCATCGATACGATGTTCCGCTAGAGTGAAAACTATCATAGACATCATGATACTCTTTTTCCAGTCATTTCTCTTGTACGAATGAAATATTCGTGGCGCAATAGGAGGCGCCTACATACACTTAACCTAGTTCTATATAATTTAATGTTTGTCTATTAATTTTATGTACATATTTGTAAGGTGTAAAAATGTGAGCTGACGAAAATGTAACTGAACAACTTTCCCCAAGGAAAACAAGTCGAAAAATAAAAAACAATTTTCGTCTTCCCATAAAAAATGCGTTGTATTGGGAAGACAAATATGATTTACTATAGGAAAGCAAACATTTTTTTCTCATACTACGAATCTCAAACTCTCTCAAACTACAGAAAATTATCACTAAAAATTAAATACAATTTTTTATCAAATACAGTTCAGTGTTTGAGTTATAAGAACACTTATTTTTAAAGTCATAATATAAGAAACACCCAAACGACCACAAATACTTCATGTTCATTACATAAAAACCTGAAAGACTTGAAGAAAGAAAACCCACGAACTCGTGATTAGATCAGCATTTCAACCACTAGACCACAAAGGTTGTCAAAAAATAAAGCCTAATCATTGACTTTTTAATTGAATTTTTAAGTATTTTTTGAGATACATTTATCTAACTTAAACTAATAGACCATAGCATAAAATATATTCATTAACTCGATTTTACACTTTCAATCGTCGGCACTTGGTGAAATTCCATTATTTTAAGTTATAAATCGACACAAAGGGGAACCAAAACTTTTAAACGACCAAACCGAACTTAATAACTCCCCCTGTTAAATATTTTTTATGTAAAATTGAAAGAGTAAGGACAATATGTATATATATGTATATGTGCGCATATATATATGTAGTGAAGATTTATTCTTCCAATTTACTATATTATAATTATTATTTTAAGTTTCTGAATAATCATGTTATTATTATAATCATTATTGACATCTAATTAACCGTAATGTATATTAATTTTGACATTTTTATATTTTAAATTTGGTAATTGAATACAATGATCATTATATTATCAATAATAATATAAAGGCAATTGTATTATTAATTAATTATTAAATTTATTAAAATTTAATTAGTAATGACCACACAAATATAATGCTGACATCGTAAAATAATTTTTTTGTAAGTTAGTTGACTTTATTTGACATTTATAATTCTGATATTATTTTGTAAGTAATTACAGTTAATTTAATGGGGGATAAAATTATATACTAGGAAACACCTAAATGTTTAGGGAGAACCGTGTTAGCTGGCAATACAGAAATTGTGTTTATTTTTTTTTAAGTTTACCCACTATCATTTTTAAAAAAAATATTTTGTTTATGTTATATCTAAAACTAAACTGTCAGTATAGAATATTACGTCCTGAAGATGCTTTAAAAAGCGAAACCGGTCGATAAAATTAAATAATTTAGTGTATAATAATAGTGAAATAAAATTACAAGTGAGCGATAAACTAGTTTCAACTAAAAAAAACCCATTAACTCGGTTAACAGTTAAGCAGCTGGTAACACAATTTTCAGGCATACTACTCACTATCATCCCTTTGCACATATCACACACACTACAATATTGAGTTGCCGCATTGACGGAGTTGTTTTTAGATAGTGCGGTATCTTGTCAAGCGCCGCGAGACCGATCATTTATCTATGATGTAGATTTATAATTTTAGCTGACCCTATATTCTTGCAGCCTATTGAGGCTGAACTGTTCTAGAATTCGTAAGAAAAAGAGTTACAAATTATTTGCGTAACGTATTAATGTATAGATTCATGCAAATTACTTCGGTTGGAACTTTTCTCAAACGAATTTTTATTTCTCAAATATCTCTTACGACTATGTAATCTTTTGAAAAGGCAATGTTTTGTCTGTCCATCGGATGTGCGCTACAACTAGGCGTGGACTGAGTTTAACCTAATTTCGCTCTCCTCTATTCTTTCATAAAAGCCTTCTATACGGGTTTAGGTCACTATCTTTCTAAAAACTGGAACAGAGCAGACAGTGTGGAAATACGTTCAATATAATGTAGCCTCGGTAAGATTTCATATTAGGAATCGCCGGAGTACGACGCTTATTTAAATGGTTTTTAGATTTCTTGACGAAGTGGATTTAAGTTATAGACTAGCTATTGTTCACGGCTTTATTTGCGTAACCCAATATCATTTCTTCCTTTTACTTAGTCGGGTAAAACAGTAGCCTATATTAGTTGTTATCATTAGATAGCAAATAAGTAGATGGCTCTCCTGATGGAAAGAAAAAACCATCGTCAATAAACACCGAATCACCACCACCACAACCAACAAGGTCTTAATGCCCGATGCATAAGTTTACCTGTTACCTTACCCTACAAACCGGAACACGACAGTGACAAATATTGACGCTATTGTGGCAGGAATATGCAAGGCAGGGGTTCCAGACCCGGGCGAGACAATGCAGAACTATATCACCTAGTAAATTGCAACCACCTATTACTTGGGAATAATGTGACTTTCCACAGGTATATACATTACAAACAAAAAAACCAAATCTTTTCTCTTTATACTTTTTGTGTAGACTTCGCGCGTTAGCTGCATTTTATAATCCGTTATAAAGTATTTGAGAAATTCCGTATGAAAAATGTACTTTTCGGAAATAATATTTTCTTATTATTATATCTATTTAACTTCCCTTTTCCTTCCCATTTCCCATATCTCCAGAACCCTGCATCAGATCTCACCAAATTAAAATGAGACTACACAGCTCAACCTCTACAAAGCCTCTGAAACAGAGGACGAATTTTTGAAATCGGTTCATAAATGCCCGAGTTTTGAGGTAACAAGCATAAAAAAATTACAGCCGGTATTTGGCGCGATGATATTTATTTATTTACTAACTGACCCGGCAAACGTTGTTCTGCCTTTTTAACTACTATTACTTTTTTCTATATTTTCTCACCTTTTGAACCTTCCCTGGACTTCAACAGTTAATTCAAAACCAAAAATAGCCAAATCGGTCCAGCAGGTCCAAACATATATATATATATATATATATATATATATATATATATATATATATATATATATATATATATATATATATATATATATATATATATATTTAGATATTCTTTGCTCCTTTTTCTTTTAAATTTGCTTACACAAAGGAAAGCCCATAGTGTTTGGTGATTAATGTTGCTATGGTTACTGGAATTCCCACATTTTAATGTCACGAGCTCTGTTTTTCTCCAGGACAGCTGATCATATTTTACGTCTTCCACTTGCATTATATGGCTAAATCTACGATCTAGTAAATTTAGATTCCAACAATTGCTGAGTGGAAAAGCTCGTTAGTGACCCGTAATTGTGATAAAAAGAGTGTTACTTAGTTTAAAACGTCGATCCCGAAAAAATCATACAAAAGAGACAACAATTAGTCTTAACAAGATGTGATCCGAAAGGATACATCTATTTGTCTATACCAGTCATCCCTTTACTGTCATTGAATTTGACAATCTAATATCTAACACACAAAACAAGTTAGGTTTAGCACCTAAAATGGTTATGTTTTAACGGTAGGATTAAAATAATTAATTTATTATTAAACACGCGGAATGCTTTTGTAATATTGAAATGTGAGTGAGATTGAGCTTAAAATAAAGTAACAATATCAAAATGAGAAAGAGTTTGCTCCGTTGGTTAGGATATCTACAAAAATTAGTAAGTAAAAGATGGCAGAAAAGATATAAATTCACATGTAGGTACGCATAAAAACATAGTGAATGTGGGCACCGGGAACGAAAAACATGAACGGTGACATAATTTTATCACGGTTCATTTTTAAAAAGTCAGGTGTTTTAAAAAACTAGTCAAATGCGAGTTGGACTCGCATATCGAGAGTCCCGTATAAACTTGTAGGTAACCTTAGCTACACATAATTTCATGATTCTAGATCAACGGGAAGTGTCCCTTTTTATTCCTTTGCTAAATCGCAAAATATGGGACATAATCGGTCATATCTTTTGATCGTATTTTTCATGTGACGTAGCTAAAACTGTGTAGTTTTCGGATTTTTTGCTTTACATAATATGCTATATAAAGTTATGTGATTCGGCAAGAAGTAGTGTCTTATACATTGCTTCTTGCCGAATCACATTTACTTTACGTCAACGAGCAGTACCCTATACGATTTGATTCAAAAAATCGAAAAGAATCGATCGCGTTTATTTACAAGTTGGATATTTTCACAGCTGAGAGGGATTGTAGATCCGAGTATATATACATATACCTAATAAAATCGTAGGAAAGTCAAAACTGTACGTTGAATATTTTTTTAAAAGAATACTTGGGGCGTGATCTACACTCGATATCGAAGCCAAAAATATAGTTTTTAGAATTTTTGTCTGTTTGTCTGTATGTATGTCCGGAGTAAACTCAAAAAGTATTGCATGGATTTACTTCAAATTTTGCATGAATATTACTAACAGGTCGGGTCAATATATAGGCTACATATTATCACGCTATCACTTACGGGGGAGGAGTTGTGCGGAGTTAAAGAAGTCCGCGCGGAAGAAGTCTTGGGCAACAGCTAGTTCAATATAAATTTCAACTTGACACCTGTACGCGTTGCTGAAACAAGTGATGGAACAACGAAATGATCCTATAAGGGTTCCGTTTTTTCTTTATGAGGTACGAAACCCTAAAGAAACGCGCATTAACATTGTTGTCGCTCTCCATTAAGAGAGCCCTCTGCTTGTTTGATATCCTACAAATGTCCTACAATACAAAATACAGACGTAGTCTAACTGTGCGTAGAATCTCATCTCAGCTTTACGATACTATGTGATTGAATAATGAACATCTAAATTTCCTTACAACATTTCTCATTAATTGGATATTTTTGAACATGTAAATACAAGTAATAGCACGAATACTTGGATATTTCGATGCTTTACCCTTTTATACATATAAATTATTGAATACAGAGCTCGAAGATGGTACAGAGAAGGTGTGTTATTGAATAAGTTCCGATGGAAAAGTTTCTCTTTCGAAACAATATATTACTTTTGAACCGCAATCTCAAGCTGAAAATCGATTGAGTTATTGGACGTAGCAAAGGAAATGACAATATTACAAAAGATGTACTTGCTTCCCTGGGGCTTTAACGTTTTGCTCGGAAAATATTAAGAAATATAACGTTACTTTTTAAGAATAATACTTTCTCTAATATCGTATTTTCTGTAATGTAAAGCCTTATTTTTAATATCGAGCAGGTTTGAGATTTTTTTGTTGCACAAATTTCAAGGTTAACGTTTTCTCCAAGCGTAATTTCTATCTGGAACTTAGTTTTAAGGGATTTCTTCCCTAAAGGGCATCACTTTTATATGGCCTATTTATTTACTGGCAATGTTCCTAGTTGGATTGGAACATCCAACACTTAAAGCACAAGCTTGCTCACCACTTTCAACAAATCCGTAGCATAAAATATTAATCAGTGATGAGGGCGTCACACAATACATAGCATTATCCAAAGCTTTTACTCCTTGAATGATGTTGGAACATGTCAGCTATTTTTAAGAGTTAATGGATAACACTTAATTATAATAATAATAATAGTAAAGCTTTATTCTCCTTTTAACAGCCGTTACCTTTTTTTGCAGTTACAATTTAAATATCTAAAAATAACTACATAATATGTAATAACTTACACTAAATTAACATTTTTTGTATTGTCATTTTTTAGTTTTTTTTTTCATTTCTTTTTTACCAATTTTTAGCTGTAAGGACCGCCAACAGCGGTGAAAGTCTCCTCTTATTGCTTCCACTTGCATCTGTCTCTTACTATTCTGGACCATGTTGTTTTTCCTGATGTTATATGACAATATCATCACTCCACCTTTTGAACCTTTTACGTTTCTTGTATATTATGAACCAGTTCATTAAAATGTGTGACTATCGTTCATCTTTGACTCTCTGTGTATGTCTGTCCATCTTCACTTTAGTAGTAGTATCCGTTTTGTTACATCCTTGGTTTGGCTTTTCTCTGATCGTTTTGTTTCTTAGTCTATCTTTCTTTTTTATGTTCATAAAACTTCTTTAAATTTCTCTTTGACATATTCTGATTTTATTTAATATTTTTTGGACCACAATGCAAGTCTTGCATGCATTGGTCATTTCAATGCATGCAAATTAGCACTGAACGGCTTTCGTGGGTTATATTGTTATTTTTTCTTGCACTGTCAAGAGTTAACCCCAAACCATAGGTTAATTAGATAAATATTTAGGCCCGCTTGCACGTTTTTTTTTATAGCAGAGGGGGCAAACAAGCAGGTGGTGCACCTGATGGTAAGTGATCACCGCCGCCCATGAACAACTGCAATACCGGGGGTCTTGCAGCTGCGTTGCCGGCCTTTTAAGAATGAATAAGCTCGTTTCTTGAAGGTCCCTAAGTCGTATCCGTTCGGAAACACACCCGAAGGTAATTGATTCCACAAAGGAGTTGTGCAAGGCAAAAAGTGCCGACAAAAGCGCACGCAATCCACGCATGTGGATTTCTAGACATCGAGGTGGTGAGGATGCAACTTTAAATTTTGTCGCGATGTCCGATGATGGAATTTAGCGGCAGGAATTAGTCCGAATAACTCTTCGGAACACTCCCCATGATACATACGGTAAAAGATTCAGAGCGAACTTACATCTCTGCGTAACGCCAAAGAGTCAAGCCGATTAGAAATAGCCTGATCGCCGACGATTCGAACCGCTCTACGTTGAATGCGATCAAGAGGAAGAAGCTGGTACTGAGGAACTCCGGCCCAGAGGTGAGAACAGTACTCCATGTGAGGTCGAATTTGGGCCTTGTAAAGTTGAAGGCGATGGGCTGGCATGAAGTACTGCTTTGCTCTACTGAGTACGCCAAGCTTTTTGGAGGCTAGTTTAGCCTTTCCTTCCAAATGATCGCGGAACTGAACGTTGTTCGGTATGTCAACTCCCAGTATTCCAATACCTGCTGAGACTGTCAGGCGAGTGCTCTCGAACCGAGGTGATACGACAAAGGGTGTTTTTTTAGCGGTGAACGCACAAAGCTGCGTCTTTTTAGGGTTAAATGTAACAAGATTTTGACGACCCCATTCTGAGACATCGGTTAGTCGATTCTCGAGTTCAGACACGAGCTTGTTCCGGCCCTCTTCGACGTGTTCCCGAGAAATACCACTACGGCTTCTGCTAAAGCTAAGCTAAAGCTGGCTTCGCCGTCTCGAGATGGTAGTGGACGGCGTTCAGGTTGGAATGGAGCCCCCTGATGTTACAGAAATCCACAGTAAGCGTGGTAGGAGGTACCATGGCCTTCTTGCTCTGTTTGCCCCGGACAGGGTTGTCTATGAGCGCAATTTTGCCCACCCCCCCCAGAAAACGCAGGGCAGCCTGAGCATCCCTGATCTGGCTTGAATCCAGAGCACGGACGCCCAGGGGGGATTCTCCACTGCAGGCGCAAGTGGTACCCCCTGGGGTAGATACCTCCAGGGCTCTCACAAACCGAACGAAACGCAGCAGCAGAGATGCTACTTTACGTCGGTGTCAAGTGAGAGAGTGGTATCTCGCCGGGCGTGCCGGCATATTCAGTTGCATATGCAGTATGGCACTACCACTAATTTGATTGACTCACTGCACCGGTGTTAAATAATTTTTGTCACAAAAATTATCCCACCAATGGGCGATGGGGTCGTAAGATCCCTACGTAAATCTTAAGTTAAATAAATAACTCTGAGTGAACTAAGTCGAAGTTAATTTGTTACTTTTTTAACTCGGGGTGTATCTTACACGAACAGAAATTAACCCAAGGTATACTAACCCAACGTTTTAATTCTGCATTGTGGTGTTTCTTTCTGTCAAATCCAAATTCATCCGCTATTGCTACCTGCGGCTAAATACAAAAGTTTTTCTCTCGTTCGCACAACCATATTTTGCTTATTATATCCTATTCTTACGTCATATGGCATAATATGGCGTTTTGGGGGCTTTATACATTGTAAAACCTAAGCGTCAGCTTCATGACTCGTGTTCATCTATATCTATATCTATATTACATATAATAAAACTGTAAGAGGTCGAATTCTGTACATTGAAGATATTTTAAAATTTTTTTTGGAAGATACTCTTTAATCGACACTGAAGCGAAAAATGTATTTTTTTTTAATTTTTGTCTGTCTGTCTGTATCAAGGCCGCGCATCACGCCGAATCTACTGAACGGATTCAAATGAAATTTAGCAAGGTTAAAATTCATACTCCGAAGAAGGTTATAGGATACTTTTTATCCCAAAATTCAATACGGTTCCCGTGGAATAGGGGATGAAAATAAGAACGTATATTTAGCTTTAATTCATTAACCTGCACTCCGAAATCCTTTATTATTTTTTTGTTCAAAAGTAAGTACTATAAAGATTATCCCTTAAAAATTTCAAAGTCATCAGTTTTATAATTTAGAAGTTACAGACATCACAAGTTTCAACGGTTTCCGGGTGGAGAGTCCATTTGAACATGACACCCGCATTGTATACAAAACCTTTGAAAGCATGGCTCATTATAAGTTAGCGGTTTCATTTCATAGTGTTTGTATAATGGAAATAACCCAAGAGATCAATCAGTTTAGAATATATACTGTTTTATTAAAATGTTATAAATGCAATTTTACTAGCCTAAAAAGGAGTAAAATATGTGTAAAATGTAAACCTAAACATTTTATTTATTTATATACGAATTATAATATATTTGAAAATAAACCAGGTCATTTTTCAGTTTTTTGCCAATATCTCAGAAAATATGCATCTAATCGATATTAAGTATACTAATAGAATTTGTTCTTTATAAAATGTTACGTAAGGATAGGCTATTGGGAAAATTCACTATTTTGTTTTTTCATTGCATAACGTAAAAAAGGGTAAAAAAATTATCTAACCGCCCATACCCGGAATACGTAGGCAGAGGTACAAGAAGTGTACCCACGATTAGCCGTATATACCATCTCACACAATGTGATAGGTGGCAAGCCTATTGCCAACCGGGCCCTTTCCAATCCCGGGTAACGTTGTTTTATCAGAAAAGTTAAAAACACGTTTTGTTTTGCCCGACCCGGGAATCGAACCTGGGACCTCATATGGTCAACGATGACACCGGACCACTAAACAACACGGTGAATATTTCAAAATGAATGAAACTTCTGCGAAGTGTAGATGTTGGAGTGCCTAAACTATTTAGTGTACTCATTAAAGTCAGACTCCAAAATATTTTAAAAAAAATGTTAAGTAGAAAATACGAACATGTACTTATAACTTTAGTCCTGGATAAGATCAACATCTTACAGAAAAAACTTCAGGCAAAGATAACTTCATCAAAACAAATTCAATAAAAAGTAACTTAACTTTCCTTTATTTGTAAGAATCGAAAATCAAAAATGTGAGAAAAAAATACGTAGCTTTGTTGTTTTTTATTGAAGTATCATCACTCCGGTTCCCTTGCGGGGTAGGCATAGTAAATCGAATGTCTATAGACTTTCCGGTTCACCGCGTTTCACCGCTTTGTCGGTTGGTGATATAAATGGTAATCCTCATCGCCGCATATACCGACACGTTAATGATTATCGATTATTATTAGCGATAACTGGGACCGAAAGTTTTACGTGCTCATCCGAGGCACGGGAGTGGTAATATACCACTCCGCCAGTCTCCGAGTTGCTACTGAGATTTTCGATTTTCGAGAAAATCCTCGAAAATATCTCAATAACACGTTTGCCCGATCCGGGGATCGAACCCGGGACCACATGATCTGAGCCGAATAGGCTATCCCAAGACCACGAGGCAGAGTAGTTTATTATTAATAAAAAAAACCCTTGACTACTTATCTTGCTTATTGAAAATGATACAAAACATCTTTTAGAGATTTAAAAATAATAACAAATTTAAGAAAAATGCAACAAGATTTTTTTACTGCAAATCGTTTTCAATCTGTTTTCAATGAACAAAAAAATGATGTGGTGTCGCGGGACACCAGGTAGGAACGAACTCCCTTCGGC
Source organism: Apodemia mormo (assembly GCA_036924255.1). Classification (NCBI taxonomy): domain Eukaryota; kingdom Metazoa; phylum Arthropoda; class Insecta; order Lepidoptera; family Riodinidae; genus Apodemia; species Apodemia mormo. The sequence continues at coordinate 36,636,378 of JAUPFN010000002.1, forward strand.
TAAACGGCACTACTCGCTTGTGTACGCGACTGTCGCGCCTGCGCACGTCTCATTTAACGCTTTTATTCCACGCATTTTTCTTACGGTTTTACTATCACATTTTTTTCAGTTCGGTCGCGCAGCAAAATCTCTATCCCCTCCAAGCCTGCCGTAAGGAACTTCGTTCCAATAAGCTTCTTAGTCAAACGCTATTTTGTTTTTTATTAATAACAAACCACAAGCCATGTGTTAATTAATTTATTTTTATACTTCCCGCTGTAGCGCCTTTGTAAAAAGTGCCCTAAATAAAAGTGATTAAAAAAAATAAACCTGAATAAATAACTTTTCATCTTTCTAACTAGGTATATATTTTTAACTTCCCGCTACGTGTCTAGATAAGGAAGTTACTAATTTTACCCCGATTTACGAAAATCGAGTGTTCACCAGATCTCCGCGTTTTGAGGTCCTAGGAACCCTTTTCGACTATTTTCATGATGACGTGTGTGTGTGCGTATGTGTGTGTATGAGTGTGTGTATAAGTGTATGTGTGTATGTAAACATCTCATAACTTTGAACGGCTTGACCGATCGAAACGCGTTTAATAGGATTCGATTGGATTCCACTCAACTTAGACTTCCTGAAAATTTTAACCAATTCAGTCAAGGATATTTTGAGAAATGTTGAAAAAACCACACATAAGTTTTTGGCAAAACAGTATTTTTTTTAATACAATTTCCAGATTAATGTACCGACAGAGTACAAAATTTAATCAGCTTTACATCTCAAAAAACTGCGACCAATGTATAAATTGCATCAAAATTTATTTATCCGTTCGGGAGTTTATAGTTAAATTTTGCAAAAGTATTTTTTCGACATAATTTCGAATTTTTTTAACTAATCATTTTTAATCTTCTGCAATATTTTAGTACTAAAAACTACATTGAATGCCGTTTCAAAAATCAAAATCGAATCAAATTTTCAAAAGTTACAGTTTTCAAACAATAAAATTACGTTATTTACAATAAACTTACTACATATTGTTTAAATGACTTACAGGTTTATATACCGATTGATATAAACATCGAATTAGAGTTTCCCTCTAAAAAACTGCGCCAAATACTGGAAATTGGATCTAATCGTTTGATTTATTTGGGATTTGTCAAAGACGAAAATTAAAACAAAAGTTTTTTTTTTACATTTCTTTGAGATTTTTTAACCTATCGATTTTTTAGCTATTAAAACAATTTTGAGTTAAAAAATTGCGTTGAATGCCATTCAAAAGATCACAATCGATCATCAATTTAAAAAAAAAATGATGTATATTTTTCAACCATTAATTTCCTAAATATATTTTTTACAAACTATATTTTTTGAACTCTTCGAACTCAACAATCAATCTATACTTAGGTATAGTTTTTGCTTCTTTTAGCTTAAAATAATTCAATGAAGCGGGAAGTTACAGGGATGGCCGGCAGGGTCAACCGTATTACAGATTTTTATATTCACTACATAAAATTATTATAAATACCTTTTGATTACTTTTTCTCTCATGTCGATATCTTATTAGAATGTTTGATAATTTTAGGATTTATATGATTTTGAAAAGTTTACCTTTTTACGTTGAATGCTAATTTTGCGACATAAAAACAAATATTGCAAATTTTCACAATAGCCTACCATTAACTGAAATTTTATAGACCAAATACATTAATATACATGCTATCGATTGTCGAGGCGCACAGATTCTAGGCATCACCATATGGTGGATATTCCACATGTCCGGACAAAGCGGTTAGACTTAACATTCTTCATTCGAACAGCAAAGGACTGGAACATGCGACGGGGAACACAGATTTAGTGTTCCCCGTCGAGTACAATCTGAGGATCTTCAAGAAAAGAGTGAACAGGTACCTTCTAGGGAAGCGCGTTCTATCTTAGGCCGCATCTTATCCGGCCGAGATCGTGGTCAAGCGCTTCCCTATAGACAATTAAAAAAAACATGTCGGTAACACGCATATTTTATGAAATATTGGCAAAAAATTGCAAAAAGCCGTTTTTTAATTGTTTTAAACAAAATGTTCCTAACCTACACGGTCAAGATATTATGCTTAATAATAATAACATTGCAATTATAACCTTTACTGAAAGCAAATACTATTTATTTCTCCCTGACTAATAGGTCTGTCGTCAAATTTAGCCTACTGGAAAGGAGTCAGATTTTGTTATTTATCAGACATAAACCACAGATTTCAAACTAGCTTGAATAATCATCGTTGCTCATTGAGAACCTAGGTACAAGCCGATAATTTCACCTTCAATCTTTTTTATCCGGTGGAAGGATAGCCCCAGCCATGCTTAAAAATGACAATACAGTTAAAGACTTTTGCTTTACGGTGTGTGATCATTCTCCCAATAAAAAATAAGTTTTGAAAAAATGATCTTTAGTCAAATTTAGTCATATGGAATGAGTATATAATGTCAGGCAAATAAAACTGCAAGCATAACTGTAGAAAATAAAAGTCGAGGTGACTTCAGTTAAACACTGCTTAAAGCCCTATAAGGCACAAGGGTCGTTATCAAAGTCAACGTGTTTTCAAATACACACTAAAAAAATCCTTTCTTAATATTTCTCCTTTGATAAAAGTGCTTCGCCGTCCAAAGTATTGCTGAATGCCAGAAATACTGTGGTCAATTACTAATAATTACTCTGCAAGGATGGCCAAACGCGAACGAAGTCGCGGGTACAGCTAGTAAAATAATAATTTCGCATTTTGTAATCAGTGTTATTTTCTATAAAGATGGAAAAAATATCATTTACGTGGTCCAAGTTTTAGAAGTAGTGACAGTTCTCTTCTTTGTGATATTATATCAAAATAGAAACACATAATTAAAAATAAAAAAAACTGATGGCACTAATCTTCTCCAAAAGCAAAAGTTTTGGCTAGAAGTAAGTTCAATGCTTTGTCTCTCTGCAAATTAACATGGCCAATTCGTTCCGCAACTATTCTATTGAAAAAATCCAAATCAATATATTCGTCATCGTCAGAATACAAAAAGTCATTCACAATTCAATAAAAGATAATTAAATTGTTATTTCTTATCAAATACATAACACAACGTGGTATAATCTCACAATTTTGTCATTTTTAACCCAGAGTTAGTAATTTAACCGCCCAACTTTGGCGGGTTAAGGCCCGCTTGCACGTAAATCTTGAGTAAAATAAATAACTCTGAGTTAACTAACTCGAAGTTAACTTGTTAATTTTTTAACTCGGGGTGTATCTTGCACGAACAGAAATTAACCCAAGATATACTAACCCAACTTTTTAACTCTGCATTGTGGTGTTTCTTTCTGTCAAATCCAAATTCATCCGCTGTTGCTACCTGCGGTTAAATACAAAAGTTTTTCTCTCTTTCGCACAACCACATTTTGCTTATTATATCCTTTTCTTACGTCATATGGCGTAATATGGCGTTTTGGGGACTTTATATATTGTAAAACCTAAGCGTCAGCTTCATGACTCGTGTTAATAAAATAATAATTTCGCATTTTGTAATCAGTGTAATTTTCTATAAAGATGGAAAAAATCTCATTTACGTGACCCAAGTTTTACAAGTAGTGACAGTTCTCTTCTTTGTGATATTATATCAAAATAGAAACACATAATTAAAAATAAAAAACTGATGGCGCTAATCTTCTCTAAAAGCAAAAGTTTTGGCTAGAAGTAAGTTCAATGCTTTGTCTCTCTGCAAATTAAAATGGCAAATTCGTTCCGCAACTCTTCTATTGAAAAAATCCAAATCATTATATTCGACAGTTTTTTCGTCATCGTCAGAATACAAAAAGTCATTCACAATTGAATAAAAGATAATTAAATTGTTATTTCTTATCAAATACACAACACAACGTGGTATAATCTCACAATTTTGTCGTTTTTAACCCAGAGTTAGTAATTTAACCGCTCAACTTTGGCGGGTTAAATTTTTATCTAAATAGGGCCGCTTGCGCGTTCCAGAGTTAAATTATTTAACTTTGAGTTAGCTGCTAACGCAGGGTTATATTTTCATTTTTTCTTGCACTGACAAGAGGTAACACCAAACCATAGGTTAAATAGATAAATATTTAACCCGCCAAAGTTGGGCGGTTAAATTTTTAACTCTGGGTTAAAAACGACAAAATTGTGAGATTATACCGCGTTGTGTTGTGTATTTGATAAGAAATAACAATTTAATTATCTTTTATTCAATTGTGAATGAATTTTTGTATTTGAATTTTTGTATTATATTGATTTGGATTTTTTTCAATAGAAGAGTTGCGGAACGAATTGGCTATTTTAATTTGCAGAGAGACAAAGCATTGAACTTACTTCTAGCCAAAACTTTTGCTTTTGGAGAAGATTAGCGCCATCAGTTTTTTTATTTTTAATTATGTGTTTCTATTTTCTATTTTCACAAAGAAGAGAACTGTCACTACTTGTAAAACTTGGGCCACGTAAATGAAATTTTTTCCAAATTTTTGTAGAAAATAACACTGATTACAAAATGCGAAATTATTATTTTATTAACACGACTCATGAAGCTGACGCTTAGGTTTTACAATGTATAAAGCTCCCAAAACGCCATATTACGCCATATGACGTAAGAAAAGGATATAATAAGCAAAATATGGTTGTGCGAAAGAGAGAAAAACTTTTGTATTTAGCCGCAGGTAGCAACAGCGGATGAATTTGGATTTGACAGAAAGAAACACCACAATGCAGAGTTAAAACGTTGGGTTAGTATACCTTGGGTTAATTTCTGTTTGTGCAAGATACACCCCGAGTTAAGAAAGTAACAAATTAACTTAGAGTTAGTTAGCTCAGAGTTATTTATTTAACTCAAGATTTACGTGCAAGCGGGCCTTAACCCATGGGATGGGATTTAACCCGCCAAAGTTGGGGGGTTAAATCTAAATCTCACTCTGGGTTAAAAACGACAAAATTGTGAGATTATACTGCGTTGTGCTTTGTAGGTATTTGATAAAAAATAATAATTTTAATTATCTTTTATTCAATTGTGAATGGTTTTTTTTATTCTGACGATGACGAAAAATTTTTCGAATATATTGATTCGGATTTTTTTTAATAGAAGAGTTGCGGAACGAATTGACCATTTTATTTTGCAGAGAGACAAAGTATTGAACTCTTCCATTACTTTTAGCCAAAACTTTTGCTTTTGGAAAAGATAAGCGTCATTAGTTTTATTTTTTATTTTTAATTAAGTAAGTTCATGTTTCTATTATGATATAATATCTTAAAGAAGAGAACTGTCACTACTTGTAAAACTTGGGCCACGTAAACATTTTTTCCAACTTTATAGAAACATAACACGGATTACAAAACGCGAAATTATTATTTTATTAACACGAGTCATGAAGTTGACGCTTAGGTTTTACAATGTATAAAGCCCCAAATCGCCATATTACGCCATATAACGTATGAAAAGGATATAAAAAACAAAATATGGTTGTGCGAAAGAGACAAAAACTTTTGTATTCAGCCGCAGGTAGCAACAGCGAGTGAATTCCACAATGCAAAGTTAAAACATTAGGTTAGTATACCTTGGGTCAATTTCTGTTCGTGCAAGATACACCCCGAGTTAAAAAAGTAACAAATTAACTTTGAGTTAGTTAACTGAGAGTTATTTATTTATCTCAAGATTTACGTGAAAGCCTAAGAGTTCCTAAATTACTTCGGAATCCTAAAACGGGATAAAAGAAACGGGATACACGGACATACAACCAATGCTATAATTGGGAATGCAGGCAGACATAATGTGCTCCTTCTCACTTCGTAACATAAGCATCTTTAGGCAGGCGCAGATCCTGGGGGGGGGGGGGGGGGGCAATATGTGCAATTGCCCTCCTTAGTTACCTCCAATTCTCAAACTGTTGGAATTGGAAGATTAAGCAGGCGAATTGAGCGAAGATGACCCCACCCCCACCTTAACCAAATCCTGGATCCGCGTTTGTCTTTAGGAGAGTCGAATAACATAACATAATTTGTGTGTTACTGCCTTTGCTACCGACATGGAAGATAGTGTAGTGGACGTTGGGCACTAATGTGCTGCTGGGGTCTCCTATAATTTTCAGATTTTGAATAAGTTTTCCTCATTTCTATCACTACCTTTTATTTCAGTAGCATCTCAGCAGTTACATATGATTGCGAAAATTTTGCAAATTAAATACTTTAATTTCATCTTTAAATTATGGAGTAACGTCTGAATCTATAAAATGTCAAATTATATAGTCATCAGCAAATCATAAAAATTAAATTACCAACTGTAAAATTTACTAGTTTTAACATCATGATCACACGTGGTCGTAAAACACGTCTAAAATATAAAGAATATTTTCCAACTAAGCGCGGCGAGAATTCTATTTAAAATTGATGATTTGATTTATAAATATAATATTGTTTGCTAATTAGGGTTGGAGTAGGAGGTTGGGGTTTACTACTAATAGAGTGTAATAACTTTTGACGACATTTTTATTCCTAGAAAATTTTATTAAGCATCTAGCTGCTACTTACGACTTTGTATACGTGATCCAAAATCATTACGTTCTTTTGATCAGTCTGATAAAACAGGTGAAAGAATTTTCAAAATCTGTCGAGTAGTTTTTAAGTTACATCGTAACAAATAAACAAAAAATCGAGCCTTCCCTCTTGTAATATTTTAGCTTAGATATTTTTAAATGTTTCACATGAGTTTATTTTTTCATATCTAATTGTTAACAGAATATTCGCATAAAGTATGGATGATAAAAAATGTTTTCAAAAAACCTAAAATAAGAAACACAAATTTGGTAATAACCACAAACTTATTTTCAAAAACAGTTTTAAACGACAAGATGAAATAGACTACAAAGTTCGTCGATTAATTGTCATTAAATTCTTGTCAAAGTGCCTTCTAAAAGTTTTCAGTAATGGCAGTTAAGAGTAATAGATATGATAAAAATCCTTTCAAATCTACAGTAAAGGTAAACTCTATCAAACTTTATTCTCGTTCGATTTCCGGACAATTCTCATTACTGGTGTCACGACCGTAGATTCATTTTCTTGAAACCGTTTCGTCTGAGTTTTACTGGCTATTTCAAAGTTATCGGTTATTACTCAAATATTTTTTGGAATTCTTACAGCTTTGAATGCTTTTCTTTTATAGCTTTGTTGTAGAAAGGTGAAGTGGTGTAGCGAATATTTTTCTATTTCCGAAACTACCTGTTTTTAAAGTTTGATTAGATAAGTTTGATAGTTTAGAAAAGAATAATTAAAAACTCGCGCACTCGTGGAGGCTTAGTAATAGGGTCCCTAATTTTACCTTTTAGGTACGGAACCCTCAAAAGGATTTGGAAAAAGTACTATATAAAATACCTTTTATTTTAAACTAAATGAATAAAGTACAGTGTTGGTCCGGGCTTCATTAATAATAATATCGCGGGACCAATTACACAAATTGATCTAACCCCAAAATAGGCAAATTTTTCGCTCGTGTTATGGATATTAGTTAACGATACTAATACATAGAAATACACATATTATAAATACTGTTACATCGATTTGTAGTTAGGTTCGCTAATCTTTTTTTTTATAGTAGAGGGGGCAAACGAGCAGATGGTGCACCTGATGGTAAGTGATCACCGCCGCCCATGAAAATCCGCAATACCGGGGGTATTGCAGCTACGTTGCCGACCTTTTAAGAATGAATAAGCTCGTTTCTTGAAGGTCCCTAAGTCGTATCCATTCGGAAACACCCCCGTGGGTAATTGATTCCACAAAGGAGTAGTGCGAGGCAAAAAGTGTCGACAAAAGCGCACGGTTTTGGATTTCCAGACATCGAGGTGGTGAGGATGGAACTTTAAATTTTGACGCGATGTCCGATGGTGGAATTTAGCGGCAGGCATTATTAGTCCGAACAACTAGAAAGAAAGAAAAAAGTGAGTCGAAACACTCCCCATGATAAATACGGTAAAATATGCAGAGCGATATCGCTCGACCAATGAGGCGATCAAATTCATTGCAGCGGTCCATTGAACAACTCTCTTGAATCTGCAAGGTAGCTCGTTTAAGCCATATATTAGGTCCTCCAAAAATGGGTGATTATGTTTCAACACAGCGTTCAGTACATTTAACCACAGATATCCAGCCAAAAAAAAGTTATTCAAAGGACCAAAACTTTTTGATTTCTACGTAATTGCAAAAAAACCTTCACACTTGCAATATTAACGAGGCCTTTATTTTTTACGTGACTACATAGTCAGAAGGAGGTGACTGTTTTCGAGTGTTTGTAAGTATATATTATTTATAGGTACGCCCTACAAAGAATGAAGGAATTTCACATGAGGTGTTATTCGATTCGTCTCAATTGTGGAAATGACATGAGATAGTTTGAAAAGACTATACAACGCGCGAGGTACTAATGTATCATATTTGGGTTGGGTTTTTAATTTAACTTCGTTGTTTAACTTTAAAGCACTTCCTTTATTTACGGGACCCTAATATAATACAAGCGGATAGTATGAGCTCACTCATACAGTGACCCACTAATGGCCGCAGCCCTCCTGTTTGTACAGGGCACACACCTGGTACGAGCCATTATGTGAATAGTTTACTATCTCTATGATTACATTCACTTTTGCCTTAGCTCGCCCTTTGTTCGAGACAACTTTTTTCATTACCTATCTAACACACTTAGTTCTCGATCTCGATCGATTGAGCTCAAATCATATGATTCCGGGTTTAAATCTAAAATCGAAAAAAATGGTGTTCTTAGGCTTTTTCTGTTTTTTTTTTTAAATCATAAGATAGCAAACAAGCAGCAGATGGCTCTTCTGATGAAAAAAAAACCATCGCCTATAGACACCAAAGATGTTACTGGTGCGCTGCTATCATGTGGTAGGATAAAAATGCAACATGCATAAGTTTACCGACTACTTTACCCTCCAAACCGCAAACGATAATGACGAGCATTAACGCTATTGCAGCAGGAATAGAAAAGTCAGTGGTACTGTAGTACTGTGGTACAGTGACACAATGGTACTACCGGGCGCGACTTTGCGGAAATCTAACACCTAGTAGTGACATAACCATTAGGTCACCTTTTATGACATTTCTGGTAGAATCGCAGTTAGTTTACTCTTTAAAGGAGCTCAGGCCAACAGTGGGAAAGTGTTTAGAAATATACTGGTAGGAAAGCGTCTAGTAATCGCAAATATCAAGTGATAAACGTAAAGGATGGTAAATGTGGTAATGGAGATGGCCACCCTAGGGAAACTGGTAAATTGTGGTAAGCCACAACGTTTTCATCATAGTTATCATCATACATCATAGGGATATTTAGCTCATCTATACATGCCCACTCTGCATGAGAAAGAGAAGGTAAAAATTAACAATTATCATTGACTTTTTATATCAATGATATTTATATATATAAAAAATGTGTAAACGGTTAACTCTACGAGCCATCCCTGAAACTTCCCACTAAATTAAGATATTTTTAATTTTAAGCTTAAAAGATTAAAAATTGTAAGCATAGTTTTTTTTAGTTCAATCATCTATTTTGTTAAAATGGCAGTATACTGATTTTTGAAAAGCTGTATATTTTGAAAACTATGACGGCATTCAACTCAATTTTTGAGATCTAAAATATTACTTTAGCTAAATAATCGATAGGTTGAAAAATTTCGATGCAATGTCAAAAAAATATTTTGTTTTTAATTTTCTTCATTGATAAATCCCAAAAAAAATACCGATTTTGATTAAATTAACGGTATTTGACGCAGTTTTTAAAGGAGAAAAGCTAATAAGATTTTACGCCAATCGGTGAATTAACTTAAAAGTTATTTAAAAAAATTAAGTAAGTTTAATAAAAACAACTAACTTATTTACTATGCAACTTACTATGCAAGAGATCGTATGGGCGATAAGAAGTATGAAAAATGGAAAGGCTACGGGAATAGATAAGGCGACTGCTGAGATGATCAAATACGGTGGTCTTGCCGTCTGGGACTCTTTTTGGGTCCTGGAGTTGTGCGAAAGAAATTTTGGAATATTTTACCCAGTTATGGGATAAATGGGCGTCTGCTGCGTGCTTTGTAGTCCATGTATTTGGATTGCAAAGCATCTGTGCGAGTGGACGGCAACATATCACCCTGATTCGATGTCAATGTCGGCCTCAAGCAGGGTTGTGTGTTGTCAGCTCGCCTGTTTATTCTATATCTGGATAAGAGTCTCCAAAGATTAAGGTCACTGAATGTGGGAGTGCGCATGAGTGATCTAGTGCTAAACTGCCTGCTTTATGCAGATGACGCTGTACTTCTAGGCTCAACTCCATCTGAACTGCAAACACTGGTCACATTTATGAATGATTATTGTAGAGTATGGGCTTACATTTAAATACGAAGAAAACTAAAGATTTAGTACTTGAAAGAGAAGCAACTAGAACGAATGTAAAGTTGTGGTCGATGATGTAGTGCTGGAACAAGAGGATGAGTTTGTATATCTTGGATGTGCTTATAGCAGGGATGGAAGGTACACCGCTGATGTAGAAAAAAAAAGTTTGCGTAAGGAACAGAGTGAATGGAGTGTTATGAAGATTACTTAATAGCACAATTTTAAGTTAGGGTGCCTGTCTAGCCCTGCATAATTATGTGCTTATCTCAACGCTATTTTATGAAAGTGAGAGTTCGATAAGTCAGAAAAGCATGAAAGTAGAATCAACGCGGTCGAGATGAGATCGCTATGAAAAATATGTGGTGTAACACTCGCGGACCGGGTTCATGATGTGGAAGTAAGAGAGAGAGGTTAGGCTTGAAAGAAAGTGTCGGTATAAATATGAGAAAGGGCATACTTCGTTGGTTCGGACACGTAGAAAGAATGGTAGGTGAAAGATTAACAAAACAGATATACAACAAGAATGTGGAAGGATGTAGATACCGGGGGAAGACCAAGACGACACACCATGATCAGATTGATCGAGTACTGTTCGAAGTTGGTGTCAAGAGTTTTCGCAACCGGCGTGTGGGTATGAAGAGAGTGATGAGTGAGGAAACGAGACAAGCCTGAAGGGATCGTGATATATGTCACTCGGTTTTCTCTGCCTTCCCCGTGAGGCATCTGGCGTGAAGATCTGTAAATAAAATTACGCTAAAAACCTTGTTATGTAATTTTAATTTTGAAGTTTCCCATTGTATTTTTTCTTGTATTTTAGTATAGAATGTGATGTGATGCTTTTGTGTTGTCTATGTATATTGTTTATTTTTGTGTAGAAATTATTATAAATAATTATTTAATTAATTGTATAAATATTACATAATTTTATATGCCGTATTAACATATAAATGTTGAAAATAGGAGGACACCGAATTTATTAATACAGTTATTATTAATATGTACCCTATTTTGAGTAAATGAATGATTATGATCACCAGTAATAACAGTTTAAGCCGGATACTTTGTGTGCAGTTCGCAAACTTAATTTCGGGTAACCGAGTTAACGTAGGTAGAGTAGAAATTAAATTGATGTAGCATCCAATGGTGTGTTCCGTTTATCGCAAATATCAATCGATAACCGTGAAAATAAAAAATGGTACAACATTTTGTAATGGAGATGACCACCTTTAAAAACTGGTATATTGTCCTGAACTACAGTTTTTTCATCAGAGTGACCTAAAAGTCAATATTCAGCTCACTCTGGCTGCTATGCATGAAAAAGGGAACGGACATTTTGTGTACTTCAAGGAAACACAAACTAATAATAAAAATAAAATATAAGCTAGTGATTCTCAAAATAACAATAACTACTTATAAATACGTAATTACTTTCCTGTGTTAAAATTAAAAAAGACAGGAATTCAATTATCAAAGAAATCATGATCTTAATCATTAAAAAAGTGGAATGAGAGTTTTCAAGCAAAACTTTTTTGAAAATATTTTGTTGGAACAGTTTTCAAATAAAATAAATTCTGAGATATTTATTGAAAGTTTTCAAATAAAAACATTTCTGCGAATTTTATTGAAACTTTTCAAATATTTTGATGCTAGAACTGATTTGATAGTTTGAAACTACTTCTTTAAACTAGTATTATACAAGTTTTCATTTATTGTTGTATTATCGATGTCACTCTGTATGTAGAATGAGATATAAAGATAGCCAATAAATAAGAATTATTACTTGTTTTCTTTAATATTGTAAAATATCAAACAAGGAAATAGCTCTCCTGATGGTAAAATACGACTATCGCCTATAGACACCAGAGATGTTAATAGCGCATTGCCATTATTTAGGTTTACTAGGTGGTAAAGTTCTGCATTGTCTCGCCCGGGTCTGGTACCACCGCCTTGTCTGTTCCTGCCGCAATAGCGTCAGTGCTTTTCGCTGTCGTGTTCCGGTTTGGACGGTAGGGTAGCCGGTAAACTTATGCATGTGGCATTACACCTCGCCACAAGATAGCAATGCACCATTAACACCTTTGGTGTCTATAGGCGATGGTTGACTCTTTTCATCAGGAGACCCATCTGCTTGTTTGCTATCTTATGATATGAAAAAAAAGGTAAGGTAAATCCGGGCGAATTGTTACAAACGTCTACCACCTAATAGACACGACGTTGGAAACTTATATGATTAAACATTCACCTTTTACGAATTGCCTGGCAGAAATACATACTGTCTAATACTTCAAAATGGGACTGCAACAAGAGATAGACGTGAATGCATCATGCATTAGTTTTAGGTTACATAAATATTAGTTATCCCATCATCTTTCCGGCTTACCACCACCTTACACCTTACCTTACATCAGCTTACCGCCACCCTCAGTTTGAATCACCGGGCTAGCAATTCATTCTGAATAAATCTTTCAGTTCTTTTTAATCCTAGCCGAAATTGCATCCCTCCCTAGCTCATAATCCCAGGTGGGATTGAACCTACGATCACCTTGCTCACAGATCAAGCAATACTTTTCCAGCTGAGCTGTGTCGATGATTCAAAGTGGCAAAGGGGACTCGCCATAAACTTTCAAGTTTTCCTAAAATGGGATCAGTGCTGATAGCTGACACATGTTTAGGGTTATTCAATTTGTTATTTACCAATTAATTAGCCTACGTGAATCAGATCGGCCAAAATAGGTTATTATAACTTCTCAAAGAGTTTAAAAATTACTTATAACTCGCGTGAATTAACATGACACCTGGCTCAAATGACACTTGTGCATTGACGTGTACAATATTACCACTGGACTGGCTGCTGTCACAGAATTTTTGTGCCTATTTGAATGTCGCCATGACAGATGTGACAGATGTGAGCGTCCGTGGAACTAAAATTAGTGATGCCCTCTTGTCGACAGCTTGGATAAGTTTATCGATCGTTCAATATTTACAACCAGGTGGGCTGTGGTTCATGTAAATACTTTTTTAATTATTGTATTATTATCTTGCGCAAATGTACAAAATTAATAGGAATACTATGAAATATAGTGATTGCAGAGGAAGATTTATATGTACAAAATATTCTACTATTTGGTATAGTTGAGAAATTGACTCCTGCGAAGCAGGGACGGGTCGCAGGACACAATTTTTACTTTACCTTTTTACTGTCTAGTTAAAGCCCCTTTGAAAAGTAGATCTGATTCTGCCAAGTTAGTTCGAAAAAGGCAAACAATAGATCCATAGTGTTATTACAGTAGTGAATACACTGTTAGAGTTCTGCATTGTCTCACCCGGGTCTGGTATCACCACCATACCTATTTCCGTCACAATAATGCCTGTCACTGTCGTTTTCCGATTTGGAGGATAAGATAACTCACAGAGCACAGAATCGCAGTGGGGCGCGACCGACTGCGATTCTGTGCTCTGTAAGATAACCGGTAAACTTACGCATGTGGCATTAAGACCCTGCCGCAAGGATAGAGATGCACCATTAACATTTTTGGTGTCTATAGGTGATGGTTCTCTTTTTCCATCAGGAAAGATATCTGCTTCTTTGCTATCTTATGATACATAAAAAATCATAGTGACTACTAGGTGATAGAGCCCGTTAAAGACGTCGCCTTATCCTTGGATGAGAAAAACTGTTGATGATAAGTTTCTTGGTTTTACCTATTCTTGACGCAAATGCATCAATGATTGTCACTATCGAATTCTTGTTTGGAGGATAAGGTAGCTTAAACTTATGCCAGTGGCTCACCAAAGCTAAGACTCACCAAATATATTTTTGACGGTACTAAAAATATATTCGCAGGTTGCTTTCAAGGTTTGAAGCGGTTTCGCACGAGATGAGCTCATAAAAGTGTTTTATGGGTCCTACTTATGGTGGGTGTGCTAACAAAACACTATTTGTTTGTGGTCTGTCCGGATAATCGCGAATCCTCTGTATTCGCGCGAATCGGGTTTCCACTGTAAATTCGAACTTTTTTGTTTCGCTTTTACGCAATATCGGCTTAACATATTTTGATGAAATTTGGCATGGAGGTAGACTATGAGTAAATTAAAGAAAACATCAAATATTCCAGAAACATAATTTTATGAAACTGTAAAATCTTTTCGGGAGTCTCTTCGGGAAATTCGGGAAAATTCGGCAACCAAAAATTATTGGTTGAAAAATGTATGCAATCGACGTAGTTTTTTTAAGGAATAGAGCTGATTAGTTTTTGTACTCAATCGGTACATTAATCTGGAAGTTATATTATAAAAATACTGTTTCGCCAAAATTTTTTTTGAGGTTTTTTCAAAATTTCTCAAAATCTCTTAGTCCGATTTGGTCAAATTTTCAGGAAGTCTAAGTTGAGTAGAATCCAATCGAATGCCACCAACCGCGTTTCGATCTGTCAAACCCTTTAAAAGTGAGAGAGAGATTGAGTTTATGAGATGTTTACACACACACACACACACACACACACACACACACACACATACATACATACATACAGACATACTGTTATCATCGTGAAAATAGTCGGAAAAGGTTCTTAGGACCTGAAAACGTGGAGATCTGGTGAAAACTCGATTTTCAAAAATCGGGGCAAAATCAGTAATTTCCTTATGTACATAAGGGCGGGAAGTTAAAAAACCAATCCGAAACCGAACATGATGTATATTTATTAGCATGTTATATTGTTTAAAAACTGCTAGATAGATGTTAATTTGCACTGTCCCAGTTGCTAAATTATCAGCGTAATTACATACAAGTATACATTGCTCGGCATGTTAGATTAGATGAAAACCAAACAAAATGTACTACTCACCTTCACAGAATCCTTCAAATATTGTTGGCACACTACCCAACTTCAGTGTTGTTCTATTGTAATGTTTGATAGAACATTTGTTATCAAAATGTTTTGAACATAGGGTATCTGACCCTTTTGGAGTCCAATTTACTGCTTTCATATTGTAAACCCATATGTTTCTAAGCGTTGAATCTACTGGAAATCTACAAAAATAAACTGAATTAATATGCGAAGGAAATAAGGTGACATAAAGTGACTTAAGTATGCAAGCATGTATAAATAAAACCGCGTGGACTATTAAAGACCTAAAATAGAATACCGATATTGAAATTATCGATATGATCTCTTGATATCACTAGCCAATTCTAAGCAAAACAATATTAAATAAATATTATAAATTCTGCCAAAAATCTATATCGTTCTCGCTAATATATATTAAAATCAGATGCTTAAAATACAATTTCACTCAATTTTTATTAAAAACAGCGACTAAATGCACGTACCTGTGAAACGTCGTTTTGCTCCCGTTTTGGTATCGATGTTTACAAACTACACATTTTCTCATTTTTTAAACTACATAGTACACAAAATATGAACTTAAAAATTCATTATAATGTCCACAAATTAAAAAATAAGCTACTGTTTTTATTAATTTAAATTACCGCGGCAACCATATGCAACATACGTCAAAATTGGTTCTCGGTACCCCCGCCGATAGCGTTTCAAATTGACATATAAAATTAGCTGTCATTTGTATGGGATAACCTGTCCAGTGGTAATATTATATATGTCAATGCACTTTTGTAAAGCACAGTGGGCAAAAAGGTTTATTTTCAGTTTTAAAGTGCAAATACACGTACAACAGTAAAAGAGATGCTATCTTTAGGTAAGTATATTAAAAAGTATTCTGTGATGCTATCGCTACTGCGCTCGCGTGACGATGGCGGGGCGTCGCGCGGAGTAGCAAAGGGAGTATAGAGCACGGAGCCGATACAATTTGCTCCGTGGTATAGAGTACCGAGCCGGTGTCATATTAAATCGCGCGATTTGTATAAAGTTTTTTATTTTATTAGATAGCAAAAAATTGGGAAAGTGCGTGTGGAGCCACGCGCAATGTAGGGTTCCGAAGTTGCCCATCACAATAATGTGGGCCAAGAGGGTTTTTATTGTTTCATACTATGAACATTTAAGCTATTCAACGTTTATGACAAATATATATCCACACTACAGGTTCACCGCATATAAAACCTTCTTTAAGTACATTTCATAAGTAGGTCATCTATTACTCAAATACTTATAAAGCCTTTCCTTTTAATTTCATTATATTTATTACTACAATGATTTCTTCCTACCCCCAAAACCAACCGTTAAGCCTGCAGAGGGGGGAGGGGACACTTCACCCCAGCAAAAATTAACACTTAAAAGCTTAATATTTTATAATCGAAAACTTGTAACAAACCTATAATATTTTTTAAAACCTATATACGTACAGACTTCCTTTGTATTCATTCTCCTTTCGATGATTTTACCATACACCTTCGATGCTAAGCTGATCAAACTGATGGCTCTATAGCTATTGCAATCTATACGTGAACCCTTTACACGATGACCGCGCTCCGCCTGTCTTCGAGTACTCTACCAGTCTTTCAACATGTATTACAGAGGACCCAAAAAGTCCCAAACGGCAGGACCACCGTATTTGATTACTCAGCAGTCGCCTTATCTATTTCCGCAGCCTTTCCATATTTCATACTTCTTATCGCCCGTATGGGCGATAAAAAATTTCTTGGTTAGTAATATCCTGGCATGCATCCACCGTCTCTGAATCACTTACTGAGACGGACGGACGGATGGACATAGCGAAACTATAAGGTTTCCTAAATTACTTCGGAACCCTAAAAACGATATTCTCGTGATAGAAACAGACAACCATTGTTTATAGGCACCAAATATATTATTATAATAAGTCGAAGTAAAAGTTCACCGGCTACCTTACCCTCCAAACAGGAACACCTCAGTGACACATTATTGACGCTATTGCGGCAAGAGTAGGTAAAGCGGTTGTTCCATACTCAGGCGAGGCGTTGCGGAAAAATGAGACGCACACTTTAAAAAGTGTACCTACTCAATAAAAATACACAATAATATCTAAGTCTCATTAGATTTTATAATATTCAACAAAGGCGACATCGGTCCGATGAAAAATTCAATAACAACGTAGCCCGGGACGGTGTCTTTGTCGAATAACAATAATTCGGCATCCACCGAATTCCGGACGTGTTCGTTCCATTTTTAAATTTGACAGTTCTCTCCTGTCATGTTCAGCCCAATAACTCAACGCGTAGAATAATTTACGACTAACAAAATCGTTGACAACTTAAGTAATTTGCGAAAATAATTCGCATTTTATTTGTTTGGCCTGCTCAAATTGTGGATTCGTCGCTTTTATAATTCCGTTTATCCTTTATACTCATTTAATTTCTTTTGATACTTCACACAAACTGAGCAAAATTTGTTATTTATAACTGTGTCACGACAGCTATGATACATAATTTTTAACGCAGTAAAACTGGAATAACCGACTTCCCATTTCCCATATCTTCAGAATCCTGCATCAGATCTTCATGGGATAGCACGGAGAGTATTCCCCCTCAAACGAAATATAATTTTCAAAAGCTGTTAATAAATGACTAGGTTTTGGGGTAACGAACATAAAAGAAACATACAGCCGAATTGAGAACATCCTCCTATTGGGAAGTCGGTTGAAAATATAAGATAACATATTCCCCGTGTTGATCCCGGACTCCTTTGAAGAATAGGCCTACTGCAGTTCTGCCAGGCAGGTCGTAAAAGGCGACCGATTGGTTTAACGAGTCACTACCATCGTGGCTAGTAGGTAGTAGAGTTCTGCATTGTCTCGCCCGGGTCTGCTACTACCGCCTTACCTATTCTTGCCGCAATAGCGTCAGTGCTTGACACTGTCGTGTTCCAGTTTGGAGGAAAGGTAGCCGGTAAACTTATACATTTTTTATTATCATTAACATTTTCTTGTTTCTTGTAAGTTATTCGGTATTTTTTGTTTCTTATTTTTAATTGTTTCACAATTGTAAGATTTTTGTTAAACGTTTATTGAATTAATCTTTAATAAAAACTTTTTTCATTCTACAATGGATTAAAATTTTTTTCGAAACCTAAAATTTTTATGGTTTCTTTTCGTTATTCATTTGAAAATCATAAGTGTTGTAATTCAAAAAATTCTTAAAAAATTCAAAAAATGTGTATAAATTATATGTTACAGCCAAAAACTGCTATTTAAATGAAAAAAAAAATAATAAAATTGAAGCGTAAATACAGCGTTTTGTTGACTGTTATAAAGAAATTTTCTTGGCACAAATTTGTGGAACATTGAACGATCTACTAAAATTTCCTCAAACTTTATGGTCTGAGATCAAAATTTAAACTTTAAATGGAAAAACTCGAAATTTCAAAAAATCTAATTTTTCTAACGCAAATAAAAACGAGAGGGTTGACGTTAGAGACTGGACTCTAAGAGCTTTTTTACAGAATTTAATACTGAAGAAAGATCAGTGATCGTTTTTCCGAAAAATAATGTTCTCCATAATTTGCAGGAGAAATGAAGGTTTAAAAATCATTTTTCCATGTTAAATCAATGGTAAATCTTCAAATTCGGTGATGGAGTTCTTCAAGTTGATATTAAGAACTCAAACTTTTACACATTTTTATAGCATATATAACAAGAATTTCACATGCAATCGAAAAAAAAAAATTATCGCCTTTTTTTGAAACACCCTATTATACATATGTGGCTTAAGACCTCTCCACATGATAACAACGCACCATTAACACCTTTGGTGAGGTGAGACCCATCTGCTTGTTTGCTATCCTATAATGTATTAAAAAAAGCTATGATAGCATGAATATCCCCCTAACATAAAGAATCTATGCCCGTTAAAAAACACCTGGTCTGGAAAATAGATTTGTAGCTTGCACTTGATGGGAGAAGACTGAATGGGTCATTTTTATTTTGATTAGGTATTACTTGGCAGAGTTCTATAATCAATCGTCCTAGTGCGACAGCTTGCCTGTCCCACCATTGCAACATTGGTAGTAAACGCCGCTACCGTATAACGACACGGACGGTAAGGTAGCTGGTAAACTTACGCATAGGTTTATCTCCGTCAGCCGTCACACGAATCTATAGACGTCGACGACGTACATCCAGTGGCGGCCTTACCCATTGCGAGGCTCCGGGCAGTAGGTCTTTACGAGGCTCTTTGTCCTTCGTGAAAAGTTTGTGATGCGGAAGTAGGTCTGGTTGTTTGGTTTAGGTATTTGTCTTGTTTGACGAGAAATGGTAAAGTTATACAAATAAATAAAATTTTAATTTTAAAATATTTTACAAGATTAACAAAATTAACAAATACAGAGATGATAAATTTTAAAATTTTCCTGAGACTAAAATTTTAAATTAAAGCACAATAATCTACGTTATTTTAGATTAAAAGAACAGCAAGGGTTGAAAGCCGATCTTGTGTCATTGAATTAAAAAAAATTAAATAAAAAAATGTGGTCAAAAAATCTATACTTCAAATATTTGGGTTGTTGCCCGAGGCCCCTGCAAGAACGAGGCCCCGGGCGATTGCCCTGTTCGCCACCCCCTAACGGCGCCGCTGCGTACATCTATAGACGACAATTCTTTCTTTCTGTCAGGAGTACCATCTTCTTGCTATTATATTGACCGCCCCGTTGGTGGAGTGGTTAGTGACCCTGATTACGCAATCGACGGGGCTCGGGTTCGATCCCCGAAGGGGACAAGCATTTGTGTGATAAGCATAAATGTTTGTATTTCCGGGTTCGGGTGTTCATTAAATATATTCCAGTATTTATATATGTATTTCTATATATTAGTATCGTTGACTGACACCCATAACACAAAAAAATATTTTTGCTTACTTTGGGGTTAGATCAATAAGTGTAATTTGTTCAGTGAATATTTATTTATTTTACATTGTATTAGCTGAGTCACGCAGCTTCGCACGTGAATAGAGTGAATATATTAACAATATACGTTTTTCCAATTCTTAGTGATTGACTTTTTAATTTGCATTTTAATTTGCATGCTAATGTGTAGCGCAATAGGTAGGAAACTAAATTAGACATAACAACTTTGTAACCCTATTTCTTGCAAATAACATAAAGTTGCCCGGGAATGGAAAGTGCCCGGTTGGCGATAGGCTTGCCACCTATCACATTTGTGGGACCAAGTATCTTCGGTTAATCGTGGGTGCACTTGTTGTACCTCTGCCTACCCCTTCGGGGATATGGGCGTGAAGATACTTTTTTTTTAAATATTATTATTATTATTATTAAAAAATAACCTATGATTGATCCCGAGTCTTTATACTCCTTGCCAAATTTCATCAACGTCTTTGCGACCTCTGTGTTCGGCGAGTGGTTAGCGAACCTAACTGCGACTCAATGGGGCTCGGGCTCGATTCCCGACAGGGAGATACGTTTGTGTGATGACTGATGAGCGTAGATGCTTGTATTTTTGGGTCTGGATATGGGTGTATTTATATATGTATTCCTATATATTAGTATCGTTAACTAACTTCCATAACACAAGAAAATAATTTGCTTGCCTACTTTGGGGTTAGATTTATATGTGTAATTTGCCCAGCGATATTATATTAATATCAAAACTATTTCATCAGTTTGGCCGTGAAAACGTGACAGACAGACTTTCGCATTTATAGTATTAGTATGGATGAGAAAGTTAATGTTTTTTGCAAAAACTAAAATTCCATATACCGAGTAAAATATTATCTACTAAATTATAAAATGATTTTATAAACTTTGTTATTATAAATTAACATGACCTGAAATTATATAATTCACGCTAATAAACAGTGGCTTAAACTCAACAAATTTTATGCAGCGGCGTCGCGTTTGCAACCGAACGGTAATTTTAGCTGCGGACGAGTTGTTATGTAACAGGATTTTAATTAGCAGTGGGTACTGACCCGCTCCGTACTTACCAAATAAAATGACTGCCTAAATGTGTTTCAATTTCATGAAATATTACAAACCGACATCCCATTTTAGCCAGGCAGTTCGTGAGAGCCGAACGATTGATGTGATTGATACGTGTCGCCATTGTGAATTATAGTTGGTAGAGTTACCACCAGCTTACCTATTGCCGCAGAAATAACGTCAGTGTTCGTTATTGTTTTGTTCCAGTTTGAAGAGTTTGGTAGCTAGTCTCTCGTAATAATTAGAGCTCATAAATTCCGGCTTATATTTAAGGTATTAAATTATACACCTGTGCAGTGTGCAGTTAGTAAATTTCAATGCATAGGGCCCCAGTTACACTATGATTAGTGGGAGTGCGAGTGATTATACAGGTGCTCAGTATTAAACAAACAACACGTGTAGACAGCCGTTGATCAATGCGAGTGATTGGTAATCAGTGCCTATTCACTATTACTATGTTGATTACTAAACACTCGCACAAATCCATGGCTGTCTACACGTATTTTCTGCTTAGTACTAAACACCTGCATTAAACACTCGATCTTGCACTAATCAAAGTGTAGCCGGGGCCTAAAATTTGCAATCTAATTGCTTAGCAAAGGCAGCACAAGCAGTTTATCAGCAACCTTATTCCCTTATAATTTTTTATATCATAATAAACGTCACCTCTGTGGTCTGGTAGTCCGGCATTGGCGTTGATCACATGAGGTCCTGGGTTCGATTCCTGGGACGGTCAATTCAAAAAAATGTGTCTTTTTCAGTTTCCCAATAAAAGCAATGTGCTCCGGGATTGGAAAATGCCTGGTTGGCGATAGGCTTGCCACCTATCACATTTGTGGGACCAAGTATCTTCGGCTAGTCGTGGGTGCACTTGTTGTAATTCTGCCTACTTTACGGGGATAAGGAAGTGAAGATAATTTTTTTAGGTAACAAACAAGCAGACGACTCACCTGATGGAACGAGATGACCGTGGTCCTTATAAGCGACGACGGTGTCTACACACCAAAGTGTTAATTATGCGTCGCTATACTTACGTGTAGCAGGGTCGTAATGACACTTGCCTCTTCGTTTTTCGTTTTTTTTGTTATGTCCTGCAGTAACAGGTAAGGTAAGTAGGTAAGGCAAGGTATTAAATTATATATAAATAAGAATATGTTCTATACCTTCCATCGTCGGCACATGGTGACATTCGATTATTGTTACACAATTGATTTAACAATTTTAATTAAATTTCACTTCATAACATATTTTTAGTATACCACTCCACCGATTTCACTTTTTAAGCATCTTCAGGATCTAATATACTTCCTATACACAGGATATTGAGTATATATACTGAGTTTGAGGGTAAGTGGTATACTAAAAAAATGTTGTAAAGTGAAATTAAAGTACAACTGTTAAATCAATTGTATCACAATAATGGTGATAAAAACCCCGGGTGAACATTTCTTACCTTTAGTGATTCTTACGAGCTACTCGTACCTGACATATAAGTACAATGCTAATACAACTTGCTCTATTTACTGACTATCATTAGTCGATGGGGTCATCGACAAATAAAGCATATATCCAGATCCAGGTAATATCGTCATTTTAACAGAAAAACTAACAAAACAAATAGCCTGACCTAGGGAAGAAGAACTATCTTAATTATCTTGTTATCTTTGAGTATTAAAGTGTTTAATTTAGCTAATTGATTAGCTAAATTAAACACTTTACCGGGTGAAACATTTAAGACCTTTAGCGATTCTTACGAGCTACTCGTACCTGACATATAAGTACACTGACAATCATTAATCGATGGGGTCATCGACAAATAAAGCATATATCCAGATCCAGGTAATATCGTCATTTTAACTGAAAAACTAATAAAACAAATAGCCTGACCTAGGGAAGAACTATCTTAATTATCTTATTATCTTTGAGTATTAAATTGTTTAATTTAGCTAATTGATTAATTAACGCGACAACCGTAACCACGGCTTCTGGATTTATACGAATAGCTAACCACTACATATTGATGCGGTCAAATGCCAATATCACAATTATTGCAATGGAAGCAATTTGTAATTGTATTATAAACTAGGTGACGCTCATATTCGCTCGCTAGCAGAATAATACGTCGTCGATATAGTTTTTCATACAAACCTTCATTCCCTAATTTGGCCAATTAGGGGTTGATTTTTGAAAAAAGTTAGTCCATGTTTGACTAAGGATCTTTAATTATCTACATGCTAAAATCATCAAAATCGGTTTAGCGTTTTATGGCTGTAGACAGTAAGACTTTCGAATTTATAATATTTTGTATGGAATTATTCGCCTCTGTTGTCTAGTGGTCCGGTATCGGTGCCGACCGCATGAGGTCCCAGGCTATTTAAAAATGTGATTTTTCAGTTTTCTGATAAAAGCAACTTTGTCCGGGATTGGAAAGTGTCCTGTTGGGGATAGGCTTGCCACCTATCACATTGTAGAACGAAGTATCTTCGGCTAATCGTGGATGCACTTGTTGTACCTCTGCCTAACTCTTGGGGGATACGGGCTTAAAAATACTTTTTAAAGTATGGGTATGGGTATAGTAATACATTATGAAAAAATTTTGCTCCAAGCTTTATTTGTTTTTAGGGTTTTATACCCAAAAGGTGACAAACGGAAACCAATGCATATACCTCTACTATCAGTCTGTTTATCTGATACTGTCAAGGCCCTGATCTTTTAAATCGAAATTTCGAATTAAAAATTTGTTGTGATAGCCGCCACAGGTTCTTGTTTTATAACCAACAATAAAACAAAATTAAAAAGTTAGATTTCAAAGGGAGTCCCAATACAAGTAACATAATTTCATGATAACGTCATGTTTAACCCATCAGTAAAAAATAACACAAGGAAGGAATTTGATGGACACTATCATTATTTGATAACAATTTATTCATTAAATAATCTAGCAAACGTGAATAACGCTTGTATTGATTCTTGTTCCAAACAAAAATGCTTAAGTATAGCATGTTCATGGTGGTAGACAAGAACGTTGATGCAGTATTTATATCGTACAAAATATTTTGCGTAAAACATATAAAATTGTCTTGCAAATGCATTGAAACTAAAGATATCCATCGAGAAAGAAAACACTTGTATATTCGGAATATTTCCATCATTTTCATTTAAAAGATGCAGCACTTTTGAAAAAAGTCGCAGAGAAAGATTCGTTGATTCGCCAAAAGAAAGCCGCTCATTAAGTTTCAAGTATGTTAATTTAATAAAAAAGGCGCTACTCCGCAGATTGATATTAAATTTTCTTTATTGTTGCAGAAATACCATGATTACAACGTAGAAGTTGCCCGAAAAGATGGCCTTCTCCTGGTGCGAGAACTTGCTGCAGAGGTCAAGAACCATATGGACTTTAAAATTAATGCTGTCATGGTAAGTTTTATTTTTGTCATATTAAAATAAGTAATTACAAATCGACGCAGCAATGCCATTTACTGTCTTACCATCACTCAACTACCCTAAAGCGAGGTTCACGACATCAAGAGGGAAAAATCTGGGCCATTTAATAGATATAGTCTTGTGTAGATAGATCTCTTGGTGTCGTGAGTAGACTTTAATCACCTATAAATCTCATTATACTGAAGAAACCCATTGGACTAATACCTAAACTAAAAGCTATTTCATTCCGAAAATAAATTACGTTGAGTTAATTTTAATGCAGCACATGGAATTAGGTGCCACATATTGGTTTCTTAAAAAGGATTGATTCGGCTTTTAAGAGACTTTGCATTGTAGATCTCGATTCTCCAAGTGAGAAACTTTATTCAAAAGATTTATTGTTCGCTCTACGAATGGAAAAATGTTCTGTAAAATAACCAACAGACAATGAAGTACTGAATAAACTGACTGAATTTTGCTGTAGTATACCATAGAATGTTGATATTCGAATTGCATAGCAAATTTTTCTCCTGAAGGTAATTTCTTCCCATCAGGAGACCCATCTGCTTATATGAATGGTTTTATGTATTAGGATAGCAAATTAGCAGATAGTTCTACTCATGGAAAAACATTATCACCAATAATGTTAATGGTGCATTGCTATCCGTGTGACAGGATTGGAATGCTACAGTAATAAGTTTACCTACTACCTTACCCTCCAAAACACGTCAGTGACAAGAACTAAAGCTATTATGGCAGAACTAGGTGACTCAGTTGCACCAAGATCCAGTCGACTTTTTAAAACTCAATCACCTAATTAGTAGTCACGATGTTAATGATACGCATTCCTTCTCTCGCCTTTAAGGAGATGTCTTTAAAAAAAAGGCTATAAGATAGGTCATTTTCTGTTCTTTTTAAAAGGCAGACTATTGGATGTACGTGTCTACTAGGTGGTTGAGTTCTGCAACATCTCGCCCGTGTCTGCTACCATCGTCCTACCTATTCCTGCCGCAATAGCGTTAATACTTGTCACTGTCGTGTTTTGGTTTTGAGAGTAAGGTAGCCGGTAAATTATGTATTAACACCTCGCCACACGGATAACAATGCCCCATTAACAACTCTAGTGTCTATAGGCATTGATTTTGGAGTTTCCTTGGTTTCTGTCTTATAATAATAATATCGGTGGATAAATTACACAAATTGATCTAACCCTAAAGTAAGCAAATTATTTGCTTGTGTTATGGGTGTTAGCACAGAATACTTAGAGACTAACAGAAGTCAAAGTTCCATACAAGTAATATTCGAGCATAACACACATAGCCGCGATATCTCGGACTGGTGCCGAACAAACTGTACCGAACCCGTGAACGAACCATTCCGAGATATCGCGTCTGTGAGAGGTGTCTATGTGTGCGTCGCTCGAATATCACATGTATGTAGAGTATGTTAGTCAACGATACTAATACATAGAGATACATATATAAATACTGTTACATACATAATAAACACCCAAACTCAGATATACAAATATGCTCATCACAAAAATGTTTGTCCCTGTTGGGAATTGAACCCGAGCCCCATCGATTCGTAGTTAGGTTCGATAACCACTCGACCAGCGGGACGGTTAATGATACACGAGACAAACATAAACGAGAAGCAATTTTTTTATTTTAGGATAAAAACTAATCGTCAACGCGTTGATATTACTAACAGGATTACTCTAAATTAGCTTTGTCAGAAATTACAATGTGCGAAGCCTATAAAATACACACTTAGTTGTTTTAAATTACCCTATTCTATTTCATTAGAGCGCATTTATGTAATTCTTTCTACTTACTCTACTTAACTAAAGCTGTGACTATTTTCTAATAGTACGGCAATTTGATTCAAAAGTAACGGGTACTTGGAATGTTTTCCGGGAGTTTTGAAAATTGTATTTATAGATTTTATTGATTTTCAAATTTGCCAACTCATGTCTTTGGAATCTATTCTTTCTATTATTGTTGTATTGTCTATTATTGAAAAAACTAGCCAAGAGCGACTCGGCCTCACCTTGAAGGGTTCAGTAGCAGCGAAAAATATATGTATTGTTTTGTAGGTCTTTGGTCTATCTATATAAATCATACATCTATATAATAGGCAAAAGTGACTGTGTGTATAATAGGCAAAAGTATAAAATAGTATATAATAGGCAAAAGTGAATTGATGTATCAACGCACAGGCCAAACCCTTAGGGCTAGAAATTTGAAATCTCGCATAAGCATCTCTCTTATGATGTAGGCATCCACTAAGGAAGGATTTTTTAGAATTCAACCCTGAAGGGGTGAAACAGGGGATAAAAGTTTGTATGAAACTTTTTATACCCTGGACATATTTGCATGAAATTTTATATGAATTGAGTACAAATAATTAATGAATTATAAATGTTTAGGCGTTATGAACTTTTTAAAAATATATAAACGGAAAACGCGAACTTACATAGTACAAGCTTCGGCCAAGTTACATTGATCGTGATCACGAGCAGACTGGAGCAGCGAGTTTCCTCCGTCGTTCACATCAGGATGCCTCCCCCCCCCCCCCCTTCTGATTTTGTGTTTTCAAATTTAACCTACACGCAACCGTATCTTGGACTTTATTTGTTTGCAGGTGCAGGACATATTATTTGCATAAAATTGCGTAAGAATTGAGTACAGCAAAAATAGTGAGTTACGTATTTCAGCTTTTTACAAAATTCAATAGGGGATAGAAATGTTATATTATTAAGTTATAGAAACGCAGAGGCCTAACATTTAGGGCTAAAAACTTGTAATTTTGCACACGTATTTCTCTTATTACGTAAGTATCTAGGTACTAAGGAAAGATTTTTCCAAATTCAACCCCCACGGAGGTGAAAAAGGAATACATCTTTGTATGAAAATTCTTATTTCTTGGACAAATTTGCATAAAATTTCCTATGAATTATGAGTAGGACAAACATAATGGGTTAATTATTTAAACGCTTTCCAAAAATTCAACCCCTCAGAGGGTAAAATTGGGAATGCAAGTTTTATGGAAACGCAGAGACTAAACACTTAGGGCTGAAAATTTGAAATTTCACACACGTATTTCTCTTAAGACGTAGGCATCCATTAAGGAAAGATTTTTCAAACCTTAGCCTCCAAAGGAGTGAAATAGGGGATAAAAAATTGTATAAAACTTTTTATTTCTTGAATATGTTTGTAAGAAATTTTATAAGAATTAAGCACCTTTTTTGTATGAAAATTCTTATTTTTTGGAAATATTTGCATAAAATTCCCTATGAATGATGAGTACGACAAAATTAATGAGTTAACTATTTCAACGCTTTCCAAAAATTCAATCTCTCAGAGGGTAAAATAGGAGATGAAAGTTTTATATAAACGCACAGGCAAAACATTTAGGGCTAGAAATTTGAAATTTCGCACACGTATTTTTCTTATGTCGTAGGCAGAAACCTACGACATAAAAAATGAAAAATCCTTCCTATATAGATATATAGGAAGGATTTTTCAAAATTTAACTACAAAAGGGTGAAATAGGGTATAAAATTTTGTATGAAACTTTTAATTGAGTACGGCAAAAATAATGAGTTACGTATTTCAACGTTTTCCAAGAGGGTAAAATAGCGAATTAATTTGATTATATAAACGCTTAGGGATAGAAACTTATGATTTCGCATACCTATTCATCTTCCACTAAGGACCGGTTCAAAATTTATAGGGGGTGTAACTTTATATGGAACTTTATTAGTTAGTAGGAGAGGTAGTGTATTATATAATATAATACAATATATAAACTATTTTCGCGCCAGCAAAAATGATTTTATTTTTCTCTAAGACACTATGGAAACAAATTTATTTTTGTTGTACATCTATCGGCTTGGTGCAACCGCATTACGCATTCCTCCCATTATAGCGTCAGTGCTTGTCACTATTGTATTTAATTTTGAATTTTGTAAGATAAAGTAGCCAGCCATATGTTAGATTACAAGGTGCACGGATGGAAACACATTATAAACATATTCGATGTCTAGACTATTGGCAATGGTTGGCTCTTTCCGTCAGAGAACAATATTCCACAAGACTCCAGCTATCTTTAAACATATCGACGCCGGAAAGCGAAAACGTAGTAGTCCACAAATTACGAAAAAAAGTTTTATTGAACTATTCGAATTAAAAAAGTCCATATTGCGGATGCATTTTAGCTAAAATATTTTTTCTTAAATGTCATTTTATTTACTGTTTATCGTACCTTTACGAGACCGAGGTGGCGTGGTGCGTAATGTTTGAGCCACATCGTAACAAACCAACAAATCAAAATTTATATAATATTATTTTAAACATACATGTCAAACTACTAGGTAACTTCCATTTTTAGGTCGATTGAAAAAAATCATTTAAAATTATTAATTAATATTATAAATGCGAAAGTTTAGATGTTTGGATGGATGTTTGGGTGGATGTTTGGATGAATATTTGGGTGGATGTTTGGATGGATGTTTGTTACTCAATCACGCAAAAACTACTGAACGGCTTTGAATGAAATTGACGCACAGGTAGATAATTATGACCTGGAATAGCACATAGGCTATTTTTATCCCGTAAAAATTAGGGAATCCCGCGGGATTCGCCAAAAACTATTATAATACAGCGGGCTGCACGCTGCAGCTAATATGATATAATTAAGATACAAAATAGTAGAGTATATATAATATATTATATTATGATTGTATTAGGCTACCTAACAATGCTTTTGACAAACCCTCCCTGTTATAAAACAATTATTATATAAAATATAGTACTATTCTTTTAACTTATTTCGATATAATATAAACAAAGCAATCTCCTTCAAAATGAACTTCTTTATTCTCTGCCGACCCTCAGAACAAAAGCACCTATTGTAATTAAACTGCTGGCGGTCAAACCTTTGTAAACGCTGGTTGGTTTGAATTTCATTGCCAACACGGAGAAAGGTAAATGCATTTTTTATCGGTATCGTGCTTGCAAAAAAATCTTCTTCACAAGAAAACTTTGTTAAAAACAAAGTTTTCTTGTGAAGAAGATTTTTTAATAATATAGGTTAGGCTAGGATAAGGAAAAATTTACTTTTAAAACCGCTGAAGTACGTCGTCGTCTGTGAAAAATATAAAGTTATCTTTTAGAATTCTTCATTCTTGTTTTTCTTTTTTTAGTAAGATGCTCATTTTTACTAACGATCCATATCAAAAGCAGAGTTGTGTTGAGGGCTTTTAGGTGTATAAACTAGCAACCCGCCCCAACTTCACACGGGTAGAATATGTGTGCCTATTTTCAACCAACTTCCCAAAAGGAGGAAGTTTTCAAATCGGCTGTAAGTTTTTTAAATTACCTCAGAGCTCGGTCATTTATGAACGGATTTAATAAGATCCGGTTCCGAAGATACAGGAAATGGGAAGTCGTTTGCTTCACTTTTACTACGTTAAAAAAATATTTCAATCGTAGTGTCGCATCAGTTCGTTGCGTTAATCATGTGGATATTATGTAGCATCCATTGATATATTTTTTGAATTTATTTTTTCATTGGTTATTTTTTTTTTGGAGAGAGCTCCTGAGAAAGGAAATACATTTGAAATTTGTGGTGTAAATCGCTATTAAAATAAGCATATTATACTTAAAATGACTAATATTTTTAATGTGATAAGTGCATTATCAACCTATTGCATTCGTTATAGCGTTTCAGTTATAAATGCCTATATCTTTAAAAGTTTAAAAGGGTGTAGTGATCTATGTTTAAGAGCTTAATTATGCTATTGTGGACATTTTAACATATTACTATGGTCTATGGTACTTTACCTATGATACTAGAATAATCTCTGTATACATTGGTTTGTATTTTTTTTATGTTATTGAGATAGGCAAACTGGCAGACGTGCCACTTGATGGTAAGTGGTCGACGTCACCAATGAACAAAAATGGGATACCTGGGCTGGAACTAGCCCAGGTATACCATTTTTGCCTATCCTGAGACATAAAGTGTTAGTCTCGGTGCCAGTAATTACACTGCCTGTCTTGCCCTTCTCTCCGAAACACAGCAAAACTGTTTCATGGGAGAAATAGACATATACTATATATACATTTAAAAGAGATTCGACAGATTATTAGATAAATGTTCCCAGTCGATCTGATTTTTGAAGTGAAAACTTCTTTAGGCGCGTTGAGCGTTTTGGTAGAGGGTAAAATCCTCGGTTCGCGTCACCGACATGCTAATGATAATAGTATATCTATAGCTATGTTTTGCATATAGTTTTAATTACTCTCAACTTAATAGTTCCGTTTTCACTTCTATCGGCAGTCCCACGACTGCTACTATTTTTTTTTAACTTTTTTATTTCAACCTTACCTTAATACTACCTCAGTTCACGAAAAGTTTTTTTTGAAAATATACTATTTTGTCACGTCTTGTTTCGGGCCCCTTTGAAGAATAAATCATCTGAAATTCGGAAAAAAATACTATTGAACTCCTAGATAGTAGAGTTCCGCAATGTCTTGCCTGAATTTGTTAGAAAAAGCCCGTATCCCCGAAGGGGTAGGTAGAGGTACAATAAGTGCACCCACGATTAGCCGAACATACTTGGTCCCACAAATGTGATAGGTGGCTAGCCTATCGCCAACCGGGTACTTTCCAATCCCGGGCAACTTTGTGTTTATCAGAAAAATGAAAAAAACTCTTTATTTAAGTGCCCGACCCGAGAATCGAACCCGGGACCTCATGTAGTCAACGCTGGACCACTAGACCACAGAGGCGATAATTTGCGATTGCCTGAATTTGTTAGCACCGCTTTATTTATTTCTGCTGCAAAAGCATAGTTGCTTTTTATATTTATATATTATATTTATGTCATCAACAATTTGCCTTCAGCAGTTTGTATTGAATATTTACGTTCATAAAACGACGACGACGTTTTTATAACGACGAAATATATAATATGACGGCGATATAATATATACTATACTAGCTGTGCCCGCAACTTCGTTCGCGTGGAAAAATTTCTAAAATAAAAACCCGCATAGTTCCCGTTCCCGTGGGATTTCCGGGATAAGAACTATCCTATGTCCTTTCTCGGGTCTCAAACTATATTTGTACCAAATTTTATCCAAACCGGTTCAGCGGTTTAGCCGTGAAAGCGTAACAGACAGACAGACAGACAGACAGACAGACAGACAGAGTTACTTTCGCATTTATAATATTAGTATGGATTAAAAATCTGACAGCTGAATGACATTTCACAAACTGGCAACTGTAGTTTCAATTTTATTTACTGAACAGATAAGTTGGTGGCACTTTAACGCATTAAAACTGTATTCTTATGTTTATAGTCAGTTTTATTATCATATGCCAATAAATAAATTTTAATTTAAGTTGTTAAGTACAAAAATTTTATGCTAGAAGCAGAGAAACGTCTAACCAGGTGTGATTAGAGTTAATAGTATCTTCTAATTTTTTCGTAATGTCTGTATCGCTGCCAATATGGGCCTTCAAAGCTTCAATGGCGCAATGACAGATAAAAAATTGCTCTTTTATTGCATAACTAGCTTTTGCCCGCGACTTCGTCCACGTGGAATTCCCAATATCGCGGTTCCCTCGAGAACAGGCATAAAAGGTAACCTGTGCTCTTTTCAGTACCGTGCAAAATTCCATGACAACCATTTATGTTAACCAGTTAATAACTGATATATCTATTTTCGTTCTAAACTATTTGTAAATATTTATACCAGTCATTATTTGATGCAGAATTTAAATCAGATGACTATAATTATCTTTAAAATCAAATTCTAATAATTTAACAGTTCTTTTCATCGCCTTAAGGGCTGAAAATAAAAAAAATCTTAAAATACGTATTTCTTTACTTGTATAGAAAAATATAAGTACTAAATTTAAATAATTTAGAATTCGTAGAAATACAGTAAACAGTTAATTTTTGATTCAAACTTGTTAAATACGTGTCTCATTATTTTTTGTTCAAAGGCTAATTACCAAGTTTCATTCATTAAAACTCAAAAATGACAGTGCGAGCTTTCACCCCTTATTTTACCATCTTGGGGGATGAATTTCAAAAAATCCTTTCTTATTCCTTGTGTCATCAACAATTTATTAATTATTATCAATCCTCCATCATAAGAACAAACCCTGAAAAAAAATTCAGCCTTTTCTTGTCTTAAAAAGGGGTAGTATATATATATATATATATATATATATATATATATATATATATATATATATATATATATATATATATATATATATATATATATATATATATATATATATATATATATATATATATATATATATATATATAATATATATATATATATAATATATATATATACTAGCTGACCCGTGCGAAGATTTCGCATGGCGCCATCTAACGTTTTCCAAGTAAAAACTCTATTAAGATTTTTGATGAATCACCTACAGATGGCGCTCAGGTCTATTGTTATAAAAATATATATTTAATAAATTTCTTTACTAACAAAAAGATGTTTTCGATTTTTTTCTATTTTTCGCCTTAAATAGAAAACATAAGCTTAAACTGGGTATTTTTTTTTTTGATGAAGTAGTTAAAGATATCGAGCCACTCCAGGAAAAAACACCTTTTAGAAATAATATATATATGATTTATTTCATTTCACTGTCAACAGACGTAAGAAATATTTGAATTATTGCCGTGACTTAACTACTTAGTTGTATGCAACCAAGCTGTGCCTTCTCTAGATTTAATTTTTATAAAATACATTCTAAGTATTCATCCTACAGTTAGAATTGTTTCATAAATCTTTTTCGTAATTTAGAGTGACGCAAACACAAGACACGACAGAACGTGGCCAATATGGCGGAATGTGGAAAATTCGCGGAGACAAACGTCTCTAGCATTAACATATCGCGACAATGGCCGATTCGTAGCCACTGTCTTAGTAACAGGGCTACCAATTTTTTAAATTAAAAGTAATATTTTAAGAAATTTTGGTAACAAAAATTAAAAAGTTCTATCAGTAACGGAAATATTAACTACTTTTAGGTGGCTCATAAAACAAGCGATGGATAAACAATTCTCTACCTCACTGACCGCTACGTAATACAAACCGATCAAATTTGAATGTCTGTTACATTTTACCCATAGCCATAGGAGATGATAATAATATGTCCTTTTCGCGTGTCGGAAAGTAATTAAAATCTTTAACACGTCAGTCTTACAGGAGGTGATTACTTATAGACAAAGGATAGATGGGTAGAATCTACACATTTTTGTAGTGATTTAACCTAATAGTTTCAATTAACTAATATCGACTTTGAATTAGCCTTAGAGTGTGAGTGTAAAATAGCTAATAATTAATAATAAATAAATAAATAAATATTCATGGGAAAAATTACACTTACTGATCTAACCCCAAAGTATGCAAATTATTTGCTTGTGTTATGGATGTTAGTCAACGATACTAATACATAGAAATACGTATATAAATACCAGAATATATTTAACTAACTGTTGCCAGCGACTTCGTCCGCGCGGACTTCGTTTACTTCACACAGCCTCTCCCCCGTAGGTGCTAGCGTGATAATATGTAGCCTATATGTTGACCCGACCTATTAGTAATATTCATGCAAAATTTTAAATAAATCCATGAAGTACTTTTTGAGTTTACCCCGGACATACATACAGACAAACAGACAAACAAACAAACAGACATACAGACAAACAAACAAACAGACAAAAATTCTAAATAATTAATTTTTGGCTTCGATATCGATTGAAGTTCACGCCCCAAGTATTATTTTAAAAAATATTCAATGTACAGTTTTGACTTTCTACGATTTTATTATATGTATAGATAAACACCCGAACCCGGAAATACAAACATTTATGCTCGTCACACAAATGTCGTCGTCTCGTCCCTGTCGGGGATCGAACCCGAGCCTCGACGATTGCGTAGTCAGGGTCGCTAACCACTCGACCAACGAGGCGGTCAAATAATAAGTTTGCGTTCTAAGAAAATTACATGAACGTTGGACCACGATGGTTATGGTTCTTAAAATCTAAACTACGGAGGACTGCAAAACCTAAAACTATTAAATAAAATGCATTAGAAATACATTAAATTAATAAAAATAAATATTACACACACTACACTAGCTGTTAATAAATTATTAACTGAAAGTTTTGGTCATTTATTTCTCCGTTGGTTCAGCGTCTACTTCGGCTACAAAAATGACGAATACTCCTAATATGTATCAATATTTAATTGATAGATATTTGTATGGACGCAACAGTCCACAACCATCACAATAAATTCTAGAATAAAGGCAAGCCTGAGAAAGTGGTAG
Source organism: Apodemia mormo (assembly GCA_036924255.1). NCBI lineage: Eukaryota > Metazoa > Arthropoda > Insecta > Lepidoptera > Riodinidae > Apodemia > Apodemia mormo. Next base: position 36,671,470 of record JAUPFN010000002.1, read on the forward strand.
CCCTACTCCGAGCCCGTATTTCGAGCCCTGCACCGCTGATATTGGAATTCTTGTGAATCTCAAACTAATCCCACTACGACTGTTACCCGTTCAACTTTCAATTTAATGCAAATTTGACGATTTTCTACGAACTTTTCAAGAACTTTTGAGGCGTCGCGGTACCTAATTATGTCTTGATAAATATTTTATCGTTTTTATAAGACAGTTTTGTCGTTTAAAGAGATTTATTTGTATAATCATTTATCCTAATGTTAATCATAGTAATATCAGCTAGGTTCATAGAAAATATAAATATAATTCATAGTAGGGATATCCACAAATATACAGCCAGTTAGGTAAGTCGGCCTAAACCTTGAAGGGGGTAATAAGGTATCTGATTCTTATTCCAAATAAATAAAAAAACATACCCTTAAATTTTAGCCTCATTATCCAATAAATTCATAATTCATAAGCTACCACGTTCGCGCAAGTAACGTGCATATCGATAGATAGTCAAATAGGTAGTTACGTAAATAAGCTGTTTTTTTTGGAATGAGAATCAGATACCCCCTTCAAGCTTTAGGTCGACTTATCTAACAGGCCGTATACAAATACGCTACGTGGCTTGTAAACTTATAAATGTCGCATTCCATGCCGTCAACCGGATGGCAACACGGTTGAATTCTTTCGTTTGTTTAGGTGGTGGTGGTCACTTTCTTTACAAGCGCCAACTATTTATTTATTACCCATAGTGACATACAAATAATGAAATTGTTCCCTTGATTGAAAGAAATTATCCCTGTCTAAAGACATTAAAGATATAAAGTTAACATCTTGGTGTCTTTAGACGTGGGTTACGTAATGTCTTCAGGGTACTATATATATATATATATATATATATATATATATATATATATATAAATATATATATATATATATATATATATATATATATATATATATATATATATATATATATATATATATATATATATATACGGCTACAGGCTAAACGCAGTAAAACTGCAACAACCGACTTATAACTTCCTATATCTCTGGAATCCTGAATCCTTGATCCTGAACCTTCAACAGATTTACATGGGACAAAACTGGAAGTATTTTCTCCAAAACAAAATAAATAAAATTTTATCCATACATGACGGTGCTTTATCCGAATATGCATAAAAACAAACATCCGAATTGAGAAAATCTTGCTTTTTCGCGAAGTTGGATGAAAATTAGGCCGTGGTAAACTGCAATTTGTCATGGTTGTTATGAATTACGTAAACTGAATTGCGTATCCGAGAACAAATCTCGGAGCATTCCAATCCCTTCGGTAAAATGAATCTGGTAGACCCTCATTACGGTGGGGGACTTGAACTGGCAAAAACAAAAGTTTTTCAGAATTAATGGATAAATTTAACAAAAGCCACGGCGCAACGTGAATGACGCTGATCGATTTTACGCGTCTTGTGTTTTAAATTAACCTCTGATAGCTTTGCGTCCCTTTTATAACGAAACGAAACGAATTTGATAGATGTCACTCCCTTAATGTAACACATAGGCAACTTTTATCTCAAAACATCGTCGTATTCTTGCCGTAAAACCATGATCATGCAATTTAATGTCAAAGTTTGGAACGACTTGATAGGTTTGTACCCTAAGGTATGGTGAGGTCTTAATCTGGATTGACTTAAGGAGTATTTTATATGAAATTTAAAATAGTAAAAGAAAGATTAGCTCATGCTTTTTTTTTATTTTGTTAGTCATTAAGAAGTTCCCTGTGCCGAAGGAAAGTTTTAAGCTTTTATTCCAAAAACATTTACCGTATATTAATGCACGATACTATTTCTGATCGTTTTAATATTTCATATAAAGCTGTAACACTAACGGGATTCAAATTTTTGTTATTCAATTACTTTGCAACGGCTAAACGAATTTGTATAAAATCTAGTACATATTAAATAATAGCTTCAAGCCCGGATTAAATATAAGAGGTATGTAAAGTACATACCAATACAAGTCCATACAAGACTGAATTAACACTATTTCAAGGAACATGTAACATAAAAGTTACATCTATAATTTTTAGTTTCAATTGCGAAACCAATTAATCTTTATGTCTCAAGTCAATAAACCAAGTCTCTTTAGACGCCATATTGACGCCAATGTCAAGATATCGTAAAGAGGAATGGAACATTTCTTCACATTTCAATAAAAAGTAAACAAATTAATAAAAATAAAAAAAAAATCACTCGTGGTCCCACTTTGGTTTTCTGGTCACCACGATTATCTGGTTTATCAGTTACAAAAAAGAAATAATTGATTTTGTTCCGATTTTGGTTGATTTGTTCGGAATTTATCAATAGTAAAAGTCAATAGTAATACAAATAGTATACAATATTAACAAAAGATTTTTTTTTTGTATTTCTTATCGATTACCACTTTAAAAAATATACACCTTTCCGAACTAAGAATCATTTTTACAAACTTTACATTGTTGAATTCTTCGAACTCAAAAACCTATGCCTAAGTATACTTTTGCTTCTTTAACCTTAAAATTTAGCGGGAACTTTCAGGGATGGCCTGCAGGATTAACCGGGTTACAGGATTTTTTTTCCTTCAAGGTACGGGAGAGTGGCTTTGAATTCTATGAATAATTTTTATCCCATTGTAAAACACAAATGAAGCCGCGAGTAAAATCTAGTATTATCTAAAATGAGATGTTGTAATTTCTTGTAATTTATTATTAGACATGAATGAAATTATAAATAAGTAGCTGCAGCGTTATAAAAGTTTTTAGTAGATTCCGCGGGAACAACTTATTTTTCCAGGATTAAAAGTAGCCTATGTGCTATTCCAGGTCATAATATACCTGTATGCCAAATTTCAACTAAATCCGTTCAGTAGTTTTGGCGCAATTGAGTAACAAACATCCATCCATCCAAACATCCAAACTTTATTTCATTATATTCTTAACTAGCTGTACCCGCGACTTCGTTCGCGTTTGGCCATCCTTGCAGAGTAATTATTAGTAATTGACCACAGTATTTCTCGTATTCAGCAATACTTTGGACGGCGAAGCACTTTTATCAAAGGAGAAATATTAAGAAAGGATTCTTTTAGTGTGGATTTGAAAACACGTTCATTTTGATAACGACCCTTGTGCCTTATAGGGCTTTAAGCAGTGTTTAACTGAAGTCACCTCGCCTTTTATTTTCTACAGTCATGCTTGAAGTTTTATTTGCCTGACTTTATATACTCATTCCATATGACTAAATTTGACTAAAGATCATTTTTACAAAACCTATTTTTTATTGGGAGAAAGATCACACACCGTGAAGCAAAAGTCTTTAACTGTATTGTCATTTTAAGCATGGCTGGGGCTATCCTTCCACCGGATAAAAAAGATTGAAGGTGAAATTATCGGCTTGTACCTAGGTTCTTAATGGGCAACGATGATTATTCAAGCTAGTTTGAAATCTGTGGCGTATGTCTGATAAATAACAATGTCTGACTCCTTTGCAGTAGGCTAAATTTGACGACAGACCTATTAGTCAGAGAGAAATAAATAGTATTTGCTTGCAGTAAAGGTTATAATTGCAATGTTATTATTATTAAGCATAATATCTTGACCGTGTAGGAGGTTAGGAACATTTTGTTTAAAACAATTAAAAAACGGCTTTTTGCAATTTTTTGCCAATATTTCGTAAAATATAATATAAACATGTTTTTTTAATTATCTATAGGGAAGCGCCTGATGGTAAGCTAAGATGCGGCCTAAGATAAAACGCGCTTCTCTAGAAGGTACCTGTTCACTCTTCTCTTGAAGATCCCCAAATTGTACTCGACGGGGAGCACAGATTTAGGAAGCATGTTTCAGTCCTTTCGGTTCGAATGAAGAATCTTAAGTCTAACCGCTTTATCCGGGCATGTGGAATGTCCACCATATTATGGCGATGCCTAGAATCTGTGCGCCTCAACGATCGATAGCATGTATATTAATGTATTTAGTTTATAAAATTTCACTTAGTGGTAGGCTATTGTGAAAATTTGCAATATTGGTTTTTATGTCGCAAAATTAGCATTCAACGTAAAAAGGTAAACTTTTCAAAATTATATAATTCCTAAAATTATCAAATATTCTAATAAGATATCGACATGAGAGAAAAAGTAATCAAAAGGTAGTTATTTATAATAATTTTATGTAGTGAATATAAAAATCTGTAATACGGTTGACCCTGCTGGCCATCCCTGAAACTTCCCGCTTCATTGAAGTATTTTAAGCTAAAAGAAGCAAAAACATACCTAAGTATAGATTATTGAGTTCGAAGAGTTCAAAAAACCCAGTTTGTAAAAATGATATTTAGGAAATTAATGGTTGAAAAATATACATCATATTTTTTTTAAATTGATGATCGATTGTGATCTTTTGAATGGCATTCAACGCAATTTTTAACTCAAAATTGTTTTAATAGCTAAAAAATCGATAGGTTAAGAAATCTCAAAGAAATGTAAAAAAAAACTTTTTTTTTTAATTTTTTTCATTGACAAATCCCAAATAAATCAAACAATTTTGATCCAATTTCCATTATTTGGTGCAGTTTTTTAGAGGGAAACTCTAATTCGATTTTTATATCAATCGGTATATAAACCTGAAAGTTATTTAAACAATATGTAATAAGTTTACTGTATACCGACCGATTGATATAAAAATCGAAAGTCTAATTCGATATTTTATATCAATCAGTATATAAACCTGAAAGTTATTCAAATAATATGTAGTAAGTTTACTGTAAACACCGTAATTTTATTGTTTGAAAAGCTGTAACTTTTGAAAATTTGATTCGATTTTGATATTTGAAACGGCATTCAATGTAGTTTTTTAGTACTAAAATATTGCAGTAGATTTAATCTTCTGCAATATTTAATGATTAGTTAAAAAATTTCGAAATTATGCCGAAAAAATACTTTTGCAAAATTTTTTCGTCGACTATAAACTCCCGAACGGATAAATAAATTTTGATGCAATTTATGCATTCGTCGCAGTTTTTTGAGATGTAAAGCTGATTAAATTTTGTACTCTGTCGGTACATTAATCTGGATATTGTATTTAAAAAATACTGTTTCGCCAAAAACGTATGTGAGGTTTTTTCAAAATTTCTCAAAATATCCTTGAATTGGTTAAAATTTTCAGGAAGTCTAAGTTGAGTGGAATCCAATCGAATCCTATTAACCGCGTTTCGATCGGTCAAGTCGTTCAAAGTTTTGAGATGTTTACATACACACATACAAATACACACACATACACACACACACACACACACACACACATCATGAAAGTAGTCGAAAAAGGTTCGTTCAAAGTTTTGAGATGTTTACATACACACATACAAATACACACACATACACACACACACACACACACACATACACGCATACGCACACACACATCATGAAAGTAGTCGAAAAAGGTTCCTAGGACCTCAAAACGTGGAGATCTGGTGAACACTCGATTTTCGTAAATCGGGGTAAAATCAGTAACATCCTTATCCAGACACGTAGCGGGAAGTTAAAAATATATACCTAGTTACAATGATGAAAAGTTATTTATTCAGTTTTATTTTTTTGAATCATTTTTATTTAAGGCACTTTTTGTAGCGGGAAGTATAAAAATAAAATAATTAACACATGGCTTTGTGGTTTGTTATTAATAAAAAACAAAATAGCTTTTGACTAAGAAGCTTATCTTTTTTCATTGAAAACAATTTGCAGTAAAAAATCTTGTTGCACTTTTCTTAAATTTATTATTATTTTTAAATCTCTAAAAGACGTTTTTAATGTAAATTTGTATAATTTTCAATTAGCAAGATAAACAGTCAAGGGTTTTTTAATTAATAACAAACTACTCTGCCTTGTGGTCTTGGAATAGCCTATTGGGCTCAGATCGTGAGGTCTCGGGTTCGATCTCCGGATCGGGCAAACGTGTTATTGTGATATTTTCGAGGATTTTCTCGAAAATCTAAAATCTCAGTAGCAACTCGGAGACTGGCGAAGTGGTGTATTACCACTCCCGTACCTCAGATGAGCACGTAAAACTGTCGGTCCCGGTTATCGCTAAAAATAGTCGATAATCGTTAACGTGTCGGTATATGCGGCGATGATGATTACCATTTATATCACCAACGGACAAACCGGTGAAACACGGTGAAGCGGAAAGTCAATAGACGTTCGGTTTACTCTGCCTACCCCGCAAGGGAACCGGGAGTGATGATACTTCAATAAAAAACAACAAAGCCACGTATTTTTTTCTCACATTTTTGATTTCCGATTCTTCTTACAAATAAAGGAAAGTTACGTAACTTTTTATTGAATTTGTTTTGATGAAGTTATCTATGTCTAAAGTTTTTTCTGTAATATGGTGATCTTATCCAGGCCTGAAGTTATAAGTACATGTTCGTATATTCTACTTAACAATTTTTTAAAAAGTATTTTGGAGTCTGACTTTAATGATAAACTAAGTAGTTTAGGCACTCCAACATCTACACTTCGCAGAAATTTCATTCATTTTCAAAGAATTTTGAAATATTCACCGTGTTGTTAAGTGATCCGGTGTCATCGTTGACCATATGAGGTCCCGGGTTCGATTCCCGGGTCGGGCAAAACAAAACGTGTTTTTAACTTTTCTGATAAAACAACATTGCCCGGGATTGAAAAGGACCCGGTTGGCAATAGGCTTGCCACCTATCACATTGTGTGAGATGGTATATATGGCTAATCGTGGGTACGCTCTACGTATTCCGGGTATGGGCGGTTAGATACTTTTTTTTACCCTTTTTTACGTTATGCAATGTAAAAACAAAATAGTGAATTTTCCCAATAGCCTATCCTTACGTAAAATTTTGTAAAAAAACAAATTCTATTAGTATACTTAATGTCGATTAGATGCATATTTTCTGAGATATTGGCAAGAAACTGAATAATGACCTGTTTTATTTTCAAATGTATTATAATTCTTATATAAATAAATAAAATGTTTAGGTTTACATTTTACACATATTTTATTCATTTTTAGGCTAGTAAAAATGCATTTATAACATTTTAAAACAGTATACATTCTAGAACTGATTCTCTCGGGTTATGTCCAATACACAAATACTATTAAATGATAACGCTAACTTATAATGAGCCGTGCGTTCAAAGGTTTTGTATACATTCCGGGTGTCACGTTCAACTGGACATTTCATCCGAAACCGTTGAAACTTGCGATGTCTGTAACTTCTAAATTATAAAACTCATGACCTTGAAATTTTTAAGGGATAATCTTTATAGTAGTTACTTTTGAACAAAAAAATAATAAAGGATTTCGGATGACAGGTTAATGAATTAAAGCTAAATATACGTTTTTATTTTCATCCCCTATCCCACGGGAACCGTACTGAATTTTGGGATAAAAAATATCCTATAACCTTCTTCGGAGTATGAAGTCTAATTGTGCTAAATTTCATTTGAATCCGTTCAGTAGATTCGGCGTGATGCGCGGCCTTGATACAGACAGACAGACAGACAGACAGACAGACAAAAATTAAAAAAATTACATTTTTCGCTTCAGTATCGATTAAAGAGTATCTTCCAAAAAAAATTTTTAAAATATCTTCAATGTACAGAAATCGACCTCTTACAGTTTTATTATATGTATAGATATAGATTTACATATTAAAACGTGAAGCGAAAACTTCGTACCCATTCGAAAACAGAGCGGACTGAGAAGAAGTAAGAAGAAGAAGAAGAATGAAATTTGACACGCATTAATAATAAATTAATTAAAAGACATCGAGAGATAAAAGAGTTTTGTAGTAAATAGGATTAAAAAGTTCATTCGAAGTGTGCACTGCATTTAATTTGATTTCTATTGTGTATATGAACACGTGAACCCGCGGACTTTTACTAGCAATATATCTAAGTTTAACATTGCTATATTTATAATTCGAGTAACCTGTTCAAAGGCTTATCCACACGCGTTAAAGCGTAGTTCAAATTCCTTAACTAAACGCGGGTACATGTACAAAATTCAGGTGAAATTGCGAAGCCGTTATGCCTGGCGGCACACCGATTAAGTAATAAATCACAATATTATAATAGCTAGCTAAATGTAAACAGGATGACACCACCCCCTCAGCCCACCACACTTTTTGAACAATGCCTCATTTAACGACACAAAAAATGTCAAGCAACGATGACAAATTAAACCAATAATATTGGTAATAGGGGAAAATGACATATATTTTTCGCGATTTTCTACTTAAGACTTATGTTGCCATTTACTTTTTTCCTCGGTATTTCCCACAGACCACACGAATACTAATAGACACGGTGTTGGGCGCAAAATGTATAGCCGCTCATATAAACAAATGTATGTAAATGTCAAACGCTTCTAGATATAATATTATATCGTATAAAAAGAAATGTGCCATATTGTGTTTTATCGTGTCGAATAAAATGCTAAGGCTTAGGGAATACCTCTGGAGTGATTTTATTTCATCGGTATTATAACTCTGTATTTTTGTGTAAATGCAAGCGACGTTGTCAACCTAAGAAATTGCCTTTTATGGCGTATCCAGTTTAATCCCTGGTATTTCTTTAAAGAGCATGGGGTAACGGCGAAATTTCAGAATAATATTCAATAATTAATCGCACTAAAAGCTCAAATATCGAAAAATGTAAGAGTGCAAGCTAATTACAATATGGAACATTTTAACACCTAATAAAATGACATCCTCATCAAATAGATTATCTTAGCTTACCGAAAACTATCATTTATTTCTACCACAATAAAGCCGGAACAAAATAGTGATCAGCACTAAGCTGATCACTATTTTGTTCCGGCTTGAAAATTCATGTCCTCAACTTATGTGTTAATTGTACAACTGACATAGATAATTTTTTTTAATTTTAATCTTACATACTAAGTGGTAGAGTTCTGCAACGTCTCGCCCAGGTCTTGGTACCACTACCTTACATATTCCTGCTGCAATAGCATTGGCACTTGTCGCTGTCATATTCCAGGGTGGTCCATGGCCCATTCAGGTAGCGGCGGCAGAAAAGCTGTATATGTAATTTGAACTGAACTGGATTGGTTTAGATTTCAGGTAATCTAAGTTTGACCAAAGCCGATCAAATGATGTCAGCCGCTTTTCGATTGATCAAACCGTTTAAAATTTATGCAAAGTTTACAAACACACGCACATACAAACATACAGATATACTGACGTCATCGTGATTAATCATGGAGATTTGGTGAAACTTAACTTCCTCTAGCAGTAAATTAAGAAGATTACCATAAAACTAATCAAGTCGATAAACAAACAAATCGTAGAGCAATAGAACTACAATTAAACTTTACCTAGTGATCTAGCTAGGCAAAGTTAAAGCACTGTTTTACTTCACTAAGACTTCGCTAACAAGTCGTAGAATCTACATTGCTATTAACTATTTAGTTCTCCTTGTATTTACTGATGCTTTCAGTCAATCTTTGTATTCATCAATCAAAACAAAGCTAAATTAGTTTATCTAATACTGTTTTAAAAATTGGGAGTGCCTATTCTTACATTCAATTATTGTGTCCAGTTTCGAGATGAATATTTGTTTTGTGATTAACTGATATCAACTATAACATTTTTAAAGTTTTTGTCTATATAAATGTCCCATTATAATGGATTCTGGCCTGAAAATTTTTAGTCAACCCATTTGCGATATATTTATTGACATATTTTATTGGATATAAAATACTTTCCATCCATTAACCAGCTCGTTGAAGGTCGTCTTGTAGTGGTATCCTATACTATAATATAATAAATAAATGTCTTTAGTTATAACTCAAAGAAAGCCTTAGAACTGATCTTGATGGAAATTGGTGTGCAGTGAGAAAATGTTATTGCGCAAATAATGAAACATATATTTTTTTCTGTATATTTTTCTGTGTTCATGTCATGGTACAGCTCAAGATCAGCTTATCTAATCCTTGTGATAATGAAGATATAGTGAGAATCTTTGAGTATTAAACCAACCAATTAGTTGGTTTAATAAAGGTGAGAACACGCGATTACAGAAATTGCAGACTATATCATTTTGGTTCATCTGAATGTGTTATTTTTTATCGCCATAAAAAAAAACAATCGTTAATAAATTTACATAATAATCGTGTATTTACACGTTACTTTAGATTAGTTTTTAATAAATCGCTCACACGGGGACGTCGTTTAATTTGGCATATTTAATGTTTACCGGCGATCGCCTATTGGTCAAAATTCAACCGTAAGTTTGATCATAAACTGTAATGACACCTCTTCTACGCTTGATAACAGCTTTTAACGATAAACAAAATAGTATATAATATGTATGTATGAATATTATGATACGAGTCATATGCATAGACTACCATGCATGTGTAATGTTTATTTATATTAATTTAATTAATGTTTTTAAATGCATATTATACAAAAATATAAGCTTTCTGTACTTCTTTTGCATGTAAAGCTTTGACTCTGCAAATTTCGATACTCCTCAGTTCACACAATATTCTTAAATAACGGTACAAAGCTTTCGTTTTACGTATTAATATATAAAGATACTAACAAGAGATTTACATTAAAATTGTACGGTCACATTTCATCATCAAAAATACTATAAAACATATCATATCGATGTTTCGAAATTGGATCGCAGCAAAATTAGTTCGAGTGCCAACCTATTGAATCCACAGATAAATGATTGATCTCGCGGCGCTCAGTGAGACCAATTATTTATCTAAGATTGAGTCTTACGTTGGAACAATAAATTTTAATCCTATTTATGTCTACTTATCGTAAACAAACAAAATGTAATAGCTCTAAATTCAAAGTTATACCATTACATTTTCAATCCCACCGAATCCTATTCTCATTGGATACTGGATCAAATACGATATACATTAACTGTTGGTTGATACTATGCTTGAGTATTGTTAAGTTGTTAAGGAGTTAGGGTATTTTTAGACCCTCCTGATTGCATCATTACATCGAACATCAGAGAAATTTGCAGACTTCTATGTTTACTAGCTGCAGCGTGCAGCTCGCCGGTAAAAGTTTTTGGCGAAACCCGTGGGAACACCTAATTTTTCCGGGATAAAAAGTAGCGTATGTGCTATTCCAGGTCATCATCTACCTGTGAACCAAATTTCATTCAAATCCGTTCAGTAGTTTTTGTGTGATTGTCCTAACCTAAAAAACATCCATACAAACATCCACTCAAACATCCATCCAAACATCCATCCAAACATCCAAACTTTCGCATTTATAATATTAATAAAGTATCTTCACGGCCATATCCCCGAAGAGGTAGGCAGAGGTACAACAAGTGCACCCACGATTAATTAATAATTATTATTAATAATTATTAATTAATTATTAATAATAATAATAAATTAATTAATAATAGATATACTAGAGAAACTGTGCTAAGTAGTGTTCCATTTCGTTAACACTCACTGCAGTGCTGAAATAATAATAAATCTTTCAACCAAAGGCGAAAACTAATCAGCGCTGCAGCACAAGATAGAGTATAATACATATTAGCGACCAAAAGTTTGTAATCGCCGCGAATTTCATGGCCTTTACGCGTTTCATTCAATGAGCTCTGACGTAGTTGCAGTCCATGGACTGCACTTTACTGGAATGCAAGTGGCGTGGCGCATGCCTTGTCTAGTACATTAGTTTTAGTAGATTAAACTCTCTAGAAATTTAAGAGCTACTGTAAAATTCACAAATAAATTAGTTAAATTTATAAAACCCATTTTTGTCGGGGGTTAAAAATTGTTTTTTATCTAGCGCTAATACTAGTTTTAAGGTTCAGTAATACAAGAATCGAAAAATGCATAGTTCCATGTATGTATTGCAATAATTATATAAGCGAGTGAGTTCTCCAAACCTACTGGAACAATTTTATTTATGTGTAAATGTTTATTTGCGAATAACTCAAGTATTGTTGATCCGTCACGTCACGTCACATCACGCAATTGGTGAGAACATTTCGCCTTCTAAAAATAATTTTTTGACAAGGACAAGAGTAATTTTTTTACAAGGAAAAGAATAGAGATTGTAAGACAGGATTTAAAAGTCTATCATCCTTTCAGTTCATAGTTAAGTGTCTCTATACAAATAAATAAACTTCAATCAAATCGAGGGCGTTAAGGGCTTACACATTTTCTTACACACACGCCTCTGTGGTAGTGGTTCAGGGTCGGTGTTGATCTCATAAAGTGATCTTATGATCTCACCGGGGCCCGTGCCCACAGCTACGTCACTGGGTAACTATAAGCGATGGTTTTTCTTTCTATCACGAGAACCATCTGCTTGTTTGCTATCTAATAATACAAAAAGCGTAGATAACATCTTATCATTGCCATATCCTAAGCGGGCTGAAGAATTTAATGATAATATAGAAAGCATGACTTATTACAGTATTGGAATTCAATACTATTTAAAGTATCTATTACAGTCATTGATATAAAAAACCTAAGATACACAATCAGTGATTCAAAAACGTCCTCTAAAAATAAGCGCAATATTTCAAATTGTGCGCTCATTTCTTAATAGAATCCCGTCGGTCGCATACTATCAATTTTATTACTTTTCGTACATTGCTTTATAAAACAACTATAATACTTGCGCTTAAGGTTGGATATGCAAAAACATATAATTTGCCATATCTATAATTACTTGTGTGAAATTAGCGACAGTTTTGCGTGTTAGTTTTGTTCGTTAATGTGCATCTTGGATTTTTTTATATCAATGATTACAGTATTAAAATTAACATAATAAGGTTGCCACTTCTGTGTTCATAGTATACATTTGATTCTTAAATTTTGTAACTATTTCACTTTACTGCAGATTTAAAGGATATACCACTTACTATTCAGCTGCCAGTCATTTTGTAAAAACGACTTATCGACTAAATGTGCTACTACCGTGACCAACAGGTAGAGTTCTGGAACTTCTCGCCTGGGTTTGTAACGACTGATTTAAAATGGTAAAGGTAATTTCCCATTTCACACATATTTTCAAAAAAGGAAAATTTATTACGAAATTTGATAAAAAAATTGAAGTTACGGATAGACACAAATTTTATTAACAGTAGAGATTATATAAATAAAACCTAATACTTGTTTCATACTTTAAGACGTTTTATGAGACCATAGCTGTATAATATATAAGCTCCTTATATGAGTAGGCTAGGTATGTTTAAACATTGCAAAGCGAACCGCCAAATTCCGGAGGCATGCCGCAGGGTGCAAGGAGTTAGGGGTGGGGTGGAGGGATGTGGAAGTAGACCGCTGCATTTCCCGACCTTAATGTTGCCATCAGCAAATTGCGAACCAGCCTCTAACAACACATCTCTGAGATAACTCTTACCACCATCATGGAACTAAAATCTGTCTAACTTCAACCACTTCTTTGTAGATTTTATAGCAAAACTATTTCAAATGACAATAAAAGAAAACGATATTTCATTTTCTTTATTTGATATACTTTTTTATGGAATGAATATAAAATATATAATACCATTACGCTGGCTTATTTGTGCGGTAAGTAGAATGAACTGAACGTCAATAGATGCTTTGATACAACACAATTTATGTTTGTCGTCTAACTAATGTGTATGTATATTATGACCCCATACCTGGAGTTATTTGCAGATTAGGATTTTATCTAAGATCGACCATTGGTATTCAGTCTAATCATGCGATAGATGATCAACTTACCGACAAATTTGATACACAACTAGTAACTGCCAAGTTACGTTTTTATTAAAACTGAAAAACTCATTGAGAACAATTTGGCAACAAATCCTCTGTGAGCCAACCTAAATTTGAACTCAACCTGAGTTCAAATTTAGGTTGGCTCATACAGGATACGAATAACGGTACCACAAGACCGATAAAATAATTTGGTTATTCAATTAGCACCGTAAGGAATCGAAGAATCTTATTTTTTTCTATCAAGGGATAGCAAATAATCAGATGGCTCTCCAGAGACTCAACGGTCATCTATATACACCAAAGATGTTAATAGTGCGTTGCTATCCTTGTGGCGGGGTCTTAATGCTACCGCTACCTTATCTTCCAAACCGCACCGGACCTTATTAAAAAGCACAATATATTTTTTAGTTTAACTATTTAAAATATTTCACAGGAATAATTAATTTCCTGAGATGACTAATATTATATTGCACTATGTAGCTCAAATTTTTACGATAAAAATTTACGCTACTATTTCTCTCTTATTAGCATAAAACACTAATTTACAATAATAAAAATTGTAATTTGTGAGAAAATACTCAATTACATATATCTCTTCGTTATCTCATGATATTCAAATATACCATTTGCATTGAATTTCACAACTTATGACAGGACACTTAACCATTGAAAGCACTTAAATTCCTACGGTAAACATCGAAGGAGATCGAGTAATAACTGTCGGGTGTAAGGCGGGTTATTAAATACCATCTCGCGGGCTGAATGCACCGCCACTAGGGCTGCCAGATGTTCAGGGGTCATCAGCGTTATATACGAGCGTATGTACACCGAGAGTCGAAGCTTTCAAAAATATTTCGGGACAATCAAAACAACATTTGATCAAGTAGGAAGAAAATATCTGTGGTTACGTTCATATATAAGCCTATCAACGTCAATTAATGTATTAAAAATACAAATTGCAATAAACTAACAAGTTATATAACTTTCATAGTGTATATTATTTTAATACCTGTGAGATATTCGTGAATTTAATGTTGCATGCATTAGATAAACGCCTAGATAACACATTTATTTTTATAATAAGAAAGTTGATTCTGACTGATCTAGCAAACCACAAGAGGGACTATGCTGTAATTACCATAATATAGAGAGAGTATTAGGAGTTGAAATTTCAGAAAGCTTTTTAGGGATACCTCTTAAGAAAAGCTTTTTAAAAATTCAATCTTTAAGAAAGTAAATTTAAAATTCATGTGGACAAATAGCTAGAAAGTATTTAAAAAAATGTTAAATTTATACACATTCAATTTTATTAAAACGTTTGTCACTGCGTAATAAATAATGATAACATATTTAAATTTAAAACTTTTGCTTAAATTTATAGGTACCTTTATGAAAGATTAAAAATACTAGTGATTGAATATCGATCACTAGTTAAACAAGTACACTGAATGTCTACGGTTTTTTTAAAATTGTATAATCATAATTTATTTATATTATAAAGTTACAAAAAGGAACGATTAAAAACTTTAAATACAAAATGTGTTTCAGAATACTTTAGATTTGGATTTTTAAATTTTACACTTCCAATCGTTGGCACTTGATGAAATTCCATTATTATTATTATTATTAAACAAGTAAAGAATATTAATTTTTGAAGGTGCTTTAAAAAGCGAAACCGGTCGATTAATTTAAAATAACTTTGTGTATTCGTATAGTGAAGTAAAAATACAAGTGCATTATTTACTGGTTAACTAATTATTTGAATTTTTATTTTTTATTACATATAATGTAGTTGAGAAACTTTAAAAACAACAAATCGACATGCAGAATTTGAACCTGCGACCCACTCCCTAAAGGCGGAACGCTCTACCAATGAGCTAGTGTCGACAGGCTCGACATGGCGAAATTCTTCTTTGCTATATGATCAATTCTAAAGTTTTTCAAGTTTTCCCAAGCACAGGGTGAGTACTATAACACAAAAATAATTAGAAACACGAAAGTACTGATCAAAATTATAAATGTGAATTTCATCTGTAACGATGAACTCATTTAACTAGTTACACGTGAATCGATCATATAGCAAAGAAGAATTTCGCCACGTCGAGCCTTTCGACACTAGCTCATTGGTAGAGCGTCCCGGCTTTAGGGAGAGGGTCGCAGGTTCAAATCCTGCGTGTCGATATTTTAAAGTTTTTCAAGTTTTCCCAGGCACGGGGTGAGTGCTATAACACAAAAATAATTATAATATAGTTATTAAAAATGAGTGAATAAAATCAAATATATACAATATTATAGTAATCTTTAATGGCCTTATTAGCCTCAAACCTATACCAAGGCTTCAACTAATCATTTAATATCCACGATAATCTGCCTAGCAACAACTGATTAGTATTCCTAACATTAATTGGGTACGTAAAGGATGAAGTTCAGTGCTCAAAACAGGATTGAAATCAAATAATATAAAAAAGTTCGGCTTGAATCCCTAGTGAAAGAAGACCCTGGTTTCATATGAGTAATTATTGTAACTATTGATTGTTCTGTGTTTCTGTGGTTTTGTTTGGGTTGAAATTCAACCTCCATTGATATAAATTATTAATTTATAAAGTAAAATAATCACATTTGTCTTACTGCAGGCCTTCATATATAGTATAGTACATAAAATAACTAGTTGCCCTTTATGTACTTCGCTACGTATCGCCATTTATTGAATTCAAACGTGATAAAGAAGAATCGCTCTATCAATTTTGTGCAAACTTCACAAACCATCTAATAAATAGTCCAAACAAAACCTAAACATTTGGTTTGGATAGGTGAGCCCGTTCTTGCGTTACAAAATTACAGTAAAAATTGGCATTGATTTTTTTATATATAGATAGATCCTGTAGATAGATCATAGCTGACACTTTTCCAATGCTATTGTCAACCTTAATGATATGAATCTCAATCAAATGAAATCAATTAATCTTTCATACAAAATTTTGTCTCCTGTAGGCCTCTTAAAGGTTAATTATTAAAAAAGCCTGTGTATCTTGGTTCAGTGATTTAGCCGTATAAGCGTGGCTAACAGATGAATAGACTTTCGCCTTTATATTATTACCAACTGATGCAACTTCGCGTATAGATTAACATGTCGATATAGCTTTTTATACAAATTTTTAAGTTATACAAATGGAGGTAGATTTTTCGAAAAAAATTAGCATATCTGAGCCGTGATCTTCGACTTTACCAGGTTAAATTTCATCAAAATTCGTTCAGCAGCTTAGTCGTGAAAACGTGACGACAGGCAGACAAAAGTATATATTAGTATGGATGCCAAAACTGGCACTCTATCTTGTGCACAACATTCGTAAAAAGAGATTAGAAGGGTGTAGTTTATTTTAACTTTAATCTTTTAGCTTCTTTTTACTCAATACAAAAAAAAAATATACACATAACCTGCCGAATTCTATCAGTATCTAACTTCGTTTCCGATCCTGTAATAACTAGAAAACGGTTAAGCCCGCACTGGTTAATTACTTTTAAATGAGGCTTAAATGATAATTTGTATATAATATAAAACATCTTATTTCTAATAGTATCGCAAATTGTTGCAAATTGTTGTCGTAAAATCATCTTCAGAAAATCTAGCAACCCTAACCGTGACCCATATCCACTGCACCACCCGACTTATACGAGTGGACTTTATTGATTCGCAGTCTTGAGGAGATGCATCTGTCTCGTTCGCTCCCGCGATGCAGACGAATCCTGTGGGCTCCGAGCTATTTACTCAATACACTGAAGGCGCTAGAAACGGTTACAGAACGCACCATATTAAACGATGTTTTGTTGCACTTTTTGTTCAAATACTATAGAGTCCTACGATAGTAGACTTCTCAGTAAGTCAAACGAGCCTTCCTTCGGCTATTTTCCGAATAAATATCTTTTTTCGGAATATATTCTACGTAATATGTATTAAGTAGAATGTATTCCAAAACTGCCTTGTGGTCTAGGGATTAGCCTATATGCTCAGATTATGAGGTCCCGGGTTTGATCCCCGAGTAGGTGAAAGTGTTATTTATACTCTCCATCATTGGCGCTTGGTGAAACTCCGTCATAATAATTATTTTAAACAAGTAATTAATATCAATATTAATGTTATAAATGTGAAAGAAACTGTCTGTCTGTCTCTTCTTCACGCCTTAACCACTGAACCGATTTGGATGAAATTTGGTACATAAACAGTTCGAGACTCGAGAAAGGACATAGGGTAGTTTTTATCCCGAAAATCTCACGGGAACAGAAACTATGCGGGTTTTTGTTTTAGAAATGTTTACACGCGAACGAAGTCATGGGCATAAGCTAGTTTTAAATAAAATAAACGATTGTGGTGTTTGACAGTTCCCAAACTGTATTTGTTTTTAATTAAATAGCCAACCGGTGGGGTTATCAAGTATCTCGCAATGCGCAATATGTTAGTGGAAGTCGTTGCCACTTGATTATTTTTGGTGCCGTGACATTGCAAAAAGTGCATCCAGTGACCAGCAAGCGATTGGCGACGTTTTTGATGATGTTTTCGTTACGTTTAAGACTCATTACTGATCGCTAGTGGATGGAAAATGTTAGGTGATACGCCTACGGTTTCACATTTTACTGCATCATTAAGTTTAAAACCTTAAATTGTCATTAAAAAACTGTTATTGAAGTTTTCTCAATAAATTTCACAAAAATCCCTCAGTGGCAGCTAGGAATTTGATAGTGCTGTGTTGACAATTTGAATTTCGAATCAACCACGGTTTAAAAATATAGATTCAGACTTCTCACACATCTTTGATAATTTCAGGCGTTGATTAACTCTTTCCAGTTTCCAACAAGAGCCATCTGCTCATTTGCTGATCTGTAAGAAACAAAAATTAGAAGGCAAGTAACATCTGTCTGTCTTTTGAAATATAATTTGCCCGAAAAAGTGTAGGGGGAATTTTATATTTATAACGTAAAAAACAAACCAAAATTGTAATGCTGCGGCCGCACTTGCGTCTATCATTACAAAGCTTCACGCAATGACGTGATACATGCAGATGTAACCGGTTATTATCGGCTATCGTCACAAACATTCGAACTGCGTGTGCCTTATCGCGCGGTTGGCGGTAGATACGTCAAAGGGTTTTAACGCGCTAATATCTTCGTGACGATACACGCAGGTGCGGCCGAAGGGTACATGTAAAATAAAAAAGCGGCCAAGTGCGAGTCCGACTCGCGCACGGAGGGTTCCGTACCATCTATAAATGTGGTGCCGTTCCGTATCATCTATAAAAACGTAAAAAAAACACGTTTGATGTAAGGGGGCTCCCTTAAATATGTATTTTGTTGTCTGTTTGTTGTGTTTGTCGAATATTTGAAAAAATTTTTTGGCGAATCCCACGGGTCAACTAATTTTTGTGGGATAAAAGTAGCGTGTGTACTATTTCAGGTCATCAACTATGCCAAATTTCATCCGAATTTAACAAAAGTCCATCCAGTCATCCAAACATACAAACTTTCGCATTTATAATATCTATGCATATAATAAAATCGTAAGAAAGTCAAAACTGTGCATTGAATATTTTTTAAAAGAATTCTTGGGGCGTGATCTACAATCGATATCGAAGCCAAAAATATGGTTTTTAGAATTTTTGTCTGTTTGTCTGTTTATCTGTTTGTCTGTATGTATGTCCGGGGTAAACTCAAAAAGTACTACATGAATTTACTTCAAATTTTGCAAGAATATTACTAACAGGTTGGGTCAACATATAGGCTACATATTATCACGCTATTACCTACGGGGGAGGAGCAGTGCGGAGTAAACGAGGTCCGCGCGGACGAAGTCGCTGGCAACAGCTAGTTAATTAATATAGACAAGCAAGATAGAATAATTGAATCCAGAATTGACTTTAAAGTTTTTCTTAAAATGCTGTACGGCACAGATATTATAGTAATCATTCTTAATTTTAAAGTGGTAGAAAGTTAAAACACTCATCAGAGTATTTTAAACGCCCATGATCTTTGGTGGGCGGTTGATTACAACCCACGAACAAATTATTGGATATCAATTAATCGACAAATTATATTAAATTAATGATTGCAGAATATCGTGTGGGAGTTTATGCACTTAATACTCTTGACCATGGATATGTTTGTAATCAAATTAAAATATTCTTCAAAAATCATCGTTTATTTATATATCATAGGATACATGAATTACTAGACACTTTTACTATTCCACTTGTACATCAATTTCACTTTTACACAATTTTTATTATATTACTCGACCGGTTTCACTTTTTTCAGGATGTAATAATATACTTAACTGATTATTATTGTTTATTATTATTTATTATATTATTACATTATAATAATAATAATAATCAGTTAAGTATATTACATCCTGAAACAATGGAATTTCACCAAGTGCCGACGATGGAAAGTATAGAATATACATGAATTAAATGGATATGCCTTTCAAGACAATTTCTTAGTTTGTCAGTATAGCTTACAATTACATACAGAAATACAGAGTTATACTACTTACCAATAGAATAAAATCATTTTAACGGTATATTTTAAACCTTGTCATCTCATTCGGTACGATAAAGCAGTACAACATGGTTTATATCAATTATTTCACAATATAACCTACAAATGTATGATTTGTTTTTTCAGTAATAGAAGTGTTTGCTCATATGCACGGCGACGCGTTTCCTTCCCAATGGCGTTTCTATTAGTATTCAAGTGGTCTGTGATAAGATAACAAACAAGTAAATGGGATCTGATTGGAAGTGAAGCCCATCGCTTATATCCATACTAATATTATAAATGCGAAAGTCTGTCTGTCTGTTACGCTTTCACGGCTAAAACGCTGGACCGATCTTCATGAAATTTGGCATGGATATAGTTGAAGATCCGGGGTCAAACATAAGCTAATTTTTTTTTCAAAAATCAGTCCCTGGAGGGCTGAAATACGGATTGAAATTTTTATTAAAAGCTATTTGGATGACTTATTAATATACTAAATATTTGCAGATGTTCATGGTGTATAGCCATTTTATTATTATGATGTAATATTATTATAATATGATATAGTATCTTATCCTCTAAATACAAAATAATAATGTAATAGTAACTTATCCTCTAAATACAAAATAATAATGTAAGAGTAACTTATCCTCTAAATACAAAATAATAATGTAATAGTAACTTATCCTCTAAATACAAAATAATAATGTAATAGTAACTTATCCTCTAAATACAAAATAATAATGTAATAGTAAGTTATCCTCTAAATACAAAATAATAATGACAAGACTAACACTGATGAGCTACGAAAAATAAGAGTAGAGTAGAGTAGTCAAACGTAAGATGTTGCGAAACTCTACAACGTAATAACAACGACTTTATTAATAAACTTTTGCCACGGATCCTACCAAGGATTAAATGGATAAGCCTTATTTTATTTATTTTTTACTTTATTTTATAAGATAGCAAACAAGCAAATGGGTCTCCTGATGGAAAGAGTCAACCATCGCCTATAGACATCAAAGGTGTTAATGGTGCGTTGCTATCTTGTGGCGAGGTCTTATGCCACATGCATAAGTTTACCGGCTACCTTACCCTACAAACCGGAACGCGACAGTGACTGTTACTGACGCTATTGCGGCAGGAATAGGTAAGGCGGTGGTACCTGACCCGGGCAAGAAAATGCAAAACTCTACCACCTAGTAGCCTTTCAAGACAATTTCTTAGTCTGTCAGTGTAGCTTGTATCTGAACACAGAAATACAGAATTATACTACTTACCGATGAAATAAAATTAATTCAAGGGTAATTTTTATATCTTTTCATCCCATTCGGTAAGATAAAACCGTACAACATGGTTTATAACTATTTTTGTACGATATAGTATATCTACAAATGTATGATATTTTTGACAGTGATATTAGCGTTTGCTCATATGCGCGTCGACACATTTCCTTCCCAATGGCGTATCTATTAGTATTCATGTGGTCTGTGGCTCCAACCAACCAATAAGTAACCCGATCGATCTGCCTTACTCAAATCAATTAGTGTCCCAAATAATCTGAAGTTCGTTAGGGGTGTGAAGGATGAAATTTAGTGAAAAACAAGGCTTAAATTGAATTTTGGTACCACCCCCTTACCTATTCCTGCCGCAATAGAGTCAATGCATATAACTGTCATATTCCGATTTGGAGGGTAAGGTAGCCTGTGAAACGTGGCATTACCATCTCGTCACATGAATGGCAACGCACCATTACATAAAAAATTACAGCCGAAAAGATAGGCTCCTCATTTTGGGAAGTCGGTTGAAAAAATTAAAAACGGTAAACTTTATATCAAAGCGTCTTATAGCGAATATATTTAGTACAAAATTTGACCGACGGACTCCACAGATTAGCATAGTATATAGGTTACAAAATTTAATATACAGATAGGAACTATAGTAGGTATATATAATAATTGTAATAATAATATACTTTATTCCACATAACACATAAATATATAATTAGTAAAGATATTATCTATTAGTATAGATAATATCTATACTAATTATATATTTATGTGTGTTATATATATTATAGCGAATATATTTATAATTAGTATAGATATTATCTATACTAATAGATAATATCTTTACTAATTATATATTTATGTGTTATGTGGAATAAAGTATATTATTATTACAATTATTATATATACCTACTATAGTTCCTATCTGTATATTAAATTTTGCAACCTATACTACTATGTTAATCTGTGGAGTCTGTCGGTCAAATTTCGTACTAAATATATTCGCTATAATATATATAATAATGTGATTTTAAATCTTCTCACATCGGATTTTCTCAGTGTGTGGAAGTGTTCCCATCTGGTAGTAATCTATATATATAAAAATCAATTGCTATTCGTTAGTCTAGCTAAAACTCGAGAAAGGCCGAACCGATTTGGCTAATTTTGGTTTTGAATTAATTGTTGAAGTGCAGGAAAGGTTTAAAAGGTGAGAAAATATAGAAAAAAATAAGAGTAGTTAAAAAGGCAGAACAATGTTCGCCGGGTCAGCTAGTTCTAAATAAAATTGGATTTGTCAAAAACGCATGTAAAGGTTTATAAAGGAATAAAACATTTTTGAATTTGATAAAGGGACAAATAACTACATTTGTATATATAACCTATAATTTGCCTAGTCGCGTGTTCTCACTATATACAAATTTTTCCAGATGGGTCAATCCGTTTTGACTTATTTTTATTATTATTGCTAAAAAAATGTTATTTTGATGTCAGTGAGTCATGAATATTTATCACAAAATTTGGAAAAAATGCACACAGACGCTACAGATTAATAAAGTAAGTGAAGGCAAGATTTTGTTTTTTGTTTTTACAACAATATATCTAAAAAATATTAATTATCAACCTCTTGTGTAAGTCAAGGACCAAAGCCCGTTTTGAAAAATATACCTACTAACATTCTACCGGACATTTCGTAAAAAGTTAACTATTTGGTCAAACAAGTCATTATCAATTTTATTTTATATTCATTGCGATTTCGTTTTGCTCAGATTTGGCAATAGCGGTAAATAGAAAATAGAGCTTTTCGCTATCTTGCTCCAGACTGCAGAGTAGAGTAGCCGGAAAATTTATACCTTAAACGTTCCATCAGCCGCACGAATGCCAAAATAAAGTCGGGTTCCGGCTTGGAGCATTAGGTAGCCGGTAAACGTGAGTGCAAATATTTTCCGCTACACTGATAGAGATTCCATAATATAAGAAAATCGTATGATATCGCTAAACGGAAAGCAGAAACAAAGATATTGTGTTCCGGTTTGCATGCATACATCTATCGGCTACCTTACTCTCCAAACCCGACAGCATGATAAGCATTGACGCTATTGCGACTGGAATAGGTAAACAGTGGTACCAAATACCCGGGTGAAATGCTGCGGAAATCTACCACCTGGTATTCCCGATGGTAGTGATACATATAGCCAATCGGTCGCCTTTTATTACCTGCCTGGCGGAGCGGCAGATTGTCTATTCTTCAAAGGAGCCCGGGGGGAGACTTCGCACTAGATTCCATATCTGTAATTAGGAAGTGTAATAACATCTTATTCTTAGTCGACTTTTCTTGCTTCCTTCACATTCATAACATTCCTCTACGTTACACTAACTAGCTACACTAAACTATCGTTAAAAATATTGCTTAGCTGCTACAGATTAAATGACTTTTTCTCCAGTATACAGATTGCTAACTAAAATTTGTATTATTTCAAAACATGTACGAGTAAAAATGTACGACATTTGTTATTATTGTTCTTTGTGTACTGCAAGTATTAAGGTCAAAAGAGTGAAATGTACAGCTCCATTATAAAGAAACCCTACGTAACTCGTAGCGCGTAGGCGATGACGCTACGAGCAAAGGGCGAGGACAACGACCTGCGGCGAGCCCGCCTCCACGTTATAATACTATTATTGTTACTTTCAGTGCCAATCCCGCGTGTGAATAAAGCTTAATTTTTAATAATTGCTGTACAATTTTAAAGAATTAAATAAGTTTTTAACTTTTTTTCAACTACGAATATACTTACTGTATAAATAGTTGTTATAGTTTGTGTAATCGTTCAAGGAACACATTTAAGTAATCTATATATAAATACGCGAAGGAAAAACTTTGGACCCTTTTTTAAGACAATTGCGAGAACGGTGGATATTCGCTACAAACCTTATATTTTTAAATAACAGTAATATTCCTACTATTACTGTTATACACATCAATCTCATTAAAAATCTTATTATCTATTCATATAATAAAAGTGGTACAGCTCGAGCGAATCGATCAAACAAAGTGGAGATAAAACTAATGTGCGAATCTTTATTAAAGCAACCGAAATCATGACAGCAATTTTCAGAATATTTGTCTGCCTATCTGTATATTTGTATACTCATCGCGCAAAAATTACCGAATGGAGTTAAATACTTTTTTTTCAATGTATTGTTAGGTCTGACATAAAATAAATCCATTTTTTTGCAGAGAAATAAAAAAGGCCAATCTACATAGTTACAGTAGATACTAGTTCAGAGAGCAGTTTGATCGTAATATTTGTATTTTAAATGTATGGAAATAAATAAATTAAAAAAAAACAAACAATTTAACATAAAATTATTATTAACTCTGTGGTCTAGTGGTCCAGCGTTGGCGTTGACCACATGAGGTCCCGGGTTCGATTCCCGGGTCGGGCACTAAAAAAAAGTGTTTTTTCAGTTTTCTGAGAAACACAAAGTTGCCCGGGATTGGAAAGTGCCCGGTTGGCGATAGACTTGCCACCTATCACATTTGTGGGACCAAGTATCTTCGGCTAATCCTGGGTGCACTGCCTACAGCTTCGGGGATTTGGGCGTGAAAATACTTTACTTTATTAAAAATAAAATAATATTATTAAGTATGGACGGATACTAAAGTCTTTCTGTCTGTCTGTGTATCTGCCTGTCCTTCACGACTAAATCGCTGAACAAATTTTTTTGAAATTCGGCACGGAGATAATTGACGGTCTGATCTAAAACAGGAAAGTTTTGCTGATGGGATGGGCCTTAAATAGGGGATGAAAGTTTGCATGAAAAATTATACTAACGACATGTTAATCAACTCGCTGGTGAAGCTGCGTGTGTCAGCCAGTGAATAAATAAAGTCGTGTTCGAGTTGGGCAATTCGTTTTAAATAATATCTTGCCTGAGAAAAAGTGTGTGAATGCCATTTTGATTGATTTGCCAGCTGTTATATAATGCCCCATTATATGACATCTGGCAAATCAATCAAAATGGCATTGAGTAAACAGACTAGAGATCTAATAATAGACCAATTCTTCTGTCAACACATCAGACTAATAGATCTTATAATAATTCGAAAGGATTAGTACGGACTAATCTGTAAACACGCTCGTCAAAATACCAATTTTGATTAGCCAATCCGAGCACCATGTTCTTTTTTCCCACGCCTCAGATAATTGACAGAAATAATTTGGTGCAAGAAATCAAACATAATTAGTTTTGTGTAGGTTGTCAATGCATGGGACTTAATATCACCTCATGATAATGATGTAACCATGACGCACATGGATGTGACAATATTTATTCATATTAAAAACTAAAATACGAAACGAAACATATTTTTTTATTTAAATATCTATCCAAATAGAGACAGGCATTTTCGGTCTTAAGCGCAAATAGTTTTTAGTTTAAGCTAGATAGATGGTTTCGCCGGCAGAGTGCACGCCACAACGTAACAGCAATCGGGCACACCCTGGACCGCTGGCACTTTTCCTAATACCTCCACATATACCTTTTCTCGAATATACTGAAAATGACACGTATTCTGTAACGCAAACATATTTTTATGTAATAACCTTTTTTGTACGATTGCGCTAGAATGTTACGTTTTTAGCGTGCATGTATGGATGTATATTTTTGGTACCTATGTTTTATAGCTGAAAAAGCTCTCGATGGATTTAAATGTTAGAGGTGTTATTTGATTTCCTTCATTGTTAAATGAACACAGGCTACATCAGTTTTACTTGGTAACACTAGAAGAAGGGTTGAGTTTTTTCGAATTGGGTTGCTGTCGAAAAAAAATAAAGTCATTTATTCAATATTTTTTTATCATAGGATATCTATATCTATACTCTATACAAATGAATAAAATTGGAGTGTCTATTTTTATATTAAAATAACCGCTTTTTACTAAATGCATAATATGGATGTATATATAAGAATTTGTACCGATATGGATACACGGTACTTACATAATTATACCAAAATAACATTTTTTACAATTTTTGTCAGTCTCCCTGTCTGTTTGTTCAGGCTAACCTTAAAACGGCTCGACCGATTTTGACGAGATTTTCACTGGCCGATAGCTGATGTAATAAGAAGTAACTTACGCTGCTTTTATTTTAGAAATGTTTCCACGCGGACAAAGTCGCAGACACAGCTAGTTAATTTATAGGAAAACAAACAAGCAGATGACTCTCTTATGATGTGAAAATATATTAATAATGTGTCACTATGTGGCATGCATATAATGCCACATTCATAACTTTACCAACATAACAAAATCAAAAAATGTTTTATTCAAATAAATATTCAACAAATTAGACGAGTCGACATTTTTAAAGTCTGCCCTAGTCTTCTCGATCCTTAAAATAGCACATCATGGCATATTTCACTATGATATATGGAGACCACCATTGCCTATAGACGCCAAAGACGTTGATGGTGCGTTGCCATCCGTGTGGCGGGGTGTAAGTGCCACAATATCTGACCCTCCGATTAGGAACACGACAATTACAAGCACTGACGCTAACGCGACAAGAATAGGTAAGAAAATAATAAAAATGGACAAAAATCAATAACAAATGGAAAAAATGAAATTCAGAAATAAAATCCTGAATAAAATCGGTACCAGATCCGGGCGAGACTTTGTAGAATTCTACCACCGATGACAGTGATTCATTTAACCAATTGTTTGCCTTTTACTAAGTGCCTGCAGGATGAAATCATGTTTGAAATCAATGTAACACAATTTTCCCAAGTACCGATGGTGGAGTGGCTCTGCGTTCTATAAGACGAAAATTACATCAGGGTGCCGCCAAGCAGCGTGTATAGTATAGGGTATCTCCTAAGAGAGAGAGGTGGCAAGTTCTATTGACAATTTTCAAACACTTTACTTCATACAAAAACTACGAGCGGATCCGCGAAAGAGAGCTCGTATAATTCTTATAAATCAACTTTACTTACAGGTATTCTGTGTGCAATGTTGGCTTAAACATGTGGCGCCGCTGGTCCGTACCCTTGAAGGGTCATAGTGATGGAACCAGCGGGCCAGCTGCTTGTCAGGTGACGTCATAACTGTGGAGGTCGATGACGTCACACAAGGACAAGTACGGGAAAAAAGATCTTCCCAGCCAGGCAAGGTGTACTGCCTGGGGACCGAAGTCCATTTGAGAAGCGTTAAAACTTGTATATAGTGTTACAAGATAAATAATTGTGATATCGCGATTCAGGATTTTATTTTTGAATTTCATTTTTTCCATTTGTTATTGATTTTTGTCCATTTTTTATTATTTTTTCTTGTAGCGTTTGTGTTTGTTTGAGCCGCTACAAACATATTGCGGATTGAGCGTGAAAATTCTTCGCAAACTAAACCTTTGATGCAGAGCATACCTTGTAGCATTGGTTTATGTTGCGATTTTTCATAATAGTCACAACTTTGCGATGAATTCAAATGTGAATCGCTTTGGTATTCATTTAAAGCGTTTGGTTTTCGATATTTGTTTAAGCAAAGATTTTGAAATTGCCACTTCGAGCTACCATCATGTGTTGTTATTTGCTATCCAATGGGTTATGCGAAACTGATGATGCGTTAAAACGCGAAACCGGTTGGTTTTAATAATTAAAAAGTCAAGTAAAACAGTACAAGTGCTTTTAATACGATATAAATATAGGTTATGCGAAACGTTAATTAATCCATTAACTAAACAATTAACAATTGCTACTAAACTCAGTTTTAATCAGTGAAGATTTCTCATATTGGTCTAGACCCGTTTGAAGATCAGACCATTTGGCGTTCGGCCAGGCAGTTCGTAAGAGGTGAACAATTGCCTATGCGAGCCACTAATATCGAATCTACTTGGTGGTAGAGTTCTGCATTGTCTCGCCCGGGTTTTGAACCACCACTTCAACTATTTCTGCCGCAACAACGTTAGTGCTTGCCGCAAACGTGTTCTGGTTTGGAGGGTAAAGTAGCTGTTAACATGTATATAAACATGTATGTCTCCTTCTGACCGCGACACAAGGATAGCAACGCACTATAACATTTTTGGAGTCTACAGGCAATGTGTTGTCTCTTTCTATCAGGAAAGCCATTTGCGTGTTTGATATCTTATGATATAAAAATATATCGGTAGCTTTATCAGGGTGAACTGGATGATTTAACGGTCGAGTTCCCTTTTGCATGGCGCGCCTCTGCACTGCTCTCGCGGCTCGGCTATATGTGTGTATTGGGAAATAGATTAAGAATTATCTAATACTCTTAACGTATTTTAAATAATTTAACCTAT
Source organism: Apodemia mormo (assembly GCA_036924255.1). NCBI lineage: Eukaryota > Metazoa > Arthropoda > Insecta > Lepidoptera > Riodinidae > Apodemia > Apodemia mormo. The sequence goes on from JAUPFN010000002.1 coordinate 36,700,377, forward strand.
TTCAATATGGGTATAAATAATAAATGTAAGTTTGTTTGTTAGTCAATCACCAAAACGGCTTAGTAGTAATCAAGTAATATATATATACGATTGACCCTCCAGGCCATCCCTGAAACTTCCCGCTAAATTAGGACCGATAGAAGAGTAAAAACTGAAAGCATCGATTTTTTTAGTTCTTACATCAATTTTGTTAAAAATTGCAATATTAAGATATTTAAAAAGCTGAAACGACGATCAATTCAATCAATTCGAATTGATCTTTCGAATGGCAGTCAACTCAATTTTTGAGATCTAGAATATTGCTTTAGCTTAATAATCGATAGGTTGAAAAATTTCGAAGCAATGTCACAAAACATTTTATTTAATGATGAATCCCAAACAAATTGACTAATCCAATTAACGGTATTTGACGTAGTTTTTAATGGAGAAGAGCTGATAAGATTCAATCGGTGTATTAGCTTGAAAGTTATTTGAAACATATTGCTAAAAACAACGTAATTTAAGTATTTAAAAAGTTGTAACTTTTGAAAATTATATTCGATTTTGATTTTTGAAACAGCATTCGACGTAGTTTTTAGTACTAAAATATCGTAGAATACCAAAACATCATTGGTTGAAAAGTTTCGAAGTTATGTCGAAAAACACTTTTTTTTTCAACATTTTTCGTCAACGAAAACTCCCAAACGGATAAACCAATTTTGATGCAATTTATGCATTAGACACCGTTTATTGAGGAATATAGCTAGTTAGTTTTTGTGTTTAATCGGTACATTAATCTGAAAGTTATATTAAAAAAATACTGTTTCGCCAAAAATTTTTTAAGGTTTTTTCAAAATTTCTAAGTTGAGCAGAATCCAATCAAATGCCATCAACCGCGATTCGAATAGATACATACAGATATACTGACGTCATCGTGAAAATAGTGCGAAAAGGTTTTTAGGACCTCTAAACGTGGAGATCTGGTGAAAACTCGATTTTCGAAAATCGGGGTAAAATCAGTAACTTCGTATCTACTTACATAGCGGGAAGGTAAAAAATACATACATATGTTTGTCGGTTGACTCTGTAGGCCATTCCTAGAACTTCTCGCTAAATTGAGATATTTTAAGCTCAAAGGAGCAAAAACTATACCTAAGAAAAGATACACATGCACATGTACACACACATACACATACATGAATAAAGACATACTGACGTCATCGTGAAAATAGTCGGAAAAGGGCCTCAAAACGTTGATATCTGGTGAAAACTCGATTTTCAAAAATCGGGGCGAAATCAGTAACTTCCTTATGTCAACCTCAACATACGTAGTGGGAAATTATAAATAACCTATGTGATTCACGAATAATATATCCTTCAATATTATAAAAATCAGTTTAATCATTTTATATTCTTCGTAGAGATATTTGTGCTTATATTAATTTAGGTAATAATTTTCACATAACATTATCAAATAAGCGAGTTAGTTCGTCTGAATTATAGCGATACAGAATGTCAGACGACGTGCAGATACCGCAAGACAATTTAAAACTCTCGCAGAATTTGAAGAACTCAAGTGTAACAAGATTATGTGGAGCAAGCGACAGACCGCATGTTCATCGAGGCAGACATATTGCATTACGACAACCCTCGAACCTCACGGCCCTACTGCAAACACTTCAAACTACTTCAAACACTCAGTTAATTTCACGTACGCGAAGAAGTCTCTTGTATTAAGTTTCTGTCATCTTAGAAATTAGTAAAGTGGTTCTGAAACTCATTCTATATTGTTGTGACAATTTTCAACTAAAGCTTATAATATTTATATAGACCGATTCGTTGATTATACATTGAACGACGCCGATCGAACACATGCACGAGTTCGATCCCTGATATGCACACAAAGAACATGGGCGATTTTCAATTTTACCATTTTTTGCGTATCTTTTGGAGTGACAGATATTAGATCAACTGGAATAATCTTCTCCGTTTTGTGAATTAATCAAATATATCGCTTAATAGTATAGAATAGTTACAAAAACAATATTGAGACTAATTTGATTGACTCCGATTATTATATTTAAATGTTCCCATTGTATTTTCAATATAATTAATAAAAATTTCAATATAATAAATAAATGTGTTATTAGTTATGCCAAGTACGTGATAACATAATTGTGATTTGTGTGTGTGTATGTATGTATGTGTGTGTGTGTGTGTATGTATACGTTAATGTATATTAAGGTCGTGCTGTCGGTTGTCATATAGGACTTCCTCGTGGTATAGAGGATATCCTATTCCGCAGGCGTATCACCTAACGTTTGCGATCCGCCAGCGATCAGCGATGGCTCTTAAATGAAATGAAAAAATCGTTAAAAACGTCGCCAATTGGTTGCTGATCACTAGGTGCAATTTTTGCGATGTCACAGCACCAAAACTAATCAAGCGGCAATGACTGCCACTAATATAAAAAGATGTTATGTGTCTTACCATAACTAAACAATTACGATAATTTCCCATTCCGAGTTACGTGATAACTCTCTCAGGCTCAGATTGCTCAGATTGCAAGATCAGATCCAGGGTTCAATTCCCGGATCGAGCAACAGTGCTATTGAATTTTTTAAGATAAAACTCTTCAAAATTCAAAATCTCAATAGAAGCTCGGAGTCGGGTGATTTGCTACTACTCCTATGCCTCGGATGAGCACGTAAAGCCGTCGTCCCTGGCTATCTTTAGAAATAATCCATAGTTGTTATCAGGTCGGTAAAATGCGGCGATGGGGATAGGGACGGCGATCGGCGATATCGCCAACCGACAAACCGGTGAATTATGGTAAACTGGAAAGTCTATAGTCTGTTTGCCAAGCCTACCTCGCAACAGAATCGGGCGTGATCAAATTTTATAAAAATTCTGAAATATAAATCTAACCACATTAATAAATCTTAACACACAAAACTTTAATATATTATATACTAAGATTTAATAGCTTTCACCAAGAACAAGCTATAAGCAACTGTGATAAAATGTCTAAAAAGATGAAGTGGTCAACCGAAAATATATTTTCATCATCCGGGATCAGAGGAAGCTCTAAATATCTGCCAATGATTAATATTTACAATGGATCAAAGTAAGAAAAGCACCTCAAATATAATGTAGCCATTAAGAATAGCGATGAAAGACCCCTTATTCCTGAAACAATACTTAGTGCTCTGTAAATGCGGAATTCCTTTATTTTGTTTCAGCTACAGTTTCATTAAGTGCGAAATGTTAGCGTCGTTTTTTCTCAGCGACGCCCGCAGCGCACCAATCCCCCGATTTTTCAACTTTATTGTTGAGCTAAGTTTCAGTCGCTTTTGCCCGAGCCTTGTTCGCAACTTATTATGATACCGCCTATTGGTGCCGCATTTACATAGTGTCTTTACGTTGTATATATCTACTAATGTGAAAGGTTTCAAATATTTACATAGAATTACATTGCGCTGCTGTCAGTACAAAATCTTTATTATTAAAAAATAAGAAGTATGCCATATTGAGCACCCGCTTAAATGGCACCTAAGAAAAAGGCACTGAGGTGTTCGACATACGGTACCTCTCGATTCTTTTCACAGGTGCCATTAGTGGAATATTTTATTATTTTTAATTTTATTCCCCAAATGGCACCTACGGATTAGTAGGTACTAGTGTTGGGACATATGTACTCACATAAGTGAAAACTAAACAAATCGATTAAAATCAATACAGAATTTAATTACATACATGATAAAATATAGTTTCTTTATATTACCACTATCAAGTCGTCTCCATTTAGTAAACAAAGATTAAACGATGCCGCTCACCACTCACTGCGCTAAAAACGCATTCAAACTGCGTTCCTACTTGCATACGAAGGAGTAGGAATTTATTCGAAAAGTTCCGACATTTGTTTACATAAACTTGCAATTATTATCTATCACTAGCTGTACCCGCGACTTCGTCAGCATGGAAAAAATTCTAAAATTAAACCCGCATAGTTCCCGTTCCTATGGGATTTTTATGGGATAAAAACTATACTATGTCCTTTTTTGGGTCTCAAACTATTTTTGTACCAAATTTCATCTTTATATTTTTGTACCAAGAGACAGACTGAGTTACTTTCGCATTTTATAACCCCGGTCCCCAAACCATCTCTGCTCTCTTTCCATTCCTTCTCGCTCGACCCAACTGACCACAGCACTCACTCAGTCAAGCAATCCGCGCCGTGGGACGTGATGGTCGGCTGTCGCTTTGTTGTCACCACTCACTTGCCCGGTCTGACCTGGAGAAATTGATGTGCCCGGACATGCACTACGCAAACTCGACCCAGGTTAAACTTGAAGGTGTGGCAGCCCTATATACGCGGTGTGGCTTAGAGGACGACTGACGTGCCTCTCACATACACATATAATATAGAGCGCATAAAATGACTAATACCATTTCGCTCTAAAAGTTATGTTTAAAGTACAACTTGGGCGTGATTTAAAAATAGAAGTGCCGATTATTAATTGTGATTCATAATAAAAAAAAAACATGATGACGAACTAAGCAAAAAGAGAAATAAATAATCGTAAATAAACCTAGAAATTTTAAATTCTATTGTAGTTCAAAACCGATTTTGTGATTAAGAATTGTACCTAATATTAAAATGATTAAGAACAAAAGAAGTTATCAAAGTTTGTATGGATTTTAATCGATTTTTTTGATGTTCACTTCCTAAATATGTCCCAACATTAGTGACGGTAGGTGGTATTTAGGGAATAAAACTTAAAATAATAAAATATTCCACTAATGGCACCCGCGAAAAGTATCGAGAGGTGCCGTATGTAGAATTCCTCAGGTGCCATTTAAGCGGGTATATACTTCAAAAATAAATAACGCAAATTAAAATTCAACATAACAAGAACTATTACGTATTTCTTTTTATCATAAAATAGCAGAAAAAAACAGCTTTGATTCCCCTCTTAACTAATAAAAACATACCTAACCAATGATGAAAAAAAGTAGGTATAGATGCGTTGTTCGCATTTCAAAATGGCATCATGAATGCAAGGCATTCTCTGAATTTATTTAATCTCACACGTCACATTTCATGATATAAATAGCTGTAGTAATATGTTGTACGCGTTGTTTTAAATCTACCATAGTGACTACTAGATGGTAGAGTTCTGCATTTTCTCGCCCGGTCTGATACCGCCGCTTTACCTATCCCTGCCGTAATAGCGTATGTGCTTGTCACTGTCGTGTTCCTTAAACACGACAGTGACACGTAAACTTATACATGTGGCTTTAAGACTCTGCCACAAGGATAGGAACGCACTATTAACATATTTGGAGTCTATAAGCAATGGTTGTCTCTTTCCATGGTAAGATGTAATGCCACGTGTATAAGTTTACCGGCTACCTTAACCTCCAAACCAAAATACGACAGTGATAAGCAGTGATTCTGTTGTGGTAGGTGGTGATATCAAACCCCCGGGCAAGACGTTGCAGAACTCTGATACCTAGTAATCACAATATTATGGCAAATAGTTCGCATTTTAAGACTGTCTGGTGTTCTATTTTGTAAAGGATCTATCTCGGAAGATTGAGAAGAGGCTAAAACGCTAAACAGGTAAGTTAAGCCTACATCTAAAAATGCAATGCTTAATAATTTTAAAAGTCAGCTCAATTAATATTTAAAAAAATGCTAAAAATGCAATATGTTTGCTAATTTCTAAATAGACATTGGTATTTTCCAAATAAACAATCGTATTTATTTATTTTTTTAACAATGTGTATATAAAATCCTATTTTTTTTAATATACTAAACTATTGATAAAATTACCATTTTAACTACCAATCTAATCTACTGCATCATGCATGACATCATTACTATTAAGTAAAAAAATTGTAAAATTTATAAAAAGCTGCATAGTAAATTATTATTCAAATATGTTGAGATCCATCACTACATATAGTTGGCACTTGGTAAAACTCCGTCTCAATGTGTATTAATATATACCTATACTTAAAACATTTGCACTGTTTTACTCGTATTTTTTACTAACACCAAACTGTTCCGTGTTTAATGCTGGAACAAACTTGTGTCTGAAGTCAAAGATCTTATGACTAAAGTCTCGGAAAACGGTCGACTAAATTTAGTCCAATACAACCTGTATTGGACTAAACTTTTCTCTAAAATTCTCGGGGGTCCCCATTCAAACTCCTCAATAGTTATACTACGTCAGAACGTATTAAATATAGGTATTTCTTATTAGTAAAATTTACTGTAGTATTGCAAGGCTAAAATTAGATTTGTAATTAGCAAACATAACAAATCAAGTTTTGTGGCGATGGTTAATTGTTTTAATTTCGCTTTCAATAATACCATTTGTTATTTAATTATTAAAAATAAAAATAATCGTTATATTTATGGTTTAATGCGTGTTGTTGTCATATACACTCGTGCAGATAAAGAAAATATTTAATTAATAAAATTGATAAAAAAATTGGTAAAAAGTAGTTGGAATAAAATTAATGGCTGAAAAAATGGAATTGTAATTATCTATGTATGTGAGATTTTTTTTAAAATAAGAAGCTATTGTGTAGCCATTTGTAATAGAAAACTGCGCGCTGTTATTCCGAAGCTTATGAAATAAAATATCTTGACATGTTAAGTTTTGCGGGCGTATTCTTGCCAGATCCGTACATGCAGACATCCGGTCAAACTCTGAGGTTTTTTTTTTTTCAATCTTTATTTTACACTAAATGAAATAGGATTATTTCAAAAGACAATTCTTTTAAGTACAACCTGTACTGGACTAAATTTAGTCGACCCCATTCCGAGACTTTAGTCATAAATTCCTCGACTTCAGACACAAGTAAAACGTGAAACCGATTAGTGTTAGTAAATAATAGGAGTAAAACAGCACAAATGTTTTAAGTATAGGTACATATTAATACACATTGAGGTAGAGTTTTACCAAGACTAAATTTAGCCGATACAAATAAAACACAAGTTTTTGCGTTTACTGCTAAGAAATCACCCTTTATCATGTACCCTCGTTTTGGGAATAGTTATTTATTTATTGCCTCAGTCAGCATTTGCCGCATTGGCAGTGGTCATTTTGAGGCTATAAGCTGGCGTCTGAGAAACTTAGTGCTCTGAATAGGGCAAAAAGTACTTCATACCAACCGACTCTATAAGTCACTAATCAGCCCTCACATACAGTACTGTTCTTATCATTGGGCAGGGGCTTCGCAATACCAGCTCTTTCTTCTTGACCGCATACAGCGCAGAGCATCTCAAATTGCCAATAACCAGACTCTTTGTGATCGGCTTGATCGGCCTTTTGCATTCAGTGCGATTTTCAAAGAATTTTTTACCTTGCATGACTGCGTTGTGAAACCAGTTGCCAGCGGATGTGTTTCCAAACCGGAACAATTTGGGGACCTTCAAGAAAAGAGCTTGTTCATTTCTTAAATCCCCGATGCACCCGCAAGACCCTCAGTATTTAGTTGTTCATGGACAGTGGTGATTACTTACCATCAGGTGAGCCTGTTGCCCGTTTGCGCCCTGTTTCAAAAAAAAAGTGGGGGTTAAAAATCATCACCGTTTAATACAAGATAATCTCTTTTACATTTTAAAATATACTTGACGTTGATTATATGCTGATTATATATTACACTTCGTGCGTTGTTTTTGTTACTCGCGCAACAGAAATTACCCCATTAAGCAGAGAGAATTGTATTTACTTATTTAATGTCACTGTTTAATGGGGCAATTTCTGCCGCCTAGAGTAAAAGTATCTTTAAAAGCATATTAATGCACATTATGTTTACAATAGTTATGTATAAAGCAAACAATAAAGCAAACAAAGTAAAAGAGTACCAAAAATTCTTTGCATTCGTAATTTTGCAACATCGAAAATACTGTTGCGGAGCTGGTGTGCCGCTGGAGTGCGTAGAATCTAAGATTGCTTGAATCGCTACATCCCCTAAGACCGACAGTTGATCTAGTTGAGTCAATGAAGGGTAGTGCTCGAGTCTGCAGTTCGTCGGACGAGTAGAGCGCTCCGATGTGGTTCGCAAAGAGCGGGACAGGGCTGCTGCATGGGAATCCAGTGAAAGGAAAATTTGAAAGGGATTCCGAAAAGCGTAGATGAGGCATAACTTGTGAAGCATTATAAGGCTGTTGGAAGCGTAGGAGGTTATCAGTAGACGCTGATGGTCTGAAGGGTGTTGCGTGTTGTTTTGTCGAGGAGTTATCACTGTGGCGCCGCAGGTCATCACGTCGGGGCCACCACTGTTGTGCAGCTGGTGTGCCGCTGGAGTGTGTAGCGTTTGTAGATTGCTTGAACCCCTACAATACTTTGTATACAGAATAATGCAACATCGAACATTCCTCCAGATCCCAAACGCCTTCTTACCACGGGAGTAAAATAATAATAATAATTGACACATTTATATAGAAAAAGGCAATAGGAAAAGGCAATACGATGGATAAGCATATAATGTGCATGTCATCATCGATTATACATTTCACTTAATACCAATAGTGCAGTCTCAATAGGAAATAATAATTTGATTGAGGTTATTAAAACGCAATGTTTACCTAAACCTTATTAAAATTTGATCACCCCGTAGATCGAGAGGTTAGCAACCCTGACTACGCAGTCAACGGGGCTCGGGTAACGGGGACAAGCATTTGTGTGATGAGCATAAATGTTTCTAATTCCGGGTTTAGGTGTTTATTAAATATATTCTAATATTTATATATGTACTTCTATGTATTAGTATCGTTGACTAACACCCATAATACAAACAAATAATTTGCTTACTTTGGAGTTACATTAGTAAGTGCATGTAATTTGTCCCGTGAATATTTTTTTATTTAAAATGTAGCATTAGTAGAACTAGTTCTAAGACAGGTAACGAAATGGGTGATACTTCTAAATTGAACGAAAGAGCAAAGAAATACTTTCTTACATCGAACTTAAAATGTCATATTCCGACACTGCTATCAGTAAACCAACAAGTCATTCATATTTTCGCACTTTTTATTAACAATGAAAACTGACTCACCTAAACTTTCCTGAAATGTCCGTCTTCTTTTTTGTCATCACTAATAATATGAAATCTTTCTCAGGAAAGTCCGACTATATTTTTTGACAAAAAAATAGTACGCGTCCACCCTGTTAATGCCGTTAAGGATAAGCAGTGTGCAAGTTTTAATTACTTCGCCTCTACTTCGTGAGCTTGTTCTTCCGATGGGACTATTTCGTCTCGCTCAACTAAAAACTCTCATTTATAAACTGTTTTCAGGACCTTTTTGCAAAGTTGTTAAATGCGAATATCGCGAGTTGGTAATTACCGCGAGTAAATAAACAAAATACCCCGTCGGAATATAATAGGATTAAATGGTGGAATAAATAGTGATTCTGTGTAAAACTTTATGAATAAAATACAATTTGTTTTCTGAATTCCTTTGCTCCACTGTTTTGTAGACTTTACATTTTCTGTGACCTTTAGTCATACAAAATATAAAGTCCTTTAGCAGGATTTTCAGTACAAATGATTACAAAAGAAGCTTCCCGGGGACTTTGTAGATGCTATCTTTGGATTTTTAAAGCAAATGTCTAGTCTAAAAATAAATTAAATAAACCATCTTGTCTTTAATTATAAATCTTGTCTCTTCAAGTGCTGGAGAATAATTATTCTTCAAAAGATCTATAGTTTATATCATCTAAGGTAAAAATAAAATCCAAACTACCAAATTAAAGTCATTAGACTTTATTAGATGTTATACATTAAATTAAAGTAATTTAAAGTATATATAATTATACTTTTGTCTCCCAAAATTATCCATCTATATTTTAATTAAAAGCTGCCGTAATCAATAGAGAGCATGAACTTGCGAATTTACGTTAATGTATAGTTTTAAGATATGTGAAACGTATTTTTCATAAAGAAAAACAAAATAATTCATAAGCAAACAGTCTCTCAAATAATAAAATAACATATTGCGAGGACATTCGATTTACAAATTCTGTAATTATTAATAGCAAGTTCTAGAAAATTTCAGCACTTTGAATTGAGGCAAGAATACTAAGGCGTATACCTAACCTGTATCTGGTCACGTTACATTTTTGTAACATGGGAATGCGAGGTGTACAATGTCATCCATATTTGATGCCGGCAACATCTCGCGCCGCCACGTGACGTGGCAGATTGAGCCGGGTTTACGATAAATAGAATTAATAAACACTAGATTGTTTATTATTTTTCAGGCAAATCCCGAGGATAGGGGCATGCAGTTACACTACTCAATATTTTTATTACATGCTACAAATTGTACATAGGTAAAACAGTTCACTAGGTATATTGTACAACAAATGGCACGGCTAGCTCCATGTTTTAATTAAAATATTTTGAGATTATCTATATATATATATAAAAATCAATTGCTGTTCGTTAGTCTCGCTAAAACTCGAGAACGGCTGAACCGATTTGGCTAATTTTGGTTTTGAACTAATTGTTGAAGTCCAGGGAAGGTTTAAAAGGCGAGAAAATATAGAAAAAAATAATAAGAGTAGTTAAAAAGGCAGAACAACGTTTGCCGGGTCAGCTAGTTAGAAATAAAATTATAGAAAATTAAGCTTTGGAGCCGAAATGGCTAACAGTCAATAACTTATGCATGTGGCATTAGACCTCGCCACAAGATAGCAACGCACCATTAACATCTTTGGTGTCTATAGGCGATGGTTGACTCTTTTCATCAGGAGACCCATCTGCTTGTTTGCTATTGGTATTTTGGTAAGCTTACCTAATCCCGTAAAACCCCGTGGTTTTTGCGTGGTTAAAGTTCAATCTTCGGGGGACCGCTTACGTTTATACTACAACGGTGAAAGCCGCTGAAGACGAGCGCCCGCGCCTCAGGGTATGTGGCAATGGTGCTAAGTCAAAGCGAAGCGATTGTAGAACTCTACCACATAGTAGTCACGATGTTAGAATATCCTTACAAACAAGATTATCCTACACTCTTTTTTTCTTCCCAACCACTACTAGTACAAAAAAGTTACTAGATTCATTACAATTTTTTTTATTTATATAATAAACGGGCATCGAGCAAACGGGCTGACTGATGGGAAGCGGTCACTGATGCCCATGAACATCCACAGTATAAGAGATGCGCTGCTGATCCCTAAGAAATTCATTAATCCACTTCTTAAAAGATCCAATTACATACTTTGCAGGAAACATATACTTAGGGAGTTCATTCTATAATTTGGTGTCTCGAACTAAAAAGTTCCGACTAATCCGTACTGTTGATGAACACCATGAGTCAAGGTAGTGTAGATGGAGGTTCTAGCCTTGGTAAGCGTTGTGGCGGTGGCAAGAAGTAGCTGGTATCAAACTAAACAATTCCTCATTACGCTCCCCATTATAAAGCCGGTAGAGCACACTCAGAACACCAACATTTCTTCTCAACTCTCGTCAAGAGTCAACGACATAGCATCTTTAGTAGAATACAAATCCTAAAAAAATGATATTTGAGCAAGCCGGTTCCAGCGTGACGGAGCTCCTAAATAAGCCAGGGAAATAAAACTGTGGGAAGAAGATTATTCTCTCGAATAAAATAATTTGTAAATAATTAATGAACGTAATCATAATTTAAGCTATTGTTTAAGTTTTAACACGTTCAAAAATATTGTTAGATTTTGTAAGCCGTATTATTTTCTATTATATAGCGAAGACAAAGGAATTTATCGATCAGCCTGCTCCCGCTAATTGCCGACAATTGTCTGCGTCTTTGGTCTAAATCTTATTGTGTTAAATTATACCTCTTATACAACCCTGCTCTACACTAAAATTCAACTTTTAATCAAAATTTATTCTTATTTATTTTTGAATATTATTTGTACATAACAAAACAATGTTTTCTGTAAAACAAAAAAATATAAATATAAATACTGTTACATACGTGATAAACACCCAAACCCAGAAATAAAAACATCTATGCTCATCACATAAATGTTTATCCCTACCAGGAATCGAACCCGAGTCCCATCGATTCTTAGCTGAGTTCGCTAACCATTCGACCAACGGGGCAGCAATAACAAACATTGATTTATTATCTAGTTTTCTCAATACCTACAAGAAAAAACGGGTTATGGCTGTGTCATGGACACAGCCGTGCATCTTTTACGTGAATACGTCTACGTCATGCGTAACATCTTGCGATGGTAAAATTTTCCATTCGTCCTTCCAATCACAATGTTCCTCGTCATTCTAGCCTACGGTCCTAGATGGTCTAGACCACGTCCATTTTGTGGCGATAAGTAGAGCGTAGGGTGGCGCTACAATCAGATTGTGACCGATACCGAAGAAGTAGGTGAAATAATAAAAACCTACGCAATAAAAAGTGTCAGGTTCTGATAAAATCACAAATAAGGTAGTTACATACCTCCCTCCCTCACATATATACCTACTAGTGTGCGTCTTCAATGCACTCCTATTGTGCGCGCGTGTATGTGCGTTTTCGGACGAGTGTAAAGAAGCCACCATCATAGGAATACACAAGCCGGGAAAACCCCGAAATAATGTCAGTAGTTACCGTCTCACTAGCCTAATCAATACGTTAGGCAAAATCTACAAAAAAATTACACTATCTCGCCTTAAGGCATTTGTTCACCAGAAAGGTCTCATAATAAATGAGCAGTTCGGTTTCCGAGCACTCTTGCACTCTTTAAGTGCACCGACTCACATAGTACATTTTAAACTCTTTAAATGCAGCCCTAGGGCTGCAAATTCCCACCGGTGCTCTATTTTTCGACGTCGCGAAAGCGTTCGATAAGATCTGGCACAATGGCCTAATATAGAAGCTATGCCGAATGCTACGCCGGGAGTGCCCGAAAGACTCGTACTCATCATACTAGAGTAACGAACCAACCGCCGATTTCAATTCCGTGTAGAGGGCTCATTCTCCACTCATATTCGATCACAGCAGGTGTCCCGCACTCGTGTCACTTAGACACAAGGTGACACTTTACAAGATTTACGTAAGGCCTATTCTATCATACGCCTGTGTAGCGTTTCCCCATCTATCCCGTACAAATTAGTAGAAAAATATCTCTATGGCAGTCGGCAGAGCTCAATCTTGATCTTCTTAGAAGTTGCGACTATTTTAGTGTTTTGACGACAACATTAAATGGTGTTTAATTGCTTCTACGGAATGTATCAACACTACCAAAGTGCTTTTATGAGAGTGGGTACCAAGATTTATGAGTATTGGCACCTGTTTCAATTACTTTTAAGTCTCATTATAAATTATTTGTAACTTTAGAACCTTACTAAAAATGTACTACCAAAAAGTGAACTAGTATTAATAAAAATTTGCCTATAATAATCCCAACTATCACCCTGTTTCGTTTAATCAACGATTTTTTCCCCAACCCGTACAAAAAGAGAGCCGTCGCTAATAGTCATATAATATTCTAGTAATACGTTACCACCCCTATGGTGGCAATGAAATGCCACACGCATTATTTGGCCAGCTACCTTACTTTTCTAACCGAAACGTGATGAAAAAACAGTGTTAGACTTTTACAAATAAAACAATAAATGCGCTAACGCTTTTCGAACTGCCTGCAAGTATGCGGATGGCATATTCTTCAAAAGACGACCGGCCTAACACAATAGGGAAACTATTTGACAATTTGTAAAGTGTTTTAAATTGTAAAATTTATATTTCAATGGGATATCACAGTTAAAATTATAATATATTGTTGCAGCGCATAATGGACTCTGCAGAAGCAGCAGCGTTATCAGCGGGCAGCAGCGGTATGGACGGTTCACCAGGCTCGTACTATGACGCGCGCTGGCTCAATGTTCACGCAGATGATGGCACGCTGGCAGCTCGGGCTAGACGTCTCCTGCTTTCACCTAGCCGCCATTTTGACCATATTGCCGTTAACACCAGCTATAGTGCTGTACTTATGCCACCTTACATAAACACTGAAGGTAAATTAATCACTTATATTATCTACAAATTCGCTGCACATCCCGCTGTGTGATAAAAATTTCTATGAACACATTAACACTGACAAACACTAACAATATTGCGACAGGATTGTAAAGCGGTAAGGACAGGTGAGGCGGTTGTGTGGTTATATAAAACAGGGTAAGAAAATGAAATCCGAAATCAGAAGTACTGTGTTCAATTAAACTTTTTACAAGTTACTCATATTTGGACGTGTTAACAATTTTTTAAGTTACTACCGGATTTGAGACGCAACTACACGCTTTAAAATCCGGTGGAAGAATTACGGCGAGCTTATTTTTTATGTATCTATGTTTTTTAAGTAAGATATTACGCAAAGATTATTTTTTAAGTACCTATACAATTATTATGTTACAATAATAATAGAGATTGCTGATATGAGGAGCAGTTAATTCTCATGCTTTCTTATCGATGTATCTAGAACTACTATACAGTTTGCAGTAAACAACATCCATACTAATCCATATAATATTATAAATGTGAGAGTCTGTCTGTTTGTCTGTTTATCTGTTTCTGTATGTTACACTTTCACGGCTTAACCGCTGGACCGATTTTCATGAAATTTGGCATGGAAATAGTTTAAGATCTAAGAGAGTCTGGGGTCAAACATAGGTTACCCTATGTTTGACCCCAGACTCTTATTTTCAAAAGTCAACCCCTTAGGGGCTGAAATTTGTATGAAAAACTATATCGACGACATCTTAATCTACTCGCGGGTGAAGCTGCGCGGGTCAGCTAGTAGTTTTAATAATTGAAAACCTGTGACTTTTGAAAACTTGATTTGATTTTGATTTTTGAAACGGCATAGTATAGTTATCATTAGATATAGAAATGATACATTTGGCCATTCACGTTTTAAAAATACCCGGCAGAAAGACAGATGGTCTGTTCTTTAATCAATAAATTTAGAAAACTAACCAACACACGTTTATTTTTAATTTCATAAAACATCCAACATGCAGAAGTCTTTCCTGATGGAAAGAGACAACCATCGCCTATAGACACCAAAAATATTAACGGTGGATTGCTATTCGTATGGCGGGATGTAATGCCACTTGCATAACCGGATACCTTGCCTATTGAACCGGAACACGACAGTAACAAGCATTGACGCTCTTCTTTTTTATATCATAAGATACCAAACAAGCAGATGGCTCTTGTGATGGAAAGAGAAACCATTGCCAGAGATGTAATGGTGCGTTGCTATTCGTGTGGCAGAATGGCAAAAAAATGGCAACCACATGCATAAGTATAGCGACTACCTTACCCAGAACCCGACAAGCATTGATGCTATTGCGGGAGGAATTGGTAAGGCGATAGCACCAAAATCCGGGCGAAACTTTGCAAAATTCTTTCACCTAGTAGTCATTTTAATAGTGACACGTATAAAAAATCGTTTGCCTTTTATGAACAGCCTGTCAGAAAGGCAGATGGCCTATTCTTCAAATTAGGCCCAGAACAGTATGTGAAAAATGGTATATTTTTTTAAAGGGAACTGGATCAAGGCAAAATATATAGAACTAACAAATGACATGACTTTTAATATCTTCCAATAATACTAATCGTCTCTTTGGTCTAGTGGTTTGGTGTCGGTGTAAACCACGTGAGGTCTCAGGTTCGATTGTTTGTGTGTTTGTGTTTTTTCAGATTTTTGATACAAACAACGTTGCCCGGAATTGAATAAGTGCCCAGTTGGCGATAGGCTTGCCACCTATCACTTTGTGGGACTAAGTATCTTCGGCTAATCGTGGGTGCACTTGTTGTACCTCTGCCTATCTCTTCAGGAATACGGGTATTCACATCCGTCTTCAGATACCGTAATACTATACGCGAAAGCTTGTGTATATTTTTGTTACTATTCACATTAAAGCGGCTGGGTTAATTTGAATAAGATTAGTCCCGTAGACTTTTTGTCCCGAAAAACTAAATTGGATACTTTCCATCGTCAGCATTTGGTGAAACTGCATTTTGAAATAGGTGTTACAAATAAACTCACATGTACTTCCAGTATATAATTTTATACATCCAACCGGATTCACTTATTACAGCATCACCAGTAATGTTTTAAACAGTTATTAAATAATTACAAGTTATTTATATTATTTAAATACCAATCGTAGATGGGTAGTGGATAAAATATTTCAATCTATACATATAATAAAAATGTAAGAGGTCGAATTCTGTACATTGAAGATATTTTAAAAATTTTTTTTGGAAGATACTCTTTAATCGACACTGAAGCGAAAAATGTAATTTTTTTAATTTTTGTCTGTCTGTCTGTCTGTCTGTCTGTCTGTCTGTCTGTCTGTATCAAGGCCGCGCATCACGCCGAATCTACTGAACGGATTCAAATGAAATTTAGCATGATTAAAATTCATACTCCGAAGAAGGTTATAGGATACTTTTTATCCCAAAATTCAATACGGTTCCTGTGGAATAGGGGATGAAAATAAAAACGTATATTTAGCTTTAATTCATTAACCTGCAGTCCGAAATCCTTTATTATTTTTTTGTTCAAACGTAAGTACTATAAAGATTATCCCTTAAAAATTTCAAAGTGATCAGTTTTATAATTTAGAAGTTACAGACATCACAAGTTTCAACGGTTTCCGGGTGGAGAGCCAGTTGAACGTGACACCCGCATTGTATACAAAACCTTTGAGCGCACGGCTCATTGTAAGTTAGGGTAATCATTTCATAGTATTTGTATAATGGATATAACCCGAGAGATCTGTTTAGAATATATACTGTTTTATTAAAATGTTATAAATGCAGTTTTACTAGCCTAAAAATGAGTAAAATATGTTTAAAATGTAAAACTAAGCATTTCATTTATTTATATAAGAATTATAATATATTTGAAAATAAAACAGGTCATTTTTCAGTTTTTTGCCAATATCTCAGAAAATATGCACCTAATCGACATTAAGTAAACTAATAAAATTTGTTATTTATAAAATTTTACGTAAGGATAGGCTATTGGAAAAATTCAGTATTTTGTTTTTACATTGCATAACGTAAAAAAGGGTAAAAAAGTATCTAACCGCCCCTACCCGAAATACGTAGGCAGAGGTATAAGAAGTGTACCCACGATTAACCGTATATACCATCTTACACAATGTGATAGGTGGCAAGCCTATTGCTAACCGGGCTCTTTCCAATCCTGGGCAACGTTGTTTTATCAGAAAAGTTAAAAACACGTTTTGTTTTGCCCGACCCGGGAATCGAACCCGGGACCTCATATGGTCAACGATGACACCCGGCCACTAAACAACACGGTGAATATTTCAAAGTTCTTGGAAAATGAATGAAACTTCTGCGAAGTGTAGATGTTGGAGTGCCTAAACTACTTAGTGTACTCATTAAAGTCAGACTCCAAAATACTTTTTAAAAAATTGTTAAGTAGAATATAAAAACATATACTTATAACTTCATTCCTGGGTAAGATCAGCATCTTACAGAAAAAAACTTTAGACAAAGATAACTTCATCAAAACAAATTCAATAAAAAGTTACTTAACTTATTTTTATTTGTGAGAATCGAAAATCAAAAATGTGAGAAAAAAATACGCGGCTTTGTTGTTTCTTACTGAAGTATCATCACTGCGGGTTCCCTTGCCGGGTAGGCAGAGTAAACCGAACGTCTATAGACTTTCCGTTTCACCGCGATTCACCGGTTTGTCGGTTGGTGATATAAATGGTAATCCTCATCGCCACATATACCGACACGTTAACGATTATCGAATATTTGTAGCGATAACTGGGACCGAAAGTTTTACGTGCTCATCCGAGGCACGGGAGTGGTAATATACCACTCCGCCAGTCTCCGAGTTGCTACTGAGATTTTAGATTTTTGAGAAAATCCTCGAAAATATCTCAATAACACGTGTGCCCGATCCGGGGATCGAACCCGGGACCACATGATCTGAGCCGAATAGGCTATCCCAAGACCACGAGGTAGAGTAGTTTGTTATTAATAAAAAAAACCTCTTGACTGCTTATCTTGCTTATTGAAAATGATACAAATTTACATTAAATCTTTTAGAGATTTAAAAATAATAATAAATTTAAGAAAAGTGCAACAAGATTTTTTTACTGCAAATCGTTTTCAATGAACAAAGATAAGCTTCTTAGTCAAAAGCTATTTTGTTTTTTATTAATAACAAACCACAAAGCCATGTGTTAATTAATTTATTTTTATACTTCCCGCTACAAAAAGTGCCTTAAATAAAAATGATTCAAAAAAATAAAACTGAATAAATAACTTTTCATCTTTCTAACTAGGTATATATTTTTAACTTCCCGCTACGTGTCTAGATAAGGAAGTTTTTGATTTTACCCCGATTTACGAAAATCGAGTGTTCACCAGATCTCCACGTTTTGAGGTCCTACCAACTTTTTTCGACTACTTTCATGATGTCGTGTGCGTGTGTGTGTGTGCGTATGCGTGTGTGTGTATGTGTATGTGTCTATGTAAACATCGCATAACTTTGAACGGCTTGACCGATCGAAATGCGGTTAATAGGATTCGATTGGATTCCACTCAATTTTTAGGAAGTCCAAATTTTTAGGAAGTCTAAGACTTCCTAAAAATTTTAACCAATTCAGTCAAGGAGATTTTGAGAAATTTTGAACAACCCTCACATAACTTTTTGGCGAAACAGTATTTTTTAATACAATTTCCAGATTAATGTACCGATAGAGTCCAAAATTTAATCAGCAATACATCTTAAAAATCTGCGACCAGTGCATAAATTGCATCAAAATTTATTTATCCGTTCGGGAGTTTATAGTTGACGAAAAATTTTGCAAAAGTATTTTTTCGGCATAATTTCGAAATTTTTTAACTAATCATTTTTAATCTGCAATATTTTAGTACTTACTAAAAAAGTACATTAAAACTTATTACATATTGTTTAAATAACTTTCAGGTTTATATACCGATTGATATAAAAATCGAATTAGAGTTTCCCTCTAAAAAACTGCGCCAAATACTGGAAATTGGATCAAAATCGTTTGATTTATTTGGGATTTGTCAATGACGAAAATTTAAAAAAAAAGTTTTTTTTTTCGTTCTTTGAAATTTTTTAACCTATCAATTTTTTAGCTATTAAAACAATTTTGAGTTAAAAAATTGCGTTGAATGCCATTCAAAAGATCACAATCGATCATTAATTTAAAAAAAATATGATGTATATTTTTCAATCATTAATTTCCTAAATATCATTTTTACAAACTAGATTTTTTGAACTCTTCGAACTCAACATAAAATTATTATAAATACCTTTTGAATAATTTTTCTCTCATGTCGGTATCTTATTAGAATATTTGATAATTTTAGTATTTAGGTATATAATTTTGAAACGTTTACCTTTTTACGTTGAATGCTAATTTTGCGACATAAAAACAAATATTGCAAATTTTCACAATAGCCTACAATTAAGTGAAATTTTATAGACCAAATACATTAATATAGCATGTATATTCGATCGTCGAGGCGCACAGATTCTAGGCATCGCCATATGGTGGACATTCCACATGCCCGGACAAAGCGGTCAGACTTAACATTCTTCATTCAAACCGCAAAAGAACATGCTTCCTAAATCTGTGTTTCCCGTCGACTACAATCTGGGGATCTTCAAGAGAAGAGTGAACAGGTACCTTCTAGGGAAGCACGTTCCATCTTAGACCGCATCTTAGCTTACCTTTCAGGTAATACTATTTATTTCTCCCTGACTTATGGGTCTGTCGTCAAATTTAGCCAGGCAAACTGCAAAGGAGTTAGATATTGTTATTTATCAGACATACACCACAGATTTCAAACTAGCTTGAATAATCATCGTTGCCCATTAAGAACCTAGGTACAATCCGATAATTTCACCTTCAATCTTCTTTATCCGGTGGAAGGATAACCCCAGCCATGCTTAAAAATGACAATACAGTTAAATACTTTTGCTTCACGGTGTGTGATCTTTCTCCCAATAAAAAATAGGTTCTGCAAAAATGATCTTTAGTCAAATATAATCATATGGAATGAGTATATAATGTCAGGCAAATAAAACTGCAAGCATGACTGTAGAAAAAAAAGGCGAGCTGACTTCAGTTAAATACTGCTTAAAGCCCTATAAGGCACTAGGATCGTTATCAAAGTGAACGTGTTTTCAAATCCATAATAAAAGAATCCTTTCTTAATAAATCACGCCGAATCTACTGAACGGATTCAAATGAAATTTAGCATGATTAAAATTCATACTCCGAAGAAGGTTATAGGATACTTTTTATCCCAAAATTCAATACGGTTCCTGTGGAATAGGGGATGAAAATAAAAACGTATATTTAGCTTTAATTCATTAACCTGCAGTCCGAAATCCTTTATTATTTTTTTGTTCAAACGTAAGTACTATAAAGATTATCCCTTAAAAATTTCAAAGTGATCAGTTTTATAATTTAGAAGTTACAGACATCACAAGTTTCAACGGTTTCCGGGTGGAGAGCCAGTTGAACGTGACACCCGCATTGTATACAAAACCTTTGAGCGCACGGCTCATTGTAAGTTAGGGTAATCATTTCATAGTATTTGTATAATGGATATAACCCGAGAGATCTGTTTAGAATATATACTGTTTTATTAAAATGTTATAAATGCAGTTTTACTAGCCTAAAAATGAGTAAAATATGTTTAAAATGTAAAACTAAGCATTTCATTTATTTATATAAGAATTATAATATATTTGAAAATAAAACAGGTCATTTTTCAGTTTTTTGCCAATATCTCAGAAAATATGCACCTAATCGACATTAAGTAAACTAATAAAATTTGTTATTTATAAAATTTTACGTAAGGATAGGCTATTGGAAAAATTCAGTATTTTGTTTTTACATTGCATAACGTAAAAAAGGGTAAAAAAGTATCTAACCGCCCCTACCCGAAATACGTAGGCAGAGGTATAAGAAGTGTACCCACGATTAACCGTATATACCATCTTACACAATGTGATAGGTGGCAAGCCTATTGCCAACCGGGCTCTTTCCAATCCTGGGCAACGTTGTTTTATCAGAAAAGTTAAAAACACGTTTTGTTTTGCCCGACCCGGGAATCGAACCCGGGACCTCATATGGTCAACGATGACACCGGGCCACTAAACAACACGGTGAATATTTCAAAGTTCTTGGAAAATGAATGAAACTTCTGCGAAGTGTAGATGTTGGTGTGCCTAAACTACTTAGTGTACTCATTAAAGTCAGACTCCAACTCCAAAGTGAACGTGTTTTCAAATCCATAATAAAAGAATCCTTTCTTAATAAAAGTGCTTCGCTGTCCAAAGTATTGCTGAATACGAGAAATACTGTGGTCAATTACTAATAATTACTCTGCAAGGATGGCCAAACGCGAACGAAGTCGCGGGTACAGCTAGTTTGACATAAATGTATTATGCTGTGGGTTACCAACATGATATTTTTTCCCAAAACAGTAGGAAAGTATATTGTTAATGATATTGTATTGTATGCTTATTTTACTTATGCATACATATAAATGTACAACAAATTTTTACTCCATATAATTTTTAACTGATTAGAGTTAAATACATTTCATATTTGAATATAATCAATAAATACTATATAATATGTCAATTTTGTTTGTATGTCAAAAGATTAATTTGACATTAATATAAAAAAACTAAATTATTATCGTGGGAATAATTAAGCAAAGAAGCATTACACAGCAAACTATGAAGCGTATCGAGTATACGAATTATCCACAAAAGTGTTTAATATATTTCAAGGAAATATTTGACATATTCCTAAAAGTCGTGACATTAATACGTGGAAATATGTTTTTATCCAATAGCATTACAAAATGGCACATGACAGCTGACGGGTGACAGCTGACAGTAGGAAGCATAAACTTTGTACTTAAACGATACGAGTATGATACCTATATAGCATCGACATAGTAATACATCTGGACTTGTAATTTCAAACAAAATGTCTTTCATAAACGGCCCCACGACGTTTGTTTTCTTTAAACAGCTAGTTTGTTTTTTATTACCATCAAGTAATAATGATTGATGATCAATGCTCGTCCCTGATTGGGTAAACATCGCATTGTTATTTGTTACATTTAAATCAGTGGTGCGTGAAATTTAGAATAAGAACAATTTGACGGCCTGAAAAAGTAGTTGGAAGGGTGCTATATGAAAGGTAGCAATGAAAGATTTCACTTAATTTTTTAACCAGTTGATTTTTAACATTTCACATTTTTTTAATATGTACTTAAAACTGCTAAAAATCGAATTAATTTTTGTAACATACAGCTTTTTAATTACAAAAATTTTGCCATTTACAACAAATTTTATTTATTTAAAATATTTTTTAAAAAAATATTTACTACACAAAATGTACAAAAGGTGAACTTAACATCTGAAGACATTTTCTACTAGTTAACCTTAAAGTTGTAATTATATATTCTAGATTGAAATATATTTATTGATGGACGCTCTTGAATATAATTTGGAAGATAATTCCAGAGACGTATTGCTGTAATCGTAAAAGATTCCAAATAACTTTCTGCACTGTGAATGGGACCAAAAGGGCATTAGTGTGTAAAGAGCACTGAATACGACCCTGGGTATAAAAGTAATGAATCCGTTCACGTAAATATGATAGAGAGAAAGGATCATGCAGTATTTAAAAAAGCAATATAATAACATGATCATTCTGACGGTTACGCAAGTCCAACCATTTTAATTGAGATCGAAACTGACTTACGTGACCAAAACTTAATAAATCTTCTTCATATTTTTAAAAATAACTTTAAGACTTCACGTTTTTCAAATCTGATTTAAACAAACTGGTCAAATAACATAAATTTAATTTACTTGCTTCTTTTGCTTTGCTTGATTCGTTCGGGATTTATTTACGACATTCATTTAAAAAAAAATCTTTTTGACATTATTTTGTTATTTTTTAACTAATCGACTTTGAAGCTAAGAAAAAATTTAAGTGCTCAAATATTGAGTTGAATGCCATTCAAAGAATCAAAATCGATCATCGTTTTGAAAATACACAACGGTTAAAAAACAGAAGAAAAAGTTCATTCATACCCATATCCCCGAAGAGATAGGTAGAGGTACAAGTACACCCACGATTTGCCGATAATATTTAGCCCCATAATGTGACAGGTGACAAGCTTATCGCCAACCAAGCACTTATCCAATCCCGGGCAGTGTTTTTTTATCAGAAAACTGAAAAAACACATTTTTCTAATTGCTTGACACGAGAATTAAACCTAGTACGTCATGCGGTCAACATCGACACCGGACTACTAGACCACAGAGGTGACAACTATTCAAAAACAAAAATCGTTATATTTTTTATAAGTTCTAGAGTTATGACTTGGCAATGAACTTTTAACTGCTGTCAAACGTTCCTCTATAAGTGTGAAGAAACCCAAGTCAGTCGTTCTCTCCGAATACGAAGATGCACGCAAATACAATGACACTCTCAAAGGCGTTATTTCGATGTTGTTTGAAGAGTATCCATATTTTAACGATCGTTTGGAAATTATAACTAATACTCTCAATATACACTTACCACCTAACTCACCAAGACTTACCAGAAAGTGCGATTGTCTTACGTTTGTTTCCCTAATACAACTAAAAGACAAAAAAAAAAATAATGTTTTAAATAAATTAAAACATTATTTTTTTTGTCTTTAATTTAAAATAATTATAAATTAAATTAAAAATAATGTTTTAAATTGTCCTCAACAACGAACACAAGATATGTTAATGTGGGCATTTGATCAAAACAGGAAAATAGAAATCTGAGCCAAGTCGGAAGAATTATTTTTGTGTTATACGTAGGTCGCACTATAGTTTTTTAAGTTACGCAAAACTTATAAGTTTTGCGTGACTTAAAAAAACATGATGTTATAACCAAAATATTATGTTTATTGCTTTACAAAATAATCTCCTTTACATTTTAAACATTTTTTCATGCGATCGAACCATTTTTTAAAACAGGAGGACCACAGATCTAAAGGCATGTTTTCTACTTGCTGATTGAACGCTATCACTGCCTCTTCGGAGTTGGTAAAAGTAAAACCTCTCATCAAATCTTTGATTTTGGGGAAAATACAGAAATCACAGGGTGCTAGGTCGGGGCTATGTGCAGGATGAGTGACGAAATGTACTTTTTCGGTAGCAAAAATGACTGTTTTGCGTTATCATGGTGTAGGAGAATACGGCTTTTGGTTCGTCTTTCGTGAACTTTTTCTAACATCCTGGTTACCCTACCAACGTTACTCGTCTGTCTCACTTTTATTGGCCTGTTCTCATTTTCAAACACCCATTCACAAGATTGCTGTTTTTTTTCGGGTTCAAAACAATAAATCTACGTTTCGTCTCCTGTGACAATGTCATAAACAGCATTAGAATGTCCGTGGTCGTACTTCTGTAGCATCTGCGAGCACCATTCCACGCGAGCCCGCTTCTGCTCCGCTATCAGTTCATGAGGGATCCAACGACAACATGTTTACGAACTTTCAATTCTTCGTGTAAAATTTTATTGTTCGTGTAGAATTTGGCTCATGCCAATCCCCAATAGTCTTCAAATTATCTCATAGGTAATCCGGGGGTTTTCTTCAATTAACCGCTTAACAGTAGCCACATTTTTTTCGTTGACTGCAGTTGAAGGTCGCCCTTCACGAAAATCGTCACGTAAAGAAACTCGACCTCTCTCAAATTCGACAAACCATCGCCTCACGGTGCTCAAACAAGGTGCTTCTCTCCTAAAAGCATTTTGAAGACGAGCGGTACGGTCTTGTGGAGAAAGAGAACTTTTAAACATAAAAAATCATCGCTGTAAAATCTTTTCGACTTAATTCCATTTTCGTTGCGTACGTAGAACTTTGATGTGTGATAAAAAACAATTGACAAATAATTTCTCGCCAATTGTTTTTTTTATTACTAAGAAGGTTGTAACGTTTTAAAAATATAACATTCGAAATTCAAATAGTTCCGTTTAGCCAGAAGTGCAAAACTTTTATTGTGCGCCTTGTAGCACTCCTCCGTGCTTGAGAAAACTGAAAAAACTTTAAAAACAACAAAGAAAAATATCGACACGCCTCGGATTGAACCTGCGACCATCTCCCTAAAGCCGGGATGCCCTTCTACTGATTCAAAATTATAAATGTGAATTTCATCTGAAACGATGAACTCATTTAATTAGTTATACTTATGTATACCTAGCGATCAATACAACCGACGTAATCGATCATATGGCAAAGAAGAATTTCGCCACGTCGGGCCTGTCGACACTAGCTCAGTGGGAGAGCGTCCCGGCTTTAGGGAGATGGTCGCAGGTTCAATCTCTGCGTGTCGATATTTTTCTTTGTTGTTTTTAAAGTTTTTCAAGTTTGAAGAATAATATTTGAATTAATAATTTATGTGTTTGTATTTTATTACGTTTATCTGACCGCGTCTGTAATTTACGTAGTTTTCATTTTTGGTATTCTTAAAAGTATATGTATGTATATACTTTTAGCTCTTTTTAGCTTTAAATACCTAGCCTAACTAATGTATTTTGTCGGAATCTATTTAATAAACCAATTCCTTTTTAATGTAGCAAAGAGAATACACAAAAATCTTGTACTTCAAACTCGAAAAAATCAACAGTAATTAACTTATTTCACAATCAAAAATTAAGTCAATTTCTAGTGCTAGGAATGTGTCTATACATTGATTTCACTTTCCTTGCTATATAGCAATAATACCTTATATTGTTGACACGTGAAGGGCACTGTGAAGGGAACTGAAGAAAGTGAAGTAGCCGTAGAACTATTTGTATTAAAGATTATGTATTAGATTCGAGATACTTCATACGACTATATTTCGTCATCCGGGAATCTCCAATTTGAAAATAGACGTGATCAAAGTACAATATTTGTAAATTTCTCGTGTTCATTCGGGGCACCTTTGAAGAATAATATCTGCTATGCTGCCAGTCATTTCGTAAAAGGCGAACTATTCTAAATATGCGTCACTACTAGCGTATCTACTTGGTAGTAGATTTCCGCAACATCTCGACCGGATATATGGTACCACCACCTTATCTAGATATTCCTACCCCAATATCGTCAATGCTTGCCACTGTCGTATTCCAGTTTTGAGAGTAAGGTAGCTGGTAGACTTGTGCATGTTATAATATAATAAAAATTCTGAAATCTTGCAACATCAATGCCAAAAGTTGTTGTCAATTAAAATAATAAACGATGTCAAGACTCAAGACCGTGCTTTTGCTCTGCTTATAAATGAAATTATTTTGATAGCAATGGATTATTTTTTGTAGACACATATCTCATGGATATGGATCGCAAATAGTGAGCGAAGCAATATCCGATTTCGCCCAGTTTCCTACACATATTTCTATTTTCTCGGATTCGGATCGGATAAAGTGCGTAGCCGCTCTAACGGCTCTACAACGACTAATAAACAGCTTAAAATCAACTCTTATTTTGCCTCGTTCATTAGTAAATACAGACGCATTAGCATGTTCAAAAAGGTTTATTAATATCATTGATATAATATATCAATGATTAATATACATAATAATAAACCTATTATAACTATAAACCGAGAAAAAGGACAAGACAATATTTCATTCTGTAACGTTTCATAGGGATTTGATACCATCACTTCACTTATGACTGCCGCAATAACGTCAGTGTTTGTCACCGTCTTGTTAGTGGGTAAGGTAACAAAGCAAACTTATAGCATATGGCATTTTATCTCCACTACTAGGATAGCACCGCACAATGAATACAATTTTTATCATCAAAATCTATAGACGATATTTGTGTCTTAACATGATGATATGAAAAAACATAAACTCTCTTTTTAATAGAATGTCTACGGACTACTAAAATGTTAATGCAGTGCCTGCTATATTTTAAAAAAAGGATGTAATACCACATACAGAATTTTGTCGGTGGCCTTATCTTCCAAAGTCCAAATGAAAACATCAAAGTGACAAGCACTGGCAATATTATATCGGAAAAGCGTTGGTGTTCGTGTAGCAGGAATTATCACACGCTTACATAATACCAGTTACTTCAGCCTCAAAAGCAAAAATCGATAGCGCAATGCTTCACCTGTTTTTCATACTACGGCCTTTTGTGTTTATATATACGTACGTAATGCCACATACATAAGTTTACCGGTGACCTTATCCTTCAAAGTCCAAATAAAAGCACGAAAGTGATAAGCACTGGCATTATTACGTTAGTAAAGAGTTGGTGTCTGTGTAGCAGAAAATATCACATGTTTACATACCAGTTATCTCAGTCTGTAAAAGGTATCACCACCTTTTTGTGTAGGTATATGAGCGAAGGTTATCTGACATGGTTTTTCATCAGGAGAACCATCGGATAGTCGACTATCCAAAGTTTGATATACATAAATAAAGCCTATAAAAATGTAAGATTCATAATAAAGTTTGGTATTCAAGAATAAAGCCTATAAAAATGTAAGAAAATATTATTTAAATGACATATTTCTAATACTATCTTCTTGTATGTGTCATTCATGTGTTAAAATTATCAAGACATTTTCGTGGTTTGAACAATTATAAAATAAATGCAATTTGTAACTGAATTCAAGAAGTTGACGTTTGCACTCTCAAAAGTGCACAGCAAGGCGGAACGTTTCCAAATTGAGTTGATTCCATTGGAGGAAAGTTTCCCTCACTTATGTTCGGCCGATTCTATGTAGGTTAATTGAGTTCACTCAGCTAAAAGCTTTGAATTAGGGCTCACTTGTTATAGCTTTCGACCGGTTCATTTTTAAAGATTACTGTGAGTCGTACAATTTTTTGTTTGTAATTTACGTAATTGTAATTCGATGTTGTTAACTTATAAAAGACGAAAAAGAGTGTTCGTGGTATATGTATCGCAGCAAAATTCTGTGACTCGTCCATATACAAATGGCGTCTTCAGATTACAAATATATGTATATACGTTTTAGAAAATGCCTTACGCCGAATGTAGAGACGATATTTTATAACATACAGCAGCGATAATGACATACCATTATCGCTGCCGTTAACAAATTGCCGTGGCATAATATGCCGTAATAATATTATTATTAAAATTATTTGTCATGTAAATGGGTAGTCTTGCTATGTTGCTTTTAGATCCCACATCTGGCCCAAAAAGAGCCCTGCGCAACGAGGCTCCGTCGAACGAGACGTCGTCGTCGAGTATATAGCTGACATTAACGCAATTTAAATCATCGTCTGTTGGTCCCGGCCTCCTTTGAAGAATAGGCCAACTGCCGTTGTGCCAGTCAGGTCGTAAAAGGCGACCGATTGGCTATCGAGTCACTACCATCGTGGCTACTAGGTGGTAGAGTTCTCCATTGTCTCGCCCGGGTTTGGTACCATCGCCTTACCTATTCCTGCAGTGATAGCGTCAGTGCTTGTCGCTGTCGTGTTCCGGTTTGGAGGGTAAGGTAGCTGGTAAACTTATGCATGTGGCATTAGATCTCGCTACAAGATACAAACGCACCATTAACATCTTTGGTGTCAATAGGCGATGGTTGACTCTTTCTATCAGGAGACCCATCTGCTTGTTTGCTATCTTATGATATAAAAAAAAACATATATAACCATGATCGCCCTATGGTTGAAACTAAACCATAGACTAAATAATAAAACCTCTTTTAAGTTTGTGAACAGACTTTAGCCGTGAAGAAAAGAGTATACATGACTCGCACTCGTAATAAAACAACGACTCATCTCAAAATTTTGGCAAAACGAGTTTTAGTAAAAGAGCAAGCTTTACAACCTAGGCTGAAAAAAACACCTGTTGTCCTCAAGCAATAAGGAGTTACGCTTATTTGATTAAATTTTATGGTGATTTGAAAAAATGTATCACCTACTAAAACTAGTTTTTGGTTTAGTGCCGAAAGTTAGTGATTATAAATTCGGTCGTTGTTTTATTACGAGTGCGATGTGTGTATATTATCATCAAAGTTATCATGCTTGTCACATAAATTTAATGTGTGTAATACTTATTTTTATTAATTTGATGTAATTCTAATGCATATTATTTAAAACTATTAGGTTCCTGCAGTCCTCTGTAATGTAAATAACTGTGCCATTTTTCTTACTCCCATTTTATACCGTTCACGTCATTGTCTTAAAAAGAGGTACAAAGTTTTTGCTTCATGTATATAAATTATGATTCATGACGTTTCGTCTATCAACCAATGTCATATACATATTCATGTGTATGACATTGGTTGATCAATTTCTAAAAACAGGCAACCACTTACGTGATATTGAAGCAGTCAACCTATTTTAATTTGGATTGGTTTCAATCAAACTACATAACTGTTTCTTTCTCCAAAAAAAAATTAAAACCCACGTAATTACCAAATATAATAACAAAAATAAATAAAAATATAAATAATTACCAAAACCAAGTTTTTGAGGCATACAAGTATGTCTTTTTTTATTTTTTTTTATTTTATACATTAAATCGCCTCTGTGGTCTAGTGGTCCGGATCCGGATCCCGGATTTTATTCCCGGGTCGGGCAAGTCAAAAAATGTTTTCTGATAAGAATGACGTTGCCCAGGATGGCGATAGGCTTGCCACCTGTCACATTGTAGGACCAAATATCTTCGGCTAATCGTGGATGCACTTGTTATACCTCTGGCCTACCTCTTCGGGATACGGACGTAAATATACTTTATAATAACAAACAAACAGATGGTTTGATGGATGATTTTTCCTTGTGTCAGTCCGGGCCCACCTTAAAGAATTGACCATTCTACTAAACAGTTTGTAAAAGGCGAACAATCGGCCAAATGTGTGACACGTTTGTCACACGTTTTCATAAACAAAAATGGAATTCCACATATAAGCTTATTAATTTTTTTTAGGCGTGCAATGTAAATATTTTTTATTTCATTTTATAGTAAACAAGCAGATAGTTCGCCGGATGATTTTTCCTTGTATCGGTCCGGCCCCACCTTAAAGAATTGACCATCTGCCATTCTAATAAGCAGTTTATAAAAGACGAAAAATTGGCCTGACGTGTGACACGCTTGTCACACGTTTTCACAAATAAAAATGGAATTCACATAAAAATTATTAATTTGTTGAGGCGTGCAATTTTAGTTTTTCCAAATTCCAATTTTTTTTATTTCATACAATAATAAACCAGCAGATAGTTCGCCGGATGATTTTTCCTTATGTCAGTCCGGCCCCAGGAATTGACTTGACCATCAAGAATTGACCATCTGCCATTCTACTAAGCAGTTTGTAAAAGACGAATAATTATCCAAATGTGTGACACGTTTGTCACACGTTTTCACAAACAAAAATGAAATCCCACATATAAAAGAATTACGAAAACTAATTTTTTGAGGCGCGCAAGTATGGCTTTCCCAAACTATTTTTTTTAATTTCATGCAATGACAAGCGGATGGTACACTGAATGATTTTTCCGTGTAGGTCAGGGCCTTCTCATTTTTGAATATGGAGGATAACGTACCTAGCAAATCTGTTGCATTATCCTCCCATCATATGGCTAGCAAGGCGCGCTATCTACAGACCACATCTCTTTCCATCAGAAGAGCAATCTGCTTTTTTTGTTAATCTCACGGAAACAAGTATTCTATGTGATATTTCAGGTCATCATCTATATGTGAGCCAAATTCGACTCAGCGGCTTTTGCACCATTGAGTAACGATCATCCATCCACTCATCCAAACATCCTAACCTTCGCATTAATAATACCTTACCAAAAATACAGCGGCGACAACGCAACTGCAAGATTTCTGGAACTGAGATGTCTCTAGCCGACCATAATATCTTACCATCAGGTTCATTGGTCCCTTTTTATATAAAAAATACTAATATATACAATCTGTGAATATGCTTATCCCTGTCGAACCCGAGCCGCATCAATTACGTATTCAGTTTAACCACTAGACCAAAGGGGCCAACTCAACTAATAGTTTTAGATTTATAATTAGTATGTTCTAGTTTGTTAATTACTTTATTTATATTTAACAAACAGATTGGGAGGTTCAGAATCAGATAGCGTGGTCGGAACACTTAGACCCGTTGTTCGTCAACAACTACGAAATAGATCCTACCCTCTCCTGGCAGTACTACGCTTCATCATCGGGCTTCATGAGAAGATATCCAGGTACTATTTATATAATTTAAATATAATATATTGTCACGATTATTTACGGAAACAGCAAGGAATTGGTGTAACGCACCCACATTTTACTATTTTTACCCTATTTTTACCTTTACCCTGATAGAAAGAGTAACCGCCTATGGACACCAAAGAGGTTAATGGTGCGTTGACATCCCTGTGACGGGATGGATATTACATGCAAAAGTTTATAGGCTACCTTTTCCTCCAAACCGGAATACGAGTGATAAGCATTGAAGCTATTGCGGCAGGAATAGGTAATACGTCCCATAATATGTAACTATTTATTAGTAGCAACTTATAGGTATCTTTTATATATTGTAATGTAATAGGCCAAGTAATATCGTGTTCATATCCAGACTCAGTATATTGTTCTGGAAAACTGAAATGTTGTTAAGATTCGCAAGAATTAGAATTATAAATATCTAGCTCCCCACCCACTTGGCTAAATTTTCAATGAATTTACTAAATACAAGATCTATAGTTTATTTACCGCCCCGTTGGTCGAGTGGTTAGCTACCCTAACTACGCAATAGACGGGGCTCGTGTTCGATCCCCGACGGGGACAAGCATTTCTGTGATGAGCATAAATTTTTGTATTTCCGGGTATGGGTCTTTATTAAATATATTACAGTATTTACATATCTATTTCTATGTATTAGTATCTTTGACTAACACCCATAACACAGGCAAATAATTTGCTTACTTTGGGGTTCGATCAGTAAGTGTAATTTATCCTGTGAATATTTATTTATGTATTTAGGAAGTAAAGAAAGCCTAGGATGACAACTATAAAAAAATGCATTAAATAAGCTTAAATATAAAAGTTTATAATTTTATTAGAACCTTTGTAATTCATTTATAAAAAAAACGAAATTGTTACAAATTCTGAGATGTTTTGTACGTTCCAGTCGTTTTTGATAAACAATATATCTTATATATAAAAATCAATTGCTGTTCGTTGGTCTCGCTAAAACTCGAGAATGGCTGAGCCGATTTGCCTAATTTTGATTTTGATTAATTGTTGAAGTCCAGGGAGGTTTGAAAGGTAAGAAAATATAGAAAAAAATATGAGTAGTTAAAAAGGCAGAACAACGTTTGCCGGGTCAGCTAGTCTATATATATAAAAATCAATAGCTGTTCGTTAGTCTCGCTAAAACTCGAGAACGGCTGAACCGATTTGCCTAATTTTGATTTTGAATTAATTGTTGAAGTCCAGGGAGGTTTAAAAGGTCAGAAAATATAGAAAAAAATAAGAGTAGTTAAAAAGGCAGAACAACGTTTGCCGGATCAGGTAGTGTTATATAAAATTAACAATGTCTAACTATTTCATTTCTTTGTGATAAGATTGATGTTATGGTTAGCAAGTAATGCCATAAGATACAGGTATACCTTTGTGTGCGAGCACCATTACATGTACAAAAATCAACTGCATGTTTCTACATATATCCATGTACATAAATAAAAATTATTAAATAAGACTTTCTGTCTGTCAGCGATGTCCTGGCCACCTGAAGATGGATATTCGCATCATGCACGAGATTTCTACGATTTTCGTTCATCCAACTGGTTTGTGGAAGCGGCAACATCTCCCAAAGACCTGGTGATCTTATTAGACGACTCGGATGACATGGGCTCTTCATACACACGCCTAGCGAAGGCAACAGTATCTGCGCTGCTCGACACGCTTGGACCAAACGATTTCGTCAATATTTATAGATACAGCGACACCGTATCAGAAATCCATCCTTGTTTTACGAAAATTCTAGCCCAGGTGAGTTTAGGTTTATATTATATGGAATAACAATGTTTAACCTCCGACGCAAAAACGCATGTTATAAGTTTAACTACTATAATGTTATGTGTCTGTCTGTCACACCCTAGCTATTAAACAGATTAACCGATTTGTATAGGTTTTTTAATAATTTGAAAGCTGTTTTTCTAGCGGTGATTCCTAAATTTAACGTTTTGATAACATGTAAATTTTGACCTGAGGCTTCGGGATTCCTGTTCGAAGATCATCAGCTCTTTTCGTGTTTTGCTCTGTAAATAATGAACATGAGGGTGGAATAAGGCTGTCTTATAATAAAGGACCTATTTTAATGGTCAAGATTCGTCCATGAACTATAATAATCATCACATGCATATTCTGCCAACGGATCTTCTCAGTGTGTGGTCTCATTTCCGATTCCGTAATAGCTGTAAAGTTATTGTCCCGTCAAAAGTGCAATAAATTTTAAATTAAAAATATTCCAAATTTCAGATATCCTTAAAAAGGGAGGCAAGGTTATCGCTTTACATATCTATTAATATATTTCACATAATTATTTTAATGCCTTTTTCTTCAGTGTTCTTATAAAACTGTTTAATTAACACATTTATAAAATAACCATTCATAACTCAAGAATGGCTGGACAAATTATTATGATTTTTGTGTTTTTAGATATAATGTCGCCGGGTTAAGAAACTAAGTATTACAATATGAACTTCATCAAAAACATCAATAAAAAATTATCTTGCTGACACGGCATTAAAATATTTGATTAATTAAATTCATATTTATAATCCTAATGAAAAATTTAACTTTATAATTTCATATTAATTTTAAAATCCTAACTCAACTCATCAGGCGGAACGAAGTTCTACGGGTCCGCTAGTAAAGTAATAATTTAGAAAATAAATTTAAATGTGAAATATTTGTTCGCGCCACTTTATATTACTATTTAAAGACGCGCGATTAATTTCTCATGTACATAATATTAGATTACTAGAGAATATATACATAGTTTCAAAATAATTTCAAGCTCAAATTACAAAAAAAAAAGTCAGAATCTTAAAGTCTCAAATTAATCATCATGTAATTAAAACGAATCTTGTAAGGATATAAAATGTTTATAGAAGAGTTGCGTCGATTTACCTGGGTTGGCGCCACCACGGACCACCTGGTCTATATCTACCGCCATAAAAAGTGAGCTTTTTAATGTTGTGCTCCGACTAAATAGACAAAGAAAGATGTAAGTATTAAACATTAAATATTAAGTTATTTCTTTATCTATACTATAGGCGGTAGAAAAAGTATTCATTCACAACAAAAACAACCAGTATAATATTCTAAAACCACTTAGGCCAAAATTTTACAGATGTAACGGGCGGCAACACTTATTAACAACCTCCTGTTCTAAAAAACCTATTCACAGTCATCACAGAGTCCGTGTGGTATACAGTATGTAGAGGACGGTCTACCGAAAATTGAAACCATAGGTTTGGACCATAATTCTGAGATGGAAACCGTTGAAAATTTGTGTCAACTATTTTTAATTTGTTGCGAGTATTTTTTTAGCTTAAATTCGTATATATGATTTATTTAAATACTTTACAGGTTTTTTTCCTAAAAACATGGTAAAATTTAAGGAAATACACGAAATAAGCAATGTATAAGGTCGGGTCAAAAGTATTTACGTATTGTTCATATAAAGGAGAATATTTTATTTTGGTATAATTTTTTATTTATTTATAATAATATAGTAAGTATGTGCCGTTTTGATCCATAACTTGTTGCCATCTTGTGGGTAGTGCCATGATCCCATTCCTGTAGAAATTTTGAAAGAGTTCTGCAATGACCGAAACAGGTGGAAATCTGAGTTGTCATGGTGGAACACCATGGCATTTCTATTCACCAGCTCCGGTCGGTTTTTCTCAATAACTTTTTTAACTTCGTCAATTGTTGACAGTAGGGGTCAGAATCGATAGTTTTACCTGGTGGCAAAAGCTCATAGTGGAGGATTCCTTTCCAATCCCACCATGCACATAGTAATACTTTGTTCCGAGTCAGGCCGGGCTTTGTCACGGTCTGTGGGGCTTGTCCATGCTTCGACCGTAATCTTTTTCGCACATTTTTATCGTAAGTCACCCATTTTCTCATTCGTAATCAACTGCTTAAGAAATGATTCGGAATTGTTACGTTTCAACAAAGAATCGCAAATGGAAACACGTTGCATTAGGTTTCTCTCAGTGAGATCATGTGGTACCCAAATGTCAAGTTTTTTCTTGGACCCAGACTTTCGTAAATGACGTAAAACTATTTTATGATCAACATCCTCTTCTGTGATCAGCAATGTCGTAGCTACTAATATGTCAATCTTGCTCCACTTTCTCAAAGATGGCACTAAATTTATCTGTAACAGGGCGTCCACAGCGACTCTAATCTTTACACTAAAATTTCCAGACTTGAAACGCTTGAACCACATTTGTGCTACTCTTATTGGTACCGCTTTAGGTCCGTAAACCGCAAAAACTTTATTCGCGGCGTTCGTCGCATATTTACCTTTTTTATAATAAAACTTTAAAATGTACCGAATTTCTTCGTCACATACGTTCATTTTGCTTGCTTGAAATACAATTGAAAATGGCGGGAACTAGTTTTTTTTAATTTATTGCATCGTCAGAATGTCACATTTTTAATGGTATTAAAACCAGCCAGTTACATTCAGTACAGCCAAAGAGGTTTGATTACTAATATAACATTCAAAATACGAAAATACTTTCGCCCCGACCTATTATTATTAGCCATATGCCGCGCAAAATAAACGGCCGGTTCGAGAGTTCTACGGGCGCTACGAGTCCTAGCAATGCACCTTTTACATTGCGTGTCGTGAAAATAAGATTTTTTTAAATTTTTTTTTTATTTTTTTTATTTCTTAAAAAATATAAGATAAATTTCGCGTTACCCATAAAAAAAGGATTTGCTATCATAACTAGAACATAAAAATGGTATGTTTTCTTAATTTTTCGGCACACCGTTCCTCACAATCTGTATACAATATACATAATATGTACTCCTACCAGCCATAAACAAAACATACAATTGTGATTTAATCAACGTGAAAAGCAATTGGCAAAAAATTGCATGCAAGATAAGTTTTTATGTGTGTTACTAGTCCCGAATTTAATATTTTGCAACAAATATCTCCGCAGTGGTCAGATGGTGGCATAGGTAAGTAGTTCTTTTTTACGAAAACGTGTGGTAAAACTCAACCACTTGGCGTTTACATAATCGTCATAATATTTAACTTCCCACTACGTATCTAGAGATAAGGAAGTTATTGATTTTACCCCGATTTTCGAAAATCGAGTTTTCACCAGATGTCCACGTTTTGAGGTTCTAGGAATCTTTTCTGACTATTTTCACGATAATGTCAGCATGTCTGTACGTATGTATGTGTGTATGTAAACATCTCATAACTTTTGAACAGCTGGACCGATCGAAACGCGGTTGATGGCATTCGATTGGATTCCACTCAACTTAGAATTTCTGAAAATTTGAACCGATTCGGTCCAGGAGATTTTGAGAAATTTTGAAAATTCACCAAAAAAAATTTTGACGAAACAGTATTTTTTTAATACAACTTCCAGATTTATGTACCGATTGAGTGCAAAACCTAATCAGCTCTATTCCTTAAAAAACTTCGCCTAATACATAAATTACATCAAAATCGGTTTATCCGTTTGGGAATAATCGTTGACGAAAAAATTTGAAAAAAGTCTTTTTTCGACATAGCTTTGAAATTTTTCAAGCAATCATTTTTTGGTGTTCTACGATATTTTAGTGCTAAAAAAACTACGTCATATGCCGTTTCAAAAATCAAAATCGAACCTAATTCTCAAAACTTATAGCTTTTCAAATATTAAAATTACGTTGTTTTTAGCAAACTTACTTAATTTTTTTTAAATAATTTTTAAGTTAATTCACCGATTGACTTAAAAATCTTATCAGCTTTTCTGCTTTCAAAACTGCGCCAAACACCGTTAATTTAATCAAAATCGGTCAATTTGTTTGGGATTTATTAATGAAAAAAATAAAAAATAAAATGTTCTTTGACAAAGCATCGAAATTTTTCAACCTGTCGATTATTTAGCTAAAGCAATATTTTAAATCTCAAAAATTGAGTTGAATGCCATTTTCGAATATGCAGCTTTTCAAAAATTAATATACTGCCATTTTCAACAAAATAGATGTTTGAACTGAAAAATATATGCTTATATTTTTTACTCTTTTGAGCTTAATTTAGTGGGACGTTTCAGGGATGGCCCGTAGGGTCAATAGTTTACACATTTTTTAATGAGAAAAAAGGCTATCTCTAAAACGATTAGGTCGCTTATCTTTGTTTTTAATTGCAAAATGTTAACTAATTGTAATATTTATTAAACTAAAGAAAAATAGGTATATGATATATAATGAATATAAAATTTCGTGACTATGTGTTCTAAAACTTTTTTACATGTTTTGTATTTAAATCAGAAACTGATTTACTTAGAAAATTGACTCCGAGGAATTATTCCTAACAGTAATCACAAAAAATGATGTTTAAATGTTTGTATTGCGTGCGATTACTTTCACAGATACGCCTTTGCTCGCAATCCATACCCACCTTAATGGATTTAATCAAATACCGCCTTATTGAGCGATCCATTATAATAGGGACAAAAATACCTTGCTCCGTGCCTAGCTATATTGTCAAACATTCTTATACTCCCTCTCTCCCTCACTATAAACGTCTGTTATATAAATAAGATGGCTGATACCCATCCTGTGAGATTACATTCAATTTAAAGCCCCGCTCCTGTGAATTCATATATACAGTAATTGTATTCAAATTTATTTTGCATTCAGCATTTATTTAATAATGAGGAATGGATTGTGTATTTTTATCCTCGTTAATATAAGGCTTTGAGCGCAACCTTCAAATACAACGAACTCTATGTATACATTATTTATTCTCTTTGTACAAAATGCATATTTAATATTTTAGTATCTATACGTAATCCATACTATATTACTATATCCTAAACATTGAAAGAGCAATTCTTGTATATTTATACTAGCTGTTGCCCGCGACTTCGTCCGCGCGGACTTCGTTTACTCCGCACAGCTCCTCCCCCGTAGGCGATAACGTGATAATATGTAGCCTATATGTTGACCCGTCCTATTAGTAATATTCATGCAAAATTTGAAGTAAATCAATGAAGTACTTTTTGAGTTTATCCCGGACATACATTGACTTTCCTACGATTTTATTAGATGTATAAGGTTCCTGGTGTATTTTTTTAGAGTTTTTAATTAGATTTTGACGGATTTTGTGTTTAGAAAGTTGTTTACTATGAAAATTTCGTTTTCGCATGAAAAAATATCTCCCGGGCGAAGCTGAGACATCCAGCTAATACTATAAATGTAAAAGTCTATCCGTCTGTAAACCTTTCACGGCTATATCGCTAAACCGATTCTGGGGAAATTTGGCATGAAGATAGTTGAAGATTCGAGGTCAGATATTGGTTAAATATATTTTAAATTTCAACTCCAAGCTGCGTGGATCAGCCAATAATCAAGATATGTATCTAAGAGAATAAAGATAAAATCTGTAAAGTAAATCAGCTTGTTCATTATCTTCTTAAAGGTATGATCACGCCACAAAATACCTTTAGGAAGATAATGAATAAGCTGATTTCTTACGATATAACTAAAAGGATAACAAGTTAAAGTTCGATTTTAAAATTCGCAAACTTTTTTATAATGTTGAAAACAAGCACATGGCTCTCCTGATGGAAACAGACAACCATCGCCTATAGACATCAAAGACATTATGGTGCGTTGCTGTCCATATGGTGAGATGGTTAATGTCATAATATGTTTTACCGGTAACCATATTCAAATTGGAATAGAAAAATGGCACGCATAGATGCTATTGCGGCAGGAATAGGTTATGCGGTGGTACCAAACCCGGGCGAGGCGCTGTGGATCTCTACGACCTATACATACTACGTATATTGCACATAATTAATCATTATATAAAAATACATGTAATAATGATTGAAATGAGTAATTATTGCATAATTAAAACTCAATCTTAGATAACTGAACTTCATTAGTATTTTCTAATACTTATTTGGAATAACAAAATTACTTAATATTTTTTTTTAAAAAGGAGAAAGACACAACTAATTACTTCTTAGTTCTAAGTGTAGAACTTCAAAACAAAACTTACATGATAGTGTATGCATTCTACCAATCAAATATATCAAAAGATTTCTGTGTAACTGGGAAGAAAAGGGATGTAGACCTGAGTATATGGTTTTAATTTCAGCTCTATACCTCTCCGCATTACCGAAATAAAGGGTCTTGACAGATAAAAGGATAGACAGACAGACGGATAATAAAATAATCCAATAAGGATTCCGTTTATTTTTTCTTTTTGAAGGACGGAACTCTAACAAAAAAATAAGTTCCATTTATTTTTTTTAATTTGATGTGCAATTTATCCGGAAAAGAAATGAAAGTTAGTTGATTCTGCAGGCCATCCTTGAAACTTCCCGCTTAATTTGGGTATTTTAAGCTCAAAGGAGCAAAAACTATACCTAAGCATAGATTTTTGTACTCTAAGAGTTCAAAAACCTAAAGTTTCTAAAAATGACAATATTTTAATTTTCGAAAATATGTATATTCTACATTTCTTTCACGCATTCTCTCTTTTTGTTTGGCTGGAAGAAATATCTCACAGAGATAAGCTCGCCTCTTGTAGTATTTTCACCATTATCTTATGATTTTCACAAATAAAATTGTCATTTGAAATTTATGTGTACAATAAAGTACTAAGTAAATAACAAAGGTGTTTTTTGACATAACATCGAGATTTCTTTGGTTAAGCTTGTAGGAAATGCCTTTAGTAACCTAATTATCCAATAAATTCATAATTCATACGCACTAACACATTCGCGCAAGTAACGCGCATATCAATAGATAGATAAATAGGTAGTTACGTAAATACTGCCTATTACTGCCTATTTATGTAACTAACTATTTATCTATCTATCGATATGTGCGTTACTTACGAGGACGTGTTGGTGCGTATTAATTATGAATTTTCTAAATAATTAGGTTAAAATTTAAGGGTATATT
Source organism: Apodemia mormo (assembly GCA_036924255.1). NCBI lineage: Eukaryota > Metazoa > Arthropoda > Insecta > Lepidoptera > Riodinidae > Apodemia > Apodemia mormo. Next base: position 36,740,596 of record JAUPFN010000002.1, read on the forward strand.
TTTATTGTACTTTATTTGGAATGAGAACCAGATACCTTATTACCTCCTTCAAGGTTTAGATCGACTTCCTAACACGTCGTATATACTTGTAGCACTTTGAGGCCAATCTCATCTATCTGCTTTGACCACAAGCGAAGTACACTGGAGAAATTTCCGTGTGGTCAAATTTTAATTTCGACAAATCATAATGCTTTCATATAGGTATGTGTTTTAGCACTCACACCGTGCTTAGAAAAACCTTAAAAAAATATTTTTCGCCACGACAGGATTTGAACCTGTGATCTTACCTCTGTCCGAAACGCTTTATTCAACTGAGCTACGTGTCAAAGTATCGTCATTTATCGACCTTCTACAATATTTTAGTACTTAAAAAACTACGTCAAATGCAATTTCGAAAATGAAAATCGAATCAAGGTTTTAAAAGTTACAGCTTTTTAAATATTAGTATTTTATTGTTTACAGCAAACTTACTTACTACATATTTTTAAAATAAGTTTCAGGCTTATATACCGTTTTAGCTCTTCGACAGCTCTTCTAATTTATAAACTGGTTAAATAGGTACTTAAAATCGGATCAAAATTGGTTGATTCGTTCAGGATTTATCAATGACGAAAATTTTTGAAATTATATTTTTATTTTTTTCGTCATTTTTTAACCTATCGGTTTTTTTAATTCATAAAACAATTCAGTGAATTTTTCGATGGCCGAAATCATTCAAACTCGTTTTATTCAAAACTGATTATAACTGACACCTTGACATTTAAAGGGATTCTTGTCCTACTAAAGACAAATCCTACAAGCACACATGTATCCGTACGTGCCCATTTGGACGTGAGTACATAAATGGGATTTTTTTATGGACGTTTAAATTCATTTTATTGGAAACTGATTACAACTGACACCTTGGAATTCAAATGAGTTATTGTCCTACCTGAGATGATTCCTACAAGCTATAACATTGTATCCGTACTTGCCCGTTTGGACGTGAGTACATAAATATGATTTTTTTTCTATGGAAGAAACTATTCAAATCCATTTACACTATTGACACACAATAAATTTATTTATACATCCAATGTATTTATAAAAATACATTTGGATGATTTCGTCCATAAAAAATATTCCCATTTATGTACTTACGTCCAAACGGGCAAGTACGGGGACAAGTGTTATAGCTTGTAAAAATCGTCTCAGATAGGACAATAATCCTTTTGAATTCCAAGGTGTCAGTTGTAATCAGTTTCGAATAAAATGTATTTGAATGATTTCGTCCATAAAAAAATCCCATTTATGTACTCGCTTCAAATTGGCCAGTACGCATACATGTGTTATAGCTTGTAGGATTTGTCTTCAGTAGGACAACAATCCCTATGAATTTCAAAGTGTCAGTTGTAATCAGTTTTGAATAAAATTAATTTGAATGGTTTCAGCCATAAGAAAATTCACATTTACGTAAATTATGTCCAAACGGGCAAGTACGGGCAGAAGTGTTTTAGCTTGTAGGATGCGTCACACGTAGGACAACAATCCCTGTGAGTCCTAAGCTTTCAGTTACTGTCTCTCAGTCCAGAATAAAATGGATTTGAATGTTTTCTTCCATACAAAAAAATTTAAACGCTTTATTACGCATTCAGATGAACTTAGGAGTTTTAATTTATAATGTTTATAGTAAGACAACGCCCTAAAATGTTCCTGATAAAAAAAACAACGATTCTCGACAATCGAGTTCTATGAGTATGGAACGTCGAAATTGGGGCCACAATGAGACCGCGCGGGCGACACCAAATACGCGGTCACAAGCGCTTGGCGCAAGCTTTCCTTGATCTATGTTCAAAAACCGACAGCTGAGTGGATCAGCGGCAAGCGCTCCTCCCAAGGGCACGCAAGCCAAGCCAAACACCCCATTTGTGGAGGCTTGCCAAGCGTGTAAATGAAGGATAACAGATAAACAGACAGACTTTCGTATTTATAATATTATGGTAGGGATTTCCCCAACTATGCAATAAAACGTTTAGTCACTCATGTGAAGCCGGGGCAAACCGCTCGTCGAACGTAAAAACTGCCGTATAATTACCAATTTCAACGAGTTAACGTTATGAATACTAAATAGAGCTTACATAATTATGTAATAAAGTCCATCAATTGTCGATTTGGATCACGAAAACGTTACTCTAGCTAAAAAGTAATAAATTATTACGTGACTAGACAAGCAATTCTATATACAAGCAGAATTATAACTACAAGGGATCACACGCTGGTCAAAATTCGACCATAGACAAAACAATAAAATCTCTTCTGAGTTTGACAACACACTATAACCATAAACAAAATAATATATATGTGTGTATATACTATGATGTGTGTCAAATTAATGTAATATTTACTTTTATTATTTTAATGTATTTTTAAGCGTATATTATAAAAATATTACCTTTATACACTCCTTCGCTATGTAAACTTTAACTGGATGAAATTTCAAACTCCTCCGATCTCGTAATTATTAATCGTATTAATAAAAAGGGCTACAAAATTTTTGCTTCACGTGTTAATGTATTGTTATAGATTAGGTATAATACAACTTCACATTGGTATGTTGCTAGATTTAGAGAGACATTAAATATTCCTGCGTAGGGATGTGACGTCCCCATCGCCCACCGGTGGGATAATTTTGTGGCAAAAAATATTTCACTAGTGCAGTCACTCAACCAAATTAGTGATAGTGCCAGCTGCAATTGCAGTATGACCCATACTGCAATTACAGCTGAATAGGACAGTACGCTCGGGAAGATACAACTCAATACCTACGTAAGGTAACAAGTCTGCTATTGCGTTTCGTTCGCTTTCTGAGAGTCTCGAAAGCCTAATTTCCCCTTTCTCACACACATGCACGCGCAATTAACGATGATTCAGGGGGTACTATTTGCAGCAGCGGCAGAGATTCCTCTCCCCTGGGCATTCGTGTTCTGGATTTCTTAAATGCACGCAGATCATGGGGTTAATCATAGTAAGAAAGCCATGGCACCCCCTTCCATGCTCGCTTTGAATTTTTGCAATATAAAGGGGTTTCATTCCAACCTACACGCCGTCCACTATCACCTCAAGATGGCGAAGCCACTTTTATTACATAAGTTGATCGCCTTGTTAAGCATTTACAAACGGCTGAAGATTCCATATTAGAACAGACCTTTTCCGCTGAGATAATGATCTTGGGAAATTTTAATATCCACCGCGCCAAATGGCTATGTCCATACACCACCGACCATACAGGGAGGTCTGTTCACGATTTGGTCTTGGCGTATGGTCTAACACAATAGATAACAGCCTACGCAAGTTCCTGATGTAGATAACCATATGCCTTCGCCGTTTAACCTCCCGCTGACCTTTCATCCAGACCATTATCGGACCATACCGGTGGACATTCCACTTGGTAAGTCAGACAACTGCCTGTACGAAGAAAGTGCCGGTCACGTGCCTGTCACGGCTGGGCTTAATGGGCTGTCGTCGCATTTGGTACTATAGGTCAGCAGATTGGGATGGGATGCGGTCTTTTTTCACATCCTACCAATGAGCGCTGATGTATGTAATTCTCGCTGGATGATCTGAATACAGCCGCGGACTCTGTCCCTAATGTGGTGCTGTAGAGGCACATGTTTCGATGTTTCGAAGCGAGTAGTGATAAAAATAACACTTGTTACATTTTAAAAATACGATACGTGTTCCTTTGTGGAGTAGGCAGAGAAAACTAAACGTTAAAGTTCCGGTTCAATAAGATTTACACTGACTGAATAAGTTAGAATTGTCGCTTGTTTTATAAATGGTACCACCGCCTTACCTATTCCTGTCGCAATAGCGTTAATGCTTGTCACTGTCGTGTTCCGGTTTGAATCGTAAGGTAGTCGCTAAGCTAATGTATGTAGCATTTCCATTCCGCAACACGAATAGCAAGGAATGATGTATGGTGTCTGTAGGAAATGGTTTCTCTTCATAATTAAAATTCTCTTCCCATCAGAAGAGTCAAAGTTTTGTATTAAATTATATATGAAAAAACATAAGAGCAAATATTTCTATTTTTTTCTATTCATTACTGTGTTCGCACATGCTTCAATTACTCAACAAATCTTAAGACGGTTTCCACAAATAGATAGAGCTTGTCTTCAAGCAGAGTAGGTACTCTCTCATTGAAAGATATGGGAAATAAAATTAAATTCAAACCGAATAAAGTCGCAGATAAAAGTTAAGTACTAGTTTCAGAATACTTAATTTATGTAAATTTAGGTACATGTAAGGTACAAGAAGGCAGATGGTCTATAATCTAAAAGGGGCTCAGATCTACACGGGGTAAAATGTCGTTAAATAATCCTGTTCACTGATTTTCTCCGTCTATATATTCCTTTATCGTAATTTCCACATCTGTTGTTACCAAGACAAATAGCTATACGTGTATTGAGTCTACTAATTTTATATTTACTGTTTGTAGAAGTTCGTGTTGGTTCATTCTCCTTTTAAAGGATCGACCATCTGATTTTCTACCAGACTAAAAAGTGAAAGATTGGCCTAAAATGTCACTACTATCATAGCAACTACTAGATGGCAGAGTTCTGCAACATTTTGTCCGGGCTTAGTAATATCACTTTACTGCCGAAATAGCGTCAGTGTTTGTCACTATCGTGTTCCGATTTGGAGGTGAGGTAGCTACTAACATTATGCGTGTGGTATTTCAACGCACGATTAACATCTTTGATTTCTATAGGCGATGGTTTCTCTCTCTCTTTCCTTAAGGACAGCAAACTGCTTGTTGGCTATATCATGTAAAAACGGTATTTTTTAAAAAAAATACACACATTTTATAAGAGTTATTTGCTTTGTTCAAACATTGCTTCAAACGTCGCTTGTCACACTAATACGAATGAGCCAGTCTCAACGACAAAGACTTCTTTACGCCCTGCATCTAACTTAAAGCAATGCTTGAAGCGTAATGCGACGACTCCTTCCTTCATTACCAGTCAAAACTCCTAAGATGAATATCAGTCTTACAGGAGACCATACAGAGTGCCATCTTTACTAGCTCTCGAACTCTAAAGTTATAATTAGGACTTTATCACCTAAAATTCCAGTGTAACAGTTTCAGATTATAGGCTGTATTTTTACTATTAATTAGTCATAAAAAAGTTAATGTTGATGAATAAGGTGATTTTGCTTTATTATTTAAACATATTCCTAATAAAACTTATAAATTACTCCAAATGTTAAAGTTTGCAGGTGCAAAAGTCTAAAAATTTTGTAACAGTCATTTCGTCCATCGACAAATCATTAATGAACCGGCGAGTCTTCCTAATTAAAGAAAAGTTTAATATATTTTGTTTAATTGTAAATAGGTGTATATATTTTTATACTAATATCCCACAATATTAAAACTAACATTACGTTACTAAACATCAAAGTACTATAAGCAAAGCAATAACATTTTAAAGGTAGACGTCAAATTTCATTATAATTACCTTGTAAGTTAAAATTATTTGAAGCACGGTGATCATTACACTTTTTTAATAACTTTACTTTTTCAAGTATGTTTTTAATCTTTAATTGATTTTCTTAATTACGAATATTATGAATACTGTCCTAATTGCAGAATGTCGTGTTTCCTGCAACTTACACTCAATTAAGTTTCGCATTTAACATACACATATTCACACACCACAGAATATTAGTGTTCTCTCGCGATCTAGCTAGCGCCAAATGTTACTTTTCATTTTACCACCCCGTACTATCATATATTTTTCTAATCATAAGCATTCAAAGGATGAAATAAAATCTAACCTAGCAAGAAACTTGTCATTCATATTTAAACATTTAAAGCATGTGGGTATGATTGTCACCTTTTCACACTTTAACGCCTAGACAGATTTGTATTAAATTTGGAATAAATATATAGTCTAGGTCCAGATGTAACAAAAAGGCTATTTTTAAAAACTATGATTAAGCAATATTACATGGTATGTTGTATGTCAGTATTTTTTTAAATTCAAACGTACATATAAGGATTGTGTAACGGATATGGATATTATTACTCCCTGTTGATCTGGGCATCATTTTAAAAAATAATGAACTACCTAATACTACTAAGCATCTCGTAAAAGGCGTGAAAGTGCTAATGCGTGTCACTAGCTGTATAACTCGTCGAACTTGTGACCTCTAGCTGGGCGGTGCAGTTCTGCATAGTTTTGACCGATTTTGGTACCACCACCGTATATATTCCTGGAGCAATAGCGTCATTGATTGTCGCTGCCGTGTTCCTGTTAGGCAACTAGTAAACTTAAACATGTGGTATTCTAACCATGCCATACGAATCGCATCATTAACATCTTTGGTATTCTATTAAATCTATGTATAAATACGTGAATTTATACATAGATTTAATTTTGTACCCCTTTTTAAAATTATTGCGCGAACGGTGCAGTATGAAATTTAGCAGAAGTAAAGTTTGCAACGTGGAGGACTGCAAACACCTAATATTTTTAATTAGCATAAGAAATACATTAAATTAAAAAATTTGTTACTCAATCACACAAAAATACTAAAAGAATTTAAATGACATTTGGCACACAGGTGATCACCTGAAATAGCATATAGACTAATTTTTATTATTATTATTAATCTAAAAGATGTACTTTTTTTGTGATGAAATAAATAAATAAATAAAAATAAACCTCTCTGCTGAATGGTATAATATTTTACGTAGGATATGAAGCTATTACAACTTTAAAGCCACATTCAAAGAAGTAAACTCAACAGTAGGCATTATCTCTATTTACGTATTCAGTTCATAAGTCTTTACGAACTCCTAAGATAAAATCTACGCTACGAGTGGCGCTAGCATGTGACAGGTGGGGGTGGGGTGGGTTCTTGGAGAGTTTCTAACTTTACTTTGACTTCTGTACATGCGAGTCCCCGTAAAGGAAATGACAAGTTCGACGAGTTATACGGTTCGAATTGTTAAACATTATTGGTATCAGGCTTTAGAAATAATACTCTAGGATATTAATGATGTCGTTGGAATTCAATCGGTATTATATCTGTATATGAGTTCTTTGCACGTGAAGTTTGTTGTTGTACGTTTTTAGTGACCAAGCAAACTTAAAAAATTATAAAAACTATGTTTTTCATATCATTATTATTTATGCTTTTCTGTCATTTTATAATAGTTCATTGATTCAGTTTCAATGTACTACAGATAAAAGGACACAATGGCTCATTAGTAATTTTGCTATTTCGTTAAAGTTCAAAGATAGAGATCACTGTTCTTGCACCTATTATACCATTGTCTTTTATTTTTTAATTTGCTAAGATAAGTGGTAAGAGAAAACACCAAATAGAAACATAAAAAACCCAGGGAAATGACAAAAGGATATACCCATTCCAAACAAGTATTTCCGAACTCAAATTGGCCAGGTAATTACTCAGACTGTTCAAAAAAGATAACTAAGAAAAATGTGTGGTTTGATAATGGGACATTTTTCAATTTAGAAGTCAGTTTACTCTTTATTTAGTTTAATTAGTATTTAGCTTAATATAATTTAAAAAAATGTAATGGCTTGAAAAGACAATTGGTATAGAAAGACTTTTATGTATAAATATTGATTACTAGCTGCAGCGTGCAGCCCGCTGCATTATAAAAGTTTTTGGCGAATCCCGCGGGATCACTTAATTTTTCCGAGATAAAAAGTAGTCTATGTGCTATTCCAGGTCATTATTTACCTGTGTACCAATTTTTATTCAATCCGTTCAGTAGTTTTTGCGTGATTCAGTAACAAACATATGGATGTTTGTTTTCTTTCGCATTTATAATATTAATATAGATTATGTATGAGATGGTATTATTTAATAGGAGAAATAAAATATTTAATTTTAAGTTTAAATTAATATATTAAAAACAACAAATTTGCATGCGAAATTGGCTTGTACACTAATATAAGTTAAGAGATCTTGTTACCCTATTTCAGGCAAATAAAGAAATTCAATTCAATTCAATTCGATTCGATTCGATTCGAGTCGATTCGATTCGATTCGATTCGATTCGATTCGATTCGATTCGATTCGATTCGATTCGATCCGATCCGATCCAATCCAATCCAATCCAATCCAATCCAATCCAATTCAATTCAATTCAATTCAATTTAATTCAATTTAATGAGTAAACATATGCATGCAATATACTTAATATATGTTATAGTTATTTATGTAAAGTTATAGAGCATGCCTAATCACAGACTACATGAATATAATAAACACGGTGTTGACAGGAGAATGTTAAGCGTTACATAGGAACAAACGTTCATATCACTCAAAAACATGATAAATTATATACTCCATTTACGTTACAATATCGACACATTGCTTGCTAATAATTACAGCCGTTTAAGGCACTACACGGGTGACGCGTAATGAATCTTGCATCGATAGATATGCACTTTTTCTATCGATTGATTGGTAACTTCGATGAAGAAACTCCGCATCATGTATGGTCAGAGTGCGGGTTAATTTACCTCAGGGTGTTCCTCAGTAATGGGGCCATATATAAACTGTCCGAGCATCCCTCTACTATCTTGATTCCTGAGTCTTTGAAAGTTTGTGTCAACTGGATTATGGCGCACAATATTATGGCGCAGTTTAGCTACATGCTGTATAGCACTTTTTGTCAAATAGATAGATACTCCAAGCTGCATTGGGGTGAAACTTTCACGTACTAAAATAAACAAAGAAATATCACTGGAAAAATTACACGAATTGATATAGACTAAAGTCAGACCGATTTTAATCCGATTTACGGTATTTAACGCAGTTTTTTAAGTAGTAGAGCTGAGCAGATTTTTAAATAAATCGGTATATTTAAAAGTTAATGTCTGAAAGTTATTTTAAAAATACAAAGTAAGTTTGCTGTAAACAGCGTAATTTTAATATTTGAAAAGGTGTAACTTTTTATAACTTTTGTAACTTTGAATTGATTTTCATTTTTGAAACAGAATTCAACGTAGTTTTTTAAGTAATAAAATATTGTAGAAGATCAAAAAATGATTGGTTGCATTTCGAAGTTATGTCGAAAAAACACTTCTTTCACAATTTTTCGTCAACGATAACTCTTGAACGAATAAAGCAATTTTGATACAATTTACGGCATTGAACGCAGTTTTTCAAGGAATAGAGCTGATTGGATTTCGTATTTAATAGGTACATTGATCTGGAAGTTATTTAAAAATGTTAAAATTGTTACGTTGTGTGGGACTGAACCAACTTTAAAAAAATCATTCAGTTTTTAAGGTGTTGAAAATACAAAGTTGCCTCGATGATCGAGGGATTACCAATCCTGACTACGCTATAGGCGGGACTCGGATTCGACTTCCGACGGGGACTTGATCATTTGTGTGATAAATATAGTTGTTTGTATTTCTAAATTTGGGTGTTTTTTACTATATCATAAGATAGAAAACAAGCAGATGGGTCTCCTGATAGAAAGAGAAACCATCGCCTATAGGCACCAAAGATGTTAATGGTGCGTTGCTATCTTGTGGCGAGGCCTAAGCCACCAGCATAAGTTTATCGCCTATCTTACCCTACAAACCAGAATACGACAGTGATAAGTACTGACGCTATTACGGCAGGAATAGTTAAGGCGGTGGTACCCGACCCAGACGAGACAATGCAGAACTCTACCACATATGATAGTGACACGTTTATCCAATAGGTCGCCTTTTACGACCTACCTGGCAGAATAGCAGTTGGTCTATTCTTCAAAGGAACCCGAACCAACACGAGGGAAAACTACTATTTACCTACTTCAAATTAGGTTTTCTTTCAACCTAAATTGGTTAAGTGCAGGTTTTTATAGCGCTTAACATGAAATTATAGAATTCTTTTTTATTCTCTAAACACGCGACTAAAGGGGAAGTATAAAATAAATAAATTTGGTTTCCATTTAATGTTTTATCCATTACATAAAAGCCTGTACACGTCCATTAAAGGGTCGATGTATTTACGAATAAATAAAATATCATCTCTTAAGTAGGCAAAGCGATCCGAATGTTGTTAGGGATGAGTATCTAGCACGTACCACGAATGATCTAAATCTCACATTTCTCAATATATTTTTGAATTTTTTAACACAACTTTGTATAATTTAACTTATTCTAATACTTTACAGAACTTTTACCACAAAAATAAGGAATTGCCATCATGACGTGATCGTTAAATTGGCTTTTTTAACTTTTCGGTACACCGTTTTTTACCGCTGTATAAAGGTTTCAACGCTTCGCTTCATATTTTGTTCGAATACCGCACAAAGCTAAGGTCATGTCTCACAAGAGACAGCCCTTAACGCGTGCATTAAGCGGGGAATTCACTAGATAGACAAGCCAGCGGGCAAGGCCGCAAACAGCCCGCCAGACTTTGCTACTATAGATCTGAGCAAATGCCTGTCAAGTGTGTTACCGACGCGGATCGTCCGGCCTACAGTAGCAAAGTCCGGCGAGCACCACTGCGGGCTTGCCTGCGAGCATGTCTGTCTAGTGGATTGCCCGCTTTAGCTGCTAAAGCGGGCAATGCACTAGACGGACATGCTTCTTATTTAACTTTATATTCTGACGGAGCACTCTGCTCGTCCCAAAAACTCAGTGTACTACTAACGACCCACGCCGTAGTAACTGTAGTCATTTCGAAAAAAAAATCAGACGGACTTCGGTCTCCCGGTAGTACACTTTGCTGGCTGAAGAGGTCTTTTCTTTTCCATTCTTGAGTGACGTTATCAACTAAATAGTGCAATGTCATCCGACTAGCATCACCCCTACAGAGGTGATACCGACGTGTTTCATAGTCACTTATGCCTACAAGCTAATCCGAAGCTTGGCGGGGGTTGATACACCACCACCAGACTCCGAACTGCCACTGAAGATTATCTTCGAAAAAAAATTTCAAAAACATTTTTTTACCCGACCCGAGTATCGAATCTGGGGACTTAGATAAAGTAACAATATTAAAACGTTAACGAAGTTAAAAAGAATAAAATATGTGGGATTGACATAAGCCGCGCTAAATCACGTGGTTAATTGTCATCGGCATCGTTATATTCAAAATCTATGACGAATTTAGATATCGTTTCACTACGAAGCGATGTTACTTTTTCTAAGCCCCTGGAATCTCATATTTCAGAGCTGATTAAGCAGTTTATAAATCATCTATATGAATATTATAAAGATATGTGAGATTTGTTTGTCTGTAATGGATAAACTCAAACTACTGAACCAATTATAATTGCATTTCACCACTTTATCAACAAAGTAACAAAGGCTACTTTTTACCTGACTGAGTGAATAGAAGCAAAGTATGTGGGTCATGCAAACGAAATTGCGGGAAATGTTCGTCTCTAATCTACATTTTATACAAAACTAGCGACCTGCCCGCGGTTTCACCCGCGCAGCTTTTGTTCCGGTGGGAATATCGGAAAGGTTTATACACTAAAACCTTTCTCAAAAATCAATCTATCTATTAAAAAAACCGCATCAAAATCCGTTGCGTAGTTTTAAAGATTTAAACACACATAGGGACATAAGGACATAGGGACAGACAGCGAAAGTGACTTTGTTTTATACTATGTAATGATATTATAAATGCAAAGGATACTTACAAATATGGATGTATAGATAAATTGTTACTCTTTCACGCAAAAGCGCCTAAACCGATTTGGATAAAAGGCACACATGTAGATGATGACCTGGAAGAGGACATAGGATACTTTTAATCCTCGAGTGTCCTAGAAAATCGAGTTTTTCACGTGAAATTCACTGAGAACTTGTGTCAGAAATTGAAGAATAACTTTCCGTAGCTTCGGAATCATCGATTAAATTTGGTTCAGTTTAAAACCATTAAGACACAAGTTTGCATCTTACGTCTGTCTGCAACACCACCCTTCATCGTATGTCCTCGTTTTAAAAATACTTCCCTGAAAGCCTCAGCCAGGATTGGAATACTTGGAGTCGAAATATCGAGCGACGTTCAGGTCTGCGGTGACTTGGAAGGCAAGGCTAATTAGCCTCTAAAAAGCTGGGAGTTCTCTGCAGGGCTAGGCAGTACTTCACACCGGCCCATCGTTTACTGCGTTATAAGGCGCAAATCCGACCCCATATAGAGTACTGCTCTCATTTACGGGCGCGGGCTCTCGGTACCAGCTGCTTCATTTTAATCGTATTCAACGTAGAGCGACTCGAATCGTCGATGACGAGACTATTTAAAATTGGCTTGATTCTTTCGCGTTACGTAGAGATGTGACATCACTCTGCATCTTTTATCGGCTCTATCATGGTGAATGTTCCGAGGAACTGCTTGGATTAATTCCAGTCATCGAATTTCACTTTTGCCCCGCACTACCCCTATATAGAACCAGCTATCGGCAGAAGTTTTTTTCGAACGGATACGACTAAGAGACCTTCAAAAAAAGAGCTTACTCATTCTTAAAAGGCTGGCAACGTAATTAACAAGACCCTTGGTAGTGTGGTTGTCTATGGGCAGTGGAACTCAACAATGAACTCATTTAACTAGTTATATATATGTATACCTAGCGATTAGTACAATCGACGTAATCGATCATATAGCAAAGAAGAATTTTGCCACGTCAAACCTGTCGGGTTTGACATGGCATAATTCTTCTTTGTACGTCGATTGTACTGATCGCTAGGTATACATACATATAACTAGTTAAATGAGTTCATCGTTACAGATGAAATTCACATTTATAATATTTTTTTTACAATCGACGTAATCGATCAAATAGCAAAGAAGAATTTCGCCACGTCTAACCTGTCGACACTAGTTCAGTGGAAGAGTCCCGGCTTTAGGGAGACGATCGCAGGTTCAGTCCCTGCGTTTCAATATTTTTCTTTGTTGTTTTTAAAGTTTTTCCACTTTCCGGAAAGTTTCACTCCGGAAAGCCATCTGCTTATTTGCTATCTTATGATATAAAAAAATAATATATCCAACCTATACTAAAAATTCTTATACCATTTAGTAATCTATACTATGCAGGAGTAACATAGACTACTTTTTTACCCGATTGGGTAAAGGAAGTAATGATTTTAGGTTATGCGAACAAAGTTGCAAGTAACAGTATCGAATAACTTTAATGTACGGTAATCTATTGTGTTTATCCTCTTAAAACTAAGTAATTACTTAATGCTCTAACGATGTCCGCTAATGCCCTTATCGGGCCAAAAGAAAATTTACGATACAAATAAAGATAAACTGTTCGTCAATATACGAAGCGTTTAGTATCACGGAAATGTTTAAATAGTAATATTGGAAATGAAAGCTTAAGTATTTAAGTTATTTTTAATATTAATGATATAAACCAAAACCGGATTGAATTCAATTCCCTAGTTGGAAAAAATATGATTGAGTTTTTTTCTTTTTGATGAGGTAAATCTAAATGAGAAGCCAAAATGTAAAAGTATCATCACGCCGTTGCCCTTGCGTGGTAACTAGTAGGCAATTGAATGTTAATACACGTTCTCATTCATCACAATTCTACCGTTTGTCGGTTGGCTAGATGCGTGGACCCCATCGCCATATTTTTAACGGCATGACAACGGCTATAGTTTGTTTCTTGACAACCGGGACCGATAGCTTTACGTGTTCATTCAAGGGACGAGGATGTTGACATACCAACACTAGAATCATATCAATTGATCATAACGCAACAAAAATGCAAATTTCGTCTACAAAAAGTATGTTAAAAATTCGTTTTTACAGCTGCGCAACTGCAATGCGCATAAAATGTTGCAAGCGCATGTTGCACTTGCAAACAAACGCATTACGCGTACCTTTTTTTTTTTTATATCATAAGATAGCAAACAAGCAGATGGGTCTCCTGATGGAAAGAGTCAACCATCGCCTATAGACACCAAAGATGTTAATGGTGCGTTGCTATCTTGTGGCGAGGTCTAATGCCACATGCATAAGTTTACCGGCTACCTTACCCTCCAAACCGGAACACGACAGCGACAAGCACTGACGCTATTGCGGCAGGAATAGGCAAGGCGGTGGTACCAGACCCGGGCGAGACAATGCAGAACTCTACCACCTGGTAGCCACGATGGTAGTGACTCGTTAGCCAATCGGTCGCCTTTTACGACCTGCCTGGCAGAACGGCAGTTGGCCTATTCTTCAAAGGAGGCCGGGACCAACACGGCGGATGAGCACCTACATGAAGTTATTTAAACGTGCATCAGCACAACCTTGTAATATCAAAGAAAATGGCGGAGGAGGAACACACGTCGTAATCAGATTCAATTTCTTTAAACATATTAGTAGTTATTATAATCACACAATGTTTCGCGCTGGTAAATGAATTTACTAACAGAAGTCACGTATTTTTACGTTTTCTTCTTTTTAAAAGCCACATAAGAAGCAATGTCTCTGCAGACGTCATTGTACTATTGTTGAAGAGACTCTGACGATGACGATGCAGACGCGTTTAAGTCGGTCGTATGTGTAACAACATCGTCTGCCTCGTCATATCTGCACATACCTACATACGGTGTATTATTTTACACGTCAATATTCCGTGCACTATAGAAACGCACTTTTGCGGTGATACATGAATAGTGCAACGCATATTTAAGCTAAGATTTACTGACTACTATTGATTCTCATTAAAAATGCGGTAAACGTACGTTATTTGCGTTAAAAAATAAGCCTTGTTAATAAATAAGGTTTAAGGTCAAATTGCTTGAAACTATTTAAATATATTTAAACGTATTTAATCATGGAAAAATCCTTTAAAAGTAAAAATAGTTTGGAGCAAGTTGACTTAAGACAAGTTGGTTAACTCTCAGTAAATCTTATTGCCAAAGATCAACGGGACATTTTTGTCTTAAGTATTTATAATTTTTAACGCGGTTAAACTGCAGCAACCGACTTTCCATTTCCTATACCTCTGGAACTCTACATCATATCTCACTAAATTACAATGGCAGTATTTTACTAAATTAAATGGGAGTATATTCTTTAAACAAAACAAAGAATTTTCAAAATTGGTTTATAAGTGACCAAGTTCTGAGATAACAAACAAAAAACGTACAGCCGAATTGATAACTTCCTCCTTTTGGGAAGTCGGTTGAAAGTTGCGTAATTCGAAGTTTTAAACGTAAGAGAGAAACTTAAATCGAAATAAAACCGAAAAACATAATAATATAATATATACAAATGTATACAAATATACTATAATGCATAGGTACTTATTTTTAAAACAATATGGCTAAATAATTTTGTACGGCCAAATAAAATGGAATACCTACTTGAATTTTAATTTTTATACATTAAGAACCAAAGAAGAAAAAAATATGCTTTTAGACACGTAAATATTAAAAAATGATCCGTTGTAATCAAGAAGTCATATTCCGTCAAGTCAATTTGAAAAATCCAAACTTAGTCAGCAACATCTTTGAATCTAAAGGCAGTGTTTATTTCTTAAAATAAGAAAAACTATCTGCTTTTTTGTAGTTCTATACTGATTTAAAATTGTCTTAATTAAAGAATTTGACTGAAAATCTATGCAGATGCGGTACTCTTTAGGGGCACACCGCAAAAATCATTTGTTTAGTGGAGCCAGTTATTACCAGATGTTCAACATGTCCTGAAATATATATATTTATCGCAGAATTTATTCCTTTCTAATTCCAAACTGTTATATTTACGTATCGTATTATAAAATGTCAACGAAGACAACTGCTTTAAATACAATTTAGCCACTATAGGTAAACTAATGCACTAATGTTTCTGATTTAATAGCTGATAAGTCGAGCAATAAATTGACAAGGCTTGTATGTATTCGGCCGACTATTCCGTATTTTCTGTTATCTCATATTCATCGGGCTGCCCGATAATGGTTGGTTTGAATTAAACGGATCATTTCACAGAAATAATTAAACTTTTTGTATGAATTGTTTGCAAAGTGTGAAATTGCAGTGCATTAAAATTTAGTCGTTATGATTTCTAGAAAACATCAAAATATTTGAAAACATATTTAAAGAAGGGAATTTCAAGAAAACATTCTTAATAATATTCGGGAAACGAAGAAGGTAAATTCTGGGACCTTACAACAAAATGCCAGAATATCTAAGATGATGAAATAAGATAATGATATAATTCATGATATGATTATGGAATATGCAATAAAATTATAACTGAAATCATAAATTTATATAATTTAATATCAATCTTCTAATTCCCGTTCTGACCCAATTACTAGCAAATTTATTTGGAACTAGTAACATTCACTAGTTACTATGAAAAAATATGTTTTAACAGAACACCACTGCACTATTAACATTTTTGGTCTCTACTCGTAAGGGCGATGGTTATTTTTTTCCATCAGGAGAGCCATTTTTTGTTTGCTATTCTATGATATAGAAGTAAATATGTTAATTAGCTTGAAAATTAGAAACATTAAAATTATCGGCGTACGATGGAGATATACACCGATTTAGTACAAAGTTTGTTTGTATAAGAATATCCCCCGTGTCGG
The DNA here is from genome assembly GCA_036924255.1 of Apodemia mormo. Taxonomy (NCBI): domain Eukaryota; kingdom Metazoa; phylum Arthropoda; class Insecta; order Lepidoptera; family Riodinidae; genus Apodemia; species Apodemia mormo. The sequence goes on from JAUPFN010000002.1 coordinate 36,757,163, forward strand.
ACCGGGCTGTTTTGAAAAATTATAGACCAACTGCCGCTCTGCCAGGTCGAAAAAGGCGACCGATTGGTTACACGTGTCACAACCATCGTGCCTACTAGGTGTCAGAGTTTTGCAGCGTCTCGCCCGGGTATTTGGTACCACCGCTTTACCTGTTTCTGTCGCAATAGCGTCAATGCTTTTCACTGTCGTGTTCCGGTTTGAGGGGTAAGGTAGCTGGTAGACTCATGTATGTGGCATTCGGAAATCAGAAATCAGAAGTACTTTATTCAATAAAACTTTTTACAAGTTATTTTGACGCGTCAACATTTTTTTAAACTACTACCGGATCGGAAACGCGGCCACACACTGAGAAGATCCGGCGGAAGAAACTCAGCGGGCTTGTCTTTTGTTCATAACATTTTATAAATCATAACATCTTCTATACATATAATAAAACAGTAACGAAACCAAATCTGTACATGAAATATTTATTTTAAAGAATTATTGCTGCGTATTGTGTACAGGACATAAACCCCAAAAAGATAGAAAATGAATTTTTTGTCTGTTTGTCTGCCAGTTTGTCTGTCTGTTCGTTTTTCACGCAAAAACTACTGAACGGATTTTCACCAAATTTTGTGTAGTAATGGCAAATTAGCCGGGTTAACATTTAGGATACTTTTTACTGCGGGAAAATCTTTCGTTCCCACAGGAAAATACAATTACTGGTTCAGCAAGTTCAAACAAAAATTTCAGTGACACAATAATTACTTATTAGCAGAGCATAATAAAATACACGGAACCCTTTAATAGGTTACATCCTTAATAAATTTTTTTAAATAGTTCACATTTGCATTGATCAGTTTTTTAAAAACATTTAACTAGGTAAATGCAAAATTAGTTCGAGCTTCAACTAACTACAAAATGGAATTCATGTACATGTTAGTTACTCTTTACTGTACAAAAACGTCGTATACTTACTCATAGAAAATAAAAAAATAAATACCTAAATAATATATTTAAAAAATGTTCAAGAACCAATTTCATTTAAAATCAATTCAAGAGATGTCGCTGTTAGTATTTAAAATACGCTGTTGTGCTTTCTTCGAGTAGGTATATATTATTACCTTCCATGAATTAAAAATAGAAGATTTTTTCTTTCTATTGATTTGTTGTTAAACGGGGAATTTTGGTGTTTATCTGCTTAGTACTTACCTTGGATTTGAAAATGAAGACGGATATCGATTTTTGTGTTTACGATTTGGTTATGATTATGATTAGCATTGTCATTCCGTCACATGGATAACAACACATCATTAACATCTTTGGTGTCTATAGGCGATGGTTTCTCGTTCCATCAGGAGAGCCATCTGCTTGTTTGCCATCTAATGATATAAAAACAAAAAACTGTCAAAAACACAATATATGGAATTTAGCGTACTATTTTCAGCCTAATCCTTAGAAAAACTTATAGAATTGAGTGTCACGACGCCTAATACATTTTCATAAGGCAGTCAATTCTATCAGTGTTTTTAAGAATGTTTATAGAATTCACTCGCTATAAAAATACACCCTCGAGTAGATGGTAATAATATATCATTATATACACACGATGATAATGTATATAATCAGCATAGAAACTTTTCAATTCACAAACTCAGCATTATATTTACATGAGTTACAAAGCCGTCCATTAAACATTACATGTAACCACCTCTTTATTCTCCACAATGACGAAGCCATACCTCCATTAGTGACATAGGAAACTCACTAATGGATATAGACCTCTCATTATATAAAAAGGAAGTAATAAAAGCTAACATTATTTAAATTTTATACCAAATTTAATTTTTGATACATGTGTATCTAAAAGGAGTGAAGATAAACCCCGTGTTGGTCCGGGCTCTTTTCAAGAATAGACCAACCGCCGGTCTGCTAGGCAGGTCGTAAAAGGTGACCAATAGGCTGTACGTGTCACTACCGTGCCATAAAATCTCGCCCGGGTATTTGGTACCACTGCCTTATCTATTCCTGATGTAATAGCGTCAATGTTTGTCAATATCGTGTTCCAGTTTGGAGGGTAAGGTAGCCTGTAGACGCTAACGCCACACGGATAGCAAAGAACCATTAACATCTTCTGTGTCTATTGGCGATGTCTATTTTTCTCTTTCCATCAGGAGAGCCGTATAATGCTTGTTTGCTATTTAATAATATATAAAAGATATCTTACTTACATTCTTATTTTCAACCGACTTTCCATAAAGGGAAAGTTCTCAATTTGACTGTATTTTTTATGTTAGATACTTCAGAAATCGGTTGTTTGTCAACTGATTTAGGAATATCTTTTTTGCTTGGCAAGGTATACTTCCCATTTGGTCAAATATAAACTTGTCAAAGATTTAATCAAAGACTTCCAGAGATACAGGGGATTGGATGTCGAATATTGCAGTTTTACTGTGTTTAGATTTTTAAGTGAAACTTCGTTATAATAAAAAACATCACACTTTTCTGTTACGCTCGACCATCAGGCGGCATGATGTTGTTTTTAAGTAGCAGAAAAATAATGTTTTAAAAAGTTTCACTTCTTACACAACTTCTTACGTGTGTACACTATTACACACACTACTTCTTTAAAAGTTTTTTACGAGATTTCTATCCAATCTTGGACATATTCTGTCCGAAGGTTTAATTAATTATTTAGTTTAATGTCTTCTTTGAGATACGAGAAAACTGACTATAATTTTAGTCCAACCAGCCCATTTCTGTGAGTGTATATGATTAAATGCATAGATATACTACGAGGTATATACTCAAAGATTAAATGAATAAATTAGGTTTAATTGAATATTGTTGCGATTGAGTTTAAGTTTGATTAACCTGCAATGTAGGTAAAAATAATGAGAATAAAATTTAAAAATATTGAAACTATTTATATATTTATCACTTTGCTTAGCGTGATCTGTTTTAACATGTTTAAACATCTGTAATTCCCTACAACCACATATTATACAGGCTGACTGATAAAATACTGTACATTCTGAAGAAGAGTGTTCGGTACTCGTCTCTGATACCAAATAAATAAAATACTTAGAAAAAAATACTTAGGTACTTAAATTTTGAGCTAATTATCCAATAGTTCTATGCCGAACTTGTAATCAGACTCGTTAGCAGTCAACCGTTGCCCGCGCGGTGACCATAATTTTTGGATATTACTACACTTATTTCGTTGAGATTTACTATTTACTCAAGTAATATTATCTTTTTATTATATTTTTATTGGTTCCAAATGTCCTTTAATATGTATGATCAATCGTGTAATAGTTTCTGTCATAAAGAGGAAAAATGTATATTTGTTGCAGCAATAAAATTTTGTAGCCATAAATGTAATTGCATTGGACTCTATACTCCGAAAGTTAGATGTATTTCCAATCCCGGGCAACTTTGTGTTTCTCAGAAAACTGAAAAAACACTTTTTAATGTGCCTGACCCGGGAATCGAACCCGGGACCTCATGTGGACAACGCCAATGCAGGACCACTAGACCACAGAGGCGACTAATATACACACACATATATATATATATATATATATATATATATATATATATATATATATATATATATATATATATATATATATATATATATATATATATATATATATTAATTTGCGACTGCATTTTTCTTAAATAAAGAAATAAAGAAAAAAAAAAGTAACCACTATACACACAGTATACACTATAGCAACAGCAAGACTTCTGCTACTTCTGAGGTCTTGCAGTTGCGTTGCTGGCCTTTGAGCTTTTTTTTTAAGGATCCCAATGATTCTACAAAGGTGTACTAGGAAAAGGTATAGAATCGCACGGAGTGGATTTGTGGTTGATGATATTGAAATGATGAGGGTGAAACTTAGAATTTGACAGTAATAGTCGATGATGAAATGCAACAATAGAAATAAATCTAAACACCCCATGTCCTTTGTGACAGAAGATACAGAGCGAACCTATTTACCTGAAAATAGATTATCTACGTAATCTATTTCCAGGCGACAAAATTGTTGACCTTTCTCAAGTCAGGCCTATTTAAAAAAAATGCACTTTCTTAGGCGGTGCCCGAGACAATACGAGAGTTGAAGAGCAAGATGTGGGGTGCGGAGGCTTCCGGCGGTGCGGCCAATTTAACTGGAGCTTTCACCACGGCCTTTGAAATACTTCATCGGGTATGAAAAACTTATTTATAGTTCTTCTATTTTAAAATTTTTAGTGCAGGTGTCAGTCAACATACAAATACATAGAATAATATATTATACTTACTAGCGATCGCCTGTGGCCGAAATTCGACCCTAGATTAAACTATAAAATCTCTTAAGTTTTACAACTGAGAATAGTAGCCCCGTTGATCGAGTGGTTAGCGACCCTGACTACGCAATCGACGGTGTGATGAGCATAAATATTTGTATTTCCGGATTTGGGTGTTTTTTAAATATATTCTTGTATTTATATATGTATTTCGTATTAGTATCGTTGACTAACACCCAAAACACAAGCAAAATAATTTGCTTACTTTGGGGTTAGATCAGTCAGTGTAATTTATCCCTTGAATATTTATTTATTTATTTATGGCACACGAACACCTTGCACTAAAGTTTTTTCGAAATTTCGTGATAAAATTTCGTTTCATGGCGCACTAATATCAATTTTATCATTTTGAAAATACTTGTCTGTCCGTCTATATGTGTTATATCTGGCTGTATAAGAACTCAAGCTCAAGCACGGCTTGACCGATCTTGATGCAAGTTGGTATACAGTAGGAATTCGTAATTACAAAGTTAATTTTTTTGTTTAAATCGTCAAAAACTTAACGTCCCGCGAAGCGGACGAGTGTTATTCGTGTTAATTTATAAAATAAATTACTAAAAATGGTTAAGAAATAATATATTTCTACAACCAGAGTAGGTACATATTATTACTTAACCAGTGTTAGTAACTTATTTTATATACTTTTTGGTTTAAGTTTTTTTTATATCATAAAATATAACAGCAAACAAACAGATAGATGATTATCCTGATGGAGAGCTTGAGAAATATGATCCGTTGCTTATAGACACCAAAGATGTTAATGGCGACGGTATGGCAATGTCACATGCGTAAGTCTACCGGCTATCTTACCCTTCCAACCGGAACACGACAGTGACAAGCATTGACGCTATTGCGGCCGGAATATGTATGGCTGTGCTCCCAAATACTCGAACAAGACGTTGCGGAACTCTATCACCTAGTAATTAAGATGGTGGTGACATGTATAGCCAATCGGTCGCCTTTTACCTGCCTGCCAGAACGGCAATTGGTCTATTCTTCAAAGGAGCCCGGACCAAGACGGGTGAAAGTGTGTAATTAAGTACTTCAAGCTGTTGAAATGAGCAAGTTCGAAGTTTAATGGAAATATCTTTCTTTCCGTCTGAGCCGGTGATAACTGTATTTTTTTTATATCGTAAGATAACAAACAAGCAGATGGGTCTCCTGATGGAAAGAATCAACCATCGCCTATTTAGACACCAAAGATGTTAATGGTGCGTTGCTATCTTGTGGTGAGGTCTAATTCCACATGCATAAGTTTATCGGCTACCTTACTCTCCAAGCCGGAGCACAACAGCGATATACATTGACGCTATTGCGGCAGGAATAGGTATAGGTAAAGGTGGTACCAGACCCGGGTGAGACAATGCAGAACTCTACCACCTAGTAGCTGCGATGATAGTGACTCGCATAGCCAATCAGTCGCCTTTTACGATTTGCCAGAACGGCATTTGATCTGGCAGAACGGCATTTGATCTTTTCTTCAAAAGAACCCGGACCAACAAGGGGAAAAAATAAAAAGGTATTATTTGATCATCTAAAGTAAATAAAACTATAAATACTGTTTTGAAATGTACACGTATAAATAAGCACCATGACTCACAGATTTTTAGGATTTTCACTCGAAGTTTCCCAAAGTTAGTGCAATGCTTGCGTCATGTCACCTTTTCTAGCATGGCATGCTCGGCGTCGATGAAATATCAATGGTAATAGTAACAGTACCTCACATTGACATCTCTTCCCTTCTACAAATAAAAATAAAAGAAACTGAATTAACGACAAATTGTTCAGGCATGTTTATTAAAATGGTCTATTGTATTAATAGTAGAACTGTTTGAGCTCTAATGTACATTTACTCTTTCTGCTGGCCTAAACTAATTAAGTTACACAATAAAAATAAATTAATAATGTAACCTCTACCACAGAATACTTAGAGACTACCAGAAATCAATGTTACATACAAGTATTATTCGAGCATAGCACACATAGATACCTCTCACGGACGCGATATCTCCGACTGGTGCGGTACAAACTGTACCGAACCATTCCGAGATATCGCGTCCGTGAAAGGTATCTATGTGTGCTATGTGTGCGTTGCTCGAATATCACATGTATGTAGATTGACTACTGAGTCTTCAGTATACTGTGCCTCTATGTTGTATAGTTTTTCGACTGTAACTTTAAATATTGTAACGTTTAATAATTATGTTAATCATTTTTTGAACAGTATAACCGCACCGGTCAAGGCTGCCAGTGTAACCAGGCTATAGCCGTGGTGGGCGCAGGGGGCGGGGCGGGCGGGGTGAAGGGCGTATTTCGAACTTGGAACTGGCCGCACATGCCCGTGCGCATCTTCACATACCGAGTCGGGGGAGACGCCGCCTCGGGACATAATATGAAAGACATGGCGTGCACTAATAAAGGTAACATTACGGTTAATCTATTAATAGTAGGGGAGCCCAAGAGGAAAATGACAAAAGAACGTTTTTTTTTTGCAACTTTATGACCCTCCCACTCCCTTACTCTACACTTGATTCGTCAGATTTTTTAAATTTTATTTGGCAATTGACCCACCATACCTTAATCTGATGCGCTTTAATGTTTCCACGTCACTGTTTTTTTTTACATTTCTTTAACTTTATTTTTCCCCCACCATTGAAATGAAAAATATTATGTAACTTTTTATTTTTCCTGTAATTTAATCTACAAAATCCAATAGATGTTTGAAACAACGATAGATGTCGGCTTCAAGCATGACTACCAAAACACTTAAAAAAGTTTACTTAGCACGAGATCAGTGCTACAACACATATATAGTTAACACGAAAATATGATCAATGTTTGTGAATTTTAGTGCCGTTGCCTCAAGGGCCTACAGATTTCGAAACTACACCATAAAAGACAATACTAAGGACGCGAGAAAACATAGGAACATGATATTGTAGCCATAGATTTATTGGAAAGTAAAAAACTGTTCTACTGGAATTACCCAGGGAGGAAATAGGGGACAACGTTTGTATAGAGAAACGCCACTATAGTGTTCCATTTTAAAGGACCGAGTACACTGAAGCGCGCCGCATCTGAAAAATCCTAGATCCTATATCAAGGTATCGCACACTATGGCGAGGCGCAGCAGGCCGCATTTCGGTGAATACAGTGCGTCGCGCCTCGCCCCATTGCATTGTAAAATGTCAAGCAGAATTGTTCCTTCATGTTTAGAGTACTTATTATTTGCCGCCCCGTTGGTCGAATGGTTAGCTAACCAAACTACGAATCGAAGGGGCTCGGATTTGATTTCTGACAGGGACAAACACTTGTGTGATGAGCGTGGATGTTTGTATTTCTTGGTTTGGGTGTTTATTATGTATTTCTCTGTATTAGTATCGTTGACAAACACCCATAACACAAGCAAATAATTTGATTACTTTGGTGTGAGATCAATTCGTATAATTTGTCCAACAATATTAGAAAATAATAACTTATTAATTTATTAAATAAATAACGTAACAATGGATAAAGAACGATTATTAATTTTAATTTAAGTCTGTAAGTTATATATTAGGTATAATTTGCAAGATCTATGTACGTTATGATAATCAACAAAAGAGAATAAATAACATTTGGAATGCGGCCCGCTCCATTCCGCTGCGGCCCGGCCGAATGTATTATGCTGCATTTTTCGTTACAATGCAACCTGCCCCGGCCAGCTGCGACCCATCTCTATGAACTCGATTCTTAAGTATTACACCTTCCTAGAGTAGGCTCCTCTGAAATGATATTTTACCACCTACGCTTATTTACACTACGCTTTAAGTCGTGTCGTAATTTTAATAATTTTTGCATCACTTGTCAATTAATTTAATTGACTTTAATTCTCATCAAGAACTGTCATTTCGATTGTTTCAGGTTTTCATGTCACAATAAACGACCATGGGGAGATAAGACCAAAAGTGCTACATTTTGTAGAAGTACTAGCGCGACCATTAGTCATGTACCAGACTATGCATCCGGTCCATTGGAGTCCTGTCTACGTAGGCGGCCGGGTACTTAAAAACAGTATTTTTTTAATTACAGTATCATATCTATAATATGTTTAACGATTAAGTTTATCACGATACCATAAGAATAAAATACGATTTAGTTTAGTTTGTCACTATCATTAAACGACTCGTTTTAGTTAGGAGTAATAACATTTCTGTCTGTCAACTCTCAAATTACCAAATATCCAAACAATTTGAGGAACTCCTAGTTGTTACTAAATTGGTTGCTAATAGGCACTGCTACGAATGACGGATCGTTGATTTATAGGAAGCTGGCATTAGAGACACTATACTTTGTCCATTGACAGCTCTGGCTCATGAAGTTTTGTATTGTTTAAGTTAAAATTTCATAAACTTAGTAACGTTCATTAGTCTTGTGTAAAAAGTGCATTTATATTTTTAGTTGATAATATTATATAGTTTAGTTGATATTTACGATATCCATAAAAAATGTTCTTACCTAATTTATTTGTCCAAACTATCTAAAGCAATTCTGTAATTTTGTATTTGGATATTTTTGTAAACTCGCCACTTTGCTACAGAAAAATTACATAAAAATATGTTTAAATTCGCCATAATCCTAATTTTGTATTATAAAACTGGCCACATATCTTTTTTAACTATTGTAAATTCGCAACACTGATTTTTTTAGTACAGATGGCAGGAAAATCAAATAACAAATAAAATTATATATTTATTTATTATTGTAATAATCACAGAAAGTATTCAAGATTTGACATTTCATCTACATTACAATTACAGTTTTAATTACTGAATCGAATGGTTAATGTACCTGAGATATACAACTATTAATAAATACTACAAAACTATCATAATTAAAAAAACAAATCATAAATGACTAAACTAAAACACACTTATATAACTAATAATCATAACAATAACCACGGTAATGTTTTGGAATAGTAATAATTTAAAATTTAGTAATAATTTATAAATATTTATCTAATAATCACATTAATCACTTTAATAAAACGTAATTTAAAAAAAACCTTTGAAAGCAAAAAAATATTTGGTTTGATTGGTGCCACCACTTTTCCTATTACTGTGTTGTTGCTGCAATAGCGCCAATGTTTGTCGCTGTCGTGTTCCGGTTTGAAAGGTAAACTTATACTCGTGGCATCATCCCGCCAGACATAGAGCAACGATCCAATAACATCTTTGGTGTCTATAGGCGATGATTGTCTCTTAACATTAAGAACCATCTGCTTGATTGTTATCTTTTTCATTAAAAAATGCCATATCATGTACAAATTAATAAAATACTGTAAAACGCAAAGTTTCAGGACTTCAGCTAAAGTAATTTTATTACAATTATCAAAAACGCTTTTTAATTAATTATTGACCGAATGTGCTCTCATGTTTAAAGTTATATTAAAACTATTTTAAAAATAATTAAAATCTAAACAATCATCCTCATTTTTTAACGTATCAAGAAACTGTAATTAATTGGGCTTTATATTACCCATTTTTTATTTAATCGTTTATGCCACGCTTCTGCTAAGTTGATTGTCCTATGGATACCATAGACATTGTAAAATAACCCTGTTTTTAACAAGCGGGCACACATTGCAGGAGCATAAGTTAGTGAAATATGATAGAAAAGTGAGTGTGTGATGAGTGAAATATGGCAGAGAATTTTGCTTGCTAACAATACTTTCTAAAATATTTATACAAAATTAGCTGACCCGGCAAACGTTGTTCTGCCTTTTTAACTACTCTTATTTTTTTTCTATATTTTCTCACCTTTTATACCTTCCCTGGACTTCAACAATTAATTCAAAGCCAAAATTAGCCAAATTGGTTCAGCCGTTCTCGAGTTTTAGCGAGACTAACGAAGAGCAATTGATTTTATACCTGTGATTTTACACATACTTTTTTTATTGAAGTGAAAACTTCTTTAGGCGCGTTGAGCGTTTTGGTAGAGGGTAAAATCCTCGGTTCGCGTCACCGACATGCTAATGATAATAGTATATCTATAGCTATGTTTTGCATATAGTTTTAATTACTCTCAACTTAATAGTTCCGTTTTCACTTCTATCGGCAGTCCCACGACTGCTACTGTTTTTTTTATTAATAACTGTGGTGAGTTTACTTTGAATGTATGGAATATCTAAAACGGTGGCGGATTTACAACTGTAACGAGTTTAAACAACCCTTGTATTTTGCCAAATAACATCCGGCATCTAATGTGTGTAGTCGCGTTTCGAGCCGATAGTACCTAATTCTAAATAAATTTGGAAAATCCAAAAGTGCACACCGCAACGTTTTTTTTCTTTAAATTATTTATTATGAAAAAAAAACTGATCCGAATGAAGTGATTTTCAATAGGAATCTGTTCTGAGTGGATTAGATAATATCCTACTAATATCATAAATGCGAAAGTTTGTATGGATGTGTATGTATGGATGTTTGTTACTCTTTCACGCAAATACTACTGAACGAAATTGAATGATATTTTGCACACAGGTAAATAATGACCTGGAATAGCACATAAGCTACTCTTTATCCCGGAAAAATTTTGCGATCCCGCGGGATTCGCAAAAAATTTTTATAACGCAGCGGGCTGCACGCTGCAGCTAGTTGATAATAAATTAAAGTAAATTCATAGAGCCAATCAAACTATTTCGTGTTTACAGATATAAAATAACTGACAGCCGTCAACATTTTTTTTTTTAATTAAATTTTTTAGAGTAATTAACTCTCTTTAAAGGCTTAAAGTTATACAGAATTTAAAGAATTAAGGTTTCTCTTTAAAATCATACACTTTTTATATCAAATTAGTGTATGAATTTAATACTGAGTGTCCAAATATAGTTGTCAGTAAAAAAAATTGAGCCAGTTAATAATTACTTGGGCATTTGTAACTAGCGCAACAAATTTCATTATATTTTTTCGACTAGGAAGTTTCTAATCAACGTAAAATTTATAACTGTTCTTAATTAAGACATGATAGGGAAGTATACGAAAAATGTGTACGAATTCAGGCTTGATTAACATTCAATTAGTTATTAGCTAAATTTTAATAATATAATTGTAATAATTAATTTTAAAGTGTCTTCCAAAAGTCCATCAGTTTTAATATAGCTTCACAACACATCCTTTCAGGTTAAGCACCAAGTGCGAATTGAAGGATCCATCTCACTTCCTTAAAACATTCACAATTATTCTCGCCATGAAAATACGTCGGGCACGTTGTTAATATTTTTAAATGTTTTCTATTAACAGAGTAGCAGTCTGGACGAGGATGGAATGGGACAGTTAATGACTTCTGTAACAGTTCCTATCTTCGACAGGAGGAATCACACTGTAAGTTTTATTTTAAACATTCATTTCTAGGTTTATATATTATCATTTTATCTTCTAGGTTTATTCATACATCCAGGTTGTATCTTTCTATAAGTAGATGGCTCTCTCTGTTTAAAAAGACAACCATCACCTATAGACACCCTAAAATATTAATAGTGCGCTGGTTTCTTCGGTTTGGTTGATTAATGCCACATGTATAAGTTTACCGGCAACTGTGCCCTCCAAACATAATACCACACCCTCCAGTGGAAATTTTTAAAGACAAGTGGATGCGTGAATGGTGTCACAACACTCAGCAATGAGTAAACAACGACAAGGAGGGAAGGATTTCTTTTTTAAATAGAATCACGAGCGACACGTATAGATAAAGCGGTACTACTAAACCTGGGCGAAACTTAAAAGAAGGAATATATCCTCAATTCGTCGGGATCTTTTTCGTAGATTGTATGTTTACCAAATTCTTTTTTATTCGAGACGTACTCGTACCTCTGGATTGGTTTAATTGAATTTGATATAGTTCTGATCATGGAATCCAAGAGAAAAAACTATCAAATCCTAAAAGAACACGGACAAGACTTCATACATCGTTATTTTTAGTTAATACTCTTATTATTCTTTATATATTCTTTAAGATTCTACATCAACTCCTTAACTTATCCGCATTTAATTAATATTTTTTTAACTTGGGGAATAGTAGCTAAATAAAGTTGGAATTTAGATAAGGTTAACGTAAGGAAGTTACATTCTACCCGAAATGCTTACACGCGCTTCAAAATCGTTCCGAAGAGTACCACGACACGAGTGGAGTGTGTCTCTTTCTACAAAATAAAGTGCTAATCACCATATATAAGTGCGGCCATGCGTAGTTTGCAAATTACTACTAAGTAATTCTACTAATTTGATAAACAGCTTTGCATTGCATAAGTAATTACGTAATAATTAAAATAAGCACATTTTAGAACTCACAATGTTAATTACAATACAATTAATGCTAATGTATTTATCGACGTGTATGAATAAAAAGGATTTAACGATTACCGAATATATAAAAATCTACCATTTAGATAGTTTTATTTACACTGGCAATTGCAAGAAAAGGACAACATCCACTCTTGTCGTTGTCTTGCTCAGAACGTTTTTCCCCTCTGTTAAGTAAGAAACAAATGTCAACTTTATTTATTACGAAATAAAGTACATCTTTATTTTTCAAATATTGCTTCGTAGTAATTCCAGTTATCGTATATAAGTTCCTTGGGTTAACGTAAACAATCAGTTTTCTCCTTAATAGTCTGTGGTTAGGTATTTATCTTGTCATTCTGGGTGTCTTAAGTACAACTGCTAATCTCAGAAATCTAAGTTAGATTGACAGACTTCTGAGTTAAGATTTTGCAAAAACACTTTATAGGTACTTAAAATAACAAAAAATAAATTAGCATTAACTATTCTTTAATACAAAAACAGGGGGAATTTTTATTTGATACTTATAATGAAAATTATGATATATAAACTTATTACTGTTTTAATTAAAATGTAATTTAAGTTTTATAAAATGGTAACATTTAAATATGATGATAGAATTCAATCAAATTATAGTCTCAATTACTTTTAAATGATTGTACCTAGCGATATATTTTATTTAATTGATTTAAAAATCGTAGAAAATTATTCCAGTTTATCTAATATTCGTCACTCCAAAAGACACGCAAGGGTTGTACAAAATTAAAATGACCTGTGTTTTTTGCATTAGCATGTGCACGAAAAATGAACGAATTTCTTAAATTGCACGATGACCGGTTTCAATGAATCTATCTCAAAAATGGGTATTTTCCGTCGTCGGCACTTGGTGAAACTGCATTTTGAAATAGGTATTACAAATAAACTCACTTGTACTTCCAGTTTACTTGTAATACAATATAAGTTTATTTGCAATATCTATTTCGAATCCATTTGTGTTGGAAAAAAATGTACTTTAGGAGCAGCGTTATATAAATTTGGAAAAAGTGTTGATATAAGATCCATGACAGAATAACGGAATTTATTTGAGCATATGCTATTATAAATATAATATTAATCATAAGAATTAGCTCAAAGAAATTCCAATATATGAACGTTATTTGGGCAAAACTTTGGATCATATAAATATGTGTATGTATATAATTTGACCCTCGCTTGATAGTTCCAAAAAATTTAAACCTAATAGCCAATGAGGACAAGAATTTTGTTTACTTTGAATAAAAAAAGTATAAGCATAAATTTTAGCGATGTAATAAAGGAATTCTTTTGTATAAAAAATTTGAGCAAAGTAGGTACGTACGTAGGTACATTACTGTGTTAAGTACTAAGTTTCTTTAAAAACTCTACCCTGCTAAAACTTTGTTGTTTCGACATACAAAGACTTATTTGTTGTAAACATATTTTTTAAATTCTACCTTTACGTACATCAACAAAACTTACGGTTATTTTCTACACGACTTGAATAATTGAAAACTTTTATTGCTACAGAACGTTTTATATGGAACTAGCTGACCCGGCAAACGTTGTTCTGCCTTTTTATTTCCCTGGATTTCAACAATTAATTCAGAACCAAAATTAGCCAAATCAGTTCAACCGTTCTCGAGTTTTAGCGAGACTAACGAACAACAATTGATTTTTATATATACTTATATGAGATAATTTCGGTTATATTTTCAAATCGATCGTCTATTAGGAATTTGATGTCTCACCTAAGTTTTTGGTATTACCTTACCTATGGGACTTGTGCCAATGCTTGTCATCGTCAGTTCTTGTCAATGACGTGTTCCGGTTTGGAGAGTAAGGTAGCCGGTTAACTTATGCAGGTGACATTAACACCTTGCGACATGGATAGCAACGTACAATTATCACCTTTGGTGTCTATAGGCGATGGTTGTCTCTTTCCATCAGGAGACCCATTTGCTTGTTTGCTATCTTATGCAAAAAAATCACAATAATTTCAGGCTGTCATACACCGACGGATGTTACATATAAACTTGATTCACATGGTGGGCTAAAGTGAGGGGGGAACCTGCTAAGCACCGCTCTAATATCATATTAGGACGGTGCTTAAGGCCCCATAAAACTAATATGTAACCATGCGTAGCCGGTTAATTTGTGTATTTGCAATTTCAAGTACAACCTTGACAAAAACCTCAATAACACTTGCCAGACTCGGAGATCTAACCCGGAACTCATGATCTGAGCTCAATAGGTGGTCTATGGGGATATGGGATTAATATCCCCATAGACCACGATACATATATTTGTATATTTTGGGTAAATATACATTTGTTCGAAATCAATTACTATCCCACTAAATTCATGAATTGGATTCAACTCTGTAAAGTTGGTAAAGACTGTGTGTCATTTTAGATTTACCTATACTTACGATAGTAACCATTATGTAATCTATCGCTCTAAGTACATTTTTCCCGATCATTTTTAATTTGGCCGTAGGCACTAAAATATTTTAGTTCGAATTTTGCGTAATTGAAATTACTTATGTCCATCTTTTTTGTGTCGGATAAAAATCAAAATTGAATTTTTTAAATTATTGTTTTTATTAAAAAGATAAATCCAATATATTATCGATTCTGAACAGCCTTTGAAAATTAGACCCGACCTTTAAAAGTAACTTTGTATATACATTCAAGTCGATATTGTTACACGAGTGAAATTAATTAAACATCGATAAAGCTATTATTTCAAATACTTACACTGGTACTTGAAATAATAGTTCGTAAATTGAGTTATTTAAGTACTTTGTGTAAAATGATTGGAATATTTCAAACGAGCTTATCTATTATTAAATAGGTTTGTTGGTGTGCGTAAGTTAATGCACACGAACAAACTTATTCGTGTGCGTTAACTGAACGTGCGTGAACGAACAAAACTGTAACCTAACGCTCATTCGGTTTCGTTCATTATCACGTATTGCTACGTCATAGTCAGTGTTATAGAATGATTGCTAATCTACGCGCGTGTTCACATCCCATAACCATCAACTGGTATCGGGTACTGGTATTACAAACTAATTGTATGGGGGTAGGTTTTCTCCTTACTTTTAGCCTTTAAGTGCTAATTTTTGTTAGAGTCAAGTTTCAAGTTACAAGTCGAAGATTTGTACTAACGTATGTAAGTACCAGCGTAACGTATGAACCAAATGTTAACGAGCGACGGTCTTATTTGTATTCCATAACTGTATGCTTGTTTTGCTATCCTGAGAGATATAAAACAGACATCTAATTGACTCATTACATTTTGGTCAAATTATACCTCTTAACAAACCCTTATACACATGCCGCTGAGGCTCAAAAGAAAAAGTTATGTTGTTTTAAAATTCTTATTTTCTAACGTACTTACATTAAGTAACTCTCTCGTAAAAGAGCTTCTAGCAAACTGAGCCTTTAAATATTATTAAAGAGACCTTGGCAAAGATGAATAGATACTCTTAGAAGCAGTGAAGGTCAAACGGTAAGATTAATCGACCTTTTCGCCTAAGCTCTTAATACAGTCCGGAGAGGTAAAAATTACTTTTCTGACCAAATTAAACTTATTCAAATGTACATGATACGTTGTTAAAGAAGATATTACAAGAACAGTTACAAGAAATGTTATAATAAGATTGAATTGTGGATGCGACAATACATAACATTCAAGTAAATCCTCAATCGCGCTATAATTATTTACCTTGTGACGTTCTGCCTTTAAAATTTCAACGATTCTCAGATGAACTTCGGTCCCCAGGCAGTTTGCCTGGCTTTTTATATCCACGTTTATATCATAAGATAGCTAACAAGCAGATGGCTCTCCTGATGGAAAGAGATAACCATCGCCTATACCAAAGCTGTTAATGGTCTTGTTATCATTGCGTCGGGGTCTTCATACCACATGCGTAAGTTTACCGGCTACCTTACCATCAAAACCGGAATACGGTAGTGACAAGCGCTGACGCTATTGCGGCAGCAATAAGTAAGGCGGTGGTATCAGACCCGGGTGAGACAATGCAGAACTCCAGCAACTAGTTGCCACGGTGTTACGGAAACCAACCAATACGGGGAAAACATGTTCCTATTTCCATCTGTGTGTTACATAAGTGGCCTCCACAGTGGTGACTTTACCTCAATGATCATCACCGTAGAAGTGATAGTATCCTTATGAAATATCACTTTTTGTAAAACTATCCATTCATTTGCCTAGAACTTGACAACTCATTTTTGGTTCAAGTCGCCGAAGTTTGAAACGAACTGCCTGCGTATATTTTTCCTGACAAATATAGTCCTGGAACCTTTAGGAGTAGGAGTGAATAGATTTCTTTTGGATAGGCATGTACCACTTACGTCTTCATCACTTTCCATCAGGTTAGATGGAAGACAAACGCCTATTCCAAGTGAATTTTTTAAAAAAAACGATTGTGTAAGTTGATTATACAATGTAAAATACAAACTTACCTACTTTCTTACTCCGTTGGTTCAGCGACCCAAATTGGGTATTGGTCTTCGAAGCGAGAATACGCGATTATTTTCGATTTCGACACCTCCTACGTACAGTATCGTAAGTGCATTTTTGCTACTTTACAGGAGAGCAGTTTAAAGATTCACTCATTGTTTTTTGATAATTATTCAGTCAAACAAACACCAATAATTACAAAAATTTGCAATCAAGCATGTAAGAAAATGAGAAGTAATTCTGTGTGGTAGTTTACATCTATTTTTTTCGTATTTTCAAGAAAAGTCACTTACGATATTTTACGTCGGATGTCAAAAGTAGTACATTGTTGTATTTTATACTTAGTACTCTTTACGTTGGATTTTATTGAGAACATTTTGATGTAAGTTACAGATACAACTTTTTATTTTGTTTAAAAAAAAGCAAAAATATTCTGTATATAATAGTTACGACAAATTACTATGTTGATTTTTCTGCATTATTATCGTAAATGTTTATGAAAAATTGACTAAAACGCAAAATTATATGTTTTTATTATAGAATAAAACCTAGTTATATTTGAGGTACAAATGTTTTATAATATTAAAATTTATAATACTAAATCATGTAATTATTATCATATTTTCACAACTATTTAAAATAAATTAACTCAATTTTTGAGAAACATAAATTATAAAATTCTTCTGGTAAATGAGTAACTTTTAGTAATAAGTGGTAATAGGTAAACGAATATATATTAATCAGTCATATAAGTCAATCACAGCACTGTTTTGGAGTATTTTTTTTAAATTATTTATTTAAATTCTTTATTAAACTCCTACCGTTTAATACTAAGATTTTACTTTATCACTTAAAATTACTGATTTCAAGTGTACTAATTTTAAGTCACTCGACGACAGAAATCATCAATGACCAGATAATATGAACTAAAATATTTTTTCTTTTAGTATTATAAAAAAATGAAAAGCCGTATAATATTTTAAACTTAATTGAATTGAGATGAGATTCCGAGTCGTGGTTATCCGTGCTATATCCGTGCACATATAAAGACGATTTAATAGTCTTTTCTTAGCTTTAGGAATTGGGATATTATTTAAATATAGTGGTTCAATAGTACCTGATGTAAAAGTGGCTGATACAGATTATTTTCTTGTATTTTTTTTACCATTAACTTGTTACAGTTTTCAACAGCCATACCATATTTAAAGTATAATTTATTAGGATCAGATTTCACACGCACTTCTCTAATTTTGTGCTACTGAACCTTATCTCCATTATTACTTATAACTCAGTTTCCTTGTAAGAACGACTTATAATTTTAAAAATCTGTAATAAATAGAAACCTGATAAATAGCAGTAGCAAACGTGTACATTGCATAAACAAGACGATTCCGATTTAGACCGACACAATTATTGGACCAATTATTTATGTATTTTGATATGAATATAGATAAGTAACTGGAAACCTCATTGGCCCCTCGTTTTTCTTGTGTCTCATGCCACATAAAACATTCGACTTTTTCCAAAGTAGTATAGACAAATTGTTCGCTAATTGAGAATGTATTTAAGAACATCTTCTTACAAATGATTACAAATTCAACTCCATCCACTGTATTAACCTTAAGTCGATAAAAAAAGTAAAATTACGCCTTCAAACCATACCACTGAAAATTCTGTCTATTTTTTTAAGAACTAGAGAAGCCACAAATATCCACAGTTTCTCTCGGTCATCAAAATTCTAAAACTTTTGGAAAATGGAAAGATCGTTACTAATTTTAGCTGAATATCTCTGTCAACAGTTTTAAGGACATGCAGTTTCCATTGATTTACTAAGCCTTATAGTGCCGTCACGACTTTTATATTCTTTGCCTAAGTTTCTCAATATTGTCCTCTTATTGTCGATCCAATCTGCAACATGTCGATGTCTAATATTACCTTTGTCCTTTCTTAATGTATTTTTTCATTCTTTAGGATAACTTAACTTTGATTATCAAAATGATGCCAGTAGAGTATTTGTGTGAAGTGTTGATAATAAATCAGTATTGTGTGTGTTGTGTTGTTGTTGTAATCAGTGTTGATAATGAATATACGGAATGTGAACTTTGATTAGATTTTTCAATATACTAAGCACAGAAGTAGTAATCGCAATCGTAGTCCACGTGATTTATTCCGGTGACGGAAGTGGTGTGATGTTTCCATCTAACTTGTTGTCTTCCTGAAAAAAAAATTGTATATGTCATAATAAGAGACTAAGGTTCTACTGAATTCTCTTAAGAATATTATTACCGTAGCCCAACCTGAAAAGATTAAAACATTTCTTTTTTATAGTGGCAACTGAAATATATCCGTGGAAATCTTAACTCTCTAACTGTCACGGTTCATGAGAATATACAGTCTGGTGATAGAAGGACAGACAGACCGATCAACAGACAAACATATAGACAGATAAACGATAGGACAGTGGAGTTTTAGTAATAGGATCCAGCTTTACCCTTTGGGTAGAAAATGTAAATATTAGAAAAATTAAATCAGTACATACTTTCTTGCTGTGTTGTGTTTGAACTAATGCAGATATCATGATCATTCCAACCTGAATCAGAAAACGTATCCATCAGCCGATTAATAACATTCATATCTGCTTCAAGAGGAATAGGTGATTCCAGAAGAAAAAAAAGGATTAATACAATTTATCACACTTTTTAAAGATGTAAACAGTAGTAAGTTATTTACCAAGATGAAATAAAATATATTAAGTATTACATACGATAAGTAGCAATATTAAATTACCACGTAAAATATCGTAAGTATTACGTACCACACTACTTAAAAATAAATTTACCATGTAAAATATCGTATTTAACACATGCAATATATTTCTGATGTAAGAAAACAATGTATAAGGTATTAAGTCATACTTACGATATTTTACTTTGGGCGAAATTCAAATTGCGGTAAAACACTACTTTTTATAACTGAGAAGAAAGCAAAATATATAGTTCATTTTTTCTTACCTTCATTTATTTCAGATTCTTGGTGTGCAGACAAACAGTCATTATTTAAAATTTTAACGATCACTTTTTGTATTTCTTCATTTTGCGAAACCGGATTTCTCATTACGAAATCTGTAATTCTTCTTGCTCTGTGTGACATTTTAGATGTAATTAGATTTTATAGTAACAGCATTTATAAAAATAGTAGAATAAACTCAAAAAATCGATATTTTAATAACGTCAAAGCAAGCATTCACTTCCCCCACGTATTCGATTGTTAGTGATAGATACGAAGCGCGTATGCAGTATGAGCGCTCTCCTCCACCACGTATTGTGTCTTTAGTACTCAGTACGGTAATTTACATCGGGGGATAATGAACATACGATATTTTACAGTCTGAAATTACGGCTTTCTGGTCGATTTACTGAAATTTTATTGATCACAAACAATAATATACATAAAATAAGGCATGAAAATAGAAAAAAGTGAAAATCGACAATTTCATACTTACGATATTCTTCGTAGGAGGTGTCGATTTTGAGCAGTGCGCTTCCAGTCGCTTGCCTCAAGCCTGTTTAGGTCTACATTTACTACATCGCGCCATCTATCTGGGGCAACCGACCGGACACTTACCTGACGGTTGACACTTGTAAGCCTTTTTAACATTGCAATCCTCTCTATTCGCTCTAGATGACGAAGCCAGTGGAGTCTGTGAGCTTTTGTCTCTCCAGTTATATTGGGTTATGCCACCAGTTTTTCAATTTCGACGTTTTTTAGCGTCCTTCAGCTTCCATCACCTCTTTGCAGTGGGCCAAGAAGTTTCCGAAAGATTTTCCTTTCAGACACTAGGAGCTTATCCTCATCTTTAAGTATCAGTGTCCAAGCTTTACATCCATACATTAGAATGGGTCTTATAACTGTTTTATATATATGCAGTTTTGTGCTTCTACTAAGAAGCTTGCACACCAATATCTTATGCAAAGCGGTGCTAATAACGTTAAATACAAAGCTAGTTTAATATTTATACAACTTTATATTATGTTTTTGAAAAACATATACCGCTCGGGACTACAATAATCTTATTGCTTTTTTTCAATAATTAAACTCGTGTATCGCTTGTACTGTTTCACGATTTCACTATATCAGTCATATCCATGGATTAAACTGACTATGCCTTACAAGGCAATTTCTTAGGTCGTCAATGTCGCTTGCATTTACACGCAGAAATACAGAGATATAATACTTACCGATGAAATAAAATCACTCCAGAGGTATTCCTTAAGCCTTAGCTTTTTATTCGACACGATAAAATAACTAAATCTGGCATATTTCTATGTTTTTACGATATAGTGTATCTAAAAGCGTTTGACATTTACATACATTTGCTCATGTGAGCGGCTACGCATTTTACGCCCAACATCGTGTTTATTAGTATTTGTGTGGTCTGTGACAAATACACACAATCTAATAAATTATATATATATATATATATATATATATATATATATATATATATATATATATATATATATATATATATATACTAGCTGTTGCCAGCGACTTCGTCCGCGCGGAGTTCGTTTACTCCGCACTGCCCCTCCCCCGTAGGTGATAGCGTGATAATAGGTAGCCTATATGTTGACCCGACCTATTAAAAATATTCATACAAAATTTGAAGTAAATCCATGCAGTACTTTTTGAGTTTACCCCGGACATACATACAGACAAACAGACAAACAGACAAACTATATTTTTGGCTTCGATATCGATTGTAGATCACGCCCCAAGTATTCTTTTAAAAAAATGTTCAATGTACAGTTTTGACTTTCCTACGATTTTATTATATGTACAGATATATATATATATATATATATATATATATATATATATATATATATATATATATATATATATAATACTCTTTGTTGTACTTGTTGAAATATTTTCACAATTTTTTTTAATTTTAGCAAAGGGAAGCCAATCTTCTTGGAGTAGTTGGCACAGATGTTCCAGTTGATCAAATCAAGAAGCTCGTTCCACCTTACAAGGTAAGTCTTTATTGATTACACTTTTATTTTTTATTTGCAGTGTTCGCAATAAATGCTAAAACCATTTTTAAATGACTAAAAAAACTTTAAATTGTACATATAAAAAAATAGATAACCTGATAAGTTTTAAGATGTTCGAAATTTGAAAATTGAGCGCACGGGTGTTATTATGTTCATAAAAAGCACGGAGTAAACATGTGGTCTGTGATAAAAAGCACGGGGTAAACATGTAGTCTATGATAAAAAGCACGGAGTGAATGGAGGCGTTTTCTCGGGACATTTCTTAGACATCGAGCGTAGCTAAATTCATGGGCTAAATTTTACACTCACACAAATACGTCAGTGTATGTACACAATACGCCAAAAATAAATAAAAAGTTTTATTCAAAAATAGAATGCTTGTCTTTATACAATGGAGCTTTACCGCGAACATTTGCGTGCTACGATGTAGTTAGTACAAAAGTCGTTGGCTACAATATGATATTTTACGATTTTAAATTTGGCCTAACCGAACAGCTAAGTTTACAATGATTATAACAAGCAACAGTTTTTAGATGTTTCGGTGAATTTAAAAGGGGTAAAACTAATCTTGTAGATGATCACAGAAGCGTTCAGCCGTAAATAGCAGTATCTGCAGAAAACATGTGTTCCAGTGAAATGTTGGGCCAAGAAGACCCCAGAATTATTTCACGTCAAGAACATCCTAGTCGTTAGTTCGGAGAGCATTAATATCATTCTACATCAACATCTTGGAGTGAGGAAGATCTGCTCTCCCAAACTGCAAAACAGGCTAATGTTGATGGTGTCGTGAAATGCGCCAACTATTTAAAAACGGGATGTGTTTCTAAAATCATCACAGGTGACGAAACCTGAATCTATCAGTATGATCCAAAAAGTAAGAGACAATCGTCAGTAAGAGTCTTCTTAGGGAAAGTTACGGACAAATCTCCAAAGATTTCGAGACGTCGGTAAAAAATGGTGGCTTGTTATTTTTTTTCGAAGCTTACAACTATCAACATTCACACTGAAAAGTTATAAGGTCTGCTAAGTTGGATAGGTACATTAGAAAAGAATTGCTGAAAACTTTTATGCAATGCACAAGAAGAAACCAAACGCTGGACTTCTTCACATTGTTCCCTCAGAACAAAAGCGTTTATTCATGATTCTAGTATCAAAACCCTACTTCGCCCATTCTACAGCATGGACTTAACTCCCTGTGATTTCTATTTCTTTTTATAGCAGAGGGGGCAAACGAGCAGGTGGTGCATCTGATGGTAAGTGATCACCGCCGCCCATGGATAACTGCAATACCGGGGGTCTTGCAGCTGCGTTGCCGGCCTTTTAAGAATGAATAAGCTCGTTTCTTGAAGGTCCCTAAGTCGTATCCATTCGGAAACACCCCCGAGGGTAATTGATTCCACAAAAGAGTTGTGCGAGGGAAAAAGTGCCGACAAAAGCGCACGGTTGTGGATGGATTCTATCTTTTACTAAACAGTAAAACCAAAAATAAAAGGTGAGTTTTTTATTGAGAGCTGAACAAGTAACGATTTTGACTTTTCGGATCAAGACTGGAAAAATTCATTCTAAATTATATTAGACGAATGGATTTTTTGTGTAGAAAAGAGTATTTTGAAAAAAGTGTAGAACACTAATGGTAATATCTTCAATAGTTTTTCTGAAAACTTATCGAATGATCCACAATTTTCACATTGACCCTCCCGCATTGACATTGACCCGCAAATTTTTGGAGCGGCCATAATATCTTGATTTTTTTTGCAGACACGTATTCAAACATATAAAGTATCTACAATTATTCTCAAGCTTTTATTGTATCATAAGATAACAAACAAGCAGTTGATTTTCTTTATGGTAGAAGATTACCAACACCTGTAGACACCAAAGATGTTAATGATTCGTGAATATCTGTGGGGCAGATATAATTCGACATGCCTAGTTTCATTCTGATGTTATTAGATCATTATCGCCTGTAGACACCAAAGATGTTAATGATTGTTAACGTAGCTATCTATGATACATAAGTTACCGACTGCCTTACCTCGGAACCAGAATACGTCAATGACAAACACTGACGCTATTGTGGCGGAAATGGGCAAAGCGGTGGTACCAATCCGGGCGGCTTTTACGAGATGGATTATGCTTAAGATTTTATTACATCGAACAGAAGATAACATGATAAATATATGTTTGCAGCTTGGAGTGAACGGCTACTCCTTCATGGTGGATAATAACGGGCATGTTTTGTATCATCCTGACTTAAGACCTTTGGTGAGTTCATAATTTTGTATTAAACGAGTATTTAAATGTTGCCACCGTCCGAAATTTATTCTTTAATTTAATTTATACGTCGTACTCTATTACTTTACAATGACATTTATGATTTTTAAATTTATATCCACTTATTTCTTTTCTCCAATTATATGGCAAAGAGAACATATTTGGTAGAATTAAATTTAAATAATAATTAATTTGATTGTCAACGAGTGCAAGTTATTAATTAAATTCACAAGTAGATAGAGAGAAGAAATATAAGTAAATAAATATAACTATTTACTTTAAACTGTTTAAATTTTATTTCTTCTGGTTGATTGGTAGAGAATTTTATAGTTTATACAATTTTATATGAAATCTTCGTTTGTACAGTTTATTGTACATATGCACATATTTTAAAGACTTCCGTATTATGCAATATGTACATAATAAATTATACAATTTATATTATTGTTGTTTCAGCATACCAACGAGGAAGTAAGTATAACACAGAATGTACAAATTTTATTTATTTATTTCACACTTTGATCGCCTCTGTGGTCTAGTGGTCCAGCGTTGGCGTTGACCCATGACATCCCGGGTTCGATTCCCGGGTCGGGCACATAAAAAAAAGTGTGTGGCATGTTGATAGCTGTTAGTGATGATGATCACGTCGGGGTCACCACTGTGGCATGTTGATAGCTGTTAGTGATGATGATCACGTCGGGGTCACCACTGTGGCGCCGCTGGTCCGGTCCGTACCGCTGAAGGGTCATACTGATGGAACCAGCGGGCCAACTACTTGTCAGGTGACGTCATAACTGTGGAGGTCGATGACGTCACACAAGGACTTCGGTCCCCAGGCAGTACACCTTGCCTGGTTGGGAAGATCTTCCTTTTCCCCTTACTTGTCCTTGTGTGACGTCATCGACCTCCACAGTTATGACGTCACCTGACAAGTAGTTGGCCCGCTAGTTCCATCAGTATGACCCTTCAGCGGTACGGACCGGACCAGCGGCGCCACAAGTGTTTTTTCAGTTTTCTGATAAACACAAAGTTGTCCGGGATCGAAAAGTGTCCGATTGGCGATAGGCTTGCCACCTATCACATTTATGGGACCAAGTATCTTCGGCTAATCGTGGGCGCGCCTACCTCTTCGGGGGTATGGGCGTGAAGATACATTTTTTTTTATTTCACACTTTATTGTACACAAAATACATATTTTTGAATAATTAATATAAAACATGTACAAAAGGCCAGCTTATCTCTGAAAGAGATGTCTACCAGCAAAACCGAATATTAATAAGTTAGTATAACTTTTTGTCACCAACACTTATGATAATCTATTAAGTTTAAATATGAAATACACCGGTAGGTACCTACTGTTTCACAACATCGTTTGATTTAGTTTATACGTACTCATATCGTGTACTATAAGCTGCAGTTTACGCACGACATCTTAGGTTTAACTTAGTTTTTATAAGACAGCGAACAAGCAAATGACTCTCCGTAAGAAAGAAGACAGCCTTCGCCTATAGACACCAAAGATGTTAATAGTACGTCGTAATCCTTGTAGTGGAGTCTTAAAGCCACATGTATAAGTTTACCGGCCGCAATAGCGAGAACTGACGCTATTGCGGCAGGAATAGATAAGGTGCTGGTGACAGACTAGGTGATAGGCCGTGCAATTCTTTTTAAATGAGTGTTTTAGTTTTACAGGAAAACGTAATTTGCTCAAAACTGCCCTGATGCTTTACTGGAAAACGTAATTTACTCAAAAAAATGTGCCTGTGTTATTTATAAGTAGCCTACATGTCCTATCATTTAAATTAATACCGTTGGCTAATACACTAATGGATGTAGCAGTTACCTAACTCTTCGAAAATATATAGGCGCAGTGGTATTTATTTTATTTATTCATTTGTATAAACCAATCTGTTACTCTATTTTCAAACAAAAAAATCAGTCTTAGTATACTTATAATACCTAGCTAATTGATTTTGTATAACACACATGCTGACACCGATGCTGAAAAATTATGGGTCAATAGAGTGGTTTCAGTCGCACAATTTGTCATTGAATACACAAATATACTTTTGTTATAAACTTCGCAGCAATATTTCTTTCAAATCCATGATGTATCGAAATACTCGTAAAGAATTCTAAAAGGCGATTAGCTTCCTCAAGCACCTCTCAAGCTTAATTCCATCAAGCCGTTTAAGCTACAGACAAAGAAATATACTTACATATACTCGAAAAACGTAACTCTCCTTCTAACGCAATCGGGGAAAAACATATAACCTATCTCATGCATACAATTAAAATGATAATGACACCTTTCAAGCTTAAAATCATCGAGCCATTTAGGCTACAGAGCGTATACCCATCTTTCTTCTATAACTCTCCTTCTATGCAGTCGGGTAAAGAGTTAAAAATAAAAAAAAATAAAAAAAAGAAGTATAACCCTCCTTTTCAGTTAATAAAAAAGTAACCGAGTTTTATACTACCTAACTAATTTATATCATGAGAAGTGTATTAAATAAAATGTACCTGTATCGAAACGAAATAATATAATGATAAAATATATGAGAAGACTACTCCATTTACTGAATGAAATGTAATAAGAACTTAAGAATAATATGTTTTTTTACTGCCCTTTAGAAATATATTTAACCTAAAATGTAGTAAATAGGTATTTTATATAGTTGAAAATATTCCGGTATAAAAATACACGGGCATTACGAAAATAACTTTTAATAATTTGTAATAAGAATGTATATAATATAAGGAATATACTGAAGAAATATTGTACCTAAATATTATTTTCCTGCCATATCATTCAAAGAATATACAATACTAATCATTGGATAAAAAATGTTCCTACGGAATTGGGCAAATAGTTTTGTCATGCTCTTTGTCATTTATCTAAGCTTCAATTACCTACAGATAAAAAAGTCAGGTTATCTTGGAGATTTTTAAACTCTTTGATGATTTTATCAAAATATGATAGCGTAATATCCTGAGGTAGGGATTAAACCAATTAAAAATTTGGGTTTGTTATTTAAATTTTACTAACGATCATCCTCTAGTCGAATTTCGACCAAAATACAACAATAAAATCTCTTTTAAGTTTGACACTAGACTTAAACTGTAAATACTCTACATGTGTGTATGTGCGAATGTATCATGTATGTCAAATGAGTGTAGTGAGTCCTTTAACCAAAATCCAACGCAAGAAATTGGATTGAGAATGATATATACAGAAACACAAAAATATCGTAAACATTTTAATAATAATCAACCTTATTTCTGTACGTTGTGGTTTAGTTTCGACTATTGATTTGCTTTATCGACGAGAACCCTTAAAATTTTAGGCCCTTATAAAATCCAACTTTCCATTGCTTTAATGTTTATATTGCAAGTCACATGCTACTCATAAGACGGTTTCGCCATGTCACGCTTCTGTACGTTCGCTGTGATTGGACGAAATTAGACCACATATTACTTGTGCTCTTATTTTTATTATCCACTTTTAAAATTGCGATATAGAACTGGTTATTTTTGATCAAATAGTCCTACGGCCTACGAATAACTCAAAGCCTATGCGTTTTCTCTTTTTAATTTTATGATTTATTAATCGGGCAAGCAACAATCCGCTTGGGGTATTTCGGTTTTTGTATGAAGTTAGAAGCACCGTACCGTGTACTACACATTATAAACCGGGCTCCCAGGGACAAACTTTTTTTGATTACTAACAAGCTGAATTTTTGTGAACAGCTTCGTTTTTACGAGACAACCATCTTTTCTATCTTCGAAAAATCTCGAATCGGGTAACTAATAAAGATAGATAACAAAGAAGACTTTAGAGTGTTGGGACTAAGAAAAGTTTCTACTTTACGTGTAGGATAATGTTACCCTTGAATAACAATAATAATTAACAAGTTGTTGTGAGAAAATTAGGTTGTTATTAAATTGATTAATATCATTTTAAACATCTCATAATTTCGAAATTTTAGAGCGGAGGACTCGTCAGAAAAGCCATCGTATGTGTAGGAATATAATCAAGCGATTTAAGTCGAAAAATAATTACTGCTATTAATAAATATTTTTCCTTCACCGAATCAAAATTTTCTAAGCCCTATAACTTTATTATCTACCCAATTTGAGATTTTTTGAAGGTAGAAAAGAGGGTTGTCTCGTCAAAACGAAGCTGTTCACAAAAATTTTGCTTGTTAGTAATCAAAAAAAAGTTTGTTGCCGGGATCCCAGTCTATTAGACATATATGACTTTATTAAGCTGACAGATATAATTAGGTATTTAACGATCGGACGGGATTTTTTATATTCGAGTCTATCAGTTTCCATTTAGCCGTTATAATTTATTTCGCACTATCACTTATATTTTTATAATTATAATATTAACCTCATTAATCAGAAACTTTGTTCCTCGTCATTTAATTATGTTTTTCCGACGACGCGCGTTGTGAATTAACAAAGAATTAATTATTAACAAATTCTATTATATTCTATTTCAGTACACCGAAACACTAAGACCACTTTACTCGAGTGTCGACCTTACGGACGTTGAGCTGCTCGTTGATTCTGATGAAAACTCTAGAGTGAATTTAACTTCGCTATTGTTAGATGTAAGTATATTATAGATACATAAGAGATTTACGCAAATCTTCCTAAGGCCTAAGTTACAAAATCTCGTTATATAAAATATATAAGAATAGCTCTGTTAGTCTATGGTTTTTTAATATAATGATATTTATAAGATCCATAAAAAATTAAAGAATGAGAATTGTCTATCTGCCTTTTTTCAATTAGGTCGTCAAAACCCACTACTGTCGTGGTTGTTATGTATAGTTAGTAGTGTTCTGCGACACGCTATTGCCATAAATTAATATGATTATAAATAAATTTTCCCCGTGTTGGTTCCGGGCTCCTTTGAAGAATAGACCAACTGCCGTTCAGGCAGGTCGTAAAAGGCGACCGATTGGCTATGCGAGTCACTACCATCGTGGCTACTAGGTGGTAGAGTTCTGCATTGTCTCGACCGAGTCAGGTGGTGGTACCTATTCCTGCCGCAATAGCGTCAGTGCTTGTCGCTGTCGTGTTCCGGTTTGGAGGGTAAGGTAGCCGGTAAACTTATGCATGTGGCATTAGACCTCGTCACAAAATAGCAACGCACCATTAACATCTTTGGTGTCTATAGGCAATGGTTGACTCTTTCCATCGGAAGACCCATCTGCTTGTTTGCTATCTTATGATATAAAAAAAAAATTTAAAATTGTATAGTAAATACCGGTCTTTAGAATCCTTACGAATCGTGCGTAGATAAATTCAAGTTACTCTTTTTTATTCCAAGCTTTAATATGAAAAAAACATGAAAATAATGTAGTAATAAATAATTATGGTGTTCAAATGCTTGACGTTTAGTAGCAGTCTCCCTTATATAAAGTATAGAAGAAAATATTTTTTAACAATATAAAATGTCGCCGTGTTGGTCCAGGCTCCTTTTTGGACAATTTGCCATTCTATCAGGCAGTTTGTAAGAGGCGAAAGATTAGATATACGTGTCACATCATCGTGACTAATAGGTGGTAGAGTCCCGCAACCTCTCGCCGTGATATAAATTGTACCATTACCTTACCTATTCTTGGCGCAATAGCATCAATGCTTTTTATTGTCGTGTTCCTGTTTGGAGGATAAGGTGGCCAGGAGAATTATGCATCCGTTATTGTCATTCCGCCACACGGATAGCAACGCATCATTAATTTCTATTTCCATCAGGAGAGACATCTGCTGGATCTTATAAAAAAATTAATTAAATGAGCCTTTATTCTTTGCGTATGTAGCTTACATTTTCAATGCAATTCTTTGCTTTGCAATTAGCAGTAAACCTTAGAATCATTGGTATTAGGAGTGAAGGTTGTCAACTTTCACCGAGAAACCGTCATGTTTGTTATCCTATAAAAACGTAGTCAAATAAGTTCAAAATAATCTCACTTAACTTTGTCTAATCCGACTTTTAATTTTTTTTATATCATAAGATAGCAAACAAGCAGATGGGTCTCCTGATGGATAGAGCCAACCATCGCCTATAGACACCAAAAATGTTAATGGTGCGTTGCTGTATTGTGGAAAGGTCTAATTCCACTTGCATAAGTTTACGACAGTGACAAACACTGACTCTATTGCGGCAGGAATAGGTAAGGCGGTGGTACCAGACCCGGTCGAGCCGATGCAGAACTCTACCACCTAGTAGTCACGATGGTAGTGACACGGAAAGCCACTCGGTCGCATTTTACGACTTGCCTGGCAGAACGGCAGTTGGCCTATTCTTCAAAGGAGCCCGGCACCAACACGGGGAAATTTCATAAATTCAATGTTAACATTTGTTTCCAATGAGATTTTCATAAGATCTAGCGATTGCCCTCTGATCGAAATACGAGCACAGACTAAACAATAAAAATCTCTTTTAAGTTTGACAACAGACTTTAGTCGTAAAGAAAAAGTAGCTATTATCATGAAGTATTAGGTATAGGTGGAGCTAGCTCTCGTATTAATCAATTGAAAAAAATATTTACGTTAGGTGCCCTATAGACCTACAATATTATTGCGCAATATTACGTATTGTGCAATATTATTGACCGTTTAGGGTTAATATTGAAGATTGCACAAAGGTGGGTTTCATGTTTATTGCGCAATATGTTTTTGTTGAACTGTATAGGCTTAATATTGCACAATATTTTTCACACTTCAGAGTTTGAAGCGGTCGCGTTCGGTCAGTCACGGTGTTTAATATATGGCCGTGTCATAAATTTAAGCAAAATGGCGAGAAAGAATGATAAGAGAATAGGAGTTTTTACTTGAGTATATAGAATTGTATAGAGATTAATTAAACTAAATCACCAGCATGGTTGCCGCCAAAACTTCGTCGTCAGCCATGTTGCTCGCTCGAAAATATTGATCAGACTGGTTTGCAATTTTATTGTATGAATTTATTGAACGTTTGGAGTCAAAGGGGTATTCAATATCATTGCACAATAAAAGTATTGAGCAATGTTATTGTAGGTCTATGGGGCGCCTTATATCTCTTTCTATGAGGTCTTCTCATCTCTATTTATACAGCTGTGTTAGAAAGAGAGGGTTAGACCTCAGAAGATGACAGCAGTATTTGAAATTTGGTTTCAAGTAGGTATTAGAAGTGATGCCTCCAGATATAATACAGCTTCATGGCTATTATATACATGTGTTTTTATTATCATGTATGTCACATGAACGTAGTGTATATAATGTTTATTTTTATTAATTTAATATATTTCTAATCCATATTATTTAAAAATATTGGGTTTCTACAGTCCTCTAATACGTAAACTTTAACTGATCAAAATTTCAAACTCCACCGATCGCAATTGTCTTAAAAAGGGGTACAAAGTTTTTCCTTCACGTATTAATATAGAGATTTGTTATATTTCAGTTACGACACGACATGATAGAGCAGCGTGAAGGAGAAACAGAAATAGGTGTGAAAGTTCAGTACGACAATATGAGGCGGGTAGCGACCAGGCGCCAGAGATACTTCTATAGCCCGGTAGAGGGCACGCCGTACTCGCTGGCCGCTGTGCTGCCTGACGGGTACGGCATGTATGAGCTGCAGTCCGAGCAGGAGATCAAACACAGCCCCGTCAATGGTAAGATAACACTATTTTTTGAAGTTAACCTGCTTTAGAAATTCGATGAAACGAAAAAGCACCACAAGCGTCATAAATTCCGCAAACAGCTATATTATTTACTATTAGATAAATCTTACAATAGTGTCCAAGAATTTTTAATTGATAAAATGAAATATTTATCAAATAGATTTTTTTAAATGTGTATATTTGAACTTTTAAGCTAACGCGTTCTACTATCATTTTTAAAATTATATAAACGGGTCAAAAACGCGTTCATATATAGAACTTACTTGTAAAGCTCGATGTTTAGGCCAAGTTACATTAACCGTGGTCACGAGCAGATCGATTTTCATCTACTCCCTTCTGGTCAGACCAGAAGGGGGTAGATACCCTTCCCAATGTTTAAATTTTTATTTAGTTTAAATGTTTAAATTAGTTTAAATGTTTAACTAAATTTCATACTCTACCGTTCGCGCAATTGTCTTAAAAATGGGTCCAAAGTTTATTCTTTACATATTAATATATAGATAATAATAATTTAAAATATCATCAAAATATTAATGGTTCCAAATCAGCTAAATATGCTCGTAAACATTACAACAAAAGAAATTTTACCGCAACTTTTTAGTTTAAAATACGTAAAACTTTTTCCTCTACTTCTTCTACTATATACTTCAGTAAAAATTTCACTTCTACGGCAGAGAGCTCACGCTGATTTTTTTATATACTTAGTACCTGCGTGACCAAACTTTGTACGGTATTATTTTTTTTTTGTAAAATCCTGTTTGTCTCGGAGACTTACTATTACCCGCAACTTCGTTTCCGGGAACCAAAAAACTTTAAATACTTAAATATATTAATAAAAGTTATAATACTTACACAAAAGGAATTTTTCAAATCCTATTACTTCATCCAGGTATCACCGGGTTCAAAGCTTTAGTAGATTAGTATAGATAGGAATCGCATAGTGATAAATTACAACTTAACTCACAAAATTTTGAAGTAATAATTATTATTAGCAACTGCCAACAATATATGTACTTACACTTTTTACGATTTGGCGCTACATGAAATTGTTAGCAAGTGAGCGTATAATTTTTTTCGTTTATAGAGTTTTTGAAGCGCAATTTTACAAAAACTGCAAACATGTAGGTAAATACCTTATCTTAACACAAAACTCTTTTTATCTTTAGGACCATTTCCAAAAATACGCAAAGTATACACGCAAAGAATACATGTTCGTTATATTATAATGTTATACTTACTGAATAAGAACCAGCAACCACTATTTGTACTGCAAACCAACAAAATGTTTGCTTTGTTTTAACCTGGTGAATTTTTCTTTCGTATTACCTTGTAGATTAATTTGTGTATATTCGCGAAATTACGAGTAGTTCACTTTAGCAGGCGAAAATCCCATTTGACAAATAATACTGTACTTTTGTATTACATATTTACTAATATATGTATTTTTTTAATTCATTTTTTGCTGTTTTGTGATCTTTTGCTTAGCATATTCGGTTCAGGAATATCAAAAAATATAAAATAGGTATAAATAGCAGTAATAATAAAAAATACCAACATTTACAGTATATTTAAGACAAAGCAATCCAATAAAAGTTACTTTTTTATAGCTGCAAGTGACCGGCAATATGATGACACTTTAGCAGTTCAAATATCGATTCCGGTCTGTCAAAAACACTTCATGGTACGCTAATGCAGGGCAGAAGTAGGTTTGAGTAGTAATATGATCGCTCGCTGGCATAGGTCAGGTGGTCACTGACTGGCCTGTTAGATAACGTTTTCATGGTACGAAATAGCAGGACAGTTTAATTATCGGCTTAAATTGACCTACTATAAGAGTTCATGGTAGGGCCGCAGATCACGAGGCTCCTGGTTCGATGTCCGGTTGGGAAAAACATGATATTGAGTTTTATTTAAAAATTTCAGCGATAGTTTAAAGAGATAACTCGAATAAACAGGTTAAGCTTTCACTCTGTTATGCAAAAATTTACAGTAATCGTTACAGATTTTTGAAATGCGTGATAATTGCTACCAATCCACGAATCAATCGAATCAAGAAAAGTTTAATCGATCTGTGATATTGATATTCCTCACAATCCTTGTCAGAGAGATTTATTAAATCTAAAAAAAGTATATTCACACCCGTATTCCCCAAGAGTAAGACAGTACAATCAGTGCACTAACGACTAGCCAAAGATACTTCGTCCCACAATGTGATAGGTGGCAAGCCTTGAGTGGTAATTAAACGTCATTACATTTTAATCTGTTTTTGTTTAAGATAGCAAACAAGCAGATGGGTCTCCTGATGGAAAGAGTCAACCATCGCCTATAAATATCACTGGACAACTTACATGAATTGATCTAACCCTAAAAGTAGGCAATTTATTTGCTTGTGTTATGGGTGTTAGTCAACGATACTAATATACAGATATACATATATAAATACTCAAATGTATCTAACAGTAACCCAAACCCAGAAATACAAACGTCTATGCTTATCAAACAAATGTTTTTTCCTGTCGAGAATCGAACCCGTGCCCCATCGATGCGTAGTCAAGTGTGCTAACCACGCGGTCTAAGGCGTTGCTACCTTGAGGCGAGGTTTAATGCTCTGGTTTGGAGGAGGTAGCCTGTAAACTTATGCATGTACATAAGTTTACCGGCTACCTCCTCCAAACAGGAACACGATAGTGACTAGCTTTGACGCTATTGCGGCAGGAATAGTTAAGGCGGTGGTACCAGACCCGACAAGACAATGCAGAACTCTATCACCTAGTGGCCACGATGGTAGTGACTCGTATAGCCAATCGGTCGCCTTTTACGACTTGCCTGGCAGAACAGTATTTGGTCTATTCTTCAAAGGAGCCCGGGATCAACACGGGGAAAAATGATTAATATTATAATTTCATGATAAATTAATAATATTATTTTATTTACCTTTTGGCCAAAATGTATTTACTAGGTATATAGTTACATATCGCTATATCTTTTTAATGCAATAATATTTTCACATGCAGTCACTGAATATTTCAAAGGCGATAATTGGAAAGTTCACCCCGACTGGTAAGTATTATTCCTTAGAATATATCTATTTAAACAGGTTTCTGTTAATTAGAAAAAAAGAGTTATTTAAAAAAGTTGAATTAGCGATAAGTCATAGTAACC
Source organism: Apodemia mormo (assembly GCA_036924255.1). NCBI lineage: Eukaryota > Metazoa > Arthropoda > Insecta > Lepidoptera > Riodinidae > Apodemia > Apodemia mormo. The sequence continues at coordinate 36,792,500 of JAUPFN010000002.1, forward strand.
TCCAAATACTTCATTAATTAATCATAAATTAAACCTGTTGCAATATCTTTTAAATGTATTGAATACTCGCTGACCCGGCAAACGTTGTTCTGCCTCTTTAACTACTCTTATCTTTTTCTATATTTTCTCACCTTTTAAACCTTCCCTGGATTTCAACAATTTATTCAAAACGAACAGCACTTAATTTACATATATATATATATATATATATATATATATATATATATATATATATATATATATATATATATATATATTTCGTTATACATATATAACATACATTTATAACATAAGCCATTTCACAAAAGTTCACATTCATGATATTAATGGGATTTTCAAAGAATCAAAAAGGATGTAAATGATCATAACAGATATGAGGGCATCACCTTGGCACCTTGTTGTCACCTTGTTCAGGGTATACTGCGAGTATGCATCCACGTCGGAGCAAACGTTCACGACACCGGAGGAACAGCTGGTCCACTTCCTGAGCCGGGCGGGGCGGCCGGGCTGGAAGTGGATGTCGCTGCGCCCGCGCGCGCTCACGCTACACAACGCGCACAAGAAACAGGACCGGGATGCTTACTTTTGTAAGTTTTCACCATTCTATACAATTGAGAATCAGACTAACATTAAAGTACAATGTTATAGGTTAAGGGATACAAGTTGGTGGCCTAAAAATTAAAAAAAAAACGTCGACGTGCCGACAAGTGTTCAGCGACACTGACTCATATCTGCATGTAAAGGAAAAGCTCGGTTTTATTAGTTTTCAATTGCTCTTTTTTTAAATAAAATAAAAGTTTCATTTGCAAAAAAGCTCGTATAAAATCAATAAAATTTATAATTATAGAATTGAGAGATAATTTAATTTTAATCCTCAAAATGATGTTAATACTTAGCTAAAAATCTCTTGAACACGCTGTCTCAAAATATTCAACGAATTTTGCGTGATGCAAATTAAACAAACAGTTATATTTTTACAGATACAAGTAAGCTTTATGCTAAATTTGTCCGACAGTACACGTAAAAATTTGTATATGAACAACCTTAAGTGGCCAATGGAATCCTACATCAGCGCAAATAGTAGATGCACGCCGACAAAATTTTTATTATTTATACAAGTTTATTTTTTATTACAGGTGACAAAACTTTAGTGCAATCATTAGTGCGGGATGCAATGGTAATTAAAGAACTGGACGCTCACACTGGACATGCCAGTCATCACTCCCAGTAAGTATAATTTGTAACGAAGCATGTCAGACCACAACAAGCCTAACAGACTAAGCCAAAAGGCTTCCATTATCTTATTAATAACGAAGATTACTATTGGTCAAAGTAAAACCAAGCTCTCAAGTCTGTACCTATAGGAACAACTTTAACCAAGATGGACTCAAAATACATATATTAATACAGGAGTAAACTTAATATCCCTCTTTAAGGAAATTTTAAGCACATTAAAATGTAAGATTTGAAGTAGTTGTACGTATTTACCCGTTAAATAAACACCTTTTTATGAAATAAAGTCAAATTTTGATCACCAGGTCATTTCAAATTCTAATAAATAAACAGCATTTATTTTGTCACTATAATTTGTGTTAAATAATTAAACTAAGTTCTCGTGTTATTAACACAAAATGTGTAGACAAACAAAAATGTTGTCGGTTTTAATTCTTTGTTTTTTGTATTAGATATACGTATTAGATATCTATTTCTAATTTCTATGATTAAATCAATTATTACATTTACTATAAATATTAACTTTCAATATTTATTTATGTTTAAATATAAATTAGAAGGATAAAATCAGCGACAAGTATTATGTTGTCGCTGATAATATATAGATAGATACAAAGATAGTATTTTTTTTCTACTATCTAAATCTAAAATCATAGCCCTTATCCGCAATTTCTTTTTCTCGGAATTAAGCACACCTTTTCTATCTAAGGTTTATTAAAATACCTGCATGTTTAGTTTACTAAATTTTTTTTTAATTTAGTTAATATCTTAGTTCCTCATTGTTGACTTTTGGTGGAAACTATATGAATGTCAAAACATCAGTGACGGGAACATTTACATTGACATGCAAATCCTACACCATCCCCGATATGACTAAATGCATTTGGCTAGTAAAATGTAAATGTTTACTGATGTTAACATTTCTGAACATGAATACATAAACTAAGAACAGAAAATGAAAAATAAAGAATATCAGCGTTGTAATATTATATATTTAATGTAATTATGTAAGTGTAATTATGTGTTTTGAAAAACGTTTGACTGCTTTCATGGTTTAACATTGACAATACGTAATCCTCGTTCATTAATAAAATGGTCAAAGTTTTTACTTACTTTCAAAAAAAATAATAAATCCAAATTAACTATCACGCATGAGATAATGCACAAATAGGACCGAATTTGAACTTTTTTGCAATGCACTTTTTTTGATTTTTATTTTGATCACTAATTTCTATGTGTTTGTCACTCGAATAGCCCGATAGCGACATTAATGGCACTACTAACAAGGTAACGTAATAATATATTCATAACTAATGTTTCGAGTAGTGAAGTTTTAGAAAGATTCAGATCTATAACGTCAGTAGCACATATTACTTTCACGTAGAATTACGTCGAATCAATTTGTAGGTACCATATAAGTCATCATCATTCTAATGAGATTATCAGCCGCATTGATAGATAACTAACTTACAAACTAAGAAGGCCACGTTAAGTCCTATCCGATCCTGATGATCCCACAGCCTACACTTCACAATTTACACGCATACGCCAAGGTCGCCGCCGGCGGCGACTCGGCCCACTGTTTCGGCCCGCCAATACTCGAGACGCGGGTCAAGAGCAATTAACGAGTCGAAATCCTTATGTTACTTGCGCTCCCACTCATCGTCAAGTTACTGCCCTAAGCCGAAGTTTGGTCTCAAAGGAGACACCGTTAGGGCGGGCTCTTAGCCCACTTAATTTAAACTCTGGCTGAGCACTCGCACGTAACGCCCGATTTCGCAGTAACAGTCATTTGGACCAACTGCTAAAGTTCATTTAAAAAAAACTAACTTAGTACCAACTCTACAAATAAATTAAGTACTCATTAACTAATCGGTAAACTGTTTCGAGTATAGCATTAAACTTCTAAGTATGTAGTTATCAATGATACTAGCCGACTTTCGCAGCTTCGCTCGCTGGTAATTTAACATGTCGTCAATGTAAGCAATTTCATACAATGTTTCATCCGCTAATACACCATCGCACACGAATTTAAAAAAAATCCTTTCTTATTCTTCGTCTACAATGTAAGAACAACCCATGTTAAAGTTAAGCCTTATTGATCCCCGGGTTTAGGCTGGACATATGTCAATCAGTGGCCGTTCTTTTTATGTAATATCAATGACGTGTATAATAATATTATACATGTCATTGTATAATATACTGATGTTAAACGGTAAAAATAAAACTGTTGGTCGTACAACAGATTTAAAAAAAAATAGTTTTGTATAGTATGACAATTGGTAGGTGCTGTTTTCACAACAAAATTGTGGACACCTTAATAAATAATCTCTCATAAACCAAACTATGCTAATTATAAAAAAAATACATATTAACTTATCCTGAGCCCTAAGCATTTTCTTTTGTTATTATTTCAAACTGTATTTGAAAGACCAGAGATATAAAATTTAGACTAAAAAAGTTATGATTATATAAATAAGGATCTGCTTACTTATTTTTTACTTTCTATTATTAATAAGCGTAACAAAACCCTAGACACTCAATCAGACTCGACTCCGAAAAGTAACAACATATTGTTAAATTCTACACTACCTAATACAAAAAAATTGAGCGCTAGTAATATTGAAACTCTTGTTTCGATTTTAGTCTTCATGTTCTTCCATGCTTTTTTACTTTGCATTTTTTATAGATTTAAACATTGGAATTCCGATATATTTGATTGGTTATAAAAATATTTTGTTTCACAAATTAATCTCTAAAACAATAACAGTTCTTTTAAATGTTTTAGAAATTTCAGTTCACTTTTCATGTGTGAAACTAAATTCATCAGTCCATTCATCCAAGCAAAAAACCCAGTACGGATCTAAATAAAAAAACATATTTATAACTAATACGTAGACGACCAAACTGTCTTACCCTGCTAGCTCCATTGTACCTTCCTATTATCAATAAAATAAAATCTCTCAATTTTAACTCAATAAGTGAAGGTGTCTGGTATATTTAGTTGCAATATTTATGCCTCACCTTCATATGTTCTTACGTAAAAACAATTGCTCATTAATATTCTCTAAAAGAAAATGTATCTATCGCTTACGTACGGTACGTAATGTAGCATCAAAATAGGTTCTCACGTAATTCTACGTCAAAAATACTTTTAAGTGGACGTTTTTAAGCATTACAATGTAGGTAGATTAGAAAGATTTTGACAACATTTTAGCTACAACTGGTGTGTGTTTTGGTCCCTCGTTCTTCCTTACAGTCATATTCTCCCAAGGCTTAGAGTGTTTTAAATGCATGTTATAGAAGACCTATCAAACTCATTGTCATAAACATGCTATTAAATTTTAACTTCATGAAGTATGGAGCCATATTTACGATTTATTTGATAGCAATGTCATTCTCTGTGAACGAATAGATTCTCTTCTTCACAATTGTGTTGTTAAATAACTAATCATTCGTAGGCTAAGACATTTGCAAGTTTCAAACAAACCTTTTCCATTATAGATGCCAGTTTTGTCAAAGATGTCGCTACCTACATTCAATGTATCATTGCCTAAAAATAAATTTGTGTTCTGTATAAAGTAATTTATTTTGTGTCCTATAAAATTTAAAGGCTAACCAGGATACAGGTGATTTATCTTTAAGAACACTAATATTTTTTACAGGTCTTATAGCTGGCATTGGGGTTATTTTATAAGTATTTGTAGAATTACCATAAACTATTAGGTAAAGGTCGAGCTAGCACTCGGATTAATCACTTGAAATATAGAACTACGTTATATCTCAGTCTATGTGGTCTCGCCATCTCTTTTTATACAGCTGTGTTAGAAAGAGTGGGTAAGATCTCAGAAGATGACAGCAGTATTCAGTCTTGTTTCAAGTACGTATTAGAAGTGTTGCCTTCAGATATAATACAGCTTCATAGTAAATATATACGCTACAATACGATTCAGACAAATCTGTTATTCTAAAATTAAATCGCAAAGTAGTATTTTGGTTTTCTTAGCCGCAAATAAAAAACGTTTACGTTTAGCTCGCTGTCTATTAATAGCGATTAAATTTTCTAATCATGAGATCCTGAAAAAATGCTATTGCGGTTTTTTGATGAAAAGTTTCAGTAGCAGCTTAAGGTATTTAAATATGTGGTAGTTATTGCAACAGAAATTGTAATAATAATGACTAATCGATGAGTCGGAGCGCCTATTGATATTCAATCTATTCTACCCACCTCCCGAGAAAACCGACGCGATAATATCTGTTTATAATAATTATTTGTACTAAATACTAATCTCTATAAAGCAAACTTATCTGTGTCGTATTGTACCTACCTAACGTATTAGAGACTGCAACGGATAAAATAAGTTACATTAGAATTACGTGTCGTCTTAGACCAATGCTATAAACTCTAATTATTGAATCTAACAAAAATGGCGGACGCCTCTATGGCGCGCATATGCAATGTAGAGCGGCTCGAATTGTTGACATCTGAACCAACCATTATTGACATCTGAACATCTGAACCAACCAACCATCTGAATTCTGTTGTTGGCTTGATCTATTAGCGTTGCGTAGAGATATGAGATCTCTCTATCATATTTTTACGCGGAGATGCTTCTTAAAGGGAATAAACCCATTTCTAATAAGGATTTCTTTATTTTTAAATGTTTCTAACTTCTGATTATTCGTTTAGTAGGACCATTTGTAGAGGTTCTTGATGACGAGTATCTATTAGATTGTTAAATAAAAATCGTTTTAAGGTTACCACTTGATAGGACATATTTTGTGTAAACTTTATATAAACTGATTTATAAGAACGTGCAGCTTTCTTCTCAGCTGTATACGAACTGTCTTATTTTATGAATCAAAATAACAATTGAAGATGCGTTTCGTATAACGATGAATTACAATATTTTACGGTTGTATCGTACAGGTACAAATATCCATGGGCGAGGTGATTACCTTCTACCAGGTACCTCTTACCTGTGTGGTAGATTGTTTTGTCACTATTTAGAACGGATTGCCCTAAGGGGAATTCGGGAATTCATCTGTCCATACTGAAGCTGGTACCGCTAGACCCTAGACCGGCGAATATGTACATAATTATAAAATACTAGCTGTTGCCCAGGACTTCGTCCGCGCGGACTTCGTTTACTCCGCACAGCTCCTCCCCCGTAGGTGACAGCGTGATAATATGTAGCCTATATGTTGACCCGACCTATTAGTAATCATGCAAAATTTGAAGTAAATCCATGCAGTACTTTTTGAGTTTACCCCGGACATACATACAGACAAACAGACAAAAATTCTAATAACTATATTTTTGGCTTCGATATCGATTGTAGATCACGCCCCGAGTATTCTTTTAAAGAAATATTTAATGTACAGTTTTAATATTTCTACTATTGTATTATATGTATAGATTCTAGCACTTTTTATTATTATATGATTAATTTTAATACCAATGGTTATTAAAATAAAAGCATTCTCACAGAAGCATTAATATGAAAATCGACGAGAGGGAAATTAAGATGATTTGTTTTCAATGAATGTATCTTTACAGGCAAGGTCGGTTCCACAAGTTTGTGGTAACGCTCTCGTTCATTGCTACCCGAAGCGGTCTGCTCAAGTGGACTGAAAACATCAACAGTTCCAGATCTTCTGAGTCTGCTGAACCGTATGTATTTTGATAAAAAACTATATATAATTTCCCCGTCACGATGCCGACTCCATTTCTTATAAAAACGTTTCAGAGCTAAAAAATTGCGTTGAATGCCATTCAAAGATCAAAATTGATTATTATTTTAAATACATACAATTTTTCAAGAATTAAAATACTATTATTTCTACAAACTTACATTTTTCAACTCATAGAGATTAAAATCTATGCTTAGGTATAGTTTTTGCTTTTTTTAAGCTTAAAATACCTCAATTTAGCGGAAAGTTTCAGGGATTGTCTGCAAGGTCAACTGGTTTACAGATTTTTTTACCGCGTGTTGGTTGGCCCCTCTTTGAATAATAGACCATCGTCCATCTGCCGTTCTGCTAGGCACTTTGTATTTTTTGTTTGTGTTGTGGCATTGACGCTATGAAGGCACGATTAGGTAAGGCGATACCATTTGGTGGTGAGTTCGTTGCGGGGTCAAAAGGAAACGAAATTATATTTAACATAATCATTAACTTAGAAAAAGTGTTAAAAATAATAAATATATAGCATTCTATTTTTAATTTTTAGCAGATTATTATTTTAGGGGATATTTTTAAGTAATTGTGCGATTTTAGGGATTTTTCACTTTAGCTTTAGGGATAAATATTTCCAAGAGTTAGTAGCACTGATTTTTTTTATTATTATTATTGTTTCAGTCATTTCAGCGAGAAATACGCCCGCGCGTTTGACTCGGAATGGTACCGGCGCGCCGTGGAGCACCACACGATAGAGCCGGAGAGCTTCGTGTTCTCGGTGCCGTTCCGCGAAGGCTCGGAGGGCGAAGAGTGGTCGGGCGCGCCGCTGCTGGTGCTGGCCACGCACGCCGTGTTCGTCGAGTCGCGGGGGCACCGCGCGCCCGCCGCCGTCGTGGGACTGCACTTCCAACTCGACTCACTCGCTAAGCACTTCTTAAATGTTACTTCTACGGTAAGGGCTTACATTATACAGGTTCACTGGTAAAATATTGTATTTATTCAAAAACACCGTAGGATGGTCATATGTAACCAATAAAAATATAATACAAAGAGAACATTGCTTAACCGCATGGCAAAGTTCAACGAACATAGTATAATAATAATTTTAAAAAATGGTAATCACGCGGGCGATAGGCGCGCTCGACTGGCACTTGCCGCGGTGACAAATAGCTGTTTGTAAACAAATAACTTCGATATCTATGCGCTGGTATCCGTATTAACATTTTTTATTGGATAAATATCAAAATTTAAGTAAGTTCTATTTTTTACAATAGACCAACAATAATATTGCGCAATACTTTTATCGTGCAATAATATTGAATACCCCTTGGATTTCAAACGTTCAATGAATTCAATCAATAAAATTGAAAAACTAGTCTGATCAATACTTTCGTGCGAGCAACATACCTGACAACGAAGTTTTGCCGGGCAACCATGCTGGTGATTTTGTTAAATAAATCTCTATACAATTCTATACACTTTTATAGCATTCTTGCTCGCCATTTTGCTTAAATATATTTACGACACGACCGTACATTAAGGGCGGCTAGCACCAAAATGCTTAAATCTAGATATGTGTCGTTCGCGATTGATCGAATCAAAAGACCCAGGTGGGCCGGGTCCTAAAATCTGTGTGATTAATAGGGTCACTTACTTGAAAGTGATTCGTTCAATCGCGATGATTCGCGATCGCAAGTCCGGTAATGGGTCGAGTCACGCGTTCTTCGCTGAAGTCTACGAAAAGACGAAAGAATCGATTTGTCTTTGTCTCCCGCTGGACGTAGTAAAGGTTTCGTTTATTTACCAGAATAAAGCTGCTGTATACTTTTTGTATTTATTAAAGCATATTGAATTTGGAGACCAAAAATAAAACAATTTTGGTAACATAAAATGTTTTTAAGTTTTTGTTGGGACCCGTCACGCATGCAGTCACTCTTAATTTCTGGAAATTAGTTTTTCAGTTAGTTATGTTGCGTCTCCAGGTATGAGTTATTTCAAAAACGGTTATTTTATTAATCTTATTTATTTAAAAGTTTATTACTATAATGAGCCGATATTTGGCTGAAATCCGACATTCTGTCGAAAACCGACACTTGGTCGAAGTTCGACGTTTGGTCGAAATTCGATATTCAGTCGAAATTTGAAATTCGGTCGAAATTTGGGCGAGCTTATCACTAAAGGGAGATATCTTACAGCTAACCCAAGACAGAGGAACCTTAATACATAAAACAAATGCGTTATAAAGTATAAAATAAGAACGGCTTGCACTAAAATGCTTAAATCATTTTAAGTCACTAAATACGTACGTTTAAAGTGACAGCATTTAAGGCGTTTTGACATTTGCTAAACATGCTTAAGGGACTAAATGCATTTAAGCATTTTAGTGCAAGCCGCCCTTAGCGTATTTAATTAATTTATTTATTTATTTTACACAAACAAAAAATCAATGAATTCAAATTTTCAACCACCCGGTACCCATAGTCTCAGAGTAAAATAAGCGACCTACGGACGGATGAATGGATGAAGAGATGGACAGACAGACAGAAGGATATGAAAAAATTAAAAGAGTTCCCCTTTTGGCATTTGGCTACGGAACCCTAAAATATATTAAGATGTATGTTATAAAATACTCAATCACTAATCAATATAAGTTGATCGAAACAAAAGCAATCAATCTATTGAACCGTAACTCGTGGGACTTGTTCACAACCCATGATTACATTGAAGTGTTAACCATATCAATCAATCGACTGAACGGGTCATGAGACCCGGGTCTTTTTGACGACAGGTCAGTATTGATACGGTTCTTTCTGATCGAACGAACGACACATGCTTCCTTAAATAATTTTAAGTCACTAAATACGTTTAAAGTGACAGCATTTAAGGCGATTTGACATTTGCTAAACATGTTTAAGGTACTAAATGCATTTAAGCATTTTGGTGCAAGCCGCCCTAAGCACCGTGACTGACGGAAACTATGAAGTGAAAAATATTGTGCAATATTAAGCCTACACAGTGCAAGAAAAAATATTGCACAATTAAAATTAAACCCGCTCAAACTTTCGTTCAATCTTTGTGCAGCCTTCAATATTAACCCTCAACGGTCAATAATATTGCCCAATACGTAATAATTGCGCAATATTATTTTAGGTCTATGGGGCGTCTAAAATAAATACTCAGCTTTGAGCAGCCCTCTTTAAAAATATTAACTTTTTTATTTTTCCTTTAATTTATTTAAACTTTCCTTTTAGTGTACTGCTGGTAGCGTCTGCAAGAAAACTTGTGCTGGCGATGAATTAGATTGTTACATATTAGACGACAACGGATTTATCATCCTCTCAGAAGACGCCTCACAAACCGGTAGATTCTTCGGTCAAGTTGATGGAACAATAATGGACTCTTTAGTGCAAGATAAAATCTACAAAAAAGTCACCGTGCATGACCATCAGGGGAGGTGCCCTGATTCCAGAAATCCATTCAGTGGTGATGGAAATAAACTATCACCAATGAAACCATTGTCTTGGCTTGGGACTTACTTAACTAATTTGTTAGCAGTTTGGTACCCTTTGTGGGAGAGTGTCTTAGCACGCTCGCATCCATATGCTGAAGAAGAATTAGGTAATTATCTAATATAAGATACATAAATAAATTAGCTAAAAGATTAGGTAAAGAAATTGGTAACTTATAATACTTACTAACTTATAGTACCTACTACTTATAGACAAATGCCAAAAATTTAGAGGTATCTTAAGAACACCCGGTCGGAACGTAGGTCCTTTCGGTATATTATGTGACTTAAAGGCAGGTGTCAAATTAACTGGACGGAAGAGACCGCGTATGAAAACTTCGATAAATGACGAGAGAGCAAGACCCCGTAGTGTAGTAATAATTCTTGATTTTTAATAATAAAGGGTATTCAAACGTTAAAATTATATGTAAAATATTTTTGCATATTCTCAAAATTAAGAGCAAGCTGAATCGATTGCGAAAAGTTTTAATTTTTTCCTAGGTGAGCGGGAAGTGGCTCAAGCATCACAGGTTCTAGTATTTTATTTTTGTAATCCTGGGGCCGCATTTGCGTCTTGCATATAATTAAAGAAATACATATTTTCTGGTTAACATAAATGGTTGTCATGGAACTTTGGGAACTTTGCATGGTACAGAAAAGAGCACAGGTTACCTTTTATGCCTGTTCTCGAGGGAACCACCATATTGGGAATTCCACGCGGACGAAGTCGCGGGCAAAAGCTAGTACAAAATATAGCACAAATATAACTATCGTAAACCATTAGTCATGTCTTTTTCCCTGGAGTAATGAAAGCGGAGTTTATTTTTAATATTACATATGGGATTTTTTTAGATTATGAAGATTACGAAGGAGAAGACTTAGAGCATGACGATGATTTAGATCGAGATCGAGGAACCTACGAAATTATAATAGCAGACTCCGGCGGTGCGGAGAAAAACCATGAAATTCCTGGGCCGGTCACATTGGGCCCACCCCGAGAGCCCCCGAGAGAAGCCGCGCGCTCAGCGGCAGTCCGGCCCTGTGACACGAGTGCCGAACTTTTCACTTTGCAGTCCACAAGGCTTAATGCTGCGCAACCATTGAAAGGAAAATTAACTAACTGTCACAATTCGGGATGTGAAAGGTAAATAAAATATAAATTTGTTTTTCATAACCAGAAATAGCAAAAATGCCTTTACAATAGGTGTACAGTATTTGTATACAGATACATATATAGTTGATGAATTCTTCGTTACCATCAATATTGTTAAATTTAATGCAAACAATAGTATGTCCATCTCCGCAATATGCTCTCCGAGATATAACCTAAAAATTCTTAAGACCATTTGGGCGCAGAAAGCAGCTTAGAGCATCTGGAGAAGGAGGCGCAAACTTGAATTTGGATAATTTATTAATTTTAAGGCTAAAAATGCATTAAGTAAGGATAGCACGCTAAAATTAAGTAATTATTACTTTACTAATTACAAGATAGCAAACAAGCAGGTAGTCCCCTAATAGGAAGGTAATTCATCGCCTATAGACACTTAATCGTGTGTTGCTATCCGTGTGGCAATATAATATGTAATAGCAACGACCGGCTACATTATACTCCAAACCGGAACACGACAAAGAGAAGTTGCGGAACTCTAACACCTAATAATCAAGATGGCAGCGACACGTATAACCACTCCTTTTAAGAACTGCCGAGTAGAATTACCAGTGATTTTACAAAACGGACCCGAACCAATACAGGCTCTATCTGTATATCCTAAAAAAACTTCGATCATTTGGTAGCGCCAAATTTGAATAACTTATTGATTTTATAGCAAGGAATGCATTAAGGAAACATGTGTAAGTGAAATAATTATTACAATATTGTAGAAGGATGCCTTAGCCCTCTGATCTAAAAAGAATCAAATCTATTCAATTACAGTCCAATTCTTTTAACTTATAATAATTGACTTGATACCTTGCCATTGAAATACAGATGTAAAAATCCAGCTTTATTGATAACATCTATTTTTCTACTGTTGCCATAAGTAGGTAAATGTTCAGATGTGACGCTTACCAAAGTTGGCATTCTATGAAGTTCTTTATACCAGTTACATGTTGTAGTTACGCAATACTTATTAATATATATGTAGACGGCAGTATATAGTATATATATATAGGCAGTATAAGAAATTAATTATATAGGTAACTACGACCCAAGTGAATATATTCCCGGACTAGAGAAAAACAAAATATTATGTGATAAGGAAACTATAGGTTGCATAGAAAAAAATATTTATTGGCTTTATCATTTACAGCTTGATACGTTGGCAGATTATCATGAAATGCAAAGAACAAAACCTGCCACAATTTTGAAATTAGTAACACTGTTTGACTATTGGGGAATGTTATTAGAAAAACGGTGCGCAAACACTCAGGGGCTAAGGATTTAGAGCAGTAATACCCTAAACAATAAAAACAACTAACAGGTATTGCCTAGGTATAAAAGTTTTAAGTGCGTTTAATATTATCTCGACATAATGTTGTTCCAGGCCATTCAGTGTGCAGAAGATACCGCACAGCAACCTCATACTGCTGGTGGTAGACACGTTGTGCCCGTGCGGCGCCAAGCGGCTGGACGTGCGCGCCCGCGAGGCCGCGCCGCGCGTCTGCCGCGCCCCGCCCGCGCCGCGCCGCGCCCGCCCGCACCACTGCGTCTCCTACCACCCGGAGGTCAGTACCCCGCCCGCACTACTGCGTCTCCTACCACACGGAGGGCAGTAACCCGCCCGCACCACTGCGTCTCTTACCATCCAGAGGTCAGTACCCCGCCCGCACCACTGCGTCTCCTACCACCCGGAGGTCAGTACCCCGCCCGCACTACTGCGTCTCCTACCACACGGAGGGCAGTAACCCGCCCGCACCACTGCGTCTCTTACCATCCAGAGGTCAGTACCCCGCCCGCACCACTGCGTCTCCTACCACCCGGAGGTCAGTACCCCGCCCGCACCACTGCGTCTCCTACCACCCGGAGGTCAGTACCCCGCCCGCACCACTGCGTCTCCTACCACCCGGAGATCAGTACCCCGCCTGCACCATTGCGTCTCCTACCACCCGGAGGTCAGTACCCCGCCCGCACCACTGCGTCTTCTACCACCCGGAGGTCAGTACCCCGCCCGCACCACTGCGTCTCCTACCACCCGGAGGTTAGTACCCCGTCCGCACCACTGCGTCTCCTACCACCCGGAGGTTAGTACCCCGCCCGCACCACTGCGTCTCCTACCACCCGGAGGTTAGTACCCCGCCCGCACCACTGCGTCTCCTACCACCCGGAGGTCAGTACCCCGCCCGCACTACTGCGTCTCCTACCACACGGAGGGCAGTAACCCGCCCGCACCACTGCGTGTCTTACCATCCAGAGGTCAGTATCCCGCCCGCACCACTGCGTCTCCTACCACCCGGAGGTCAGTACCCCGCCCGCACTATTGCGTCTCCTACCACACGGAGGGCAGTAACCCGCCCGCACCACTGCGTCTCTTACCACCCGGAAGTCAGTACCCCGCCCGCACCACTGCGTCTAATACCACCCGGAGGTCAGTACCCCGCCCGCACTACTGCGTCTCCTACCACACGGAGGGCAGTAACCCACCCGCACCACTGCGTCTCTTACCACCCGGAGGTCAGTACCTCGCCCGCACCACTGCGTTACCAACCACCCGGAGGTCAGCACCTCGCCCACATTTACTTTTGGCACTAAAGTGAATGCTGGGTATGCCCATGGACACACTAGTGATTCATATAAATGGTTTCTAAGTTTTCGTAATGCCTTTATGCAGTTGATTAGCATTGAGGTAAGCGTTGAAATATTAATTCAAAAAAATAACCGCCTTCAAATATTAGCTATACTCATATTTAAAAAACTGTTGAACCCATTTTAATAAAATTTGGACTGTTCCCTAAATTGAAATATACCTGATTTACCTAAATCAAAAAGAATGATTTCGATATGAGATTTTAGTCCCGAGAAATTCGTGGACAAATGTACAAACATACACTTACGAAAGCGGAAAGGATACAAACCAAATTCCATACATCGTTGAACGCACTTGTTACGGTATTAAGTATTTATTATCTTGCTGTATTTTATAAAGTTGGTTATTACGTTTAACTAATTTTAATGAAATTGTCAATTGCATAATAAAGATATACGTCCTACATTGTCTCGCCCAGGTCTGGTACCACCGCCTTACCTATCTTGCCGCTATAGCGTCAATGCTGTCGTGTTCCGGTTTGGAGGGTAAGGTAGCCGTTAAACTTATGCATGTGGCATTAGACCTCGCCACAAGATAGCAACGCACCATTAACATCTTTAGTTTCTATAGACAATGGTTGATTCTTTCTGTCAAGAGACCCATCTACTTGTTTGCTATCTTATAATGTAAAAAATACGTATTTAAATTAATTTGAGATTAGCTTAGATTAGTTAATTTCTTTATTGAATTTGTTTGAATTTCTCACTCTGTGTAAGAAGTGTAGAAAATTGTGCTTGGACATCTTAATAATAGATCATCATACTCGTATATTAATCCAACTCCAACAATATTATATTCATACATGTCAAAATGACAACCTCCGTTTTTTTGTTGGTTGAAAATTAATTTCTGAGGCATGTATGAAAAAAAATTGGAGTCAGAGGCAAATGTATGTTTTAGGAGATCGAGATTCAGTCGTGCGGGCGAGGCGCGCGCTCGCGGCCGCTGCTGGCGACGCTGGCGCCGCTGGTGCTGCAGCTTTGCTTCACTTTAGCCACGTGACTGTCCACTACACTCTAAACATTTTAAATAGGGCACGAAGCCTAAAGACCGTTCTAAGTTTTCTAAATCCATATCAAAATCCATATCATGGAGACATCTTTTTAACAGGATCTCATTGCATCGGAAAGCTTCGCGTGTCATTCTAAAGTGTTCGAGCATATTATGGTGTTACTGAACTGTTAGGAACTATTTTGTGCAATTATTGTGGTATGATGGTACTCGTATCGCCTCGCCAAACTAGAATATTCTCTAATGAGGAACTATGCTGTTACATGATTCTAAAATCTTAATTGAAAACTTGTTACTTTTGAGATTCCAATTTTTTATACATTGAGACTATTACAGGTATATGTATCGAACTTAAATTTTATTTTTAGATTTTTATTTTTAGATTAATTTACACCATTGTGTGCCATTATCAAAGCAGTACTATCTAAAACTTGCACCTCGGTTTTAATACTCTTGTACCGTATGGATGAAAATTCTTGTACCGTATAGTAAGATTAAAACGTTGCTAAAGCATTTTCATTAGGGAATATTTCTAAAGTGGGCCAGCATTCTACCAAATAGTTTTGATTGTGTGATATAACTTGCAACAAATGACTACTTAAACGTATTAATATCTCTGTGAAATATTTGAATGTCAAACATTTCTAAAGTACATTTCACTAGTAAATGTTTTGTAAAATAAGTGCAATGATTTGAGTCCCGTCGGTCGAGTGGTTAGCATATACACCTAACGATACTGATTGAGGTGAAGCTCGGGTTCGACTCCCGATAAGTACAGGCATTTGAGTCAGGAACTAGATGTTTGTATTTTTGGGTCTAGTTTATAAAAATAGTTCAGTATATTTGATACACAACTAATGTTGTATTAGTAAATCTAAATCACGAACAAATGATTTTCTTACTTTGGGGTTAGATCAATTCAAGAAATTTGTCCAGTGATATAATCATATCTAATATTCCTTAGTAATACAATGTTGTATTACGTAATAAGGAATATTAGATATATATTTTATTAAAGTTTTTTTTTTGTGTAAATGTAACAAACGAACTAGATAATAAACAAAACAAGTAAAAAACAAGATGGCTTTATACGATGATAGGTCATCTTGGTTTTCGTTATGTCACCCTCGTTAACACAGGTGACGTTTAAATGACAGAAACAAAACAGATTATATCAACGCATGTGTTTAGATTTTATAAAGGCAACACACCAATTCAAAACTATTTTGAGTAGAATCCGGTCCAGGCGGATATCTACAAACCGTAATGTAGATGTGTGCGTATTAACTTAAAGTTTTGATCAATTTTACCGACTGAAGTTTTGGTCCGACCAAGTGAACTTTTGATCTTGTTTTGTAACAGGATTATAAAATTGAAATAGGGTAAGTTACATTAAAAGTATTTTCTTCTCTTTGTTATGTCGACGTCGTGTAACTAAGGGGTCGCATACATAGGTAGGTAGGTATCGAATATCTTGTTAAATTTAATCGAGGATTATCACAAACTTAAAATCTTATAAAATATTGAATTATAGCTAATGTTAAATAAGTATTAAAGATGATTTAATAAAAAAATAATATCGTTTTAACTGTTTTAGAAAAATTTACCTATGTTGAACCTAATTTATTTTCACAAGACATTATTTTCAAATTTAAATGCAACATTAACCCTAGAGTATATTATTAATTGATGTAAATAAATTTGTAGAAAATTTCTTTGCAGAATTTATGTGTGCCTATCCATAAAGTATTGTTAGTTAAAATTGTATGGTCGCCGAGAAATCATCGAAGAGATTATCAAAAACTATGTTTCTGTGAAAGATATATCAACGTCCGAGGTTGTAAGATAATTTCGATAAAAGTGTGTTGTATAGTGAGTAAGAATTTATCGTAATGAAATAGAAACTTAGTAGAATAACGACTGGACTTGGGCCGAAATTTGATCGTAAACTTAGCAAATTCCGTTCAGTTTTTATTTCGAGTGGTCGAAATCAGTAGTCCCATAAATTAGACAAAATATCAAAAAATACATATATGTATATAAACAACTTTCTACTCTAAATAAACACCTTGTCATGTAAATTTATTGTTATTCGGAAAGTTGAATTTGACCAAACTGTATGGATCCAATGCTATCATGTAAATGGAGGGACACAATAGTTGTTTTTGCCTGACATACATCTTGACATAGATTTACGTAAATGCAATGACTAACACGATGACGCCGTAAAATCACCATATTAGTAAAAAGCAAAAATAAAAAAGTGGAATAAAATTATAATTTACTTCACCAATACAGTACGTTCTCGTTAAGAATGCAGCGAGTCATCGTTATCCGATGGCCCATTAACCAACCGAAGCACTCACACTTAGAAAGTCAAGTTCACAGTGACCAGTTGAAGTCATTATTTCAAACGAAGTGGTTGATGCACTGATGACTAACTGCATTCTTAACGCGAACATACTGTAGGGTATTTTTGGTCTATGCCAGAATGTTTACAAGATTCACGTTGCCATACTTCATGATTGTATGAAATTGTGAATTCAAATAATTTTATTGTACCTACATAATATTCCACTTTTACTCTTTTAGAGCAGTGTGATTTAAATAGCACCTATGAAGGATTGCTTTCTTAAGCTGACTCTGAAAAGTGAAATAATTAAGTTAGATCCTCGTGAGTGCTTTTCTTTTTAGAGGTTCTTTACATTTTTATTTATTAATCAAATTTGCTTATCTTTAAAGGTGCAATAAAATGTTAAATTCTAATCATATAAAAATATTACGAATCACACGAGGATCTAAGGGAGGCATTGGCAAGTGTCCGAAAACTATAAAGTTTTGGTCAAAATATCATAGTGCTAAAAGGAACTGAATAAATATGAATTTTAAAATTGTACTTTTTAAAATTATTCGATGTATTTCTTTGGCGACAGTATCTAGTTAATAGTAATTTTCTCGCCTAATATTTACTTAAAAGTTGTATTTGAGAAAATATAGGTAATGTCGTTTTTACTGTAAATATTATTTATTGAAAGGCCTAAAAATAACTGAAGAATGTTATTGAGTTGATGGATTAAGGCTGAGTGATTGTCCTATATTTAAAAATCGGTTTATATTCAATAAGGCATATTGCTCGTCCAGCGACTTCAGTTTTCTTTAATGTTATAATAAAACTTACTTACTGTAAATTTCTTCAGACAGTCCAACAAGCCAATCCATTACTATCAAGCTAGAATAGTTCAATAAATGTAGTCCAAAGATATAAAATTTTGCGCACAATCCTTTTGTATTCAACGTCTTGGCTTTTCCATCTGGTTTTGAATTAGCCTGCTAGACTGTCTGAAACACTTCATTGTTGTAAATGATATATATTTCACGACGTCTGTCTGTCGATTTTTTTTTTTCAATTTGGGGCGATGGTAGCTCGTAGAAAGTGGCGACGCCTGCGCTCTTCGAATGACATTCACAAGTCGCTGTAGACAACTAGACGTTGTGAAAGCCTTATGTTAAAAACACTGGTCAGTATTTTTAAAATAAGCTGGGATTTAACCTTATGTATGAATAAAATTTATCATAATCAAAATTTTTGTTCAGGGTAGATAAGGAGATTTCACTCATTCTATGTAACACTAATTCATGTATCGAAATGAAAATACCTACCTTAATGTAAATCGAATATTAACCTGTTTGTACCTATTATAAATGTTGCATAGCAGTTAAAGGTCTGGATCATATTATCATATACAATAGAATTTTATGTAGTATATGATATTATATTCTTAATTATTGAGCTTGTTTTTGTCACATCAAAATATATAAACACTTTGAAATAGTACAAAAATATAACTGACATAATATATTTCTCGCGTCTTGTGCCAAATCAAAATAATAGAACAAGGATTTATTTCATTTTTTTTTCAATATTATAAGGCAATAACATGCTCAAAATTAAGAATGGCAAACTATATTGACCACAGTAGTCCAAAATCTACACTGTAATAACCAATTATTAAAGCCTAATATAAAGTTAAATATTTTGGCGTTAATACATAAATGAAACAAATATATATAATATATTAATTAATTTAAGCTTAGAAAATAATGTTTACATGAAAAATAATTTTCAATTTAATATATTTTACACAATTACAGTCACTAATTAATTTTTTATAATATATCTAAGAATTATATCAATTGAGACTATAGTATGACGATTTCTTTAAAGTACCCTGAACTTTCCGATAACTGTGCCCGCGCCGCAGGTAGGTAGTAGAAATTGACAATTGTAATATGTCAATTATAATATGTAATTTACATTACCCAAAAAAATTAAGTAAACCCTTAAATTGCAATAAAAATACACTTAATTCAAACTGAATATAATTCAAATTAAAAAATTGATGCATGCATGGAATTATTTCTACATTCCATGCATGCATCGACACGATTACAACTTGACTACGACTTAACGAATCCTAAAATATTAGAATGTATGTTGTACTGATGAATTTTTGGAAAATACAATCTCTTGTATTTTCTTGTTTTTTTGTATTATTTGTATAAATCAACAAGTCATTTTAAAATTGTTCTTTAAGACTCGTTCTTCCCTTAAATGGGTCTACTAACGCTACTAACTACTAACGCACATCAAGTGCGTAAAACATACGAAAACTATTGAAAAATTTACACACATAAGTGGAACTTATAAAGCCAACGTGTTCTCAATGCGTTAAATTTCAGGTGGAGTTGAAAGACAATTTGATCGTTGTATGACTGCTTTTATTTATACTTTTGATTTAAACTATAAAATAAATAAATTAAAAAATGTAATACATATAATCTAATCTTGTTGACAAAGGTGTAAAATAGACTACTGTGATCAAACAAATCAAAGCAACACACGATACGACTAATATATCTTTGCTCTTCTGAATTCCTTTCAGGTGATTTTCGTACAGGTGGATATATTATATCAAGTGCACCTACGCTCAAAATCAAAATACTTCAGTGCGGCGAAGATATATAAGCCGAATGTACATTTATAACATTTCATAATCATATCTATTAAATATTGTTGGGGCGCTTTTGACATATTGTACATTTTGTATAAATATACAGTAAGGAGTACGTTAAAGCGTGTGTTTCACCTGGCGTGTGGCGAACGACTGATAATGTATTGAGTGCTTCTTGTAAGCGTCGAGTCTTCCATAGCAGTCGAACGCGGAGCGAGTTACGGTTACTTAAGTATTAAACGATAATAATAGAGTATACTTATTACCATAGCATAGAGCTCGGGTCTTGTGTGCGTGCACGGTTGAAGCACTTCGCGAGATTTAGTTCTAAAACTATTACGAGTTATAACTATAGACACAATACAAATACCTCGTTTAGTTATGCAAAATGTAATAGCTAGACAGAATTAGGATTGATTTCGCATTTAGTTATTTGACATATCAATGCAAGCACCAAATGAGACTATAGCGTAAGCAATTTTTAAATGTTTTCAATTGTGATCTTATTTAATATTTTAGGGAGACCTTTAAGGCAACCAGTTAGGTACATGTACTTCTAATGTTTAACGTAAGTTATGGCAATTTTATTTGAGGTTACATATTTTCATTGCTCTGTACAACTTTATTTTCCCCAAATTATGGTAATAATTTGGGTAAAATAAAGCCTTGTCTTTCTGAAGAACAAAATCTTGAGCGATCACCACACTTTTTAACACTTAACCATACGCGTTCATATAATACGCGTCGTAGATAAACATATGGTAACTTAATATTAGTGTCTTGATATACATTTTTTATGGTGACAATGTGGGTTGTTGTTTAAATCGTCCTGTATTTTTAACAAATGAGGAGAAGTGAAAAAGTATCGTAAGTAAACTTCATTCGAAATTATTGAAAGGAAATAAGATGGATCCATCTCATTTTTTTAATTAAGGCAAAACCATTATATTATAAGTTAAACTCGCTTTCTGTATACGACGCTTTATTTTACACATAAACGGAGCGATTATCTTTTAAATCATTTTCCACCAATTTTTTTCGTAACTCCTTCCAAATTAAAGGTCTCCTTAAATTTAATAACAGCTTTATTTATATAAGAACAGTGATCTCTTAAAGTTTATAAATTCAATCGGTGTGTCTATATACAATTTTCTACGAAAGATTTAAATTCTTTTACGATTTCAACTCAGATTCCCTTGTTCGTGCTTTTTAGATGATAGAAATTAAAAATTTATGATAAATATTTGGAAATTTCAAATGGAATTTTGATGTCGCTGTTTTATTTTTTGTACCATCGCAGACGATCGGTTTTTAACAATTTATATGCAATTATTGTAAAAATGTATTCCAATTATTAGCGAATTCATTAATGTGTCTAATATATTCATGTGCATTTATCGAGCTCTGGATAAATCTGAACAAAAATAATATTCGGACATAGATTTCTTCTTGAGACGCTTAAAACAACCTATGTTCTAAGTATCCGACCAAACTATAAATGCACTAAAGGGAAAACATTTAATCGGTATACGAGCAATTTCTTATCTCTATAACTCATATTCAAACTTTAAGCAACATTTCGTCTTTTTCGACACAATGCAATCGCCGCTATCTGCTATAAATATTTATTTTTGCCTTTAGTGCATTTAGTGCGTTTGAACGATTACAATCGATCGTCTGCAGTTGGCGTTATATTTATTCAAAATTAAAGAATATAGTTGTTGTATAGTACATTTGGGCACGGCCGACTGTGAACATGGTTCCCTAGTGTAATTCTAGTAAATATTGTTCTTTTTGTTACTTGCCAATTCATGCTATAGATAAACCGTAATTACAAAAATAAAAGTTCTCTTATAACATCCTTGCTTTTTTCTTTATAACCCTGTAACTGCGCAGCTTGTTGCTTAAGTTTGTGTGAAATACCACAGGCCAAACTAAATACACATGGTACTTCTTATCCCGAAAAAACCGATTCATTTTTTCGGGATGAGAAGTACCATGAGTGTTTAGTTTGGTCAAAGATTACCAGATTGATTTTCTTCGAAAGTTGTAGCCTTTTCATCATGAAGGAATAAAACACACAGACATGCACGCGCACTGCTTTCATATTTTATAGTGGAGTAACGTAAAACGAGAAGGCAATATCGAGCACTAAAAAGCTATCAGCTTTATTATTTTATACTCCCGAAAAAGATAAGATCGAATCATCGTTTAAGCTTTAGATAATATTTTACTAAACACTATCATAACGTTTAAAGACGAAGAGATGACTACCAATCCCAGCGCAGACAAATGTCCGCCTTTCAACACCCCATCAACTCCTAGTACAAATATATATAACTCCACAAACCTAACTTTATGAACTTCGTCCTCTAGCGTCTAAACTATAAACACGATGACAAATGGAAGAATACTATAACATCTCGCTCGGTTTTGATAACATTGCCTTACATGCATAAAGGCAGGCGTATTAATGTATTTAAAACTGTTGTGTTCCCTTTTTAACCGAAAAAAACGGAGGTTATCAGTTTGACATGTATATGTGATATTGTTGGAATTGGATAATATTTTAGTACGTTGATCTATTTAGGCGTTCAAGCAAGTATATTAAATTTCAAACAAAGTGTGTGTATGTGTGTTTGTATGTTAATATTTGTATGTTTATCCACGAACTTCTCGGAAACTACAAGTCATATCGAGATAATTATTCTTGATTTAGATTAGGTATAATCGAACTTAGGTTCAAGTTTCATCAAACTCGATTCAGTAGTTCTAAGACATCAGAATTAACAGATATTTGAAGTCGGTTTAATTTTTAATAAACAAAAATCTTAAAATAGACCGCCATATTACGAGCATTCCTAAGGCAAGACGCTGTTTAAGCAATATTTTTTTCAATAAGCCGTAACCTTGCATATATTATTTCCAATTCTCTTTTGTTTATATACATTTTTTATTTTTATTTTACGTGAGTATAAGAACGTTGTGTTCATTTATTATTAATTACCTATAAGTGAAGGCTTATAATAATTTGGCTTCCTGAATTTATTTTAAAGTTATAACTCTGTTAAAATATAGCTGTTAGCCTTCCATGTATATATCAATAAATAAACATTAAAAAAAATACTATTATGTAGTGTTAGATGTACCCGGCAAAATTATGCACGTGACATTACACCCTCTGCCAAATATATAACTTATAAACTAGACAGTGAAACACATATTAGCTTGATCAGATCAACTTAATTTCTTTTTCTTGGCTTTTTTAGTAATTATGTGTTCACTAATATATTACTAAGAGAAATAATATACAAAGAATTAATAAAACATCAATTTAATATAAAACTATATTAAATAAAATTAAACTTAAATAAAGTTACATGTACAGACTTGCGGCGAATACAATGTCCCTCTTGAGTAGTTTGATGGCTTCGCTGAACTTGCTCTCCAAGTCGGTGTTGCCAATGTTTTTGGCCGCTTGACAGAGTTGACGCAACACTTCTTCTAGCCGACGCATACATCTGATAATTGATCCTGAAAATTTATTATTTTGCATTATTTTTGTATATTTGCTTACCTTTTTATTTATGTATGTTTTCGTAAGTACCTATGTTCCGGGGAGACCATGACTGACCTACTATGATCAAATTAATTGGTGCTGTCTGAAGGTGGTGTCAACAGACTCCAATCCCGGCTTGTTTTCATGAAGATGTTACGAATGTGGAGAAAACCAGGCAAGTCTGTCTAGATCAAGATGTGTGGCGCACATTTCTCACTGTCTACCCCTTGAGGGATTCGACGTGAATATAATGTATGTATTAATTATGTATTGTATTTCAATGTCAATGTTCATTGTTTTTAGCTATTATTTTGACGTGAAAATGTTTTTAAATTTGCTTCCATAGTGAAGAACAATTTAAAAAATTGATGAAGTGCGCGTCGGGCCACGCGCAATGTAGGATTTCGAAGTCACCCATCACAGTAATGCGGACTAACAAGAAGGCTTTTACTGCTTCATATTTCATTATATTTACTACTACTGTGAAGTTTTTCACACCCCCAAAACCAACTTTTTAGCTGGCAGAGAGAGGGGACATTTGACTCTACAAAAATTTACCACTTTAAAGCTTAATACTGACATAATGAATAACCATAGAATATATGTAAATATTTTTGCCAAAGGACTTTCACATTAGGATATCATTTTCGCCGTGTTGGTCCCGGCCTCCTTTGTAGAATAGGCCAACTGCCGTTCTGCCAGGCAGGTCGTAAAAGGCGACCGATTGGCTATTGAGTCACTACCATCGTGGCTACTAGGTGGTAGAGTTCTGCATTGTCTCGCCCGGGTCTGGTACCACCGCCTTACCTATTCCTGCCGCAATAGCGTCAGTGCTTGTCGCTGTCGTGTTCCGGTTTGGAGGGTAAGGTAGCCGGTAAACTTATGCATGTGGCATTAGACCTCGCCACAAGATAGCAACGCACCATTAACATCTTTGGTGTCTATAGGCGATGGTTGACTCTTTCCATCAGGAGACCTATCTGCTTGTTTGCTATCTTATGATATAAAAAAAAAAAAAAACAATAATTACTGTAAAATAATATACTGTAAATAAGTCGACGTGTTCGCAGATACAAATACAAATTTAAGCGTGTCGGTATTTATTGGTTATTAATTTTATATATTTTTTTAGTGTCGATAGGGAAGCGCTTGACCACGATCTCATCTGATGGTAAGCTAATACGTGGCCTAAGATGGAACGCGTTTACCTAGACGGTATCCGTTCACCCTTGAAGATCCCCAGATTGTACTCATCGGGGAACACAGACTCAGGAAGCATGTTCCAGTCCCTTGCGGTTCGAACGGAGAATGTCGAGTAGAGCCGCTTTGTACGGGTAAATAGAACGTCCACTACATGGCGATGCCTAGAAAATATATATACTATTACAATACCTTCAAAAACATCAGTCATCTTGCAGATCTGCAGGAAAGAGGCGCCCTTAGCCCAAGCGAGAACTACGTCCATAAGTGTGCACTTAAACTTCCCCACGTATTCGTCTTCGTCTAAGTCCATTTTAGCGTCAATTGATACCTTTGCTATGCGACGCGCGAATTCCTGTTGAAATGTTGATATTTAGAACTTCCTATACAGAATGACTGGTGAGATACTTTCGATACTTCTGGAGAGTACTCGGTACTCGGTTCTCGTTAAAATGAAATAATAAAATTAAGGGTTTATCTTTGACCAATATTTCTCTAAAAATAAGTGAAATGTGGATATTATACTCTCTAAGCACGCCGCGTTGTTTGTTTTGTTTACGTTGGTCTAGTCATGTGAGGCGGTACGCGCTAATCGGCATCAAGGACACGCCGCCGCCACCCCCCGCCCTCAACCTCACTACCTCACCCTCCCTCAAGCATCACCGGCTCGTTAGTGTAAGCGCCAACACTGACAGTTCTGCATATACGTGTTCCCACTTCCTGCTTCCGCGCCCCGCGATCGTAGGTACTTACGCGCGTAATGCGCCGTGTGTGTGACCTGTGACCCTTGATAAGTATCTAGGCTAGGTAGAAAAATATGGCTCATCAATACACAAAAGTAGAGTACCTGGACATGGTTAGTGCGTATGATTGCATGCTAATGATTGCAAGGTGCCATCGATTTGTACAGGGAGATGTTTTCCATCGATTAGTACAGTGTAGGTACCTACCTATCTATGTATTGTGTTGATAACGCGCTGCGCGACACTTGTGTCCGCGGGGTGTCCAAGGATGGCGCAGGTAAACATAGGATTCTCGGTGTACTGTTTACTAATTTCAACAAGAAGTATTTTAATATTTATTTTTAATGTTTTTTTTTTCTCATCATATATGATCGCCAACTATCGCGTCCTTAAATATTGAAAGTAACTCACCAGTCAGTCCGTACACACGTAACGTTTAAAAGTTTAACACGAAAACAGGGACAAACATTGCCATTTCCAGATAGATGTTAATTTAGTGATCAGAAAAAAACATCCCTTACTACGATACAGCGTGTTAATGGAACTGCGTGACACAGCTTAGGGTTAGGTTCAATATCGATAAAGGAACACAGGAAAAATATTGAATTAAAAATGGAGAGAAAAACATTTCACATCAACCTTTTCACGTTAATAGAGTGTAAGTCCTTAGATAGGGCTTCAGTTTGATTCGAAGCATGGACATCCATTTGTGTGATAAACATAAATGCTTGTATTTCTGAGTTTGGGTGTTTATTAAATATATTACAGTATTGTATATGTATCTCTATGTATAAGTATCGTTAAATAAAACCTGCAACACAAGCAAAATAATTTACTTACGTTTGGGTTAGACCAATTCGTGTATTTTGTCCTGCAATATTTATTTATTTTATTCGATGTTATAATAAGCTAAACCAATTTGATGTAATTTTAGCTTAAAGTTAGCATCATTGAAATAATAATAATAACAATAAATTTATTTCAGATTATTATATTCGTAATAACTTAGTTCATTTCTGTCAATTACCAACTTTTTAATTAAGTACTCATAAATTCCATGTTATTAAATGTATATTACCTGCAGTTGACGCAGAACTCCCCTTAATTCCTCGCCAGCAGTAGAAACCTAGAATAAAAAAAATATTAAAAAAGATAAAAGTATAAAATAATAATTTTAAAAATGTTCAGAGAAAATATAAGATCAAGGTCAATAACTTTTCTAGCATTACATATTTAGGTTAAGTAAATAAATACGCTCCTAGCACTTAAAAACTTGTCCATAATACTTATGAACCTATTTATAAATGTGAAAATTTGTCTTTGTCACGATTTCATAGTTAAACCGCTAAATCAAGCTGGAGTGTGATACACAACACTAGGTTTTTTATAGAAAAAAGGGGCAAACGATCACCTGATGGTAAGTGATTACCACCGCCCATAGACAGCCACAGCACCACAGGTCTTGCAACTGCGTTGCCAGTCTTTTAAAAAGGAGTATGTTCTCTTCTTGAAGGTCCCTAAGTCGTATCCGTTCAGAAATACCACCGCCGGTAATTGATTGACAGAGAAGTAGTGTGTGGTAAAAAGGGCCTAGAGAATTGCATGGTTGTGGATTTTCAGACGTTGAGGTGATAAGGATGGAACTTTGAATGTTGCCGCGATGTCTGATGATGAAATTCAACGGCAGGGGTCAATCCGAACAGTTCGTCGGAACACTCTCCATGATAGATGTTGTAAAAGGTGCTAAGCGAACCTACATTGCCGCCCCGTTGCTCGAGTGGTTAGCGACCCTGACTACGCAATCAATGGGGTCCGGGTTCGATTCCCGGCAGGGACAGGCATTTGTGTGATGAGCACAGATGTTTGTATTTCTGGATTTGGGCGTTTATTAAATATATTAGAGTATTTATATATGTATTTCTATGTATTAGTATCGTTGACTGACACCCATACTATAAGCATATAATTTGCTTACTTTGGGATCAGATCAATTCGTGTAATTTGTCCAAAGATATTTATTATTGTTATTTATTATTATTATTATTATATTTCTGTGTAAAGCTAAGGAATCAAGCCGATTTGAGACAGCCTGGTCGTCAACGATACGAACCGCTCTATGCTGAATGCGATCAAGAGTAAGAAGCTGATACTGCGGAGGGCGAGGGCGTAATACCTCATGTGAGGGCGAATTTGCGCTTTGGCAAGAAGTACTGTCTCGCTCTGCTGAGCACACCGAGCTTTTACTACGTTTAGGTTATGTTGGATTAAGCTGCAGTAGTGTCCGCTGTGCGCCGCACCTGGTTGGAGTTCTCGTCGCAGACGAAGCAGCTGACGAGCGCGGCGCTCTGCTCGGGCGACAGGTTGGCGAACACGCCGTTGAATATCAGCTCCGTCAGGAGCAACTCGTCCGCACTGGTACCAAACATTAACATTAGTACTATGCGTTACAACTGAGAATAGGATTGCGCTTGTTGACAAATTCATAAGTGTGAAATTAGTAATGTCAACAAAAACAATATTTCTTCAATAATAATTAGGATCATTTTTTGAAGAACTAATAACATTCAAATAATTCTGCAATAATAATATTAGTGTTCCATATCATACTACATGTACCTACCTAAGTATACCTATATGAATAATGTCATTATACACATAATTTGAAACACGCAATTAGTTTTAGATTTATGCAATATTATGTGCGACAAAGAAATTCGTACACCAATTTAAAATCCGATAGACACATTTGATTAAGAATTTTGTTTGTAAAAATGAATCTATTTGTATTTTTATTCTTTTTTTTTCCACGCCTTACTTTAAAACATACTAGCATGTATGTGTTTTTTATCTTTTCCCGTGTGGGTTCTGGGCTCCTTTGAAGAATAGACCAACTGCCATTCTGCCAGGCAGGTCGTAAAAGGCGACTGATTGGCTGTGCGAGTCACTACCAGCGTAACTACTAGGTGGTAGAGTTCTGCATTGTCTCGCCCGGGTCTGGAACCACCGCCTTACCTATTCCTGCCGCAATAGCATCAATGCTTGTCACTGTCGTGTTCTGGTTTGGAGGGTAAGGTAGCTGGTAAACTTATGCATGTGGCATTGACCTCGCCACATGATAGCAACGCACCAACGCAACGCAACGCAAAAATGTTTGCTCACCATACTCATTACTAACAAAGTTTTTGCAAAATGTGGAACAATATGGTGTCCTGACAGTCCTATTCTCAGTTGGAATGCATAGTAAGCATACAAGTTTTACTTACAACTGTGAGACCTTATATTTAAATATGATTTAAGACCTACGAATTACAAATATACAGAAACCAGATTTTTACAAATGCGCTATGTGACCTTCCATCCATAAACTAGCAAAAAGCAGAACTTTGTAAGGGCTCGCAAAGTTATACTACCTAGTAATATTGTTAGGGAAGTATTTTTATGAGAATTTTTCAATTTTGAAATTTCAATATTGTTTTGACAAGTTGCTTTACTGGAAGCATAACATAAAACCGGTAATCTTTCAAATGCTAAAAGAAATTAAAAATTTTTTTTAAATAGATCCACATATTTACGCTTTCAAACAAAAATAAACATTACTCTTTATAGATCAGAAAATATAGATATAAAATAAACTGAACACATACCTGCTAAGTTCACACGCTATTCTGCCTTTCAATTCTATAACATCAGACATTGTGCAGTATCCCAGTCTTCTTAAAACCCTTTTCCGTTTTTTCAACTCGTCCATTTGTAAAATGCTTTTGGCTTTTTTAAGTTCTTTCTTTGCTAGCGATAATTCTTCATGCATTTCTTGTTTCTTTTCATAAGCCGCTGTTAATGCACCTCGGTTTTTGTCGTTGTGCAAGGGGTGTGCATATAATCTAAAAAATATAATATCTTTGAGCACTGGATCCACACTAAGAGAACTTAAAAACGATGAAAAATTGGGATCAGCGACCGATGTCGCCTTTAGCACACGTATCGTTCTTATCCAACTGAACTATGTGCGCTTCAATGAGGTCAAATTCTTCTGTACTTTTCATAGATTGCATCGATTGTACCACAGAACACTTATACTCTCTACAAGATTGTACTGATTGCTAGTTATACACATATATTAGTCTGACCATTAAGTTAACAAATGTGAAAAATAGCATATGAGCGATGGCTCATTGGATTCGGAATGACTGCTAGAAAAGGGTGTTGAAGGATTTTACGGCACGAAAAAAAAATTCGATTTAAAAAAAAATTAAAATGACAAAAAGGTATTTAGTTTTTTTTGAACAAAAAAACTATTAAAATTTAAGACATTTTAAATTTATTCTAACGGCCTGGCCATAGCGACGCGCGGAGCAAACTACTACGCGGATTGCGCGGCGTATCACGCGATTTTCTGGTATGCCACACTTGCGATCGAAGCGGCGTCGGAGGTGGACGTATTTAGAATTTTTTAAATTGTTCAACAACCATGATTAATTTTATACTCCACACTCGAAAAAAACTTTTTGTTTTAGTCGCGTGATGTCAAATACGTCCCGCGATTTCGTCAGTCCCGCCGCTCTGCTCAATTCACGAAATTAATTTAATGTGCTTAGGGCTCTCATAGACGTTAACACGATAGAACGTCGAAACGTGCTGCGACGCGGCATAATATCTAAGAAAATGTGTAAGAGTCTTAAACGCTTCAACTCGATTACCGTTTAATTACTTGAATTAGGCCCCTGAGCTGTGGCCACCTCGGTATTAGCTAGTACATATGTTTTATTCGCTCATCACACTGTGCGTCCCGGTCGCGCATCGCTTAGTTCTTTCCGCGTCGCAAATCGCGCCGCAATCGCATCGCCGGTAGCTGTGTCATACTTCATACAGTTTCCTAAATTTGTTTTCATCGCTCATCGCCCCAGTTCGTTTCGCAGATAGCTGATTATTTATACCTATCAATTTAACGCTAAAAATTTATATTTTTAATTTATCGCTAAAAATAGTACCGTATGAGGCCGTAACAGCGCGGGCGCATCACTGCACATAAAATATTTTTATAGAATTAAATATTTATTTAAAAATTTGGATAAATTGTAGTATCTTCTGGACACTTGAACAAATAAATCCCCGTAGAATAAAAAAGCAACTATTCAAAAAATTTATACAATTACTGATTAACATTTTTTTATGTACTTACCTTTCTTCTAAAATTTTTATTCTATCAACGCATTCTTTAAAAACCGAATCCTCAATTTTCATATCCTTTATAGGATTTAATAGTGGTGGCCCTTCTGGAAACCGTTTCTTAACTTCCCCGATAGTCTTAAGCACGGACTTGCGGTTGTCTGCGGGCCTCAGATCTTTAGGGTAGTACACACGCAGAGAACTGATCTGATATATTAGCGTGTGTAAAACCGGTACAACTTCTACATCTCCAGTCTAAAAATATGTTACAAATGATTTAAAAAATGTATACCAATAAAATCTCCACACCCATGACACTTAAACTACTATTAAGCTAACAATGTATTGATTACAATACACGATTAGCTTAGATTACTGAATCATCAGTAACATCCTTGCTAAAGTAAGTGGTGTAAACTGCAAAAAATTCTATCCCAAGACCATAGTTGTAATTCTGAGATTTTTTTACGTGCAAATATGTTTGTTTGTATTGCAAGAATCTATACAAAATAAGATTACTCCTAGATTTCCTTTGTTATAATTAACTAGCTGTTGCCCACGTCTTCGTCCGCGCGGGCTTCGTTTACTCCTCACAGCTCCTTCCCCTTAGGTGATAGCGTGATAATATGTAGCCTATATGTTGACCTGACCTGTTAGTAATATTCATGCAAAATTTGAAGTAAATCCATGCAGTACTTTTTGAGTTTACCCCGGACATACATTGACTTTCCTACGATTTTATTATATGTATAATATAGATTATTCTCACCATTTTTTATTTAAGTAGCAAATGGCTCTCGTTATGGAAAGAGGTCATCTATGGCAACCAAAGAAGTCAAAGATCACTATCTCTGTAGTGTAAACGTAATGACTTGACTACTTTACTCTTCAAATTGTTACCCCCTACTTATTAAAGTGTCCATAGATTTATGTTACTTTGCGAAAATCCATGACTTAAAACAAATAACCACTGTTAGTTTCGCAGACTCAATGTCCGGCAACTGAGTCGATTTTTAAATGTCAAGAGATGTTGGTTGTCTCTACATCTTCTACTGCATTTTTCATAATGGATGATCCGAAAAATTACTTGATTATTTGATTACAGTTGCTTAATTTCATTCTACAACACGCCAACATATGAAACTAGTAAATCCACTAGTCCAATCCTTAATGCATTATTTGCCTCGCACGACCCTGTAGAACCATGTGCCTGTCATGCCATGAATGTGTTTCTTAACCAAGATAAGGGCCTCAAGCAAAAAGCTTACTCATTCTTCAAAGGCTCGCAAAGCATCTACAAGACCCTGTTGTTTCAAATGTTCATGGGTGATGGTTGTCACTTACCATCTCTTACCCTTCGCTCCTTCTATAAAATGAAGAAACGCACACACAGGCGTGATCTGATCAACCACATGCATGAAGTTCCAAATGTTCAAAATTACTTAATAGTTTATTGAAATAATATGTACCTCTCCAGGTGGGCAAGGAACGTTGATATCTGTGTCCTCAGATGTAGCTTTTTTGACATGTAACAAAATGTCCACAATGATAACTGTGTCAGCGGTTAATGGATTGTCATTTTTCCCTTTTGGCATCTTATGCTTGAAGTTAACTATAATGCCCCAGTCATACTCGTATTTTTCTGTTTTTACCTAAAATTTGATAAAAGGAATGCACTTTATTTCTTAATATTATTTAAAAAATAAAAATATATATTTTTGGAAATGTTATCACACGCGTACTGTAGGTAATATTTTTAATTTGTCTTAAGCTTACAATTTTTGGGAGTCCGTACCAGCAGCACCTACATCTCGAAATAGAGAGGAAATGGCACGTTGTAAAACTATATCAAAACCCGCTGTTGCCAAATGCATTCAGCTATAGCTTTGAGTATTCTCATCCACGCTTAAAAACTTTTGAACTGATTGTTTGCCGATCACCAAGTCGATAAAGCTAATAATACAACTGTACCATATATAACAATCACTCAAATACCTTAAAATATGTCTTATTTTTCATTAAACTTTAGGTGGAATTTATGACATTTTAATCCGAAACGAATCAATCATTAAACAACATAATATGTAATTTTCTATCTCGTTAACAGGTTGCTCAATTTCAAATTTCAATAGATTTCAACATAACTGTAATAGTAATATAGATTATTTTTGCATGACCAAAAATAGTAATTCCGTAACCGGAAAATGTATTTTTGATAACAAATAGAGATGTAAGTTGTTTTCAGAGCTTATCGACGATATAGACTTTTTTAAGCAATCCAACATTTGCGCCGTCTGTCTGAACTGTAATATCCCAATTTATATTTGAAAACTAAATAAACGTTCGTAAAAATATTTGCTCGTTTAAGAAAAATTGTGATATACACTCACCGTACTGAGGAACAAAAACAATCTTTTCTGTATGCACCTTGTCTCCAAAGATTAAGTAACTATTTTAAGGAGCAATGTATAGGCTTTCCCGATGAGATCTATAGGAGAACTATAAGAGATCTAACAATAAACAAATTTAAAAAATGCGCTAAAACAAAACTATGTAAAAAAGGTATTTATTATAAAATTTCAGATTATTTAGAAGACAAAAAAGCCTAGGATTAATTGCTCCTTATACTAATCTCTTATTTTTGTAAAATTAAATAATTCTTGTAATATTGCAACATACAGAGAACAGTTGCGATCAAATTAAAATACTTTTGACATTGTATATTATTTTTTAATATTCAAAGTCTTAGTCATGAATATGCATAAATTTCAAGAATATGTAAAAAAATATTCAAAAATTTTTAAAAGGGCCTGCAATACAACAAATTCCCTTTACATAAAAAATATTATTAAACAATCCACAAACAAAATAAAAGCTACTTGGAATCGTGAAACTAACAAAACCAAAAACTTTTAATAATGTTTTCCAACTTAAGGCTGATGGAGTCAACATAGTGGGAGATTTAGAGACTGCAACAGAGTTTGAAAAATTTTTCTCCAATGCTGCAATTTTAACAACTAAAAACCTCAATGCATCAGTTAGTACTGCTGAATCATTACTGAAGCAATATGAAACCAAGTGCGACAAAACCTTTGAATTTTCTTTCATTGATACTAAAGATATCTTGAACACCTTTAAAATCTTGGAACCTAAGAAAACCTCAGATTTATGGGGACATTTCGTTAGGATCATTGCTTCAGTAATAAATGTTATTGCATCATATTTAGCTGTAATATTTAATTGTTCTGTAATACATGGTGTATTTCCTGACTTGATGAAATTGAGCAGTTATTCCAATTTTCAAGTCTGGTTCTAAATGTGATCTCTCCAATTTTCGGCCTATCTCGGTTTTGCCAACTCTAAGTAAAATATTTGAGAAAATTATACTAAACCAAATGCTTAGACATTTTGATAAATTTAGATTATTTCACACTAAACAATTCGGTGTTACGAAGGGTCGCTCAACCATAGATGCTGGTGTCGAATTACTGAAAAACGTTTATGAAGCCTGGGAGGATTCACAGGATGCACTTGGAGTGTTCTGTGATTTGTCTAAGGCATTTATTTACCTGTGTCGATCATAACATCTTAATCAGGAAGTTACACCACTATGGAGTTAGAAATCAGGCTCTTGAACTTCCAATTTCTTACTTAAAAGAAAGAATTCAGAAGGTTGATATTAATGGGAAAAGAACTGCTGGTGCCGATGTAACCATGGGTGTCTCGCAGGGCTCTATACTTGGTCCATTCTTGTTTCTAATTTACATAAATGCCTTACTACGTAGGGGATAAGCATGGAATCATACTGTTTGCGGATGACACTTCACTTTTATTCAAAGTGAAAAGACAAATTGGTAAGTATGACGAATAATACGATTTCAAATGTTGTACACTGGTTCAGTACAAACAATCTTTTATTAAATGATAACAAAACCAAGTGTCTCAAATTTTCATTGCCTAATGTAAGGCATGTAGATACCAGTGTACAACTGGATGGAAACAAACTGGATCTGGTGGATTCCACTGCGTTTTAGATATTACTTTAGATAAGAAATTGCAATGGGGACCGCACATTAATAATTTAGGAAATAGATTTAGTTCGGCATGTTTTATGCAGTTAAAAAAATGAGACAGTCAACTGATGTCGACACAGCAAGAATTGTATACTTTAGTTACTTCCACAGCATTATGTCATATGGGATTCTTCTCTGGGGAAATTGTGCTGAAATAAATACTATATTTATATTGTAGAAAAGAGCTTTTAGGGCAATTTACAATCTTAGCCCGAGGGTTTCCCTGAGAGAAAAATTCAAAGAAATTAATATCCTAACTGTTATATCCCAATATATATTTGAGAACTTGATGTACGTTCGTAAAAATATTTGCTTGTTTAAAAAAATGGTGATGTACACTCACTAAACACAAGGAACAAAAACAATCTTGTTGTGCATGCATCTCGTCTCCACAGAATAAGTAACTCTTTTATGGGGCAATGTATACGCTTTTACAATAAACTTCCAAAAACTACCAATCAATAAATTTAAAAAGATCTACCAGTCAATAAATTTAAAAAATGTGTTAAAACAAAACTGAGTAAAAAAGGGTATTATAAAATCTCAGATTATTTACAAGACAAACAAGCATGAGAATAATTGCTCCTCATATCAATCTCATGTTTTATAATTTTATAATATTGTGATATTGTAAAAAAAATATATGAAAAAAGACAATCCCGCTGGGTTTCTTCCGCCGGATCTTCTCAGCGTGTGGTCGCGTTCCGATCCTGTAGAAATTTTAAAAAATTTTGACGTGTCAAAATAACTTGTAAAAATTTTTATTGAATAAAATTCTTTCTAAATTCTGATAAAACAACTATAATTGGTAAATCACGCATATCGATGGTATAATATAGCTCAGATAAAACTATTTTTATTCCGGCCATGGTATATTGAAGTATGGTGCAGCGGGGCATATTTCTGTAGTATTTTTCAAACTTATGACAGGAATAGCACATCCGTCACTGTAAGGTTCAAGGTTTGTGTCAAAACCAAAACCTTCTGTGTTCTTTAAATGCATATAATCAAAACACGTCATATCAATAAAAGACAGCAATGTATAAATAGGCACTGCAACATTTACAAATACTGATATTTTTTCGACTAGCCAAGCGTAAATATAATATGAAATGATTAATACATTTGCATGCTAATGTGTTGCAGAATTTGTACATTTATTTATTAGAAATTAGATCATTAAAGTATTATTTCTGAAAAATTAATTTAATTTTAGGCTACCAGAAGGTGCATATAAACAGCCAAGGAACGAATTGATACCAAGACACTTCTTTCACACATATGTCTAGTCTTTAGTATACAATACTCACTTTAACCAGTCGTCCTGGCTGTAAGAACGGCTTTAAATACTCCGGACGCGTGATAAACCCACGGAACTGTGAGCCTAACAAGTCGAGTTGTGACCGAATGCTGCAGTACGATGCTACAGAGTGTTCTTGCTCTAGTGATAACGCGTCGTACTCCTTTTGCTTAACTTTCACTTCTGTAAAATATTATTTTAATTGAAAAATTTAAAAACATAATGATATTTAAGAATATTTCCTTTGTTTAAATTAAATAAAATTATATATACACCTATATATTATATATTGTAATATGTGCTTTGCAATATTGTCATGTGTGTACGTATATCTATGTTAGCTGTTGTTAATGTTGCTGCTGTTAAAGTAACACAACTGCAGTGTTTATTATATTACACTTCTCGTTATCTGCTGGTAGTAATATCAAAACGGCTGTAACTTATACTTACTATCAATAAGATCAGGAATCGCGGCTTGATTTTGAAACTGGAAAAAGCTTCTTTCTAACATATACTCTGGATTAATTTCTTCTACCCTCAACAGGTTGAGAACCTGTCGAACGAAATAGTCTGCTCTTAGAAATACTATTCGATATCAAATTTTATTCCAAATAAGTATTTGAAAATACACTTTATTAATGTACAAAGGTCGTATAGAAATTTGCCCACGTGTCTTAATAAAAATATTCCTGTCAATTTTGTAGATGAATTCAAATGTTTTCTAATTCTTACCAAGATCTTAGTAAAAATTAGAAAACATTTGAATACATCTCAAATTCAAACATGCATTTTCATTTTGGTATAATAATACCCTTATTTGTGAGCAGTTCATAATTAAAATGTGATTTTTTAAAAAACTTAATAATTAAAATGTGAAAGTTTTTTTTCCATAATGTTTTATTTAGTTCATCTCATTTATTATATAAATTGATGCTTTGACCACATTCATAAGCTTTTAAACAATTTAAAATGTATCATAACTGCAGAAGATATAACTGATATAGGTACTACACTGTATCTATAAATTATATGTTTGGAAAAAAGAAACTAAGGTCACCACGGTGTACTAAAGAAATATCGTCCTGACCACGGCCATTGTAACATGGTCGAAACATCGATTACTGACAACACTAACGAAAGTTTAAAATGTTTGCATTTTTAAAAGTTTTAAACATTATTATATATACTTATTGCAATATATATTTTTTTAACGTGTTTAGTATTATATGCGTGATGAAAGATAAATAAAACGCGTAGGAATCGGACTTGCACACTACGGGTTCCGTACCATTATCTATAAAAAACGGCAAAAAGTCACGTTTGTTGTATGGGACCTCCCTCCCCCCTAAATATCCCCCTTTAAACAACCATAAAAAGGATGAATGAAGAAGAAATTAACAGTTATACCTATTAAAATAGGTGATATGGCATGATATAGATCATATATCATCAGCAACAATAAAATATTTGTTTTGGTACTCATCTGGTACCAACATTTAGATCTATAGAGGGCTCTCAAACTCACCATATTGTAAGTGAGGTGGAAGGCCGAATTAATCGGATCAGCCTTACCCTGCACCATGCTCTTGACCACGCTGGGGGTCACCTTCTGGTCGATCATGAGGATCACTATTCCTTTGTCGTCGAGGCCTCTACGCCCGGCGCGACCTGACATTTGGATGTACTCCCCTGATGATATCTGTACAGACATTCCTAAAGGTTACAATATTCGAGGAAATCTAATCGAGTCGTTTTAATACAATGAAAAAATGTCTAATAAATAACTTACAAATCGGAAATCCTTGCCATCAAACTTCTGACAATTTGTAAAAACTACTGTTCTCGCAGGCATGTTGAGACCCATGGCAAACGTTTCAGTAGCGAATAGTGCCTATAACAATTTAATATACATTGTACTTGCCTTCTTGTGTTAACTGTTGGTGTTGTCACATACGGTCCTGGGACTAATTAAAAAATCAGGCAACTTGTATATAAAGTCCTTTTAAAAAAAACAATATAAAATTTAAATGAAATGATATTGGTACAAATCACTTTATTAAATATTTTTTTTAGTAAATAAAATAAAAAAACGTCATTCCGCCAATTTAGGACCATAGGCAAAATCGATCAAAAATTTTTAGATATCCAGAGCATCTAATGGTTTTCGGTTAGGTAAGTTTTGTATGGTACAGTGAGTTAAAAACACACATACACGCACGCACATATACACACATACTATCACACTTACACACGAAAATAAGTTTGTGGTGTATAATCGATAAAATTATAATCGATTTATGTAAATATTTTTAATCGAAATAGAAGCTCGTAGTATATGTAAAAGTGTATTCTTGATTATTATTTAATTTAATCAACAGGCAGTACCATAATTATTTTACAAACCATTTATAATATAAAAAGAAAAAAAATAAGCAATACATGTAATGGATTGATTACATAACATCTAATTTAATACGATTAAATACAGCAAACTGTGGATTTAATACAGCCAAAAGTAACCATTACAACTGACATCACTGACGGCTCGCAAGGGTCGCAAGTCGCGGACTTCACTCTTCTCTATTTTACGTACCTACCTACAGCGAGACATCCTTTAATTTGTGGTTTCCAAAAATCTGTGTTTTAGTATTGTGTCAATTTATAAACATGAAACATAGTTGCGTGTATTACAAGTATCAGCTGTTCATATAATAGTAAACGATTAAACTATACCGTAGTACCGTAACCTTACTTCTAGTGAATATCTAATATCTCTGTTCTCAGATAGCTAAAATTTGCAAAATTTTCAATATTTATATAATGTTAAACTAACTATTAATAAACAATCTTCATCTTATTACAAGAGGGCCCTAGATTGTATGGAACGGTATCAGTCTCCTTTATTACCTTTATAAGTCCCAAGCCGAATAATATTTCGATGGTCTCCTTCAAAATGGGCAATAGTCCACCATGATGAATGCCAATGCCGCGTCTCAGCAGGGGGATCACGTTCTCAACCTGCGGCAACTTACGGTCTTCTTCCGACAATACGTCCATTGCGTTATTGAACACTTCGTCAACTAACTTTTTCTCTTCAACTGTAATAGCAAACAACATAAATATGTTTAAAAATGAGAAACTTAATTTATTCGTAAAAAACAAAATGTTTTAGTCCTTTGAATCGCATTATTATTTGGGGTGGATAAACTTGGTTACACGTACTGAACGCTGTGATAAAATATGTTCACCAATTTTGGAAAGACCTTATATATTCGGTATCAGAATCGAGTACTGAACATCTTCCTTCAATATGAAAAATCTTATCGGTCAATCCGTATATTTGTCAACTGTTTGTTTGCTGTAAAAATATCCCTAAGACTACAGATCACGCGCGAGCTCCGAGGAATTTTGCGGAATGTAGACGTGCAGTGAAATAGTCGATATTACACAGAGCACATCCGTCCTTACCTCAGTCCCCGATTCCTCGGAGCTCGCGCACGGACTATATATATATATATATATATATATATATATATATATATATATATATATATATATATATATATATATATATATATATATATATATATATATATATATATATATATATATATATATATATTTTTACTACTATATACTACGTTTTACATTAAGTTGTTGCCATCTGTCACAAGGCGAAACCGTTGGCTAACCGTGGCTGCACTAATTATATCGGCGTCTATCTCTTCAAATATATGGTTTTATTTATTTTATTTATCTAACTGGATGGGATTCATTTATTTTTTCACAGAAAATATTCACACTCTCTACAATTACTTATATTCTGCGGTAAGTAAAGTATATTTGGTTAAATAAAATAATGGTTAAATAATAAAAAAAAACAGTTTTTTATAAATAAAATAAACATCATCATATCATTCTCCTTGCTAGGTAAGCAGAGTAAAACGAAATACATGTTCATGTGCGTATTTAGTACTACAATGGCATCTATATTTGCATAAAGCTACGTAAATGAGGACTAAAGACTCCGGTCACACTTTAATTAGTATGGGTGCGCGTGTTTAATGCAGGTGCTTAGTATTAAACAAATAACACACGTAGATAGCAATTGATTAGTGCGAGTGATTAGTAATCAGCGTGGTAAAAGTGAATTATAGACGCTGATTAAATCACATGCACTAATCAACGGCTATCTACATGTGACTTTTGCTTAATACTAAGCACCTGCAATAAACACTCGCACTAATCAAAGGGTAACCGGGGCCAAACGCAAAGCTCTCACTAGTATTGAAATCCAGCTTGGCCATCTGCATAGCGTAGAGCTCGCAGTCCTTCTTGCTGAAGCTGAAAATGATGACGGGCGCGAAGTTCCGCTCCATGATCATCTTGACGATGTTAAAGATGTTGGAGTTGTTGCCGCGCGCGCCGCCGCGCCGCCCGCGCGCCTCGCTCCCGCCCCCGCCCCCGCCCGCCGCGCTCAGCACCGCCATGGCCGTGTTGAAGTTATCTTCTTTGAATTGACTCTAACATTGTGAAAGCTATATTAGTCTCTAGACCAGAACTTCCATGCCAGGGGGCGTGCCCCTGAGGAGGTGTAGAGAAACGTCTAAAGCGGAGAATTCACTAGACGAACATGCCGGCGGGCAAGCCCGCATACATGCCCCCCGGACTTTACTATTATAAGCCGGAAGGTCCGCATCGGTAAAGAAGGGAATTCACTTCTAGACAAACATGCTCGCCGGACTTTGTTGCGATAGTCTGGACGGCTCGTGTCGGTAATACACTAGACAGATATTTGCGCCGACTTAATAGTAGCAAAGTCTGGTGGGCACGTCTGAAGACTTGCCCGTGGCCATGTCTGTCTAAATCCCCCATTTAATACACTTGACAGATATTTGTACGGAACTATGTAGCAAAGTTCACCGGGAATGTCTGCACGCTTGACCGCCGAACTTTGCTACCATAGGTCGGACGGCGCGCGACGGTAATATACATGACAGACATTGCACAGACCTATAGTAGCAAAGTCCGGCAGGCATGCCTACGGGCTTGCCCCCGCGGTCATATCCATCTAAAGAATTCCCCGCTTAAGGGACGCACTTGCATTTTCGGATTAAAAAATTAAGGATAAGTATACAAGTATACAAGTTTCAATGCTTCTCAGACGGACTTCGGTACCTAGGTACTGGTGGTACACCTTGCCTGGCTGGGAAGACCGTCCCTTTTCTATCCTTGTGTGACGTCGTCAACCTTTATAGTGACGACTATAGAAACAGCACAGGAACGCACACAGACTGACATTGCTGACTAATTATATGTTATAATGTATATATATATATATATATATATATATATATATATATATATATATATATATATATATATATATATACATATACATATACATATACATATACATATATATATATATATATATATATATATATATATATATATATATATATATATATATATATATATATATATATATATACATTATAACATATAATTATATGTTATAATGTATCTTTACATCACAATGTATTTATGCTTAACTGAGAAACCGTTATAACATTTGCAAATAAACTATCTTGAACTGGAC
Source organism: Apodemia mormo (assembly GCA_036924255.1). Classification (NCBI taxonomy): domain Eukaryota; kingdom Metazoa; phylum Arthropoda; class Insecta; order Lepidoptera; family Riodinidae; genus Apodemia; species Apodemia mormo. Next base: position 36,834,389 of record JAUPFN010000002.1, read on the forward strand.
TTCAAGTAGATCATTACTCCGTAGATAACAAACCACTCACTGCGACGAAGACTAACTTAAATCCCTTAATCGTTCATATGAGCTTCAGCTAAGCATAGCACTACCACTTCAAAAGTGGTAGTGCTATGCTTAGCTGAATGGGCCGGCACGACCGGGGCAATACCACTACCTCACTTAAAACCAACGTAAAGTAACAGCTTTGCTGTTGCGTTCCGTTTGGTCTGTGAGGTTCCCGGAGGCCCTTTCCCCCCTCCCCCTAACACTATGGTAGTGCGATTCAAAGGTAGTAGTTTACCCCAGGGGGGTACCACTAGCGTTAGCAGTGGAGAATCCCCCTCTGGACATCCATGTTCAGGAATTTGTCATCAACCTAATCATGGATGCCCAGGCTGCCCTGCGTACTCTGGGGGGGGCAAAATCGCGCTCACACACTTCGCTGCTCGGGGCAAACGGAACAAAAATCTTCAGGCATCCCCTACCACACTCCACGTGGACTTTACTAATATTAGGGGTCTTCACTCGAATTTAAATGCCGTCCACCACCACCTTGAGACGGCCAAGCCGGCTTTGTTCTTTTTAACCGAGACGCAGATATCTTCTCCGGCTGATACCTCATATCTCTCCTACCCTGGGTACAAATTTGAGCATTCATTTGTACCCCGGGCGGGAGTTTATGCTTACGTCAGAGAGGATATCTGTTCTCGACGTCTCAGCAGCCTTGAAGGCAAGGACCTATCCATCCTCTGGCTACGTGTAGACTGCGACGACCATCCCCGCATCTATGCGTGCCTGTACAGGTCCCACAGCGGAAATGCCGAATCAGACCGACTCATAGAACACATCCAAATTGCAACAGATTCCGTGCTGCAGCAGATCCCCTCCGCAGAGATCGTGATCATCGGTGATTTTAACGCCCACCATGCCGAATGGCTCGGTTCACGTACTACCGATCATGCGGGGAGATCTGTTCACGATTTTGCTTTGGCGTATGGTATGACACAGCTGGTTACCTCGCCTACGCGTGTTCCAGATGTAGACCACCATCTTCCTTCCTTGTTAGACCTTCTGCTGACCTCACACCCAGACAGTTATCAGGTTTCTGTAGACGCTCCACTTGGTTCATCGGACCACTGCCTAGTACGGAGCAAAGTGCCGATTACGCGCTTATCACGGCCTCGTTCTTCAGGCTGCCGTCGCGTTTGGCACTACAGGTCAGCAGATTGGGACGGGATGCGGTCTTTTTTTGCATCTTACCCATGGAGGCGTGTGTGCTCCTCACTGGAAGATCCAGATGTCGTTGCTGACTGCGTCGCTGATGTGGTGCTGCAGGGAATGGAACTTTACATTCCGTTTTCTGCTGTACCCGTTGGTGGCAAGTCTAAGCCATGGTTTGGTCACCAATGCAAAACGGCTTCACGCCGAAAGCATGAATCCTACCATGCCTGGGCTGCGGCATCGGCATCTCAGGATGTAAATACCAGCACACTCAGAAAGGAGTACAATTATGCCTCTAGGTCTTTTAAAAGAACCATCGCTAAAGCAAAATCCGAGCACATTGGCAGAATTGGCGGGAGGCTAGTTCGCCTTCCTTCGGGAACTCGTGCGTTCTGGTCTCTAGCCAAAGCTGTTCAAGGTAATTTCTGTAAGCCCTCTTTTCCACCTTTGCACAAAGATGATGGCTCTCTAGCCCATTCTGCAAAAGAGAAAGCTGATCTCTTAGGCTCATTTTTTGCAGTCAACTCGACTATAGACGACCAAGGAAATACACCACCTACTATCCCGCGGTGTGATACTTCCATGCCGGAGGTAAAGTTCTTGCAAACTACAGTGCGTAAGGCACTCTTTTCCTTGGACGTCCATAAGTCGAGTGGGCCTGATAGCATCTCTCCAATCGTGCTAAAGATGTGTGCTCCAGAGTTGCCACCGGTTTTAACGCATTTGTTCCGACTCTCCTACTCAAAAGGCGTCGTGCCCATAACTTGGAAGACCGCCTTAGTGCACCCAATCCCTAAAAAAGGCGATCAATCGGTCCCGTCCAACTATCGGCCTATAGCGATAACCTCCTTATTCTCCAAAATAATGGAGTCCATTATTAACTGCCAGCTTCTGAGGTATCTTGAGGAGCACCAGCTGATTAGTGACCGCCAGTACGGTTTCCGTCGCGGACGCTCAGCTGGTGATCTTCTGGTTTACTTAACACATCGATGGGCGGAGGCAGTCGAGAATAAAGGAGAGGCATTGGCAGTTAGTTTGGACATAGCGAAGGCCTTTGATCGGGTATGGCACAGGGCACTTCTTTCCAAGCTTCCATCCTATGGGCTTCCTGAGAAATTGTGCAAATGGATCACCAGTTTTCTGACGGATCGGAGTATAAGGGTCGTTGTTGATGGCGCATGCTCTGACCTTAAACTCGTCAATGCTGGTGTTCCTCAAGGTTGTGTGCTATCGCCTACGCTGTTTCTTCTGCACATTAATGACATGTTGCAATCGAGCAGCATTCATTGTTATGCGGATGACAGTACGGGCGATGCTTTGTACTCTGGCCGCAGCGGAATTTCTCGGGAACACGTCAACGAGTGCCGGAACAAACTAGTGTCAGAAATTGAAGCACAACTTTCTGTTGCTTCGGAGTGGGGTCAATTAAATTTGGTCCAATTCAACCCCATTAAGACACAAGTTTGCGCGTTTACCGCTAAAAAATCACCCTTTGTCGTATCACCTCGTTTTGAAAATACTTCCCTGAAAGCCACAGCCAGTATTGGAATACTTACGAGTCGACATTACGAGTGACGTTCAGTTCCGCGGTCACTTGGAAGGCAAGGCTAAATTAGCCTCTAAAAAGCTGGGAGTTCTCAGTAGGGCCAGGCAGTACTTCACGCCGGCCCATCGCTTATTACTTTATAAGGCGCAAATCCGGCCTCATATGGAGTACTGCTCTCATTTATGGGCGGGAGCTCCTCAGTACCAGCTCCTTCCTTTTGATCGAATTCAACGTAGGGCGGCTCGAATTGTCGAGGACGAGACTCTTTCAAATCGGCTTGATTCTTTGGCGTTACGTAGAGATGTGGCATCACTCTGCATCTTTTATCGGCTCTACCATGGGGAATGTTCCGAGGAACTGTTTGGATTAATTCCTGCTGCCGAATTTCACCATCGGACATCGCGACAAAATTCGAAGTTCCATCCTTACCATCTCGATGTCTGGAAATCCATAATCGTGCGATTCTCGAGGCATTTTTTGCCCCGCACCACTCCTTTGTGGAACCAGCTATCGGCAGAAATTTTTCCAAATGGATACGACTTAGGGACCTTCAAGAAAAGAGCTTACTCATTCTTAAAAGGCCGGCAACGCAATTACAAGACCTCTGGTAGTGTGGTTGTCTATGGGCGGCGGTAATCACTTACCATCAGGTGAGCCTCCTGCCCGTTGGCCCCTTCTTCTATAAAAAAAAAAAAAAAAAAATGAGTGTCTGAGTAAGAAAATCCCACCTTCACCTTGACTTCCTGTCTAATTCCATCTGTTACCCTAAGTCGCACGATACAGACATCCCGATGTGTCGATATATGTATATATTTTATAACTGTATAGTAAAGCTAGAGTACTAGGGACACCAGGGATTTGGGGAATTAGAATTTTAGAGCCTTAAATTCTGTAGAATCTGTAGGTTACTAAATCTATTCCTACTAGTAATCACGAGCTATCGAATGATAAATAAATAATAAAATAGACCAAAGCTAGCAGCTGCACATAAGTCTTACGGCATAATATAATGCTACACTACCTAATCTGTCGTAAACCCTATCTATGGACTTTGCTTAAATATTATTACTATTTCAGTGATATACCTTTTCGTCGACCACGAGATGTATGCCATCGCCGCCCGCCGGGAAGATGTAATGCTGCAGTGGGGTCGGTCTGTACTCCGTGTACACCACGTGACACGGCTGAGAGTGAAGCCGACACACCCACTCGGCGAACTGACTCGCGTTCGGGATTGTGGCGGACAGGAAAACGTAGTGAACATTGTCGGGCAGCAGAATCAACGTCTCTGAAATCATTCAAAATAAATAAAATTTTATAAACAATAATTCCCTCACTTATACTATGGGAAGTTTATGAGTTTATACTGTATATGTTAACTACTTCTTTACGCCGAATGTGTGTTCAGACAAAGATCAAATTCGATGTTCACAATAATGACTATATTATGGTCTACCCAGATATAGCATATAGGGTAATTTAATTTTGAAAAAATGCATTATTCCCTTTGTTCCTTGCGTTCAATTCTTTGTAAAGTTAGTGTTATTTATGGTTTATCACCTGATGATCAAATCATCGAATTTACTCCCGTGTTCGTCCAGGCTCTTTAGACTAATAGTTCTTCATGCTGTCAGAAGCTCCTAAAAGGGAAGCAAAGACTAGTCGCGTCACAACCATTGTGAATACAAGTAAATTTCTGAAAAATGTAGAACCCGGATCGGTGCCATTGCTTATATTATGTTAATGCAATAAGATTGATGCTTTTTCCGATTGGGAACATTAGCATTGGTAAAAGTATGCATGTATCATGATACCCTTCGCATAAAGATTACAACGCGTCATTTACATGTGTTGTCTTTTTCATTCAGGTAAGTGATTTGCTTTTCTATGTTGTAAAAATTGACTATTGTTTCTTATAATAAAGGTTAAAGAAAGCCCACCGAAGAGCGAGGTTACATAAGCATTTTCATAAAAGAAACCCTTGTAATATTTTTTTTACGCAATCCAGAAATAAAGCCTAGACCACTTGGGTCATCACAATCCCTTTCACGGGCTAACTACTACAGCAACCAGGCAGATCAACAATAGTTTAACCATGGCAACCAAAACTAAAACAACAGCCTTTATTTGCAACTCCACATCACTAAAATAATTTCAAACAAAAAAGAATTATGAAAAGTTGTTTTAGAAAATAGTAAATCGAATTAACTGGTAACGAACTATTTCAAAAAATATTACGCCGATCTCATTACAAGTTATCTAAAGTGAACCAAATATTATAGACATTAAATTTCACCAAGGTTGGCTAAATTAATTGTCGCTTGTTTTTGCGATAACCGGGATTGATAATTTTAAGTGTCTATTCGATGCACAGGTCAGGTCAAATACCACACTACCACCTCCTAAGATAGTACTCTGATATTTTCTATTTTTGAGGAAAATTTTAGAATTTTCTCAAAATAAATTAGAAATACTTAGCCCCATAAAAGAATTGCTTATTCTGTGGAGACGAAATACGTGCATAGCAAGATTGTTTTTGATCCTTGTGTTTAGGGAATGAATATAGCTACTTTTTTTTAAATAAGCAAATATATTTACATACATATATCAAGTTTTCGAATATATACTGTGAAATTACAGTTAAAATATTGATTTCATTGATTTTTTCTCTCATGGAGGTCCTTGGGCTGAGACTGTGAATTGCTCTTAGGCCGCTTTCACATTAGCAGACGTTAGCAGCGCGACAGACACATATCTCTTCACATTATAGAACAGCCACGCTGCAGCTTAGATCAGTGTGGCGTACTTCATTTCAAAATAGGATTGCAACGGGGAAACATTGTTACTCCTGCTGTTGATAGTACTCATTTGATGCCATTGATGTCGCGTAAAAAAAGAAAAAGACGGTACTAGATTAATCCTTTGTTTCGAAACCGCCATATGCCTAGTGATTATATAACAGTATTTATATATAGAACGAGCGTTTAGGGTCCTGATATTGTTTTTGTCAAATCTTGAGTCCCACAAAACTGGACGCATATGAATTTATAAAATAAATTGTTCACTATCGAACACGCTCATTTCGCTGTACTATTATTATATTTACGTACGCTTGCAACACTGGCTCATCGCCGACTGAGCGCACGCGGCGGCAGTGCGCGACAGCCGCGCTTCTGTTAAAACTATAAAATTTTGCTAAAGTCGCCTAAATGTGAAAGATGTTTTATAGCCCTTTTTGTTATACAAATATTGCATTTATTTCAGTGAAATTCCCGTGAGAAGAATTCCATATGACAACACTATGAATATCTCATTTCATCAGGAATGTCATATGATTGCTATCTTATTATGTACAAATTAGATATATTACCTTCCCAAACCACACCCCTCTCTTTATCTCTCATATAATGGATCTCGTCAAAAACTACCCATCCAACTTCTCTCATAATTTCTGATCCTCTGTACAACATATTTCTTAGAATCTGTAAAAACACAAATATTTTTAAAATTTTACGATTTTATAGTTCTTTTTCTGATATATATTTTTTATTTTGTGAAATTCTATTTACAAATGACAAAATTTTAAAATTTCAAGCTGAGTAAAAGCACGAAAATCTTACTCCAAATAAATAATTTACCAGTGAACTTACATAAATAAAATACAAATTAAAAGTAAATATAATCAAACAATAAAATGATGAGTTTTTTCAACATTATAGTCTGGTCAACATGTACCATTTTGCATATTTTTTTTGTATAGTCACTGAAAATTACAATCAAGGTGTAATTTGAATTGAAACATTATGTAGAAAATATAAGGAAAAGTTTTTAAAGGGGCTGTTAAAAATTGCGAAAGTTATAAACAATTTAATTAAAATAAATGTAGGGGTTTGTCACTGTCACGGCATTAAAAATAACATCAAAATAGTTAGGTATATGATAATTGAACAATAATTACAAACGCATTTATTTTGCTATAATGAATTAAAATTCATTATTATAATACATTATGGTATCCGCAACCAACGAGGCGAAAGACTCATTGAACATGCTTTGGAGTATCAACTTTCTATAATGAATACATATTTTGAGAAGAAAGAAAACAGAAAATGGACATGGATAGCACCAGACTCTAAAACTAAGAATGAGATCGATTTCATACTCTCTGATACCCCAGATTTAATACAGAATGTTGAAGTTCTAAATAATGTCCAATACCCTTCCGATCACAGACTACTTAGGGCATCCCTTAAACTGAAAACCTTAAAAAAGAAAAGATCAGGCTTTAAAAATATTATTAACATACCCGAATCAGATAATGAAATCAAAAGATATTTAAACCAGTTAGAAAAAAACATAAACTACAATATCGAACCAAATAATGTCCAACAATACTACAATATGTCAGAATGGGCTATTACAGAGAGCCTTAAAGTAGAAAAAAATAACACATTGGAAAAAAAGAAAAACATATTTAGTGAAAAAACAAAAAAGTTAATACAAGAACGAACAGAACTTATTCACACAAAAAACAAAAATCAGCATCAAAAAAGAGAATTAAGTAAAAAGTTTAAAGCAGTTAAAAAATCCATTAAGGAAGATTATAGCAACCACAGAAAGGACACCATAACCCGCAATCTCAAGAAATTCAGAAGTACAAAGCGAGCATATAAAGACTTAAACTTACAAAAATCTTGGATACTACAACTTAGAACCCCAACAAACGAAACGAAAACAAGGAAAGACATCTTAGACTTAGCTACAAATTTTTACAAAGATCTGTACAAAAAACAGCCCATTGAAAACAAAACCGAACAAACTAAGAACACCATAGAAGTTGAATTCGAAAAAATTGAAGAAAATGAAGTACTTGATCACATTAAGAAACTCAAAAATAACAAGAGTCCTGGAGCTGATGGAATAAGCAACGAAGCTCTAAAACTAGGAATGGTGCTGGAAACAGAATGTGTACCAAAGCAGTGGCGTAGCTCTGAAATAATATTGCTATATAAAAAAGGAAACCCCTTGGATATAAATAACTACAGACCGATTAGTTTACTAGCTAGCACATACAAACTTTTTACAGCCATCTTGATTAAACGAATCACACATAACATTGATGCCACACAATCTATAGAGCAAGCAGGTTTCCGCTCTGGGTTTAGCACAATAGACCACATTCATACAGTAGAACAAATATTGGAAAAATTTAAAGAGTTCAACAGAACATTATACATAGCTTTTATAGATTACAGGAAGGCCTTTGACACCATCAGCCACAATTCCATATGGGAAGCACTACAATCTTCTCAAGTTGACCAAAAATACATTAATGTGTTCAAAAATATATACAAAGACTGTGTCAGCAGAGTTAGACTTGAAACTACAGGCAAAGAAATCAAAATCGAAAGAGGAGTCAGACAAGGTGACCCTTTATCGCCTAAGCTTTTTATAGCGGTGCTGGATATGGTTTTTCAAAAACTGAAACATAGATGGAATCATAAAGGAATACGCATAAATGATCAATACCTAAACCATTTAAGATTCGCTGATGATGTTGTAGTGTTCTCTGAAAAGCCTAAAGATCTAGAAAATATGCTATGTGCATTAGACGAACAAAGTACACTAGTAGGGTTGGAAATGAACTTCACAAAGACAAAAATAATGACTAATGGCCATGAGATACCTATAAACATCAAAGGAAAAATAATCGAGTATGTCCATACCTACGTATACTTGGGAAAACAGATATCATTCGCAAAAAATAACAATGAGGAAGAGATCAAAAGAAGAATAAGTATCACATGGAGAAAATATTGGGCCTTAAAGGAAATTGTCAAAGGAAACTACGATCTTCAGTTGAAAAAAGTAGTCAGTGATACTTGCCTTCTGCCATGCCTAGTCTACGGCTCTCAAACTTGGGTCTACACTAAAAAAATGAAGGATAAAATTAGATCAACTCAAAGAGCAATGGAGAGGAGCATGCTGAAAATAAGGAAACTAGACAAAATAAAACATTCGAAAATAAGAGCTAAAACAAAAGTCACAGATGCTCTGTCACATGCTCTTAAGCTTAAATGGAGATGGGCTGGTCACATAGCCCGCCTACATGATAAAAGATGGACCTACAAAGTTACAACGTGGCCTGGACCATGTGGTAAAAGAAATGTTGGCAGACCCTATAAGAGATGGGCGGACGATATAGAAGAAGTTGCTGGCAAAACATGGATAGAAAAGGGTAGAAAAAGGAATAAATGGAAAGATTTGGAGGAGGCCTTCACCCAAAGAGGGATCCACGAAACATAGTCATTTAAGATTCATTAAATTTAACTTTGTACTTTAATTCAATGTTATGTGGAAATAAAAAAAGGCTTATTATTATTTATTATATTATTATTATTATAATACTTTTACAAAATGTTAAATACCTCTGTTGTCATTATTAAACAAGAAGCTGAAGGATTGATGGTAACATCACCAGTAATCAGACCAACATCGTGGAACTCTTCTGAAAACTCTCGATATTTTTGATTTGACAAAGCTTTAATTGGAGTTGTGTATATAACTCTTTGCTTGTTCTTTAAAGAAAGGGCAATGGCATATCTGAAACAAAAACAAAACTTACAAAAGGTTATAGCTTATCTGATACTTGGTTGTGTTCGCATAAACCCATAGACAGCTATTGTCTGTATTGTGTACTAGCTGTTGCCCGTGACTTCGTTCGCGCGGACTTCGTTTACTCCACACAGCTCCGCAGCTTACCGGGGAGTAAGTGATAGCGTGATAATATGTAGCCTATATGTTGACCCGACCTGTTAGTAATATTTATGCAAAATTTAAAGTAAATCCATGCAGTACTTTTTAAGTTTACCCCGGACATACACTGACTTAAAAAGAAAAACGTCAGTTTAATAAATGGATAAGACTCACCGATGGTCTGTATAAAAGGAAGACCCCAGTGGCACAATTATCCACCCACATCGACCACACTTTTACATCTACGTCCCACGCCGGCACCAAGCACAAAAGCACACATGTACGTACTTAACGCATGTTTCACTTCGAAACTGAAGCATCTTCAGGAAAAACGAAAACTACTTCACTCTACGCGAGCGTAAGTAATACTGATTCGCGCCGGTGTTTGTAACGCTTTTTATACACGCTGTGTTGCTAGTCCAAAAGTAGTTTGTAACAGGGGTAAATTTATCATTTAACAATTCGATTAAACCGTTATTACGTTTTAAAATTTCTATCTGCTCTAATATATTTCTTTAAAACTTCAAAAGAATGATTCGCTGCTAAAATATGACCAGTTTCTAAAAGGTGTTTAGCAAAATGAGACTTATCGGAATATTTATTTTTAAAGGATATATGTTCTTTATAACGTGACTCAAAAACACATAGAATAAGATCATAGCAAATTTAATTATTTTTCATCTTTTTTTAAAATAATATTATGTATTAATTGCCTTCATTCATCATCACCAATATAAGTAATAAAATATTAATTAAATACTTACTCGGCCACCACAGTTTTTCCAGCAGATGTGTGAGCTGAGACCAGTACAGATTGTAAATTATCAATGCACATGATAGCCTCTTTTTGAAAAGGGTCCAAAATGAAACTATACTGTTTTGCAGGCTCTGAACTAATTGGAGTCAGTGGGACATATTCATGATTTGGTGGAATAGCCACTTCATGTGTACAACCCTCGTGAGTTTCCAAAGTGTGTATAACGATTCGAGAACCCAATATATCCAAGCTGTAACAAAAAATATTAGAAAATATTAATTTTAATTTCCTTAATTACATACTTCAATAATGTTAAAAATTACAGATATAAATTAAATAGGGTAAAATGCCCTAACTTAAGTAGGTAAGTTTGCTAATGCAAACCTAACAATAAATCAATGGGGCTGGATTCAATTCCCGGCAGGGACAAACATTTGTGTGATGAGTACAAATGATCGTATTTCTGGGCTATCTTATGAATAAAACTACTTGATTATTTTTTATTGTTGTAATTTTCGATTTTGTTTAAAACTATCTGTTACTGGCGACTTTGTTCACATGACCCCAAAACCATAACTTTCTTTTGAGCAGTTGAGTAAAAACATAGCCTATGTAACTCCTGGATAGTGTAGTTTTTAAAAGTGAACATTTTTTAAAATCAGTTGAGTAGGTTTTGAGTTTAATCATAACAGACAAAGAAAAAATAAAATATTTACTCTTTATTTTATTAGTATAGATATAGATTATTTTATTAGTATGGATATAGATTATTTTATTAGTATAGATATAGCATGGCGGAAGATTTTTTTTTCTTTAAGCTGATAAAAAATTAAGTACATATTATGTTTACCAAAAATATTTGATTTAAATTTAATTAAAATTTTATGCAGATTTATTGCCTTGTCTTCAATTTAAAACATCCTTTACTGGCAGCCGACGCTAGGGAAAAAGAGGGCCAAAATTAGGGAAACACTGGCCGAAAATAGGGAAATAGACCCTTTGAAACTTAAAATGCTTATATTTGTATTTCATTATTGAAGTCAATTCGAAACATCAATACTGTAAAATTTAAATATTGAATAATATGAAAAATTAAATTAACGTGTTTTAACGATAATGGTTTAAGCCTAGTAAGGTCCAAAAGTTGCGTCTTTTGTTAGGGGGCCGACATTTGGCTACTTTACCCTATGTCAATTTGTAATATTTAAAAAAAAATATTTATGAAAATAATTTAATAATATAATATCTCAGAATTATAATTCGATTCCACATTTGACATTAGCTACTGTCCTTTTGTAAAATAATGATACCACATATAATAGTGTAGTGATGAACACAAAAATCGATAAACAATCGCGATTTATGTTTATGTAATTATAATATTAGTGTGCCAATTAAAGACTAAATTATTGATTTTTATTTAAATAAATACATAATTATTCATAATAATTATTTATTATGAATACGTCTCATAATAAGCCATATAGGTAGTGAAGAAGGCTTCCTGTAAGAGGGGCACATGATTTTTGAAGCAAAAAAAATTGTGAAGATTACCATAATAAGATGAATGCAGATTGTTTTGAGGAATGGTTCGCTGGAGTCTTACCAAAATTAAGACCAAACTCAATTGTGGTGATGGAAGCACCTTACCACTCCCGAAAATTGGAAACGGCACTAAAAATTAGCTGGAAAAAAGCTGCCATTCAGAACTGGCTTTTAAATAAAAATATTCATTACAAACCAGATAAGGTTAAAGCTATGCTTTTAGAATTGATTCCACATAACGAGTCTTTTAATAAGTACGCTGTAGACGAAATGGCAGCACAACATGGGATCACGGTTTTAAGACTGCCCCCTTACCATTGCGAGCTGAACTCTATCGAATTGATTTGGGCGCAGGTAAAGAGGCATGTAGCTCAAAATAATAAAACATTCAAAATGACAGACGTGAGAAATTTGTTAGAGGAAGGCATTAAAAAAATTATGGCTACCAAATGGTCTAAATGCGTATCCCATGTTGTCAAAGAAGAGAAAAAAATAAGTAGGCTAGATATGTTAATGACATCACAGACACATTTATAATAAATTTTACAGAAAGTGACAGCCATAGCTACAGCTATGACGGCGACGATTTATAAAATAAAATATTACCATAATAAATCTATTTGTTTTATTTCTCATGTTCCTTCATGATCACATTTTTTTATTTATTTCACACAAAATTATTAAAGAAAACTCTCAGGTCCTAAAATTAATCGTCATAACTAAATTATCCGTTCAGAAGTATTTAATTTCCTGATATACGTAGTTTCTATTAAAGTAGTAGTTAAAATTATTTAAACTTTCGTGAGACATTATTTACCAAATAATAATTGATTACGGCTAAAACTCACGTATAAATCGGTATAGGTTCCGACTAGTTTCGGACCTATATGAGGTCCTTCCTCAGGGCGATTGCGACGCTGTTGCCGCGACAGCGACTCGACGCGAACTGCGGTCGGCCGCCCGCTGCGCTCGTTTTGATGAAATCGGGTGTGTGAGGATTTCCGCCGACGATACACACAGTGCCGTTGGCGTGTTCGTACCACTATTTGAATTATTTTGTGCACAAAATGTACTTACAATATCCTACGCTGTCATCTACCATATAGTTGTCCTTTCTGGTTGCGTTCAACAACACAGGTTTCCAAGTCGGCGGCAGTGTCCACCCCTTGTCTCTATTAAAATTAGGACGACGTTCAATCTCGATGGCCTCGACAAACTTACGCGATACAAAGTTCTTTTCGCGGGCCAACACTTTCACCTTGTCGAACCTAATATAATGTGACATATCTGAGCTAAGGACATGTTCTGCTACCGCCGAGGTATTGCAGTCCATTTTGCGCACACTAGGATATGTTCGGCGAGTCTGACGTTGATGTTTCGTCCTGTCTCTCCAATGTAGCTTTTGCCGCAATCGCAAGGAATTTCGTAGACTCCCGGGCTATTTAAAGGGTCCCGATCTTTAGGCGATCGTAGGAGTTTTCTTATTTGTGTCATGGGGCGGAACACTGTCCTGATGCTGTATCTCCGGCGTAACAGGTGTCCAATTTTGTCCGTCACCCCTTGCATATATGGCAAAAATACCGGGACCCTTTCTGCAGTCTGCGGCCGTTGTCTATTGGTCGCATTTGCTAGCCGTAAACTTTGTCGCCAGTTATAACCATTATACTCTAGCACCTGCCTTACATGTGTCAATTCCGATTCTAGGAGTTGAGAATCGCATAGGCGAAGTGCCCGGTTAATAAGAGTACGTGGCACTGAAGACAGGTGTGACGGATGATGATGGGAATCCGCTCTCAGATACCGGTCAGTGTGTGTCGGTTTGATCGTGTGTTTTAGTAACCATAGGTTTCTGCAAGGGGGGAGGGTACAAAGGAGGTAATACACCTTCCCTTCCCCCTAAACCCTCAAATCAGGATGCGAATTTCAAATGAGGTCTCAAATTAAGCTTTATTCCACTTGAGCAAATTATTACTACTTACTTAATATCACCAATAAGATCAGACTCGTCTTCATCATCAAGCCTTGGCTTTTTGATATTATCTTCTTGAATGTCTTCATGATGACGCTTAACTGAAGTGGTTTTACTAAAACGAAAATTACATAAATTAATCACACAAATTACAAAACTTAGCCTAGACCAAATTTCTGCATTTATATAGCAACAATAGTAATTCACTTATTTACTAAGTTTGTTTTCTTGGAAGTATGTAATGTTATTTTATTTTAAAACATAATATTTACTAATTAGTAAATATCAACATAACTTTTATTATATCAAAATTGTGATAAGCTATAGGAATAAGTAGAAGTTTGTAATGTGTATTGTGGTATCTATATTAATTTTCTCTTTGATATTGTGTATAGGTTATAATCTCGACAGCTTGGTACTTACGGCTCAACATTTATTAAAGTGGGAAATTGAATTGAGGTTGAATTTTCAGGAGATTCTTCAAAACAATCAAATAGACTATTAATATCTGCCATTTTAGTGATTTGTTCAAAAAATTACATTTATTTTGTTGTTTCCAAAGCACAGATGCCTGAAAAATTGAAATTAAGATATCAAAAATGAAAAAGGCATGTAGATCTGAAATCGATTAATCGAAAAATCGATTATTTAGAGTAAAATAATCGATTTTTCAGAATTGATGTATGAACCCCTCGAATCGGACCGATTCAATTCAGCTGCAATCACTTCCAACAGAAAGTCAAGGAGAAGGTTTATAAGATGAATTAAATCATTATTTAACACAGCCTGTCGTCGATTTCAAAACGTCGGTCGGACCCTATCCCATATTGGTATCACCAAAGAAGTTACGAATAAGAAAATACAGCGCAATAACGCCGATTGCCAACAAATACTTTTGCATAGTTAGAATATCTGTTCCATGTGAAAGGCTTTTTTCTGTTGCAGGAAATATTGCTAGCGTCGAAAGGAGTCGTCTAAATCTTGAGCGATTCTCGAGCGACAAATAATTTTTTTTAAAGTCACTCGACTTAAAATACTGGGAAATGTGATTTCTTATTGAATTTTTATTTATCTATACATATAATAAAATCGTAGGAAAGTCAAAACTGTACATTGAATAGGTATTTTTTTAAAAGAATACTTGGGGCGTGGGCGTCTCCAATCGATATCAAAGCCAAAAATATACTTTTTAGAATTTTTGTCTGTCTAACTGTCTGTCTGTCTATCTGCTTGTCTGTCTGTCTATCCGTCCGTCTGTCTGTCCGTCTGTTTGTTTGTTTGTATGTCCGGGGTAAGCTCAAAAAGTACTGCATGGATTTACTTCAAATTTTGCATGAATATTACTAACAGATCGGGTCAACATAATATAGGCTACCTACGGGGCCATATATCACCTACGGGGGAGGAGCTGTGCGGAGTAAACGAAGCCCGCGCGGACGAAGTCGCAGGCAACAGCTAGTCTTTAATAAAATTTTATAAATTTACTTGGGTTAGACTACAGACAGACTTATTAAGGTTAGACTACAGACAGACTGCCTGATTGGTCTCCTATAATTCCTACATTACTTATATTAACGGTAAATTATCCTCAACAATGCTTTGTGTCTACATTAAGGAAGTTACATTCTACCCGGAATGTTCACACGCGCCTCAAAATCGTTCCGAAGAGTACCACGACATGGGTGGAGTGTGTCTCTTTCTACTAAATAAAGCGCCAATCGCCATATATAAGTGCGGCCATGCGTAGTTTGCAAATGACTACTAAGTAATTCTATTAATTTGAGAAACAGTTTTTGCATTGCATAAGTAATTACGTAATAATTAAAATAAGCACATTTTAGAACTCACTATGTTAATTACAATAAATTTATGCTAATTTATTTATCGACATGTATGAATAAAAAGGATTTAAACGATTACCGAATATGTAAAAATCTACCATCTAGATAGTTTTATTTACACTGGCAATGGTAAAAAAGGGACTGGATGTTCTCCCTTTTTTCCCTCTTGTCGTTGTCTTGCTCAGAACGTTTTTCCCCTCTGTTATGTAAGAAACAAATGTCAACTTTATTTGTTACGGAATAAAGTACATTTTTATTTTTCAAATATTTTTTCGTAACGATTCCATTGTATATAAGTTCCTTGGTCTACATATATAAGGCATACTTGAAAAATTCGCGATTAATCGAAAATCGATCTTTTAATGCTCGATTTGATTGAGAATCGATTCTAGTATGTTCGATTTGAATCGAATCGGAGATCGATTTTTTTTTCAAGTGAATCGACATGCCTAAAATTAAAATGAAATAAAATATACAAATATGGTTTATACATAAGTAATCTGTGTAAATATGGTGCCAACCCCATTGTAGATCACGCCCCAAGTATTCTTTTGAAAAAATGTTCAATGTACAGTTTTGACTTTCCTACGATTTTATTATATGTATAGATTTATCATGGCATATATAGAAAAGAGACTGATTTATTAGCAACTGTTTTTGAAAGCAACTCTTCTGTTGATGACGGGGGAAGGCCTCTGTCTATCACACCTCATTTTGTGCATTTTATGTCGGAAATAAGCCTTACATAGAAAAATGGCAAGCACTGCTTTCCTAAAACATTAATAATGCGAGTGGGGTGGATGCGATTGTACTCAGGACGTGCGATCCCAAGCTTACACTGGTTTTAACGCGCCTGTTTCGTACTCGCATACCCATAGTACAGTTTTTAAATGCCTGCAAGACTGCCTTGGTTCACCCGATCCCCAAGAATGATGACAAATCTGATCCGACTAACTACAGGCTTATTGCAATTACCTCTTTGCTTTCGAAAGTGATAGAGTACATTTACTACATTATAAATAAACTGCTCCTACTTCACCTGGAAGATTGGCAACCATTAAGGACAAACAATACGGTTTCGGGCGCGGCCGCTCTGTAGATTCGGCTGTAGATTTCGTGTTACAACAGACTCCTTCCGCTAAAATTGTGATATTGGGTGATTCTTTCCTTAATGCCCACCACGCTGAATAGTTATACTCGCGCACCACCGATAATGCGAGGAGGTCTGGTCACGATTTTGCCTTTGCGTACTATGGTCTAACACAATTGGTAACTTCGCTGCCGATATGGACGAACATAGGTACGCCTTCACTGTTGGACCTTCTGCTGACCTCTAATCCGGACCATTACCAAGTATATGTGGACGTTCTACTTGGTAGGTACGTCAGACCACTGCCTGATCCGGAGTAAAAAGGTTTCACGCCTATCACGGCCTCCTTTAGCAGTCTATCATCGCGTTTGGCACCAAAGGTCACCAAATTGGGGGTCAGTAGACTTAATTCACCTGGGTGAATTAAGTGCTATGCACGGCAGACTTAATCCACCTGGGTGAATTAATCACAGCTCTCCATTACGTTAACCCATCGATCGGGTAGACTCAATTCACCTGGGAGCAATTGGTACTTACGCGGTTCCTAGACTTAATACACCTTGGTTCAGCAGGCACTGCTCTTCATAAACTCAAAGCTTCGATCTGGTTTACTTGGTGGTGAATATTTGTATTACTATCTGACAATCTGACATCCGAGACTTCGTTTGCGAGACCTAAAAATTAATCTGGATCGAAAGCTAATACGATACTACCTATCTGACGACAATTTTACCATATAAAAATGTCAAAATACATTGTTATACACGCACAATTATACGTGTTATTAAGTTTTCGCTTAGATATACGATATTTTTATATAATTTAGCTAATAACCTAGACAGTTCTTACATATAAAGAACTTGCTGTTACTCGTGACTTAGTTCGCGTGACTTCATGCTCAGTCGGAAAAAAGTTGCCGATTTACTTTTATATTTACGATCGAACCGTCTAGGAACCGTTCAGATACTTAATGCACCCAAGTGAATTATAATATATCGGTTCGAAGCTTTGAGTTTATGGAGAGCTGTCCCTACTTGACCCAAGTATATAAAGTTTAGGAACCGAGCTGGTACTTAATGCACCCAGGCCAGGTGAATTAGTATACCGGTTCGAAGTTTAAGTTTATGGAAAGCTGTGCCTACTTTACCCAGGTGCAGCATAAAGTCTAGAAATTATATGGCTGCAGCGTCGACATCTTGTTATTTAAAAAAAACAGGACGTTACTTAAGGAGTACAATTCCGCCTCGAAGAACTTCAAAAGAGCTATCGCCAAGGCAAAATCGGTGAGAAATTACATCAACTTCCTGCGGGAACCCGGGAATTTCTCACAGCCCTCTTTTATATCCTTGCACGGAGATGATGACTCAGGCCCATACCGCATAGGAGAAGGCCGATCTCCTGGGCTCCTTTTTTGCGGCCAACTCGACTCTGGACGACCAAGGAAAGGCACCGCCTACCATCCCGCAGTGCTATAGTCATATGACGGAATTTATAGTCTTCCGTGCGTAAAGCACTTTATTCTTTGGACGTCCATAATTCGAGTGGGCCGGATGGCATCCTTCCGATTGTACTTAAAGAGTGTGCTCCAGAGTTGGCGCCAATATTAACATGCATATATCGGCTCTCCTACTCACTCGGCGTGGTACCGAACTAATGGAACAGTTTTAGTGTTTCCCATCTGGCCCTATCTCTAAAAAAGGAGATCGCTCTAATTCGTCTAACTATCGGCCCATAACAATAACCTTCTTATTCTACAAAATTATGGGGACAATCAGCAACTCTCAGCTCTCAAGTATTTCAATCTCGACGTTTAGGGCCCTAGCTCATCGGGACGTCGCCGGCCACGAATCCAAATAATTTGTATTGAAAAATATGGCGGCTAACTCTCTTGGTGACGTAGCCAATTCGTAAGTTTCAACACAAACTGCTTCGATACGGTAGGTGGCGACGTCGCCATGACATCTCGGAGAGTTGGGGCCCTTAATGTCAAAAACAATTTAGCTAGGAGAAAATGTTTAACATTGGCTGTACAGAATTTTAATAGCTTTTTTCTCTTTGATTATAATTTATAAGGCTTGGATTGTGGGCATTGACTATTTAGAGATGCACGTTGTAGGTAAAAAATAAAAACCAATACAATATTATTTTAATAAATAAGAATAAATACATTTTAAGTTTAAGAAATAAAATTAAATATCAAAAGTAGTTATAAAAAACGCATATAATTTAGATTATTCTTCAGGCTTCTCGGCAATATTTGCGTCGTCTTTTGTTTTTTTTGAGCAATCGCACTCTTCAGTAAGTATTTGCGATTCAGTAGGTGAGCGCATATTAAGGCAAACGCACTCTTCGGTTAGTCTTGGCGATTCAGTTGGTGAGTGTATATTAAGAGTGTTAGCTATTATTTGGAATCGTTCATTTAAATATGGATACTCATCACTCAAGGACGTCAATACGTTCTTTAGCGTAGCGTTGAAAGTGTGAGCTTCTTCGTATTCGGAGAGAACGGTTGATTTAGGTTTCCTTGTTTTTAAGGATTGACGTTTGATGGCAGTTGCGAGTTCATTACCAAGTCGCTGGCTTCTCACTACTCGTTCGAGCATCCACTGTTTTTGGCGCTCAGTGTCACGATATTCACGCAGTAGCGTAGCAACGTGTTCCTCAAGTTGTGCATTTAAAGCAGCTGTATCGGCAACTTCACGCTCTAGTCGATGCTGTTCCTGTTCGAGTTGCTCCATTTGTCTTACTGTTTCTGCAAGGTCTTTAGTAACTCTCGCTAGGTCAGCTCGAGCTAATCGTAATTTGTGGTGATAATTAAACTGCGACGTTTGTGTTGTGGAGCCATGGGTCTTTTCTACTGCCGCCGCTGCTCTGCTTTTATCCATAGCTGTTTCACGTCGATTCACATACAGGACTAAATCTTCGGATAGTTTCTCTCCGGTTTTGCGCAGCTGTTCTCTTCTCACTTCCATCCTATGTATTTCGTTTTTCATTTGACCAAGCTCCCCTACTGCTGATTTAGCATTTTGTATATTCTTTTTCAAATCCACTGCTAGTGTGCCCTTCCTCTGCCATATTAGAGCTTCTCTCCGAACACGATCTAATTCTTGTGTTAGATTCATCTTTTCCTTTTCAAAAGTTTCAATGTCTTCTTCCAATTGTATAATTTCTGCTTCAGCGTCTTTAAGGTTAGCAGAATATTCGTAAGTGATTGCCAAGTTAGCTTTCTGTGCATTGTGATTTTTTTCAGAGGCATCTTTCCGTGTGCGCTCTAGTACTTCAAGGTGCCCTCCTAATGCCCGCAACGAACGTTCTACACGAATATGTTCTTGGCTTAGATTTGAACACTCATTTTCAATACGCATCGTCTTTTGTTCACAAATTTGGATTTGTTTGTTGATAAGGTTAATATCCGAAATGACCTTGTGATATTGCGAGGTAAGTTTGACAACATGTCCCTGTAACCGGAGCCACTCATGCTGGAATTGCTCAGTTTTCTCCCTTAAATCTTTGATCTGCTGCTCGATCTCTTCAATCCGGCGTTCTTGTGGAGATTTTAGATTGAAAACTTCCTTTAATGCGTTATACCTTTTTACTATTGTATCAAGTTCTCGTTGTTTTCTAGTTGTCAGAAGTGCTTTCTGAGCATACTTTTCCTCTAGTTTTTCAATTTCTCTTTCCTTTGCTTGTACTTTAGATAAGTTTTCATCCAAAACGATTTTATTTCTTTGTTGCTTATTCCGATGGACTTCGATATCTAGCATTATTTTTGCATGCTGGTTTTCCATAGCCATTATAGATATTTCCTGTTTTCTAGACATTTCTCTCATTCGTTTTATGCCATTAGCCATCGATTCCACAGCTTTATCATTTAAGAGACATTCTTGAATATTAAACAAAATTTCATTTTCTAGCTTAAGCTTCTGCTCGTTATGGCGATCAACTTCCTTTTCTGTACTTTTTAGAGTATTCTTCATTGATTGGTTCTCAGATTTAGTTAACTGTTCATCTCGTTCTGCCATTTCTATAGCTTCAACTAATTCGGTAATTTGGGCTTCAAAGACAAGCTTCTTAGCATCTTCAGAGTCATACAGTTTAGTAGCGTTTGCGATGTCATACATTATTTTATCTTTGTTCATTGCTAATTCTTTTCCTCGATTCATTTCTTCCATTGCCACTTTTTTTGTGATCTCTAAATTATTTATAAGCGTGCGATAATTATCTTGTAGGATTCTGTAATCGTCTCGCACCGAATTGTATACCTTATCTCGCTGTTGTATATTAACTAAAACAGAGTTCCACAAGCTTACAAGCCTTTTTTTATCAAGTTCTAAATCTTCCAATTCAGCGGCGTACGCAGTCACCTTATCGTTTACTTTTTCCATTTCAACATTTTTAATTTCTAGTTGTTTTTGAAATAAATCTAGCTTAGATTCGAGTTTCCACACTTCATTACTTAGCCCAAATATAATCATATCGAGTTCACGTTTCTCATCAGCTAAGGCTTTCTTCTCAATACGCATTTTGTCGGACATGCGCTGGCTTACGGTGAGATCCGACTCTGTTTCTTCACGCCATTCTTCTAGTTGTCGACACAGAGCTGTTAAAGCTTCCAGCTCGTTCATTGCTTCACGTTCCTCGATTATAACTTTTTCTAACTTCTCCTTAGCATGCTTATACTTTTCATTGCTTTTACGTGCGCGTTTTTCTGCAGTCTGTCGTTCACTTGTGCTCTTTGCTAAATTCGCTTCATATTCTTCAATCAAAGTTCTCTGAGCATTTGTGTCATGATCACTCTTGTAAATCATTTTTAGATCGTGCTCATAGGCTTGCTTACTGAGCCGCAGCTCCTCGCGCAAGTTAAGTATTTCTTCCTCTGCAATAGCATTTTCCTTCTCTAGAAAATGTTTCAGTGTTTCCTGAAAACGCTTCATCAGGGGATGAGTTGACTCTAGTACAGCAGGCATCGGCCCTACATCTCGCTTACTTCGCCACTCATCAAACGCTGCTCTGTTAGCTTTAGGACACCGACATTGGTCCACGGGACATAAGCAACACTTACATACTTTTTCCTCAGACGTAGGGGACTCACGTTGACATGTCTCCACTTCGTGTGGATAAGTTATCTTTTCATTTCTAAAAAGAAGACAAGTTTCCACATGCACTACAATATTATGTTCGTCTTTAGGACAATGACAATTCGGAACGAGTACTTCTTGGGTATTGGAAGGTTCTTTAGTACAAGGACAGGGTAAATCTTCCATTTTTACAAAAAAGTTATAAGAAAATATAATTCAAGAAATAAATGCTTTTAAACTCATTACATATCACAAAATATTATTTTGAACAGTTACTAAGCAACCAGATTCCCTATTGCGGCCATGATTGCGGCTATTCCTAACACAGAACAAATATTTTCCTAAGGTTACCATAGATATTAGATACAATAACACAATTTCACTCTACTAATAATTGATGAATTACTAAGTTTTAATATTAATTTGGAATTAAATAGACACAAACATATTTTTTCTATATTCTTGTCGCAGATGAAAAGTTTCCATTCATTACAAAATTATATTTTATTTAAGGTATAGATGTTTATTATTATTAAATACAATATGATATATATTACATATATATGTAGTTAATATCATGAAGCTGTATTATAATAGCGTCTATTCGCTTTTACTACGCTGATTAAGTACTAATTACTCGCACTGATCAACGGCTGTCTTCACGTAGGTATTTTTTGCTTGAAGCCCCGTTTTCACTTTGATTAGTGCGAGTGTGAGTGTTTAATGCAGGTGCTTAGTATTAAGCGAAAAATACGTAAAGATAGCCATGAAACAGTGCGAGTGATTCGTAATCAGCGTAGTAAAAGTGAATAGATGCTGATTACTTATCACTCGCACTGATCAACGGCTGTCTTCACGTATTTTTATCTTAATACTAAGCACCTGCATTAAACACTCACACTCGTATTAATCAAAGTGAAAACGGGGCTTAATACTAAGCATCTGCATTAAACACTCGTACTCGCACTAAACAAAGTGTAATCGGGGCTTTACCATGTACGTCGAGTGAATGTAGATTGTGTTAAGTATATTTATTTTTAGAAATTTAATGTATTTCAAATGCTAATATTATTTAGAAATATTAGGTTTCTGCACTCCTCCGCAACCTTTAACTACCTTTAATTGTGCCAATTTTTATACTCCACCGTTCGTTTAATTTAAAAAGGGTTACAAAGTTTTCGCTTCACGTATTAATGTATAGATATTGGAATAAAAAATGCATTTCTTGTTCCAATATCTATATCTTCTTATATATAAAAATCAATTGCTGTTCGTTAGTCTCGCTAAAACTCGAGAACGGCTCAACTGATTTGGCTAATTTTGGTTTTGAATTAATTGTTGAAGTCCAGGGAAGGTTTAAAAGGTGAGAAAATTAGAAAAAAATAAGAGTAGTTAAAAAGGCAGAACAACGTTTGCCGGGTCAGCTAGTCTTCTGTCTATCTATATTAGTATTATAAATGCGAAAGTTTGGATATGTGGATGGATGTTTGGATGGATGTTTGTTACTCAATCACGCAAAAACAACTGAACGGATTTGAATGAAATTTGGCACACAGGTAGCTGATGACCTGGAATAGCACATAGGCTATATTTTTATCCCGGAAAAGTAAGTTGATCCCGCGGGATTCACCAAAAACTTTTATAATACAGCGGGCTGCACGCTGCAGCTAGTATATATATAAAAATCAATTGCTGTTCGTTAGTCTCGCTAATACTCCAGAACAGCTGAACCAATTTGGCTAATTTTGATTTTGAATTAATTATTGAAGTACAGGAAAGGTTTAAAAGGCGAGAAAATATAAGAAAAAAATAAAAGTAGTTAAAAAGGCAGAACAACGTTTGCCGGGTCAGCTAGTATCCAATAAAACATAAATATACTAGCAAAATAATTGTACCTAAGTACCTATTTGGAACTAGGCACTCGGCATTGATCAGATATAGACTGAGACGAGGAGCGGTGTGACCAGTGGCGTAGCCATGCATCCAAAGGCCCGGGGCAAAAACGAAACTTGGGCCATATTTAAACTAAACGTAATAGTCTGAAAGTGCAATACTATTTCATCTTCTTATTTACTTAGCTTGCATAATTTAGCATAATTTAAAAATACACAGAAATTAAATACTTCCATTATCCATATATCCATATGGAGCATGGAGGGTGAGGGTCCCGGCGCATTGCCCCGGCTAGCCCTCCGTTAGCTACGCAACTGGCAGGGAAACAGCGCCTGGTAGCGCCACATAAAAAAACACTAGTAGTTGTCCGAGACTTCATTTACGTGACCGGCGCGGTGGCACAAAAACATAAATTCCGTTTGCTTAGTCCGGTAAATAAGTAGCTTATGTTACTCTGGAACTGTGTAGCTTGCCATAGATGAAATAATTTTTAATATCGGTCGGTATGTGAACAGGTAAGTCAATATAGGTGACTCCATCGATCTGCTAACTTATCGAAAGTTATATCAAATTTTAGATTATTTTATTACAAAATCAGTCACATATACTTTCCTGCAAAAAATCGTACTCAAAGTACTGTTGCCAAGCTACATACTTGCCATAAACACTTTTGGATAGGCAAGTAATTATAGGCATATTTGTTTATAAATAATATTTGATAAAATATACGTTTCATCTGGTTATCAGATCGGTGAAGGATGATCATCCACCGGCTCTTAGACCACAGGTAAAATAGAGTTAATTTAAATTGTTTTACGACTTATCCCTTGCTTAGGAAAATTTGTAAACCTTTAAAAACAAAGAAAAATGTTGGCGAGAGAAAACTTAAACCTTACCTCTGACCAGCAATTGAGCCACTGTCGACTGGTTCGACGTGCTTCTTTGCTTTGTAATCGATTCCATCGAATATACAAATCCCTAGATCATTTGTAGTCAATTAGTTAAATTAACCGTTAATAGTTAAGTGTATATACCTACTGGCTAGAGGGAAGGTCACAGTTTCAAGACCTGCCATGTAATTTTTTTTGTTGTTTTTAAAGTTTTGCAAAAATAGAGTATACCTACCTGGACTAGTATACGTATAGCTAGAAAATTGAGCCGGAATCCTGAATAGTAAGTGAGATGCAAAACAATAAACATAGACATTAAGAATCTATAGCATATTTTTTATTCTTATAGATAACACAGATCACACAAAGACACGACGTTGGGTGGAGAACGATATAGGCTATGGTTATCTTATTCCATAAAGTAAGCCGTTTGTTTGCCAGCCTATGATATTATAGAGATTTATGGGCGTACCGAGGGGGAGCAGGGAGGGGCAGCTGCCCTCCCCACCCCTGGAATTTGTTAACCTCTCCACTAACTATCTACTATTGTAGATAAAAATATAGTCTTAAAATGTTACGGTTGCCCCAACCCCCCGGCCCAGAATTTGGGTACACTAATGTAGGTACATCCATAGACTAGTATATAATATGGTACATCACAAGGTAGGTAGGTACATCACAATTGATTCCGCGCGCTCTGTAACATGAAGTTTAATAATTGTTTAAATGCGTAGTTCTAGTGTTGTGTTTAATAAAGGTATCTGAACCGTAAGTTTTTATCGCATAAATTACGCAGTAAATAATTAAATTGATTGTTATTTTATTCGTCGTGTTCGGTAAGTAAGTACAATAATTATTTGTTTATTTTTGAGAACCCACATTACCAGCAGATTGGATTTTGTATTTTTCTTTCGTTATAGCTCGCTTTTCTTTAGGCAAAATGTCACGTTTGGCAGAAATAAACGAATTAGTCAATGAATTCACCTATTAATATATCACTCGTATTCACTGCTATTGTCTCGTTGTTAGCCTTGCGGTCATCATCGCTTGAGACCAAACTGCAGGTACTGGCAGAACAAGATGTTGTTACGTACAAAAACAATAATAACGTCTCGTCGTCATATTCTGATGCCGTACATTTAAAACTGCCCATAATTAGTTGTTACATCCATGGGTGTACCCAGGTTCTGGGCCAGGAGGGAGGGGCGGTGGGCAACCGTAACATATTAAGACCCAGGTTCTGGGCCAAGGGGGGCAACCGTAACATTTTAAGACTATATTTTTATTTTATTATATTTTTATCTACAACAGTCTATAGTTAGTAGAGAGGTAACCAAATTCCAGGGGGGGCAGCTGCCCCTGCCTGCCCCACCCCCTCGGTACGCCCATGATTACATCTTTGCCTTGAAGGTTGGGCAGTCAAGAGAGCCGTGGTCACTGGATTTTTTATAGAGTTTGCAACTGTCATGGATCGGTGTAAAATCACTGCGGTCTTTGTTTCGGCATTCCCTAGTTTGATGAGTGCCAGCACAAAGTGCACAACAAGGAGTTTTCTCGCGACAGAACTTATAGACATGACCGTATTGTTAATATTGAGTGCACCGATATAACACCATCTCGTCGACAAAACTACAGATAGCCCAATCTATAAATATTTTTCTTTGGATTTAGTTAAATATTCAAACACCGGTTCAAACACTCGCTCCGCAGCCCCGGTACCTTGCGTAATTGCTTACTCAACGGAGGAAAACCCAAACATTAGGTATAAAAAACTCAAATGAAACTAAAGATGGGCTAATGAAAGCTATTAAACCATTCGATGACGGCTTTCAAATCATATCTAGGTGTTAAGAAAAGTCAGGTGTTGAACTTACGGCAACTGCCGTTTTGCCAGGCAAAGCGTAAAAAGCGACTGATTGGCTTTACGAATCACTAACATCGTGGCTACTAGGTAATACTTAGTAGTGTTCTGCATTGTTTCGCCCGGGTTAGATACTACCGTCTTACCTATTCCTGCCGCAATAGCGTCAGTGTTTGTCACTGTCGTGTTCCGGTTTGGAGGGTAAGATAGCCGGTTAACTTATGCACGTGGCATTAGACCTCGCCTCGAATTTAACGATATATATTAATTATAATTCTTTAACAGTGTCGAGAGTCGTGACAGTCAGAAATGACGTCTAATGCTTTTACATATTGCGTAACTTAAGCGCTGTTGTTCAGGTCACGAATACGTTAAGGCCCCATTCCCTAAAAACTGCTAAAACGAGTGTTGCGGTTTTCAAAATTCCTTAATGAATAAATAGAATTGCTTTCTAGAAAAATTCGGTGGTAATCTTAATGAAACTGTTAACAATTTCACCGAGAGATATTTTCAAAATAATTCTTAGTTTTGTAGAAAAAAATCGTAAACTTCACCCAAAACCTTAAAATCGACCTTTACCGTTTGCAAAAATTACAGTATTTATTGGCCAACGATTTTAAAAATTTTTAGAATTATTTTTTAATAAAGAAATATATTACACTTTCACCGTCTTAGTTTTTTATTAAACGACCATATAAAAAAGTAATTTGAATACAAATATGCTTATTATTTTTGTCCACCATCTTCCATACAAATTTATGTGAAGAATTTAATCAGTAAAATGTCAACATGATTTTTTTAAAAACGTCCATCAAAAATTTCAGTATCCCCCAGAATCAAAAGCGGAAGTACGTCAGTTTGAAATTATTTTCTGACGTAAATATTCTATCAGGGTGGGTTGCGAGTGTAATAAATCGCTTATGCTTACTTAACCTCTCGTAAAAGTATTATTATGAAAATATTTTTAATTATTATAAAAAAAAATGTTCACGACAATTATTTATAAAATTAAGCCAGTAGTAAGCAACAATTACTTAAAGCTTTTTTATTTTAACAAAATAAAGTACATTTTGCAACAAACCTTTCAGTAGTACTTGGTAGAGTTCCACAATGTCTCGCATGTGTTTGGTACAACCGCCTTATCCATTCCTGCCGCAATAGCGTCAATGTTTGTCATTGCCGTGTTCCGGTTTGGAAGGTAAGGTAGTTGGTAGACCTATGCGTGTGGCAATGACATTTTGCAACACGAATAACAACGGATAGCACCATTAACATCTTTGGTGTCTTTAGGCGATGGTTTCTTTTTCCATCAGGAGAGCCATCAGCTTGTTACTATCTTACGAATAAGAAATAGAAAAAAAAAATTGTGAATATTTATTGTTTTATAAAAAAAAACGCACGCTATTGTATTGTCATAAAATACGAAACAAGTGAAAAAGTATGAAATTCTAGAAATAATGAAAAACTCGGTCTCGAGACCGTCGTATTTTTGGTAGTTATCGTGATCCCTATTCAATAAATAAACACGCCTATGTAAATATTTTTTCAAACTTTTTTGTTTCGAAATATGTTTTCTTAATTTAGGTCGACTCATGTCACAGTATTGTTGCGAATAATCTTGCGACCAGTGTGAAGCGGAGTGATCAGTGTGTACTATTATGTGTTACTCAATGATATGAATACATAGAAATACACATAAAAACACTCAAATATGTTTATTAAACACACAAACCTAGAAATACAAACCCTATGCTTAATATATGAATGCCTGAACCTGTGGGTGATCAAACCCGAGCCCCAATGATTGCGTAGTCAGGGTTGTTAACTATTTGAATAACAGAGCGGTCACCAATGGCTTCACTCACATTAAACAAAAACTTAAATTTAACCACAAATAAGTCATGGTGTAAGACTGTACTTTTATGTTACTGAATATATGTACATATATAGATACGTAAATTACTATGGTCCCTTGAGGAGATCGGTTCCGATTGGATTAATTTTGTGATACATTAAAAAAAATTAATACTTTTGGTCGATTTTAATATACATTTAATTTACGTACCATGGCTCTGTAAATATTTAAGTAATTAAGTATTAGTACTTAATAGCAGTTTAATCAAAATTATACATTATCAATCAGTTGTGAATAACATAATATATTACTACACGTAGAACGCGTTCACTATGGCTCCACCTTGACTTTTGCCAAATCAATGAAAAATAGAAACATTGCGGTTTTTGTGTCATTACGTATGTCGCAGAAGAAAACACGCAACGATTACACAATTTTTAGGCCTAGTGTGGGCCATAGTGTGACACATGGTCGACGTATATGATTAGTGAAATATATGGATGTGTGTGTTCAATTTTAAATTCCCACGGTCGGGGACTAGCCTCTTAAAGCTCTTGCTAAATTAAAAAGCCGGCCACAATATCGAGCCGCTACTGCGTTAGCAAAGAGAAAATGTCTGCAAAAAATAACGAATAGATTAGAATAAGAAGGCCCTTGGTCTTCTTTTTAAAATGAAATGAAAAATCATGTGTGGAATACCTTTTCTTTTTACAATAATATAAAACTTAACGATATGTATACGCTTACGCTTACGCTTGAGCAATAAACGCTCTTTCGAATATGCTAACTCCAGACGATAATCAGAGAGCGATAACGAATATCATCGTGTAATTAGATCACAAGTTGACGTGACACCTGTGTCCCCAATGGTCTTCTTTGTAACACGAAATGAAAAATCACCAATAACTTTTCTTTTTACAATAATATCAAACTTAACGATATGTATACGTTTAGTTTAGAAGAAACGCTCTTTCGAATACGCAAAGACGATATTTAGAGCGATAACGAATATCATCGTGAATTTAGATCACAAGATGACGTGACACCTGTGTCCCTAATGTCCCTTGGTCTTCTTTGTAACACGAAATAAAACACCATGTGAGAAATAACTTTTCTTTTTACAATAATATAAAACTTAACGATATCTATACGCTAAGTTTAAAAGAAACAACAAACGCGCTTTCTAATACACTAATTTCAGACGATAACCAGAGAGCGATAACGAATATCATCGTGAAATTAGATCACAAGTTGACGTGACACCTGTGTCCCCAATGTCGAGTCTGATATCTTTAGACGAATTACATGATAAAACAAGCGTATATTCTAAACGAATAGATCGTTGCATTGCGGAAGGTTTTTTTCCAAAAATATGGCGCCTAGGATATTTCAGAATTATTCCTGACGACCCTAACTCATACCTTTCTATTAAATTTCTGACTGCTAGAAAGATTAATAGTTCCTCGACTCTTACCACGAAGGCCCACATTCAATAAACAACAGTTTGGATTTACCGCCAAAACCATTTAACGATGAGAAAAACGGTAGAATTGTCATGAAATAATTACGCTGTGGGTATTTGGATATTTCAGGTGCTTTTGATAACCTGTGATGGCCGATATTATAATAGAAACTAATCCCCCTCACGTGTTAGTCCCGGGCTTCTTTGAAGAATAGGCCAACTGCCATTCTGTCAGGCAGGTTGCAAAAGGTGATTGGCTATAAGAGTCACTACCATCGTGGCTACTAGGTGGTAGAGTTCTGCATTGTCTCGCCGGGTCTAGGACCACAGTCTTACCTATTCCTGCCGCTGCAGTGTCAGTGCTTGTCACTGTCGTGTTCTGGTTTGGAGGGTAAGGTAGCCGATAAACTTATGCATATGACATTAGACCTCGCTACAAAATAGCGACGCACCATTAACATCTTTGGTGTCTATAGGCGATGGTCGACTCTTTCCATCAGGACCATCTGCTTGTTTGGTATGTTATGATATGAAAAAATAAGGGGATGTTATTCAAATACGTGTATAATTAAATCGTGTTTAGAAAACGGTCATTCGAAATTATAGCTATGGCATTACGCTGCGTCTAAATGCCTTATTCTAGGTTGCCTACAGGGATCTGTACTCACGCCAAATCTGTGGAATTTCGGATTTGACGATTTGTTCTCACAAACCTTGCCAGAAGTATGCTCGCTTATAGGCTTTGCAGACGACGTTGCTTTAATAATACAAGCAAACACACGTTTTGTTGGTATCTTTCCCTTATTAGTTGCCTTAGTAATTTATAAATTCATCGTGGGACTTCAATGTATGTTATTGTTATGTTATTAATTCTAGGAACTTTACTAGCAGAGAATTTTTTAATCCGCGAGCTCAAACAATAATGTGTCGCCTTCTTAATGCCGTGATAGCTGATGTTACGGATGAATAAATAAATTAATAGCAGTCGCATTGGTGCTGCTCAACCAAAGGATGGCATTTATACAACTTTTTCCTCTGCATCTGGGAACGATGGAGTAAAATGTGAATAGAAGTAGATCATTGTGCTGCAGAGTTCCTTATTAGTCAGGTTATTTTAAAGCTAAATTATTCTCGTTCAAATTAGTACCTTCTCATTTTTGCGAATGCTCCACCATAAATTGTAGATATGAACAAACTGCGCATCACATTCTATGAAAGTGTATTCTCTGGCAAAACGAACGTAGCCAAATGCTAGATAGTATAATGTATATCTAGTGTAATCTACTACTCCGACCTTGTGGGAACAAGTGGGAATTGCCGTGTCTTCAAGCGATTTTGTCATACTTAATACTGGAAGCAGAATTAAGTAGGTCCTTTTGGTAGGTCCTCTAATACCTGAACTATCGTGGAGCAATAGCAATCAGGCTTAACCTGATTGTAAACTTCTCATTTCTTAGCTTTTTCTTTAGCTTTTACCTTTACGCTGTCTCCTGCTGAAAAAGGAGGGAAACTGGATGAATTTTCCTACTCCTCTCTTATACTTCTGATTAATTTCGATGCAGGTCCCATGACAGCATAGCTTTTCCCCAGGGCACCTTGAGCACACAAGTCAGTGGTTAATAGGAAGTTGTTGATTTTGGTTTACAAAAGTTACAGTGGTGGGAACGAGAGGTGGGCCCATTGCCCTTTATCCTAAATAAAATACCTATAACATGGGCGAAATTCACAAATATATTTGAAAGAAAAAAGAAAAAAATGAAATTGGAGTGTCTGTTTGTAATATAAATCTGTTTGTAAAATAACTGCTTTTTACTAAATGCATATGAATACATACTCGGTACATATACCAAAATAACATTTTTTACAATTTTTGTCTGTATAGACATACAGACAAAAATTTGTTCCGACTTCGCGACCACAGCTGGTTTATTTGTGTTAGGTTAAGAAGGGGTAATGGGGATCACTTAAGCAATAATTGAAATAAATAAATAAAATTAAACTAAATCTCTATTACAACTGCCTCATAATAAAATATACTTAATTGACTATCATTTGGAATCAGTAATGATCACTTTAATAACAATCTTTAGGAAATATAAAAGTAAAAAAATGTCTATTTTGACTCCCATTGCACTGAGGTGAGGGTAATTGTGGTCACCTTGTGGGCAATGAGGATCATACAAAAATCTAACACAAATCGCAAATATAACCCTTGGGCGACTCCCACCTCGTACAATCTGCGTGAGCTCATAAACCACATGAAATACACCTGTACCAAACCTCATTATTTCGACCGAATTCGTTACAGATTTAGCACGTATTCCCTGCATCGTCAGCATCATCTAGCTCATCGTCTTGGCATAAACCATCAGTAGCCACGTCTGAAACAGAAGTATAATTTGATTCCTGGAGAACCTTCCTCTTTACTCTTTCGGTTTCCTTCTTCGACACTTTAGTCTTTTTTCCTTAACCCTCTCCCTTAGTTATATTTTGTCCCTTACTTTTATCCTTGGCTTGGCAGAAGGCTTTACTTTTCTTATTTTCTTTTTCTAACAAGTTTTCTTTTGTTGGCGTGGATGTTAAAATTTTGGCATGCTGCTCCTGGCGACATTGTTTAGCATTGTGGGTATTAGTTTTCTGTGGCAACTTAATTAGTTTCGACACAAAATCAAGACTAAAGGCTGCTGAAGCAACTTGCATTGACGTGCCAGGTACTGACAAGCTTTCTTGGTCTGACGCTGGGCTATTAATTTCAATCTGATCTGAGCAATTCGGCTGGTAGAAAATCTTCATCACAAAATACGTCTACATCTAAAATAAGAATAAAATTATATCGTGATCATTAGCGGGAAGTGGGGGTCACCCGATCCTCATTACCCACAAGCATTTTATGAATAAAAAAAAGAAACAAAAAATATATTTAAGCAATATATGGGATTTGAGTATAAAATCGTTATACTGAATATACGAGTAATGGCGTAACACATACTAGTAGATCAATAATTAGAATACCTACAGCTTATTTTGCCTCCTTAAAAATTTACATCGGCGAGCCGCAAATACAAAATACACTTCTCATTCCCGAGACCGCCACAATACTAGTGCGGCGCTCTTGCACCGCTAGCGGGGGGACAAAGCGGGGCGGAGACGGCAGTAAACGTATTTCTAGCAGTTGTAGTTTTGGAGATATGTTGGTGACTACCATTGCCCGCTGATTCCCATTACCCGGTCTTCCCCTAATCTTTATTACACACTAACTAGCGTTGATGTCACCCAGTGCGGTCATCATGGTGTCATTCCAACACAGAAAGCTGTCTATAAAATGTAAGAGGATCTAATTATTGATTTCTCATGTGTTGTTTAATGTAATCATCATTCGTTATCCGTGCTTCGGAAAGTACATGAAGCTGTCTACTGTTGTCCCTCAGTACTATCCCTTTGTTTTCTTATTTGTCGCTTCGTTAACTGTAGCATAAGGAATTTACTGATTTAGTCCCGATTTTCGAAAAACGTGTTTCCACCAGATATCCACGTTTTGAGGTCCTAGGAACCTTTTCCGACTATTGACATTGACATCAATATGCCTGTATGAATCACAGATTAAATGGATACGCCTTTTAAGACAATTTCTTAGTATGTCAGTGTAGCTTGCACTAATTATACACAAAAATAGAGAATGATACTATTTACCGATGAAAAAAAATTACTTCAAGGGTGATTTTTAAACCTTGTCATCTCATTCGGTACGATAAAATAGTGATTTATTTATATTTTTAACGATATAATATGTTTACAAATGTATGACTTTTTTGACAGTGATGAAATCCTTTGCTCATATGCGCGGCGACATGTTTCCTTTCCAATGGCGAGTCTATTAGTATTCATGTGATATGTGGTATGAATTTATGTGTGTGTGTGTCTATGTAAACATTTCATAACTTTTGAACGGCTTGACTGATCGAAACGTTGTTGATGGCATTTGATTGAGTTACGCCAAATTTTGAATTCCATAAATCTGAACCGATTAGGCCTAGGCGGTTTTTGAGAAGTTTTGAAATAACTTAAATTTTGGCGAAAAAATATACCTATATGTTTTTAAATAAATTCCAGATAAAATACCAATTAAGTCCAAAAACTAACCAACTCTATTCCTTAAATATTTGCGTTTAATTATTTAAGGCAAATTATATGCGCAAATTTCATCAAAATCAGTTTATCCGTTCGGGAGTTATCGTTCACAAACATTTTTGAAAAAACATCCAACTAATCATTTTTTGATCTTTTACGATGTTTTAGTACCTACTTATAAACTACGTCGAATTCCGTCAAAAATTGAAATTTCGATTGATTCGTCAAATTTTCCAAAATTATCCCTTTTTAAATATTGAAATTATATTGTTTACAGAAAACTTACTTCATATTTTTAAAATAACTTTCAGGCTAATTTAACTTTACCCTTATTTAAAAAATCTTATTTGCGTCAAACTCCGTAAATCGGATTAAAATCGATTGATTCGTTCGGATAAATCCTAAATTTTTATAGATTTTTTAATATTTAATTAAATTAGAAAACAATCTTTTACATTTATTAATTTTGTATTTTGTAAAACATTTTAGGTCTAAACTTACATCAAATACCATTCGAAAGATCAAAATACAGAGCTTTTCAAAAACTAATATATTTAATTATTTTTAACAAACTTCTAATTTTTGAACTCTATGCTTAAGCGTATGCTGTATAAATAAAAAATCTATGCTTAAGTATAGTTATTTCTTTTTTGAGCTAAAATACCTCATTTGCGAGAAAAGTTTTAGGAGTGGTCTACAGGTCTACAGGGCCAACCAGCATTCAGTTTTTTTAAGAAATTTGTTTCTCCTAAGATGCTTCGGTTGCGAAGTGAAACTTGCATTGAGTGCGTAAACGTAGTGCTTTTGTTCTTGCAACTGATATAGTGGAAACTGGAACGTGTGATGACAAAGGTGGATAATTGTAATGCTTGTGATGCTGAGGTCTTCTTTTTTTAATTTTACTACTACGGTAAGTTAATTTCATTAAAAAATTAATGAAATTAACTTACCGTAGGTCTGAGTTTTCAGACCTACGGTAAGTTAATTTCATTTCTTACACCGCGTTTTTATTTTCCTTTCAGTAGCATCGCAGGAGCACACGTGAAAGCAGAAGTTTGCAAATTAAATTATTTTCTTCGTTGTTATTACTGAGAAGAGTTACCATGACAACCTCGTGTGTATTATAAAGCAGTAAGTATTATCTGCTATTGAAAACAAAAAAGTAAATACTCTAACCAGGACACAAGACTCACACAACAATGACAAGCATTGACACTATTGCGGCAATATTAAGTGTGGTAATAAGTAGTGTCCGACCGAACTTTCGGTTTCGGTTTCGGCCAGTTTCGGCCAAAAAATCAAGTTTTGGCGGCAGTTTCGGTTTCGGCCAAAATTGACCGAATCTGTTGCCGAAACGAAACTGACTTCGGAATAGCCTATTTATAAAGTACTTTGTGCTTCGAAAGTTGTCTTACGCGCTTGCCTAAATTCATTACTCGCGGCAACGCTTTGGCGGACCTTGTCGGCCCTTTTCTTGCAAAGTTCGGATAGCAACACAATTTAGTCAGTGTGTGAGCGCCCGACACAAACATTTGTAAGAAGTTATGTTTTGATGGAACTTATTACATGTAAGTTTTTGTTTCGTTTCTGTACTTGAATGATTTACATAGTTTGACGTTGAGTCAGTAAATTTGTTTTGTTGTTATTAGCAAATCAAATGACATATAACAAAGAGATTGTAAATAAAAAATTTGGAGTGATTAGTTTGTTAAATTACGTTGTGTTGGTAAACTTTTTTCAAGATTTTTTTTTCATACCGATGACCTATTGATGTATTTTTGGCGCAATAGGGTTATTACAGTTTTGTTTGTTCAGACTAAAATCCGATTTGGCAGTACTTCTACAAATATATCAGTGATTTTTCAAAAGCTGTTTGCAAGATATGTAGCAAGTCCTATTCGTTAGGAAGCTACGAATCAAAAAAATAAACAGTACATGGACTAAGACTGCATTTACCAACATTTTATGACGTGGAATACAGGCAAGTACTAAAACAATTATCAGAATTAAACGATTTTAAAGGTATAGTAATGATTATTTTGAGATAAGAGGTGAGATGAGATAAGACTGATGATTGTTCTAAATACAAATACAAAACAAAGTATTGATTAATAAATGAAACAATAACAAAAGTATTCTTAATATTTTTTTAAATGATTAAGAAATGATCACCATAAAATATATTTTTATAGAAGCCGGGGCAAACAGACAGGAGGCTCACCTGATGGTAAGTGATTACCGCCGCCCATAGACAACTACACCACCAGTGGTCTTGTAGTTGCGTTGCTGGCCTTTTAAGAATGAGTAGGCTCTTCTTGAAGGTAAGGGACCTTCAAGAAAAGAGCCGCAGGGAGAGCAAGAGTCATATCCGTTCGGAAAAATTTCTGCCGATAGCTGGTTCCACATAGGAGAAAAAGTGCCTCGAGAATCGCATGGTTGTGGACTTCCAGACGAGAGACGAGATGGAGAGATGGGATGATGAAAAACTTTGAATTCTGTTGGGATGTCCGATGGTGAAATTCGGCGGCAGGAATTAATCCAAACAGTTTCACGGAACATTCCCCATGATAGAGCCGATAAAAGATGCAGAATGATACCACATCTCTACGTAATGTCAAAGAATCAAGCCGATTTGAAATAGTCTCGTGATCGACGATTCGAGCCGCCCTACGTTAAATGCGATCGAAAGGAAGGAGCTGGTACTGAGGAGCCCCCGCCCATAAATGAGAGCAGTGATCCATATGAGGCCGGATTTGCGCCTTATAAAGCAATAAACGATGGGCCTGGCTGGTATGAAATACTGTTTAGTCCTGCAAAGAATTCCCAGCTTTTTAGTATCTAATGCTATAAGCATTTCCTTCCAAGTGACTGCGGAACTGAACGTC
Source organism: Apodemia mormo (assembly GCA_036924255.1). Lineage (NCBI taxonomy): Eukaryota > Metazoa > Arthropoda > Insecta > Lepidoptera > Riodinidae > Apodemia > Apodemia mormo. The sequence goes on from JAUPFN010000002.1 coordinate 36,871,160, forward strand.
TCTCGATATGTCCACTCCAAGTATTCCAATACTGGCTGAGGCTTTCAGGGAAGTATTTTCAAAACGAGGAGATACGACTAAACTGAATCAGATTTAATCGACCCCACTCCGAAGCTACGGAAAGTAGTTCTTCAATGTCTGACACAAAACAAAGTTTGTTCCTGCACTCGTTGACGTGTTTCCGAGAAATTACGCTATGGCCGGAATGCTGTACTATGTTGTATGTTATGCGGATGAGCATAACACTGAATGTTGCTTCATCGCAACATGTCATTAATGTGAAGAAGCAACAGCGTAGGCGATAGCACACAGCCTTGAGGAACACCAGCATTGACGAGTTTAAGGTCAGAGCATGCGCCATCAGCAACGACCTTGATACTCCGATCCGTCAGAAACTGGTGATCCAATTGCACAATTTTCCAGGTAGCGCATAAGATGGGAGCTTGGAGAGAAGTGTCTTGTGCCATATCCGATCGAAGGCCTACGCTATGTTCAAACTAACTCTCAATGCCTCTTTCTTATTCTCCACTGCCTCCACCCAACGATGTGTTAAGTAAACCAGATCACCAGCTGAGCGTCCACGACGAAAACCGTACTGGCGGTAACTAATCAGCTGGTGCTCCTCTAGAAACATCAGAAGCTGGCAGTTGATAATGGACTCCATACATATACAGTGCTTTCATGTACCTAATTAATACACAATAATGGGTAAAATGCACCAAATTTAAGTATTTTAAGGTATTTTATCCATGACCACGTTAGTTTCGGTTTCGGTTTCGGCCGAAACTGAAGCCACGGCCGAACATTCGGTTTCGGTTTCGGTTTCGACCAGAAAACCAGTTTCGGTCGGACTCTAGTAATAAGTAAGGCAGTGGTACAGAATCCGTTCTTCGCGTTGCAGAACTCTACCACCTTGTAGTCACGATGGTAGTGACTCGTACTGCCAAATTTTTGTCTCATTCGAAGTGTCTGGTAGAAAGGCTGATGGTCTATATACATCAAAGGGGACCCGGGCCAAGGCCATAGCAACCGGAGTAACTAAAATCATAAATGGAAATCGACATGTTTTCACTTATTTGTTGTACCTACATCCGTGGTAGTGGCAAGTAAAACAGCAAGTTTCTTTATTTATGTATATTTGCAATTAAAAATACTTTTAAGAATACCAAAAATTATAACTATGTCACTCACAGACGCGGGCAGATAAACGTAATAAAATACAAACGTATAAATTATTAATTTAAATATTATTTTTCAGACTTTAAAAACAACAAAGAAAAATATCGACTCGCAGGGATTGAACCTGCGACCATCTTTCTAAAGCCGGGACGCTCTCCCACTGAGCTAGTGTCGATAGGCTCGACGTGGCGAGATTCATCTTTGCTATATGATCGATTACGTCGATTGTACTGATCGCTAGGTATACATACGTGTAACGTGTTAAATGAGTTCATCGTTTCGGATGAAATTCACATTTATCATATAGCAAAGAATAATTTTGCCACGTCGAGCCTGTCGACATTAGCTCAGTGGGAGAGCGTCCCGGCTTTAGGGAGATGGTCCCAGGTTCAATCCCTGCGTGGCGATATTTTTCTTTGTTATTTTTAAAGTTTTTCCAGTTTTCCCAAGCACGGGGTGAGTGCTATAACACAAAAATAATTCTTCAGACTTGTCTCAGATTTTCATTTTCCTGTTTTGATCAAATGCCCAGATTAACAAATCTTGTGTTCGTTATTGAGGCCTGAGGGTAATTTAAAACATTATTCTTCAGGCTTTTCGGCAATATTTTCATTGTCTTTCAGTTGTATTGGGAAAACAAACGTAAGACAATCGCACTTTTCGGTAAGTCTTGGTGAGTTAGTTGGTGAGTGTATATTGAGAGTATTAGTTATAATTTCCAAACGATCGTTTATATATGGATACTCTTCAAATAACATTGAAATAACGCCTTTGAGAGTGTCGTTGTATTTGCGTGCATTTTCGTATTCAGAGAGAACGACTGACTTGGGTTTCTTCACACTTATAGAAGAACGTTTGACTGCTGTTAAAAGTTCATTGCCAAGTCGTTGACTCCGAACTACTCGTTCGAGCATCCACTGTTTTTGACGTTCAGTGTCACCATGCTCACGCAGTAGCGTAGCAATACGTTCTTCCAGTTGAACATTTAAAGATATCGTATCAGCGACCTCACGTTTCAGTCGTTGCTGCGCTTGTTCAAGCTGCTCCATATGACTTGACGCGTCTGCCAAGTCTTTAGTAACTCTTGCCAGGTTGGTGCGAGCTAATCGCAGTTTGTGATGGTAATTAAACTGTGATGTGTGTGTTGATCCGTGCACCTTTTCGACTGCCGCCGCTGCTCTACTCTTCTCCATAGCTGTTTCACGTCGGGTAACGTACAATGCTAAATCTTCTGATAGTTTATCACACGTTTTACGTAGTTGTTCTCTTCGCATTTCCATCCTATGTATTTCATTTTTCATTTGACCCACCTCCCCAGCAGCCGATTTAGAATTTTGTATATTCCTTTTTAAATCCACTGCAAGAATGCCTTTTCTTTGCCATATGAGTGCTTCTCTCTGCAAACGATCTAATTCTTGCGCCAGATTCATCTTTTCCTTTTCACAAGTTTCTATATCTTCTTCCAATTGTATAATTTCTGCTTCAGCATCTCTTAGATTAGCAGAATATTCGTATGTTACAGCTTGATTCGCTTTATATGCATTTTGATTTTTTTCAGTAGCATCTTTTCGTGAGCGCTCTAAAACTTCTAGTTGCCCTCCTAAAGCCCGGAGAGATCGTTCTACTTGAGTGCGTTCTTGATTAATATTTGAGCACTCAGCTTTAATACGCATTGTCTTCTGTTCACATATTTGGATCTGCTTGTTAATAAGATTAATGTCTGTAACGAGCTTGTGATATTGAGAGGTAAGTTTAACTGTATGTCCCTGTAAACGTAGCCAATCGTGCTGCATGTTCTCTGTTTTCTCTCTTAGTTCTTTGATCTGCTGCTCAAGCTCTTCAATGTAGCGGTCTTGTGGCGTTTTCAAATTAAAAACATCTTTTAAAGCTTTAAATTTTTTTACTACTATGTCTAGCTCTCGCTGTTTCCTAGTGATAACGAGCATTTTTTGTTGATATTTGTCTTCCAAACGCTGTATTTCTTTCTCCTTTTCCTGCACTTTAGATTGACACTCATCCAGTAATATTTTGTTTCTTGCTTGTACATCACGACCAACTTCAATATCTAGCATCATTTTTGCATGTTGATTTTCCATGCCTGTCAGAACTAATTCTTGTTTTCTTGACATGTCCCTCATCTTTTTGATGCCATTGGCCATTGATTCAATAGCATTATCATTTAAAAGATACTCTTGAATGTTAAATAAAATATCATTTTCCAGCTTCCTCTTCTGTACACTTCGTCGATCAAGCTCTTTTTCTGTACTTTTTAATATATTTCTCATTGCCTGGTTCTCTGATTTAATAAGTTGTTCATCCCTTTCTGTCATTTCAATACATTCAAAGAGTTCATTTATTTGAACCTCTAAAGTAGTTCTCTTTTTATCTTCAGTTTCGAAACATTTAGTAGCATGAGCAATATCATATAGTATTTTATCTTTGTTCATTGTCAACTCCTTTCCTCGATTCATTTCTTCCATTGCGACCTTTTTTGTGATCTCTAAATTATTTAAAAGAGTGCAGTAATTATCTCGTAGAACCCTATAATCATCTCGCACCGAATCGTATACCTTATCTCGCTGTTGTATATTAACTAAAACAGAGTTCCACAAGCTTACAAGTCTTTTTTTATCAAGTTCTAAATCTTCTAGTTCAGCGGCGTACGCAGTCACCTTGTCATTAACTTTTTCCATTTCAACATTTTTTATTTCTAGTTGTTTTTGAAATAATTCTAGCTTAGATTCGAGCTTCCACACTTCATTACTTAGCCCAAATATAATAATATCTAATTCACGTTTCTCATCAGATAAGGCTTTCTTCTCAAAACGCATTTTATCAGACATGCGCTGGCTAATGGTGAGATTCGACTCCGTTTCTTCTCGCCATTCTTCCAGTTGGCGACAAAGAGCTGTTAGTGCTTCTAGTTCATGTGTGACTTCACGTTCCTCGATTTCATTTTTATGTAACATTTCTTTGACATACCTATACTTTTTATTGGTATCTTGTGCGCGTTTCTCTGCTGCTTGACGCTCTGCTGTGCTTTTTATCAAGTTAGCTTCATATTCCTGAATTAACGATCGCTGATCGTTTGTATCATGGTCATCTCTATAAATTGTTTCTAAATCTTTATTGTACGCTTCTTTACTGAGCCGCAACTCATCACGCAATTTAAGTATCTCCTCTTCTGCAATAGCATTTTCTTTCTCTAGAAAACGTTTAAGTGTTTCCTGAAACCGCTTCATCAGAGGATGGGTTGATTCTAGTACAGCAGGCATCGGCCCAATATCTCGCTTCCTACGCCACTCCTCAAACACTTCTCTGCCAGCCTTAGCACATTGACACTGGTCCACGGGACATGAGCAACATTTACATACATTTTCCTCAGATGTAAGAGACACACATTCACATGTCTCCAATTCATGTGGATGTAATATCTTTTCGTTTTTAAAAAAAAGACAACTCTTCTCATGTACTATAATACTATGTTCGTCTCTAGGACAATGACACGGCACCAGTACTTCTTGTTTCCTAGGAGGTTCTTTAACACAAGGACAAGATGGATCTGTCATTCTTATAACATAAATATCAAGCTATATACTTATTCAATATTTGGTTATATTATCATGTAAATAATTCGAAATGCAATCTAATTTACGACACCGTATTGTTTATGTCGTTACATAGCAACTAAATTAAATTACTTTTTTGAAAAATCTTTTCAACTACTTATATCTATTTGCACTTTGCACCTTCATAGTATCTACGTCAACCTCCATCATTGACGTGTATAATATTTTATACTCGTCATTGACCTCCATGCAATAAAATAACTCATTTTCTGGCATTATCTATGGATCTATGGATGAAGGAAACTATCTTTCTCTTTCCAAAGGATATTATGCTTGTCAATTTGAGTATTATGTTCTCTTTCGATTTCAAAATGGCTGAAGAGATTTCGAAATATTTTTTGGCTATTTTGTGTCACGTTTAATAAACAACATATACCGCTCTATTCGATCTTGATGATCTCATCACACTTTTCACATCATGGTTTACACACATACTCCAAAGAGTCACATACTCGTCAGTGTTGTGTGTGGAGACCCGACCCACTGTTTCATCCCGCAAACACTCGAAAACAATCAATCATTAATAACAAGCCGAAATCCTGATGCCACTCACTCACTCTCCCCCTTATTAATCAAGATACTGTTCTAAGTCGGGTGGGCTGAAAGCCCCCCAATATCGCTGGACAAATTACACAAATCGATATAACTCCAAAGTAAGCAAATTATTTGCTTACTTTACTATAAATACTAAAATATATTAAATATACACCCATAAAAACAAACATCTAGTTATACACATTACACAAATGTTTGTCTTTGCCGGGAATTGAACCAGACCCTCTACAATTATAACTCTAATCGTTGAGAGTAGTGACCATTTGAGTTATTATTATAGAAGACCAGCTGCGCCCGCGACTTCATCCGCGTGGAAAAAAGTAGCCTAAGTTACTCGTATGTTGAAATGTAATGCCAGTGAAAGTCCCGTCAAAATCGGTCCAGCAGTTCCAGAGATTAGCCGGAACAAGAAAGAAAGAAAGAAAGAAAATATTTATTTGCAAGAATATGGGTGTTACAAGTTGTTAAAAATAAATTAAGTTACCGACATATTCTACCAATATAAGGTGTGCAAATATTTAAAAAAAAATCATTATATAATATTACATTTAAAACTATAAATTGTATCGATTTTTCAGAATTACTACCGGATCGGAACGCGGCCACACACTGAGAAGATCCGGCGGAAGAAACTCAGCGGGCTGGTCTTTTTTCTCTAATTTATGTTCTTGTTATAAATATACAAGGATGATTCCATATTACAAAGTTATTTTTATAATTACAAGTTTCATATTTTGAGTAATTATTTTTTTTTATAATTTACATAATGTTCACCATTTACAAAATTTTTACTACATTGAAATTTTTTTAAGGACAATTCAACAAACTTATATTTCTATCCATTAACATTTAATTTTATCGGCTAAAAATTCTTTAATATCATAATAAGTTTTATCTAACAGCAAATCAAACAACTTTTTGCGAAATTTATTTATAGGCAATGATTTAAGACTATCAGTAATATGATTGTATATAATAATAGACATACAATACACATTTTTTGTAAAAATATTTAATTTTTGGTTAGGCACATATAATTTCTTACTATTCCTAAAATATGAGTTACCAGTGACTTCAGCATTTGTTTTAAATAACTTTTGGTGCTTTTTTACAAATACGCATACCTCTAAAATATACAAACATGGTAAGGGAAGTACCTTAAGAGACTTGAAAAGTGGTTTACAGGAATGTAACTGATTAACACCACATATTGCTCGAATACATTTCTTTTGGACTCTAAAAATTCGTACCAATTCAACAGAATTTCCCCAAATAGGAATTCCATATTGTACATTAGAAGAGACATATCCATGATATGCTAATAGGGAGGCTTTTGCGTCTCCTACTTCCCTTAGTCTTCTTCTCAAGACATAGACAAATCTATCAATCTTATTACACAGAGATTCAATGTGTGCTTTCCAATTACAGTACCCGGCGATAAATATTGCACATCGACCTTTGGAAAGAGACAATCGGCTAATTTCGGCTTCGTAGAGCGTTATCTCTGTCGCACAAAATACAAACAGTCCGGTACCTATTAGGAGCTGTTAAAACAAGTATGATTTGCTTCTTTTGATATTTTTATTCTTTGTATAAAATACACTAATTTTTCTATAAGTGATGGCTTTAGGTTGGGGTAAAATAAAATAAAAAAACATTTTTACATTATGTTTACGTATTTAATTATTTTGGAACATTACAGCTTTAGTGTACATAATAAACACCATTATACCTATTGCTAAAATGAGACATTGCAATAAAAATAATAATAATTCTAATTCTCAATTACTTCCATTTCACTATCTGTGCTCTCAAAGAGGTCAATATCACTGTCACTATCAGCCGTATTTATTACTAATCTATCAGTGTAATTGTCTAAACTGTGTTGAATGCTTCTATATTCATTCTCACATTTAATTGCATGATCGCAAACCTTTTTCCACTCTTCAGCGCCGATCATGTTTACTTTTTCAGTCAATAATGTTTTTACTGTAGTTAAGTTCATACCCACATTTCTAGAGGCTACATAGCCTTTCAGTTGAGACCATATATTTTCAATTGGATTAAAATCCGGATGATATGGTGGCAATCGCAACACAGTGTGCCCATGTTCGGCAAGTATTTTGTCCACAGAAAACTCTGTATACCTCTCCTTGTGCTGACATATAATAGCGTAAATCTGGGTTTTTGTTAATTTTGGATCAACTGGAATTTCATGTCTGTTTAACCAGTTGATCATTTCCCGTTTAATGGTGTTTGAGTTGGGGGGTCTCTCAACATACTTGTTGTGATAGGGTGCGTTGTCGATAACTAGAACAGAATCACTGGGTATATTTGGGATTAATTGGTTAACCAGCCATTTCTCATAGTTATCGTTATTCATTTCATTGTGATAGTCACCTGTAGTGTCCGTGGATTTATACGTTAAAAAAGCACCGGGTACAAAGCCTTTTTCATTTCCCGCATGAACTATTATCAAACGTTGACCTTTTGAAATTGGCTTTTTTACTCCTTTTTTCTTATCGTCACTCCAAGATTTCCCTTTAGTGTGGGATGCATGTATATATGACTCATCCATGTAGACGATATTTTTTCCTGTTTCGCGAAATTTGCGTATTTTATCAAGGTATTCCATTCGTTTGAGACTAACGTCGTGCTTTTCCATTAGAATTTTTCGATTATCTTCCATTTTAGTGAACTGAAATCCCATGTCATGAAGTATTTTTCTCAACGTTTTTTCAGACCCATTGTAATTAATAGCTTCAGATAACTTAGCTTTTAATGATTTTATTGTTGGCAGTTCATTAAATCGTAAGTGAAAATCATACACCATTCTTCGAACAACATCGTAATCAAAATCGTCCATATCCAAACGAAATTGCTTTTTTGGTCTCCCTTTTTTTGGAGTGCTGAACTTAATTTCAGTCGAATGTGTTTCAGTACTGACTTCGTTTAATATATTGTTCAAAGTTCTTCTTGAAATTCCAGTGGCATTTGCAACTCGCTCTTGAATCTTCTTAAAATAACAACTTACATTTTCATCTACTTTTTTTTTAAATCTATCAGCTTCGCTTACAAAGTGTTTATAAACATTGTAGATAATTTCACGTGACTGACCTCGTAAAGGTTTCCCTCTTTTTCCGAAAGATGCTTACAACTTTAAATTATTTAAATTTGTGGGTGTTATCAACTCTAAATATATATTTTTTTCGGGACGCGACTGCACTCTATCGTACTTGAACAACGACTGACTAAACGTCACATAGGTAGTGTGGGACAGAGATAACGCTTTACGAAGCCGAAATTATCCGATTGTCTCTTTCCAAAGTTCGATGTGCAATATTTATCGCCGGGTACTGTACAATTTTTGTCAATAATTATTCCTAAAAAGTTTGTATAATCTACATCATCTATATTTACTTTATTTAAAAATATATTTGTGTTTTTGGTAATATTACTGTGGTAGTTCTGAAATTCAATTAATTTTGTTTTAGTTACATTAACTTTTAAATTATTATTAATTAACCAGTCTGAAACTTGGAATAAGGTTTCGGTTGTTTCATTTACCAAGTCTTTTTTATTTTTACATTTAATAAGTAGGGTAGTGTCATCAGCAAATAAAAAGCAATCATGTTTTGTACTATCAGGAAGATCATTGATATAAATTAAAAATAGCAAGGGTCCTAGACAGACAAACAGACAGACAGACAGACAGGCAGACAAAAATTGTAGAAAATGTTATTTTGTTATACGTACCGTATATAAATCCATATGCATTTAGTAAAAAGCGGTTATTTTAATATTACAAACAGACACTCCAGTTTTATTTATTTGTATAGATAATTTGTGCTAACCGTGGAAAGCCTGCACTCTGCAGTCATTAATAATTGGCGGGTTTTGAATTTGGCACAAATAGTCATTGTAAATTTTATACTTTTCTTTACAAAGACCTAGAAATGTTATGACAGGTCAGATTATAGCAAGGAATGGATAGTTGCGGTAAAAGTGAAAAATAGGTAAGTAGTACGTAATATTAAATTATGATAATACTGATACATAAATTTGTTAATAAATAATAATCTATTTATATAAAAATGAGGCTCTGAATATGTTGCTAAAACTCGCGAATGGGTGGTCCAATTCGGCTAATATTTTTTTAAATATCCGTTGAAGTCCAAGGAAGGTTTTTATAAAGGAAAAAAAAAAACAAAAAATTACGTGGAAAATAATCAAAACAACAATTTTTTTCATAAAGAAACAATACCTAGCTGTTCAAACATTTAACAATTTTAAATCTGTTCTAAGGCGGTACGAAGTTCGCCAGTTCAGCTAGTATGTAATAAATAAATAATAATATTATTAAAAATATCTACATACCTACTTTATCTCTACTAAAATGAAATTAATTGAGTTTTATTGTGTACGTTTAAGGTGTAAATTATCAGATTATTTATGTTTAAACTTGTTTTATAGGTTCTGAATGTTGACGAGTAGGTACTATACAAGTACTGAGAATCATGTCATCCTGACATATTGCTTTGCATTTTGCAAAAACTTCATAAGTGACGAGTAAGGTGTGCAAAAAAATTCTATGTTTGTGTGGTAGAGTTCTGCATTGTCTCACCCGGGTCTGGTACCGCCGCCTTACCTATTTCTGCCGCAATAGCGTCAGTGTTTGTCACTGTCGTGTTCCGGTTTGGAGAGTAAGGTAGCTGGTAAACTTATGCATGTGGCATTAGACTTCGCCACAAGATAGCAACACAACATTAACACCTTTGGTGTCTATAGGCGATGGTTGACTCTTTTCATCAGGAGACCCAACTGCTTGTTTGCTATCTTATGATAGAAAAAAACCATGTATTACCATAAGGTGTAAAATAACTAACACGACTTTTACATATACATATATACCTATAGATAAACGGCTAGCCGCTAGACTGATATGTTTTACTGCTTTTTTTATTGATGAATATTATGTTTTAATACTTTTTAATCTATTCTGGACAAAGACAGACCAAACCCACAAAAATCGCAACAAATTTCACCCCGTGCGTTGTTCTTGACTTATAAATGGTGTAACTAACATGACGTTTTTATGTATATTGATGAACAGCTAGACTGATGTTTTCTACCTACTGATTTTTTGATTGATGAATATAATAATATTAAAACGTTATTAGTTCTTCAATAAATCTTTTTTGGTTACATTATTAATTTTACACTTATGAAGTTGATAACAAGCACGATTCTATTCTCAGTTGCAACGCATAGTAGGTACATAATGTAGATTGTAGACTCGTAACAAATAACTATTGCCGTCATTATGTAGCTCTTTAATTTTTCTTACATGTTGTGTTAAAAGTAATTTATTTCTTTTTAAACACAGTTTGCGGGTAAAACTTACATATAGGTAGTATTTGATGTTTCAAACTAGATTTTAATAATAATATTTATTGTTATGTGCACTGTTTTAAATAAAATTCTCCAAAGTGACTATTGGTTGTCTTTCTTTTTACCTTTTATTTACTTTATTTAATAGAAAATAATAAAATGCCTCTGTAATTATTTGGCATAATCTCCAATAATTGCGAATTCAGGGCGGCATCATTACCATGCAAATTATTAAGGAGTCATAAGTTTATAAATAACATCACAAGTCAACTAGCATTCGAAGATTTAGATATTGCTCAGCGGTACAAGTATTTTTTGGTGAATATTCATTGTTAAGACAGGTCACTTTCCTACCTGTCAGGCAACACGTAGAATGCTAAACATGACTCTATTATCATAACTACTAGATAGTAGTCCTGCGAGAATGAACCTCAGCTTGTGGCATTAGGTAGGTATAGTCAACATTGTGTTGGTAGGATTAATTCAATTAATTGCCCCTCGATGGTTATGACAGGTCATTCAAATAGACTTCATTGCTGCCGCCGGAGAAATTGTTGTTTAAATTTTTGATTTGATTGTGTATTAATTTGATAAGGACATCGGAATATAGTGAATATACCTATCTATTTTAAGTTAGTAGGTAAGTGTTGAATGTCAATATACCGATCAAATATTCAGCCCAAATCAACTATGTGTATATTATGTGTAAAAAAATATATATTTAGGTATATGATTACCAAAAAATAAATGCTCAGATATAAATGATCGTCTAGGAACCGATCCTAGCTCTCGGACAAAGAGAATGTGCGATATCACTGTCTAGAATGAGGCAAATTTTATCTATATTCTATAAATATTTCATACGGGGTCAAACTAGATAAAAGCAACTATCTTATCACTTACTCGCTGATATAATTTTATCAGTTCTCGGCAGTACATTTCATTGTAGTTTTTGGTTCTCGGCTATGTTTCGTATAGATGCGTCAATGCAACGGAAACAGAAAATAAGCAATGCAATCTTTAGCTCAATTAAAACGCAATGCAGTCGCTAGCATACATTTTAATATTATTTTTAAGTATTTGTAGTTCATTGTGTGTTCTTTGTCCGAAGCAGTGCGATTGTGATACGGATAATGGTTTAAACAGGGCCACGTGTATTGATCAAAACATTGTGAGTGTGGATATTGGCGTCCCAAAAGAAGTGCAAGTGTACAGTTTAAGTCGCAATGTGATTAGTGAGTTAGATAACTTTTGTTTTAAGGTATGTACTATTTTTTTCGTCTCTGTGATTTAGTGGTCTGGTGTCGGTGTCGACCACATGAGGTCCCGGGTTCGATTTCCAGCTCGAGCAATACAAAAATTTTTCAGTTTGTTGGTAAAAAACTCGTTGCGCCCAAGATTGAAAAGTGCCCGGTTGACGATAAGCTTGCCACCTATCACATTGTGGGACCAAGTATCTTCGGCTACGCAATCGATGGGGTTCGGTTTCCATTTCTGACAGAGTAAGGCGTATGAGCATAGATATTTGTATTTTTGGGTTTGGGTGTTTTTGGCGGATTTCGTTTACTCCGCACAGCTTCTCCCCCATAGGTGATAGCGTGATAATATGTACCCTATATGTTGACCCGACCTATCAGTAATATTCATGCAAAATTTGAAGTAAATCCATGCAGTACTTTTTGAGTTTACCCCGGACATAAGGTGAGTGAACCATGAAAGGCCATGCTCCTTCGAAGGCCATATATTAAAAACGCATAGATATTAATCGAACTCAAAGATACAGACTTAGTGGCGATTCGTTTGTGTCACTATTTTGCCAGTGAGGTCCCTTGCTAAACTAAATTCAGATATCGACGCGACGTTAACCTTTAATTCATACACAAACACATAATGAAATTCGCACTTTTTGTGTGAATATATTATTGTAAGCGTGTGGAAGACTTCAATTTGATATGAATTTAACAAAAATAGTGATTAAATCTGATATAATAAAAAAGTATTTTATGTCTTACATGATAAAACGAAATTATATTTAAGAGTTTGTTTGTTTCATTTATCCAGTAAATAAAATAATAATAAGTAATAACGGTTTATTTGTTATAGTAACCTGCCATGGTCCTTCGGAGACCAATTAAAAATGTGATTTGCGTAAACACACACTGTAAATTGCTCTTATAAGTGAATCATATTATTATAAGCATTTAATGTTTCATCTTAATAAAAGGCCTTTTTATGTAGTTTAAGTATAAAGAGATGTTTCAATTTTAAGTTAGAATACTGATATATTACATCGGCTTTGTATAGAGCTTTGTTCGTAGCAAGGCCGTTTGGAAGAGTTTATTAAAATATAAGGTTAATAAATTGTAATTAAATCTATAATAAATAAAAGTATTTTACATGCTACATGATAAAGCAAAGTGTTAATTAATAATATAATTTATTTATTTATTCAGGAAATATAAGAATAATAACTGTCTATTAGTTAACGTGGTCTTTCATGGTCCACCCCCACCTTACATACAAACAGACAAAAATTCTAAAAATTATATTTTTGGTTTGATATCGATTGTAGATCACGCCCCAAGTATTCTTTTTTAAAAAAAATTTAATGTACTTACCTACAGTTTTGATTTTCCTACGATTTTATTATATGTATAGATATTTCCGTATTTTTATATATAGATAGGTAAATTATACCTATTAACCAACTCATCTGGTCGAAACTCAACTGTATTTCCAACAATGTTAAAGGACAAATATTAATTATACAAATTATAGAATACACAAACTATGAATTAGTTTGATTGTAGACTATATTAAAATCTCTTCTTATAATCCGGAAGCAACGTTAAAAAAAGATTTTTAAAAAAGCTGATTTTTAAATATATCATTTGCAGTTCTCCTTGGAATAGAGTGTGATAAATCTGGCTGGTTGTAAACGTTAGGTACGTTCAATACTGTGCAGCATACCTTGATAGGTAAAAATTCTGAATTTTACATTATTTTAGAATGTTTTTTTTCCTTAGTATAAATATTTGGACACTATTAGGAACATTAATGTCTTATTAACAGACATTTTTGTGATTGATAGCTATGTGTCAGGTGCTCTTTTATATAAATAAAAATAAAATTTAAACCATTTTAGATTGGCTGTAATTTTAATATTATTTTAATAAGAAGTAAATAAATACAACATTAAATTGCCAGACATTAATTTGGTAGTTGAGTCAACAACCTGGTCGATTTGAAGTTGTTAAGTACGGTGGCATTATGTTATCCAGCCTTATTAGCCTGGTCAACAATTGAAGTAACGAAAATTCCGACAGAGCCAAATTTTCGTAGAGACCTTGGGTTTACCATTACAAATAAAGTGCCAAAAGTCCCCATCGATCCCATGTGTGCTAAGATCATTATTCGGGGTCAAAGGTCAAAATTTTAGGTTTTTTGAATTTTTATCGAAAATGGTAACTTTTATCAAAAAAGTATCTGAGACCAAGTTGTAGATCTCAAAATTCAATATAAGAACTGTATTTACGATTTTTCTCTATTACCAACTATTTCCCAGATATTGCGCTTGTAAGGGTCACGTTCTACGTAGTATGCACACAAATAGCACATATATACATATTCAGGTATTTAAGCAAGAAAAAAAAATTGACAGCTGAAAATATTACCGTGAAATAAGCTCAAAATGATACCGACATCCTCAATTGAAACAACAATAAACAAATGTAATTCAACGCACACAACTATTGTAGTAAGTGGAGATGTTGATTTGTTAGTACTAATCACTACAAGAACTCCTTCTGATTGATACCTTTCCGAAATCTGGGAAGGCGCAACAACGAACAAAAATATTCAAAATGCCAAAATTATATTTTATTTTTGCATGAGATAACCGGCTGCGATACTACTACATTAGCAATGTTCAGAAGAGGCAAAAATTAAGTGTTAAAGTTATAAAAGAAAAGATTTGATTGACTGCGCAAAAGTATTTACACAAATCGATTCATCACCTCAAACAATAATTACGAAAGTCTTCGTATTACCTTCGATTCGTACGGTTTCGTCTTCTGTTTATGGAGCTCCAAAAAATTAATATTTAACATTCGTGAAAAATACAAAGCAAGTACAACTATCTTGTCTTCCTCCAACATCGGCATCTGCTATTCGACACTTGTATCGAGTATACCATCAAGTTCAGACAGGGCAAGGCAAATGAACCCTGCACACTGGGAAATTAATAAATAATACTTTGGAACCGAAGGTTGTAGTGCCAAATGTGGCTGTAGAAAAGTAGGGTTACAATGTTCTTCAGCGTGTACCGATTGCCAAGATCGGTCTTGCTCAAATGTTCAATTAAATACAAGAGAGGAAGATTCATGTGATTTTGATGAAGCGACAACTGATTCTTCTTCATCTGAACAATTTCTTAATATCCAGCAAGAGAAAGAAGAAGAAGAAATCGAAGAAGATATGATTGTTGAAATTGAGTTTGAGGAGTATGAATCAGATTAAAGTAACAAAAACATTAAACAGATAGTTAACCTCAATAACCATTTAATAATACTATTAAATAAATATATATAATAATTCATACTATGAAATAAGTATTCTCCCTGAAAATAACGTCAAAAAGGTTCGTGGAAAAGATCTACCGGGGAAAACCACGTTAAAAACACGCTGAGTACACTACCTCACAGGTGGTGTAGAAATGTGTGCATATCATGTAGAACGTGATTCTTACAAGCGCAATATCTGGGAAAGGGTAAGTCTTAGAGAAAAAATCATAATGAGCGTTTTTATAGAGAATTTTAAGTTCTACAACTTTGATTTTAAGCACTTTTTCGGTAAAACTTACCATTTTCGAGAAAAATCCAAAAAAACCTAAAATTTTTACCTTTGACCCAGAATAAGTGTCTTAGCACACATGGGATCAATAGGGACTTTTAGCACTTTATTTGTAATGATAAGCCCAAGGTCTCTACGAAAATTTGGCTCTGTCGGAATTTTCGTTATTTGATCACTAATTTTATATCTAAACTAGCTGTTGCCCGCGACTTCGTCCGCGCGGACTTCGTTTACTCCGCACTGCTCCTCCCCTGTAGGTGATAGCGTGATAGTATGTAGCCTATATGTTGACCCGACCTGTTAGTAATACTCATGTAAAATTTGAAGTAAATCCATGCAGTACTTTTTGAGTTTACCCCGGACATACATACAGACAAACAGAGAAACAGACATACAGACAAACAGACAAACAGACAAAAATTCTAAAAACTATATTTTTGGCTTCTATATCGATTGTAGGTACATCACGCCCCAAGTAGTCTTTTAAAAAAAATATTCAATGTACAGTTTTGACTTTCCTACCATTTTATACACATACAATTAGTATAGATTGACCGGACTATATTAACCAATTTCCAGAAAAATACAACTTTACCTATTTATTGCCTGTTGAATTAGATTGTCAACTTTACTTACACGAGGTGGTTCGAAGTCGACTACACGGGGCAACCGGGCCCCATTGAAGGTATAATCCACATCACGGAAAAAGTTTGTAAGGAGTGGAGGTTGAAGAATAATATTCCATTTACCGTTTATAATAACATACAGTATCACCAACCCTTCTTTTCAGCAAACGGCTTTAGGAATTGTACTAAAACTGACAGAGAAAAATATTTCGCAAGATGGTAGCTGTAGTTCCAAATTTGTCTAAAACTAAATAAACTTATTTCAAATATATATAACAAATTAGGTTGCGGCTAAGCTAGCTTGTTCTATTCCAAGCTATGTGCAATATACGCCACTATGACTGGGATAAAATGTCGCTAGTGACAAAATTCATCATGTGTTTTAAGCATATATACATTTCCAGTGTTTGTATGTGTCAATTTTTTCTCCCAACCTGATTTGCCTACAAATTTAGACATTTCGGAACTTAAATTAGCCAGATTTGGATGGTTCTTATCTATAGTATGATCCGGTAGACGGTGCTGTTATCGAGATCTAGAAACAGGCAACCTCTAAAGTCTGATAGGTAGTAATTATTACAATCAAATCAAGATTGGTAATCATAATGAGGGGAGAATTGAGATTTGTTAAAAACTTACATAACCGAACACAAAGAGTCAGCCATCGCCGCATATAGATACAAAATTTAATGATTGAGACTACACCGTCATCAGATAACGGGTTTTGTAAAATTTTTCCTTGAAAAAATCGAACTCAGGGCCTCAAAATCGGAGGCTAGCCGCCAGACCACGAGAATAAGTCAGAAGTTTGTAAAATAAAATAAACCATTTGTTGTTTGCAGGAAATAGGGTTCACCTCAATAAAAATATTAAATTTATCATACAATTTAATATTCTGGATCGGACTTCATGCATTTTCTGGATTGGAGCAGCTAGTCCACTTGGATCTGAGCAATAATAGACTAAGATACATATCTTCAGATGTATTTTGGGATACCCCGCAACTGGAGAATTTGGATTTATCGGCAAATATATTTGAATCCCTGAAGAATGAACCGCTAATAATGCATAGAAAATTGCAGGTGAGATATATTATACGGCTGACTAGTATGTTAGTTTGTAACTAACAATACAAGCTTATTCTAGAGGTAGCAAGTGGTAGCTAGGCTACAGTTGTCGCCATTTGTTCCTCTGATTATAGTACATTTTCAAACCTAAGTGGTAGAGCGTGTTAGGGGTTGCTATCGTCGTCGTACTTTTCGCAATAGCTTCGGTGTTCGTCGCCGTCGCGTTCTGTTTGGGGAGTAAGAGAGAAAATATTACATTGATAGAAATCATTAATCAAAAGAAAAAAGTGATAACATAGTGAATGAGCTAATTTAAAAGTAAGAAAAATTAAATTATTCAGAACTTAGAATTATAAGTATTGATACAGGAGGTGGGTCAAAAACTTCTTTTAAATACATAGACTCCATCTGCGAATTTTCAGTTTATTCTTACTATTTTATTAGAGTCGATTATTCTATTGAAAAATGAATATGTGAATATTTACCGTAATGTGATTTGGATCTTGTAGCGTTAAACAGATTAGTTTTACGATGGCAAGTTATAGGTAAGCAATGCTAGAGAGAAAATCAAGCATATGTGTCGTATACCTACATCTCTGCCATATTCATAGTAGCGCAACATTAACATCTTTGGCTTTTTAAGGCGACAGTTATCTCTTTCCATCTCCATCCATTCCATCCATCTGGTTACTACCTATCTTATGATAGAAAAAAGAACTTCCATGAAGGTACTACCTATTATTTGAAATATTAAAAAATAGTCAAAGACATATTATTTGCTGTTTCTTTACTGTTACGAAACTTAAAATGAATATTATAATTAAATATTATAGTGGTAGAGTTCTGTATTGTCTCGCCCGGGTCTGGTACCACCGCCTTACCTATTCCTGCCGCAATAGCGTCAGTACTTGTCGCTGTCGTGTTCCGGTTTGGAGGGTAAGGTAGCCGGTAAACTTATGCATGTGGCATTAGACCTCGCCACGAGATAGCAACGCACCATTAACATCTTTGGTGTCTATAGGCGATGATTGACTCTTTCCATCAGGAGACCCATCTCCTTGTTTGCTATTTTATGATATAAAAAAAAATTAGTACCTAAGTTACATTCTTTAAATTATGTTATGTAGTTTACAAGTAGGTACCTAATGCGGAAGCGGTCGAACTAAAATTATAATCCTCCTTTTGGCTTTGCTGTAATCGGGTAAAAATAAATTATTTTTTAATTTTTAATTTACTTTTCAGATTCTCAACCTTAACAACTGTCGTATCAAATTTTTGCCAGAACGTTTGTTTACACGATTGCCAAATCTCAAGAAATTGGATATTAGCGAAAATTATTTTGTTACATTTCAAATAGATGTGCTAAGGCCTTTGAAAAAGTTAGAGAGACTGGAGTTACGGAATGATTATCTACAGTGCAGTTCCGATTTCGTATCTGCTGAAACATGGATTGTATCTCAACATATAACATACAATAAACAATGTACACGAAAATTACCGAAAATGTCCGAGAAAATGATCTCAGTCGTAGTGGAAAAAGAGGCAGTTGATGTAAATAATATCTGGAACGTCACAGCCGAAAAAAATAATACGCAGCCTATCCTTAAACAAAACTCAACATTAACACCTTTTGAGAAGTTTGACAAAAACTTTTCTTCGATGAAAGCTTTCGTGATTGGTCTCGAAATTGGCTTGGCAATCGGGATAGTTGGAACATATATTTGGCTCAGAAGATTTTGTAGCTGTGGGCAGTTGACTTGTTTGAGACCACAGGATAGGAGACGTAGGCGACGGGTACCGAGAACTGAAGGGGACATGAGAACCAATTTACTCTGGAATACAACGATTAATCCTGACTTAGAGACTCCGCCTTTATATCGCC
The DNA here is from genome assembly GCA_036924255.1 of Apodemia mormo. NCBI lineage: Eukaryota > Metazoa > Arthropoda > Insecta > Lepidoptera > Riodinidae > Apodemia > Apodemia mormo. The sequence goes on from JAUPFN010000002.1 coordinate 36,890,340, forward strand.
GACAATATTCTTTACCCGATCGGACTCCACCTATGCCTACATATGGACTGCCCAATGTAAGAGAAGCTGGCATACGAGCTGATGCCATACGTTTCGATAGGGCTGAGACTCCGCCGCCGCCGTATAATGAGTGTCGTGATAATATTTAATAAGTGTTAAAATTATTTAAATATGAAATAAAATATACGGCGCTATGATTTAATATACACATACGCCTCGACAATTTTCGTGTCTCGGGAATATCGTGATAGACAATTATATGATAGTAGGTAGGTAGAAATATGTACATTAGTTATAGACGAGCAGCGCCTGGAGTAAAGCGAGAAGAGCGGTCGCTCTAGGTGCCAGGTGGCAAGGAATGCTTAAGTGACATATCAGAAAAACAATTTAATACAAATATTGATTTGGCGTTAGCCTTTAGAAAAGCGTGTCTTCGTGTCAGGCCGATACGACGTTGTAGGTATATTTGTGATGATGAAAGCGTCAATTAAAAGGCGCGCAATTACCAAATTGTTCTACCCTGCCTGATCAAAGACCAGGAATACGCTGCCGAGAATTATAACTTAAGTCGTCGTCCCATTATTTTAGGCACTACCATTATTATTTAAGGTACTACCGGTATTTTAAAGAGACTATTATTTAAGGTATCGTTAAGGTGTAGTACTAGTAACTAGATTCTATAAGAATAGTTATGAAATAGTGTTGCCGCTCGATAGTTCAATATCGATAGCCAATCGATAGTTTATCGATATTTTAAGAAAAAACAGTATCGATTTCTATCGATAGTATCGATAGTTTCGATATCTCATATAGGACAATAATATCGATAATCAGCAATACTATCGATAGTATCGTACCTGAAAAATTAAAAACTATCGATTCTATTGATAGTATTGCGTCTCAATATTACTACAACTATCGATACTATCGATTACATCGATAGTTTCAATAGTTATTAGTAGTTGTTTTGTAACATCGATAGTGACCTTTATTTATACCATCGGTTACACCAGGGTGGAACTAAATTAGAAGTTTACAAGTAACTTTTTAATGTGGGTAGACAAAGAAAATAATTGTAAATTTTGAATACAAAAATATATTCTGCTACTTACCTTTATACTATTGTCTTAATTTAATAATCGATAGTATCGATACTATCGACTTTATAATCGATAGTATAGCTTTTTTAGATTTTAAACTATCGATTGTTTTTACAATCGATAGTTTAAAATCTAATCTAATCTATCGACTTTTCGGCAACATTATTATGAAACCCAGTGCCACAATTGTAAGATAACAGCAGCAGTAAGTTCTATCCATAGATGTCACTACTCACTAGAGTAGTGACATCTATGGATAGAACGTACTGCTGCGGTGTTAGTCGTCGCTACATACATATTATGAGTATGCCTATTGCAGCATTAGAGTCCTTTTCCCCTTTCAGAGAAACCATAGATTTCTTGTAATTGTGTATCAGTAAATATGCTTTTTACGCAAAAATATAAGAGTTATCTCCAACATATTTCAATGTATTCGATTATTTTTCGATTTCTTTACTCTGAATCGGTGTAAGTACTAATGAATTTGAGTATTATGGTACTTGCCAATACAGTTATTAACCAGTACTGATTAGTAGATTAATATATTTTAGTTACGTGTTAAAATATTTTACCGTTTTGTAAATTGTATGTTATAAGTTAAGAATTCAAGCAGATATACTACTTAATATAAAATTTATATTAGTCCGGATTTGTTATAAAATATTGTCAATAGATCATTAGCTATACAGATGCTCTAAATAGCCGTGCAAAAGCTAATTAGACATCATCGTGTCTAATAAGTGGAAGAGTTTTGCAACGACTTGCTTGGGTATGATAACACCGTTCCAGCAGTTTGGCTCTCAGACTTATAGGGTACTAGCTGTGCCCGCGACTTCGTTCGCGTGGAAAAAATCTAAAATAAAAACCCTCATAGTTCCCGTTCCCGTGGGATTTCCGGGATAAGAACTATCCTATGTCCTTTCTTGGGTCTCAAACTATATTTGTACCAAATTTTATCCAAATCGGTTCAGTGGTTTGGCCGTGAAAGCGTAACAGACAGACAGACAGACAGAGTTACTTTCGCATTTATAATATTAGTATGGATGGCAGACGTTAGACGGCAAACAAGCATCCGGCCCCACGATCACGTAACCACACCTCAATCGAGTCGAAAAGATTAGGATTTTTACACTCATGAACACCATACAACGTAGCGTTGTACTACGATCCGGCATAATATTATATGTATAAGAAAGTGTGTAAAAGCCCTAATCACTTCCATTCAATTGACGTTTTGTTACGTGAATTGGGCCCCTGAGATTTAAAGGAATAAGAAAATTTTTGCTCATACAGCTAGCCAATATACATTAAGAAAATATCTAAACCGCCGAACACTTCTTTTTATCTTATCTTATTGGATACAAGTGACTGTTATTTTAAAAATATACATCGTACTACATTTAACTATAAAAACTGTAGGACGGGTTAGTCTTTATTAAGTAGGTAGAAGTTAAGAAAATTTCTTGTAAATTTATCGGCTCGAGCTTTTGCAGTTGGACATTAATTCGTAAAGACTGAATGACATTGTTTTAGTTAGTATAAGATTATGTATTGCGTACAATTTGTAATACTATTCTGTTTCTAAACATATTGGTACCTTACGTATTATTCACCAATAAGCAGGGACTAAAATTAAATAATTATTTACTAAAATAATTTGTACTGGTGAATAGAAATCCCAGTTTTGATCTAGACTCCTTTTCGGAATGAAGCCTACTGCCTTATTGCATCTCGTAAGAAGCAAGAAAAAAATCGAGTAAGTAAGTACGTGACACGTGTCAATGATATCGTGGGTAATAACTAAAAATCGTCAAAAAAATAAAATAAAAAAATTACCACACAAAGAACACAGAAGAGACTTCATACATCATTTTCTTTAGTTATTAACTTAAAGTTTATATTACGTAAAATTTTATATCAACTCCTTAACTTACCCGCATTAATTTTCAAATTTATATTTTCGGTTTTCGGTAGACCGTACTGTATACGCTGTATACAAATGTAGATATATAAGTATATACACGCAGGGCCTCTTAGACTATGCTGGGGCCCTTGGGCACACAAGAATTCGGGGTCCTTTTGGAATGTAAAGAAAGCAAATTATACAATTTTTTTCACTTTGACCTGCTTTATTTATCCTATATATTATCTTAACGCAATATGTCATTAATGATATTAGTATGTATGCTGTTGTTTTATTTATTGTGATTACGATAATAGCTTATTTCGAGATTTCTGTTAAACAATTCTTCTATTAAATCCTCAAACTCAATTTTCTGAAGAATATCATGTTCTATGCTCATAATTAACAAATTACTTAGCCGTTCTTGTAACATTGTTGTTCGCAGTTCATTTTTTATTCTCTTAATCTGCGAAAATGCCCGACCATTTTATTTTGATATTAAATGTGAGAGAAAATGTCGATCCTTCGGGGCCCTCTGAAGATAGGGGCCCTGGGCACTGGCCCCGAGTGCCCTTATGGTAAAGACGGTATTGTATACACGCTGTATATAAACGTATACACGTTTGTATTTTTGGTTCGGGTGTTTATGAAGCATACTTGGGTATTTATATACATTTTTCCATTTATGTAGGTATATTTTCGCCTAACACAAGGGCTCCACCCTTGTTTGTTAACAAATTTCCTACCTTGAGTTTATGTGAACTCGTGTAACTTGTCCATGTAGATAATTATACGGGATGGTACTTTTAAAAGAATGAAATAAAGTAGAATTTGTTTCTATTGCTCCTTAAAGAATAAATTATCATAATGGTAGTCCTGCAGTTATACTTATGTATAAACAAAGCTACAAATTGAGCAATGAATTTTCAAGTCAAGATAACTTTATCTGGTTATTTCATGTACGAGTATTGTGAAATAGCGATATAAGCATGTACCTTATACGAGATTTAGTATAAAATAATATAGTAAAAAAAAACAAATAAGATCAAACAAATCAATAAGATAGTCTTATTGATTTGTTTGTTTTGATCGAAGTTGAGTGGTGGTTTTAATCTGCCTGCATTTATTGGCAGCCTTTGTGTGTCATTACTCATTACTATGGAACTACTATTCATCCGAGACAAAGATTATAATGTGTATTGTAGATCCGAGGTCATTACTCTAAATAGGTACCTACAATTATCATGCGTGCAGCCAATGTATGTTTTAACTACGTTACGTTTGCGTACAAAACTATATTTTACGAGCACATTAGGTGTATTCGGCCGAACTAAGACCTTGGATATTTAAAAGAATCAAAATAAATTAAATTTTGTTCTAAGCTTCTAAGACCAGCCGGTTTTAAGCTAGAAATACTTCATATCTTTTGCTGTTCAAGTGATAAAATCTATGGAAGTGTTAGAATTATAGATGAAGAGTAAATTTTCTAGTACCCGTGACATAGCTACTAAGTAAAGGGCGACGTTAGAAAGTTTCTAAATACCTATCTATTATGTTTCCTAGTGGGAAACTTAGCTCAGATTTCTGAGTAATTAACTTAGCTTACTTTGATCTTAGTTGCGCCGAAAACGCCCACAGGGACACTTCTCAACAATGTTATCATATAAAAGGGGAGAACACCAGCAGCCTGAAAAATTAATTTATAAAAATAAAATAAGATTTTTTATTAATATTTATAATCCGTACTCTCTCCCCTTCTCTTTCGAAGAATGAACCATCTTCCTACCTACCAGGCAGACTATGAAAAACGAAAGATTTGCCAAAGAACACTTATAGAAATCTTGTAATTTTGTAAATTTTCGCTCGTATTTGAAATGTCTGAGTAAAGCCTGTAAAAAAGATATTATTTTTTAAATATTGCCTTTATTTGGGCCATTTTTTTTTGTTGTCTATGTTTTATGCTTAAAATGTTGCCGTTTAATATTAGGCAAGATAGTTAGCAGATTAATGCCCTAATCACTGATTCATTTTGCTCTAATTATTTAATATTTTAATAAACAAATAAGCGCCTAATAATTAAATAGTATATTCAAAAAAATTAATTTACTTGGGTTTAATTAATTCAATTTTTCATTTATATTTATGAAGGTGATGGTAGAAAATGAAGTAGATTGTAGAATTTCTAGAAGACTGTCTCAGTCTTCTGTCTAAGTGACATGTTCTCATATTATATGTGTGTAATTCTGAGCTAAAATCTCCGCCGATCGGCGGGACACTTTATAGATACTTAGAAATTGTCCAATGCCGCCATTTAACTTAGTAGGTATGCCACTGCATCATGATATACTTCTGACACTTTTTACTTAAAAATAGAAAGTGTGTCCTGACTCCTTGCCGAAACCGGCTGCGCTCTGACACTCAACATAAAATTTTATTTACTCTGACTATCTAACTCAGGTTTCTTAAGTTAGAGTTTCCCTGAACACACACAATGTGCATGATTAATGATAATACTCTCGATAGTCGATATAATTTAGTTACTTTGAATATATAAACCTCAATATATTTATGTTTTGCTGCTATAGTTTCAAATTAGGGACTGATTAATCTTTGTTTATCTTTATAAAAATGATTACTAATTATACTTATAATTAGAAGAATATTATGAAACTTTAGTGTTTGAATTTTAATGATTAATTTACTTCACCTAAAATGTTTTTTAAGGCATTAAAAATCATCTAAACCCCTTTATTTGATAAAACGATTTATTTGAAATATTCTAGCAATTCCAAAAACCTAGTTATTGAAGACATTTCAAATTTCTTTCAGGTATATGCTTATATGAAAACCCGCCATTGTTCTTTATCACACTGTAGCTACTAGGACTTCCTCAATGTCTCGCTCATGTTTGGTAGGTACCACCGTTTAACCTATTCTAGTTGTAATACCGTCAATGCTTAGTATTATCGTGTTCGGGCATTGTATATCCATAGGCAACTCATCATAAATATCTTTGATGGTTTATTCGACGGTTTATAAACAACAGTTATATCTTTCCATCAGAAGATACCATCAAAATAAATTTTAAATTCCGCCGATACTTCACGTAAGTACAGTTCGCAAAGCTCATATGTTAAAAATATTCACGCATTGTACCCATTGGAATTAGTTTAAACTACCCTAACTTTAATATTATGATAAATGACAGTTACACGCCAAATTCGTAGTTCTTTTAGAAATTTGTTGTTTTTCATCGAGCACTCAGATTGAAATACTCACTAAAATTAAATCGATTAAGGATTTGGTACTTATTGTGTATTATTTGTTTATAACTTCTACAGGTAAACTAGATTTCCTAAGCGAATGCGGAGTTGAATAAAATAAAACGAATAAATAAAATAATTTGAATATTTTATTTTCCTCATAAATATCAGTATCACAAAACTTATTTTATAAATCTGTATTAAAATAAAACTATATTCTTAGTCAGACTCTTTATAGAATTTAATATAAATTCTTTAAAATTAAATACATATTTGGGTAACCATATATTAAGTTTTCTGTACATTAAATAACACAACCGAATGGCAATAGTGAAATCACACAATTTGTAAATTATGGCATACAAATGGCTTTAAAATATATAAACTTTATTACAAAATCATTGCCATTATATAAAAGCTTTGCAGAATTTGCACAGATAAAACTTCATCTTATGTAATTACTTAGAAATAATTTATAATAAAAGTATAAAGGAATGTACATGTTGTAACAAATGTTTCCATTAATACTAATTCTACATACTAATTTCGATGTTAATAAGCTTCCTTATACGCGTCTCATCTAAACTTTGTAATGGATAAAATCAGTTACACTGATAGTGGGTTCTCGTTTACTCCGATAGAAATAGACAGAGTGCGCGTTTTATGGTTTTTGTTGACAGCGTCGTAACAAGATGTAATTTCTTCTTACGATCAAACCTCTCTTTCATCGCGTTCAACCAATGACAAGCTATAATAGACTATTAATATTTTTTTTTCGAAATAACCGCTACTGCGAAACCGGGCTTTGGCTATTAATGTTTGATTTCTTGCACCAAATTATTGTCAATGATCTAAAGCGCGGGAAAAAGGAACAGTTCCAATTGGCTAATTCTAAATCGGTATTTTTCGCGCGTGTTTATTCACTGGATTCGTCGGTTCCAATCATTGCCTTTTAGTAGGGATTACTTATAAGATCTATTAGTCTGATGTGTTGACAGAATAATGGGCCTGTTATAGATCTCTGGTGTTTTTACTTAACGCGCGCGATATATTAAACGTTGTTTATTCGAAGCGGGCTGGAGTGACAAAACGAAAGTCGTGGGGAATACAGTTTGTGTGACATATACAAAGATTGACGCTTTATCCCGATTAATTAAATTAGCAAAACAGATGTGCTTGTTTTCCATTAACTACAAAAATACCTCACCAAATAATTATCACTCAATAATTCTGTTTTTAAAAGTGGCATTTAAAACATATTCAACAATATAATCATAAAATTGTTGAAACAAGAGAATGAGTTTGTATATCTTGGATGTGCTTTTAGCAGGAGTGAGAGTTATTTCGTTTAATATAGAAACAAGAGTGTATGTATGAAACAGTGTTAGAAAAACCTTCGAAGTACTATAAAGTCGGGGTGCCCCACTTGCTCTGTATTATTCTATGCATATCCCAATGCCATAAGAGAACATGGATTAGAGATTTGGGAATTGATATGTGTTCTTTTCGCCTGCTCTGCAAGATACTTGGCGTGAAGATATGTAAATATGTAGTTATATTGTAAAATTGTAACTTTGAACTATAATATGTCTCGTATAGGAATCGAAACCCAGAATCTTAAGCGTTTGTACCGACATTGCTACCACTAGCGACAATTAAAACTGGTAGTGTCAATATCTTCATATTTTTTTAATAATTTATATATTACCTTATTCTATAAACTTATATATTATTTTTATTATCTAATGATTATACATTACTAAAGATATGTGTCATTTTTAAACAGCTGAAAGCAATCCTATAGCAGATTAGAATATATTAGTGAAAGAGATACTGTTATTTGTAAAAAAGTCTTATATAAAACGCGTTCTATTTGTAGTATAACTATAATAATTATTATTATTATAAATAAATAATTTACATTAGATTATAATAATTATAAATAGTTTTTGCACGAGTGTCGGTAACACATCTCTAGTAATTTAAAATCTTAATTTTATCTAATTTTTTTAAACTTACCTGGCACATTTAGGCATTTATTTTTTTGTAGTAACAAAGTTGTTCGACTGTATAAAATTTCGTGACCTTAATTTTGGACTAACAATGTATTATTTTATATAACTTGACATACAAGGTAATTTTTGATCCTTTTCATTGTATGTTGTTTCGTTTAGTATGCACACATTATAATTATAAATAAAATACTTTTGCACTAATAATTGATGAGTTAAATTACTTGATCTTAAATCGCTCAGATAAATATTTGTACTATAAATTTACAAAGTATCCTACTGTAGTTATTCAGTCTGAACTACTTAGGAAGAAAGCATATAATTTGAATTATACTTTTAGGCACTCTTGGTCGAAACGGATAAATAATTAATTACAAATATTTAATAACAAACCCTGAATCTATATATTAATAAATATTATCAATAACTGTTTTTTTATTATATGTATTATAAATACTGCCATGGCTTTTCAAATGCTACAGTACAAAGAGCAAAAAATAGTCGTACTGTTTGTATATTATTATTTAATATAGGACTTTATGTAAATTGTATAGACTATTTCCCTAATTTATCTTTAGCTAGTTCATTTATTATTTTTTATATAACAGATTATTGCCATGAAATTAGTAATGTCATTTATGACAGATCGTGATATTGTAACAGACATTTTTTTTATTTTCTGTGATTTATACATTTAAGCTATGGTCTCAGTTACCTAAAAACGAGTAAAACATCGTAACTTGAAAAGAACTTAACATCAGCTTAAGATATATTACATAATTATGTTCTCTTATTATACATTTTTGAGATGGTTAATCAAGGAGCCTACATATTTATACATAAGAATAATTAAATGATTAATTATTGCAGACAACAGATATTTTTTATTAATATAAATATTGCCAAGATTTTCAAATACATGATTACGAAAGTTAAAAACTAATCGGTTTAGGCCTTCAGATAAAAAGCCAAATTAATGTTACTATATATTGTCATCTAGTCAATAATACTACAATATACTCTACAAGAAAATCCTTTAATATGTTCAGCAGCTTTATTTTATACCTACACATATTATTTACTGCCTAGATGATCAACATTTATAAGACACTAGCTGTTGCCCGCGACTTCGTCTGCGCGGACTTCGTTGACTCCGCACAGCTCCTCCCCGTAGGTGATAGCGTGATAATATGTAGCCTATATATTGATCCGACCTGTTAGTAATATTCATGCAAAATTTGCAGTAAATCCATGCAGTACTTTTTGAGTTTACCCCGGACATCCATACAGACAAAAATTCTAAAAACTATATTTTTGGCTTCGATATCGATTGTAGATCACGCCCCAAGTATTCTTTTAAAAAATATTCAATGTACAGTCTTGACTTTCCTACGATTTTATTATATGTATAGATATCGCACCGCCGCTCAAATAGTATCACAAGTCAAAAAAAAAACGATTCTCTAGTAAAAGGTGTTTAAAGTTGCTCCTGTCTATTTTTTTGCTTTTCCGGCCAATGCCACTAACGTCACAAGCTCCATATAGTATCAAATTATTGAAAAAAGTAGTAGATCACCATTCGAGTTAAAACTATGGCATAATACGATACAAATGGTACAATAAGTGATTTTAGGATTTTTCGAATTGTGACACTATTTGAGCGGATGTGCGATATGATAAGCGTATCTGAAGGGATGAGCAGTGCTCGGTGTTCCGATTAACCATATTAAGATATCTGTATCGAGATTTATCATCAACAGATTAATAAATATAATAATTATAATTTACACTGTTATTCGTCTTTAGTTAATATTGGTGCGAAAATCATCCATTCTACAAATGGTGCGACAGTTGAAACTCGTTAAAGCATAAAACTAAAACTTTCAAATGGTGAATTAATAAATCGATTTCTTGACTCAAAAACTTAGAACAATTATTTAAATTGACAATTTCATTAAAATTACTAAAGCGTGTTCATTTATAAAAAAATAAAAGGTAACTTTTAACGTTTTCATCATTTTTTATAATAAAAAATATTTGTCGTGATTTCATTAGACTGAGTCTCTCTTTGAATCCATTTCTAGTCTGTTTGTACGCTTTTACAGTCAGATCGCTCAACCGATATTGATGAAATTTAGCAATGAGATAGTTTGATAGGATTGTATAAGTGTCCAGTGAGTGATAAGCTTGTCACCTATTACATTGTGGAACTAAGCATTTTCAGCTAATTGTGGGTGCACTTGTTGTATCTCTGCCGACCTCTTGAGTGATACGGGCGTGAAGATACTAGATAGTTTAGGAATTTTTTTCAAAATCGACACGAAAGAGGCTGAAATACGGGATTAATTTTGTATAAAAAATTGTATTGATGACATTACACTCTAATTGTAGAAGAATCTGTGCGGGTTGGCTAGTTAAAAGGATTCCTCATATAATTTCCATTTTGTTAACATTAAAATTATAAGTTACTCGGGGTGTTATATAAGCAACCTTATTTGCTCGCAATAAGAGTCACAATATGTCCAAATATACTACCATTATAACAAGATCTTTGTCCGTAGTAAAAAACCATAGAAGATTAGTCATCATAGTTAGGTGCTTGGGATGTCATATAAGCAACCTTACTTATTCGCAATATGAGTCACCATATACTACCATTATAATGTTTGTCCATAATGATAACAATAAAAGATCAGTCATCGTCTGTGTCAAGCGCGAGTTGGCTGATGTTAACGTAGTCGGGGTGGTGTGAGAACACGTCCACCAGCTTGGCGAAGCTGGGCCGTAAGTCAGGGCTGTAGGCCCAGCAGTCCAGCATCACTTGGTAGATCTCGTCAGGGCAGTTTTCTGGCCTTTCTAGCCTCTCACCGTTCTCGATTATTTTAATTGCCTGTAAATTAAGGTGTTAATTGAATTGATCGAAGGTGTAAAGATCGAGGGTGAAATTTATTTAACTTCCTACTATCTACTGTTGTCAATAAAAATATAGTCTTAAAATGGCGCAAACTGAAAAAGAAGTAGAAATTTCAGTTGCGGTCGGTCACTATTTATTATCTACCGACATTCCCCCCTCCCCCCCCCCCCCTCCTAGGTACACCTGTGGCTGAATTCTAACTAGTTAAGGCACTACAAGATCTAACGCTCGTATTATAAGAGCTGCTGTATAGGATGGAAGAACCCCAAGTTATTTTGTGAGTATAGGAAATGGACTAACAAAAAAAACCTTTACTCTGTATTAGTCCGAGCCCCCTTTAAAGAACACACCAGGAGGGGGGGAAAGGGAATGTCGGCAGATAATAAATAGTGACCGACCGTAACTGAAATTTCTACTTCTTTTTCAGTTCGCGCCATTTTAAGACCTATATTTTTATTGACCATCACCATTTCCCATCGTGACTAATAGGTGGTAGAATTCAGCAACGCCTGTACCGCTTTACCTATACCTGCCGCAATAGTCTCAATGTCATTATCGTGTTCCGGTTTGGAGGGTAAGGTAGCCAATAGACTTATGCATGTGGTACTGTGAACACGCCACACAGATACCAACGCACTATTAACATCTTAGGTGTTTATAGGTGAGGGTTTATCTTTCCATCAGGGGAGCTTTTTGCTTTAATTTGCCATGTTATAATATACTAGCTGCACCCTGAAAACCGCTGCATTATAAATGTTTTTGGTGAATCCCGCAGGAACTCTCATTTTTTTCTGATTAAAAAGTCTATGTGCTATTCCAGGTCATCATCTACCTGTGAGCCAAATTTTATCCAAATCCCTTTAATCGTTTTTGCGTGATTGATTAACAAACGTACATCCATGCAAACATCTAAACTTTCCTTTTTATATATGAATATAATATATTCTTTCCCCCGTGTTGATCCCAGGCTCCTTGCCAACTTCCGTCTTGCCAGGCAGGTCGTAAAAGACGACCGATTGGCCATGCGAGTCACTACCTCGCCACAAGACACTTTTGCTGTTACAATTTACAAAATATAAGAAATTGCTATTTACAATATAAAAATTTTTCCTACGCACTATTACAGGTAATCATGTACCTGTGTGCCAAATTTTATTTAAATCGTGTTTTTGCGTGATTGAGTAACATTCATCAATCCATACCTCTAAACTTTCCCTTTTTTCGCCGTGTTGGTCCCGGCCTCCTTTCTAGAATAGGCCAACTGCCGTTCTGCCAGGCAGGTCGTAAAAGGCGACCGAATGGCTATCGAGTCACTACCATCGTGGCTACTAGGTGGTAGAGTTCTGCATTGTCTCGCCCGGGTCTGGTACCACCGCCTTACCTATTCCTGCCGCAATAGCGTCAGTGCTTGTCGCTGTCGTGTTCCGGTTTGGAGGGTAAGGTAGCCGGTAAACTTATGCATGTGGCATTATACCTCGCCACAAGATAGCAACGCACCATTAACATCTTTGGTGTCTATAGGCGATGGTTGACTCTTTCCATCAGGAGACCCATCTGCTTGTTTGCTATCTTATGACATAAAATAAATAAATAAAAAAAATAAAAATTTTAAATATGAATATAGATAAAGCAGGCTAGTATGTAGTGAGTACTGACGTCGATGCCGCGCTTGTCCCCGTAGGGCTGCTGGCCGTAGGAGAACATCTCCCACAGCGTGACGCCGTAGCTCCACACGTCGCTGGCGTGGCTGAAGCTGCCGTAGTTGTAGGACTCGGGCGCGTACCACTTGATGGGCCACTTGCCGCCGCGGCTCGCCTTGTAGTACGAGCTGTCCGCCGACAGCGCGCGCGACAGACCGAAGTCACTGATCTTTGCCTGGTGCCTGCGGCAAATACACTGTGAGCCCTCACGCGGCACAACAGATAGACAGAGAAATAAATTGAAGGGGTCGAGGAAAATGGTTTTTCGTATTATAGAAGTGAAAATTTGCAATAAATTCTTGTTGGTTTTGATCATGGAACATAGAAAACAAGCGGAAGTGGGAAGTACAAACATTTGTATCAGGACCGCGATCGCCAACTCACACATAAAATAAGCATTATTGCATATAAACTACTAATGCAAAGATTGTTTCATTGGTCGTTTTAATTTTAAACAACAATAATCCGAAACACACAAACAGAACATTTAAAAATGTACCAAACTGCGTTACAATAAATTTTATTTTGCCACAAAAAAAGTGTATTTACGTCCTTTTTGTAGTCTATTCAAAATAGACTCATTTATTTGTACAATAGTTAAACTATAATCTTAATAGTTTCGCTATTCTACAAAAGATGGCAGTATTGATTTTTTCCGTAGTTTTCCGAAGGTCATATTTGAGTAGAGAACTTTCTAGAACGATATACGTAATGACTGCCATTACGTACATTTTTCTAGAAAACTTATGTCAACCTAAAATGAACTTTATATGTAAGATGTACGGCTGATTTTAGCTTGACTTTCTATTATATCATTAGAGATTATATTAAATCAGGAATTTTATTAAAATAAAATGAAAATTGTACTTTCGAATGATATGAAATATCTCCATTTTTAATCATCTATATTCTACTATCATTTCTTAGTAGAGGAGACAGAGGGAGATCGTCCTTCACCGATCTGATAACCAGATGAGACGTATATTTTATCGTATACTATTTATAAACAAATATGCCTATAATTACTTGCCTATCCAAAAGTGCTCATGGCTATTTTTAATTAAATTAACATTAATCGATTTCTTTTTCATCACTTTCATGCTTTTGATAATCAAATGAAATTTATTTCACTGATAATTTTTAAAACAGAGGATGTGCCTAGGTAGGCTTGCCTACTCATATCTGTGTATGACTACCTGGCAAGCAGGTGTGAACAGGTAAGTCAATATACTCTGGTGACTCCATCGATATGCTAACTTATCGAAAGTCATTATTTTTTATTTATTTTATTTATATTGTTTATTTCAAAATCAGTGACATATACTTGCCTGCAAAAATCGTACTCAAAGTACTGTTGCCAAGCTAAAACCTTGCCATTAGCACTTTTGGATAGGCAAGTAATTATAGGCATATTTGTTTATAAATAATATTTGATAAAATATATGTCTCATCTGGTTATCAGATCGGTGAAGGACGATCTCCCACCGGCTCTTAGACCATCTGCATTCAAGGATGGCACAATACGGCATAATTCAGTGTATAATAAATTTTCGCACGACGACTATCTCCTAAAGATATAGTAAGTATCACTAAGGCAATTTAGAGTAACAGCGCATAATAGTGATGCACGCGGCACGCCCACTTTTCATTTCCACTTGTTTTCTTTGTTTCATGGTTTTGATCAAGGATTTAAATATCGGTGTTTTGTGGTATCGTTATTGCTCGCGGCATGATATAACGTTATCTTCAAGCGTAGCGTTATCCAAAAATGATACAGGTTACTAGGTTACAGGATATTCATTAAGGTCTGTTATACACTACCAATTAACGTTATGGTATATGGTACTATGACGTTGTCTTCTAGCGCTAATGAAGAATGTTAACTAATTTTGATTATTAGCACTCCATATTCTCTGTGAAAAATAAAAAATACTAGTGAAAGAATTACTTTGATACGTCAATTAGTTTCCGATTTAGAAGTAAAATAAGTTGAACCGCACGACGCTGGCTGCCGTTGACGCTGTGACGTCATCTCACAACACGCTCAGTCTAGTTCGCTCGGCGGCCGGCGCTCGCGGTCGAAATTACAGCTCAATACTTTTCCAAAAAAAATGTCCAATCCAAATACTAGGAAATCATGAGTTGTGCCTACTGAACGGATCTGGACAAAGTCTGGAATAACTCACGGCTCCTTTTAATTCTGGGAAAATGTACAGTTCCCGATGTTTTTTTTTTCGGAATGTCTCAATTGCTGTTAGCCTTATGGGCTGTTACAGCTTCACCGGTCGCGGGGGCGAGCAGAGTGCTCAGCCAGAATTTAAAGGTGTAGGGCTGTACGCCCTCCGCCCTAAGGGTGTCGGGGTCGTGATTTGCGATGAGAGGGCTAGTGGCATTGTTTTGCCTTGCCTTGCCTTGCCCTTGGGCTCGGTTCGTCGAAGGGCGAAACAGGGGTCCTCGTCGCCGCCGGCGGCGACGGTGTCGCGAATGTAGGTGTGTAGTGTTATCGTGTAAACCGTTGGCCAGAGTTATCGGTTCATCGGGATCAGTAAGAACGTGGCGGGGCCTACGTAGTTTGGGATCGGGATTAGGGTCTGGGATGTAGTCAGCCGCGGCTACCACCAGTGGGTTCGGATGCGAGATGGCACGATCGAAGTATCTTTCGGAGATGTCTTTGAAATGCTTTGCTAAGCTCGGCAATTCAAGATCGTTATGGAGGTCTACGTTGCGCATATACCACGGTGCTCTCGTGGCAATACGCAGGGATTTATTTTGTACCACTTGCAACGGATGCAAGTCCGTACGGGGGATATGGGCAAACGCTACGCAAGCGTATGAAAGGATGGAGTTCCCGAGGTATTTATTTAAATTAAGAAGAACGGTAGGTACCTATACACGTACATATACCTACGTCCTACGTACCTACCTATAGCTACAAAACTAATATATATTTGTTGTCTTTAACGTAAAAATTTAATGGTAGGTAGGTCCTTCTATTATTTGAGTTGCATTCTTTCATTACGACATTAGTTGGGTATTTTGTTTTGATAAAATAATTTAGAAGAGATAAACTATTAAGCATAAGTAGTAGCAAGGAAAGTTTTCTTACCTTTGCATTTTTCGTCCTCGCATTTCGGCGCCAACGAAATGACCGCCCCGTTGGTCGAGTGGTTAGCGACCCTGACTACGCAATCAATGGGGTTCGGGTTCGATCCCCGACGGGGACAAGCATTTGTGTGATGAGCATAAATGTTTGTATTTCCGGGTTTGGGTGTTTATTATATATATTCTGCTATTTATATATGTAATTCTATGTATTAGTATCGTTGACTAACACCCATAACACAAGCAAATATTTGCTTACTTTGGGGTTAGATCAGTAAGTGTAATTTGTCCCGTGAATATTTATTTATTTATTTATTTAATCACTATTTGTTGATAAATAATGCGCAACCATTAATCCATCTATTTTAGGTGAAATATCCGATTGCCCTTTTTCGAATCCTTCATTCATTTTATTACTTTAATAGTCTATTAATAGTAAATATTATTCGATATAATATTTACTATTAATAGACTATTAAAGTAATACGCTGACGAAAACAACAAAATACTGCGCAAGCTATTACACCTTACTATACTATAACCGCTGGAGACTTGATTTGATACTAAGCGAGGCGCGGCGCGTTGTGTCATGACGTCACAAGCGGTCACGTGGCTGTTAGCGAGACTTGATATTTTTCGAAACTTTGAATGCCTATAAAATCAAAACTACTAGGTATTTTTTACTACAACAAAAACTAGTGTATTTGTATACATACAGGCCTTACTGAGACAAAATTGCAAGCGATTTGGCGTACCTAGTAACATTCTTCATTGGCGAAGCAATCATGAAACAGCATAAAACGCGGCGAACCAATCACGAAATAGCACGAAACGCGCATACATTTCGATATTATAACGTTATTTAACGTTAACAATTTCGTTCTGCTATTTGAGTAGCAAAACATATAGTGTTTGAAAATAATTTTGTTACTGAGGCATCACTACAATAATAACGTTAAGTATCGTAAAATAAGTTCTGTTATCTGATAACGTTTTAAATTCTTGGTTTTAATGCATCTGGCTGGTTTTGGAACCATTAAATAGACAATATTTTAAAGATAAATTACTGCATAATATTTTCTATCTCATTCGCTCATTGGCTTTATCCTACACATTCATAATATGTTGGATTCTCTATCGTGATTCTGTTATAAATGACAACGATTTAAAAGAAGTTTCACTTCAAAAAGAAAACACTATGACACTCGATGAACAATAATGAAAGAAAAGTCAAATAGAATCGTTACGGACAATATTTGGACTTTTTGAGCCAGATCAAAATATTTTGTAACCGAGTTCCTTATCGCACGTTATCGATTGCGGGATTAGACCCAAAAATATATAACAAAAAATACACCAAAAGCCGACCCTGTTGCAGTGATTTTTGAGGCGCTTCCCGATTACTTAGGAAAATAAAACTTTTTAATTTTAACGTTAAGTAAATCATATTACTTAGTTAACTTATCCTTTTTAATAATATAAATAAATAAATATAAATTATTACTATACAAATGTGAAAAGGGGAAACGTCTTTATACAAATGACTTGTCCGTCCAGTTAAAGTTAAGTCACAGTTTCAGTTTCAGATATACCAAAAAGACTCTCAGATATACGCTCGTATGTTTTCTGTGTACGTTCCAACTGGGTATCCAAAAGACACCTCTCAATTTTTATTTGTTAATGGAAACATCTTATTACTTCGAAAAAAAGAGTACTTAATACCAGCTACTATGACGAGAGACATGGCCAGTTCTTGTTTGAACTATGTTATTCCAAGTTCATTTTAAAGAATAAAGCAATAGTTTTACTAGCAGGCATCTCGTAATAGGCGGGCGAAAATTTAATGTATCCCTACTATCACAACTATAAACTAAGTAATTGAGTTTTGTAACCCGGTTTGTTTCCCGGGTTTAGTACCACTGCTTTACCTATTCCTGTCGGAATAACGTTAGCGCTTGTTGCTATTGTTTTCTAGTTTGGAGGTTTAAGCACCGGCTATCTTACCCTTAAATTCATGCATGTGATATTACGCTTATGCCAAAAGAATAGCATTATTATCATTTTTGATTCCTGTATGCAACGGTTGTCTCTTTCTATCAGGAGAATCAACTGCTTGTTTGGTAAAAAAAATAGTTTTTATTGAAAAAGGAACCGAATCAACACGTAGTAGTCAGTAATAAGACAAATGGTAATGATTATAATTAAACTATATATTTTTGTAATACAAAAAAAATATTTGCTTTTTTGTACTCAATTAAGAGTGCAGTTATAGACGCAGTAGCTCAATTAGGAGAGCGTTAGCTTCATATAAGCAAGAAATTCACATTTAATCAACGTTTGAGTACATTTTTAACTGAAAATTAGAATTAGAAAAAAATACTACGAAATTTTATAACCTTAATAACATAGTAATAGGTTACCTGCTAGCAAGCAAGATATTCCTGGCAGCCAAATCCCTGTGTACGAAGCGATGTCGCTCCAAATAGCGCATTCCTGCGGCGACCTGACACGCCCACAGGCGCAGCTCGTAGCCAGGAGACACCTTCTCCGGGTGGCGCAGCAGATACTCCAGCAGCGAACCCAGAGGGACTAGCTCTTGGACCATTGAAAGCGGAGGACCCTATAATAAAATTTCCTTATACGTCACAGTAAGTGAATCTTCCATACGGTAGTCGTATTAAGTACGGTAGTACAAAATAGTACGGTAGTACGATAAGTATTTAATAGTACTACCGTACGGAAAATTCACTCTCTTACAAAAGTTAGGTTTAGATATAAAAATATATGTAGACTCGCCAGAGCCACCCACCCGCCCGCAAGCAAAATTGAAACTTATTACCGCGCGCGAATCGTGAATTTTCTTTGTGCGGCCCACTTTTATCGAACTACGAACGTCGGCACGGGGTTGTCACTTGAGAAGTTTTTCTACCTAGTTGATGTAGTATGGACGAGCGCGACGTGACTGCGACTGTCGTGCGAGCCGAGCGACCGCCCACTGCCATATGCCGCCCGGACGGCGCGCGCGCACGAATATACCTAAACTGCGGAGTGACAACCCCCTGACAACTGTGCCGGAAACGGTATCCACTTAATTGATACGGTATGTTGCGAATATTTTTTTTAGACCGCATACAAAAAATTAACCCACGAAACTCAATATCATATTCAATATTTTTTTGATTTTATAATTCTTACACACGCTTTTTATTCCGTTTACTAAACGTTGCTACTTTATATAAATATATTTTTTACTATGTACTTTGCGATGCAAACAGAGGGAATACAGTGCCACAAATTGCTTTCCAGGAAGACTTGACTTGTCTTTCAAGGTGAATACTTTTTTAAACGAACACGAAGATTTTGGAGACACTTGAACAAAATTTTATATAATGTCCAATAAAATTCATTAAAATTGCCTTCGTCTCACAGCTCACTGTACCAGTAAATCTGTTTACATAGCTGGATTATTAGGCCACATTATACTAAATTACAGGATGGCTAGAAATAGTGAGATCCTTTTGAAGCCAAAACGCTATACTGATTTTATATTACAGCCATCAATGCCGATGAATCCCATATTTTACGTTCTGTGAAGTCATTTTTCAATTGACTTATGATAAAGCGTTTCGCAAATTTGATTTTGCTCGCATTTCAAGTAAGTAGAGTTTTATGAAATTAAATACAAATTAAATTAAAAGAATAGGTGAAACGTCAGGACACTAAAATATCAGAGATAAATAAAAATGAATAAGTTCAAATCACTTGGACGTTCTCTATTGTATAATAAGTAGAAGAATAAGAGATTAACAAGAGAACCGGGTCTGCACGCCTATATATCCGATTAATTTTTATGCTGGGGCCTCACTTGCGTTTATCGTCACAAAACTTCGTGCAATGACACGATAAATGCAGATGTGACCGGCTATTTTAGCATACATTCTGGACTGCGTGTGCCTTTATCGCGCGATTGGCGGTACGTCAAAGGGTTTTAGCCACCACACAACCTATAGACACCTAATAACAAGTTAATGGCTTCTATCAACACGTCTGGCTTATAGTTCCCATATAAATGTCCACGCGCCAACACTCAAGCCGTGTCGACTAATCAGATGCTCTGTACATCACTATCTTTCACTGTGGTCTTGAGTTAGTCAATCATGGCGTTGCAAACCTGCTTCGTCCTACCTCAGCTAGTTGCCAGAATGCATTCAATACGGAAAATCAAACATTGTAGTAGGGGAGTCCAAGGTGCTAAATGGGTAGTTACTCGAGCGTTGTAGCGACATATTGGATTTTGTAGATTAAATTATAGGAAAAATAAAAGGTTATATAATGTTTATTCATTTCAATGGTGGGGAAAAGATCTACAGATAAAAAAAAATGTTTTTAAAAAACTGTGACATGGAAACAAATCGCGTCAGATTAAGGTATGGTGGGTTAATTTCCACCTAAAATTTATAAAATCTGCCGATTCAAGTGTAGTGTAAAGGAGTGGGAGGGTCACAAAGTTACAAAGAAAACGTTGTTTTGACATTCTCGAGCGCGTCTGATTTTTTTTATATAGGAAATGATGTAAGAATAGCAAAAAATATATAATCTGACAATTTCCGCAAGTTCTTGGAATTTTATATTTTTTATGCCCTAATTACCCGCCTCTATATAAAGGGCTTATATTTGTTGGAGAGTCTCAACAGTATGCGAGGTACCCTCCCTATGCTAATTTGACGCAAACGAGTAAATGCAAAAATCCCTCTTGGGCTCCCCTATTATTAGATGTCTATGGGCTGTGTAGTTTTTTTACCGTATGTTCTGCTGCTTTTGCTCTTGCAGCAACTTTAAATCAAAACGAAAGATTACAATGTTCTAACATGCATTGTTTTTTTTTATTATTTTTCTTTGGATAGTAAGTATGTGTGTGGCGGCGGCGCTCACCAGACAGACGCCGAGCAGGCGCACGATGCAGCGGTGTCGCAGCGACATCATGAGCTTGGCCTCGGCGAGGAAGTCGCGTCGCGCGGCGCCGTGTCGCGCGTGCAGCGTCTTGACGGCCACCGCGGCCGCCGCCTGCCCCGGCGCCGCCAGCACGCCGCGCACCACCGACCCGAACTCGCCCTCGCCTATCACCGCGCCCAGCGTCAGCGAACTCATGGGGATGAACTCTGCGTAACACACGCACGCTTATATTGCTGACGCGAAATCTTATCCGACCGCCCCGCTGGTCGACTAGTTAGCGAACTTGACTGCGCATCAATGGGGCCCGGGTTCGATTCCCGTCAGGGTGAAACATTTATGTGATAAGCATAGTTGGTTGTATTTCTAGGTTTGGGTGTTTATTAAATCTATTTGAGTATTTATATATATGCATCTCTATGTATTAGTATCGTTGACTGACTCCCATGCTACAAGCAAATAAATTGCTTACTTTGGGGTTAGAACAATTCATGTAATTTGTCCAATAATATTTACTTATTTAATATTATTTATTTATCTTTGTTATTATTATTAGCTGTACCCGCGACTTCGTCCACGTGATTTTAAAAATCTCCAAAATCCAAGTCAAAATTTGTCCAGCCGTTTCAGAGATTACCCGGAACAAACAAACAGACAGACAAAAATAGTAAAATATGTTATTTAGTATGTGTGTCATGTATACATCCATATGCATTTAGTAAAAAGCGATTATTTTAATATTACAAACACACTCAAATTTTATTTATTTGTATACAGTATAGATTTTACAGACAAAAAAGACATCTATAGAAAATAGATAGATTATAGCTATATATTATATATGATAGAATATAGATTTTATTTTAAATCTAGATTTAAGAATATTACGAAAATTTAACCACTCTGTGTGATTTTCTGGTTAACCGTATGGTTAGATGGTAGAGAATGCTTTATGCATTAAACTCGCCATTTGTACCCTATACATTCTGTACGTGATTCAATAAAGATAAATAAATTACACAATATAAAATAAAATCGCTTCTGCTGGATTTTCACTTATATTTTTTAAGCTAAGCATCTAATTTTGATGTGGTTTTCATCAATAGTGTTTGAATAGGAAAGTTTGTTTATTTATTTTTAAACACTTTATTGTACACAAAACAGTTACAGAAACAATAAAATTATATTCATTAAGACAAAAGTTGAGCTTATCTCATATTGAGATTTTTCCCAGCTAACCCGTATGAAGAAAACAGTAAATAAATATAGACACTTGTGCACAACATGTTTATATGTATAATGCACGCAAATTATAGTTGAAAAAGTCAAGAATTTCGAAGATTATGTGTTTTTCTTTTTGGTATTTACTACATTGTCTCGCCCGGGTCTGGTAAACCGCCTTAACAATTCTTGTCGCAATAGCGTCAGTGCTTTTCACTGCCGTGTTCTAAAATAGCAACTCACTGTTAACATCTTTAATAGCTATAGGCGATGGTTGACTCTTTCCATCAGAAGACCCACCTGCTTGTATGATATCTCATCACACAAGCATCTATGCCCATATACAAACATCTATGCCCATCGCATAAATTTTTGCCCCTCTCGGGAATCAAGTCCGTACCCTATTAATACGTAGCCAGGTTCGCTAATCAATCGATAATAATACACTAAATAAAAAATTGAGAGGTGTCTCACCGACACCCGTTTGAACGAAATTCCTTTCACTATACCTGCGACTTGGTGTTACATTTAAACTGGGCATACAAGTCATTTGCATTAAAACGTCAATACATGACCAGGAAGCAAGACCCCCGTTGTGAAGTAATTACTATTCTTGATTATTTATATTTATCTATATTAATACAAAAAATACATTTAAACGTTAGAATTATAAAATATTTTTGCACATTCTCAATATTGATGGCAAAAGCCTCAAAAATCACTGCAAAATTTTTGGTTTATGAGGAAACTAAAAAATGAAGAATATGTAAATTTAATATTGACGTTGATTGTCTTTATTGTACATTGATTTAATGAAGAATGTTATACCTATTGCAAACCATGAGGCTAATTAATATGTAACCAAATAAAATTTACAACATTTAAACATCTCAATATATTTGTTGCATTAAATAATTATGATTACCTTGCAGCGTGGACAGTTGTCCATCAGCATTAATAGATATTTCGTTGTAGTTCTCCGCTAACGTTGTGACTGCGTTATTGTTGACGGGAACTTTGTATGTTTCGTTGTCATTGTCCACGTCATCGTTATTATTGATACTGTCGTTGTTGAAGTCCGATGAGAACGAGAGATTCCTTGTGAGAAGTTCGAAAGAGTTGTTTGGAGACGGGGCTGTGTCGCCTAATATATCTTTTTTGACTAGGGATAAGGTTTGGTTCATAGCAGCGCGGCTCGGCGAAGGTTTCTTTGTTCTCGGCATTGTGGAGAACTAAAAAGAAAAATTACATGAGATGTTCAAAATGGCGTCCACAAATAGTCAATAAAGCCAATTTATAAACTATGTCTAAAGGGGGTTCCCCTTTAGACTTCGTTTATAAATTGCCTTTATGTATTTTAAATAATTATATAAGTAATATTCGAGCAACGCACACATACGTTACACTTACGGACTTACGCACACACATACGGACGCGACATCTCGAAATGGTTCTGTTCATTGATATAAAAAACCCGTTCCGAACCATTCCTAGATATCGCGTCCGTAAGAGGTGTCTATGTGTGCGTTGCTCGAATACTACTTGTATGTACATACATTGACTTCTGTTAGTGTCCAGTATTCTGTAGTATCAGTGTTAAAGGATGTGGCACAGTACCTCAGGTAGCGGCGGTTTCGGTTTGGGCGGGACGGGGGTCGTGAGCCGCGTGGGCAGCCCGTCAGGAACTGTGCTGTAGTGCTCTATCACCCTTTCCAGTGACTCCAAATATGGACCGTCGTCGATGAATAACCATTCATTCTAAACACAAAATTTGATAAACATTAATGCCATTAATAATTTGTATGGGTGAGTGTGTATGTGTCTTAGCTTTGGTCTGTAATAGGTAAACACTGGGATCGGTTCCAATTCCAAAAGTATAGCTCGTTCCAAAGGAAGAAAGCTGCTACGTTGCATAATATTACGAGGTGGTAGAGTTCTGTATTGTTTCGCCCGGGGCTGGTACCAGCGCCTTACCTATTCCTGCCGCAATAACGTCAGTACTAGTCACTGTCGTGTTTCGGTTTGGAGGGTAAGGTAGCCGGTAAACTTATGCACGTGACATTAGACCCCGCCACAAGATAGCAACGCACCATTAACATCTTTGGTGTCTATAGGCGATGGTTGACTCTTTCCATCAGGAGGACCCATCTGCTTGTTTGCTATCCTATGATAAAGAAAAAATTTACGTTTTAGTCAAAGTAGAAGTTTTTTAAATAAAATAAACGGAATTTATTTGGAGAAATACGTTCAGATACATATTACATACTCGAATAAAAATAATTACATCCGTTTCTCACTACTATAAAACTCTTTTTTTTTATTCTCAAATTAAAATTAAAATGTAACGTAACAAAACCATGGCCTTATATCGGTTATTTACATATAAAAAAATATTAACAAAAATTAGAATAAAAATAATTAAAGCAGATCTTTAAACAAAGTGTAATCAATTAAAATTAAAATTCCGAAATGTTTAACAAACGTAACAGACAAAAAACAGAAGGATCTGTGGCAATTGTACTATCTCTTTCTAACTTCGTGAGCTAATAGTTTGCCGTGTAAACTATTTCCGGAGAATAACTATTGTGTTCTGAAAACTGTTCCATACCGTTGTTCCAATATATGTGTCTCACTCTTTGCTTTGTCAATGTGTATTAACTCGGTCAGAACTCAACTAATGAATAGATTTATATATGACATTTTATATAGACTGTTTTTGTTATCATAGGATAACAAACAAGCGGATGATTTTTCTGATGGAAAGAAATATCCAACGCCTAGACATTAAATATGTTAACAGCTTGCACAATTATTGTTGGCGTTTAAGGCGACGCTTGTCATACGTTTTGTCTAACACTGCAACGTATTTTAATTTCTTTTATTTTACTGTTATTTCATTGTGTTACATTTCCCTCTCTATCTTAAATCTCTCTATATTTATTACGTTATTTTCTTATAATTTGATTATCAATAATAATTACTTAATCATGATTTGATCTTTATGTCTACACGCAATGTTAATGTCTTTTACGTTTACACGGCTATCACGGATTTTCATGAAATTTGACCAGGAAATAATTGAAGATCCGGGATCAAAAAAGGATGCATTTTCTCAAATCCCAACCCCTTTGGGGCCAAAAGCTTGTAATAGGTCGGGGCAAAAGTATTTTCGTATTTTGAATGTATTCTTAGTAATCAAACCTCTTTGGCTGTACTGGATGTAACTGAATGGTTTTAATACCATTAAATGTGATATTCTGAAGATGCAATAAATTAAAATAAAAACTAGTTCCCGCCATTTTTCAACTGTTTTTCAAGCAAGCAAAATGAACGAATGTGACAAAGAAATTCGGTACATTTTAAAGTTTTATTAAAAAAAAGGTAAAAATTCGACGAACGCCGCGAATAAAACAGTTGGTTCAAGCGTTTCAAGTTTGGAAATTTTAGTGTCAAATATGAGGTTCGCTCTGGACGCCCTGTCACAGATAAAATCAGTGCCATCTTTGAAAAAGTGGAGCAACATCGACACATTAGTAGCTACGACATTTCTGAAGAACTGCACGTTGATCATAAAACAGTTTTCCAAACAGTAGTCTGGGTACAAGAAAAAACTTGACATTTGACTCAGTGACATCATGTGGTACCCCACATGATCTCACTGAGAAAAACCTAATGCAACGTGTTTTCGTTTGCGGTTCTTTGTTGAAACATAACAATTCCGAACCATTTCTTAAACAGTTGATTACGGGTGATGAAAAATGGGTGACTTACGATAAGAATGAGCGAAAAAGAAGCATGGACAAGCCCCACAGACCGTGGCAAAGCCCGGCCTGAATCGGAACAAAGTGATGCTATGTGTAAGGTGGGATTGGAAAGGAATCGTCCACAATGAGCTTTGCCACCGGGTAAAACTATCGATTCTGACCTCTACTGATGAGGTTAAAAAAGCTATTGAGAAAAACCGGCCGGAGCTGGTGAATAGGAAGGGCGTGGTGTTCCACTATGACAACGCCAGACCGCACTCATCTATAGCCACGCAGCAAAAAATGAGAGAGCTTGGCTGGGATGTGTTGATGCATCCTCCGTATAGCCCTGATCTTGATCCATCAGATTTCCACTTGCTTCGGTCATTACAGAACTCCTTAGGAAGCATAAAGCTAGCCTCAAAAGAACAATGTGAACACTACCTGTCAGATTTTTTGATCAAAAATCTTAAAATTTCTACAGGAATGGGATCATGGCACTACCCACAAGGTGGCAACAAGTCATCGATCAAAACGACACATACATAAAAAAATATTTTCCTTTGTATGTACAATACGAAAATACTTTTTCCCCGACCTAATTAACATTGGTGACATGTTAGCCTTCACCCCGACGATATTGCGATGGTTAGTTACTGCTTACTGCACTGCACTGGTATACTGCACTATGCATATTCAAATTAAATATACAACCTATCACAGAATTATATGTAAAAGCGACAAGTAGTTGGTAGAAACAGCTGCATAATTCATTGCAACCACTTTAACGCATGTCATATTTTTTATAAATCAAGAATTAAAAATAATAGAAATCTTACATAAAAAGTTGTCATAAAGAAAAAAATAGCTTAAATGAAGATAATAGGGCCTAAAACATTAAAATCTTTAAATTTTCATACATTCAATCAAAAATATAGCTGAGAAAAACTAGGATAAATGATTTAATAAAACAATGAATAAAATCTTCAAAAAAGATTTTCAGTGCCAAATTTATGGTTTTATTTAAAAATATTACCTGACGTATTTCATAGTGTGCGTTCTTTCTGTTACACATTGTATATTACATTACGTACATACCTCTTTTCTAATGATATAGTGAAAGGCGTTGTTATCACTGAGCATGGTGAGCACATAAGCGCACGTGTGCCTCTCGCTGTATCTGACGAGGAACACGCCGTCCGACTTGTCACTCATGTTGTTCTGTTTGCAGTAGTCCTGTAGCGTGGTCACCGCTTCGTCGCGGTTTAGTGTGCCATGGTACCATTGAATCCGCGACGTGTTAGGTGGTTCCGGTTTGTGGTTCTCTGTAAAAAAAATACTGTTGTGCCTATATTCGAATACGAGTAGAGTCCACTGATTCCCAAAGTAGTCCAAGTGGA
Organism: Apodemia mormo; assembly: GCA_036924255.1. NCBI lineage: Eukaryota > Metazoa > Arthropoda > Insecta > Lepidoptera > Riodinidae > Apodemia > Apodemia mormo. The sequence goes on from JAUPFN010000002.1 coordinate 36,917,648, forward strand.
CCCCTATGGGTCCACGGGAGACTCAATGGCGTTGGCGTGACCAAAATGGGGTCAAAATTCGTTAGCGAAGTAAAAATATCAATTAATTAGTAAAAATCCATTCAATTCTCACTTTTTTCACCAATAACGGTCCACCGCAACCAGCCAAACTTTGAGCGGTCTATGAGAAAAAAATTTTGGGAACCTTTGGAGTACAAAAGAATAAATAGTCACGATATGACAGGTTGCGTGTGTTATATAGAGTCAGATGGCATAACTTTTGACAAACCGGGCACATATCCAATCTCGGACAAGTGCATTCAAAATTTAAAAAAAAAAACGAGCTTGTCTTACTGTTGTCGCATATAATGTGTAACATCTGACATGTTACCCTACTATGAAATTGAGATGAAATAAACTTGTGAAGTCAATTTATTCGTCATATTATTGACCGAATACATTGTATGTGTGACAATATATGCAATTCTATGACAAATCAAATAGTGCGGGCTTCCCCCGTTTCCTGTAACACATTTCCGTCCCTTTTCCGAAATCACTCCCAGAAAAAATATTCAGCAACCTAGAGGAAAGATATTACACGTCGAAAAGTAATTTTATCTTTATCCCGGAAAGATGCTGTTAGACCAGACAAAAAAGATCATTAAAAAAAGGGTTATTGGATGGTACGAAGTGTATCTACAGATGTTTATATGGTTTGGCATTAGTATTCATGGCAAGGATATAAATAAAAAGTTTCACTTTTTCTTTTATTATAAGATAGCAAACAAGTTGAAAAGAGTCAACCATCGCCTATAGACACCAAAAGTGTTAATGGTGCGTTGCTATCTTGTGGCGAGGTCTAATGCCACATGCATAAGTTTAACGGCTATCTCATCCTCCAAACCGGAACATGACAGTGGTAAGCACTGGCGCTATTGCGGCAGGAATAGGTAAGGCGGTGGTACCAGACCAGGTGGTACCAGGCGAGACAATACAGAACTCCACCACCTATTAGACACGATGTTAGTGACTCGTATAGCCTTTTACGACCTGCCTGGCATAACGGCAGTTGGCCTATTCTTCAAAAGAGCCCGGGACCAACACGGGGAATTAATTTATTGTTTACCCCTGCCGCCAAGTCGGAGATAGGGATAAGCACTAGTGTTTGCTGTAGAAATGAATAAGGGGCTTGATTGAGTGAAATTCTTGCAGACATTTACGCAGGATATATTGGACCAGACGTACAGTTGATGCGTGATAATGCACGGTCTCATTTTGCTCACGTAGTGATCCAGTATTTACGCGACATCGGCATTAATTAGTACGATGGACTGGTCAGCTCGAAGCCTGGCCTTGAATCCGATAGAACACTTATGGGATGAGTTGAAATGTTGGGTTCGAGCCCAGATAACCTGCTCCAACAAGGCTTCCAGGGCTGCAAATTTCAATTGAAGAATGGGGTGCAATTTCTCAAGATTTCATCGCTAGGCTCGGGAGGTCGATGAATACGACAATAATGGCAGTAACCAGAGCAAGGGGAAAGTATACTAAATACTGTCAAAAAAAACTTTTTAATTATTTTCTTTTTTACTGACTTTAATTTTTTCCCCATTTTATGATGAGTAGCACGTCTGGAAAATAACTCTTCTTTGTAAAATCTTTAATATCACCAAATATGTTGATTTGCCCCAATGAGTTTCCTCTGATGTTTCGTTATTAATTTATATTGACCTAAATATTTTTGCCATTAAGTTTGTCAAATAAAATTTTGTCCGTAAAAAATTAAATAGCCTTTGATTAAATAGCCTTCTATAAATAAGTAAATACATTTTAAAGTCGATCTATTACTTTCAGAGTTGCGTTACCATAATAAATTTCGATAGAATTGCGGAAAGTATGTAATTTATAAGTCCCGGTTTGTTGACCCAAGCCGAAAATGCGGATCAACAATAAGGGGCGAGTTGACAATAACGCACGTAAATTGAACAACGGTTTTTATCCGTATGCAAAAAAAAAAACAATGAAAAATGCAGAAATGTAGTGACGTGGCAGGGCAACTGTTTCTATGCATTCAGCCAGTTCAATGACAGTAATTTATCTTACTTCAAAATTTTATTATTTCAATAAATAACGCTTTTTTTTCCTGCACACATAATATGTCAACACATATTATGTGTGCAGGAAAAAAAAGCATCAGTGTGGAAAAGAATAACTTTTGGACGGTAACGGGTAAACACACATGGAAAAGTGTGCTTTGTATTAAAAAATACTAATATACTGATACTACTTTTGACTAATAATACTTTGACTAATAATACTTTTGACTTACTGAGCAACTCATAGCATTCCGTATGTCCATAGTTCTTCGCTAGTTGAGCTGGAGTTTCTTGAGCTATAGTTCTTGGGTGAACAGGTGCCTTTAGTTTTAGTAAAACCTGAAATAAAATAGTTTCATGGTTATTTAATTGGCTTATGGTTCAAAAAAAGGAGACAAGCTACTTTTAATAGATAAAACTGATTATATAAATCCCGTTTTCACTTTGTTTAGTGCGCGTGCGAGTGTTTAATGCAGGTACATTGTATTAAGCAAAAAGTACGCGAAGACAGCTGTTGATCAGTGCGAGTGATAGTAATCAGCGTCTATTCACTTTTACTACACTGATTACTAATCACTCGCAAAGATCCACGGGTGTCCTCGTGTGTTCTTTGCTTCACTATGCACCTGCACTAAACACATGCACGCGCACTAATCAAAGTGAAAACGGGGCTTAACATAGAAAAAATAATGCAGGAGTACGCCTCTACAGCAAAGGCGACCACCCTTATTTTGATACTTGTTGTGATATTAGTAATTTCACGTTGATCTAACGCGATGGTCTGGGTTCTTTTAAAGAATATACAATCAGCCATTCTGCCAGACATTTTGTAAAACGCAAATATTTAGCTATACATGTCACTAACAACGTGACTAGTAGATGGTAGTATTTCGCACCGTCACGCCCGCGTACCACCAGCTAATCTATTTCTGCCGTAATTGCGTCGGCGCTTGATGTTGTCGTGCTCTAATTTGAAGAGTAAATCAGTAAACTTATGCAAGTAGCATCACCATCTCGCCACAGAACCAGCACCACATGCAATCCAGAAACATTTACACAGAAAAATTTCAAGAAGGAAGAAAGTAAATAACTAACGGCTGATGACAAAAACATTATTTTGTCTTTTGAACTGAATGTTTGAAGACACGTTTGCCTCTCACTGGTCTAAAAAACATGCGAGCAAGGAATATTTTAAGCAAAAAATCAAACCCGGGACCTCACGTGGTCAACAACGACACCAGACCACTAGACCACAGAGGGAGTATAATTAATCACAATACAAAATTATTATTACCTTTATACATTCAATGTTGCCTCTTTGTGCAGCGTCGTGGAGAGGAACTTTACCCGTAGGTGCATGTCTCATCTGGTAATTGGCGTTACCTTTCGTTATTAGAAGTTCAGTTGTTGATGGAAAATTATTTTGACAGGTATACTGAAAAATAAACCGTTTAAAATAAACCTGGTGTTGAGAACGAATGGTGATCTTACAATAAACCCTCATTATTAGTTCGGACCACTAGACGAATAGACCATCTACGTTTTTACTGGTTACCATAGATATTTATGTGCGTTGTTATCCGTGTGGCTATTCCCATCGATTATACTTTTCAAAACCGCAACATGACTGTGATAAGTACTGACCCTATCACGACGGTAACAAGTAAGAAGGTGATACCAAACCCGAGATATTGCAGAACACCACCACTCTACGTTTTTGCACCACCGTCTATTCCTACCACAATCGCATAATTGCTTGCCACTGTCGCATTTCTGTTTAGAGAGCAAGGTAGCTGGTAAACTTATGGCTGTCTTTTTCCATCAGGAGAGCCATCTGCTTGTTTAATATTTTATGATATGAAAAAATATATATAATTTTTAAACATATACTTTACAATTAGGTATATAACAGTTTTATGGAGAAACAGATTTTGTCTTCTTTTTCCAAGCATACCTATATGAATTAGTAATGTATATGGGTGTAATACCTATTTAGGTTTTTGTTTTACTAAAACTAAAGGCATCTAACTAAAAAAACGGCTACACTCACGTTTAATCGGTGTACGTTCCGACTAATTAGTTAATGTTGACGTGTCAAAATAACTTGTAAAATGTTTTATTGAATAAAGTTCTTCTGATTTCTGATTTCCGAAATAAGTCGGAACCTACTGTCGGAAACGATTAGTCGGGATCGATTAAAGGTGAGTGTAGCCGTTTTTAATTATTTAGTTTATAATGTCTCACGAAAGGTTAATAAATTTTACTAAAGGCTGAACAGATGCCCGCGAACTCTAGCTCTAAAAACTCCAGCTCAACTAGCAAAGAACCACGGACTCCTTCTCGGTCGTTACTGGTAGACTAATTAGGAAAATGATAAATACACTTACATGCAAAGGAGTATAGTAAAACGAGTCGCGCACGTTAACGGTAGCGCCACTTTCTATCAACTTTTCAAGTATTTTGTCGCGTCCAGCTTTAGCAGCGATATGCACCGCCGTTTGGCCGTCCTGGTTCTTCGCGTCCCGATTTCTGTATCCACATTGTAGCATTTTTGATACCACGTTGTAGTCACCCGCTTCCGTCGCCCTTTACGAACAGAAAAAAAATTAATTGAAAATTAATGATATATGGCAGTCTCTGCCAGTTAACCTTTGGCAGTGTGAAAAATAACGTGGGTAGTGGAAGATAAAAAAATCCTTATTTGCAAGAATATGTTTTCAGTTATACATGGAATAGAATAGGAATAAGTTTTACATGTCATCAATCCGTACTAATAAATTAATAATATTACCGATTTTAATCAAATACATGAAGATAGTTGAAAATCTGGGGGTCAAACATAGGCTAACTTTCTCTAAATCAACCTAAGAGTCTGAAACGGGATGAAAATTTGTATGAAAACCTAGGTATATGGACATCAAGTTTATCTAACATGTGGCCCATACAGCTGGCGCTCTCGTGGGTGAAGCTGCGCAAGTCAGCTAGTACGAGTGTGGATTAAAAAGTATTCGGCCTAACCAAGAAAATAAACACATACTAAATCAGTTATATTTTTATTTTTCTACGTAATTACCATCAAGTTCGATGCACTTTTGCCATCTCCCATTCAAAGCATTTAGACCGTTGAAAAAAAATTTTTCTTCGATGCGTCTTATGCTGTTTTGACTTCGTCGTTTGTCGAAAATCTTTGACCTCTTTAGGTTAGGGAACAGAATAAATAAATAAATAAATATTCACGGGACAAACTACATTTACTGATCTAACCCCAAAGTAAGCAAATTATTTGCTTGTGTTATGGGTGTTAGTCAATGATACTAATACATAGACATACATATGTAAATACAAGCCACAAGTTTTAGCCACCTCGTCGCCACATTTAGCCGATAGCGCAAAAGGAAGTGATGATTTTAGGTCACGCGAGCGAAGTCTTGATTAACAGTGCATACATTATCCATTTAAACATTATAAATACGTAAGTCTGTTTGTCTGTCTATCTGTTACGCCATAAGTTCATCAAAAAAATTATTTGAAGATACTTTTTGGCATGACGATAGTGTAAGATCCGAGGGTCAGAAGGGGCCGCAAGGGCAGAAATATTGTAAAACGTTTTATGAAAAAATATTGACGACGTCATGTAAATTTATTCGCAGGCGAAGCTGCGCGTGTCAGCTAGTATTATAGAAATTCAAAAACTAATGGAACAATTGCAAACATTATTTTCCCATAACCAGGAGTAACATGGGATCCTTTTTTATTCGACTTAGCAAAAGAAAGTACTATTTTTGAGCCTGCGGACAAAGTAACAGCTAGTCATTCATGGAATACCATCTGCGTAAATCGAGTTAAACGAATGAAATAAAAAATATTATTACATTAGTCATATCAGTGGAATGTTAACATGTATCTAACAATATCACAGCACCAACTCCTTCAGATACATCTGTTTGGCGATGATTCATTGTTTATATTGACTCATCGCAATTACATTACGTCTCTTCGTCTATGTTTGTGTTGCAAATTAAATTTTGACTGCGTATCTCATATACATATTTTATGAACGTAGTTTGAATATTCAAGGTTGTCACTTAAGTTCCGTCGTAGATTAAGTAATCTGGAAAATTAATAAATCTTAGAACGAAATAGCTAGATGCACGAAGGTCGCAAAAGGGTTGCCAAGTCCTATACAAGAATTTGCGGAAAACCAGGTGTATATATGCTGGACTAGACCAAAAAATATGGGACTTGCCTACAAATGTACAGAAATGAATGAAAATCTATTGTAATATTTCATTAATCGATTTTTAATATCTTTATTTTTAATCTTTTAAGTCGTTTGGGTAATTCCAGAGATTACTTCATACAAATTAACTTATTTTATATATATAATTATATTAAGTATAAAAGTAGATAAAAAAGCTTGCGGAGTAGGTAGTTATCTGAATGTAAATAGACATTCCGGTGTATCAATTATCACTATGCTCTTATTTGTCGGTTGGTTAAAAGAATAAATAAATAATAATAATAATAAATACTCACGGGACAAATTACACTTACTGATCTAACCCCAAAGTAAGCAAATTATTTGCTTGTGTTATGGTTGTTAGTCAACGATACTAATACATAGAAATACATATATAAATACTAGAATATATTTAATAAATAACCAAACCCGGAAATACAGGCATTTATGCTCATCACACAAATGCTTGTCCCCGTCGGGGATCGAACCCGAGCCCCGTTGATTGCGTAGTCAGGGTCGCTAACCACTCGACCAACGGGACGGTCAAGAATAGTGTTATAACATCCGTCCATACCTAGAAGAACACAAGAAGCTGTCGGATCCAACTACCATTATAAATTAATTAAAATTCGAAATAAATAAATGTGAATATTACGCCGGTTTCACGCAGTGGCGGTTCACATCGATAGACGTTCCGGTTCACTACGATTCACCGGTTTTAGTTGACATAATGGCTAGTGATCCTCATCGTCACATTTAACCGACCAGACAAAGATTTTCATTTTTTTTAACTGAGCCCGACATATTTAAATGCTTATCTAAACATAGGGTTATTTAACCATCATCAGATTCGGCGTTGTTACGATGATTATCGATTTACGAAGGCTGTTACCCCGTAAGAACTTTAATAATATATTTGAACGAATCGTGGATCGAATGCAGGACCTTATGGTCCGAATTAAAAAATGTAACAAATAGACCACGATGTCTCGCGTACTTACTAATTTAATTTTTGATCTAGTATAACAACATAATATATGCTAAAGATATATTAATTTGCTTGTAATGCAGCATACCTATGTATACAGTGTGTAAAAAAACCCTGTCCGATTCGAAAAAGGTAGATTAATGACATTACAAAAAAAAAACATTCTTTTTTTAAAATAAAATAAAATCGTATTTTAAAGTGCCTCGTTTTAGTGCTAAAATTGAGGATCATCCCCTTAAATCAAGCAAATATTTTGAAAATTTATCTATCAATATTCATAAAATAATGACACAGATTAAGCTACCTCATAATATCTTTGACAATCAAACAGGGTTTTTCTTTTTTACACAGCTGTATAAATTAAGTTGAACAGCCCTCATGGAGTAACAAATATATGCATGAATGTTAAAGGCTTTAACAAGACTTAGGATTTTCATTTTTTTAATATAGTGAAATGAAATTATTACAGTTCAGTAATATTAATAAGAAGAAAATACCTTTCGAAATTAAATATAATAATGAAACAATAGAGGAAATAGATAATATAAAATTTTTTGGGAGTTATACACGATCACCACTGCAATGGAAATCACATATAGATATGGTCTGCTCTAAGCTAGATAAGTTAATATTATATCTATATACATATAATATAATCGTGGGAAAGTCAAAACTGTACATTGAATATTTTTTTTTCAAAGAATACTTGGGGCGTGGTCCACAATCGATATCGAAGCCAAAAATATAGTTTTTAGAATTTTTGTCTGTTTGTCTGTATGTATGACCGGGGTAAATTCAAAAAGTACTGCATGGATTTTCTTCAAATTTTGCATGAATATTACTAATAGGTCGGGTCAACATATAGGCTACAATATTATCACGCTATCACCTTCGGGGGAAGTCGCTGGCAACAGCTAGTACTATATAAGACGACGACGTGCATATTATGGCTACGTATCGTCAGTTCTTTCCTATGGCCTTATTTTATGGGGGAAATCAGTAGATATAAATAGAGCGTTTAAAGTATAAAAAAATGTATAAGAGCAATATATAATTTTAAACAAATAAATAGCTGCAAACCATTCTTTAAAAATAATTTTATATTACCATGCATGTATATTAGGGATATTGTAGTGTTTATGAAAAGATCTGCATCTCTTTAAACTTAATCTAGAACATAATCCAAGATCTATTAGACATGCCAATACATTGCTTATTCCAAAATGTAAGACTGTTTCAAAAAAAATGTTTATAGACCCTTAATATGATTTGGTATAGAATATATATTTTAATGGCTATAGCCATTAAAATATATATTCTATACCAAATCATATTAAGGGTCTATCTACCAATTAATAAATATAAGAAATAAATAAAGGTATGGGTGTTAGATAAGTGTTTCTACAACGTGAACGAGATTTTCCGTTATAAAATGTGGCGTGAACACATTTTTAGCTTAGATTATTTAAGAACTACATTTTTATTAATGATAAGTAAGTTTGCATTAATAAAAATTATTAGTCAGCTATTAAAATATTTTTAAATTGATTATTAGATGAGTAATTGAAAGGGGTATCTGATGATAAAAATACAATGAAGTTAAATATGGTTAGTTTTATATATGTCGCAGTGAAATTGTCAATAGCAGTTAGATTATTATAATCTATATAGGGATTTTATAATTTGGTTAGGTTAGCAGTTAAATTATAATATCACTTAGGTAAATTATAATCTAACGGTACTGACAATTTCACTGCGACATATATAATTTATATAATTATTAAATAAATTATATATATAATTTATTTAATAATTATATTTTATGTATTTGGAAAAAATGTAAAATTCCTTGAAGTTGCTTTTATTGCCTACTGTGAAATAGTATTTTATAAAAACTTGCATGTTTTTGTTAATATTGTTTTACTAAAAGTACATATTAATAACAAAGAAACGAAAGAAATTAATGGTGAAGTAGGACGGAATGTTATTTTTTAGCTAATTAAGATCTATCCCTATTTCATGCTAATAAAGAATTGTTATTATTATTGTAATCGTAATCAAACATTTTAAAATTTCATTTTATTTTGATTTTTTTAAAGTAGGTATTTGCTGTTGTTGGCATTACAAGTTATCGTAATTATTATCCATCAATCAATACTCTCAAATGTGCTTACTGATTATTATTTGTGAATTATTTATTTTACTATTTTGGACTATCTTGTGGCTGCTTAAGATTTTATTGAATTAAATTTAGTCGAATACAATCCAAAGAAGACACAAGTTTTTGCGTATACCACTAAAATCATCCTTTGTCGTATATCCCGTCATATATATTTCTATAAAAGGAGATCGCTCTAATCCGTCAAACTATCGGCCAATAGCCATAACCTCCTTGTTCTCCAAAATCATGGAGACGCTTATAAACTGTAAGCTCCTGAAGTATTTAGAAGAGCACCAGCTGATTAGCGACCGTCAGTACGGTTTCCGTCGTGGTCGCTTAGCTGGTGATCTTCTAGTATACCTGACGCATCGCTGGGCGGATGCAGTTGAGTCTAAGGGGGAGGCATTGGCAGTTAGTTTAGACATAGCGAAGGCCTTAGATTGGGTATGGCATAAAGGGCTTCTTTCGAAGCTGCCTTCCTATGGGCTTCCCAAGAAATTATGCGAGTGGATCACTAGTTTTTTGGCTGATCGGAGCATCAATGTTGACAGTGCATACTCCGACCTCAAACCTGTCAATGCTGGTGTTCCGACACTGTTCCTTCTGCATATCAATGACATGTTGTAAATTAGTAACATACATTGCTATGCGGACGACAGTACTGGTGATGCTACATACTCCGGCCGTAGCGGTATTTCTTGGGAACACGTCGAAGAGGGCCGGAACAAGCTCGTGTCTGAACTCGAGAATCGACTAACCGATGTCTTGGAATGGGGTCGTCAAAACCTTGTTTCATTTAACCTGAAAAAGACGCAGCTTTGTGCGTTCACCGCAAAAAAAAAACAACCTTTGTCGTGTCACCTCGATTCGAAAACACTTTCCTGACAGCCTCAGCCAGTATTGGAAATCTGGGAGTCAACATATCGAACAACGTTCAGTTCCGCGGTCATTTGAAAGGAAAGACTAAACTAGCCTCCAAAAACATTGGTGTACTTAACAGAGCAAAGCAGTACTTCATGCCAGCCCATCGCCTCCAACTTTACAAGGTCCAAATTCGACCTCACATGGAGTACTATTCTCACCTCTGGGCCGGAGCTCCTCAGTACCAGCTACTTCCTCTTAATCGCATTCAACGCAGAGCGGTTCGAATCGTCGACGACCAGGCTATTTCTAATCGGCTTGACTCTTTGGCGTTACACAGAGATGTAGGTTCGCTCTGCATCTTTTACCGTATCTATCATAGGGAGTGTTCCAACAAGTTATTCGGATTAATTCCCGCCGCTAAATTCCATCATCGGACATCGCGTCAAAATTTAAAGTTCCATCCTCACCACCTCGATGTCTGGAAGTCCACAACCGTGCGCTTTTGTTTTGCCTCGCACTACTCCTTTGTTTCCATTTTCGTGACGAATTTTTGAAGGGCGACCTTCAACTGCCGTCAACGAAAATAATGTGGCTACTGTTAAGCGGTTAATTGAAGAAAACCTCCGGATTACCTATGAGATAAGTCGAGGACTATTGAGGATTGGTATGATCCAAATTCAGAAAATTTTACACGAAGGATTGAAAGTTCGGAAACTTTGTTGTCGTTGAATCCCTCATGAACTGACAGCGGAGCAGAAGCGGGCTCGAGTGGAATGGTGCTCACAGATCACGGACATTCTAATGCTGTTTATGACATTGAAACAGGAGACGAAACGTGGATTTATTGTTTTGAACCCGAAAAAAAAACAGCAATCTTGTGAATGGGTGTTTGAAAATCAGAACAGGCCAACAAAAGTGAGACAGGCGAGAAACATTGGTAAAAAAATTATCGCGTTTTTTTTCTCAGCTACGGGTCCCATCTGTACAATTCCATTTGAAGATCAAAAGAGTGTTAATGCCGAGTAGTATTCTACTATTTGTTGACCCAGGGTGTTAGAAAAAGTTCGCGAAAGACGACCCAAAAGCCGCATTCTCCTACACTATGATAACGCTTCTTCACACACGGCCAACAAAACAAAGTCATTATTTGCTTCCGAAAAAGTACATCTCGTCACTCATCCTGTGCATAGCCCGACCTAGCACCCTATGATTTCTGTATTTTCCCCAAAATAAAAGATTTGATGAGAGGTTATACTTTTACCAACTCCGAAGAGGCAGTGATAGCGTTCAATCAGCACGTAGAAAACATGCCTTCAGATCTGTGGTCCTCCTGTTTTAAAATATCATCTAGAATCTAGATTCTAGACTATGTAAAATATTATCTAGTCTACTAGTTCATAATTTACAATTTACAAGTACTAGATGCTTGACGCAAGCAAGACTGCTTTAAAGAGCTTAATTTGTCAATACAATGTATTTGATTGTCTGAGCACATTGTCGGCAGTTGGCACCAAGAAGGAAATAACCAATAAAGTTATCACTGTTTATAGTTCATCGCTTATTACATTATCAGTAATAAAGGCCAATAACCCTTTGAGTTTAAACTTGTACCTTCTTATTTATATAGCTAGGGACTTCAACTTGACTTTGCACATGTGTGTGATATATGTATATAATTAAAACTACTAATAGTCCAAGATCCCAGAGCTGCCAGACGTCACGTATTTTCTGACGGATGAAATGTGGACGATAGAGTAGTGTTAGTATGTACTATGATCGTATGCCTACCTGCTAGCTTGGTCAAACGGCCAATTTTCAGGTATCAGGTAATCAAGGTACATAAAAACATTACTTACTTCACGTAAATTCTCCTGGCTGATTTTCATATATGTTTTCGAGTGTATAGTTAAAAATAAATTGTCAATACTCCCAGTCACTTTCCGTCGGCCATATTGCTTGACAGACGCTTTAAGGGTCTCAAAATAATTAGTTAACTTCACGTAAATTCTGACGCTCCATTTTTATATATATTCATCCGACAAGAATTTTAAAACCTTTGACAAGAAGACAGACCGATCCAAGGAGCCAATCATCCCCTAAACTAAATTTTAATGTGTGGGAGCGCGAGAGCATTATCTACGCGCATGAGACTGAGTTAGACCGACTGCGCTGTTAAGGCCATGAAAATTACTTGAACAGATATTTTATAGTAGTAGTATCTTCACGCCCATATCCCCGAAGGGGTAGGCAGAGGTACAACAAGTGCACCCACGATTAGCCGAAGATACTTGGTCCCACAATGTGATAGGTGGCAAGCCTATCGCCAACCGGACTTTCCCAATCCCGGGCAACTTTGTGTTTCTCAGAAAATTGAAAAAACACTTTTTTTTTAAAGTACCCGACCCGGGAATCAAACCCAGGACCTAATGTGGTCAACGCCAACGCTGGACCACTAGACCACAGAGGCGAACAGATATTTTATAATTTTTAGAACTTTTGTTGACAAGTAAATTATGGCAACAAAAATATGAAAAAAATTCTATAATAATAATACTAAAGTTAGCCGACATTTTTAATTTTTTTTTTCAATTTATTAATTAGAATTAAAAATTTTTTTTTTTAAAATAACACTTAAGGTTTTTCAAATTTTTTACAAATGAATTTTTTTTAAATAATTTTTTCAATTAAAAAATTTCTAAAAATTTTTAGATGTCGGCTAATTTACTTTCATTTTTTTTACTAATTATATTTAATTAATATGATTTTTAAATAAAATAAAAAATGGTCAGGTGACAGCTAACTTTATTGTAATTTACAGGCCCTCTTGAGGCCAACAGCTAAATTTTTTAAAATTTGGGAGTGCCAAATAAGTATTCAGTATTCTGCCGTGCTCCCTTGAGTAATATTGTTCTGTGCTGCCGTGTCTGTTGAGTGCAGCTGTGACTATGTGATATGTGGCAATCCTGTTGCCAAACGAGCACTAATCCAATCCCAGGCAATTCGTTTTTATCAGAAAATTGATAAAAAATATTTTTGGATTGCCTGATCCGGGAAACCAACCAGGGACTTTATATAGTCAATGGCAACACCGAGCCTACAGATAGACTGATATACAATAGACAACAGAGGTAATTAATACAATAATTTATTTAATGAACAACCACATCAAAAATATCAACCCGGGCCTCGTTGATTGCGTAGTCTGGTTCGCTCACCACCCGACCAACAAGACGGTCAAATATACGACTTTAGGAGAATTGATTGAATATTGAATAGCTTAGTGTAAGAAAATGTAAAAAAAATTGAAATATTCCCTTAATACGTTCACAGGCTTATGACTGACAGCTTTTTGGAATTTTTAATGTATGTATTATAATATGACCTTAATGCTGGCATATTTAGCAGTCGCCCTTCGCAGTGTACTTGTCCCAAATCTCAAAGGATTAGTACATTGTATACGTATTCACGGACGCGTACGCGTGATACTTTTAAATACTCGATACGCTTTTGCCTCTTTGACATTACTAAGTCGTATGTGTAATCGGGGACGCGTACGCTTACAGTACTTCTAAATACTCGATACTCATATATTCTACGACTGAATGCTTAGTTTGGAGACTTCTTAGTTGAAACCTAGTATAGAAACTTGTTCCCGTAAATACATCTCATCTCTACTTAACAGCGCAGTCGGTCTCACTCAGTCTCATGCGCGTAGATAATGCTCTCGCGCTCCCACTCACAGATATTAAAATTTAGTTTAGGGGATGATTGGCCCCTTGGATCGGTCTGTCTTCTTGTCAAATGTTTTAAAATTGTTGTCGGATGAACATATATAAAAATGGAGCGTCAGAATTTACGTGAAGTTAACTAATTATTTTGAGACCCTTAAAGCTTCTGCCAAGCAATATGGCCGACGGAAAGTGTCTGGGAGTATTGACAATTTATTTTTAACTATACACTCGAAAACATATATGAAAATCAGCCAGGAGAATTTACGTGAAGTAAGTAATGTTTTTATGTACCTTGATTACCTGATACCTGAAAATTGGCCGTTTGACCAAGCTAGCAGGTAGGCATACGATCATAGTACATACTAACACTACTCTATCGTCCACATTTCATCCATCAGAAAATACGTGACGTCTGGCGGCTCTGGGATCTTGCTCTATAAATCTGAATGTGTCAAGACGTTGAAAACTGGTTCATTTTTGTGAAACTCATCCATTTATTCCAATACTACATTATCTACTAAAATGCTAAACATCTTTTTGTCTTTGAATATTGGTTTTCTTCGCACTTAATATTATATTATCATTATCTTAGTTACAATGTTTTTAATTTTTTATTTACAACTTAAACATCATCAAATTTTTGTGCAGTCATCAAATTTTACAAAGCTAATAAATTAAAAACTAACTATAGATATTAAATACTTTATATATAAGACTATAAGTAACCTTATGCACTGCTCATCAAACTTAGATATCGTAAAGCAAATAAATGTGGTTATTACATTGTTTATTAAAATTCTTTTTGATACAAAGGCCCCAAACTGGATGTCGGTGATCTGCGGTGCAGTAGCGAGAGCAGCGCGATGTAGCGCTCTATAGCGGCGCGATATAGCGGCTGCCCGCGCGTTTAGTTAGCCGTTATCCAGTTCACTTCAATAAGAATCTGTGTGTTAAATCACGCCACTCTCGTATCCGCGCTGCAGATCGCTGACATTTAGTTTGAGGCCGAAAGTTTCAACTTTTATTCTTACTGATTACTTAATTGGATGTTTCGAACAACCCTTTTGACAAGTTTTTGTAAAATTAATACTAATAGCCTTTATGATCATTCATATCTGAATCTAAAACAAATAGTGAAATTATAACAACCAATTTTTGTCATTACAAATAATTGAGTTGTTTTTTACCGATGCAAATAGATTTGCAGCATGCCTTTTCAACTACGTGTTTTACTAGAATCCATAATACATGCTCTCATTACAGCAAATCAATTAAGACAGCTCTTTTAAAATCTTACGAAATTCCAATCCATTAAAGTACAAAAGGATCATTTCAATAAAACACAAGAATAAAATTTAAGGTCAATCTATATCACACAGTCTGTAATAGAACTTCCTTCTTTAATTAATCAATTTATCAACAAGCACAGTAAACAATCAGCTATGAGAGTTTTTATAATGGACTACTTCACTTTTGTACCAAGTGCTCTGTTGAGTTATAAATATATTATTATTGTTATAAAACAGTATTGCTACACACTACAGACTGTTAGTTTTTAATTACAGTTTAATTTTTTATGCTGCTAATGCCTACAGTGATAGCTATTTTTCTTATTTCACAGCAACAATCTTTGTTTGTGCTTGTTCAAAAACCCAAATTTGCCTGGATTAAAAGTTAAACATTTATTTATCTATCTACGAGGAAGAAGACTGTGGCAATCTCTTAGTTGTTCTTTCAATACATATTAATTATATAACAATCATATAAGGCACATTAATGTGAATAGTTACACATTGTATAATTTATATACACATAATATCTGTTTGATCATTAGTACACTTCTAATGATGTAAAGAGAGAGTATGCAGGGAACAGAGCAGAATAGAGCATTAGGGAGACTAGGTACTTAAAAACGTGGTTTTAATATAGGGTACTCGTCTTGCCCTGCATAATTACATGCTTATCGCAAGACTTGTAGTATTTAAAAAAAAATATTTAAAAAAATAATATTAATAATACTACGGGGTCAAATTAAGTGTAGAAAAAAAATATTTTATATTTTTACATGAATTAGTAATGGTATGCATGATTCCTTAAGATAGGGAAATATATGCTAAATTTAAATATTGTAAGGTTATACTTACAAAAAAAATCTGATGAGGCGTGGGGTGGAGCATCACAGAATGGGTTGCTTAGGCAAGATATTTGACTTAATGGACGCCTCTCCCCTAATCTCATCAGCTTATGGATGCACACAGGATAGTCAAACGCCAAGCACTGAATACATTAATCACAAGGGTGGACGAGGTATTACTTACCAGATAATGAGAAGGAAAAAATTGCCGGTCAAATGTATGGCATGTGTATTTTTCTTTTTAAAACTTCAGTGAGAATATAGCCACTTATAAAATGGCAATAGGAACCAAGCTTTTATGATTAGTAATCGATACCTATTCACATTAACTTCAGGGGTCACACAAATCAATACTTAAATAAGAAGAATGTTATAACATCTTTGCTTTATAAACTCTTAACTAAGGCATTTCATTATAGGTGGATCTTTATATTAATTTAAATATTTTTAATATTATCTTAGTCCTCTGAAATTAATGTGAAATTTAAATGATAGCATTGATTGCACTTCTGCTGTCCCAACGCTGTTGATGCAAAGATTTGTTAAACCACCACTAATAAGTTCACAGGTATATGCAAAATACCTTGGCGTGCACTCTTAGTACTGTTGACTAAAAAGTTTGTGAGAAACGAAAAGCATTAACTTGCAATACATAAACCACCTCGTGATTTGTTCGGAGATTATCAATTTGCTTCTTGTAAATGCAAATTATTTTTTATTTTCGAGAATCTAAGTTAAGAAAAAAAATATTGTAATTTACGAAAAAAGTGTTTATGTATGAATTATCGATGTAATTTTCGGGAGGAAAAAAGGTTTATACGAATTGACCGTTCGATTATAGGGAACGCGAAATATACGCGTTACACAGTCATGAAAATTATATAATATTATATAATAGTTAGTCATGAAAATAGAATCATTATGGTTGGGATGAAATCTCTACGGAAAATATGTGGCGCGACACTCGCGAACCGGGTTTTTAATATTGAATTGAGAGGGGTTAGGAAAAAAATGTCGGTGCAAAAATGAGAAAGGGCATGTTCCGTTGATTCAGATATGTAAAAAGATTGGTAGATGAAAGGTTACCAAGTATATACAATGTGAATGTCGAAGTATGTAGGTAATGGGAAGACAAAGACAGACACCATGATCAGATTAATCTGGTGATGTCCGAAGGTAGTATCAAGAGTCTTCTCAACCAGAGTCAGCCAGATCATAAGATAGCAAACCAGCAGATGGGTCTACTGATGCAAAGAGTCAACCATCGCATATAGGCACCAAAGATGTTAATGGTGCATTGCTATCTTGTAGCAAGCTCTAATGTCACATTCATAAGTTTACCGGCTACCTTATCCTCCAAACCGGAACATGACAATAACTTGCACCAGACCTGGTCGAGCCGATGCAGAATTCTACCACCTAGTAGTCACGATGGTAAAGACGTGCATATCCACCCAGTCGCCTTTTACGACTTGCCTGACAAAACAGAAGTTGGCCTATTCGTCAAAGGAGCCTGTGACCAACATGGTGAAACAACAAGTAAATGCCACACAAAAAATGTAGATTAGGACCCAAGTTTCTAATCAAAAATTTCGCACTCACAGAGTACAGACATCCAAATTTAGACCATATAGCAACACATTATTAACATTATTCTTGTCTCGCCTGTAAGATCCAGTGATCTCAAGAAAGTTATATCGATTATTAGGTTACCAAAGATGTGAAGATGGGAGTTACTGTCCATCTTACTAACCAACAAAGGGTGAATTATGTGGAATTATGATGAAGGATCTACTGACCAATGTCTCTTTTATTTCTATATTTTTAAGTGACAATTGATATCTACGATTCTTTCAGTTTTTTGCTAAGCGTAAATTTTTTTTACTTAATATATTATTTACTAGCCAACCCGTGCAGCTTTGCCCGAGAGAGACAGCTAAATTAACATGTCCATATAGTTTTGCTTTAGAAAAAATAATTAGCCTGTGTCTAACACCAGATCTTCAATTATCTTCATACCAAATATTATTAAAATCGGTTAAGCTGTGCAAGCGTAACAGACAGATAGACAGTATAATAATAGTATAGATATACAGGGATGTACATACATCCTGGTAGGTACTATTTATTAATAAATTGTGAAAACTTTTATGTAAGGCAACAAATATTGTCATGGGAACAAATGGTTTGGTTTATTATAGCACAGATGATAGCAGGTGATTTGATGATTCTATTGGTAATAACTGATAAGAAATACCTATGACTTAAAATAACACAAATAAAATTTCTTGGCTAGGATGTAAGTCTTGTGACCATGTTCATTGGCTTACTTTACCTTGCTATCTTATGGAGAGGTCTAATGCCACATGCATAAGTTTGTTGGCTACCTTCCATACCTGAACGAGACAGTGATAAGCACTGACACAATTGCGACAGGAATGGGTAAGACAGTGGTACCAGACCCGGGTAGGACAATGGAGAAATCTACCACCTAGTAGTCACAATGTTAGTGACTCGCATAGATTCATATCATAGAAAAGCCGAGAATTTTAAATTTTTTTGTAAAATATATATTTTTGTGCACTTACATTACAAATGCTGGTTAAACTTTATGAGATAATCAAAAAAAAAAAATGTTTAAGAACTATATGTCTTACAAATGTCTACAATAAATCTTCAATGCTACATGTCTATCTCCTAAGGATAACCTACAGTAACCACTTTTATCTATTACATATGACAAACCAAAACCCATTATGGGTTTAATTTACGAAGCTATTTTAAACAATACAGTATTATTATTCAATTAAATAAGTTAGACACTTTGTGCATTTAATATAAAACAAAATTACCCATTAGAGCATATTATTATTAAAATAAAAAGCACGATGATTCAAAATGCAGGGGCAGAAAGAGAGTCTATCTCTAAGGAAAACATACTTGCATCATCTCATGAAAAAAAGCAGGTGTAAGCATTGTGTATATGTATTTTCTAATCGTTCCATACTGATATTTCATTAATATAATATCTACTAGCTGACCCGCTCAGCTTCGCCCACAAGTAGATTAACATGTCGTCTACATAACTTTTCATACAAATTTCATCCCCTTTTTCAACACTTTAGGGTTTGATTTGTGAAAAAAAATTAGCCTATGTTTTACCCCGGCTTTTCAACTACTTGCATGCCAAATTTTATGAAAATCGCCTTTACGAAAGGGTGACAGACAGACAGACAGACTTTCGCATATATATAGTATGGATATTGCACTACTATACATTCGGAGTGGGTCACTGTTAATACTAATAAAACTTAGTTTAATTAGTATTGCTTAATGTTTCTCAATGTTAAAACTATACTATACAGCTTCATTAAAGTTTGAAAATAATATGACAATAAAATACTTTTTTATTTTATTTACACAATACAAATAAATTATATTGTGAATAGAGGATGTGATCTAAGGTATGTTCAAAAGAAGTTTACAACATTATTTGTATCAATTAAAAATAGTAGTAGAAACTTAATACTTATGTGAAAATAATAATATTATTAACTTACCGATGTAACAAATTTGTATTGCCTTGTGTTCTCGATTCATGTGGTGGTGGTTGGCCTTTACATACAACAGACAGCCTAGTCACAAGGCCATTGGAATCACCACGATAATGCTGTATTAAAGTATCTAGACCATGAACTGTAGTGTGCTCTTCTATTGAAAAGAATGCATCCTCACCGTGTCTTCTTATTTGATAGTGTACAACTTCTCCCTACAATATGATATAAGAATTTATTATGGTTACAAGATATCTAAATTACTTTATAATCTGTTTGAGTTGTTTTTTAAAAGTTAACACGTAAAAATTAGGTTATTATAAAGCCATTTCAAATAACGTACCTGGTGTAAAACCGATAAAACATAATCTCCTTGGGATGTGTTACTTTCGCGTACGAGAAAAACTCCATCTTCACCCTCTGAAAAATAAGAAATAAATTACACATAAGTACGTCTGATTGACTGACTGAAGTGGCAAAAAAATAACAATGGTCAATTTTTCCAAGTGTTTATACCTTCTTTTAAAAGTTTTTCAGCAGCTTCTCTAGATATTTTCCCGTGAAACCAGTTTACATTATCCTCTCTATTCATCCTCAACAAAAAAGAGTTCGTCTGAAAAGTTAAAACTTGTTCAACAAGTGTCACACATATTAAAACAGATGATTGAAGTTATTGTCACTATTCCACCTAGTTTTACGACTACAAATTTTATATTTAAGACTCGAATAATAACTTGCTGTAGGACAAAATCTAATCCGAATAGTAATTTAAAACAAGTTTACAAAACAAATAAAACTAATTTACTACAAAAACAAAATTGATAAAACAGATTAAACTTCAAACTCAACTCGACAAATTGTAAAATGCAGATTGTAGAGTTTAAAGCAGAAACAGTGATCTTTTGTTTCTTTCTATCTTACAATAAATAATATTTGAGAAATCGGACAACTTTAACAACATCTTAGCGTATTTTCCTTCTCTTTCATACTATAGTACATGCATTGTTGTAAAAGGGAGCAAACAAATAATTGTAACGTATTATTTTGTAGTAGTCGCTTTACAGCTAACGTCAAATGTCAAATAAAATTGTGATTTGTAGAGTCAATGAAACTGGTAATTTTTGAGAAGGTATTTTTATTTAATTAATAGGACAATGCACTAGATTTTTTAAATTAAATAAAAAATAAATAAATAGTCAGGGCTTACCTTCAATAATATGAATGACGTCATGGTTGTTATCATATTATACAACTTTAAAAACTTTTAAAAAATACGTAGAGAAAATCAAAACTATTTTGTTTTTCTACGTTTTTTATTAACACACATTTTACTAGGTTTTTAGAAAGAACTAGGTTAATACTTCGTATTTTTAAAATGCGTTATAGTGAGCGGAGTGCTGTATGCAAGCAACCGGCAGACAGGCGCGGTATCCCCAACTCTGCCAGCGAATGACTCATAGCAAGGTCAATTCCGAGAAATGAATCACCAGCGTACTCAGTTCAGCAATGCCTTAAGTAGTACGCATTCCCTCGCAGTACCTATTACAAACTGACTGTCGTTTGTAAATATAAACATATAGCTAGAAACAGGATAAAAAACCAAGTGACGTAGCGGGCCTTGGCGGGGCCCCATATAGGATTGAGTTTGGGTGCCCTTATGAAAAAATGTTTATATTATTTTTTCTTTTGTGAAAAATCTTATTACTCTCCTTACCTTTTTTGGAAAAAAAAAAACATTTTTTTTTTTTACTTTTGCCATTTGGGAAGTTTTTATTAATTTTTGCTTACGTACGTTGGGGGCCTCGTAGCCCAGGGGCCCCGTAATTGATGCGACAGATACGGCCGTAGCTACGCCCCTGAAAAAACCTCTATCAATGCAACGATCTAATAGATTTCGGAGATGTAGAGACTAGAGAAACATATCTCGAGTAGTTATAGGTAGTTAGGTAAATTATGTATTTTTAGATTTTCAGATGATTTTCTACGTTAATGTAATGCCTTTTGCACTTATAAATGCATTAAATATTATGTAAAAGTTATATGGAACCGTAATATCAAATATGTATAGTCATGATGGCTCTAGTCTAGGTACTGTAAAAAATAAATTTTCAGATATAATCTTATGTACCAGAGTTTATTCAACGGCTTTACCTGTATACGCCGCTTGTCTAAAACTTTAGTATTATAAAAAACGTAATGTTCAGCCAGACTGCAAACTAAAAGGGCACTTTCAACACGCGTCTAAGGATTGTTAGATTGCCTCCAAAGACCTGTAGGTCTTTGATTGCCAGACTAAAGATGATCAGATAGCAATCTTAGAAAGTTAACAAAGTAGGCGAGTGAAGTTATTACTGACTCATACCTGTACTCATATCAAACTCACAAAACACCCTTTTTACACATATGTATGAACCTGTCTTTGTGCC
Source organism: Apodemia mormo (assembly GCA_036924255.1). Classification (NCBI taxonomy): domain Eukaryota; kingdom Metazoa; phylum Arthropoda; class Insecta; order Lepidoptera; family Riodinidae; genus Apodemia; species Apodemia mormo. The sequence goes on from JAUPFN010000002.1 coordinate 36,939,821, forward strand.
AGCACCTTACGGATTAGGCATAGAGAACCGAGTGACATTAACGGATTAGGTAGGCTTGCTTTGCTTCACATTAATAATTCTCATCGTATCATGATGGTCTCACTATCGGACAGTGCCCCGCAATTATTTAATACATGATTCATCAGTCTTAGAGTAGTCTTAGATCAAGAATAGGCAAGAAGGGGGGTGGGGGGGATGACTGCCCTCCCCTCCCAAGCTTGGAATCTAATTTTGACTTCTCACTTTTTTAGATGAGCGATACAAAATGAATGAGCAAATTGTAATAGGTAGGGTCATTTGTGTTAGAATTCAATATTTCACCAACTTGATGTCTTCAAATCTACAATCGTGCTAACCTTTACAGAATAACACGATTGTAAACTCTACCGCAGCGCAAAAATTCCCTCCGTAATTTTTACATCGCGCTACTCCTCTTTGGTAACATTTCGGTGTGCTAATATGTATTAATTTGGTACCTACTATTTTTTTGTATCATAAATATTATAAAGCAATTTTCATTAATCTATTAGTTTTTATTAATGATTTTTTAAACTATTTAAGATGCGACTTTTTGGACTTCTTTGAAGAATAATCCAACTGGCGTTCTGCCAGGCAGGTCGTAAAAAGCCGAATGAATAGACTGTTTGGCTATTCGAGTCACTATCATCGTGGCTGCTAGGTGGTAGAGTTCTGCATTTTTCGCCCGGGTCTGGTACCACTACCTGACTTATTCTTGCCGCAATAGCGTCAGTGCTTGTCACTGTCGTGTTCCGGTTTGGAGGGTAAGGTAGCCGGTGAACTTATGCATGTGACATTAGACATCATCGCAAGATAGCAACGCACCATTAACACCTTTGGTGTCGCTAATGTCGCTATTGCGACAGGATAGGAAAGGTGGTGGTACCAGACCCGGGCGAGACAATAGAGCTACTCTACCACTTAGTAGCCATGATGGTAGTGACTCGAATAGCCAATCGGTCGCCATTTACGATCTGCCTGGCAGAACGGTAGTTGGCCTATTTTTCAAACGAGCCCGGGACAAACACGGGGGAAACTTACTTACGGGGGAATTATCGCTTACAGATAATAGACAGATAATGTTGCGTTATTATCCGTGTGGCGAGACGGTAATGTTACATGCGTAAGTTTACTAAGTACCTTATCCTCCAAACCGGAAGACAACATTGACACCCACTGAGGTTATTGCAGCAGGAATGGATAAAGCGGTGGTACCAAACCTACCTATACTTAGTACTCACGATGGTAGAGACACATATTTCTTATCACCTCGCCTGGCTAAATGGAAACTGGCCTATTCTTCAAGGAAGAACCGGTCCAACACGGAGATATAATTTCTAGACTATGCTGTTTGAAGGATAAAAATCGGTCATCGCGTTCAAAAGTTACATAACTAATGTTTTAGGCTCTTCGAGCTCAATAATCTATGGCTAGGTATACTTTAAATACCTACTATGTTAGCGAGAAGTTTCAGGGAATTCTGACAGGGTCACGGGATCTCAGATGTTTTTGTTTCGGTTTCCTGCCCCCCCACCCCCAGCCTAAAGTCTGACGACACCCTTGGTATCTACAATTTAAAAAAATCTACACGTCTAAATCTACGGGCAGTGAATGATAGATTTAAACCGACAACACTATTATGTTTCTTTATTTATTTCCTCGGTCAATCAAAAAATGTACAAAAGTTAGTGAGAAATTCTCAGATACTTCAGAAAGCATCTATATAGTTACTAGTTACCTATATTGGCTATAAAGGCAACAAGAATCTAACGTGCGGAGAACCAGTTTGGAGGTTTGTTTACCCCAATGTTTATTTACTTTCATTCCTTGACATTCTGCAGGCATCCCGACTGCAAAGAGAAAAAAAGTGTTTTATTTAACCGTATCAAGCAGTAGACTTGTAGACAACATGGCGGGAGCTCTACTGGGACCTTTTACGTATACTCTTACTTGAGCATATTTGTGTTATTTCTATATGCATCTTTGGTTATAACTTCGAAACTGAACAATTCGAGACAATTAAAATTATATTTCAATACATAAAAATAGTGACGTCAATTTAGTTACAGTGTTTAGATTGTTTTGTGCTCATAAATTATTTGTTAATTGTATGTATGTATAATAAGTATTTACATATATATTTATATTTGTATGTATGTATATGAGTGTTTATGTATATATGTGTGTAATTAAGTATGGTATAATTTAATAATATGTATTATTATAACGTGTATTTATATATTTATATTGTAAATTATTTATTACTCTGTATTGATTTTGTCTTTTCATAATAAGTTTAAGTTATATGAATAGAGTTAAGATGCACCACATCTTTTAATTATTTTCTTAATACATGAGGTTGGCTAGTATAGAATGCCATTAGGCGTTAAGTTAAACCTATATACTTTTTGTCTGTGCATAAATATAAATAAATAAATAATAGAATTGAAATTGTGTATTTTATTGATACTCATTGATTTTTTATTAAATAACTAGATGCAGTGTGCAGTCGCTGCATTATAAAAGTTTTTGGCAAATTGCGCGGGATCGCCTAATTTTTTCCGAGATAAAAAAATAGCCTGCGTGCTATTCCAGATTATCATGCAAAATATGTTTATCATTTCATTAATCAATTTTAATTTGAATGCATGAAATATTTCAGATTATATTATAAATTTCACAATATTATACTTTACGCAGACGATAGTGCTTTTGGGTTCCACTCCATGTGCATATTGTGCAATGTGCACACCTGAGTGCTAAGTTTCACTTTTTAAGCATCTTCAGAGTGCTAAGTGTGAGTTTTTCTTTTCGCATTCGATCGTGAGCGCATTTGGAGTTTACTAGGAATTTGTATGTGATTTGTACAGCGCCACCTAGTGGTAAACTGGTTTCTCTCGTTTACCACTAGCTGGCGCTGTACAAATCACATACAAATTCCTAGTAAACTCCAAACGCGCTCACGATCGAATGCGAAAAGAAAAACTCACACTTAGCACTCTGTTTTATAAAATATGCATGTAAGAATATGGGAATGAATTGCATGTGAAGAACTAGAAGGTTGTGGTAGTGTTGGAGAAAGTGGATGTGTTATGATATGACATACCATCGATGAGATGGAAAGTACAAAAGTTACATCTTTTCAAATATTAATATTTTGTAGTTTACAGCAAACTTACTTAATATTTTTAAAATAACTTTCAGGCACTGATTTAAAAAGTTAATCAGCTTTTCTCTCTAAAAACTGCGTCAAATACCGTAAATTAGTTCAAAATGGGTCGATTTATTTAGGATTTGTCAATGACGAAAATTTTTGAAAAAAAAAAGTTTTTTTGACATTACTTCGACAATTTTCAACCTATAGATTATGTACTTAAGAAAACATTATTTTTCAGCTCAAAAATTGCATTGAATGCTATTCGAAAGATCAAAATCAATCACCGTTTCTAAGATATACAGCTCTGCAAAAATCAAATTACTTACTGTCATTTTTAACAAAATTTAGATTTTTGAACTTCCACAATTTAGCGGAAAGTTTCCGGAATGGCCTGCGTCAACCGTTTTACAGTTTTTTTATAGAAGAGGTGCACCTGATGGTAAGTGATCGCCGCCGCCTATGGACATCCGCAATACCAAAGGTCTTGTCAGTTGCGTTGCAGGCCTTTAATATCATTATATATTATCGTGTATGTCATATAAATGTAGTGGGTGTAATGTTCATTTTTATTAATTTGATGTACTTTAAAAACAACAAAGAAAAATGACACGCGAGTCTCCCAACGTGAGAAGACGCAAGAAGTTTTCTAAGCACGGGGTGAGTGCTATAAAAATAAAAATAATTAATTTAATGTATTTTTAATGCAAATTATTTAAAAATGCTAGGTTTTTCTGCAGTCCTCCGCAATGTAAACTTTAGCTGTGCCAAATTTTATACTCCACCGCTCGCGTAAGTGTCTTAAAAAAGAAACAAGGTTTACCCTTCTCATATTGATATATAGAGATACTCACAGATATAAATAATCGTCAAAGTTGCCGTATACGATGAGGGTCAAAGAGGATCACTACCCACGTCGCCAACCGACAAACTGGTCAATCGTGGTAAACTAGGGGTCTATTGACGATCCTTTCACTCTGTCTACCTCATATGGGAACCGGCGTAATGATATTTATTTGTTTTTTCAAACATATTTCCAAGCTGTCTAATGACATCGTAGTAAGTATTTGTATAACTATATAAGGTAAAATACAAAGATTTGTGACATTCAAACCGTCAAGGCAAGCCGGAGTCTGTGTATCTGGCCATTGTGACCATGAGTCATCGCTCTCTACTTACTACCGGACCACCGAACACCGGTCAATGACACTTGCGATTTATTTCGCTATTTCTTTATTTTCATGGCAAACGATCGTTAAGCTCATCACAGACGGTTAAGATACTTTAATATTTGATCTTAAGATGCATTAATGTAATATATCTTAAAGCAAATTTTAGAAACCGCTCACCATACAAATTGTATGAACTATCACACACGACTGAGATAATATATATTTTACCTCTAGTATCTTAAGATACTGAACGACGGAGAAATATATATTTCATGCGAAGAAATACATGTTTCATATCTTAAGATATGAGCTTAAGATACGAAATATATATTTCTTCGTATCTTAATATAAATACAGAATGTTTTTATTTTGGGATATGCGCGGTTGCAGTGCCTCATAATCTATATTATCTATCTATATTAATATTATAAATGCGAAAGTTGGGATTTTTGGATGGATGGATGTTTGGATGGATGGATGTTGGTTACTCAATCACGCAAAAATTACTGAACGGATGCTGATTTATTAGAGAAGATATAACGTTTTAATATTTTCATCAATAAAAAAAATTGAAAAAAAAAACATCAATATATATTATATATACATATACTCCAACGATGCAGACTAATATTATCGTATCTTAGCCGTGTGTGATACGTTAAGATACTGTAATATTTTATATTATTTTATAATCTCTATATATATAAAATTCTCGTGTCACAATGTTAGTCTCCATACTCCTCCGAAACGGCTTGACCGATTTTGATGAAATTTCGTATGCATATTCAGTGGGTCTGAGAATCGGCCAACATCTATTTTTCATCCCCCTAAATGTTAAGGGTTGTCCACCCCTAAAATTTTTTTTTTACTTTATGGACAATTTTTTTTATTTTTATTTTTTTATGATTCAGCATTAAAAATACATATAACTCTACATTTTTACCCTTCTATCACCAACCCTTATTTTTTTATTAAATAATTTATATGGCAAAACAACGTTTGCCGGGTCAGCTAGTATACTATAATATTTGATCTTAAGATCAAATATTATAGTATCTTAACCGTCCGTGATGAGATTTATTATTACATTTTAAATACAAGGAAAATATAGATTGTTAACTAAGTTAGATAAATTTTATTTTAAAAAAAATAAACAGTCGCGGGTTGCCAAGCCTGTGTGTGAAATGTCGATCGTAATTTGCATAGAATTTATTTATAAAAAGAAAATTTATTAAAGGAAATAAATGTGGAATAATTGTAAATATTAATAAATACTAATACTAATAAATACCACATAATAATAAAATGTGGGAACAAACAAAATCTTATGTTGATGTGAAACAATAGGTAGGTACAAGAGTTTTATAAAAATATAGGATTCTTTTTGGAAACAAAATATTTGATAGCATTTTTAATATCAAATTTAAATATTAATAAATTTCTTAAATATAAAACTCTTTTCCATCAGCTAGTGCTGACTGTATGGAAAAATAATTTTAAATATCAAAGTTGAAAATTTAAAAAATCTTAATATTAAACTGTTTTTCATCAGCTAGTGCTGACTGTGGTGATGCGTCCTCATGCCCATAGCCGATCCGTTTAAATAGTTCATATCAAATTCCTGATAATTTTGCTCGTGGTTCCCACACCCACAACTTTACCAAAATTAAATAAAACCACACCTGAAGTATCGCCTTTATACCTAGGTCTATAATCAATATACATATAGGTCTATCAGTTAAAAGACTTTGAAGTAGGTCAAAATTAGAGTATTTTAACAAAAAAAAAACAGCTTGTTTCATGTATGAATAGCTTGTATGCCAATAGCTTTCGTATAATATGTATAGAGATTTTGTAATGAGGAAGTTAAATTAGAGGAAGAATAATTTAATAGGTATATTTTGTGACATATTCCTTGTCGAGGTTGATCGAAAAATCTATTTTTGGATAAGTTCAGTCGAGTAATCAAATCGTAATTGCTTTTTAATAAAAATTACGGAAAATAAAAACAAATGATTCAATTTTTTACAAACTCGAATTTATGTACTTATCTAGTAGAAAATTTAATACTTTGATACAATAGGTATACGAGGTATTATAAAAATTTGATTAGGATTTTGAAGAAAAAAGGGTTATATCTACCAGTTCATTAATTTTGTTGTATATAAACAAACATTTTATAATCATTAAAGGTGGATACGGCAAGCGGAGCAAACTTTCTGTTCAAGGTGCCGTAAGAAGCTTTACTTTAAAGCGATTTACCATTTTCTCGGCTAATACATGTTGTTTATGTGTCTTTGCCTACATGCATTTTTTACTTTGGCACAAATTAATCTTTCTTTACATCATAAGACAGCAGACACGCAGATATATTCTCAGGAATACAGGCGGCGCGGTGGTAACAGACCCCGTCGAAAAGTTACGGAACCGTGAACTCTACCACGTAATTTACTTCCTTCCTTCTCTAAAATAGAATTAAGTTAAAATGTTGTTAATTAAATTAAATTAAATTCAAATTTCATTTAATTTAATTTACCTATTTGGTAAATTACATGATAGAGTTCCGATGTTAGTTATAAGTAGGTATTAGCCTTCTGGACAAACACGTGAGACTACGGGAGAGATGCCAAAAATAACAAAGATTTTATTTTATAAAGACCGCCCCGTTGGTCGAGTGGTTAGCGACCCTGACTACGCAATCAACGAGGCTCGGGTTCGATCCCCGACGGGGACAAGCATTTGTGTGATGAGCATAAATGTTTGTATTTCCGGGTTTGGGTGTTTATTAAATATATTCTAGTATTTTTATATGTATTTCTATGTGTTAGTATCGTTGACTAACACCCATAACACAAACAAATAATTTGCTTACTTTGGGGTTAGATCAGTAAGTGTAATTTGTCCCGTGAATATTTATTTATTTATTTATGGTATTAGAGGTTCATAAATTTGTTTGATGCCGACTTATCGAGGGACGTCTGAACATAGTAGGTACAAATTGTGGCATTTGTGAATTTGAATGAATTGACACGACAGCGACTTGGGTTAACATAAAAATAAAAATCTATAATCAATGAGATCACTCCGTTGTCTGAATGGAGAAAAAGTAATTCATAAAAACTTTACCGAAATAGGTAACTGTATCTAGAAATCCTATAAATCTTTTTATTATAAATCTTCGAATATAGATTTTATGACTATCAATAATAAGATACATTTTTCAAAAAGAGGGCTCTAAACAAAATTAGACTTTAGGCGGCAATATTATGTTATATGTATGAGTCACAGTGAATTACGAGATTGTGTCACAATTATTGTATATATTTACACGTTAGTACTTAAGACTTTATATTATGTAAGTACCTTTACTAACGTAGATATTGTTATTATATTATGTTGTCACATTTGTAGAGGGTAGAGGTAATGACGATCATCATAGGGTGGGGAGGGGGACAATCTTGTAGACCAGTCACTCCGTCACGTTACACCTCCGAGTCACACTTACTCTCCAAACTACTGTGGCAAGCATTTACTTTTTGGGGCAGGAATAGGCCAGGCGGTGGTACCGAACCCGGGCGTCTTCATTTGCCTTTTATTAGAAAAAGATATAATATAATATATAATATACCTATAGTATAGGGAATATGTAGTCGAGTAGGTGCATATAGCAAATAATTTTAATTTATAAATAGCAATGCTAGTAAATTAAGATATTTAAGAACATTAAAGGTCAATGAAATTTGATACACCTACATAAACAAGTACATACAAATATGTTCCATACACTTTTTAACTTATTGTATAAACACACGAATTATCTGAAGCAATGTTATATCTGAAGTTGCATGTTAATTAAATATTGCTTATATATATTCATCCAGAATCCCTGTGTTGATGTCAATTCACGACATTAAATCATATAGCCAAGAGCTGTAAAAGAATTACATGCCATAGAATTCCTGAGTCTCCAACAATAACTTGTAAAAAGTTCCAAATTATAGCGATGCAATCGCGTTTGCTAACACGATACTTACTTAACAAATCGCTGGCTACCAAAGCTTTTTACGAGCAATTAGTCTATTACTCAAGCGTTTAGTATTGAGAAAGGCTTGCGCGTCATCCGCTGTTATTCATTACTTGAATATTAAGTAATAAATGTATTTGTAGGTTGTTAGGTGAATTATTGTTTGATGATTATGAACTATACATATATATATATATATATATATATATATATATATATATATATATATATATATATATATATATATATATATATATATATATATATATATATATATATATATATATATATATATATATATATATATTAAACATAACTTATGTTTTATTGCTTTCACTGTTGCAGCAAACTTTTATGTTGCTTTATTTGTTACCCGTAATATTAGTGTTTAGAGGATCGGTATCATCCTTTGGGTACGGAACTCTAAAAACTTTTTAGACCATTTACCCTTCTGACTTCCTATAATACATTTTTTCTACCATAACGCATAATACCTACTATGTTCATAATAAAGTTTTTTTCCAGATTACGGAGGTCGGAGATATAACACCACCTTAAATATAATAGGCAGGTATATGAAAGAAAACTATACGTATTTTTATAATAAAAACAGTAAAATATAACAATTTCGGATGAATAATGTTTAAAATTGTAAACCGATAGAAATTTTCGTAATATTGTAAAAGTTTAAATATGAACTAACTACATATAAAATCGTAGAAAACATCTTGCAAATTGAGTTTTACCAATATATCTGAGCTATTGTTATTTTTAAATATATTTGCAATAATGCGGCAAATATATTCAAACGGTTCTGAGACATTGATAATATAGCTTTTATATGACTTTTAATTTCGAAAAACACACTCACCAATGGCACCGGGCAGATTCGGTACACTCGGTATTGATAACGTGCTTTGTCAGAATAATGAGATATTATAGTCCCATTAAAAGGTGTAGCTCTAACAGGCTACGCGAACGATATAACATTAATCATCGAGTCTGACACCCACAGCGAAATAGAGAGGAAGGCAGATGTGGCACTAAGATAAATAATGGAATGGGGATGTCGAAATCGTCTTAGTTTTGTCGCATAAAAAGTCCAAGACGATGACAATCAAAGGGAGTTCTAAAAGGTCTCCAACGATCCGGATGGCAGGTAAATCAAATGGCAAAGTAGAACAAGCAGTAATTGGCGCCCGTCGGTTATTCGCACAGCGTGCGATCTGTTACAACCCTACCATGTTAAACTTTTGGCTTACGCACATCCCTAGTAAGCAAAGCATCCAAAAGTGCTATCCTAGCAATTTTGGCTCCTCATCAACTCAGTTCTAACCACCTCAGTCCACATCCAGCATCTGTAGAGACCAGAAGTCTCCAACTACTACATCCGTGTTCGTACTATTTCTTTTGTGTAAAAGTGTAATTGTGTGCTCTACTACTTCTAAGTGTAATAAACTAATTTGTGTAAATAAAATCTTATTTAAAAAAAATTATTGAAAAAAAAACACGACTGCATTTAATCTTTAAAAAAGGTTCATTGCCTGAAATGAAAGCTAAAAAGAAAGAAACAAGCCCAGTAGTTTAGAATCATGTTAAGCATAGAGTAATAACGCTTAGAGGGATAATTGCATTCAACGCTTCGTTCATATTTTAGGCCAAAACCGTGTCAATGTCCGTGTAAGCTTCGTGTAATCATTTGCGTCGTCACGCACACAAAGACTCCAAAGACTCGAATAGTGTTGCAAGTAAATAAATATTTTCCCAAGACGGTATTTAAAATATATCTACCTGACCGGTATACAAATAATCTTTCATACTATAACATTATTAATCATTTAGTATAAACTTGAAACTTACACTTTTTATTCGGTTAGGTAAAATATGTTAAATGCCGGGAAATATCCTAGATGTTCTCAAGATGATTCCAAAGCTATTTAACCTTATATTTTTTTAGTTTTTGTGCTTTTATTTGTGATTTAAAATATTTTTACCTCACTGAAATAAAGATTGTCTTCCCAATAGTATTATTAGTCATATAGAAAATTTAGAACTTACAATTTTTATTCTGGTGAGGTAAAATGAGTAGAATTACAGGAAAATATTTTAGAGGTTCTCAAGATTTTTTTTTAAATTTCAGTAATTAAACAGCGGTAACCAACCGGCACCGGCGTAAATAAAAAATATGGTCAATACGAATTTACGTCATTTAAGTTATAAAAACAGTGATTGAATTAATTCTTACAAAAAGAACCTTATTGATATGTATCTACTAATATATTATCCTATATCATACAAATGTTTGAAATACATTGCTTGGCAAATACTTGTATGTTATTATGTGTATGTCTGTGTGCGTGTATGTGTAGGTATGTTTGTTCAAAGCTATTACCTTGGAACCTTTTTTATTTTAACTTTCATACAAATTTTGCCATGTTTCTAAACCTTAAACTAGCTTGAAAATTAGCAAATGGGTGGGCAAGCAGAAACAATACTTACGTTATAGACGAACGTTTTAAGGTAAAAATTAATAAAATACTTATTAATCAAGTATTTATTTAAATCAACTTAAAAAATTAAAATGTTTTAAGCTAAACGTACTATATTGGCTACTATTGGCTCTGTGCACGACTTGAGCACCACCTAGCGTCCGCAACTGTTTTGGTTCTGATCTTAGAATAATAACGCCTAGAAACCACAAAAAACGAGTAAATAAAACTGAGCCAGAAACGGCTCAATTCGTTTTGCGAGTTGTCAATGCTTAATAAGATCAGGTTATATCGGACACAGTTCACGAAAAATAATTCGAAATGACTTATTGCATTATAAAGAAGTGTTCTAACACCTTAGAAAAACAAAAAAGTGAACATTTCACAGGTAAGTACTTACAATTTATAATTTTTCTGTTATGTAAATCGACTAAAAATAGATAATTTGAAACACATAACTTATCACTATACAGTTGCTAGTTGTGGAAAAAAATTGCGCACAATATTTTTAGTTAGACATTAATGTTAAGAAAATTAATTATTGTATTTGCTTTAACTGTTATTTATACTAAGTCTTATAAAAATAATTTAGCTTGAGGGTACTTTTTGATAATTCAGCATTTATTTTATTTGTCTTTTTTTGCCTTTAACAACACAGTAAGTCATATTTTTTTCGAATTGCGAGACCTGCACTCCGTATGACATGTATCGCGATTCTGAGCGGACGGCAAGCGCATGCGTAGCCTTTTAAGGCTACTTTGAAATGGCTTAAAACATCGCAGCCCACTCGGTTTCTACGTGTTATAATTCTACGTTCCAAAGCTATTTCATCTTGGATTTTTTCGTTTTTGTGCAAATTGTGACACGAAAATATGTATACTTAATAATCAAATTATTTATTTAAAATTTTAAAAATTAAAATTAATCTCAGTGATGTAGAAATTTATAGGGTAAAATAGCCAAATTTCGGCCGGTTATCGGGAAGAAAATATTAATTTTCTTTTTCGTGTTAATCAATATTTAAATTTTACACTATTGATGTTTCGAATTGATTTCAACAACGAAATAAAAATATGTAAACGTGTTAAGTTTTAAATGATTGACCCTCTCTATCCTGGTTTTTTTTCTATTGTCGGTCAATGTTTCCCTAATTTCAGCCCCATTTTTCTCTAATGTTAGCCAGTAAAGGATGTTTGAAATTGAAATAAGGTATTGACTTTGCATTAAAATTTACTTTAATTTTATTAAATAACTTTTGTAAACATAATATGCCCTCAATTTTTTATGGTATGTATTTAAATATCTTTTTAATTTGTTAAAAACTGCAAAGAAAAAATCTAAATGGTCACCAATTTTAATGATTGAGTCTCTTTCTTTGAGACATAAAATAAATGAAATAAATTGATATTTTAGTCTCTTTAAAACTACGCAGAAAAAATTTGATATGTAAAAATTACATTAGATCGTTACTTGCTGGTCCTCAAAATTAAGAGAAATGAGCATTAAATATTCAATATTGTGATATTTTTTTAAATAAAACGATTTATATAAATTATTTTTTGTCTATATCAAATAATCTTCAATATAACTATTTTAGGGTACTTATTTTTATTAAGTTGTAGTCAAAGAAAGGAAACAATTTAAAGACACTTGATATTCAAAGTTTTATTTTTCACTACTAGACTAAAACTAGAATAATTTTCTACGATTGTTAAATCAATTAAATAAAATATATCGCTAGGAACAATTATACAAAAAATATTGAGACTTTAAATTGATTGAATTCTATCATCAAATTTAAGTATTATCATTGTATAAAACTTAATTTACATTTTTATTAAAACAGCAATAAGTTTATATATTATAATTTTCATTATAAGTATCGAATAAAAATTCTCCCTGTTTTTGTATTAAAGAATAGTTAAAGCTAATTTATTTTTTGTTCTTTTAAGTACCTATAAAGTGTCTTCACAAAAACTTAGCTCAGAATTCTGTCAACTTAACTTAGATTTCTGAGATTAACAGCTGTTGTACTGAAGACACCCAATGACAAGATAAATATCTAACCACAGACTACTAAGGAGAGAACTGATTGCTTACGTTAACCTTACCTAAATTCCAACTTTATTTAACTACTCTTCCCCAAGTTAAAAAAATATTTATTAAATGCGGATAAATTAAGCAGTTGATACAGAATCTTAAGAAACACATTAAACTTTAAGATAATAATTAAAAAACGATGTATGAAGTCTTGCCCGCGTTCTTAAAAGTTATGTGGAATATTAGCTTAATTATCAGTATAAACATATTAGGAGGTCGACATTAGGCGCAGACCGATTTTAGGGCACGTTACCCTGCATGTTTTCGTGGATAAAAGTCGAAAATAACGCTAATAAAACTACTTGACACTAAGCAATACGAAATAATGCAGTACGATGGCATATTATTTAATAAGAAAATTAAAAAAAAAAATGACTTTGGTAGTGACAGAGTTGTTTTCTGATAGTCACTGTGGCATCTAGAATGCTAGTTGGAACATTTTTTTTTTGTCTTCTAAAAGTCCTCATTATATACGAATAAATGCTTCATAATATTGGTCTGACAAACGGATTTGTAATATTTGTGCCAGTATAATGGGTGAGTCTCAACACTTAAAAACTATTTTTTATGCAAAAGCAAAGTCCAGGCTATGTAATATCGCACACAAAATAGGAATACACATATTATTAATTATAATGAAAATAGGTAAAAACAAATACGTGGTAGAATATTTTTCCCTTTGGCTGGCAACATTTTGAATATCGTTCTACTTAGATATTTATGATTTATTTGTTTGGATTTTATACAAAAATATCCGATGCCAAGTAGTTTTTATCGGTAAAATGTTATCTTCAAGTTTTAAATACGCTTTTGTGAAGCACGGTGACAGTATTTCACCACACAGTAACTCACATTTTTTGAAATTGCGAGAGCTGTACTCCGCGTGGCACGTGTCGCATGCCTGAGGGGCCGGCGAACGTAAGAAGCCTTTTCAGGCTTCTTTGAAATGGCTTAATATTGCGCGGGTCGACTCGGTTTCTATGCGTTATTATTCTTTGATGTTAAGTAATAATGAATAACTTCACCATTGAAATAGTTCTATAATCGATGTAGGTACATACATATAAAACAATTCATGAATTTTAATTCGTCACAGAACGATTAACAGTCGGGGCCCATTCAATTTTTAGCTATCAAATTTTCACAAAGGGCCCCTGTATGTTTGTATTTCTGGTTTGAATGCTCATGAAATAACCAAGCGAAGCTTTGTGACGATACACGCAAATGCGCCGCAGCATTAGAGATGCCACGAATATACGTCGAAAAATATTCTCGTGATTTTGGTGAATATTTGGCGACGTATTTGTTCTCCCCGTGTTGGTCCCGGGCTCCTTTGAAGAATAGGCAAACTGCCATTCTGTCAGACAGATCGTAAAAGGTGACCGATTGGCTATACGAGCCACTACCATCGTGGATACTTGGTGGTAGAGTTATGCATTGTCTCACCTGGGTCTGGCCTCTGGTACCACCGCCTTACCTATTCCTGTCGCAATAGCGTCAGTGCTTGTCACTGTCGTGTTCCGGTTTGGAGGGTGAGGTAGCCGGTAAACTTATGCATGTGGCATTAGACCTCGCCACAAGATAGCAACGCACCATTAACGCCTTTGATGTCTATAGGCGATGGTTGAATCTTTCCATTAGAAGACCCATCTGCTTGTTTGCTATCTTATGATCTAAAAAAAAACATTAGCGAGTTCGGAGTTGATCGTATCACAAGGTACAAATATTATTTGTTTATGACGATTGAGTGCTATAAGCAGATGATTCTCCTGATATAAAGATGAAAAGATAAAACATCGCCTATAGACACCAAAGATTTTAATGGCGTGTTGCTATCCGTGTGACAGGATGGCAATGCCACATGCATATATGTACCGGCTACCTTACCCTCTTAACCAGAACACGACAATAATAATCATTAATGCTATTGTGGCAGGAATAGGTAAGGCAGTGGTACTAAATATCCGGGCAAGACGTTGTATAAATCTAACACCTAGTAGTCACGATGGTAGTGACGGAAATAGCCAATCAATCGCCTCTTACGACCTGTCTGGTAGAACGACAATTGGCCTATTCTTCAAAGAAGCCCGTACCTGCACGGAATAAGAACTACTGAACCGATTTTGATAAAACTTAGACAGTTCCCTAAGTTGTCATATAACTTATTTTAAATCAAAAATAATTATCTTGATATGTCTTTTATTTCCCGAAAAACTCCTGGACAAACATACAAATATACATACACTTACGCAATTTTAGTACACGTGCTTGGACGCCTAAATATATCATCATACCTACTCAAATGTTATCCAATTCCAACAATATTACATACATACATGTCAAACTGACAAATCTCCATTTTTTCGTCGGTTGAAAATATTGTCTAACTGATGATAAAACTGATTAATGAAATGAATACCGAATAACAAATACTGAAGTAGGTAGGTACATAGGTGTGTATAAAGTACGTGAATACAAATAGGAAAATTAACTTTAAATCGTTATATATCTTAAACTATTATTTAAAAAGAAAAATGATGAATAAAACCCAAAATTATTTTTAAATACCTATTCAACGATACCCCACATGATATTGTTCATAAATATATTTTTTTTAAATTTTGACAATATATCGCCTAGTGGTTTCCATGGTGGGTTTTAATAAATGTCATGTCTTTAGTGACACTCGCAAGGTTAAGACGAATCGATCGACATGTGAATCATCAATTTCAGCCCACGCGTTTGGCCTCTAGAATGCCACATAAGGAACAAACATACATACATACATACATACATACATACATACATACATACATATATAGACTGATAAACACAATACCCTCCTGCAGTCGGGTAAAAAAGACTAGCACGTTGCGCTGTTTAACATATCGATATTGGCGTTCGAGCTGCCAAATGTTTTAGCAAAGTGGCGCGCTTATCAGCAACGTTGTGGGGTACTCGATACCCGGCACTGCGACTTATACACCTTCGTCGCTACGGTAACATATGCGGCGTCAGTTTATTTTCACCGGGTAGCCGTGTGCCTAGTACGCAGTGCATTATTACGTGCCCAGAGGTCGTCATTGATTCTCTCAACGAAGGCAAATAGGTCTGCAAGCACAACGTACTTACCTGTGCTGGTCGGAGTGCGGCCAGAAGATCAGCATGTTGAACTCGTTGGTGAAGAGGTGGCGACCGTTAATAGGGATGAAGGGGGTAGGTAGAAAGGATTACGTAAAATAAGAACATGGAATTGGGTTTTAAATAAATGGCAGTGAACAGGGGAGAGACATATATAGGTTCTTTCCACTCGTGGAGGACAAGATAATAAGCAGGTGGATCGAGCCCGACCATCATATGTCACAGGTATTGATAGGACACGGTTACTTTAAAGGGCGGTTGAGGGACCCGGGTCTAAGCGGCACGGGATTATGTTACTCCGGCTCTGGCTTGAACGAGTACCTACCGTGACCATATAATCTGCTAAACAAGTTGAAGCGTTTGGAAGTGGGACCGGCTTATTTCTAGGGGGTTCTAGGTTCACCGGCGAACTTTAGAGCGTTCAAGGAGTTCGCGCGAAAGTGGCAAAAAAGAAGCGGACTTTTGGAGATAGTTGAGGAGCTATAGCATTAAGACTCAGCGAACGAGCAACGTCTGTGTGCAGTCTGCCCCTTCAGGGGAAATGACTTTATGGGCATAGGTTAAGGGTTAAACAACTTGTTGGGAGAGAAGAATTTCACAACGAAGAGTGCCTAAGAGCAAATTTCGTGCAATCTCCTTAAGGTTCGGCCCGTCAAACCATGAAATGGTAGGCAGGGACGTAAGAGGTGGTTGGTTTCCCCAGTCCCATTAAAAGGTATAAGAATAGCTATATTTACACTGTGAGAATGAAAATCTACAACCATGGACTTCGAAATTGTCTTATAAACTTATGCATGTGGCATTAGACCTCGCCACAAGATAGCAACGCACCATTAACACCTTTGGTGTCTATAGGTGGTGGTTGACTCTTTATATATATATAATACAGAATCCAGAAACTACTTTAGCAAAAGCGATAAGCGGTGATCACAGCGTGGCGGTTTTACCCGGGTTCGTCCGGGCCCCGCTTAAAGAATTGACCAGGCATTTCATAAGAGGCGAATGATTAGCTATGCAAGTCATTACCATCGTGGCTACTAGGTGATAGAGTTTTGTAATGTCTCGCCCAGGACCGGTTCCTGCCGCAATAGCTTCAGTGCTTGTTACTGTCCTGTTCCGGTTTAGAAGATAAGGTAGCCGGTAAACTTGTGCATGTGGCATTAAGAACCCGCCACAAGGATCGCAACGCACTAATAACATATTTGGTTTCTATAAGCGATGGTTGTCTCTTTCCATCAGGAGTGTCATTCCCTTGTTTGCTATTTTATGATATAAAAAACCTGCCAAGTGCGTGTTGTGCCACGCGCAATGTAGGGTTCCGTAGTTGTCGAGAACAACAATGCAGACTAATAACAGGGCCCTTTTTATGTTTCATACTATACAACGCAAATGACGGATATATCCGCTTACAGGATCTCCCCATGTAAAAACTTCTACAAGTACATTTAATAAGTTGGTCGACTACTCATTGATTATAGTATATATACATAGCTATGTTAAAAAGAGAAATAAAATCATAGATTATTTACAAGACGAAAAAAACTAAAAAAAACTTTACTAGGTGGTAGAGTTCTGCATTGTCTCGCCCGGATCAGGTACCACCGCCTTACCTATTCCTGCCGCAATAGCGTCAGTACCTATCACTGTCGTGTTCCGGTTAGGAGGGTAAGGTAGCCGGTAAACTTATGCATGTGGCTTTTGACCACGCCACAAGATAGCAACGCACCATTAACAACTTAGGTGGCTATAGGAGATGGTTGACTCTTTCCATCAGTAGACCCATTTGCTTGTTTGCTATCTTATAATATACTAGCTGTTGCCCGCGACTTCGTTCGCGCGGACTTCGTTTACTCCGCACCAAGGAACTTATATACTATAACTGGAATTGTTACAAAGCGACATTTGAAAAATAAAAATGTACTTTATTACGTAACAGATAAAGTTGACATTTGTTTCTTACATAACAGAGGGGAAAAACGTTCTGAGCAAGACAACGACAAGAGTGGATGTTGTCCCTTTCGTGCAATTGCCAGTGTAAATAAAACTATCTAGATGGTAGATTTTTACATATTCAGTAATCGTTAAATCCTTTTTATTCATACACGTCGATAGATACATTAGCATAAAATGTATTGTAATTAACATAGTGAGTTCTTAAATGTGCTTATTTTAATTATTACGTAATTACTTATGCAATGTAAAAACTGTTTCTCAAATTAGTAGAATTACTTAGTAGTAATTTGCAAACTACGCATGGCCACACTTATATGTGGCGATTGGCGCTTTATTTAGTAGAAAGAGACACACTCCACTCATGTCGTGGTACTCTTCGGAACGATTTTGAAGCGCGTGTAAGCATTCCGGGTAGAATATAACTTCCTTGCTCCGCACAGCTCCTCCCCCGTAGGTGATAGCATGATAATATGTAGCCTATATGTTGACCCGACCTGTTAGTAATATTCATGCAAAATTTGAAGTAAATCCATGCAGTACTTTTTGAGTTTACCCCGGACATACATTGACTTTCCTACGATTTTATTCTATGTATAATAGATATAAAAAAACTAAAACTTATTGCTCTTCATTCCAATCTCTTACATATTTATAATATGAAATTACAGTTGATTTATTCTTTAATAAGGGGCCTGGATCAACACCGGGTAAGCGTAGCTAATACTGAAATACGTAAAAAAATTTAAAATTTAGTGGTAAACCTAATCGATTCAGATCATGAGGTCTGAAGATTGATTTCCGGGTCGGGAAAAATGTGACTTGAGGTTTTTTGCCACAAAAAATATCAGTAGTCCAGAGGAGTGTCTATATATAGGCTAGAAGGGCACGTGAAGCTGTCAACTCCGGTTATCGTAAATAGCATGCCTTAGTTGTTACAGGTAAATTGTGATAATAGAGGTCACTATCAAACTCGCTAATCAACAAGTCGTGGTGAACCAAGCGTCTACTGCATGATTTATGATAAGAGTCTATTAGTTTCAATTCACTCTTCCTACTTCTTAAAGGATCTAACGTTTTCATTTTAAATTAGTAACAAATCGTAATAATTTAAAACTTTTAAAAAAATCCTGGGCGTATTCGTTTCCCGCGTCGGGTAATAAACAGGCAGATTTATCAGTATTATCGTGACATATATTATGATCCATTTTACATAATATAGGCAGTAATTCCAATTCGATTTAAGCAATTTTATGTAGGAAACACTGGGCAATGATAGCATCCTACACGTAACAACGTGCAAAATGGATAAATATAAGGAAGTGGACGGAGTAGTAACTGGATACTATATAACAATGAAGACGGATTTGAGATCCATGGATTCTTCGCATCATATTAAAATACTAAAGTTGCTCCACATGCCCATGGTCTCGTACCATGTTACAATGTTGTTCTATTGTTTTAGTATAAGGTTAATTCTCTATTCTATTAATATACTAAAGTTGCATAAAGTGCTCATGGTGTAAGCTGATACGACATCGTCCTAATGTTTTAGTATTAGAGATCAAATGAAAATCGCTCTACCTTGAATGGATATCACAAAATAAGGATCTCTATGCGTATATAATCTGGATGGAACAAAGGTTTTTATGGTAAATGACAAGTTAGTACGCCTAACCTGTAGTCATTGGCTAACAGCTATGTATTGAAGATACAAAAATTGAATCTATAAATCGTCAATATAAATTCTTATCATATGAGTATGAGAATTAATGGTGATTAATCTGTAGGTACCATTCGTTTAAAACAATCGAAATTTTATAGGTATAATATACTACTACTTGGTAGAGATCCTCAACGTCTCGCCCATGTTTTATACCACAGCCATTGATATAAAAAACCCAAAATGCATGCACATGCAAAATGCACATACAGTGCCTCAAAAACGTCCTCTAAAAATGAGCAAACAATTAATATTGTGTGCTTATTTCAAATCTCAGAGGAATTAAACCAATTCCGCTGAGTTTCAAATAGAATCGCGTCTGTGATCGCGTCGATCGTGACACTGTCAATTTTATTACTTTTTATACATTGCTTTGTAAAAACAACTATAAATTGTGCGCTTAAGGTTAGATATGCAAAACATACGTTTTAGCCATATCTGTAACTATATAATTATGTGAAATTAGGGACAGTTTTGAATGTCAGTTTTGTTCGAGACTGTGCATCTAGGGCTTTTTATATCAATGTCCACCGCCTTACCTTTTCTTGCCGCAATAGCGTCAATGATTGTCATTGCCTTGTTCCATTTTGTAGAATAAGGCAGCAAGTTTTATGCATGTGGCTATACCATCTCTGACACATGATTAACCTCTATAGGAAATGGTTGGCTTCTTTCCATCAGGAGAGCCATCAGTTTGTTTGCTACCCAATGAAATGAAAAAATAGTAGAAATAGAATGTAAATTTGAAGCAGATTTTCTGCGTGAAAATTTAACATACAGGCATTTAAAAAAGATTGCCACTACCTCAACAATCCAATAATGTTAATGACGCATTGCCCATGCGTCAAATACAAAAGCTTACAAGCTGACGCTACTAGTAAGTCAGGATAAACCCGAGTGAGACATTGCAGAACATTACAATCTAGGTGTAGGTACCTAAAGCTCCGCAATGTCTTTTGCAATGTATTAAGTACTTTGCAATGTCATTGTTGCTAATGAAACCCAGAAACTACTTTAGCAAAAGGGGTAAAGGGAAAATATCATGTTTATACATAAACATGATATTTTCTAAAGCGGGACGCGGAACAGTAAAAAGCGCTGACGCTATTGCCATAGGAAAAATGCTGGTGACAAACTCGGACGAAGAATTGGAGAACTGAACAATAGTAGTGACACATTTTGACATTTATTTTGTATGAACTACGTGACGGAAAGGCATAGTCTACCTTCCGTAAGGGACACGTACCAGTACAAGATTTATAAAATGCTTCGTCCAATTTAGATCCACCAGAATCAATGAGTCAGACCTACACAATATATGTAAAATTGAATTGAGGTTTAATATTTAAATACGTAAAAAATGAAGACACTTTGCAAACATGGCATAAGTTTAATTACGTAAAAATACAAATGCTTACGTAAACGACCTAAAATACATAAAAACTATACAAACACAAAAATGTTATCTTTCCTACAAGTAACATTACTTAAAATATGTCATATTATGCATTTATTACTCTGGAATTTTTAAGTGCAAACATACTAGAAATAATATGAACCGAGATGGAAAGAAATATTTATGCTCAATTAAATTAGCGGTTCGCTGATAGATATCATAACTTTCTACACAGCTCATACAGTACTGTTCAATAAAATAAGTAAAATGCAATAAATTTATAATAATATATTTTATTTATTGTATTTTATACTTATTTTAACTTTTATCTCTTTTTCATATCTTCTATAATTTACTGTTTGAAATGAAAAGAACCTAAGTTGATTTCTTTATTAATTTTACTTATCTGCTACGAATCGACTCATAGAATAGGGACTCATTGAATAGAAATAAGAGAGATCACCTGCTTCATAGTTTTGAAGTACCTAGGTATATATTTTGAAGGTATTTGGCGAATTACATTGACCAATCTATATTAATATTAAAAATGCGAAAGTTTGGATGTTTGGATGGACGGATGTTTGTTACTCAGTCACGCAAAAACTACTAAACGGATTTGAATGAAATTTGGGACACAGGTAGATAGTGACCTGGAATAGCACATATGCTACTTTTTATCCCGGAAAAATGATTTATTCCCGCGAGATTCATCGAAAACTTTTATATTGCAGCGGGCTACACTCTGCAGCTAGTATTTAATAATTACTATTTTCAATAGCATCACGTATTTTTTTATAATTACAAAACAGAAGGTATTAAGTCCCAGAATGTTAACGTAATTAAATTATAATTACATAAGAAAGGTAATTAGAGTAATATATTAAAATAGCATAGCTTAAAATTAAATAATTACCTAAATCAAAGTATATTATAACTACTAAGATCTAATATTTACAATTATCAAAATTTACAAATATTATGTAGGTACAAATAAATCATAATATACCTACTCTCAACTTTACATTGAAGACTACACAATATGTGCATAAAATTACATTGTAAAATCTTATGATATATTTTTTAATGATTCAATTTAATTTGTACAATTAATAGACTGTGGACGGATTCATTACAAAATTTTTGTTCTATGAGACATACAATATTTTGCCAATATTTTACTACAAAGGACAACTGTTTGTTATTCTTTAAAAACAAGAAAACTTTTTCCTACACAACTTGTAATAGAAATGTTTAAAAAAATATTCATTACCAATAGGTACTTATTCTAACGTACATTTGTCATTTAAGTAAAATTTACAATGCACCTATATTTAATTATATTTAAGTATAAATTCGAGACCAAATATTTTATATGATAATCGATTTTTACAATAAAAGTACACCTCATCAGTATTAACAATGCGTAATTTTTTATCAACAAAAACAATTTATAAGAATACCTATACAATAGATATACCTAATCATATGAGTAAATTATTACAAAAGTTAAAACTGCCTATTCTAAAAATGAGATTATGTCATATTTAATTACCACTAAACTCACACAATGCTGTATTTAAATAAATAGCTTATTAATAGTATTATTATTGATTACCAAGAACGACCTATTAAATTATTCTAAACGATATTATTTGATTACAGTGTATTACGAGTATAATATCGCGCCACTATTGCTTAATATTTTTTGAAGTAAGAAAAATTGCTTGTCATGGACGTTTGAACTTTGAAGTGAGTGAGAAGTCTAAATTGGATAAAGAAAAGCCATGGAACTATTATCTAAAAGCAAAGTTCCACAGGTATAAATATTTGTTAAGTTTTAAATTTGGCATAGTCAAAGATTTTTTTATATGTTGAAGTTTATTATTTTCAGCTAGAAAATAATAGAATTGATTTTCATTTAATACAATAGGTACTTGTTAATAGTTGCCTTCGAGTTATTTTGACATTGTTTTATACAACCCACAGTTTTTTACTTTCGCCACAAACAGCTTCTAGTCGATTGATCAAAGACGTTGTGATTTTTGCTGGGGAAAATTTAGATGCCTATGTCTTATTAAAATTCTATTAAATATAAACGTTTTAGTAATACATAAAATATAAGCAAAATAAGTAGAAGTTTAGTTTATAAAATAGAGGAAATCAAATTCAGGATAAATTCAACATGATATAGATTTTCAACTGGGTTAAATGTAATCATTTTGAACGTTGTTTTAATTCTAACGTTTTGTTTAATCTTAACGTTTGCACTACACAACTATGTTTTTTAGGCTAATTACTTACTCCTATATATTAAAATCATTTATTTATAATACGTACAAGTAAGCAATTAGTATTATTAGCATTACAAGCATGTGCGCATTATCGAAGACAACTGCGCTTGGATGAAGCAGCGCTCAACTACAGCGCAGCTTTCTTGGGGGTACAGTACAGCGACTCGTGTGTTCTTCGTGGTGCTGTTCATATATATTGACGGCAATACCATGTGAGTGAGATTTACTAGCTTTATTTCTCACTACGCATGGCACATTTCACGCATCACTGGTTATATCACTCGTTATAAATCACGTATCACACCAGTTATATGCATACTAACTGTCAGTTACATATAACGCGGGCGTGATTTAGTTTGACGCAGACTAAGCTACTTACTTAAGCTCATAGTTTGGAGAACTCTATCGTGCGAAAGAGACAAAGCTGCAACATTTGAGCGACACCGCTATTTCACTTTACTAATCACTTATAAAATGTAATCGTATTAATAACTATATCAAGTAATTATCACTTTGACATGTACCCAAAAAATGCACCCATTGTAACAATAATCGTCACTAATAAAATATAACGGTCGTAATTTATCACGCATGATATAACAGTGACAAAAAACAAATAACTTCACGACGTGATAGTGAAATAAAAGTAGTTATAACTCCCATCTCTATGTCTCACGCTTCAAAGATTTATAAAAACACAACCTTCTTAAAAGTAACCTATCGTATGGTAATAATAATACATCGCCACAAGGTACAGCTATTTATACAATCGATTGTCCCAAATGCAGGTACATTACGTACCTACGGTAGGTGTGTGTTGGGTGGTGGTCGGTCACGTGAAGCAGTTGTCCTCGTCGGCGTGGTCGGAGCAGTCGATGGTGCCGTCGCAGAGCTGCGCCAGCGTGATGCAGCGCCCGTCCACGCAGCGCAGCTCGCCGCTGGGGCACGGCGACGCGTGCGCGCTCGCCCACGCACCGCCCCACTCCTCCTTCTCAGTTACCGTGCTGTTCGATTCTAAAGAATCTGGCGCATCTGTCGTCTCCAATTCTTGTTCTGCTTTCTATTAGTATTCAAATAATAAACGCATATGTCATTTTTGAAGTGATTACTTTTTTCGATATACAATGCGAATTGTGAAAGACTGACATACCATAATCAGATTAATCGAGTACTGTCCAAAGGTGATGTCAAGAGTCTTCGAACCGGCGAGTGTGTATTAAGAGGGTCATGAATGTGGAAGAAGCGAGACAAGGATCGTGATGTATAGCACTCGGTTCTCTGTGGGCCTACCCCGTAAGGGATCTGGCGTGAAGATATGTGTAATACTTCTTTCACATTAAACGATTTCTGGCAGGGGAAAATCAAATAGATTTGCGTCAGCGCATGTAGCTGAAGCAAATCTATTTGATTTTCATTCTTGGGCGAGCGAACAAGAAACATGTTAACTATGAAATCAATGGGACTAAAGTTCGAATCCTAATGGGGACAATTATTTGTCCTTATATAATTATTTGGGTGGTAAATATATTTTTTTATATCATAAGATAGCAAACAAGCAGATGGGTCTTCTGATGGAAAGAGTCAACCAGCGCCTATAGACACCAAAAATGTTAATGGTGCGTTGCTATCTTGTGGCGAGGTCTAATGCCACATGCATTAGTTTACCGGCTACCTTACCCTCCAAACCGGTACACGACAGTGACCAGCACGGACGCTATTGCGGCAAGAATAGGTAAGGCGGTGGTACCAGACCCGGTGGAGCCGATGCAGAACTCTACCACCTAGTAGTCACGATGGTAGTGACGCAAATAACCACTTAGTCGCCTTTTACGACCTACCTAGCTGAACGGCAGTTGGCCTATTCTTCAAAGGAGCCCGGGACCAACACTGGGAAGATAATTTAAGTATTTATTATTTTTTCTAGTATTAAATTATTTTGCATGTTCTATTTAACCAAAATTTAAAAAAATATATTCAAAATTAAGAAAAAAATTGGTACAAATAACTGAAGAAAAATTAAATAAGAGAGAGGTGGATTAAAAGAGAGAAAGTGAGAGAGGGGCAATGGGGGAAGATGGGGAGAGGATAGAAAGAGCTAGGGGGAGAGAAGAGAGGAAGTGATAGGGTAATAAGGGAGAATTGGGTAGGGGGAAATTGGTGAAGGGGGATTCCTAGGGGTAGGAGGAACATAGGGGTGGAGGGAGAGATATGACTAAGAAGAGGGTTTAGGGGGAGAGGATAAACAGGGGAGGGGGAGATGGGTATGGGGGAGATAGTGGGGGATGGGGATCGGGGAGATAGGAGAAGAATATAGTGAGAGAGGGATAATAGAGGGTAGAAAGAGAGGGTGAAGATAGGCGAAGGTAAAAGGAAGGCGGGGAAAAGTAGAAAAAGGTAGTGGAAAGGTACTGGTGAAGGTATAATAAGGTAGGGGGGAGTAAGAGGAAAGTAGGGGAAGGTAGGGTTAAGTTAAGGGAAGGCAGGGGGAACGTAGGGGTAGGAAGTAGGAAGGTTGGGAGAATGCAGGGGGAAGGTTGGGAACAGGTAGCTGGAAGGTAGGAAGAAGGTATAAATGTGTAAGGTAAAGAATGTATGTAAGGTATAAATCTGTGCTTGTAAATATCGTTTCAAATTTTCACTTCTGTCGACAGTCCTTATGACTGACTCCGATTTTTTTTACTGATAAGACATCTTAACCCCTCGAGTCGAATCCTCGCATGCGCGTTATTTAGCGGTGGCATTCGTTACTAATTGACCCGCGCCAACGTTGATACCGCATTGTACAAATAATTTGATATTTCTTTATAATTCAAACATATTTTAATATTCTGTATTGATACTATGTATTGATAGATATATTTTCTGTCTACTAAGATTCAAAATAAAGTTATTCAGTAAAATATTTTACACATATAATAAAGTTCAAATTCAAATAGGTGCGGACATATTTTTCCTATTACGCCGGTAAAAACTTAAAAAATACGAAGCGGTCAAATATGATCGACTGGGATTCGACGGGTTAGGTTTACTAGGTTAGGAGCAATGAGTATATTTTATAAAGAAACTCAAAACTCACATATCTACTTATGTATCAGTTTAAAAAAGACGATACAATGAGGCTAAATCGCCAATACTGTGCGGTGTCGGCTTAACAGTATATCGTCTTTTAAACTCTTCAATTTCTACAACAAACTTCGCTCCATGCATATGCGTAGAATTAACTGGATTATTCGTCACAAAACAATGCCATAATGTCTATGTAAAAAATCACTGATATTATGATGTCAATGCTAAAAAACATTTACTAAATAATATGTCAGTGCTAGAAAACTTTTAATGTATGATTTCAATGCTAACAAACATTGTCATTGTAATATCAATGCTAGAAAAAAATGACATTATGATATCAATGCTATAAAATCATTGATATAAAAAAACCCAAGATACACAATCAGTGTGTCAAAAACGTCCTTCAAAAATGAGTGCACAATTTTAAATTGTGCACTCATTTCAAATAGAATCGCGTCGATCGCGTCACTGTCAATTTTATTTATTTTCGTACATTGCTTTGTAAAAACAACTATAAGTTTTGCACTTAAGGTTGGATATGCAAAGACATATGTTTTTGCCATATCTATAACTACTTAAATGAAATTAGGGACACTTTTGAGTGTCAGTTTTGTTCGGGACTGTGCATCTAGGGTTTTTTATATCAATGTATAAAATATGATTGACCTTATGATTAAAATGCTGGCATTATTGACGTAGATGTCAGTACTTGAAGACATTAATATTATGATAGCTATAATGTTTCAGCGTTAGCGCAAATGCATGTGGCTACCCACCTATGGTTCATAAGTTTTACCCCTATTAGTTCGGGGTCCCTATGGAAAACAAACTTATCATTAACAACATGAAAGTTTACGATAAATTATTTTAACATAATAAAACAATCAAATTCCCCCACTTATGCAAAGTTTGTGTCAAGGTGTATTTTAAGAAATAACCACCGAGCTTCATGATAAGTAGCTCGGAATAGGAGAGCAAGAATATGAGATGTCACTACTAGCAACGATGACGTGTTTTATAGTATGCTGGCAGTGTCACCGGGCACTGACTTATTTCTTACTTTATAGGGACAGGAAATACTTTGGAGAAACCAATAACTCATGTCATCAATTTACTATAAAAAAGCAAACACTATATTCGCGCGATTATTTTCCAAGCCTTCGGTGACTGTACGATTGCTTACAATGTTTTTTTCCTGTCAGTTGTATTTAGCTAGGCGCGGATCCAACCATCAAAAAAGATTGAGGATACAGTTACCCGAAAATCAGCCAAGTGCGAGTCGGCGTATAAAATATATGACATCCTAACCAAGATTTTGTATTCTGTACCTAATTTAATTAATGTTTAACAAACACAAAAAGGCAAACACTAGTAATTTAATGCACGTGTAAAATGTTAGTTTGTTCACTCAGAAAAGTAAACAAGTGCTTCGGAACGCAGAATTATTAGATATTTTTCTGCGTTCTGAATCTCGCATGATCCATTGTTCTTCTTATTAAGGCATTAAATATCTATATTATTGATATTATTAGATTATTATTGATATCTATATGAAATCTCAATTACACTTACACTTACTGATCTAACTCCAAAGTAAGCAAATTATTTGCTTGTGTTATGGAATGTCAATAGACCGTAAAATAGTGACGTCAGAAGTCTAGTAGGGTTGTGGGCACGATGGGCATGCCCACAACGGTGGATGCGCGACTGGTTGTATCGCAGAGTTCACAGGTCCGTGGAACGTTGCGAAATAAAATTATGTCATCTTTATATTATATCTTAATGCCGCTTTAATAGAAATTGTCACTATTATTGTTATGCCACTAAATATTGAATACCTTTTATTTATTGTCGGTAGTAGATTTACCTATAGGCCCATGAGGACCAGACCTAGGGTGACATAATTCTAGGAGCGGCAAAATTTGTAAATTAAATGCTTAGTTTCGATAAACAGCAGCTTTTTTGTCGAGGCCTATGGCGGCATCAAGCGTAAATCCGCCAGTTTATTGCTGGCGGTCATATCTCAGAAATTGTTTTTTTTTTATCTTGTATTAAAATGTAAATGGACCACATAAGCCAACTATAACCATCTACAAGTTCCCGCGACTAGGTGAAAAACAGTTAATAATCCCGGGGGCTAAATTGATCTTTTGTGATTATATATATCACGCTACCAAACTGCTGGCAGCCGACAAAAATAAAATTATAATTTTAATTATTATAATTATAATAAAACAGTAATAAATAAAATTATAATTTTACTTATTACTGTTTTAATGAAAATGTAATTAAATGTAATTAAAGAAATAAAATTATAATTTTATTTCTGTCGGCTATAAAATTATAATTTTGTTTCTGACGATCGGATATATGAATAAAAATATGCTAAATTTATACCTTGAGCATGGCAACACCATCGATGTATCTCTCCAGTTTACTCGTCATTTTGTCTATCGTGGTGGCCGCCGGGGCAGGACTTGGGGCTCTATCCAGAGTTTGGCCAACCGTTGTCGGGTTTTGTAATGTATATTGTGGAACTGGCTTTACAACTTTATCGTCTTCACTATAAAATTTAAAATCCCCCAAATCTTCTATTGATTCCTGATCACGTTCTGCTTTAGGTGGTTCTGTTCTAGGTCTTAGCTTATTTGGTTTCTTTGTTATCTTGGTTGGGTCTGTCACAGGAGTTTCAGGTGTGGTAGAACGTGGTTCCGACTCTGTGTACAGCCTTTGTCGTTTGTACGGCGTCAGACGAGCTGGTGAAGGGCGACGGGTGTAGTTTCTTCGATAACCATTGTTGGTGTCACTTGTCATGAGCAACTCTTTGCTACTGTCAGTGTCACCTGATAACAAGACAATATATAGATCAAAACCACGGATTAAATGGATACGCCTTTCAAGACCATTCCTTAGTTTAACAACATAGCTTGCAATTACATACCTACAGAAATACAGAGATATACTACTTACATTGAAATAAAATCATTTCAAGGATGAAATTTATTCCTAGTCATCTCATTCGGTACGATAAAATAATTAAACATGGTTTATTTCTATTTTTCAAAGTAGAATATAACCTACAAATGTATGATTTTTTTTTACAGTAATAGGAGCAATTGCTTATATGCGCGGCGACACGTTTCATGACTATTAGTATTCATGTGGTCTGTGATCAAAATGTAATATTTTTTAAAGGTCAATAAAATGTCATAAATTAAGATGTCAAATAAATTGGTAAAATGCGTGTCAGGCCTCGCGTAATATAGGGTTCCAAAGTTGCCCATCACAGTAATGCGGGCTAAGAAGAGGGATATTTATTATTTCATTATATAAACACTCAATCCATTTAACGCCAACGACGAATATATCCACAACACAGATTCACATCGCCTATAAAACATCTCCAAGTACATTTTATAAGTTGGTCGACAATTACTCCAAAAGAACACGGGCAAAACTTCATACATCGTTATTTTTAGTTAATAGCTTAAATAGTTTAATATATTCCTTAAGATTCTATATCAACTCCTTAACTTATCCGCATTTAATAAATATTTTTTTAACTTGGGGAATAGTAGCTAAATAAAGTTGGAATTTAGATAAGGTTAGCGTAAACAATCAGTTCTCTCCTTAGTAGTCCGTGGTTAGGTATTTATCTTGTCATTGGATGTCTTCAGTACAATTGCTAATCTCAGAAATCTAAGTTAGATTGACAGACTTCTGAGCTAAGATTTTGCAAAAATACTTTATAGGTACTTAAAAGAACAAAAAATAAATTAGCATTAACTATTCTTTAATACAAAAATAGGGAGAATTTTTATTTGATACTTATAATGAAAATTATGATATATAAACTTATTACTGTTTTAATGAAAATGTAATTAAAGTTTTATAAAATGGTAACACTTAAACGTGATGATAGAATTCAATCAAATTATAGTCTCAATTATTTTTAAATGATTGTACCTAGCGATATATTTTATTTCATTGATTTAAAAATCGTAGAAAATTATTCTAGTTTATCTAATATTCGTCACTCCAAAAGACACGCAAGGGTTGTAGAAAATTAAAATGACCTGTGTTCTTTGTAAAGCCTTCTACGCCTTAATCCTTCCTTCATCGACAAAGTTTTGATTTCGTTGGTTTACTTAACTCCATTATATTTACTACTTCCGTGATTTTTTCCAACCCCCAAAACAAACCGCTTAGCTTACAGAAGGGGGAGGTGGGGGGATACTTGGCTCTAACAAAAATTTGCTTTAGTCCCTTAATCGAAAAATCGTTTTCACAAACCTGCAAAATTTTTTAATAACCTATGATGCATCGATATTCGATATTCCACATTGTGAGCTAGGCATAGGAGGAAAAATATTTATACCCCCATTTTAACTACCCTAAAAATATTTTTAATATTTTATGTTACCACTGTCTTGCCTGGACTAATATGTATTTTCGTGCCAAATTACAGCTTTCTAGTAATAAGGATCTCTGAGCTAACGTGCGAACGGACGGGCGGACATAGCAGAACTATAAGGGTTCCTAGTTTACTTTGAAACCTTAAAAATGCGGGTCGGTAGACTTTATTCACCTGGGGTAAATCACCTGGGTGAATTACTGGCACAGCTCTACATAAACTCAAAACTTCGAACCAGTATACTAATTCTCCGGGATGCATTAAGTACCTGCAAGGTTCCTAGACGGTTCGATCGTAAATAGGCTACTTTTTACCCGACTGAGCATGAAATCACGCGAACTAAACCACGAGTAACAGGAACTTCTTTATATGTAAGAACTGTCTTTAGATTATTAATTAAATTGTATAAAAATATCATATATCTATATATAAGCAAAAACTTAATAGCACGCATAATACATTTTTATATATGAAAATTGTCGTCAGATAGGTTAGTATCGTATAATTAGCTTTCGTACATAGATTACTTTTTAGGTCTCGCAAACAAAGTCTCAGATGTCAGATAGTAATATAATAAATTACTATTCACCATAACACATTTAGTACACACTATGTGTTTTACTAGTTTTGGTGAAGTAAGTAAACCGGATCGAAGTTTTGAGTTTATTTATGGAGAGCTGTGCCTGCTTAACCCAGGTGTATAAAGTCTAGGAACCGTGCAGTTACCTACTTAACTCACCCATACGAATAGTAATATACCGATTCCAAGCTTTGATTTTATGGAGAGCTGTGCCTATTTAACCCAGGCGTATAAAGTCTAGGAACCGTGCAGTTACTTAATGCACCCAGGGGAATAGTAATATACCGATTCGAAGCTTTGAGTTCATGGAGAGCTGCGCCACATTACCCAGGTGTATAAAGTCTAGGAACCGTGCAGCTACTTAATACAACCAGGTGAATTATAATATACCGATTCGAAGCTTTGAGTTTATGGAGAGCTTTGCCTACTTAACTCAGTTGTATAAAGTCTATAAACCTTGTCAGTACTTATTGCATCCAGGTGAATTAAGTCTACCTAATCGAGGATTTGACGTAATGGAGAGCTGTGATAAATTCACCCAGGTGTATCAAGTCTACCGACCCAAAAATGCAATGATTTACATATACTATATGTACACTCGATACGACCCAAACATAGTACATCATTTATTTATCTAATTAAAAGTTTAGACTCTAGAGTTCATAAATCTATACAATATATATTATTTAATTAGCTTAAATAAGGATCAAAAAGTCCCTGAAGTCAGCGAGTTTATATATCAGGAAAGAAAGGAATGTTGAGCAAACAAGGTAAATCAAGTCTCAATCGTAGCGCCTCACGTGTTATGCTCAAAGCGCCAAACGTATGGAGCTCCTTTTCCTACTTAGTAAAGGATTTGGAATAAGTGTTTATATAGTAGTTCAACATTAAGAAATTCAAACAATCAATTTAACGTAACGTTTCGTGAACTTGCTTAAACCTTTGCCAAATTGCCTATGTTGTTCCGAGCATCCTACACTACTAAGTAGTAGAGTTCTGCAACGACTCGCCTGGGTCTTGGTACCACCGCCTTACCTATTCCTGCTGCAATAGCGTAAGCGTTTGTCACTGTCGCGTTCCGGTTTGGAAAAGTAGCCGATATACTTATGCATGTTGCATTATCCACCACGCAACACGGATAACATCGCACTATTAACATCTTTGGAGTCTATAGTCGATGGTTGTCTTTTTCCATTAGGAGAACCATCTGCTTGTTTGCTATCTTGTGATATGAAAAACAGCCTATATAAGGTATATAAAATAAAATCGGCACACGAATCTCTAAATCGAAAAAACACGGTATTTTAAAAAACCTATCGGGCGATAATGTCCTATACTAAGGAGTACACGAGAAAAAAAAACATACACCATAAACACCCTCACTTCACGTGTAGAGGACACCCTAAAAATATTTTTCAAGATTTTATAACTCTAAGCTAGGTGGTAGACGGACGAATGAACGTACGAACACGGCGAAACTTTAGGTTTTTTTTTAATTATAAGATAGCAAACAAGAGGTCTCCTGATGGAAAGAGTCAACCATCGCCTATAGACACCATAAATGTTAATGGCACGTTGCTATCTTGTGGCGAGGTCTAATACCACATGCATAAGTTCCTAGTTGACTTCGAAACACTAAAAAGATGTTAATAATGCGTTGCTATTCGTCTGACTTAAAACTCCCGTCACTTAAAACTTCTGACAGAACACCAAACCGCTCTGCATTGGCACTATGGTGGCCACAACAGGTACGGCCAACTCGCCTTACCTATTGCAGATGTATGACGGATGCAGATATAAAGAATCCGGGCTAAATGTTGCAGAACTTTATCACCGAGACAATAGTTAGGATTGTTATGAAATGTTTATGTGTTTTCCGTCTTTTACGAGATGTCTCGCAAGAAGGCATTTGATTCTTCTTTAAAAAACGCCCGGATCAAGACAGGGAAGCGGCACTATAGTGACCACAACAGGAGAATAAGAGGATATTGCTTAAAATGGTGGAAAAAAAAATTAAATTATATATTTTGGAAATAGGCTCTTCTTTCTTTAAGAATGTTAAGTAATAAGACAAGTGAATTTTTAACTTCCCGCTACGTACAGAGATAAGGAAGTTACCGATTTTGATGTGATTTTCGAAAATTAATATTTCACCAGATCTCCACATTTTGAGGTACTAGGAACCTTTTCCGACTCTTTTCATAATGATTCATATTTTAAAATAACTTTAGGCCGATACACCGATTGATTTAAAAATTTAACTAGCTTTTCTCCTTAAAAAAAACTACATTAAATACTTTAAATTGAGTCAAAATCGGTCAATTTATTTGGGATTTATCGTACCGAAAATTTTTGAAAAAAAAATGTTTTTACATTACTTCGACATGTTCCTATCGATTATGTAATTATAACAATATTTTAGGTCTCAAAAATTTTGTCGAATGCCATTGAAAAGATCACAATCTATCGCTGTTTTCAAAATATATAGTTTTTCAAAAATCAATATATTATTATTTTTAACAAACTAGATATTTGAACTAAAAAAATCTATGCTTATGGTTAGCACCATTTTGAGCTTAAAATATCTTAATTTAGCGGGAAGTTTCAGGAATGGCCTGCAGAGACAACCGGTTTGCAGATTTTTTTATGGATTGCAACAAGTAAATGGTTCTCCTAATGAAAAGATATAATCATGGCCTATATACACCAAGCATGTTAACGGTGCGTTGCTATATGCATATTTATTGGCGTATATGCATAAGTTTACTGAAACACGAGAGTGATAAGCACTGAGATAAGGTGATGATACCAAACACGAGCGGGACGTTACAGTGCCTAAAAGTGCCTAAAAACAAAAAATAATTGTTTGCAGGCGTTCTTGTGATAATTAACGTCCTACCTGTAATAAATTATTCTAATGTTTCATGTAAACGTCTGGCTTTATTATCTCTTTGTGGAACAGTAGGTACAAATAAATAATAATGACTATTTCTGCGAAGAAAGTATAAGTGACCTGCCTATAGACAACAAAGATATAAGTGGCGCGTTGTAATCGTCATAACGGGTCTTATAGCACATGCATAAGTTAACAGGCTACCTTACCCTCCAAATCGGAACACGACAGCGATAAGCACTTACGCTTTTGCTATTACTATTACTGCAGGAAGAGGAAAGGTGGTGGTACCATACCCGGGCGAGACAATGCAGAATTCTACGATCTAGTAGCCACGATAGCAGTGACTTTCAGTCAAACTAGCAGAACGGCAGATGGTCTATTTTACAAAGGGGCCGGATCGACATGGAGATATTTGAATTCATCATCTCACCAGGTACTAACCACTACCGGAACATCAATGCTTACAACTGTCTTATATCAGCTTGAAACGCCATAAATTAAAGCGACAAAGATATCAAAAACACCTATAATATCTTTATATAATTCGACCTACAATTGATCACATAACAAATAAAGCTACCACTAGATACTGCTCACATTACGTAAAGGTTTGTTTTTCTATCTTTTGGTAGGTAGGTCATCTTACGTGATGATTGGCCAGAATGCAGTGGCTTATGGAACTGTTAAAAACGATCTCTAATCTACTGTGTCTATGGAACTGGGATGGAATTAACTTGTAGTATCTGAATAATATAACCTCAGAGAATATGCAGAAAACTAACCAAACTCTGACCAAACTTTGTAGCAAAAATTGCTGGATGCTGGTGCAACTGATTAACAAAATATATAATTATTACACAAATACATGATCTAAATTATTTAATTATACGGATATAATAGCTGATAGCCTGCAAAGGTGACTTAGCGCTAAGCCAGAGTTTCAATATTCTTCACATTTATACTCATAATTACTAAATTAAAAGAAGTTAACTTACTGTTAGGATGTAAACCGTCATTCCGGTCATAGTTGCTGTGATGTAGTCTATTTGGTCTGCGTACCGACGGCTCAGGCGCTGAGCCAGCGATCTCTTCACCGATTTCAACAGCTGTCTGGTCTCTGCGTCTGTTTCTATCACCACATAAAGTGTCTGCCTCGTCTTCTCCGCCGGAGCAATCGGCGTACCCATCGCACAACCAGTTCTTTGAAATACACATGCCGGTAGAGCATCTGAAAGATTAATTTCATAGGATGTTGTATTACCCGATAATTAGGTAAGAAATGTGGATTGTAGATTCGAGTTATTTTAACACAGTAATAGTGCGTAACATATTTCTCTAGAATTTATCATCTAAATCAACTATCTACTACCACTACCTACGTACTTCTGTGTAGAACTAAATTCTTTTTGAAGCGTATCCTTAGTAAAGGCTAATTTTTAATAAGAATAAGAAATTATTTATTAGTTGACTAACAATTACGATACATAACAAATACATGCAAATAAAACCGGCCAAGTGCGAGTCGGACTCGCGCACGAAGGGTTCCGTACTATCTATTATCATCTTAAAAACACGTTTATTGTATGAGGAGGCCTACTTGATATTTTCATTTTTTTTAGTATTTGTTGTTATAGCGGTAATGAAAATACATAATTTGTGTAAATTTCAGCTCACGATCACGATATATGAGATACAGCCTTGTGACAGACAGACAGATGGACAGACAGACAACGGAGGCTTAGTAATAGGGTCCCGTTTTACATTTTAAGTACGGAATCCTAATAAAAAAACATCAAAGCTCAATATGCTAACAAACTTGTACAAAAAAGAAAAAGAAAACACAAAGTAATAGAGATACAGCGTGGTAACTTGAATCCAATAAAAGAGAATAACTTGGTATTTATTCTGTAGTCATAAAATGGAATGATAACTTGTTACTTTGTCATTAACCTCATCACATCTGAAGTAATCTGTGAAGGTTAACTTTATCGGGCTAAACTACGTATAAATCTATCAACTTTGACCCGTTAATCTATTGGTTGTCTAGTGAAGTTGGTCCCTGATTCGATTCTCGGATCAGGCAACTATGTCATTAAAATTTTCAAATAAATAAATAGTTCAGACGCCATTTGAGAAAAATTGTTTGTATTAGTCCAAAGAAATGGCTAAGGTGTCATGGGTTCTACGATTGAGAGAATTTAACTTGAACATGTCATCACGTTAAAAAAAGCAAAGAGAAAGGCAATATGAAATAGTCATAATTGACAAACTACAGACAATTTGAAAGATGGAGCAGCACAGAAGAAGACATTTAAATATTAACTTTATAGGTACTTAAAATAGAAAATTAGAAGTTTTAATGTTTATTAGTCAAAATGGATTCAACAAAGTAGTTTAAGAGCTTTGTTGTTTGTTAAGCTCCGGCTTCGCACGGGTGTTTAACGATATGCTGTGACAATCATTGAAATTATCGGCTTTTCTCTTCTATTTAAAGCATGTATTATAATCAAATATAAACTTTTTTGTCTACTGTTGAAAACTGCATTACAATCCGTTGCGTTGTTTAAAAGATCTAAGCCGCTTACGCTGTAACATACAGCGCATAACAGGCTTTGTTTTATACTATGTAAAGAAGATATAATCCGAACACTGACGCTACTGCGGTAGGCTCAGCTAAAAAAACGGTGCTTCCTACCCGGACTAGACCTAGCGGAATTCATTCACGATGATAGTGAATTATTTAACCAATCAGGCGCCTTTTACGAACTACCTGCCAAAAAGTTAAACGGCCTATTCTTCAAGGACATTAGATTAGGATACCTTAAAATAAAATGTTTACAAATTATGAAAATTTACTACACTTTTAACGGGTGTAAGTATATTTAACTAATTAAATTACAGGAAGGGCAGCCCAAGATAGGAATTTTGGGAGTTACTCGAGCGCGGCTGATTAATAAAGGGTGCCTCGTAATATATTGAAGCTCTTCACCAAATATAAGCCCTATATAGAGTCGGGTATATATAATTATATAATTGCTCGATTAAATTTTTTACGTCATTCGTACATCGTTTCATTCAAAAGAAAATAAAATTCAACCGCGTTCGATAATGGCAATACAATATTTTCGTTACCCTCCCCCTTCCCAAATCATCAGATTTTTAACATGTACCTACACGTTTTAGTTCGTAATAAACCAACCGTACCTTAATTAAACGCGCTTTAGTATTGTCATGTCACCGTTTTTTGCACACTTTTGAAAATCTATAGACGGTTTCCCCACCATTGAAGAACAAGAAACATTGAAATGACAGATTATATATTTGCTTGACAGGTAAAACCATGCAGTATTAGGGTAAAGCTCACTAAATACGTAGCTACATACAGTTTTGGGTGATTTTCAGTTATTGAAAAGATATTGTAAATTTAAATTCTTTCTTAACATGGATAAAGCTTCCTATCCCATTTTCTAATGAGATATGAAGAGGAAAAACTTATTTACTTCATTTCTTTCTAAAATATGGCCAAGAAAAACTCATTGAAATGTCCTAGAAATGGTAATTATTCTGCTTAATGAGTTTTTTCTGTCATACCATGATTGTAAAAGCCTATTCTCCTATCATCTACAAAATCCAATAAAACCCTGCAACACTCTAGTAAATCCCCACTTAGCATCTTGGGCTTCCCTACTACTATTAACAGCTTACCGATATTCATTCCTTGAGCAAATGGAGCACTGCGATTCGTCTTCTCCTTCAGTGCAGTCTTTTGCACTATCGCAGACCCAGTCACGAGGTACGCAAGTACCATCCCCGCATTGGAACTCGCGTGGAAGGCATGGCGTACGCGCGGTCACGCAGTCGTTACTTGAGTACTGGTTGCAGTAGAAGATTCTGCTCAACTCTGCCGGTATGGAGCCATCGCAGCTGTCGACGATTGCTACTCGGAAATGGTTAAGATTTAGCAGTAAGTAAAAACTAACATAAACAAAAAGTCACAGAGCTGACACGCATGCAAAAAGAGGATTATTTTATTCCTTTTAGATTCCGAGATTCTTTAATAGATCAAAGCAAAATAATACCTACGTGTCCTAACACACATTCCTACATGATCTTTTGGTACCGATTCAAGGCCCTGAGGATAAGCTGCCTTAGCTGTGGGTACAATTATCAATTAATGCAAGTTAAAAGCGATGGTTTAATTTTAATATATGCGGGGAGGAAAATCAACACTAATCTCGCCAGCGGAAAAATCAATAAATTGTAGTGAACCTGAGCGTTCCTATAGCATAGAACAGCAGATGTTACTTTTCTTGGTAAGAAATAACTATAACCTATATACACCATATATTAAGACATCTAAAATATGGCTCTATGGCTCTATCGATTTACATATTTTTTTTATATATAAGATAGCAAACAAGCAGATGGGTCCCCTGATGGAAAGAGTCAAACATCGCCTATAGACACCAAAGATGTTAATGGTGCGTTGCTATCTTGTGGCGAGGTCTAATGCCACATGCATAAGTTTACCGGCTACCTTACCCTCCAAACCGAAACACGACAGTGACAAGCATTGACGCTATTGCGGCAGGAATAGGTAAGGCGGTGGTACCAGACCCGGGCGAGACAATGCAGAACTCTACCACCTAGTAATCACTATGGTAGTTACTCGTATAGCCAATCGGTCGCCTTTTACGACCTGCCTGGCAGAACGGCAGTTGGTCTATTTCACAAAGGAGCCCGGAACCAACACGGGGAATTATTATAGGAGCTTTGAGACTTTGAAAAATATCAGTCTGCGAAATCAATTTCGTAAAAAATCAAGATGGCAGTTAAACGGCCGGCCACAAATCTTACGCTTTTATTGTCATTATTTATTTTGTACTACATAAGTAGTATTATTATATTAGTGCTTTTCTATGCTGACTATATTTTTTAATAAATCCAACGGGAACAATGTACCTACTTTTCCGAAATAATTAGAACTTGTTTGCTTCTAGCTTTTTAAATATTATACTTAAAATAATTTTATGTACTTAAATAATGTGGATATATATAAGGCATATGTTAAGGGTGGATATACACTGCCTTTACATCCAATTTCATCAAAATCGGTTTAGCTATAATAGTGAGGTGTGGGAGTGGGTGGGTGAAGAGTAATTTACATATAGCGGGATGCAGGGTACAGGTAGCAAAGAAATAAAATATGTAATACAAACCTTTACAGAAATTATAACAGGGTAGTTTAGGTGGAAATGGTGGTGGGCTGCACTCCGGTTCTAAGAGGGCGCAGGCGAAGTGTTTCACACGTTCACTGCAGTTACTGTTCACTAAGTACTCTATCTGTGGCAGCAATGTGGCAACGTCGGTATTTCCTACCACAGCCGAAGACCCCGCCAAATCGTAAGGCAGAATACCTCGACATAAAGCCAAGC
This sequence comes from Apodemia mormo, assembly GCA_036924255.1. Lineage (NCBI taxonomy): Eukaryota > Metazoa > Arthropoda > Insecta > Lepidoptera > Riodinidae > Apodemia > Apodemia mormo. The sequence goes on from JAUPFN010000002.1 coordinate 36,979,673, forward strand.
GTGTGGAACGACATTGCGGCACTGAAACATTTGGAAATAGGTATTAATTAAGTAGAATATCCTAGGAATTTATTTAATCACAAACAATGTATTGTGATTAAAGAAAGTCATTTATCAGGCCTAGTGTTATTTGGGGATAATATAGCAGTACCACAATAGTATGTTACATTCGCATGCATCGCCAATATACGATGGGCACAAACAAAATAAAAGACAAAATCAATCTTATGTGGTAAAATATATTATTTCATGATATTTATATTTATTAATAGGTACGTGAAAGAAAAACTTTGGACCCCTTTTTAAGACAATTTCTGGAACGGTGTAGTTTAAAATTTGGCACAGTTAAATTTTACAATACGGAGGACTGCAGAAACCTAATTTTTTTTATCAGTACATCGTTTTCTTTCCCGATTGAAACTTAACAAAATTACCTTAACTACTAGTTTAATTTTATCAATTTTCTTAAGTTGAATTTAATTTTTTCTTAAGTGTATTTTTTACTGCCCGGAGTACCTACTAACATTTTAGTGTTTGAATTATAATATTTTTTTTCCAGTAAGGCACTAAAAATTCTAGAATATTTACGCACCTTCTCATAATTGAGATATGACATCCAAAACAAACTAGGTATAATATATTGCATGCATAGAAACACATAGACAAACTGTCTACCCGATACATATATCTAAATAACATCTTACCTTTCACAGAAGCTCACCACTATTATGAGAATTAGTACTTACCGTCAGGGTTATTATTCACTGGATACTTTTTCGTCGTTGTGTCGTCTTTGTCACGCCACGTTGGTAATGTTGGCGACACTCTTGTATTATACAAAGAATGTTGAGTAGTTGATTTCATATTCGCAGCGTGCTCTATAGATACACCGAAAATTTTTGAGTGACCCGAAGTAAACTGTCCTTGATGGTTAACAGCTACAGGTTGGCCGTAATAATTTAGAATTTCAGGTTGTATTTGTCTCTCCTTAGTTGATTTTTCTTCATTTAACGTTTCCTGTTTAGCATTATCCATATCTTGGTGTTCTACATTTTCACCTTCATTCATCCTCTCAACAAATCCTGATAAACCATTTGAAGTTTCTGCGTTTGCGAAATTTTCAGTTACTGCAATAGCTTCATTACTAGAAGCTGTTATAGCACCACCATCTCTAAAGTAAATCGCAAGTGGTTTTTCTGGTTTCTGGGTAATATGCGGCTTTGACGTAGAATCTTCAGGAAGAGTATTTTGGATTTCGTTAAATAATTTCGGTATACGTGTTTTTTCATTGCCATACTGGACTTCCGGAGAAATATGTGTTGGAAATACTGGTGTAGGGGGTGTTGGTAGCTTGTTTTGTAAATTTATACCAGTATTTGTATCACTTATAGTTATTTCATAGTCTTTGTCCGTGTCAGCTTCATAAAAGTCTATTTCGGGAGTTTTAGAACCTGTATAGAAAATTCAGTTATCTGTTTATAGACGTAAAGTACATTAACTATTTTGCCAAAAAACTACTATCTACATGACAAAACATATAGCAAAATACATAGTAACATCACTGTGTAAATCGAAGAAAGAAAATGTAAAGAGTAAAACGAAGTTTACATTATGAGTGTAAGTAAACACTGAACTACGTCTACGTAAAAGAAAATCATTACTTATGTAAAAAATATTACTATTTCGTAGATTACAAATATGCTTTAGAAAATTTAAGAACTTACCCGAGTTTTGTCGAGTCATTTCTTTATCTTTAGTTTCCGTCGTCTTAATGCCAATTTTATTTAAGATGCTATGAGACTGTGCTCCATTTATGCGCTCCTCCCAGTTAGTGGTATTTGCAGTTTCTATATCCATATTTAAATTAACTGAAACAAAGTACAATATCTAATTAAATAATTGTTTTATCTGAATATATATAATATTGGTGTTGGTTGCCCCGTGTTGCTTCCGGGCTCCTTTGAAGAATAGACCAACTGCCGTTCTGCCAGGCAGGTCGTTAAAGGTGACCGATTGGCTATACGAGTTACTAAAATCGTGTTTACTAGGTGGTAGAGTTCTGCATTGTCTCGCCCGGGTCAGGTACCACCGCCTTGCCTTGACTCTTTCCATCAGGAGACCCATCTGCTTGTTTGCTATCTTATTATATAAAAAAAAATATAAGAAACTGATAAATGGTTTGGAATCTTTGGAAATGCTGTAAATTAGGAAACCATTAATTTTTTCATGCTTTATTATAAAAAGTTTTTACGCTTTACATTTTCCATATTTGGCACCTGATAAAATTTTATTACTGATACTCAAAATAAAAGATAATAAAACTCCCGCCGCAATCCTTTATCATCAGACCAGCTTTCTGCGTTATGTGCAACTTAGCAAAAATAAATCATGAAACAAGCTTGTGATACCTACCAAATTTTTTTATCGATCAAGCCTGTACCAGATGCTTAATTCCTTTTATCAAGTAAAAACAAATGATGACCTTGAAACGGTTGAACCGATTTTGATGTAATGTAAAACATTACTAAGAACTACCACTGGAAAAACAGCTTTTACACCGTGTTGGTCTGGGCTCCTTTGAATAGACCAGGCCGGGCAGGTAGGAGAGGCAACTGATTGACAATATTTGTCACTACCATTGTGACTGCTAGGTGGTTAAAATTTCACGTAACCTTAAATTTAACCTTTAACCTTAAAATTAGTTTCACGACGTCTCGCCCAGGTATATGGTACCACCGCCTTATCTATTCCTGCGGCAATATCATCAATGCTTGGTATTATCGTTTTCCGGTCTGGAGGGTAAGATAGCCGGGTTGACATATGATTGTGGCATTATCATTCCGCCTCTCGATTATCATTAACATCTTTGGTGTCTATATATTTATTTATGTTTTAATTTTTTTGATATATTTTATATTACTCGTATATTTGAGTTTTTATATATAATTAGGATAAAACTGTGACAAAATAAGAAATAATTTGTATAGTTGTCTATTTATACTCATGTCTATTTAGATATTAATTTCGTAGGCCTGATTTATGTGATACGTTATCTAGCAATAAATGACTCTAATAAATTTCTAGTGTGGGCAATTACCTCCCGAGAAATAATATGTCATAACTCTATGCTACCTTAATTGCCATACAAATTATATTAATAGTCAGCAAAGTAAATGTGTCATGTAGTGTAAATTACTAACAGCTCAGTAGTTACTCTTACGTAATTATACAAAATTGTCATGGGAATAACGCGCCGTGCGTGCGAAGGCTGTTACCTACAAGTTTCAGTCAAAAATAACTCTTTTTGTTTCGGTTATTTACAGAATACGAGACGTTGTAAGACTCTCTAATTTGTCGATGTCATTGACTTAGTTGTTTAGTTTTTAATCACGGTAAGGAAAATTTACAATTTATTAATAAATTAAAAAATGACGATAGCTAAAATTTACTGCGTGTTTTTGTATGAGAAATACAGTTATTGAAAATCATCAAAGCAGTGTTATCTAATATCTATTATTTTTTTAATATTTATGACCCTTTTTATGGAAAAGGGGGCAAACGGTCAGGAGGCTCACCTTATGGTAAGTGATTACCACCGCCCATGAACAACCACACTATCAGAAGATTTGCAGTTGCGTTGCCGGTCTTTTAAGAAAGAGTAGGCTCTTTTCTTGAAGGTCCCTAAGTCGTGTCCGCATGGAAAAACCTCCGCCGGTAATTCGTTCCACAGAGGAATAGTGCGTGGAAAAAAGTGCCTCGAGAGAATCGCACAGTTGTAGATTTCCAGACATCGAGATGGTGAGGATGAAATTTTGAATTTAGTCGCGATGTCCGATGGTGAAATTCTGCGGCAGGAATTAATCCAAACAGTTCTTCGGAACACTCCCCATGATATATTCGGTAGAAGATGCAGAGCGAAGCCACATCTCAACGTAATGCCAAAGAATCAAGTCGATGAGAAATAATCCTGTTATTGACGATTCGAGTCGCATATACAATAAAAAAAATAACCCTTACCCTTATAAAATAGGTAGTGGTTTAATTATTTTTTTATTTATTATGACCCTTATAAAATAGTTAGTGGTTTATACTTTTTTATATCACACGATAACAAACAAATATATGGCTCTCCTGATGGAAACCATTGCCTATAGACACTAAAGATATTAATGGTCCGTTGCTATCCTTGTGCAGGGATCTTAATGCCATATGCATAAGTTTACCGGCTACCTTACGCTCCAAACTGTAATACGACAGTGACAAGCCCTGACGTCACTGCGGCTGGAATATGAAACGCACTAGTACCAGACCCGGGCGAGACAATGCAGAACTCTACCACCTATTAGTCACGACAGTAGTGACATGCATTGCCAATCGTTTGCCTCTTACGAACTGCCTCGCAGAACGGGAGATGGTCTATTTTTCAAATACGGAAATACTATTATACTTATATTAGTACCTTTATTGTACTTAATCTATTATTTTCTTATTATTGCTATATATTTTACGCCGTGTTGGTCCCGGCCTATTTTGAATAATAGGCCAACTGTCGTTCTGCCAGGCAGGTCGTAAAAGGCGACCGATTGGCTATCGAGTCACTAACATCGTGGCTACTAGGTGGTAGAGTTCTGCATTGTCTCGCTCGGGTCTGGTACCACCGCCTTACCTAATCCTACCGCAATAGCGTCAGTGCTTGTTGCTGTCGTGTTCCGGTTTGGAGGGGAAGGTAGCCGGTAAACTAATGCATGTGGCATTAGACCTCGCCACAAGATAGCTACGCACCATTAACATCTTTGGTGTCTATAGGCGATGGTTGACTGTTGCCCTCAAGAGACCCATCTGCTTGTTTGCTATATTATAAAAAAAAGATTTAAAAAAAATAAGATCCTCTTCAACAGGGTTTTTACAGCTTTTAAGCCAAGACTTTAGATATAAATTTAGGCGGTTTCTCTTTCACATCAATTGCAATAAGTTTCAGAAATTACTTCTTCCTTACGAACCTTACGAATTTTCTTTAGTAAGTGTGGTTCTTGGTTGTGGTGGAATTTTCTTTAGTAAGTTATCAATATTTTATATTTAAAAGATTTTCGGAGTTGTTTACTAAATCTTATTTTGATTTATTTACCAGCTGACCCGGCAAATGTTGTTCTGCCTTTTTAACTACTCTTATTTTTTTTCTATATTTTCTCACTTTTATAACGTTTCCTGGACTTCAACAATTAATTCAAAACCAAAATTAGCCAAATTGCGCAACTACTATTTCGCGCGCTGGCATGCTCCAACGTCAAAGAGTATTTACAGTGGATGCAGATACGTTTTAACATTTTTGTTCACCTATATGAACTTTTATCATTGTAAATCGACTGAATGTCGTCAAACTCAAAACCAATAACCAGTAATCGCTCATTTATCGATCACATATCCATTCATTTTAGAAAAACGATAAATATGTAAAGAAAAAAAAATATATCGAAAATCGACAAAAAATCATATAACAATTTACAGTTACGTATCCTATTTTTTGAAAGTTTTGTAATATACAATACATCTCGTGTAGCACTTTATTTTAATACATACAATCAAAAATTAATATTCAAAAGTCAAAACCTTTCAAAATTTGATTTTGTAAAATGTAATCTCTTGAATAATATTTTAAACTTTAACTAGCTTCTTAGTTTTTGTTTCAAAATCTCGTAAGAAAAAAGTAGAGATATAATTTAATTTAATGTTTATAGAGGAAAGTACTAAATATGTTGGTTTATTTAGACTATTTGTATGTATAATATATTTAATTTATTTATTTTTACTTGCTAAGACTTTAGTATCTTCAAATAGTACCAGTTTTTATTATTTTTTCCTTCAGAGTTTTGTTTTTAATTCACTTGCTTGAATTATCTTCGTTGTTTATATATATTTTTTGTACATTTATACAAAATATTGACAAAATACTTCCTTTGAAGAGATGACATTTGAAAAACCTTAAGCTCGTATTCATTTAATTGTATTAAAAATCATAAATACTAAGTTTTAAATAATTTCTATAATATTCTACAATAAACAATCTATTTTTTATACAAACATCGATGCTTTTTTTACACTTTAAGGAATTAAATTAAAAAAAAAAAACAAATATATGATTCTTAAATTGTGTTGAAGAATATAAATGCCGAATTTCAAGTTGTTTTGACCATAAACGTTTGATTTTTCATATAAATTGTAACACCCACTTTTACTCCTTTAATGGATGAAACTCAGAACATCATTACGTGCATGTTTCTTCAATTTTGATTGAAGAGCATAAGACTAAATTTTGTAAGAGTTTTGATAGTATTTTATTTTTCATGAAAATTTTAACACTTATTTTTATCCTTTTAATGGTTGAAATTATAAAAAATTCTAAAATACATATTTCCTTAACTGTATTAAAAAGCATAAATACTAAATTTTAAGTGATTTCTGCAGCAAATAATTCACTTTTCGTACAAAAATTAACGCTCATTTTACCCCTTTAAGGAATGAAATTTAAAAAAGCGTACTTCTTTAATCATATTCAAAAACATAAACACTAAATTTTAAGTAATAACTACAATAAACAATTTATTTCAATACAATCATTAACCCCCCTTTTATCTCTTAAGGAATGAAAATTAAAAAAAATCTAAAATAAATGTTTCCTAAATTGTATTAATATAAAATTTCAAGTGATTTTCACAGTATACGTTTACTGTTTCGTGCAAATTTTAACACCCCCTCTTACCCTATTGAGGGATCAAACTTAAAACATTTCTAATGCATTTCTGTAATTGGATTAAAGAGTATAAATTTCAAGCGATGTTGATTACTTATAAATTATGTATATTTTATACAAATTTTAACAGTTCTATTTGCCCCTTTAAGACATGAAATTAAAAAATCCTAAAATTCGTATTTCTCAATTGTATTAAAAAGTATTAATATTTAATTTTCGCCGTGTTGGTCCCGGCCTCCTTTGTAGAATAGGCCAACTGCCGTTCTGCCAGGCAGGTCGTAAAAGGCGACCGATTGGCTGTCGAGTCACTACCATCGTGGCTACTAGGTGGTAGAGTTCTGCATTGTCTCGCCCGGGTTTGGTACCACCGCCTTACCTACTCCTGCCGCAATAGCGTCAGCGCTTGTCGCTGTCGTGTTCCGGTTTGGAGGGTAAGGTAGCCGGTAAACTTATGCATGTGGCATTAGACCTCGCCACAAGATAGCAACGCACCATTAACATCTTTGGCGGCTATAGGCGATGGTTGACTCTTTCAATCAGGAGACCCATCTGCTTGTTTGCTATCTTATAATATAAAAAAAATAATTAAAATAATTTAGAATTTATAGAAATGCAATAAATAAACAATTAATTTTTGATACAAACTTTAAAGCCTCTTTTTATCCATCAATTCTGCTGGAATTCAAAGAGATATTAAATTTGTATTTTTTTTTTCAGTTAAAAGATAATTTATTTACGGCATATCATTCATTACAACTCAAAAATGACAAAGTTTCAGACAAACTTTCACCCCCTATTGCACCATCTTTGGGGATGAATTTGAAAAATCCTTTCTTATTCCTTGTCTACATCATAAGAACAACCTCTGTAAAAAACAGCCTTCTCGCTCCAAACTCATTATCTACTACAAAGTAATCTGTGATCTACTATAAAAAAACATCCAAGCGTAAACGAAATGTTCAATTTCCAAACGGCACAACCTGCCAAACGTTCTATCTGTACTATTACTCTTTGACTCGAACTCCCCGTATGAACGCTAACGGGAGACTGACTTGACTTTAGACGCGAGCGCTGTCCGCGAATGAAATAATAAGGTTTTTATTGATTTAATAGCACACTAAAATGATTTCGTAAAATTTTGAACTTAAATTTTATAAAGCAATAAATTGTCTGTAATAAAAAGAAAAAAATCATCAAAATCGTTACAGTAGTTTAGAAGTTATAAGTAAATTTTTGCGTAAAAATAAGAAAGATATTCGATTTTTTTCCGTCAAAAATAACAATAAAATTTGAAAAATCGAACTTAAAATTTAAACTTAATTATATTATACGTATAATATATATTTATTATAAATTATATTGGACCAACCAGTTAGCAGTAGTAGGCTTTTAAAGAGGAGTCTATTTCGTAGTTTGGCATTACCTATCGCCCTATACAAAAGCATGCAAGACGATTTTAAGTTACCTATAAAGTTTATATAACTACAACAATATTTACTTCAAAATACGATTGATTAAGACTTATCTATCTATACATATAATAAAATCGTAGGAAATTCAAAACTGTACATTGAATATTTTTTTAAAAATTCTGGGGCGTGATCTACAATCGATATCGAAGCCAAAAATATAGTTTCTAGATTTTTTGTCTATTTGTCTATTTGTTTGTATGTCTGTTTGTCTGTTTTTCTGTATGTATGTCTGGGGTAAACTCAAAAAGTATTGCATGGATTTACTTCAAATTTTGCATGAATATTGCTAACAGGTCGGGTCAACATATAGGCTACATATTGTCACGCTATCACCCACGGGAGAGGAGCAGTGCGGAGTAAACGAAGTCCGCGCGGACAAAGTCGCTGGCAACAGCTAGTGTAATAATATTTAAGCTATAAAAACTAGAAAAATTATAAGAATGTAATGAAAAGTACAACTAGCCCTGGATTTACACTAGGGGCACTCGGGGCTAATGCCCAGTGCGGCAAAATTCGGAGGGTAAAAAAATGTCTTCGCGTTATTGGGAATACATTTAATTTTTTTAAAGAAATAAATAACTTGGGAATTCATAGACGGGAATTCATAGACGGTAATAAATACTTGCCATCTTCCATGAATGCCTCAGGTGAGCTTCTAGCTACTTTACCTATTATCATTTAAAAAAAGTACTTTTTAATTGTGTTTACAATGGGGTGCATTTTTAAAAGTGCCCCGGGGTGGCATTTTTAAAAGTGCCCCAGGGTGGCATTAAAGGTAAATCCAAGCATGAGTACAACACTTTCTATTGCGCCCCTCAACGCGAAGCGTTTACGTACTTCACCTAATCGAAATCAAGCAAATTTCTGAAGTAAAAATGTGTATTTTATTTATATTACATTTTTGGATTAAATGTGAATACAAAACGTATGTCATAAATGTATTTAATATTTTTAAAAGATATTTATTGTATGTAGTATAAGAAAAACTGATTGAAAAACAGCTTGTCCGGATGTCTGTACCTATGTATAGATCTGGCACGACTACAGACGTAAAACTAAACATTTCGAAAAAAAAATATTTTATTCGCTTCAGAATTACAGTCCGTAGTTCCCTGTTACAAATGGCCAGGTAAGTCAGGGGTTGTTAAATTATAATTTATAAACATGCTATTTTTTCTATTTCTTTGTTGGTCGATGTTAATAAATATTTAATATTTCTTAACATGTCAAAATAATATTCGTCAATGACAATAAATCTTTTGTTCCCACGGTACAGGCTATGATCGACGGCCATGCTGACATGAATTCATCATATATAATACAACTAAGTTGATAAAATGTGCGTGCCGATAAACGTTAAAAAGGAGTCCCGGCAGGATAAAGGGACTTATATAGTGTGATAGCCCTTTATCCTCCGCGAACAAGAAAGTTCCCGTTTTAACTTAAAAGGCGTGATTTTAAAGATAAAAGAGTGTAGCTAGGGCTAGGCTAGGGCTTTCCCAACCCTTCAACTTGGAAATTAAGTGTAGTGATGCCATCTGTTGTCGAGTATTTGAACTTCATTCAGAACAACGCAGCGCCTTTCGAAATGCAACCCAAATAGGGTTGCATTTCGAAAGGCGCTGCGAGCAATTGCAGCATGTGTAGTAATTGCGCGAAATTTAAAATTCCAATTTTAATAAAGTCTTAAATTACATTTGTTATATTTCAACTATCACGTAATCTCATATCAACTCCCGAGCGAAGCCGGGCATCATAGCTAGTTTTATTACAATTGATTAATACGTTTTGTTTATGACAAATAATTTATTCTGTATATTTTGCTTAAATTGAATTTGAATCACTCATATAAAGATATTTACGAAAACCAATTTTTTGAGGAATGCAGTTTTAGATTTTCCAAACTATTTTTTGGTTTATTCGTTTTTCTAATTCACATTTTCCATTTTTCATTTAATTAACATCATGTCACTATGAAACACATCTTTAATGCGAGGCCACAAGCGTAAGCAATTTTTTGAAACTGAAACGTGACATTGAGAAGAAGTGACGCCAAGTATAGCGCTGTTGTCGTGTCCGGGTGGTACGTAGCAAAATTCTACCATGTCCATATACATACTCTACCATTTAATAATCACGATAATGGTGTTGCAGTTAACCTACTGTAACTTACGAGTTGCTTGGCCGAAATACAGATGGTCTATTATTCTTTCTTCAGAAGAAGAATCCTTGTCCAATATACTATATAAATTTGAGTTTACTGATACTTAATACGCAACTATTAGTAAGTAGCACATGTAGTGGAAAAAATATTGATTTCGTGTCTAGTTTAGTCTTGCAAATTATAAATTTCAACATATATTTTTATCATATAAGTAAATCTTTTCCGGCGAGTGGTTAGAAGTAGGTATAGATTTCTCAATCCTACAATATGACAACTATCACCTACCAATTTTAATAGCACCTATTCAAAATGTAAAGCGCTATTTATAAGTGGGTCGCTCTACATTCGCCGCAATTAGATGAAATCTTTAGGTTGTAGAATAATTTGAATTGAGTCCAGTATTCCGATCCGATTAGTCAAGCAACAGCGGTCCATATTAGTTCCTTAGACGCAAACACTTACAGACCAATCCGCGTACAGACCCATGATGTCTTTAATTGCGTACGAGTTAAATCTTTGCAGCTGTATTATATATTTTAAGATATTTTTATTAAGCTCCAATTTAAAATTACAAGCATTGATGCTGTTGTGACGGGAATAAGTAAGCGATGGTACGAAATACCCGGGCGAGACGTCACAGAACTTTACCTAGTAAGCCTTTTACGAATTATCTGGCAGGATATTAGATGATCTGTTCTTCAAAAGTAGCTCGGACTAACCACGGTTTACTCCGGGCCACATTATCGTCCGAAGATTCGTAGTTCGTTGCTGTGATAAAATTTAGCATTTGTGCTACGGTGATTAGTTTACACATATACTCTGCCGACACATATTCAATTCGCGATGCGCATCGACACAAACACAAAAACACACGTAGCCGCGGTAGAAAACTGTCAGAAGCCCGATTCGCGATTCAACAAAGGGGTTGAATTGCGCATTTGTGATATCTCATTAAAGCGAATCTTCGCCGTAGGGCGATAATATAGACACAGCTTAAGCTTAAACATATAAAAACCATCGAAATTTCGTAATAGTAGATTGTACATTGTACTAATATTCTTAGACGACATATTGTAAAGTACCTATTAGTAGACTATTTAATGCCAACCCTGCAGTAAACTCTTGCGGTGCATATAATTGCTTACTGGTAATTATGACACAAAACCACTAACTACTATTACGACGCGGACGAAGCAATTAACGCCTTGGGATTTGGTTATGTAGCACGTATTTAAATAACTTTTACGTTCAGCCGTTTGTTTGCGGAAATCCATAATGTTAACAAGAAACTAAGGCAATTTAATTTTTAGCTTTCTATGGTTTTGTGTGTTTTTAATTTTTATTATTTTTTTGTGAATTTCTCGGGAAAAACAGGCACTGTGTTTGTCTGCGATGAACTCCGAAATTTCTACAGCGATCATGATAATATATTATATAATTATATAATAATGCATATTTCGTGTAATTTTTTCTAACTTAGGTAAAAGGATAGGTTGTAAGCCCTATGACCCGGCACATCGGAAGGACCGGCGCGGTTTCAGCGGATCTTAGAACGAAGTACGAATGATATTCAAATAATATAAAATGAAAAATAGCAATGCGTGGCCGGGTCATCTATTAGTATATATACATACATACATACATATATACATATAGTCTACCTGATTATCTGCTACGCTTTCACGACTAAACTACTGAATTGATTTCGATAAAATTAGGCACGGAAACACTTGAAGATCCAGGGTTAAACACAGGCCTATTTTTTTTCAAAAAATTAACGCTAAGGCTGAAATACGGAATGAAAGTTTGTCATCTATTCGCGCTACTTGAAATCTTTCCCCGTGTTGATCCCGGGCTCCTTTGAAGAATAGGCCAATTGCCGTTCCGCCAGGGAGGTCGTAAAATGCGACCGATTAGCTATACGAGTCACTACCATCGTGGCTACTAGGTGATAGAGTTCTGCATTGTCTCGTCCGGGTATGGTATCACCGTCTTACCTATTCATCAGTATCAGTGCTTGTCACTGTCGTGTTCCAGATTGGAGTTTAAGTTAGCCGGTAAATTTATGCACATAGCATTAGACCTAGCCACAAGATAGCAACGCATCATTAACATCTTTGGTGTCTATAGGCGTTGGTTGATTCTTTCCATCAGGAGACCCATCTGCTTGTTTACTATCTTTGATATAAAAAAAAATCTACTCGTGGGCGAGGCTCCGCGGTTTAGCAAGTATTTACCGAAAAAGAACTCCACAACACGAGGTTAGGTACTAAATAAGGTTAGGTGACCGTCGAATACAGTAATTGGTTGTGGCTTGGAAATGACGTGGCAGTCTTCGAGGCTGCTCAGAGACTGCATACCTCTCTACCATAAACGTACCTCGTAATATATAAAAATAAATGACATCACGCCTTTTCCTTGCTCACAAGATTTTATAAAATGATATTAATATTCCATATGTAGACTGATGCTACTATTGAGATTTAGAAAAATGAGTAACGTTATTTGCCGATCTACCCAGGAATTTAAGATCTATAGCCGAATAGGCTAACCACTAAAACAACAAGGGTCAAGTAACGGTTTAAGCTTTATTTGAGGTTGTCTCCATAGTATAAATTCACCCATGTAAATCTTTCCGGCTGAATTCTGGATGACGCTGTCGGATTAAAAAAATTCTTTTAGTTAGTGTATGATGGCCACTTTCATTAGAAAAACTATAGGCTGCTTTTCATCTGATTGCGCAAATAGAAGTAACGTTATTCATCACGCTAACAAAGTCGCGGGTAGTTGGTAGTAAATACTTAATAGTAATGATCCATATTCCTATCCGATCCTGATGATTCCATCACAATCTGCACAACAGAATTCAAACACAAGCCAGCGTCACCGCTGGTGTCGATGGTGCCCACGTTCTGGCCCGCAGGCACTCGACACCCTGGTCAAGAGTTAATAATAACGATTTGAAATCTTGACGGCCGGTTTCCGAAACCCAAATTAATTTTAATATCCAATTAATCTGTGTTTAACATATTTTTTACAAGCAAATGATCTTTTAAGCACAAATTAATGCTTGTTAAAATTAAATTGCGTTTCAGAAACTGGCTGTTAATTTTTCACTTATTGTCAAGGTGCTTATTGCCACCTTAATCTGAGGTTTCATTCGCGCAGAAGACACCCTTAGGCTGGGCACTTACTTAAACTCTGGTTGAGTACTCTGCTCGCCAAAATAAAGCCTGTATTGTAGTAGCAGATGTACAAATTTACCCTACCTAATTCCAACGTTCATTGTGCAAAAAAGGAATTCCTATTTTTTAAAATAAAATATGGTGGTAATGTGGCACTAAAGATGGCTGAATTATCAAAATAGGTTTATTTTTGTAATATTAAAAGGTGCGTACGAGAATAAAAATTATCATTAAAATTAAAATCGAAATATTATACGTAATATAATATTATTATAATTTATACCTAATATGTACTTGCCCGCGAAACGCATGTTTTTTAGGGGCGGACCGTAAATTAACGTAACTTACACTGTCCGTAAGTTAGTTTCTATCAATCAAACTCGGAGATATTTCTGAAACGATTTCTTATGGTTCTAGCGCAGTGCCTCGATTTTACTAAAAAAACATGTTCGAATTGTATGTTTTTTTTTGGTTACGAAATATACTAGGAACCCTTATAGTTTCTCCATGTCCATCTGCCCGTCCGCAGTCTAGCTCCGTAGTACCCGAAAGCTGTACGGCAAAAAGTGGTAACATGAAATCTTGAAAAATATTTTTAGGGCAGCTCCTCTACATGTAACGTGGGGATGTTAACTTATTCTCGTGTATACTTTAGTGTGAGGTATCGTTGGACAGAATTTTAAAAAATGTTGTAGGTTTTTGATAACGATTTTTTGATTAAGGGACTCGTTTGTAAAATATTAAGCTTTAAAGTGCTAATTTTTGCTACAGTCATGTGTTAGCTAAACGGTTGGTTTTGGGGGTGGGAAAATATTACGGTAGTAGAAAATATCTAAATATATAAATACTAGCTGCAGCGTGCAGCCCGCTGCATTATAAGTTTTTGGTGAATCCCGCGGGATCACCTATTTTTTCCGGGATAAAAAATAGCCTATGTGTTATTCTAGGTCTTCAGCTATCTACATGGTGAATTTCATCGTAATCGGTTTAGTAGTATTGCGTGAAAGAGTAACAAACATCCATACATACATACTCACAAACTTTCGCATTTATAATATTAGTAGGATAGTAGTACAGGTATGAAGTTAAAAGGACAACTATCACAGCTTACAAGGCTTTACAAGTTTTTGAGTAAAACAATAACAACCCTCTTCTTAGTCCGCATTATTGTGATGGGCTATTTCGGAACCCTACATTGCGCATCTACAGGGAACTTTTACCTTTTTCAAATCGACATTTATCTTGTTGGTTTAATCCTATGCTATTAAAATTACAAATTAATCTCTCTATCACGAGATCATTTTTAGTTTTGGTCTAGGCTCCCTTTGAAGAAAAAATCATTTGCGTTTCTGCCACGCGGTACGTAAAAGGCGAACGATTGGCCAAATATGTGATCACTGCCATCGTGACTACTAGGCAGTAAAAGTTCCACATCTCGCCCAGGTCAGTACCACTGTCTTCCAACTTCCGTAATAAAATCAAATATAATCAAAAATATTGTCAGTTTTAAAAATCTTGCACCAAACATAAAAAGAAAACTAGCACATAGGATATAAAAAATACACACATTGTAAGACTCCAATATACAATACACAATGGCTCGACAGGTTAACTTTCCATTTGCCAATATAAAGAAACATTTTCAAACTTCAAGAAATATGAGTTCGGTCGATTGTGATCTTGTCAGGCTATTCATAAAAGAAATATGATTATAATTTCGACTGTTGGTTTTATAACAGGCTATTAAAAACCCTTTCGTGCGACACGTGAAAGTAACTGAATATTTATGAAGAAACCACTAGTGTCAGATTTACATGTGACCAACTGAAAAGGACTATAATTGGTAAGAAAGTTATTTACGAGACTCCTGCGCATCTGTCAAGTAATTATCTTATTCTGAGGGTTCTGTTGTCGGATAGCAAGAACGCTATTATATTCGCTCAAACACTATTCTATCATGTGCCAACATTCAATAGACATAACAATTAACTTATTACCTTGCAAATGTCTTTGGGGGGCTTATTTCATCACCCTTTTGGCATATTGCTCGAATACCAGTTAAGTGCTCGGTTTCGGTTTTTAACGATTTTTTATCAGCCCTTAAACATTCTAAACAAATCAAAATCAGGCAAACTGTGTCAAAGAAAGTACGAAAAAATCGAATAGGCGTGGTGATACGATTATCTTCTCGGTTTCTTGCTTCTAAAAACTTCGCCATAACTAAATACCTATCCTTAACGAACTACATCAAGTGATCTCATGACCTGAGAACTACCACAATGTATAAGTGTCATAGGCTGGGCTACTACTCACAGTGTTGTAACACTAGACCATGAAGCCATCCATTATTATGCCTGTGAAAATTATTTAAGTCAAACAATTTATTAGGGTACACGCTTAGTGAGTTTGAAACTTTTAACTACAATGATAGGTAGGTAGGTACGGTAACTTATTCGGGACTCGGGATTGAAACTGTGCCTCCTTTCTAGTTATTTACGCTAACTTTTTGAATTAAATTTTAGGTACTTTATTTTCTTTGAATAGTTTAAAATAAAATAGGACATTATTAATTTGCCGGTTAGGTAATAACAGAAGTTAAATTTAAGATGTTATTAAAACAAACTTATTGGATTTAATCAATGAACAGGTTTAATCATATTTCCAAGTAGCCATCATTTTCTCCCGTTCAAATGTTATCTATATCAATTACTTCTTCGATCTGTGTGGATTCAAAAAATGAGCACTTATTTACTTCCCAGAAAGCTCATACAGGTTTCTTAATAGGACTGATTGAACCAACTTTTTGAGCGAGCAAATATTAACGTAATTTTAAATATTAAAATTGTACTGTATCAGTTCTTGTCACTAATCATATAAATTCATAAGCCCCATATTTGCTACTCATTATAACAAAGAACGTAAATATCGTCGGTTCCTTTTGTTGCACATTTTTCTGCATTGCTCTACGAGCATTGAGCATAAATAATTCTATTTTCAGTAATTTATGAGACAAACAGTAGCAATTATAAAAGTCGAGTTATAATTATAATCGCATTGTTGTTATAAGAACGAACGTTTGTGAAGAAATTTAGATGTTTATAATTTATTAGTGACTCATTTGTGTGTAATTTGGTAAACAGGTAGACTACATTTCGTTTTAACTTAGAAGATTATTCAAAAAATAAGAGTACCTGTACGATTTAAATATATTTAATCATGCAAAGAGCTAAGGGCCACAGGCTAACAATGTTACTATTAAAAAAGTTAAAGTTATCGTATACTGCGACAGATATTTATTGCATACTCTAGCGGTTATCATAATTTCTTTCCTTTCGCAAAAGTTGTTTAACTTTAACATAAATTAGTTTTTTGGTCCAAAGATTCTAGCTCGTTTATTCGTGACAATATCTCAGTATCTTTTACAAAAAATAAAATTCAACTCTGTATAAACTGTGCATAAACTGTATAACATAAAATGCGCTTAATAATATTTTTACGCATTATCTTATCTTTCGCAAAAAGTTGAACGAGAGATCAGCATCATTTATTATTAAGAAGGTAAGTCATAAGGTTAGCGGAATACCGCATCCTCATATTATTTTGTTTCATACCTACTTTACAGTTATAAAATTTCGTCATAAATTTTATGGTAATACAATACGAACTTAATGTGACTATAATGACTATGTTCCGGAAGGAATTTGGGTTCCTGAACATGCGAGTAGCAAAAACATAATGCAAAGATATCATAACAATGAAAGTTTTTGCGTATTTACGTATTGGTCACAGTTTCACTCACTGTAAAGGGGGCAACATCTGTTTTATAATAGGCTTTTCTATCAATAAATTGATATCATCAATGGCTCTTAAACCAACTTCCAAAATGAAGGTAATTAATTCTACTCATATAAAGTTGTTGAAATTAAAAAATATTTTATAATTTATGTAGTACTGGCCAGGTTGCTACAATTATTTTATATTTGATGAACTTTGAGTATATAAACCTCTTGATGAAGAATAGGCATTCCAGAAAGATTTTTTAACCCTGGTAGTTTTTGAAGTCTAGACATTTTTAAACAATATATAGCATATAAGCGAATGACTTTTGTGATAGAATAAACAATTGTCGCCTCTAAACACAAAATATGTAAGTGGGAAGTTGCTAATTGCTATATGTACGTCAGGAAAGTAATAGGGACTACGTAAGGGCGTGCACAGGGTTATGACACTGAGTATGCGATGGTTGATACTCATTTCAATATGAGATTTACCAAAAGTATTTAATTTTAAGCAGGCCTCTAGATGTTTTTCTGTATAGTCATGCTTTTTTGTCGCGGAATAGAAATTATTTTAATCTGAATATCCCGAATCAGTCCGGTGTACTAGAATTACTAAACAATATGCAAGGAAAACAATATAATTTAATCTTGTGTATACATCCACACAGCCAGTTATACGTTTCATAACTTTTAACATGAAACTTACGAGTTATGTTTCCTTTTTGCTGGTTTAATTGTAACACGGGCACACACCTACCTTTAGACACAATTTGAATCTTTTCACTAAATAACAATTATGAAAATTTGTTATTTTTAATAAACACACATTTTCATCACACACTTTCACAATCAAATACCATTAAAAAAAATCAAAAATTAATGCTCTAGTAAAAGCAAATCACTACAATTATTATAGAAACTCAGTAATAAACTATTAAATGTACAATTTTTCAAATGTTAAAATGAAAAATCTTCTAAAAAAATAATAATAAATAGGTACATGGCGCAAACAAAATACCATACAATCAATACACATCACATAAAAAATAGGTACAAAATGGTCCCCGCAAAACAAAATATTTCTGCTATTTAAACAAATAAAACCTTACTAAACAAAAATGCATAATGTGCGATACGTGATTTATTACATTTCCATGTATTATTTTTATTCGGATTATAAACATTAAGCAACAAATATTTCCGATTACTCTCGATAACTCCCGAACGCCGTAGTATGCCGCTGGAGTCGCACCATTCGCTGCTTTAGAAATTCATTAGTGTATGCGTTTGCAAACTGTTCACGAATAGCATTATTACTACACACATGCGAACAAATCTCCTGCGGTAGACGGCGGCATGACTTAGTTAGAGCCACCAAACGCCTGGCAAATATAATGTTTGTGTGCTTGCAAATAGGTGCTATTTATAAAATATTAGGCATTTTTAAGTTATTATAATATTTTGTTTATTTATTTATTTACTGTTAATTTAAGTCATCTAAAATGTACGAACGTTCTATTAAAATATCTGAATGGCAAGTAAAGCACAGCATTTATGCCTTAAAGGAGCGCGCGCCGCTAGTACTACATACATACAATTCATCAGGTACCTTACCTTCTTGTAACATGATAGTGAAAATTACGGTCGTATTTAAAATAAGCGAGACAGTGATACTAAATTCAAGAGCGCATAAAAGCAAAATTTGCAGAACTCTAACAGCCATTACGGCAGTGACACGTTAAGCCTTCTCTTCGCTTTTTACGAGCCGCCTGGCAAGAAATCTGATGTTTTATTCTTTACGAAGGGCCCCGGACCAACATGGGTAAAGACTATTTTATTTACCTACATTATTAATTAAAGTATATACCTAAATAGCGTCTTACTACTTATAACTTGAAATAAAAAGGGAGTAAACCGGTTGACCGGTTGAAACTTCCCGCTAAATCGAACTATTTTAAGCTCAAAGCTTAGATGAAGGAAACTTGTCAAAGACTCAAAGGAACAAAGCATACATTTTTTTCAAGATAAGTTCAAAAATCCGAATTTTGTTATAAATGACTATCATTTCATTTTCGAAAATCTGCAGGTTTTGAAAAGGACGATCGATTTTTATTTTTCAAATGGTATTCAACGCAATTTTTGAGCACTAAAATATTTTCTTAGTTACCTACATAATCTATAGGCTAAAATATGTTAAAGTAATATCAAAATTTATTTTTTTTTTTCAAAAATTTTCGTCATAATAAATACCAAATAAATTAACCATTTTGCTTTATTATTTTTATTAAATTATAAAGCAAAACCAAATAAATTAACATCTTAATCTTACCATTCTGTTATGCGTGAAAATTTTTACATCCTAGTCCCAAATATTAATAATGTATCTCTCACATCTTATACGTGAATACGAAAACCATCCACTCCGTGAAGTGGTCCTACACATATTTGCTATAAAATAAGTCGTAAATGACGATTGAAATCTACATCTTAAAAGATAGAATAGAGTAGATTAGAAAACCGCTTGTTTGTTCGCTGTTACATATTATACATTCCAAAGAAATTTTTTATAAGAAACCCCTTTCATATCCAATCTCAATACACTCTTGATCGTCATTATACTCATAATAGCCGTTAAAGGCAGCCATATGCAAATGTTTTTACTAATTGGTGCTCTCTACATCCTTAAATGGTTTGATTAAGGTAAAGCTTTTAATTTGGTGTATTTCAATTTGGTAGTTTTACAAATAAGATGACTTTTTAAAAAAGGTTTTAATACATGTTATTACCATGTTCAATACAAAAATACTTAACAATTTTGTACTTGCATTATCGATTTTTTTTATATTACA
Organism: Apodemia mormo; assembly: GCA_036924255.1. NCBI lineage: Eukaryota > Metazoa > Arthropoda > Insecta > Lepidoptera > Riodinidae > Apodemia > Apodemia mormo. The sequence goes on from JAUPFN010000002.1 coordinate 36,999,870, forward strand.
AGATAGCAAACAAGCAGATGGGTCTCCTGATGGAAAGAGTCAACCATCGCCTATAGACACCAAAGATGTTAATGGTGCTTTGCTATCTTGTGGCGAGGTTTAATGCCACATGCATAAGTTTACCGGCTACCTTACCCTCTAAGCCGGAACATGACAGTGAAATGCATTGACGATATTGCGGCAGGAATAGGTAAGGTGCTGGTACCAGACCCGGGCGTGACAATACAGAACTCTACCACCTAGTAGTCACGATGGTAGTGACACGCATAGCCAATCGGTCGACTTTTACGACCTGCCTGGCAAAACGGCAGTTGGTCTATTCTTCAAAGGAGCCCGGAACCAACACGGGGAATTTTTTTCATCATTCTTTGTGAAATTTATTAAAGTTGCAAAGTCGAGAACAAAGATATGTTTAGTCGTTCACTGGTGGTATTAAAAACAAAAAAATAAACATTTATTGATCTACGTCGCGTGATCGCAGTAAATGGTAATTTTCAACCAAATTCCCAAAAACGAGGAGGTTCTCAATAAGACTGTATTATTTTAAATTTTGTTACCTAACAATTCGATAATATTAATCAATAAAAAAATAAAAAATATATTTGTTTTTGTTGGGGAAAATATACCTCCCATTTGGTTCTGTATAAGTTTGAATAAACAACAAACAAAGAATTTTTAAGAAATGTAAGAGATTGGAAGTCGGTTGTTACAGATTTCCTACATGTAAATTATGTTATATGCGCTAACTCAATTGTTAGGTGCCCCATTGACCTACAATAATATTGCGCAATATTACGTATTGTACGTACGTGTATTGTGAAATTTATTAAAGTTGCAAAGTCGAGAACAAAGATATGTTTAGTCGTTCACTGGTGGTATTAAAAACAAAAAAATAAACATTTATTGATCTACGTCGCGTGATCGCAGTAAATGGTAATTTTCAACCAAATTCCCAAAAACGAGGAGGTTCTCAATAAGACTGTATTATTTTAAATTTTGTTACCTAACAATTCGATAATATTAATCAATAAAAAAATAAAAAATATATTTGTTTTTGTTGGGGAAAATATACCTCCCATTTGGTTCTGTATAAGTTTGAATAAACAACAAACAAAGAATTTTTAAGAAATGTAAGAGATTGGAAGTCGGTTGTTACAGATTTCCTACATGTAAATTATGTTATATGCGCTAACTCAATTGTTAGGTGCCCCATTGACCTACAATAATATTGCGCAATATTACGTATTGTACAATATTATTGACCGTTTAAGGTTAATATTGAAGATTGCACAAAGATTGAACGAAAGTTTGAGCGGGTTTAATTTTTATTGCGCAATATTTTTTCTTGCACTGTGTAGGCTTAATATTGCACAATATTTTTCACTACAGAGTTTGGAGCGGTCGCGTTCGGTCAGTAACCATGTTTAATATATGGTCGTGTCGTAAATTTAAGCAAAATGGCGAGCAAGAATGCTATAAAAGATAAAGAACGGGAGTTTTTACTTGAATGTATAGAATTATATAGAGATAATTATTTAACAAAATCACCAGTATGGTTGCCGCCAAAACTTCGTTGTCAGCCATGTTGCTCGCACGCAAATATTAATGAGACTGGTTTGTAAATTTTATTGAGTGAATTTATTGAACGTTTGGTATCAAGGAAGTATTCAATATTATTGCCCAATAAAAGTATTGCGCAATGTTATTGTAAGTCTATGGGGCACCTTGAGATTATAAAATTTACGTTCCTTAGGCGTGATGTTTAGCGTCTCGTCTAGGAAGCCAAGCCAATCACGGTTTTTTTGTTATTCTGGGAAATATATCATGCCCCAAACTTACTCGGGTATGTCATTATTATGCCCAAAATTTCGTTAGGTTGGCCATCTGTCGCATCATGGAACTTAATACCTATATTATAAATATTTAGTATTTAGGTATGGGTTTATCCCTGAAAAAGACAAGTATTGGTGTTTATATTTCTAGGTTGAGGTGTCTAATAGGTAAATGTGTTTCATTATGCAATTCAGAATAAAAGTGTCATTATATAACACGATTAGTTAATTATTTATTTGCTTGGTGATTAGACCAATTTGTGTAAATTGTTATGTTGATAATTTTTATTAAGTAAAACTGGTAAATAAATCTCTATCTCGCGGTTGTAGAGATATCTGGGAAATACCACATGCGTAAATATGCCAGCTAATTTACCTTTTTAACCGGAGCACGACATTGAAAAGCTCTGTCGTTAATGAAGTAATAGGTTGGTCAACAACCCGGGCGAGATGTTGTAGCACTCTACCACTTAGTCACTTAGTTGTATAGTGAATTGGGTTATATACCTAATAATGACTAAATTATAATCGTATTACGCTTGAAAGGCATCACGATATGCTATTCACGTTTTCCTAGATTTACTCTTTTACTTGTCACGATCTTCAGCATCTTAATGTATGAGTATGTTGTGTCAGTAGACTTATACGAGACAAATCCACTGGCTTACATAACATACTCTACGAAATCAAACCAGCATTTTTTGAAACAACAAGTACAACCTAGTATCTAGGTGCGTTTTGTTAAATATTGAGATATGTGCGTCAATGCTATATTTTATAAAAGTATCATAGCTCTAAATATGCCGTAAAAAGCGAAACCGGTTGACGACATAAAATAAATAAAAAGTGTTTTGTACTACAAGTGCATTTTAACATAATAGTATCTAGGAACTTGTTATTTGCATAATTACCACTTAAGATGTCTTATCTTTTATGTCATGGATATAACGACTACCAAATCTTTATTGCATGTAGAAAAGGAGGCAAACGAGTAAACGGTTCAAGTAAGTGATCAACGCCGCCCATAGACATTAGAAATCTACACACACCTGAGCATCGTTGTAAGGTTATCAGTTTTTATAGGATGCAATTTGGTGAGCGTGTGAAAGTTCTCTTCGAACTTATTGGACCCTCACCATTGCTTTATCGGACCACAAGACACAGGCAGAAGTTCCATCCGTACGCTGCGAATATACCAAAAAATCGTGCAAAAATGTTTGACAACTCTTTTTTGGTTCGAGTCGCCGCGGTTTGGAACGAACTACCTGGGTCTATTTTTCCTGACAAATATAGTTTCGGAACCTTTAAGAGTAGAGTGAATAGGTTTCTTTGGATGGAAGGTGAATCACCTTAGTCTTCATCGTCGACAATTTCCATCACGCGATGTGGAAGACAAGCGCGTATTCCAATTTAAATTCTTAAAAAAAAAAAAAATCACAGTTGCGTTGCCGTCCTTACAAGAATTAGTTAACTCTTTTCTTGAAGGTCCCTAAGTCGTATTCGTTCGGAAACACCCCTGCCCGTAAATGATACGACAACAGAGAAGTACAAGGCAAAAAGTGTCGAGGGAAACGCACGATTGTGGATTTCCAGACATCAAGATGATGCGGGTGGAATTAAAAAATCGATGCGTACTCCGATCCAAAATCTAGTAAGTCTCAAAAGATAAATATCGAATAAAAAGAATTCAACAGGTGAGCTTTTCACCAAAAACGCCATCGTACAGCTAACCCGAAACTCTGTATTAATAAAATAAATAAATTAAAAAAAATAATTGAATAGACGATCAGAAAAACTAAAATCTAACTCTAATATATAAAAATATACGCAAATAAATTATATCACTACATATTATAAAACAAAGGCGCTTTCTCTGTCTGTCCCTATGTATGCTTAAATCTTTAAAACTACGCAACAGATTTTGATGCGGTATTAGGTTTTAGTATATAAAACTTTCCGATATTCCCTCGGGAACCAAATTCCCCGTAGCTAATATTAATATTATTAATATTAATATTTGTTAAATGGATACTAAATCAGATGGTGAAAACAAAAAATAAACTAAATAACGCCTGTATCAATAAAATTATATATTAGATAGATATTATGAAGTTTCATTTGTATAAAAGTAAAGTGAAGTGCTATTACAGATGAAATGTGAAAACTACTTCTTATTGCAGTAATTTCATACCGTAAATGAATACGTAAAAAATCTAGAATTATGTAAGGAAATACGAAAAGAGGGGAAACCGACGGAATGAAGAAATTGGAAATGTTCTCTTAGATAAGAATAGTTCCAGTTTCTTTCCAATTAAAAAAAGATAATTATAAAAAAAAACTCACACTGAGAATGTCAATATCTCTTTACATACGTGCGGGGAACAATTTAAGTTGAGCTTTGTACTGAAAGACTTGGTCATTTTTACGACAGTAATATATTGTAGTTATCTATACATATAATAAAATCGTAGGAAAGTCAAAACTGTACATTGAATATTTTTTTTTAAAGAATACTTGGGGCGTGATCTACAATCGATATCGAAGCCAAAAATATAGTTTTTAGAATTTTTGTCTGTTTGTCTGCATGTCTGTTTGTCTGTATGTACGTCCGGGGTAAACTCAAAAAGTACTGCATGGATTTACTTCAAATTTTGTATGAATATTACTAATAGGTCGGGTCAACATATAGGCTACATATTATCACGCTATCACCTACAGGGGAGGGGCTGTGCGGAGTAAACGAACTCCGCGCGGACGAAGTCGCTGGCAACAGCTAGTGCTAAAATAAATTGGTTATATCGCTGTTTATTTTAGCCTAACCACACTGCTATCAAGCAAATAGTAACCAATCTGTAAGCGGTTGACCCTGCAGGCCATCCCTGAAACTTCCCACTAAAGCTCGAAAGAGTAAAAATTATAAGTATGGATTTTTTCAGTTCAAATATTTATTTTGTTAAAAATGAGAGTATATTGATTTTTGATAAGCTGTATATTTTTGAAACGATGATCGATTTTGGCCTTTCGAATGACATTCAATTCAATTTTTGAGATTTTAAATATACTTTCGATAATCATAGGTTCAAAGATTTCGATACAGTGTTAGTCAATATTTTTTCATAAATTTTCGTCATAGATAAATCTCAAAAAAATTGACAGACTTTGATCTTATTTGCAGTATTTGACGCAGTTTTAAAAAGAAGAAATGTTTATAAGAAATTTAAGTCAATCGGTGTATTAGCATGAAAGTTATTTCAAAACTACTAAGTAAGTTTGCTAAAATCAACGCAATTTTAATATTTGAAAAGCTGTAACTTTTGAAAATAAGATTCAGGTATTCAACGTAGTTTTTTTAGTACTAAGATATCGTAGTAATGTATCGTACCAATAAATGATTGGTTGAAAAATTTCGAAGTTATGTCGAAAAAACACTTTTTTCAAAATTTTTCGTTAACGATTTCTCCCAAACCGATTTCCACGCAATTTATCCATTAGATGTAGTTGTTTGAGGAATAGAGCTGATTAGTTTTTGTACTCATAAATCGGGAAGTTATATTAAAAAATACTGTTTTGGTAAAAAAAAATTGAGGTTTTTTCAAAATATCTATAAATCTCGTGGACCAACTTGGTTCAAATTTTTAGGAAGTCTAAGTTGAGTGGAATTCAATCGAATGCCATCAACCGCGTTTCGATCGGTCCAGTCGTTCAAAAGTCATGAGATGTTTACATACACACATACACACACACACACACACACACATATATATACAGACATACTGACGTCATCGTGAAAATAGTCGGAAAAGGTTCCTAGGACCTCAAAACGTGGACATCCGGTGAAAACGCGATTTTCGAAAATCGGGTAAAATCAGTAACTTCCTTATCTACATACGTAGCGGTAAGTTGAAAAGTTTCTTGTTTAACTTATGTAGATATATAAAACTGTATATATTTGTTTGCGTAACTGGGTACATACGTGTAACTTACGGATTCGTCTGTACCTGTGATTTCATCGTTAAACGAAAATAAGCCAAAAGCTCATTTGTTGAGACGCTATATTATGCTGAATTACTCTGATTTCACTTTCGCATTTATGGTCTTCATAAATTAGATATAATGCAATATAGCTTACGCAAATTGACGTTAATATTTCTTATATATGAGCATGAGAAAGGATGAAGACAGGAAGCAACAGTATTCAAAACTGTGGAAGGCAAACGTGTTTTAAATTATACGGAAACACGAGACGCTATTAGTAGGTTACATCTCCGGAGCCTGTTGCGCAAAAACAACACAAAACAAGTAATTTAACAACGCTTTTCATACTTAGCCACGACATGGCAATTATAGATTTTATATGCATTTATTGATTGAATAAGTTTTATGAATATTTGAATAATTATTTCATCGTATGTATATATTGAGAAATAACATTCAAATTTTTTATTCACATCATTTTGTGGATGTTTTTGATCGTTTCGGTCTAAGCATTTCAATTAAAGAAACGCAGGGTTAATCCAGGTCCGTTTTAAAGCATAGACGATCTATCTATCTTCATCCCAAGGCGAATGAATCGTAATAATAAAATAATAATAAATATTCACGGGACAAATTACACTGACTGATCGAAAGCCAAAGTAAGCAAATTATTTGCTTGTGTTATGAGTGTTAGTCAACAATACTAATACATAGAAATATATATATAAATTCTAGCTGATCACACTTGTACTGTTTCATAATAAAATAATTATATTTAATTTCCGACCGGTTTCGCTTACACAAGCATCCTCAGAGTATTTACAATAAATAAAAAATTTATTGTAAATACCCTGAGGATGCTTGTATAAGCGAAACCGGTCGGAAATTAAATATAATTATTTTATTGTGAAACAGTACAAGTGTGATCAGCTAAAAAATATTGTGTTAAAATGGAGTTTCACCAAGTGTCGACGATAAAAACTGTAGAACATATATAAATACTTTTACATACATAATAAACACCCAAACCCGGAAATACAAACATTTATGCTCATCACATAAATGTTTGTCCCCGTCGGGGATCGAACCCGAGCCCCGTTGCTTGCGTAGTCAGGGTCGCTAACGACTCTACCAACGGACCAAATGGTGAAAGATTACTCAACCAAGTTACTACCGCAATGATTACTAAATTCCCGAGATCTGCAACGTCTCGCCCGGGCTTAGTATTACGCCTACGCGTCTAGAAATAACGCTATTGTCACTGACGTATCCCGGTATGGGGATACCTAAGGTACGATTTATACCGATCGGTAAGCATACCATGGCAACCGTACACATGTCGCGGAAGCTGTACGCGTCCGCCGGAGCTGTACGCGTGCCGTGAAGCCGCACACATGCCGCGAAAGCCATACGCGTACCGCGGTAGCCATAAGTTACTTAAATGACTCGACTCGCTGTATCGCTGTTCTCTATTTACATTCCCCGACGGCCGTACGGCTCCGAACGGACTCGGTTATCTGTCTTGGAGTCCGTATGGAGCCGTACGGAGCTGTCGTGAGCCGTACAACTGTTGTGGAATGTTGAATGCAACGGAAATATAAACTGTAATTCCTGTTTACACGTTCTATACCGCATTGCATATTGCCGTCCTGTCCGGGCCGATGCGAGCCGTTCGGACTGAATTGTAGCCTCTCCATACCCGGGGTACATTTTGCATGCCATTCCATCACACGAATGACAACGCACCGTTAACATATTTGATGTCTGTAGACGCTGGTTATCTTTTTCCATCAGGTGCGCCATCTGTCTACTATCAAATAATATAAAAAGTTTGTTTAACTTTACGAAACATTGTAACATTTTGCTATAACCGTGTAGTTTAGTATTTGATCCCCCTTTATTATAACAGGATTAGTGAATTCACGACAATTTATCATTTGCCTTAGACAAATCATTCATAATTTATATGTAATCAAACTGTAACTATCTACATCTAATCTCCTATATCTGGCTAACCTTGAATCAAGTCTTTATTAAATTTCTATAGAATCTCTTTACAAACGACGACGATCCTTATACGGAATACCAGTTAATAGTAATGTACAGAACAACTACATCATTCAAAAAGTCTGCAGAAGGCACGGAAACATAAAACTTAAATGAACATACCTGGCATGAGGAAGTACACGAAGCCACCAAGAGCAACGCATATCACGAGAAGCGCCAGCGGCCAACGCATTACTCGCGCAACACGGGCTGCTTTGCTGCCGCTGAGAGTACTGTCTGTTGCCACTCGGTACAGGTTGTCTGGGTGTGAACCCTGTGAACAATATTACATTTAAGTCTTCTTACAATATCATACAAAGCTATTTAAGATTTAATACCACGTGGATAAATTACCGGCTTGCCTTACTCTTTGTATAAACCGGAACATGAAAGTGACAAACCAAAAGTATGCTATTGCAATAGGAAAAGGTAGAAGGGCGATGATACCGAACCCGAGCGACACGTTGCAGAAATCTAGCAAAACTATGTACACAGGCCTTTTTAAGGCGTGTGTACATAGGTTTTAAAAGCGCTAATAACATGACTTAAATATCGACCCAAAATATTTAATAACAACAAATATACAAAATATATGTAACTACAATCAAACACACACAAGTGGTGGAGTTCTGCATTGTCTCGCCCGGGTCTGGTACCACCACCGCCTTGTCACAATAGCGTCCATGCATGTCACTGTCGTGCTATGGTTTGGAGGATAATTTAGTCGGTGAACTTACGCATATGGCATTAGACCACACATGGATAGCAACGCACCATTAACATCTTTGGTGTCTATAGGCGATAGTATCTTTTCCATCAGCACAGCTATCCGCTTGTTGGTTATCTTGTGGTAGAAAAAAAATTAAAGCAAGATTACACTTTTATTAAAATACCTTTCATGCGATTATAGCATCCGTTCAAAAGTTTCAACCTATAAATATAATAAACAGCTTTTTGATAATAACAAATGATGATTTAACAAGAGAATTGTAATCTGTATCAATAACAAAACAATCTTTTACGTATTTTAAAGCTCTACCGATTTGTTATCAATTGAAATACAAATCGGAAAAAGAAAGTTGTACAGTCGACAGCAATATTATTTTTATTTGAGTGCTCAATAACACTAGACATAGACGTATCAGGTACGTAACGAAGTTATCAAAGATGTTAAATATATTATAGTTATATATATACTAACTGTTGCCAGCGATTTCGTCCGCGCGGACTTCGTTTACTCCGCACTGCTCCTCCCCCGTAGGTGATAACGTGATAATATGTTGAAGTAAATCCATGCAGTACTTTTTGACTTTACCCCGGACATACATACAGACAAACAGACAAAAATTCTAAAAACTATATATATATATATATATATATATATATATTGGAGATGATAGCAAAGCTGTCCTGACGAAAAGAAATAACCATTCAACTAAATAGTGATGCCAAAAATAAATAGCGCGTTGCTATCCTTGAAGTACTAATAGAAATACCGACTACTTTATTCTTCAAACTGAAATATAATAGTAAAAATCTCTGACGCTATTGCGGTAGGAAACTGTAAGATAATTGCAATCTTTGGCAGGACATTACAGAACTTAACCATCAATTAGTAGTGACGTTTGTTTTAGGTTCACCTTTTGCCAACTACTCGGCAGAAGGCAGGTGATACGAATACGGGACAAGCCCTAAATATATAATTTTTTTTTTATATTTTCCTGAGGCGAACAAAAGGTGAACGCGTTACAACAATCATGACTTTTAGATATCTGACAACTTGGATATCATACCAATGCTTTACTGGAACATAAGTAAAGTTAGGTGTACGAACATAAATAAAGCAATATGGTATGGTGAATTACCGTGGTGATGGTAGTGATTGGTGTTGTATTCGGGTGTACATAAAACTCGGAGGATAGGATTGCGGACGAACTTGTGCAAATGGCCTTGTCATACGGATAGCAAGTAGCGATTTATTATAAGGCGATGATTATCTCTTAACTTTCAGGAAAAGAGAACCTTCTTTGCTAGTAGTATATTAAACTATTTTAAATCTATATAGAATTATCTATGTTACTCGTATGTATTCCTGATACCGTTGTCTAGTCATTCATATCATAAGCAAATTATTTTCGGTATTTGTAAATTTAAAGCCATCTTATATTGATATTATATTTTGAAACGGAGTGTATCTTTTGTAATTCTTAAGTGCACAATATAAGTATGTAATTTATGGGGATCATAAAGTTGACATATCGTATATAAATTTCTGCGCTGGCTTGGAACTGGGATGACACGAAAATGGAATGCCCCTTGACCTTAGAGAAAGCTGAACATTGACCTAACATTTCGACATTTGCCGTTTTTATTACATAGTCAACTGTTGTATAACTGTGTAATAAAACAAGACACGGCTTAAAAATGCTTATGTAACGTTTAATTCTAAACTAATATTATAAAGAGAAAAGATCTGATTTTTTTCTTTTTTAATTGGTTATGGTTTAACTCAAAAACTACTTGACTCGTAATGATTTTTGGTCACGCGAATTAAGTCACAAGTAACTACTAGGAGAAAATATGAACATGAACAAAAATAAATATAACTTCGGTTCCCTTGCGAGAAGGAAGATATATATATATATATATATATATATATATATATATATATATATATATATATATATATATATCCAACGTCAATAGTTCAAGTTCACTACAATTTGCCTGTTGGCACGATAAGTGATACCCATAGCTATATTTTACCGATTTCTAATCAGGAATGGCAGTTGCATGTGCTAATCCGAGTTCAGAGAGTGCTATCACACTATCATTAGATTTAATTTTTTTGGATAACTCCTTAAAACTTTTGCAACATTTGCCCAATCAAATCCTAAGATAACTAATAATTACTTACTACTTTCATTACTAGTAGAGTTTCCGCCAAGGTCTCATTTGAGATTGGTATCATCACTACTTATTTCTACTGCAAAAGAACCAATGCTTCAAACTGTCGTGTTCTTGTTGGTAGGGCAAAAAAGCCGGTAAACTTTAGCATGTGTCATGGTACCGCCACACGAGGGCAAAGCACCATTAACATCATTGGTGTCTATAGGCGATGGTTTCTCATTCCATGAAGAGCCATAGCTTGTATGATATAAAATACATTTTTACTATGTACCTCAAAAAATTTCCTTACGGAATATCTATATCTATATAACACTAGATATTCCGTAAGGAAATTTTTTGAGGTGTGCCAAACATTATGATCCAGACAGGCTTATCTTGCTTTCTCCACGTTTACGACTCTATACAAACACGCAGTTTGGAAGAATCTATACAATATAGATAGGTATTGCGTATAAAATTATATTGGAATCCTAAACTGTGATTTGCGTGGATAGTGATTGGTTAATTACATTTGTCTATGGCGTATGCAATCAGTAAGCTAACTACAATTTCTGGGAACATTAACTATAGCTCTTTCTGAATAACCCACCATTTAATTAAGGATTAAGTCTTAAATTTTTACATCAAATTCAAATTGAAATATATTTACCAAAGTTCAAACTATCAGTATTCAAGTTACACAAATTAATTGAACAGTCGTTTTCCTGATAAACGCTTGTTGCAATGATAAATAGGTACATATTTTCACGCTAGATTCGTTAAGGATATCTTAAGGAAATGAATATGTTTTTTACAAACAAACCGTGGCAAATATCATTATTGATATAAACTAGTAATTTTACCCGTAATAAATTTTTACTAAAATATCTCGCGCTAAATTTCTTAGAGGTTGCTAGACAGAATTGTGTGCCATACATCACGGTCCCAGTAGGCTTGTTTTGTTTCTTTCACATTCATAACTCTCTTCATACTCACACGTCGGCTTCTAAATTCGTCCAGTTATTTCAACAAGAATAAATGCACGAACACACACACAAACTTCGCGTTTATAACAGTAACTGTTAATTTGTATATAAATAATCAGCTTTTAATGAAAGGGAGAGCGGGGGACATTTAAACTTTTAATAACTAATATATAAAAATAACGATTTTATTTGAATATTTACTTAAAAATAATTTGACGGCGTAGGGATGTGACGACCCCATCGCCCACTGGTGGGATAATTTTTGTGACAACAATTATTTAACACCGGTGCAGTTAGTCAACCAAATTAGTGGTAGTGCCATACTGCATTTGCTACTGAATAGGCCGGCACGCCTGGGGAGATACCACTGTCTCACTTGACACCGACGTAAAGTAGCAGCCCAGCTGCTGCGTTTCGTTCGGTTTGTGAGAGTCCCGGAGGCCTAACCCCCACCCCCACACTATGGATGCGCGATAAAAAAAAATTACCCCAGGGGGGTACCACTTGCATCTGCACTGGAGAATCCCCCCATGAGCGTCCGTGCTCTGGATTCAAGCAAGATCAGAGATGCTCAGGCTGCCTTGCGTATTCTGGGGGGGGGGGGGGGGGGGGGGGCAAAATTGCGCTCACAAACAACCCTGTCCGGGGCAAACAGAGCAAGAAGTAACATCGGGTTTCATTCCAACCTGAACGCCATCCACTATCATCTCGAGACAACGAAGCCAGCTTTGCTCTTCTTGACCGAGACACAGATATCTTCTCCATCTGATACATCCTACCTCTCCTACCCGGACCATCCACGCAGATACGCGTGCCTATACAGGTCCCATAGCGGGAATACTGAAGTTCACCGGCTTGTCGAGCATTTACAAATGGCTGTAGATTTCGTGTTACAGCAGACCCCCTACAGTTAGAGTAACCTCGCCTACGCGAGTTCCCGATGTGGATGGCCATAAGCATTCACTGTTGGACCTCCTGCGAATCCCTCACCCGGATCATTATCAGGTATCGGTAGACGCTCCACTTGGCGCGACGGACCACTGCCTGATTGGGAGCAAAGTGCCGGTCACGCGCCCATCACAGCCTCCTTTTACAGGCTGCTGTCGCGTTTGGCACTATAGGTCAGCAGATTGGGACGGGATACGGTCTTTCTTTGCATTCTACCCATGGGGGCGGTTGTGCTACCCGCTGAATGATCCGAATGCTGTGCTGACTCTGTTGCTGATGTGGTGCTGCAGGGCATGGAACTTTTTATTCCATCTTCTGCGGTGCCCATTGGTGGCAAGTCTCAGCCTTGGTTTGGTCGCCACTGCAAAGCGGCTTTACGCCGAAAGCAGGAATGCTACCGAGCTTGGGCTGCTGCGTCGGCATCTCGTGATGTAAAAACTAGCGCATTACGAAAGGAGTACAACTCTTCCTCGAGGTTCTTCAGAAGAGCTATCGCCAAGGCAAAATCAGAACACATTGGTAGAATTGGTGAGAAATTAGTTCGGCTTCCTTCGGGCACTCGTGCGTTCTGGTCTCTCACCAAGGCTGTCTTAGGGAATTTCTCCCAGCCTTCATTACCATCCTTGCACAGAGACGATGACTTTCTGGCCCATACCGAAAAGGAGAAAGCCGATCTTCTGGCTCGTTCTTTACGGCCAACTCGACCCTAGATGACCAAGGGAACGCACCGCCTACCATCCCGCAGTGTAATAGTTCTATGCCAGAATCACAGTTTCGGCAGTCATCTGTGCGTAAAGCACTACTTTCCTTGGACATTCACAAGTCGAGTGGGTCTGATGGCATCCTTCCGATGGTGCTTAAAGTATGTAAGTATGTATTAAGGCTTTCCTATTCACTCGGCGTGATACCGAATTCATGAAAAACAGTTTTAGTGCATCCCATCCCTAAAAAAGGTGATCGCTCTAATCCGTCAAACTATCGGCCAATAACCTCCTTGTTCTCCAAAGTCATGGAGACACTTATAAACTGTCAGCTCCTGAAGTATTTAGAAGAGCACCAGCTGATTAAAAAATCCTTTGTCGTATCACTTCGGTTCGAGAACACTCACCTGACAGCCTCAGCCAGTATTGGAATACTGGGAATCGACATATCGAACAACGTTCAGTTCCGCGGTCATTTGGAAGGAAAGGCTAAACTAGCCTCCAAAGAGCTTGACGTACTCAGTAGAGCAAAGCAGTACTTCATGCCAGCCCATCACCTTCACATTTACAAGGCCCAAGTTCGACCTCACATGGAGTACTGTTCTCACCTCTGGGTCGGACCTCGTTAGTACCAGCTTCTTCTTCTTGATCGCATTCAACGTAGAGCGGTTCGAATCGTCGACGATCAGGCTATTTCTAATCGGCTTGACTCTTTGGCGTTACGCAGAGATGTAGGTTCGCTCTGCATCTTTTACCGTATGTATCATGGGGAGTGTTCCGAAGAGTTATTCGGACTAATTCCTGCAGCTAAATTCCATCATCGGACATCGCGTCAAAATTTAAAGTTCCATCGTCACCACTGGAAATCCACAACCGTGCGCTTTTCTCGGTACTTTTTGCCTCGCACTACTCCATTGTGGAATCAATTACTCTCGGAGATACGACTTAGGGACCGTCAAGAAACGAGCTTATTCATTCTTAAAAGGCCCGCAACGCAGCTACAAGACCCCCGGTATTGCAGTTGTCCATGGGCGGCGGTTATCACTTACCATCAGGTGTACCACCTGCTCGTTTGCCCCCTCTGCTATATAAGAAATCAATCATTCATAAGATATTTGATATCCCGAGATAGAACTTTGTTAGTTACTAACTCGCTAATTCCTGTCTCCATGTGTTGTCTTTTGCGCAATTTGAATACAATGAATTTGATGTAGATTAGTGAATAAGTATATAGATTGAGTTCCGCTGTTCCCCAAAAATAAAATTTATATTTTTGTTATGTATAACGCAACGTAGTCACCTTATGTATAACGCAAAGTTTTAGGACTTCAGCTAAAGTCACCTTATTATATCCCTGTTACCGAAATATAAAGTACTTTATATTTATTTATTTTAAAACGTCCAAATACCATCAATACTCTTAAAAATTAAGAAGGCAAGATTAAGAAATCTTCCCAGGTATTTTATAATTGAAGAATGGAGCCACACAACTCGCATCTAGAGCAAATTGTAAAATTTAATAAACAGTAGTCTAATTTGGTTTGTAGTTTGTGCAATCCACATCTATAAACCATTTAATAAAATGTCATTGATGTCTAAAGCCAACTTTAAATCATATGCAATGCTTTTATTTAAACTAAAGGAAGTCTGTGTTTTCAAAGATTAACGACTATTTTTATTGCATATATGCAAAAATTACGTCAAATATGAATATTAATTGATTTCTTAACATTTTAATAGTGCTTGATATAAAAATAATTAAAATAGTGGTTAAAGAATGGTAATAGGTATTTTTATCTTTAGAAATTATTATTCCATCATGTCTAGTCTTTATTTTTTTGTGCTTGTAATTGTATTAACATATTTAATTTAATGGAATCTATTTATCTATTTTTTTACGTTACAAACTGGTCCTTTTAAGAACATAGAACAAGATCAACAATGTAAGGAATTTAAAACTAGACCCGTACCTTTTGACCTTTCGAATATTTTTATGTAGGAATTAAGCGTACTTACATACTATAATTTTTTGAATAACATAGGCGGGATAATATCTATTGTAGCCCTAGTAGGTGAATTAACTAATTTATATTCGTGAAAATCGAATATATTTTTTTTTATCTAGGCACAAGTGTGGGCACATTTAAATTTAGCTAAAATGAATAATATAATTAAAAACGTCTACACTCACGTTTAATCTATGTAGGTTTCGACTTGTTTCGGAGTATATTATGAGGTCCTATTTCCTGCGTAAAGTTTAAAAATCTTTTCAAAATATTTTTTAAACAATCTTATTTAAAATTGCTTTAATAATACTATAAAAATATGAGATAATTTAAACGCAATAATCCTGCTAACCGTTGACTTCCTACTTCCAGTATCTCCGGTACTCTACATCAGATCTTCGTCAAATTAAAATGAAATCAACTTTTTTATTATTATCAGCTATCGATTCGAAATTTTTTAAAGAGAGAAAAGATAGGCGTCTAGTTAAAACAAAGCTGTTTACAAAAATTCAGCTTGTTATTAATCTATATTAATATTAATACTATTAATTTGTGTTATTAATCTATATTAATATTATAAATGCGAAAGTTTGGATGGATGGATGTTTGTTACTCAATCACGCAAAAAAGTTACTGAATGGATTTGAATGAAATTTGGCACACAGGTAGATGATGACCTGGAATAACACATAGGCTACTTTTTATCCCGGAAAAATTAGGTGACCCCGCGGGATATGTCAAAAACTTTTTATAATGCAGCGGGCTGCACGTTGCAGCTAGTTACAAATAAAATGTACCTGTAACTACGATCTATTAAAATTATAAAATGCAAGTAAGTAAATATATTACAAGTACATTGTAGTTTGAATAAAATGGGCATGGTATTTTTACTGGTTTAATAAATAGACAAATACAAATACATAAGCATGAAATCCCATATCTATACATATTATAAAACAAAGTCCCCCGCCGCGTCTGTCTGTCTGCTTGCAATAAACTCAAAAACCACTGAACGGATTTTCATGCGGATTTCACCAATGGATAGAGGAACTCTTGAGGAAAGTTTAAGTGTATATTTTGTAAAGTTTTTTTTTTGTATATATCACCCGTGCAAAGCCGCAGCAAGTCGCTAGTTTATTATAAATTTGAAAGTTTGTATATTTAGATGTTTGGACAATTGGATCTTTGTTACTTAATTACGCAAAAATGGCTCAAACAATTTAGATGTATTTTGGTCTACAAGTAGATTATGAGCTATAACACATAGGATACTTTTATGACTATACTTTTATGAAAAATAAGTTGTTCCCATGGGAAACCAAAACATTTTATGATGCACCGGGCTGCAGGAGTACATAGTAAAAATATAGTTTAAAGATGATTCATGTTGTACACATTATACACGTAGAGATTCGATGTAAGTAATATGATTATTTTCCCCGTATTGGTTCCGAGTTCCTTTGAAGAATAGGCGAACTGCCGTTCTACCAGGCAGGTCGTAAAAGGCGAACTGTTGGCTATGCGAGTCACTACCATCGTGGCTCATATGTGTTCTACATTGGCTCGACCGGGTCTAATACCACCGCCTTACTTATTCCTGCCACAAAGCGTCAGTGCTAGTCAATGTCGTGTTCCGGTTTAGAAGGTAAAGTAGCCGGTCGACTTATGCATGTGGCATTAGACCTCGCCACCAGGTAGCAGCGCACCATTAACATCTTTGGTGTCTATAGGCGACGGTTGATTTTTTCCACCAGGAGACCCATCTGCTTGTTTGCTATCTTATGGCATAAAAAAAATTAGTGGTTTGGTGTCATTGATGGCCCGATCTCTTGCGACAGTAACTGGATGAAGTCAAACAATGAAATACACTTCGATACACAATGGCGTACGGATTTGTTAACTGATTCCTATTCTCAAAAACAGCTCTACGTACTCTCCGATGTTGGAAGATGGCAATAGGTACACTATCCGGTCTCAGAGCTTTCACTATTTTTTTATGTAGAACATACCCTAATGACGACATGATTCCGGACAACTGTCCAGTCTTTATACTCTATGATTACCTGTGCATAGTTTAATACCTTAAAAAATCTTTAGTATTTCTAAATCAATTTGTAATACATATGATACTACTTACAGTGTAGCCTACCTTAGCGGTAAATGATTTGACTTCTTTAGGCTTTGCGAAGTATTTGTCAAGCTTGTTGTCAAAGCCGATGTGACCAAGAGGTGGTGCTTGCACCGCTCGTATTCTGTACGTTCCATACTGCTCACATTGCTCAGATATTGTAGGTAAATTGCCATTAGGAGAGCTGCAACTGCTGCTTGAACGAGAGTTACAGTAATGAAAAGAACCATCAGCAGGGTTCTTTGGTTTCTTTGTATAATTGTGTTTCCGGGGAAGTTCCTCCGATGGCCGTAAATCGTACGTTTCAAATTTTTCCGTCACGTAGTGCTCCTCTACGTCTGTAGTTGGAACATATCTTAGAAGTCGCGGTTCTTTTATTTTCTTCTCATATTTAACAGAATCAGTATCGTTTTCTAGCTTCGCAAGATTTAGAGAATGTTGCAGTTCATTAGCGGTTCTGTTTGCTTTACGCTTTACTTTACGCTCAGTAGTGCGAGTTTGTACATGATCATCGACGATTTCGGATTCAGAACACGATCTGTCTCCATATAACACGTAATTACCATTGACCATCTTGAATTATAATTATCTTTAAATGTGATAAGTATGTACTTATTTACACTTGCAGCCATGTAATTTTCACTTAAACTTACATTTTGTGCATTTAATACTAGAACTGAATATTAATGTAATTCACAATTGGCTGCATTTGTCTTAATGGCATTGACTGAAATAATGTAACGCTAATGTGACTTGTTTGTTTGTTTATACGTTGATGTTAGTAAGATACAACCGAATTCTTTAAATTCAATTAATGAAACGTTTCAACAAAAACATGGAAGTTTAAAGTGTCTAAAGAGCATTTACAAATAAAAAACCGGCCAAGCACGAGTTGGACTTGCGCACCGAGGGTTCCGTAAAAACTTTGATTTTGTTACAGCTTAAAGGTAAATTATCATTACGGTACGTACAAGAATTTAAAACGTTATAATATCGATATGTTTACTGTTTCGTGATTGGTTTGCCGCGTGTCATGTTGTTTCGTGATTGGTTCGCCAACTAGCGCCAGTAGACGTCATAATATCATATACCTTAACAAATCACGACGACGCAAACATATCAATATTATAACGTTATAAATCCTTAGTATTATAGACCTGAGTATCAGAATTTCAATTTAATACCTCAACACGTTCATGAGAAAAGGGTAAACTTTAAAATTATAAAAAATATTTTTATTATAATATGATGTAACTAAAAATTTACGGCTTTCGCAATTTTTTCTTTCAGGTGTTATAAGACGTTGCTTCGTACCAAATTTCAAGATTCTGAATTCACGGGAAGTGTAGGTTTGGAATCCCTTGCGAGTTTCGATTTGCGGCATAAACGGCTGTATTTTTTTTGATTGCATTGGCTTAGAAGTTTATTTTTTTCACTCAGTAGACTTGAGTAGAGTAGGTACATGAGATTTAGATATTTGATATCTTGTAAATATTACCTAAGTATATAATCTTCCCCGTGTTGGTCCCGGGCTCCGGAATAGGCCAACTGCCGTTCTGCCAGGCAGGTCGTAAAAGGCGACCGATTGGCTATACGAGTCACTACCATCGTGGCTACTAGGTGTTAGAGTTCTGCATTGTCTCGCCCGGGTCTGGTGCCACCGCCTTACCTATTCCTGCCACAATAGCGTCAGTGCTCGTCATTGTCGTGTTCCGGTTTGGACGGTAAGGTAGCCGGTAAACTTTTGCGTGTGGCATTAGACCTCGCCACTAGATAGCATCGCACCATTAACACCTTTAGTGTCTATAGGCGATGGTTGACTCTTGTTTAAATAATTGTCTATAATTAATACGTAGTAATCGCCTTCTAGTAGTTTGGTGTCGGTATTGACCACATGAGGTCCCATATTCGATTCCCGGGTCGGGCAATTCAAAATGTGTTTTTTCAGTTTTCTGATAAAAATATGTCACATAAATGTAGTGTGTGTAATGTTTATTTTTAATATTTAAATATACTTGTGATGCATTTTGTTAAAAAATATTAGGTTTCTGCAGCCCTCCTTTCATACTTCCCCATTCCCGCAATTGCCTTAAAAAGAGGTCCAAAGGTTTTCCTTCACGCATTAATATTTAGATGTACTTACTTTGAAATTTAGGCCCTACGAGTTCAAAATTCATCAAACTAATGTCTATGATTAGGTATATTTTTGACGGCTTTGAGCCTAACCTTAATTTTTCAGGGGTAGCCTACAGGGTCAATCGGATTTCAGATTATTTTGTGAAAATCTCTGTACCATTAATAAATTGAACAATAACAATGACATCTGATGCAATATAGTTGTATGCAAGATAACTACGCAAGTATTTACTAGACAGATAACATTCGGGGCGTTATGTTGCCTATTGTTGATTTGACGCAGTTCCCGCGCTTTTTGTCGCCATTACGCGGGAAAGTTCCCAGTAAAGCGCGTGCGCGACAATGGCGTAGCAGAATGAACGAGAGTGAATCGACCGTATATTGTGCAACGGTCTGTGGGGTTTTATGTTTTATGCAACTGATGTGCCGTTAATGCAACCGATTTACTGATATCTTGGGTCATTTGCACTTAATATGTTTCCTGATGTTAATCTGTTTCTGTTTAACTACAGTCCACAGATTACATAACAACAATTAATGACGCGCAATTAGCGGTTAATTTATGAGGTTTTTTATAACTTTATATTTTATATATATAATAAATTTTTACTTTAGTGCCTACTAAAATAAAAATTTTCAAAAAAGAAACAAAAATTAAAATTAAAAAAATACGATTCCTTTACATGATATGCAGAATAAAGCATCACAACCACACGTAAGTTACCAGAAATCACTAGTTTCTCCGATAATTTCCACTGCTGCATTTATCAACTTTAGCGCCTACCGCGTGCAATTTGCAATAACTCTCGGTTCCAATGGCTTAACCAATTGTTACAAAATAGCACGTTTATTTTAATATAAAACACCAAAATAAAAAGGTCCTCAGAACACTCCACATTACAACGCCGGTGAGCAAACTTAGAGCAAAAATATATCTTCTCAAAGTAAGAGGCATCAGATGTTTGATAAGATCGGAATCGTGTAGGTATAATGCGGGAAGCTTGTCTTTGAATGCGGTCAAATGGAAGAATTTCATAATTGGGTTCATAAATGTAAACAATGAATAAGGTTGAATAAAAATTAAAAAAGTCAATTTTCCAAACTCTGTTGTTAATAAACTAAATTTTACGAAACTTCTGTTGCCATTTGAAATGATTGCTCTAGGTATGACATTTTTACTTCTTGGACCTTTATATATGTCAACTGCAAGGGTAGTTTAAAAGTTTAAAACCTTGTAAAAAGTAATCAATCTATTATACCGAAAGTAAACCGGCGCGGCGTGATGATACTGGACTAAGCAAATAACAAAATTGCTTTACACAAATTCTTTGCAATTTTTACACAAACTTATTACGAATTGAATATATTACATGTATAAATTAATTCTGTACGGAGGTCATATCATATTACTTACGTACTCGTATTTATATTCATGGCAAGGAAATAAATGAATAAATGTAAGCCTATACAAATTACAGCAATCATTTCAATTACTAAGATTTAAGATGAATACTATTTAAGATTCAAGCTGAACAAACGATTTTACGGCGAGCCTTAGACCCATAATTCATCTAATCACCAGCATTGTATGTAACGTAGCATTAAAATACAGTCCTTGATCTATGTGTAGGCATGTATTTGGCAAGCGATGTGGGGTATTATTATATTATTGGAATGCACCTCAGTGTTTCTATCCCTGTATTTTAAGCTCGCGAACTTTAACCAGATAAGAATCATCCGATATAATGCTTTGCTTGAACTCTGGGATAATTTTACGGTTACACTCAGTAAACATTATGTACACTCATATATTAAACATGCACAATGCAGTCACGACTTCATATAAACATACTATGGAATGCTGAGTTTATAAATTTGTAAATATTTAATAATTTAATCGTGGTAAAATCGCAGACACAGAATTAAGTTTCCTCTATTTCTCTGGATGTATCTAATATTCACTTGTTTTCGCTAAAAAATTGCTCTCTATTAGATACCCATCCACAATAGATCACCATATTAGATACCCACGCCCGTTAAGTTTAATGATCAATTAAACCAAATTCAAATTCAAGAGCATTAGGTATTGTTTAGTTTACTGGACTGTAAAATGCACTTGATATGAAGTAGTCCGCAGTGCGTAGCGGTACTCCGCGGGGCGTGCGTCCGCTTCATAACGTAATGCGACTGAGTAAGCACCGTGCCCGTTAAATCAATCATGTTTAATATACTCAGCTGACACCAGACGATTTTATTAACCTTCATTTTTATCTATATTACCTATCTATATTAATATTATAATATGGATGGATGTTTGTTACTCAATTACGCAAAAACTACTGAACCTCCTCCTCCTCACCACCTCGATGTCGGGAAATCCACAATTCTCGAGACACTTTTTCTCGCACTACTCCTCTGTGGAACCGATTGCCGGCAGAGGTTTTTATTTTTTCCGAACGGATGCGACTTAGGGACCTTCGAGAAAAGAGCTTACCTACTCTTTCTTAGAAGACCGGCAACGTAACTGCAAGGCTTCTGATAGTATAGTTGTCCATAGGCGGCGGTGATCCCTTACCATCAGGTGAATCTCCTGAAAGTTATCACCTTTTTTAATAAAAAATATGTTTTTAGTCAAAAGCTATTTTGTTTTTTATGAATAACAAACTACAAAACCATATGTTCAATTATTATTATTTTATTTTCACTTAATAAAAGTATAACATTTTGATTACTTTTTTTCTCATGTCGATGTCTTATTAGAAAATTAGATAATTTGAATACTTACACAATTAGAAAAGTTTATCTTTTTACGTTAAGTGATAATTTTGCGACATAAAAACAAAATTGCGAATTATCACAATAGCCTAGAATTAAGTAAAATTTTATAGGGAAATGTATTTCTAAATATTGCCAAAAATAGCAAAAAGACTGGATTTATTTTTTATTTCTTATAAATAAAATGTCCTTCACCTCCTACAAAGCCAAAACATTAGGCTTATCTTATACACAACATGTTTGACTAATTTTTAAGCCAATAAAATTGCAATTATAACGTTTACTGGAAGCAAACACTACTTCTCCCTGACTAAGCGATAACGCCGTAAACAGCTCGAGATGGACTTTATTTTCTTGACGGACATTGAGGTACACAAAACTATTTTATATAAATAACGATCAAATTCGCAGCCCCTTGGCTGATTATGATCGCCCTGGCAGTGGCTTAGCAACATTTTTAACCGGTGAAAGGATAGCGATAGCCATGTTTAAGTGACAATATAGAAATTTGCATCACCGGTGTATGTCCTTTCTCGCAATAAAAAATACGTTTTGCAAAAATGTTCTTTAGTCAAATATAATCGACGTATCGGATGAGTATACAATGGCGCACAAAGAAAACTGTTAGCTTGACTGTAGAAAATACATACGTTACAACAGGCCGGTGTTAGGCGTTACAATGTTGTTTTGTGGTGATTTCTAAATGAAGCCACCACAAAAAAATACTGCCTAAAAGCCCACAAAACACAAGGGTAGATCAAAGCCAACGCGTTTTCAAAACCACAGTAAAAAGTTGTTTTCTTTATTAAAGTGTTTCACTTCCAAAGTTTGCTTAAATATGAGAAACTGTGATCAAATATGAATAATTATTATGCAGGGATGGCAGTCGCGAACAAAGTCGTGGGTACAGCTAGTATATAATAAAGCTGAAAGGTTTGTTTTTTACTAGAAATCATTAATTAGATTTGGTAGTCCAATTAAAATATTTTTTTCTATCACCCAGGGGCTTTGCACAAATCTCTGACATTATGTATCGTTATCTATGGCCATATGACATATAATTATTACTAAAAAGCTTTGAGTATGACGTGTAATATATATATATATATATATATATATATATATATACATAGCCCAAAAACATTTATAGTTTTTTTGGTTATCCGATCGTTGCTAAACGTCACAGGATCACTCGCTATACTAATCTATAGACTAAAAAGTCCTTAGCGAACATATATACATACAGACAGTTTAACATAATTTAATCGGCGCACACATCAATGAACGAAGGGTGCACAGCAAAATTGGGACAGCATCTTACTTATAAAGTGACATTCAACATCAACCAGCAAATTGTGCGTAACGGCTCTTTAGAGAAGGTAAAGCTATAACACAGCTGAGTGATCATCGTGGTAGCTGAAGCGATTATTCAACATACTGAGCTGACTATTTCGTTGGCTCATTTGATATAACTATCTTTTAATCACAATAGCTTCAATAAAATTTAATAGAATATCAAAAAAATGCGCACAATGTCACATTGCTTTTTTATTTGATACATTTTAGGTATGAACTCGATATCAAGCAGTTCATATTACAAACATATGTGTGGGTTGATTTACGGCATTGAGAAGTTAGCTTTGCTAGAGTTTTCGTCTACCTACCTCGTAATTTTGGGAATCTCCCAAAATTGCTTCTTGAAAATTTAAAATTGCTGGCTCTCGACTTGGAATTTCAAAATGACAGAATTCGTTACCTAAAACGCACGCGGCGTAAAAAAATCTAATTTTTGCGAGTGCCAAAATGCTAATTTTGGCATTCACACTCACCTGACTTGGGAATGAAGTTCCGGACCTCATGATCTAAGTCGAATAGGCCCTAGACCACGAGTCAGTTATCAGTTAACTGATAATTTCACTTATTTATTGCACAGTAGAAATATTTCATTAACTGTATCTAATGCAAGTTGCAAATGTTCCTTAACACATAAATACAATTTCTCCTACCACAACTCGCGCGCCAACAGCAACAGTAGTTTATAAAAAAATATTTAAACTAATAAAGCTTTATTTCGTATTAGCAACATGTTGAGTTTATAGAGCTTATCTAATATTCATATTGGAGTCTGCCACGTTTGTATTTAGATACGTGTGTACCTACCTGAAGATAGCACATAATTTCTGAGATTCACGTACTCTTCGGGTCTTATTGACGATTATCATCATTTGTCAATCGGGCATGAAAATCGTAAAAAGTATTTAAACAAATAAAAATTGCTACTAATCATAACTCCTACCGTTGCTTATAGTGAAATTCAAACTTAATGAATTAAGGACTGTGATATCAATCATTTGGCATCGAATTTAGTCGTTTAATGAAATCACCAAGAGTTTTGAGCATACGTAGGTCACGCTATAAGTTTTACGTAACTTAAAAAAACAACATGTTATAACCAAAATATTATGTTAATTGCTTTTCAAAATAATGTCCTTTACATTTTAAACATTTTTTCATGCGATCGAACCATTTTTTAAAACAGGAGGACCACAGCATGAAGGCATGTTTTCTACGTGCTGATTGAACGCTATCACTGCCTCTTCGGAGTTGGTAAAAGTAAAATCTCTCATCAAATCTTTGATTTTGGGGAAAATACAGAAATCACAGGGTGCTAGGTCGGGGCTATATGCAGGATGAGTGATGAGAAGTACTTTTTCGGAAGCTAAAATGACTTTGTTTTGTTGTCCGTGTGTGAAGAAGCGTTATCATGGTGTAGGAGAATGCGGCTTTTAGGTCGTCTTTCGCGAACTTTTCCTAACACCCTGAGTAAACAAATGGTAGAATACCACTTGGCATTAACACTCTGACTCTAACATTAGCACTCTGAGTGCCAAGTGTGAGTTTTTCTTTTCGCATTCGATCGTGAGCGCGTTTCGAGTTTACTAGGAATTTGTATGTGATTTGTACAGCGCCACCTAGTGGTAAACTGGTTTCTCACGTTTACCACTAGGTGGCGGTGTACAAATCACATACAAATTCCTAGTAAACTCCAAACGCGCTCACGATCGAATGCGAAAAGAAAAACTCACACTTAGCACTCTGTATCTGTGTTGTTGTTGTTTGTGGTGGTGAGTCGAAACTTACAACACAGAAGGCTGTATAAACATGCTACTCTATCATCCTAAAGAAACAAAAAAGTGTAATCTAACCTGTGAATCTTAGGTACTATCTTAGGTAATATCTTAGGTACGTATTAGGTATATCTATGTTGACGATATATTGCAACGTGAATGGCTTAAAATAGTATGTAATAATTATTATAAATTCAAATAATATCAATGTTTAAAGATTTTTTGTGAATTTTAGCACTACGAAAAGTATCCGTAATACAATTTAGATACATTTCATTCTCATCAGTTTCGTTTTGATCTTATTTTCTAATAAAAATGTTTAGTATGGACACCCACTCGCACATGGGGCATAGAAGTTCATTGCTTACAAATGGCGATTGACCGATCTCGCGACTAACGAGTGTTAGTACATCGATCGTGCAGTAGTAGATATCATGATCTTAGAGTACTTCTCTTGTGTTGACTCAAATTTTTTTAAAGAATAGTCCACCTGCCTTTCTGTCAGCAGTTTGTAATATGTGAACCAATCATTCACACAATCAAAACGTCTGTTCAAACGTGTCACTAATATACGAGATTACTATGTAAGGTAGTATGAAACATATACATACAAACACAGAAATTTACATATAAAATATTATTGGATAAGTACTAAAAACAATAGAACGAATACACGGCCTATACTAAATACCCACGATGTGAACGTACAGAATAACATTTCGTTGTATTTAGTAACCACTACATTCTCTCATACATTTGTTTAGGCCATTGTGGTGGGCTTCGAACAAATATATTTCAGTAGCAGGTGACAGGGTAAATATTATAATTCTCATTGAGTAGCTCCACGTTACAGAATACTCTTGAGGTCGCCCGTCGAGATCTAACGCAATGTTAGGTCAGCAATTTAGATGCTCCCACGATTACACTCAATTATTTTGTACTCTAACCACGTTAAAAAATTCGTAATAGTTTTAAAGGGTTTGTATTTTTTATTTAATGTTGTGTTTTTATTAATTTAATAAATAGTTGACCTAATTCTCCACAATTCGGTAATTATAAATATCTATAAATCTATATCTTTATTATAAATGCGAAAGTTGTGCTGTTTGGATGGATATATGTTCGCTACTCAATCACGCCAAAACCACTGAATGTAATTTAATAAAATTTGGCTCACAGGTAGATGATGACCTGGAATAGCACATAGGCTACTTTTTATCCCGGAAAAATCAGTTGTTCCCGCGTGATTTAACATAATATTTTAAAATGCAGCAGGCGGGTACGCTGCAGCTAGTCTTAAATAAAAGAAAAAGTAACAACAGGCTATTCTACAAGGGTAAGGTTGTCAGAGTGAGCTAAAATCAATAGAGTTCATAATCTAATCAGCTGTGTGTATAACGATGGCTTAGAGCAGTGTTCCGCAAACTTTTTGTGCTCAAGGTACATCTAGGAAAACTAAAATTATTGGAGGTACACTACAAATTAAAAGTTCGTTTTTAAGTACTATTAATCAACATTTATTCTTAATCAACAAACCCAAACTTTAAATTTCAGAACAGGTATTTAATGCGAAAATGAGACTGTTTAATTGAGCATAGACGGTCTAAATTTGGAGTAATCGTTGACAGGGCTGCTCTCATTTCTTCGTCGGTCGTCCTGAGGCGTTCCCTTTTTTGGTTTTTATTGTGGTAAGAGTCGAAAATCCTAATTCGCTCAAATAGGTCGTTGCAAATGGCAAAAGCATTGCAATAGCATGCTTTGAAAGCAGAAGATATTGCATTCGCTCGCGTGATTTGTGTAGGTATTTTACGTACCCTTACTGACTTACTAAAATATTTTTATAAGATAACCTTATTTTCCGCGACACACCAACTAATCATCACGGTACACCAGTGTGCCGCGGTACACACTTTGCGGAACACTGGCTTAGAGCACACTTATTCTAAGTGCAAAAATTGAGATTTTCACTTTTTTACTGCCAACTGTATTAAATGACGTTCTCTACCGGTCGCTCTTACCGAAATGCCAAAATTCAATCTCTACACAAACTAAGTGTCATGTTTACATGAAATAAGCTTAGGTTACGGCCAAAAGTATTAAAAAGCTTTATTTTTACCAATCTGTACCGAAAACACCTTAAGTAATTAAAAGATTCTCTAGCACGGTACAATTTAACACACAAACATACCTATTAAATATATTTACAACATGAAATCTTATATATTAAAGAAAATCCAAATGTTTTAAGTACAGATAAAACATAATGTTTAACGCAATAAAACTTCCCAAGACACAGACAGGCTGACGCAACGCATGAGAGAGAGACAGCGATACTTAAAGGTAAGCGACGCATACTTGTGATCGCGCGAAATTAACAATTAAAAAAAAGATATAAACAATGAATTTTTTTAAATCTCTATTAACAATATAATTAACTATTGTATAGAGAATTTAAAAAAATATATTACTTAAACATTACGTTTTTTTTAATATATTTTTCATGGGTCGAAAGTACCCAAATTTGAGATTTTTCGAACCTTTAAAAATTCATATCTTTAAAAATATTAACTTTATCGTGAAAAGTCATAGGACCTTTTTTATTGGTATTTCAATAAAGAATATAAAAAATTGTCCCGTTGAAAAATAACAATTCCTTGCTATTGTTTAAACAATTTCGGTTTTAACAATATGGCACCGGGTTGCCCCATGGCAACATGCATTTATATCATCAGTAGGGCAATTTGAAGAGGATCGCATAAAAAAATTAAGGTGGAATAGTTTTCGGTACTCATGCGCCGATTCCTCCTGGACTAAACTGCAGAGATATAAAAAATCCCGTAGAAACATATTATACGAATATTATGTACAACGTTATTGAGTTCTCATTAGTTTAGCGAGAAATTCAATAAATTCGTGTGACCACCAGATCAATAGCCGCTTAAAGGTCAAAGATTAAGGAAACGGTTGACAGATGGTCGTATAAACAGATATAAGTCTTAGGGATAGTACTCACTGAGGGCATTAATACGTACGAACTAAATGCTCACGAACAAAAATTAGGCTTACGTAATGATTTGGTTTACATTTTGATTTTTGATTTTTTTCTTGATTACATGTGTGCATTTAGGAAAAGAACAAATTGAGCAAAAATATTTTTTGTTTGAACGCATCCCCTACTATACATAGGTACAAAATATTGTACTATGTATGTACTATACCTACATAGCGCTCATATATTATACATACAAAATACTAATTAACATGAAATTTGTTTTTAAGAAGGTTTTGTTATAAAGTAGGATCGTAAACAAGCACATGACTCTCCTAATGAAAAGAATTAACCATCGTATCGAAAACAAGGATATTCTTCTATGTGGCCGGGACTTGGCTTTATTGCAAAAAGAAAAGCTAAGGCATTGTAGAACTGTACCACTTAGTCACGATGGTTGTAACACGTTTCGCCAAATTTTCATCTTTTACGAACTGCCTGGAACGAAGGCAAATGGTTTTCTACATTCTTTGTCGTCGGCACTTGATGAAACTCCATTTTCATTCCATATTTTATATTAAAACACTTTTCATTCCATATTTTATACTAAAACGATTCGGTAACTCGGGTTTTAATATAAAATATGGAATGACAAATGGTGTTATTCTTTAAAAGTGTCCTGGATTAACACCCGGTTACGTCGAAATATTGTGAAATGTATCTACTTAGTATCATGCTTGAAATTGTGATATTGTACCGGTCGACACCGAAATAAACCACTAAACCATAAAAGCTGATTAGCAATGAAGCTTGCGTTAAATTTTCCCTCTCATATTACATGCGAATATCTCGGTGAGTACCCTCTTTAAGAGTATTTTGCAATTACAACCTAACGTATCTTACAGGTTTATAAAGGTTGCGATGTTACTGATGTTAGAGGAACAACTACGAATGTTATGAAATATATTTTTATAGAACGAAATTAAACATATATAACGATTAAAATATTTTAACGGTTTAATAAAAGTTATAATATGATCACCCTTCTTTTTCGGAACAACAATGCTTTAATAACTTCTAGATTAATGTACCAATAGATTACAAAATCTAATCAATTCTTTTCCTAAAAAAGCTACGTCTAATGCTGCAAATTGCAACAAAATCGGTTAATACGTTTGGGAGTTATCATTAACGAAATTTCGAGATTATTTAATCAATCAGCTTCTAAACCTTCTACAATAGTACTTAAAATATTGCGTCGAAAGCTGATTAAAAATTAAAATTGAATCAAGTTTTCAAAAGTTAAAATCGAATCAAGTTTTCAAAAGTTACAGATTTTCAAATATTAAAGTATGTTGCTTACGCCATACTTCACCTTTTAAAAAATAATGTTCAGGCTAATATATTATTTTTTTAAATATATAAGAGCTAATTAGATTTTTAAATCAGTCAGTATACTAACTGATTTAAAACTGCGTCAAATACTGTAAATCGAATCAAAATCGGATTTGTTAGGGAAAAAAACCGTTCGTTTTTGGAAAAAAAGTTTTGCTTTAATTACTTCGACATTTTTCGAACAGTCTATTTTGTAGTTAAGGCACCATTTTAGAGCTCAAAAATTGCGTGTAATAAATACTATTCAAAAGATCACAATCAATCATTTTTAAAATAAACAGCATTGGTATAAAATACCCAAGATACACAGTTCCGAACAAAACTGACATTCAAAACTGTCGCTAATCTGTAATCTGTATACCGGATACCTTACTCTTCCACCTGGAAATCCTGGAATACGTTGCCAAGCAATGACGATACTGCAATAGCAATAGATAAATGGTGGTACTAAATTCAGGCGGAAGGTTGCATAACTCTACCTCATAGCCACGTTGGTAGATACCTAGTTACACATTTGTCGAATCATTCGCCTTTTACGAATTTCCTGGCAGTCAAGCAGATGCTCTGTTCTTTAGAGGCCCAGGCCAACAAAGAATAGTGAAATCTGTGACTGTTATGTGTTAATAAAAATAAATACAAAAAGTGGAAGTCTGAATATCTTTTAGTTCCTCGTTACGTAGTGTTCGCAGTAGTAAACTTGCTATAATTGATATTCTGCGAGTTATTAGAGCATTGAACTGTGACACGTTGCAATAAGCATAGCGATACACCGTTATTCATTAACTAGGCAGTAAATATTAGTTACATTATAATTAGTTGCAGCTGATCAACCCTAGCTCAAACGATAATACATTAATTTTCTCCGTTTTTATAAATTATATTTATTATGAAGCAAAACTAATCCGAAACTGATTATAGATTTTTTAACTTCCCGCTACGTAGTACGTAATGTACGTAGATAGGAAGTTACTGAATTTGCCCCGATTTTCAAAAATCGATTTTTCACCAGATCTCCACGTTTTGAGGTCCTGGGAATCTTTTCCGACTATTTTCGCGATGACGTCAGTATGTCTGTATGTATATATGTGTGTGTGTGTATGTGTGTATGTAAAAATCTCATAACTTTTGAACGGCTGGACCGATCGAAACGCGGTTGGTGGCATTCGATTGGATTCTGCTCAACTTAGACTTCCTGAAAATTTTAACCAAGTCGGCTTAGGAGATTTTGAGAAATTTTGAAAAAATCCCATAAATATTTTTGGCGAAACAGTATTTTTTTAACATAACTTCCAGATTAATGTACCGATTGAGTACAAAAACTAATCAGCTCTATTCCTCAAAAAACTACATCTAATGTATAAATTGCATCAAAATCGGTTCATCCATTTGGGAGAAATCGTTGACGAAAAATTTAAAAAAAGTTTTTTTCGACATTACTTCGAAATTTTTCAATCAATCATTTTTTTGGTATTCTACAATATTTTAGTACTAAAAAAATACGTCAGATGGCATTTCAAGAATCAAAATCGAATCTAATTTTCAAAAGTTACAGCTTTTCAAATATTAAAATTACGTCATTTTTAGCATATTTACTTTATATTTTTAAAATAATTTTCAGGCTAATACACCAATGGACTTAAAAATCTAAACAGCTTTTCCCCTTTAAAAACTGCGTCAAATAACGTTAATTGGATAAAAATCAGTCAATTTGTTTAGGATTTATTAATGATGAAAATATTTGAAAAAAATGTTTTTTGACATTGCTACGAAATTTTTCAACCTATCGATTATTTAGCTAAAGATTTTCAGATCTCAAAAATTGAGTTGAATGTCATTCGAAATATGAAATTCAATCAGCGTTTCCAAAATATACAACTTTTCAAAAATCAATATACTGCCATTTTAACAAAATAGATGTTTGAACTGAAAAAATCTATACTTATAGTTTTTACTCTTTTGAGCTTAAAATACCTTAATTTAGCGGGAAGTTTCACGGATGGCCTGTAGGGATAACCACCTACACATTTTTCTTTAAATTTTATATTCATAGGACAGCAAACAAGCAACTCTTGTTTTGGTCCGGGCCCCTTTCACAGAGTAGATTAGCCTTCCTACCGGGCTGATCGTAATAGGCGAACGATTGGCCAAATATGTTACTATTATCGTGACTACTAGATGGTAAGAGATTTGCAACGGGTTACATAACTCAGATTATGTACCAATTGTCTTACTAATTGTTACCCTAAAGATCATCTGCCTATAATATGATGGTATGATTTCTAGAAACCTGCCTACGCTATTTTTTTGAGTAAGTTCCAACATAAGTTGGACAATCCAACTTATTCATATCTATATATTAATACGTGAAGGAAAAACTTTGGACCCCTTTTTAAGACAATTGCGTAAATGGCTTAGTATGAAATTTGGCACAGTTAAAGATTGCATTGCGGATGACTGCACAAACCTAATATTTTCAATAAAATGCATTAGAAGTACATTAAAATAATAAAAATAAACATCACCCGTACTACATTTATGTTATACACATATAGCCATAGATATATTATATACTCAAAGCATATAGCTAACATTTTCTTTACGGCTAAATTCAGGTTTCAAAGAGATTTTATTGTTTAGTCTATGGTCGAATTTCTGCCACAGGCGATCGCTATAATTACGTGACACGAAAGCTTTGTACCTACTTACCCATTTTTACGAAAATTGCGTGGACTGTGAAGTATGAAATTTGGCACATTTAAAGTTTAGATTGAAAAGAAGAATATACACGTAAGCATTTTGTTACGGTTAAGAGTTGCTACTTGCTGTCAAATTTATATGAGATTTTACTGTTTAGTAGTTTGTAGAATTATGGTCCAGTTTTGATCAGGAGACGATGGTTAGTGAATATAAATAAGTGATCTGTATATATCTGCATGATTCAATATCTATCATCGCCATTATCAATTGACGTGGCACCAACAATGCTGAATTTCAATTGTTTTGGCAGTGCATTTTGAGTTTTATTTTCCGAATTAAACGATAAATTTTCAACTATTATTAATAATGCGAAAGTTTATTTTTGGATGTTTATTACTCAATCGAGCGAAATTGATGGAAGAGAAGTGGAGGAAAAATACATTTACTTTTTATTGATAGACTAGCTGTTGCCCGCGACTTCGTCCGCGCGGACTTGGTTTACTTCGCAAAGCTCCTCCCCCGTAGGTGATAGCGTGATAATATGTAGCCTATATGTTGACCCGACCTGTTAGTAATATTCATGCAAAATTTGTAGCAAATCCATGCAGTACTTTTTGAGTTTACCCCGGACATACATTGACTTTCCTACGATTTTATTATATGTATAGATGTATTAGTAGAAATAATATTTATTATAATTAGGCCTTAGAAACCCGAAATTGCCGTTTCAAGCTTGCTTTCAAGGCTAGACTTATGATTTGTACTTACACAATTTTTTTACCTTTATAATTCATATAAAACAATTGTTTGCAGTTCTCACGGTCGTTATTGTTCTAAATATGTACAAGTAAATATTTAGGATTAGTAAGAGTTTTGGGAATTTACAATGCAACAATTTAAGGGGCATAAAATTGATTCGTAAGCGTTGTTTTTGTTGTTTTGAGTCCTAGGGATTACTTAGCCTATTCGGCTAAGTAATCACTAGGACTAATGCTTGTATTGCTGTATCCCTTGAAACGTCAGTTAGATATTTGAAAATGTCACAGGGCGTGTACCTACTACAGCCACTTAAAATAAAGGCAAAAGAACCCTTTAACTTTTAACTTCATGAGAAATGGGTTTTCTCGACGTAACTACCAGTGGAACTTTCAGGCGAACTAGATATCTATTTATGCGTGTCTACTGCTATGACTCGTCTGAATTTCTATGACTACGGCACCTTTAGGTGGTATTACAACAGCTATCCAGCTAACAACAAAAAGTGATGAAAATTAGTCGGTTGTAAATTATAACATCGGGTTAGGTACTTAATATGTAAACGTATTTTTATATAACTAAAAGTTTTGTAATAATTTTATACATTTTAAGAGTCGGTCCTTAATTACTCTTCATTAATTATCTTTACGATCGTTAATTTAATTAATGGTTGTTAAAATTTTAATGCTTCTTAGCAGTTTTTTTTTTACTAACAATCGGATTACAAAAGTTACTGATTTTGCCGTGATTTTCGAAAATAAAATGTTTACCAGATTTCCACATTTGGAGATCCTAGGAAGCTTTTCCAACTATTTTTACGTTTACATCAGTATGCAGGTGTGTGTGTATGTATCTAAACTTCTCAGAACATTTGAACGCCTTGACCGATTGAAATGCGGTTAATGGCATTCCATTAGACCCCACGAAACACAGACTTCCTGAAAATCTTAAATTTTAAAAAACCTCGAAATAGAGCTAATTAGTTTTTGTACTTATTCGGTACATAAATCACAATACAAATTCGCCAAAAAAATTTTTGAGGTTTTCTTAAAATTTCTCAAAATCTCGTGGGCTGACTTGGTTCAAATTTTCGGGAAGTTTAAGGTGAGTGGAATCCAATCGAATGCCATTAACCGCGTTTTGATCGGTCCAACCGTTCAAAAGTTATGAGATGTTTACATACACATACACAAACACACACATACATACATACTTGGACATTTTCAGTCTGTGTAGTTTCAATCAAACATGCAGCTTTTCAATAAAGTAAAATGCTGTAATTTTTAAAAAACTTTAAATTTTTGAACTCTTGGAGATCAAAAATTTATCCTTAGGACTATGCCTAATGATAAATTTTTGATCTCCAAGATTTGATCTTTTGCTTCGTTAAGCTTGAAATACCTCAATGTGGCAGGAAGTTTCAAGGAAGGCATGCAGGGTCAGATGATTTACTAATTTTTTTACGTAAAATCCTGCTAGTCTAAAAACAAATTATATCTGTTTGCGCCTAAGTAATATCTAAAGATTGAAAACAGCAAAGTCAAATACTTCGCGTCTTTTCGTAATCAAAAAATTAATTCGATCGAGATAGATTTAGAGCTTTATGGATACAAACATTTAAAGATCAAAGATTTGTCGCCGTTTTTTACGTGTTTTATTTAAACAACTTTATTTAAAGATCAAAGATTTGTCGCCATTTTTTACGTGTTACAGCGACGCTGATTCTAAGTTCGACTTTTTTATATTAGAGGATTGCAAACAAGAAGACGGTTGCCTGATGTTAAGATATATTTTCTGCCTTTTTATTATCATATGATAGCAGTAAATAGTTCTGCTGATGGGATAATAAATTTTACCATAGAGACACCAAAAATGAAAATCGTGCATTAATATATGTGCTAGGGATGTAAGGATTGACTACTACACCTGTCACCACGAAAACGCATTTTTCCGTCGTTCTATCTTTTATGTCGCTCAGAACCGCCCTTTCCTGATCTATTGAATGGCGACTCTGAACGACAGAAAAGAATGAAGCGATGGAAAAAGGAGATTCCGTGCTGGCAGATGTAGCTCAATCCTAATGCTACGCGCATGAGTTTACCGGCTACATCATCCTCTATACCAGAACACGACAGTGTCAAGCATTGACGCTACTACGATTGGAAAAAATTAGGTTCTGGTGACAAGATAGAAGTAACAGAATTCTACCATGCTGTTGTCTTGAAAGACACTTTTGGTCAGCCGTTTGTTTTTTACGAACTGCCAAGCTCCAAGTTAGGCGATATTTTCATCATAAGTGGCCCGGATAACTTCTTAACGCCTAAACGATTGAACGAATTTAGATGAAATATATGAGAAGTCTATATCATGATTTAAAACGAGTTTCTTAAGCCGAAATAATTTAAACTCAAACCATTCTAAATCTATAACAACCGCCTCCCAATATCCTGTACGTATCTTTGGAAACTTGAATATGATGTTTAAACCTAAAATAAATCGGTTAATTGGTTAATAAATAACTGATTTCTGAAGTTTGATACATTAAAAAATACAACTGAATTAATCTCTCTCTATTTGGAAAGTCGAAGGATAAATCATTGCTTCCATGAAATATATCAAAAAACTTTAGCTTTTTTTACTGTTATAATTCTTTAAACAGATGTGTCCAAGTATATTGTTAATAACATAAACAAAGGTTTGCAAATTTTACTTCCTGTATATAGAAATACAGATCCTGTCTTTATAAAATATGCAAAACCGGTTTAAATATCTATGATTAACATAAATTCCGGTTTAATCCATTATGAAACTTGCTTTCAATAAAATTAACACATAATGTTGACCTCATAAGTTATACGTTTTATATTAACTAATACATTTTTAATGTCATTTCCTTTATTCAGTTCCTTTTGTGGCAAGCGTTTATTCATAATATTTATTGTAATAAATATATAATCATTTTTTTTAACTTCCTGCTACATTAGTTAAATAAGGAAGTTATTGATTTTGCCCCAATTTTCGAAAATCGAGTTTTCAGTAGATCTTCACGTTATAAGAATCTAAGAACCTTTTCAGATTATTTTCGATGACGTCAGTATGTCTGTATGTATGTATCATAGATTAATATACATATATTTTAATATATTTTGGTGTCTCTGGTATGTAAGAATGAATGTATGTGTACATGTGTACATCTCATTACTTCTGAACTACTTGACCGATCGAAACGCGGTTGATGGCATTCGATTGGATTCCGCTCAACTTAGACTTTCAGACCAGCAGGTTTTGGAAAATTTAAAAAACACCTAAAAAAACTTTGGTGAAACGGTATTTTTTAAT
This sequence comes from Apodemia mormo, assembly GCA_036924255.1. Taxonomy (NCBI): domain Eukaryota; kingdom Metazoa; phylum Arthropoda; class Insecta; order Lepidoptera; family Riodinidae; genus Apodemia; species Apodemia mormo. The sequence continues at coordinate 37,036,596 of JAUPFN010000002.1, forward strand.
ATATCTTCCAGATTAATGTACCGATTAAGCACAAAATTTAATCAGCTCTATTTCTACAAAAACTGCATTCAATGCATAAATTGCATCAAAATCAGTTTATCTGTTAGGTAACTATCGTTGACGAAAAATTTTGAAAAAAGTGGGTTTTCTTTGCCGTAACTTCGAGTTTTCTTAACCAATAATTTCTTGACCTTCTAGAGTACTTAAAAAACTACGTCAAATATAGTTTCAAAAATCAAAATAGAATCAAGTTTTCAAAAGTTAAAACTTTTTAAATATTAATATTTTATTCAATACAGAAAACTTACTTAAAATTTTTAAATAACTTTCAGGATAATATACCGATTGACTTAAAAAATGTTTTTGGTATTACTTCGACATATTTTAGCCTATAGGATTATATAGCTAAAAAAACATTTAAGATCTCAAAAATTTGCCGTGTTGGTCCCGGTCTCCTTGGAAGAATAGGCCAACTGCCGTTCTACCAGGCAGGTCGTAAAAGGCGACCGATTGGCTATCGAGTCACTAACATCGTGGCTACTAGGTGGTAGAGTTCTGCATTGTCTCGCCCGGGTCTGGTATACCGCCTTACCTATTCCTGCCGCAATAACGTCAATGCTTGTCGCTGTCGTGTTCCGGTTTGGAGGGTAAGGTAGCCGGTGAACTTATGCATGTGGCATTAGACCTCGCCACAAGATAGCAACGCACCATTAACATCTTTGGTGTCTATAGGCGATGGTTGACTCTTTCCATCAGGAGACCCATCTGCTTGTTTGCTATCTTATGATATAAAAAAAAAATTACCTTGAATGACATTCGGAAAATCATAATCGACTGTTTCCAAAATATACAACTTTTCAAAAATTAAATTACTGTAATTTTTAACAAAATTTAGTTTTTTCTGACATAATATGATAATTTTAGATAATGTTTCTCTCGTCTTTCTATCCACACGCGTGAACAGATTTTTTCCTGCTCATCTCAAAACTCAAAATATATCCGCATTTTATCCGCTCGTATATAAATGTGTGTATAATCACATACAAAATATACTGTATTAGAGTCTTCTTCTTTTGTTCTATTGTAAATATTGGGCTGAAAAAAAGGGCCAAGTACGAGTTCATGCAGTATGACGATTTAAATCAATGTCAAAAATCGAAACAAAAAATCAGTGACAGAAATTCATTTAACTTATATTTCAAAAACACATTTAAAACTTATATTTCAAAAACTCATTTTATAAAAATAATATTTAGGTGCCTAGTTAAGCTTTGTATCAGTTTTCAATGAGCAATATAATTTTCAATAACTAAGCTAGTTTTGTGTGTCATAGACAAGATTGTTTTTTATCCAATTTAAACTCATTTAGATATATTATTATTGCTAGAGTTCGCCTTCTGCCCAAAACTTCGACCATAATCTTTGTTTTTTTTTTCGTTGATAACACTAAAAAGCTATCGAACAAAGAAAAGAAAATCAATTGACAAATAGGGAAGAAAATTTTAGTGAAATATTTTGACTAATTACACCTAATAAATAAAATTCGTTACCAACATCGACAATAATACAAACAAATCACACGCATTAACTTTTAAACACAACACATCACTTAGCGTATATCCACATTGGTTTGCGGCGTCACAAATAGCATAAACTATAACAATCGTATGTGTTTGATGGTGCCAGACTTCGCGCGCGACTGAAGCCACTGTGGGTGACACTTACCACCGTTACACCACCACATTGTCGAGAAACAGCCGTGGAACCCTGAGAATACTGTTTGCGCAACCCATTATATCCAGGCTCAAGTATAATTTCTGCTGTTCACATTACCACGTTTACAATCACAAAATCTGACTTAAGCCAATGCTAATTACAAGTTTGGACGCGTAACCCAAAATATCTAAGAAGAAATCAAGATACAATCATGTAATAATGAATTATATGTTAGATACATACACCTGAGCAAAAATTGAAGTAGGTCAATTGTTTTTTATTATATAAATTGAAAAAACGAGAAATCTTTGGAAATCTTCGATGTATTTATTATAAGTTTCGATATATTTTTCCTTCTAAAAGGTTTGATTGATTTTAATGTTTGTACTAATGGAGTCACTTGCCAGACTTTTTGCTCTAATTGAATGTGATAAATAGGATAGTTGCAGAGATTTTATATAGCTCAGTACTTCTGTTTCATTCTACAAATAATCTATACAAATAAATAATATTGGAGTGTCTGTTTTTAACTAAATACATATGGGTGAATACACGATACATATACTAAAACAGCATTTTTTACAATTTTTGTCCGTCTGTCTGTCTGTCTGTTTGTTCCGGCTAATCTCTGGAACGGCTGTACTGATTTTGACGGGACTTTCACTGGCAGATAGCTGATGTGACAGGAAGTAACTTAGGCTACTTTTTTTCGAAATTTTTCCACGCGGACGAAGTCGCGGGCTCAGCTAGTCGTCTTATAAATGACTTCATAACCTACGCAGGTAGGTAGTTAATTTTAATAAAACTATGTCAATAGTAATAAAATAGGATTCAATTTCAGAAATTTTCGTGGCCTTCACGTAAGAGAAGGTAGAGAAGTTGAACAGAAATGATCCTTTATTAATTTATGTTGGAATCAAAATAATCAAATTTACAGTTTTACGACTACATTGAGTGAAGAATTAACAATGTTACTGGTAATAGGTAATTTTATCGTAACGGCATAGGATTTAAAATAAATTAATTATAATGGATAACAGTTACTACACGTGTACCTATATATAAAATGTAAGGACATGCTGTTATCCCTCTATATAGGTACAATAGCTGCTGAACTACTAATAGTGCGAGTGAGATAAGACTATGTACCTACAGGTGTTTACAAAAATACAGTTCTAAAAACCTAACGGATCTAAGCAGACATCCTATCACCTGTGTACCTATATTTTTCACGAATGACCTTACAAGCAACACTACGAGTACCTATCGGTTAAAACTAGGTATATAACTATTTATATACTATAATTATCCAGGTGAATATGAAAGTACCATAATATAACTAACTGTGACCCTCAAGTCTATTTTGTATTTTTTTTGGGAATCCCACGGAAACTAGACATTTTTCTAAAACAAAAACATCGTTATCTAGTCAAAATTCGATCATCTATATTTTATATATATATATATATATATATATATATATATATATATATATATATATATATATATATATATATATATATATATATATATATATAAATGGGAACGTTTGGATGTTTGTTACTCAATCACGCAAAAACAACTGAACGGATTTGAATGAAATTTGGCATACAGGTAGATGATGACCTGGAATTGCACATAAGCTACTTTTTATCCTAGAATAATTAGGTGATCCGGCGGGATTCGCCAAAAACTTTTATAACGCCGCGGGCTGCACGCTGCAGCTAGTAATTCTATAAATGTTATAGCACAATTATCTATTAAACTAATTTTATATATAGAATAAATAAAACTATGACTCGGTTTGATCATAGACTAAATAAAAATCTCTTCTAAGTTTGACAACGGACTTTAACTATGAACAAAAAAGCAAATATACATATTATGTAAGCCGAACGCAAGGTAGGTTGTCGATGTTTTTATTTATTTAAGTCATTAAGTATATTATACATCATACAGATATTTAAAAGTGAAGCCGGTTGAGAACCTAATATATTAAAATGAAATTAAAGTACAAATGAATTACCATTTGAATTTCACCAAGTGCTGGTGGAAAAACATATTTATTTATTTAATCTACTTTTAATGCATAGTATAAAAAATATTAGATTACTGCACCTTGTCTCCATATACACTTTATCTATGTCTAATTTGTTACTCCTCGATCCGCAAAACTGTCGTAAAAAGACTTTTCGCTTCACGTATTAATTCGTAAATATTGTATGACAAAATATATTAAAAACTTATCTGTATATCGGATTTAATCCAAATCATCGCAGCTTTTCCGTGTTAAGACGTAATAAACGTACAACACAACTTTCGTATTTATTGTATTAGTGCAATAAGTGCTCATCTAATATTGCTCAATAGTAACAAAGCTCATTTCCCTTGAACAGCAAACATTAAGTCGCAATCCAATTCCCACAGTGGGAACCCTCGTGTGTTTCCATTGTACCGACTACTAACACTACCAACATCTATATAATCGATACGATAATTATGCTATATTGCATTCACAGTCTTACCTGTATCATAATAAAACAATGAGTCGTTTTTGCTTTGCTTTTCTGCTAGAAATACTGCTTCAAAAGAGCATAATAAAATATGACAGCCTTAAATACTTTTGTATTTATAGACTGACAAGCTATTAAGATACTAATGGGTTTTATCGTCTTAGGGATTAAATTTCCAAAAAATTATATCGACTGACTACGTTATAATTCGTGATGGGGCGGATATCCGTATTCGTATCTGTATATGCGGATATCCGAGGCAGAAGAAAGATCCGTATCCGTTACTCTTTAGGCGGATCTTGAGCGGATATCTTATATTATTAGATTTCATCACATGTGCAAAATTCTAAACAAAAAGTGAAATTCTATTAAATTCCATTTAAAATATATTTTAATTTTTAAAATTACGTTTGAGTTCGATTTGCAAAAATCAAATTTTTAAACATTATATGAACTGAGTTACTAATTCTCCTTAAATGGGATGTAAAAACAAGCGTTCATGCGCATATTAATGTTAAAAGAGCAAAATGATAACTCCTCATAAAATGGTAAAAGAGCAAAATGATAACTCCTCATAAAATGGTAAAAGAGCAAAATGTTAACGGAACAAAATGTTAATATCGCAAAATGATAAAAGAGCAAAATGGTAAAAGCGCAAAATCTATATCTATATCTATAAACATATAATCAAATCGTAGGAAAGTCAAAACTGTACATTGAATATTTTTTAAAAGAATACTTGGGGCGTGATCTACAATCGATATCGAAGCCAAAAATATATTTTTTAGAATTTTTGTCTGTTTGTATGTTTGTCCGTTTGTCCGCTTGTCCGCTTGTCCGTTTGTCCGTTTGTCCGTTTGTCCGTTTGTCCGTTTGTCCGTTTGTCCGTTTGTCCGTTTGTCCGTTTGTCCGTTTGTCCGTTTGTCCGTTTGTCCGTTTGTCCGTTTGTCAACTCAAACTCAAAACTCAAAAAATAATGCATGAATTTACTTCAAATTTTGCATGAATATTACTAATAGGTCGGGTCAACACAATATAGGCTACATATTATCACGCTATCACCTACGGGTGAGGAGCTGTGCGGAGTAAACGAAGTCCGCGCGGACGAAGTCGTGGGCAACAGCTAGTGGCAAATATTTAAATACTGACACAGCAATAATATTAACGAAGCGTGAGCAATTTTTGGAAAAATATTTATTTTCAAAATGAAATAATTAACATTCATGATACCGTGATACGTAAATGTTTATCGATATTTATTTTCTTGTTTTATTTTTTGCAATGAGTCTCAAAAATATATATTTTTAAGAACTTTGTTATATTTTTGGAATTTTTTCGAAATAAGTCTCAAAAATATAATTTTTAAGGGATGTTAAAATATATAGAAAATCCTTTAAAAATATTTTTAAGAAAATAAATATTGATAAACATTTACGTATCACGATATCATGAATGTTGATTATTTAATCTTGTTATTATATAATTACTGTTAAGGTGTCACTATTCAACAAAATTACGTTAATGTAGTGCTGGCAGCTAATACACAATACAACTAAAATATTTACCACTAGCTGCAGCGTGCAGCCTGCTGCATTGTTAAAATTTTTGGTGAATCCCGCGGGATCAACTAATTTTTCCGGGATAAAAAGTAACCTATGTGCTATTCCAGGTCATCCGCTACTTGTATGCCAAATTTGATTCAAATCCGTTCAGTAGTTTTTAGGTGATTGAGTAACAAACATCCATCCAAACATCCAAACTTTCGCATTTATAATATTAATATAATATAGATTCCGCACTTTTACCATTTTGCTCTTTTATCGTTTTGCGCTATTAACATTTTGCTCCGTTAACATTTTGCTTATTTACCATTTTACATGTGCCTGAACGAAAACAAGGTACTATAAGGTCTTCAAAATTATATCAATCACAAATCTATGTCATTTGTTTTTTTGTTATACAGGATGTCCCAGAAATGAACTTCAAGCCGAAACGGATGATGAGCCAAGGGAAGGTAGTTCTCAAAAAAATATGATACTTTTTACCTGCACTCTAAAAATTTTAGCCATTTTTAAAAAAAAGTGAAAATCAACACTTTGTTATTATTTTTCAAGTACTGTGACTATAAAATATTGACTTATCTTAATTATTTTGGGGGACTTTGTTACTGTATAATGCTAGTATAAATAACAATTCACAATTTGAACACAACTATCTTAGTTTCAGAGGAAATATCCCTAATTTGCTCAAACATGTACTCAAAATTATTACATCATTCAACTTTAACTGGCTGTGCTGAAAAAAATGTACTACGCTATTTCGGCACGGGGCATTAAAAGATGGCCCATTTAGTGGACTTTCTTAAATGCTATAACACTTACCATATTTTAACCTAATAATGGTATTTTTTTAATTTTCTAGAACAAATCGGATTTAAGCTTTTTTGATTTACGTGAAGAATGCTTTTTATGGCCTGTATGTTTTCTTTAAAGCTTACCTAAATTAAAGCAAGATAGCACAAGTTTGGGTGAAACAAATAGGGACGCCACTTCAACGTGTGAGAGTGAAAGAGATAGTAAGCCTGAACATCATAAGCAGCACAAATTAGAGTGAAACGGATAGAGACGCCACTTCAACGTGTTAATGAGCGTGTGAGTGAAAGAGATAGCAAGTCTGAGCATCATCTACGGCATGAGTTACGAGCACGTAATCAAGTCAAATAAGCAAAGCCAAAGTTAGTAAGTACGAAAACGATACGAACGAATATAGAAAGATGCGCAGTAAACGAAAGAACGTAACGTACTGAAGTATTAAGTATTGCAGTTCGTGCGCAGATAATGCGGTCTTCTTATCTTTCACACTCGCAGCGTCTCTATCCATTTCATCTAACTCATGCCGTAGATGATGCTCAGGCTTGCTATCTCTTTCACTCACACACTCACTAACACGTTGAAGTGGCGTCTCTATCCGTTTCACTTTAACTTGTGCTGTTAATGATTCTCAGGCTTGCTATCTTTTTCATTCTCACACATTGAAGTGGCATCCCTATCTGTTTCAACCAAACTTTTGCTGTCTTACTTTAATTTATGTAAGCTTTATAAAAACCTACAGGCCTATTAGAAGAATTTTTTTAAATAAATCAAAAAAGCTTAAATACGAGTTGTTTTAGAAAATTAAAAAAATACTATTAGTAGGATAAAATGTAGTAAGTGTTATGGCCAAAGACTTGTAGGTCTTTGGTTATGGCATTTTAGAAACCCCACTACTTTTTTTCAGCACAGCCAGTTAAAGTTGAATAATGTAATAATTTTTAATAAATGTTTGGCCAAATTCCCTTATTTCCTCTGAATATGCCTATATTTCCTCTGCAACCAAGATAGTTGTGTTGAAATTTTGAATTGTAATTTATACTAGAATTATTCAGTAACAAATCCTCTCCAAAATAATTAAGCTAAGTAAAGATTTTGTAGTCATAGTACTTGAAAAATCTTAACAAAATGTTGATTTTCACTTTTTTTTAAATGGCTATAACTTGAAAACCACCACCCCTTAGCCCGCCATTCGTTTTCGGCTTGACGTTGATTTCTGGGACACGCCGTATAATTAGATAGCAAACAAGTAGATGGTAATGGTGTGTTGCTCTCCGTGTGACTGTATGGTAATGCCACATGCATAAGTCTACCGGCTACCTTACCCTCCAAACCGGAACTTGAAAACCAGCAATGATCCGTATTCGTATCCGTATCCGCGGATCTAGCTTTGTAACGATCCGGCACATCTCTAGTTATAATATACAGACTGACTTGCAAAATATTGTACATAGTGAAGGAGAGTGTTCACTTGATTCTGATGCCGAAATGTAAAAAAATAAATCAAATTTATATATATAAAAATCAGTTGCTGTTCGTTAGTCTCGCTAAAACTCGAGAACCGCTGAACGGATTTGGCTAATTATGGTTTTGAATTAATTGTTGAAGTCCAGGAAAGGTTTAAAAGGTGTGAAAATATAGAAAAAAATAAGAATAGTCAAAAAGCCAGAACAACGTTTGCCGGGTCAGCTAGTACCCAATAAATATATTGAATACGGACACGTGAGCCTGCTTAAAAGTTTATTATTTTCTGTAGCGGTTCAAGCAATCTACAAACGCTATCAAAAAAAAAAAAATAAAAAATGGAAAAAAATGAAATTCAAAAAGTTACTACTTTAATTTCGTTGATATTTTCTAAGTAGTTAAGCAATATTCTCGTGTATTTTTACTAGCTGACCCGGCAAACGTTGTTTTGCCTTACATATTAGGAATCCATAGCGGATAAACAACGTGAAACGTAATTTATATAAGTCTACGGGATTGTCCTTCCACACAGCCAAAATGGCATTAAAATTTATATGGTGGTTAAGTATTCTTAAATTTTCTAATTTTCTGCGCAATTTTCTTAATATTTTCTTTTATAAGATTCTTCTCCTTACAATTACAAACACAAGAAAAAAAAATTACCGAAATTGGTCCAGCCATTCAGGCGTGATGTCGTGACCAAGTAAAATAGGGATTGATTTTTATATATATAGATTGGCTACGTAATATGATCACTAACTATCTAGTTTAGTCCTTCAATATGTACGAGTACAATCTTTTACCAGTCAACATGACGTACCTATATGTATACATACATCAAGCTAGTCTGGCGGCCGAAATTCTTCTAAATCTTTATGTCAATTTTAGGCAAAATCCCTTTCCTCTTCTATATTAAAACTAGCTACGTACGCCCATGCGCATTATCAATTGCCACCCAAAAGGCGGAGATATGGGTTACATGCAATTTATCGGAGGTTGTTTTAATATAATGAAAACAAGTTGTATTTAATTACACATAATATACAGTGCATTCAATTGTAACATATAGAATTCAACAAGCGAAGCATTCATTCAGGGTACAGTACAATAACTGTATAAATGCGTGGCAATTACTTGAACTGTTTACCATCATTGAAGTCATCATCAGTGAATTAAAAACGAGATCATTTGTCTTCATTTCATAGAACACGCGTCGAGATTAAACGACGTTTTATGGATGGTAAAATTTTAAATTTTTAGGCTTTCGCGTTTCAAAAAGAAAAATGAAACCCTTACCGTGTGTATGTATGTTTATCTGTCCGAAATGATTGAAATTTGATACACATACTTATGTGTATAAAATTTCATACTTATGTCCTTAACGGTCACACGGACACGTAACGTTAGTAAAATATCTACATAGTATTTTAGCCTGGGGTAAATTAGAAAATTTAAAAAAGTTAGATAGCTATATCATGTGACATATCAAATGCTTGATGATCATGAAACGATGCATCATACATGAATTGTTGGGATGATACCATTATATTTTTTAAAGTTAAATAGATAGTTTTGGAATGATTTAAGAAAATACGCAAACACGGACGCGTAACGTTAGTAAAATATCTACATACATAGTATTTTAGCCTGGGGTAAATTAGAAAATTTAAAAAAGTTAGATAGCTATATCATGTGACATATCAAATGCTTGATGATCATGAAACGATGCATCATACATGAATTGTTGGGATGATACCATTATATTTTTTAAAGTTAAATAGATAGTTTTGGAATGATTTAAGAAAATACGCAAAAATTGACCCATGTCGGAGACAGGCTCAGAAAGTTTAATAAACTACTGAAATTTCAATCTAAATCAAATTGCAAAATGATGCAGAATTCCCAGACAGATCGCCTTTTATGAACTGTCTGGCAGTAAAACTTGAACTAACACGGAGAGAAACTATACTGATTTCTTTCACCTATTAATAACGACGTCAGTATTAGCGAGTAATTTATTTATCGTAATATTTAAATGCGGCAAAACTGCAGTAATCAACTTTCCATTTCCTATATCTCCGGAACCATGCATTAGATTTTCACTAAATTAAAATGGAACCACACGAGAAGTATATTCTCCCAAACAAAAAAAGATCTAAATCGGTTCATAAATGACCGAAGTCTGAGGTAATAAACTTAAAAATATGTTAACAGTTGACCCTGCAGGCCATCTCTGAAATTTCCCGCAAAATTAAGATATTTTAAGCTCCAAAGAGTAAAAACTATAAGCATAGATTTTTTCAGTTTATTTTGTTAAAAGTTGCGACATATTGATTTTTGAAAAGCTGTATATTTTGGGAACGATTTCAACTCAATTTTTGAGATCTTAAATATTGCTTTAGCTAAATAATCGATAGGTTGAAAATTTTCGAAGCAATGTTAAAAATCTTTTTTTTTTTTGAAATTGTCGTAATTGATAAATCCCAAACAAATTGACCGATTTTGATAAAATTAACGTCATTTTGACGCAGTGTGTAAAGGAAAAAAGCTGATAAGATTTTTAATTCAATCGGTGTATTAGCGTGAACGTTATTACAAAAACATTTAGTAACTTTACCAGAAACAACGTAATTTTAATGTTTGAAAATCTGTAACTTTTGAAAATTAGATTCGATTTTGATTATTGAAACGGCATCCGACTTATGTTTTTTTGGTACTAAAATATCGTAGAGTACCAAAAAATTATTGGTTGAATAATTTCGTAGTTAAGTCGAAGAAAACTTTTTCAACATTTTTCGTCAGCCATATGGATAAACCGATTTTGATGAAATTTATGCATTAGATGTACATTTTTGAGGAGTAGAGCTGATTAGTTTTCGTACTCAATCGGTACATTAATCTGGAAGTTATAAAAAAAATACTGTTTTGCCAAAAAATTTTTGGGGTTTTTTCAAAATTTCTTAAAATCTCCTAGGACAACACAGTTCAAATTTTCAGGAAGTCTAAGTTGAGTGTGGATTTCACACAATTTAAACTTCCTGAAAATTTCGAATACCATCAATCGCGTTTCGATCGGTCTAGCCGGGACAAATTACACGTACTGATCTAACCCCAAAGTAAGCAAATTATTTGCTTGTGTTATAAGTGTTAGTCAACGATACTAATACATAGAAATACATATTATATAAATACAAGAATATATTTAATAAACACCCAAACCCGGAAATACAATAATTTATGCTTATCACAAAAATGCTTGCCCCCGTCGGGGATCGAACCCGAGCCCCGTCGATTGCGTAGTCAGAATACCGTATAGGTAATATTACCATGACGCCGGGGACTATAACGCGCATGCCACACGTTCTCTATGTTCGTGTGCAAATATGAAAATGATTCACCCACGAATGTGTGGACAGATACTTCGCGACGGCACTCGCCGAATGATTCATGGAATGATTCGTCGAATGTTTCGACGAGTGACCAGGCGAATAGCGAGCCGGAATATGTAAATGCGGGGTAAGATCTATACTATATAAGTACTAAACTATACTAGATACTTATCTGGCTGGTTTCCGAACCCTTAAACAGGTAATATTTTAAATATAAAATACTTTGAAATGTATTCTTTCTCTTACCTTCATAATCCTATATATAGATGTATATTATTAGTGCCTTTCTCTATCATAAGGCATTTTTGTTTTATCCAGTTTCAAATCACAATGATTCTCAAATAGTTTAATTTTAAAAACTTAAATTTTTTGATAATGACGCTGATTTAAAAATCATACAATGATCAGTTATTGCTATGCACAATATTGTTTAATGCTTCGACGAAATATCCGAAACATTATAAACACAAACCATATATTTTGATATATAGTCTGTGATAATAAATTATTATGCCTATGGTGTTAAGACATAAAACACTAAACGTTTAGATATCGGCGTGTTTAGTACCCAGATGGTCAATGGCTGTAAATCATATTCCTAGACATTTGAAAGTATTACCTTTCAAGTTTGCTAGCATATGTAGCTTAGAACTCATTTGGATTAAGATCACTGTAGCAATAACGTGTCAAGCTGGCAAAAATAACCAGCACCCCTTCTACGTTGTGTGTTATTGTTAAACGAAACCCGTATTATTATTTTATATGTGGCATAGCATAGTAAACAAGCAGACGGCTCTCCTGATGTAAAGAGAAAACCATCGCTTATAGTCACAAAAAATACCAACCTTATAGTGAGAATTTAATGCCGCGAACAACTTATGCATCTTTGTTGTCTATAGGCGATAGTAGTCTCACCTGTTGATGATTGGTAGCCGCCAACTTGTGGCTATTTCAAGCTATATTCTAATATGACGCAATTGACTGCATTGTGATTAATGGGAATAAAGTGCCGATACCAGTATATATACACTTCCAATTCAAATTCTAACATTGTTTTTTTCTAATTTGATAGCATCACAGACGAAACTCGGGCCTCGGATATAACTAACAGAGGACGAGATACGAATATAGAGGACACCAGAGGATTTTCTTCATGGGGATGAATTAAACTTGAAGAAAAGATCATCTGCCATTCCGCCAGGCTGTTCGTACAAGGCGAACGATTGGCTATACGTGTCACTACCATCGTGATTTGTGGAAAAATTCTGCAACATCTCGCCCGAGTCTTGGTCCCAACAACTTACCTATTCCTGCCGCAATAGCGTCAGTGCCAGTCACTGTCGTGTTCCGGTTTGGAGGGTAAGGTAGTCGGTAAACTTATGCTTGCAGCATTACCATCCCCCGTATTGGCCCGGGCTCCCTTTGAAGAATATACCATCTGCTGCTTTGTCAGGCAGGTCGTAATAAGCGACCGATTGACTATACCTATCACTACAATCGTGGCTACTAGGCGGTAGAGTTCTGCATTGTCTCATTTATTTGGTATCCTCGCCTTACATATTCCTACTGAAATAGCATCAGTGCTCGTCACTGTCGTTTTCCTATTTGGAGGGTAAGATAGCCATTAAACTTATGCATCTGGCATTAACACCTCTCCACAAAAATAGCAACGCACCATTAACATCTTTGATGTCTATAGGCGGTGGTTGTCTCTTTTCATCCAGAGAGCTATATACTTGTTTTCTATCTCATGATATAGGTATTAAACGTATCTCCCAACGTTGTCCATGAACAACTAAAGTTACCTGTTACCTTATATATTAAGAGAGGTAGCCAACCTAATATCAAATCGGCTGGCACCTGGCCAAATAGTAACGGAGCATATACCGCCATAGGATCAAACTTATTTATCAAAGGAACGAGCACACTGGGCGCAATTGGAACACCGCAGCGGGCCAAACGCCTATTTATTTTCTTTGAAATACTATTTATTTTATAACTACTGTCACAGTTTATTATGTATTATCTTATTATTACTTATTTATCAATATTTTTTATTTATTTTGTATTTTTATATTCAATAGCTAAAAGCAACATTAGAGCGATTAAAAGTTATTTAAAAAACATCATTGATGGAATTTGACATCTAAATTAATTTCACTAATCTTTATTTAAATTCAATTTGCGTAAATTCAGAAGCATATACCGCCATAGGATCAAACTTATTTATCAAAGAATCGAGCACACTGGGCGCAATTGGAACACCGCAGCGGGCCAAACGCCTATTTATTTTCTTTGAAATACTATTTATTTTATAACTACTGTCACGGTTTATTACTTATTTATCAATATTTTTTATTTATTTTGTATGTTTTATTCAATAGCTAAAAGCAACATTAGAGCGATTAACAAAAGTTATTTAAAAAACATCATTAATGGAGTTTGACATCTAAATTAATTTGACTTCTCTTTATTTAAATTCAATTTGCGTAAATTCAGAATAATCTAAATACTAAACTTGCAACTTTTGGCTTACACCACAGCTTACGATGATTAATATACCGAGATGTCGAGAACTATGAGAAATGAATTCTGGTACCTACTCGGTCTCATAGGTCATAAGAGCAAAGAGATGTTACGTAAAAACGTCTAACGATTACTTTACGATATTAAAAACGCGTATCCTAAGGCGGTCAGCTTTCAATACATTAATCTTGGCTTACAGAGGCGCATCCATTATTAATTCCTTCATATTGTGAGGCCGATCTTGTTACCTAATTTACAAAACACGCGATGGATGAGTAGTTTGTACGTTGACTAATAATCATTATTTTGTCTACACAAGTTTTCAAAGGTTAGGTTCAAAACATTTATTTCAATTACTTACCAAAAAAAAATTCGTATCAAACCCATAGAAATAATGTAGACTAGGCTAGTAAATAGATATTTTCACTTACACTTTCACACTAGTAACAGAATATTTTCACTTACTGCACTTATGGCTAACCTAGTCTAGGTTAGCCATAAGTGCAGTAAGTGAAAATATTCTGTTGATAAAAAGAGAAAGAATTTATATTTGGTATGCAAAACATTGATTAGGTAGAAAAACGAGTACCAAATTTTATTTTCTATCTCTCCCCATCAAAGGGACGACTTTTTGCTTGGCTTGCCTATTGTTTTGCTACACAATTGACTACGCACATAAATAATAATGGAATTTCACCAAGTGCTAACGACGGAGCGTATAGAATATATTGCCTTCTCTGTGTCAAGCCACGTATAATATGGAAGAGAATAATAATTTTAAAATGTGAACTAGCAGAAGTTTCCGGCGACTGAGAAGACCGCATTAACTGGAACCGCGGTCCCAGTTGTCGGATTGATTTAATTTTAATATTTTTCTTCCGGTGACTCGGACCACTCGTAAATTAATTTAAAAATCTATTATTGTTCAGTCCAAAGCTAATACGGTCACACGAAAAAATGTTTAACGTAAAGTAAAAAAAAACTCGTTGATTCATAAATATCATATAACTTTTTCGCCGTGTTGGTCCCGGCCTCCTTTTGTAGAATAACTGAACGGTCAACTGCCGTTCTGCCAGGCAGGTCGTAAAAGGCGACCGATTGGCTATCGAGTTACTACCATCGTGGCTACTAGGTGGTAGAGTTCTGCATTGTCTCGCCCGGGTCTGGTACCACCGCCTTACCTATTCCTGCCGCAATAGCGTCAGTGCTTGTCGCTGTCATGTTCCGGTTTGGAGGGTAAGGTAGTCGGTAAACTTATGCATGTGGCATTAGACCTCGCCACAAGATAGCAACGCACCATTAACATCTTTGGTGTCTATAGGCGATGGTTGATTCTTTCCATCAGGAGACCCATCTGCTTGTTTGCTATCTTATGACATATAAAAAAAAAACTTCAATAAAAGCACAATTTTTGTTATTTTGTATTAAACACGTAAATCATGCTAAAAATATTTAACAATTTCAAACAATTAACAATAACTAAATAATTTGACCACCCCTTGGTCGAGTAGTTAGTGATCCTGACTACGCAATCGACGGTACTCGGGTTCGATTCCTGTCAGGAAAAACATTTGTGTAATGAGCATAGATGTTTGTATTTCTGAGCTTGGGTGTTTATCTATATACATATAATAAAATCGTAGGAAAGTCAATGTATGTCCGGGGTAAACTCAAAAAGTTCTGCATGGATTTACTTCAAATTAAGCATGAATATTACTAACAGGTCGGATCAACATATAAGCTACATATTATCACGCTTTTGCCTACAGGGGAGGAGCTGTGCGGAGTAAACGTAGTCCGCGCGAACGAAGTCGTGGGCAACAGCTAGCTATACATATTTCGGTATATATATTTAATATTAAATAAATTCTTGAATTAAAAAAGTTTTTCTTCCATTATTACTTTAGATAAATTTTTGTTTGAGTGTGGTATGAATTTGAATAATAGATTTTTATGCGTGGTCCGAGTCACCGGAAAAAATAATAAAATTAAATCAATCCGGCAACTGGGACCGCGGTTCCAGTTAATGCGGTCCCAGTCGCCGGAAACCTTAACTAGTAGTCCTCGAGCCAGAGTACAAATGAGATTGATAAGATCGCCCCCTCGACGTGCTACAAGAATATAGCGTAATGTATGTTCGGGGTAAACTCAAAAAGTACTGCATGAAATTACTTCAAATTTTGCATGAATATTACTAACAGGTTCATTATCACGCAACAACATATTATCACGCTATCACCTACGGGGGAGGTGCTGTGCGGAGTACACGAAGTCCGCGCGGACCAAGTCGTGGGCAACAACTAGTATAGAATAAATAAACTCACCAATGTCGATTCAGTCCCTACTTAGGATATTCAACGTAAGATATTATGATACTTACGTAGAGAGATTTAAATATGTCGTTCATGTTCATCCTTCCTCTGCTGCTGTTTCCCATCTTTCAGCAGCACACAATGGTATTAGCGGATGGAGGCTTTGTGAAAAAAGTGTAAAAATTTTCTACTACGAGTTACCGTCTCGAGTCTTGACCGCCGACTTGCCGAGCTCATCGAGCGAATCGAGCTCTTTAGTGCAGACTATTAAAATTTTATAAAACTATTTAATTTTTCTAAATGTAAAATTTTAATTTTACAATAATTAAATGTCGTTAAAAAGGGCAACTTCGCTGGCGAGCGGATTGGCAAGTTATCAATGTAATAAATTTCATATCTTCTACATTTTATTTTAACTATTTATTAAACCTCTATTCTTCTTGTCAAATTTCATCAAAATCAGTAAAAATATTTTGGCGATTTATTATATTTTATTAGATTCGAAATCTTAAATTTTCACCATTATGAGATGAATGTTAAACAGCTTGTGAACATAATCATATTATTTAATAATAACATTAAATAACAACGAACAATATCCAAGAGAACATAAGAATTAATGACCGTCAATGTCAAAAGTCAATTTTAATACACCCGTGAACTAAAATGCAAATAAGTAAGTCTCCATTACGTCACATCCTATAACTTACATTTCTAGCTTGTATATTATTTATATTATTACCATTTAAACTATAAAATAAAGGTGAATTAAATTTAAAAAGATTGTTGTCAAGATTATTCTCATAAATTAACGTTGCACAGAATATTAATTTATGTACAGAATGTTTTTCTATATCATTAAATAACAAAGAAGTACCTAGATATAAATCTTCTGATGGAAAGAGAAACTATTGCCTGACATTAAAGAAGTTAATGGTGCAGTTGCTATTCGTGTGGTGGGATAGTAATGCCACATACATAAGTTTATCGGCTGCCTTACCCTCCATACCTAAACACGAGATTCGAGAATGACGAGCATTGACGCTATTGCGTCAGAAATAGGTAATGTAATATTTTATCACTTATACACTTGTACTGTTTCACTGTGATATAAGTGATAAAATATTACATTAAAATGGAGTTTCACCAAGTGCCGACGATGAAAAGTGTAGAATATAGAAATAGGTAAAGGTAAAGAAATAGGTAAACACTTACTGATCTAACCCCAAAGTAAGCAAATTATTTGCTTGTGTTATGTATTATCACGTAGTCAAGATCGCTAACCACTCGACCAACGGGGCGGTCAAATAGCTGTGTGTGTGTGTGTGTGTGTGTGTGTGTGTGTGTGTGTGTGTGTGTGTGTGTGTGTGTGTGTGTGTGTGTGTGTGTCCTGAAGTCCTTACCTTACGCGAGCGCAAAACACGTCTGAGAAGCGCCTGTGCCATAATTTTGCTATTGTTTTTTACAACTATTATTAAAATTTTACATTAAACTGTTAAGATTTTATCACTTTGTTTTAAGACACGCGGAGTTGGCAAGATGAGTGGTAATCTTTTTCGGCGAATTCGTAAAATCGTCAACTCCGCGTGATCCTCAAGGTCCGAGTTTGTTAATAAACAAACATAAATTCAGATCCCGGACTGTTATAGGTGTATGATATAAAAAATCCATGTACATTCTTGGCTGGCTACTACTGAAGGCTCTTAATCTGTAAAAAATAAACTAAATAAAATATTTTTTTTAATCATGATGTATATAAATTTAAATTATGCGAAAATTTATAACACTATATGCCTAACGGCCATTTAATTTGCAAATTATATCCTATTCATTTACAATTATAATTTTAATATAAAATATTTCTTTTTCCGGTATTTCCGTATTTGAAAAATAAATATTTGTAATTCTGCAGATTTACCAAACATAATATCACTAACATCGTGATTAGGTACTATTTTATGTAGTAATTTATTCCCGCTCGTGTTTAGTACCACCGTTTTACCTATTCGTGCCTCAATAACGTCAATGGTTGTCACTGCCGTGTTTCGGTTGGTAGCACTACTTGAATGGCAATGCACTATTAACATATAGATGCTATTAACAGTGCACTTATAAAAAAACTAATATCGCCTAAAGGCACCAAAGGGTGCCTATAGACGATATTAGTTATTTTCATCCAAAGAGGTTAGCCCTTTAGATGGAAAGAACGTACATCGTCTATATTTATTCTTTTTCGTACTACATATCGCGATCGTGGCGATATTTATTCTATTAGGTAAATTGATATAAAAGCCCAAGATGCACAGTGCCGAACAAAACTGACACTCAAAACTGTCCCTAATTTGACATACACATTGTAAGTAGTTATGGTAAAAACATATTATGCTTTTGCATAAATAACCTTAAGCACGAGATTTATAGTTTTTTTTTTACAAAGCAATGTACAAAAATTATCAAAATTGATAGTGTCGCGTCCGACGCGATTCTATATAAAATTGTGCGCTTATTTTTAGAGGACGTTTTTGAGACACTGAATGTGCATCTTGGGTTTTTTATATCAATGATTAGATATAATAGTTGTAATATGTGATAGTCGTTAAGGTTGACAAAGTGAACCTAAGGTAATGGGGATTACTATCCGCATTGCTAGCTCATAAGATAATGAATAATGGTAAAACTTTTTGAGGAGCTACGTACGGTAGGGTACACTCTGCTACTCTAGAATACTAATACAATTACAATTTTGGAATATACGAGAATCACCGCCAGTCTTCAGAGCTCACTAGCTGGCAAATCTTGGTGAATCTTTTCGTCTCGTCACTCGTCAGCAAAAAAGTTGATTTAAATTGTCTGTCACTCGTCAACAAAAAAGTTGATTTACCGTGATCATTTAGTTCAAAAATAAATATAAACAGGTTGGATAACATGCATGTATTATATAATCTATAATGCTATTTTTTATGTTCCAAGCATTAATTTACCGGCTGCCTCACTCTTCAAACCGGAATGCGACAACGTTAAGCACTAATTGTGGCAGGAAAAATTAAAGCGTTGGTACCAACCCGGGCCAGACTTTGCAGAATGCTACCACATAGTAGTTACGGTGGTTATAACGTGTTAGGATAATCTTTCGCCCTTTGCGAACTGCTTGGTAAGCAAGCATATGGTCTTCTCTGGCTCTTCATTAAATCATACAATTATACAAAAATGTTAACGAATAAGAAAACTCTGAATCAGACCAAAAGTAATGAATAAATTTATTGGAAATACCAGGTAGACCCCGAATTCAAATTTGATGTGGCCTGTCAGCTATGCGGATGACATTCATAGCAATGCTATCAAAGTTCAACCTTAACCTAAACTATTTCTGCATTTGTATTCTCAAACAAAGGAGAAATGTCAGACAAAGGCCTCGGATGAATTCTTTAACAAAGCGGCAATAACTACAACTGACTACGATAAATACCAACATCCTAGTATGTATCCACGGTTTTGCTTGCATTAATTTTGATATTCATAGATATAAATATTATTGCGACAAACCAAGTACGGGATAGAAGAGAAAACTGAGATCTATAAATTGCAGTCAGGTTGAAGAGCTCTCTTCATACAAACACGCCAATTTCGGTGATATAACAGCATCCGGTCTATTTGATCGTGATAAGTCAGTTTTGGTCCCACGTAGTACTAACATTCATACACTTCCACATTTTCTGTCTGTATTGTCAATATTTCTTCTGCCATTATTTCGACGTGTCCGAACCCACGAAACCCATGATAAATCACCATGCCCATATTTTTTTCTAACGCAAAATTTCTTCATGGCAGTATTAAAAACGCGATTAATGTTACACCCCGACCACATGAATACATATAGACACGCCATTGGGAAGGAAACGTGTCGCCGCTCTAATGAGCAAACGCTCCTATCACTGTCAAAATGTCATACATTTGTAGCTATATCATTCGTGAAAAAATAGAAATAAACCATGTTGTACAGTTTTATCGTACCGAATGAAATGGCAAGGTTTAAATTACCATTAAAGCGATTTTATTTCATCGGTAAGTAGTGTACAGAGTTACAGTTATTTCTGTGTGAACTGCAAGCTACACTGACAAATTAAGAAATTGGCTTAAAGTGAACAAATAAAATAATGTCAATAAAAATTGATAATTAAATTAGAATAACTAAATATTAAATGTCAGATTAAAATAAACTATTTTAAATGTCAATTTAAAAGAACTAATTTCAATATGTCAGAACTGATACATAATAAATCAATATTAAAATAATCGATCGTAATCTCGAATTAAAATGATTAAAATGGATTAAAATTAAATATATAAAATTTAATATATAACCGAATAATGAAATAATAATAAATATTAAATATTGAATAAATATGATGGGGAATTATTTAAATTATCTTATTCATTTAATGGTGAGAGTGATGAATGTTGAGGAAGCGAGACAAGCCTGCAAGGATCGTGATGTATGGCACTCGGCTCTCTCTGCCTACCCCGTAAGGGATTTAGCGTGAAGATATGTATGTATGTATGTATGTTCATTTAATAATAAGGGATTGTTCATTTTTTAATTTCTGAGGCCTTTAAAGCATCCAGCTTTTTCGGAGAAATGTAAGGTTGAAAAGTCACTTCCGGGGTCGAAAGTATGATTTTCTCCGTACAGGTGCTTGCTAAATGCGGATTCCCTCTTTCCACCGTGCCACACGCTTACATGTTCTTTCAATCTGGTTAGCAAATCACTATTATTCATCTACCTTATATACTGTCGTTTAAGTTGTATTGTAGTCTTTGCGTACGTAAAATATTTAGGATTAAAATAAACCATACTATAAATATTATGAATTGGAAAGTGTATGTGTCTGTTTGTTTGACCGTCTTTCACGGCAAAACGAAGCGACGAATTGACGTGATTTTATAAGAGGAGATAGTTAAAGGGATGGAGAGTAATATAGGTTTCTTTTTGCTTCTTTCTAAGCCCCCACTTCCCTCAAATGAGGCGTGGAGTTTTGTACGGAGCATTCCGCAATTTTCAAGGTAGAAAGCTAAAAATTGGTATATGCACTATTTGTGACTAACAAAAATCGTGCATTTTTTTTTGGAAATCTGCCCCCATCCCCTTAAAAGAGGGAGTGAAATTTTATGTAGATCAATTTAATGCAAGCGAAGCCGTGGGCAAAAGCTAGTATAATGTAAAAAGTTAATATGAAAGGAGCCCTGATGATGCTTTGATAGGCGAAACCTGCTGGCGCTAAAATTAAAAGTGATTGTGATATAAATAAAATATAAAATACATTAGTGAAACCGTACAAGAGTTTATTTATAGTAGTTTTTATATTTAAAAAATCAATAAGATGCTGTTTCGCCAAGTGCTGACGATGGAAAGTATAAATTATACATATTGTTTTCTTTGTTAGGAAGCGATCTTATAATTTATGTTTATTTATACTAGCTGTTGCCTGCGACTTCGTCTGCGCGGACTTCGTTTACTCCGCACTGCTCCTCCCCTGTAGGTGATAGCGTGATAGTATGTAGCATATATGTTGACCCGACCTGTTAGTAATATTCATGCAAAATTTGAAGTAAATCCATGCAGTACTTTTTGAGTTTAACCCGGACATACATACAGACAAACAGACAAAAATTCTAAAAACCATATTTTGGCTTTGATATCGATTGTAGATCACGCCCCAAGTATTTAAAAAAAATATTCAATGTACAGTTTTGGCTTTCCTACGATTTTATTATATATATAGATGTGTTCGATTAAAGATATGACACAGACGTATATATTAAAATAGTGTACAATAATCATAAAACTAGATACATATGAATATATTAGTCTTTTTATATAAAATTTAGCTACATAATACTTAAAATGAACAACAATCGATAGAAATGCTAAAAAATAATAATAAAAAAATACTAAGTAGACCCAGCAAGAAAAAGTTCTTTTAGACTCTTTTTGAAAATTGAAAGAGATTGACTCATACGAACCTTGGGTGGTAATGAATTCCGTTTTACTATCTTATGATATAAAAAAATCATTTATTACTATAAATGATTTTTTTTATGAAATGAATGAAAAAAATAATTCTCGCGTTCGACTGTAGAAGAAATGAATCAAATTAGTGAGAACATTTCAAAAATAATTCTCGATAGTTCGACTGTCGAACAAATTAATCCAACTAGTAAGAACATTTCAAAAATAATACTCGCTAGCTCGACTGTCGAACGAATGAATCGAACTAGTGAGAATATTTCAAAAATAAATCTCGCTAGTACGACTCTCGAACAAATGAATCGAACTAGTGACAACATGTCAAAAATAACTCTCGCTAGTTCGACTGTAGAACTAATGAATCAAACTAGTGAGAACATTTCAAAAATAATACTCGCTAGGTCGACTGTTGAACAAAGGAATCGAACTAGTGAGAACATTTCAAAAATAATTTTCGCTAGTTCTACTATCGAACTAATGAATCGAACTGGGTAAGACCATTTCAAAAAAAATTCTCGCTAGTTCGACTGTCCAACTAATGAATCGAACTAGTAAGAACATTTCAAAATAATTCTTGCTAGTTCAACGGTCGAGTAAATGAGAAAAAAAATTCTCATTAGTTCTATAAACGAACTAATTGCATCGAACTTTTTTTTTATATCATAAGATAGCAAACGCAGATGGGTCTCCTGATGGAAAGAATCAACCATCGCCTATAGACACCAAAGATGTTAATGGTGCGTTGCTATCTTGTAGCGAGGTCTAATGCCACATGCATAAGTTTACCGGCTACCTTACCCTCCAAACCGGAACACGACAGCGACAAGCACTGACGCTATTGCGGCAGGAATAGGTAAGGCGGTGGTACCTGACCCGGGCGAGACAATGCAGAACTCTACCACCTAGTAGCCACGATGGTAGTGACTCGATAGCCAATCGGTCGCCTTTTACGACCTGCCTGGCAGAACGGCAGTTGGCCTATTCTTCAAAGGGGGCCGGGACCAACACGGCATAAAACTATTGAGAACAATTCATACGCTCTACATTGAAATAGCGCAGCATTCTGAACTTTTTAGTAAGTTACTATCTACTGTTATAACTCACTTATAAAATATAAGTTATTCTAAATAATTTCAACAAACAGATTTATGTAAGTCAAATGGTACGTTGATGTGACAATTTATTTATTATCAACATTTAACTCTGTCTGTCAGTATAAGACAACCGTACCCTGTATTTATTAAAATGTATGTATAGAGAATACAAACTTTAGTTCTCCTGGTGGAAGAAACCATTGCCTATATAAATAACGAAGGTGTTTATAGTGCGTTGCTATTCTTGTGGCGAGATGACAATGCCACATGCATAAGTCTACCGGCTACCATACTCTTCAAACCGGAACACGATAATGACAAGCATTGACGCTATTGCAGCAAGAATAGGTAAGGAGGTGGTACCATAATACCTCGGCGAGACGTTGCGGAACTCTACCACCTAGTAGTCATGACGGTAGTGACACGTATAGCAAATCGGTCGCCTTTTACGACCTGCCTGGCAGAATGGCAGAAAGTCGATTCTACAAAACTCAAAAGAAATTTATGCCAAGATAGCCGCAGCTACTTATGGATATACCAGCTATTGTTTGTCAACTGGTACAAATTAATTAGTAAAATATTTTTTTTTATTTTGCTTTTGTGTAATCTATATTATATTATAAATTCGAAAGTTTGGATGGTTGGATGTACAGATGGATGAACGGATGGATGTTTGTTACTCAATCACGCGAAAACTACTGAAGGGATTTAGATGAAATTTGGCCTGGACTACTTTTTATCCCGGATAAATTAGTTGATCCCGCAGAATTCGCAAAAAATTATAATATAGCGGGCTGCATGGCTGAATAATTAATTCAGCTGTCCATAAACATATCGCTAGTTTGCAACGGGTGAGTATTAGTTTTAATTTTTGTAAAAGCAAATGTTTAAAATTGTTTTTTTTTCTAAAATGAAGTAATATTGAAAATACCGAACTTTTTGTGATGCATGGCACACGTAAAATCATAATAGAATTTAAACGATTTTGTGCACACCTACATGAAATGAAATTCTATAATCTGTTTTTATATGTTTGAATACATTTTATAAGGCCATATCGTTACAAGCACCTGATGGACCCATACTAATATTAAAAATACGATTGTCTGTCTGTCTGTTTTCAAGAATATACTGCTGAACTGATTATGATGAAATTTGGCATGTTTGGAAAATTACTTTAAGATACGGGATCAAATAAAGTGAAACTTTTTTTAAAAAAATCAACCATTAAATAGGCAATAAAATATAGGCATAAAGTTTGTATGAAAACCTATATCGACGACATGATAATTTACTCATGGGCGAAGCGGCGTGTGTCAGCTGGTCAATGTGTAACACTGTACACTGTACGTATTAGTATTATTTATTAACACCACAGACCACATAAATACTAATAGACACGCCATTAGGAAGGAAACATGAGTAATCACTCTTATTACTATCAAAAATTTCATATATTTGTAGGTTATATTATATTGCGAAAAATAGAAATAAACCATGTTGTACAGTTTTATAGTAGCGAGTGAGATAACAAGGTTTAAAAATTACCCTTGAATTGATTTAATTTCATTGGTAAGTAGTATTACTCGGTATTTTTTTATGTAATTGCAAGCTACGCTGCCAAACTAAAAAGTTGTCTTGAAAGGCGCACCCATTTAATCAGTGATTGACACTCATGTTTTTTTTCGGAATGTCTGAATTACTGCTGGCCTTATGGGCCGTCACAGCTGCACTGGTCGCGGGGCAAGCAGAGTGCTCAGCCAGAGAGTATATATACCATAACTTACTTTATGTGTGCATAGGGCGTGATCCCTTTCACATTGGTTCATGAATATATAACCGTACTTTCGCTAAAATATCCATAACAAAGCACATAGGGAACTATTACTATAATTATCTTATTAAATGCCTTCACTTTTATTACAAACTTATTGCGCA
The DNA here is from genome assembly GCA_036924255.1 of Apodemia mormo. Lineage (NCBI taxonomy): Eukaryota > Metazoa > Arthropoda > Insecta > Lepidoptera > Riodinidae > Apodemia > Apodemia mormo. The sequence continues at coordinate 37,061,942 of JAUPFN010000002.1, forward strand.
ATACATTATCTTCGTCGATGAGCGTGCAACCATTTTGTTTGATCTGTTTTTGCTACACATCGATTACTGGTTGTCGGATGTCGGGTCACGAAAACCACGATCACATTAACATGAGTCTGCAGGAATCGTGTGATACAACACAAATGGCACTCCGTAGTATTTTGAGGTCACCATGTAACTAATGTATCCGGTTAATATTTAAGCACACTGATCGATTTTGATAATTCCTTTTGTACTCGTATCATACTTTGATCAAGATCAGATGATGAGTCATTTGCAAAGAAACATTTTTTTAATTCTTAGAAGCACGTGAACGTTATTCGGCCAAATCTTCTGGCGTATTGGGATATATATTCTATGGTAGGATTTCTAATAATTGTAATCAATTGATTTTTATGAGAGATGGCCTAGCCTTCAAAAGGGGTCGGGCCTCGGACCTACATGAAAGGAAATAAAGATCTTGTCGCAGTTTTACGTTGTATAACTTACAAACTACTCGTAAGTAATCGTATTTACGTAGGTATATAGATAGGATAGTACACAATGGTTTTAGGTTATCGTATAGAAATAAATCTTCAAATATCGTCCAAGTGACGTGAACTTAAAATAAGACAGGGTGTGTCCGTGCCGGTAACTGACCACCTCGATATCCTTGGTATCACCTTAACGCCTACTCTTAACTTTAGTCCGTACATCGAATCTAAAGCCCAAGTTGTCTCAAAAAAGTTTGGTATTCTGGCGAAGGTAGAAACAGTATTTCAGCCCGGGACATTTGCTTAACCTTTATGAAGCACAAGTCCGTTCGTGCATGGAATACTGCTCTCACCTCTGGGATGGATCCGCCAAATACCAGCTGGAGACACATGAGGCGATTGAGAAGCAGCCAAGAGGCTAATAAACGACGATGATCTGGTAGGCGAAAAACTCCAGAGCCTAGCTCATCGCCTCAGATTGGCTAGTTTATCGGTTTTTTATCGGATACACTTTGGAGAGTGCGCTGCGGAATTGCACGACTTGATTCCGCCATCGCCGTTTTTCTGTCGACGCCATAGGCATCTGTAGGCATCTGTAGGCATCGCCATATGGTGGACGTTCCACGTACCCGGACAAAGAGGTTCGACTCCCCATTTTTCATTCGAACCGCAAGGGACTGGAACATGCATCCTGAGTCTGTGTTTCCCGACGAGTACAATCTAGGGATCTTCAAGAGAAGTGTGAACAGGTACCTTCTAGGAAAGCGCGTTCCATCCTAGGCGGCATCTTAGCTTACCATCAGGCGACATCGTGGTCAAGCGCTTCCCTTTCGATAATTAAAAAAAAATGACAGCTGCAATTTGACACTAAAACAGCTTTATAACGCCGGTAAGTAGCCTATTGCTTTCAATCGCTTATGATTCTGCTAAAGTACGTTTATGAATAGAAAAATTTGTCAATCCTATTAGGCCATTTATAACCCTGCTATAAAGGATTGAAGTTTTTTTATGAATAACACTAATTTTGCTATTTTTAGGGATCGCTTAAATGGATCCACTTTCCTATTACTGTACTCCGAGTAGTTTATTAAGAAGCATAATATGTGAAATCTATGGGAACAATGTTCGAAGCGATGGTGGGCATAAATTTTATGTATGTAGCCTATACTGCTTTAGAAATATGTATTATTCGAGACAAAAAGATGAATTTTTAGGTGATGAAACGTGATCTTATTTGTAATTTCTTTAATATTGTTTTCCGATATTTCGACGTTATAATTTCATCACCTAAAAAGATGAATTTTTAGGTGATGAAACGTGATCTTATTTGTAATTTCTTTAATATTGTTTTCCGATATTTCGACGTTATAATTCAGTTGTTCACCAGCGAACTGAATGAAAAACGAATGCTTAAGGGTGTCTGTTAGCCTATATTATGTTAAATCTGGATATTAAATTAAAACCGCAAAACCATGCAGCGTTATCTAAAAACTACGAAACATCTTCATAAAATTTTATATTTACAATATCCCAAAACTCTGCTACCTACCTCAACAAATAATTCTCTAGTATGGCGTCGCTGTAGTAGCCCTTTAGGCTAAGGCTCAGGCCACATGAGGTCCCGGATTCGATTCCCAGGTCGGGCACAAAAAAAAGTGTTTTTTCAGTTTTCTGAGAAACACAAAGTTGCCCGGGATTGGAAAGTGCCCGGTTGACGATAGGCTTGCCACCTATCACATTTGTGGGACCAAGGACTCTGCCTATCTCTTCGGGGATATGGGCGTGAAGATACTTTTTTTACATTTATCGGTACGATACTCACACCTCCTACTTTTAAGTTACGAGTATTGTACCGACGTGCCATTAACCTTCGCGCAAGTGCAACCAATAAATTAATAATGCCTTGGTATATCGCAATCAGATTAACAATATGATAATGCATAAAATATGAACAAATAAACATTGATTTTTAAATATTTGTTAGGTATTACAAGTTACTCCTGCACCCCACTCTGTAGGGGGTGTAATTAAAGTTTTATTAATTCCTGTCACGGAATTAATAAAATCTTAATTACGAGACGAGCTCTATAATAGCAAAAGTGTGCTAATTATATTACATATAACTAACTGCCCCGGCAAACGTTGTTCTGCCTTTATAACTACTCTTATTTTTTTCTATAATTTCTCACCTTTTAAACCTTCCCTGGAATTCAGCAATTAATTCAAAACCAAAATTAGCCAAATCGGTTCAGCCGTTCTCGAGTTTTAGCGTGACTAACGAACAGCAATTGATTTTTATATATATAGATATTCTCAAAGCAATAGGCAGAGGACAACTAATGCATCCAAGGGCAGATCCAGCCTAGAGTCAACATATTTGAGGTTCAGTCAAGATAGGCTCTAATCCTTATTTGTTTGTAATAATAAATCCATACCTAGACCCCTGCCTGGGGGGGGGGGGGGTCATGACCCCCATGATCACCTTCCTGGATCTGCCCTTGAGTGCATCCACGATTGGCCAACGGCATGAAGTCCCAAGATATGACAGGTGGCCCAATTATTGACATATTAAACACATATTCAGTCTCAAGTAAGTTATATTTTCAAAAAAGACTTAAAAAATATTTAGAACACATTGCTCGGTCCTGAAATCGAACTCAAGACCTCATGCCAGCTATATGGAATCCGATACCACTACACCATTATAGCTAATTATAATTACTATAAATCTGATCTGGATACAACACCGAAGGCCGGAGCCTCTTACAAGAACTCACCGATGACCTTTGGACATATTGTATAATGTTTACGAGCTTGTCGACCATGCTACGCTTGAGCTTTCAAAGTCAAATAAAAATTAACCCAAAATATAATTTTCATTTTTATATAGTATTAGCTGACCCGGCAAACGTGTTCTGCCCTTTTAACTACTCTTATTTTTTTATATTTTTTTCTATATTTTCTTACCTTTTAAACCTTCCCTGAACTTCAACATTTAATTCAAAACCAAAATTAGGCAAATCAGTTCAGCCGTTCTTTTTTTTTAAGCGAGACTAACGAACAGCAATTGTTTTTTATATATATAGATACAGGAGAAAAGAAAAAAACATACCTAATATTTTTTTAGTTATTTAAAAACGAAAGAAGACAATAATGACGTTGCGATATTTTTAAATACAGAATATAGAATAAGTAGGTAAGCATTGTAAACTCACGCCATATTTTTGTGCTGCGTTTATATGCAACGCTGAATCTTGACATTCCTGATCGAATATTCTAAAGATGAAGTTTATTCATACGTTATAGTTTCGGATTGCGTAATTATGGCCATATTGTTGAAGTCCAGGGAAGGTTTAAAAGGTGAGAAAATATAGGAAAAAAAAATAGTTAAAAAGACAGAACAACATTTGCCGGATCAGCAAGTATCACTACATAGCATAAAACAAAGTGGCTTTTTCTGTCTGTACGTATGTATGCTTAAATCTTTAAAACTACGCAACGGATTTTGATGCGGTTTTTTAATAGATAGATTGATTCTTGAGGAAGGTTTTAGTATATAAACCTTTCCAATATCCCTACGGGAACAAAAGTTACGCGGGAGAAACCGCAGGTCGCTAGTAAGATATAAAATGAGGATAATTCGTATGACGCCATTTACTCAAAACATTTGTATAAAAATATTTTTCAGTTCTTTAAAACCTGTAAAAGTTTTTTTGGATCAATGATCTCATCATTATGCAATTCACTTGAAATAAAAAGTCGTTTTATTGCAAGTTTAAAAATATTAATTTTAATAAATAACTAGGTACCATACGACAATTATGACCGTGATGTCAAATGATCGATTATACTTATTATTTATAATGTGGATACAAAGTTATTTAGAAAATAGAAAACAGTGTGTTGAAATTTCAAAAAATTAGAAAATATATACTTAAAATTATCGCTGTAACGATTTGGAATATCACGCAGGGACACAGGGAGCATTTTAGAACCCTTGCTTTTTTTAATTTATATAATTAACCTTCCGGAAACTATCCGACATGTCATTCTTATTGCAGATGACACTATACTCCTAGTTAAATGTAAAAATAAAAATCATTAAGTAAAAGAAACAATTGGAAGCTTACTTGAAGTTTCAGAATGGTAAAAGACACCAGACGACTAGACCACAGAGGTGACAACTGTTCAGAAACGAAAATAGTTATATTTTTAATAAATTCTAGAGTTATGAAATCTTTCAGTATCAAAAATCTATGTTTTAGTACACTTTAAGCTCTTTTGAGCTTTAAATACCTAGCCTAGCTAGTGTATTTTGTCGGAATCTATTTAAAAGACGTTTTTTATGTAGCAAAGAGAACACACAAACATCTTGTACTTCAAACTGGAAAAAATCAACAATAATTAACTTATTTCATTGAGCATAATACCATTCCTTTAGAGGCACAATTGTATTAACGCGGCACAATCAAAAATTAAGTGAATTTTGAGCGCTAGGTATGTTTCAATACATTGATATTGATTTCGCTGTTTAAATGTAAACATTGGCTAAGCGATAGAATATTTGTTTAATAATGATTTTGTATCGCAAAATATAAACTGACATTAACTTACTGAAAGAAAGACCCTTCTGAAATCTTACTGTTACGCTGATTATTTTCGCAGTTTTTAAACGCACACTGAGGCATTTTGACACGCCCACAGGTTGTCAGTGATTGGACGATACTAAACTCAAATAAGACCACACATTTATTTGTGCTCTTATTTCGTTAGCCATATTTGAGGCCGCGATCTTGAATCTTGTTATTCTTGATCGAAGTTTAGAATCCCTAAATAGTATCTTCCCAAAATTTATATGAGAATAATTTTATATTACTTTTAATTAAAAAAAACACCCAACTATAACTGGCAGCCAAATTGCGTAATACCCTACATAAAAAACGTACACACGAATTTAAATTTCCCTTTTGTTTGAAAGTTAATTGAAATGTATTTAGTTTAAGTTGTAGGAAGCATGAATTAGTATTTATAAGTATATGGTCTGTGGTTGGAAGCATAAAAACTTTTCACAAGTATAATTTTCTAAAACTATTGCATAAAGTTCGCCCACATTCACAAAGAGCTTATTATAACACTAATACGTTATTTATTATCTATTAATCGCATTATGGTGTGAAATATACGAAGCTACTGAGAAGTAAATCAGGTCAGTTTCATTCCACTTTACGATATCAGAAAATATACAAAAATATTATATATTTATTCAACAATGTAATGTATCAGATGAAGTTCACAGTATGAAAACATTTTTCCCTAAATTTAATCAAAAAGCGTTAAAAATCGACACCTTTGTAGATTAAGTCCTGAAATAGAGCCGGATGTCTGTAGATACATAGATTCTCGCCAGATTATCAAATGGCAAAATAGCTAGTGATTTCGATCACCACGTCAACTGCACCGACGGTGCTTCTTTTTTGATAATTGAGATCAACAGAAATGTTTGAACATGTGGATAAAAGATTAACAAAACAGATATATAATACAATGTGATGTGAAAGGATATGGATGTGGAACAAGATTAATATATTATAATCAGATCAATCAAGTACTGTCCGAAAGTAGTGTCAATATTCTTCGCAACCGGCGTGTAGATAGGAATGTATGAAGAGAATAATGAATGTGGAAGAAGCAAGACAAAGGTCGTAACATATGGCACTTGGTTTTGTTTGCCTACCCTATAAGGGATTTGGAGTGAAAATATGCAGATATGAAATGATCATCTTTGCGTGCTATTGCGTGATAAGTGTGAATTTAAACACAAATAATAGCTTTGTTGTCACTACCACCTGTTAGAACGCATTATGACCCACACGAAACAGTACCTATTTATCGCTTCCTATATCGAAACAGTATTTATCGTATTACCTGAGTGCTAAGTGTGAGTTTTTCTTTTCGCATTCGATCGTGAGCGCGTTTGGAGTTTACTAGGAATTTGTATGTGATTTGTACAGCGCCACCTAGTGGTAAACGTGAGAAACCAGTTTACCACTAGGTGGCGCTGTACAAATCACATACAAATTCCTAGTAAACTCCAAACGCGCTCACGATCGAATGCGAAAAGAAAAACTCACACTTAGCACTCTGATCACTGTCGTCTTCTGGGTTCCCAACCCTAGTATACTAGCCGTCTGTCTGTAAATCTGTTCTTTGGGATATACATCACTAGCGACCTGCCCGCGGTTTCACCCGCGTAGCTTTTGTTTCCGTGGGAATATCGAAAAAGGTTTATATACTAAAACCTTCCTCAAGAACCAATCTATCTATTAAAAAACCGCATCAAAATCCGTTGCGTAGTTTAAAAGATTTAAGCATACATAGGGACAGACAGAGAAAGCGACTTTGTTTTATACTATGTAGTGATTGTTATCAAGATAGCGTAGCATCATTCTGCTAAATGAGAATACTTGTATTCCTTTACTATATATTTTTTTTATTTCATATAAAATAAACAGAATGGCTCTTCTAATAAAAAGAGTTACGTCGTCTAAACACATAAATGATGATAATGGTGCTTTGCCATCCGTGCGGCATTCCAAATACATTTCACTTACTGAAAAATTAATCGTAGTTAACCGGCGTATCTGCCTACATCGCAAAAGAACCAGCACAATGGTAGTTAATTATTTACATAATATAACATATTAATTAATAGAAACAATATATAGCAACTGCAATTATACTACTTCAAGCAACAAAATCTCAGAATATTTCCATTTTATATTGTTACGTGGTGTACGTAAGCTTCAATTGTAGCATTGCAAAACAATGCATATTTTGCATACAAATTGTCTTGAATCGGGCGTGAGTAATGTGTACCAAAAACCCACATATTAGCATACACGTTTATCCCTTACCACAAATAACTTCACCCTAATTTGGTGACTTATACATGTAAATGTACTGACGTGAACATTAAAATTTAAACATCTTTTTAAATCATTGGATACCAAAGTCAGAGCAGACAACATCTCTCAACTTTGACGACATACTAATAGTAACTGGGTGGTAATACGTATGTAGGTGGTAGAGTTCTGCTACGTTCAAAATGACTATTTATACCTGTTCCTGTATGTATTCCTATGTTCCTACCACAATAGCGTCTTTGCTTTTTGCTGTCGTGTTTCTGTGTTGCTGTATGCGTTAGGAGAGTAAAGCACAAACTTGTCTGTAGGCGTTGGTTATCTTTTACAATTTGTTTGTTTACTATCCTTTAAAATAAAAATAAATAAATTCACACTATAAAGAAAAAAATGTATAACATGCCATTTTTGAGATTTTCCATGAAATATCACAATTATTTCTTTTTGCCGACCTTAGGACCAAACCCGTGATATAAGAACCTAAACCGAATAGACTAACCTCTAGACCACGAGGCAGTTATATCACTTACTTAAAGGTAGGTGGTATATTAATAATAATTTTATCTACATTATATATAATTGACCGCCCCGTTGGTCGAGTGGTTAGTGACCCTGACTACTCAAGCAACGGGGCTCGGGTTTGATCCCCGACGGGGACAAGCATTTGTGTGATGAGCATAAATGTTTGTATTTCCGGGTTTGGGTGTTTATTATGTATGTTAAAGTATTTATATATGTATTTCTATGTATTAGTATCGTTGACTAACACCCATAACACAAGCAAATAATTTGCTTACTTTGGGGTTAGATCAGTCAGTGTAATTTGTCCCGTGAATATTTATATATTTATCATATATAATGTTGACCTATTCTCCCGAAATGGTAGGCTAAAGTGTAACTAATGCACTTACATCTACAAGTTTTCATTTTTCCTTGTATGCTTTCTTGTCCGCATACATGCTTACAAATCGTTCGTCCTACCTAGATGCATGCTTGTAAGGAGGATGGACGACATAGTACCTCAGTTTACATCAGGTTTTTCAAATTGATTTGCTATATAATATTTATTAGGAGTTGCATTTTTTGATAATTAATATATTTTGGTGAATGGCAAATTCTTATGAATTCTTGATGTCTATGGATGATAGCTCTTTCTATCAGAAAAATCACCAGTAATTGCTTGTTTCCTTTATATGATATAAACAACGGCCCAGTTCCACGACATACCATTTGTCGATTGGTGAGATGAATTCTTTTAAAAAATACGCTTTGTTATACTGAAAGTACGCTACGCCAGTTCTCTTGTGAGGTTAACAGATTGACGCGGTCTGGGCCATTCTGTTTACCCGTTAATCTTTTTCAGAGTTATACTCAAAAATCGATAATTTAGCAACAGCTCTGAGTCTATGGGCGAGGTGATAATACCACCGTGCCTCAGATGAGCACGCAAACTTGTCGGTTTCGGTTATAGCAATGAACTAGTAAAAAACTAAATGGGGATGGTAACATACGACTGTGGGACCGACCGAACCGACAATGCGGTAAATTGTGGTGAACTAGCTTTCTGCACTCCATCGTCATGTAAACTTTAATTATACCAAATTTTACATTCCTCCATTCGCGTATAAAAAAAAGGTACGAAGTCAAACCCTTAGGGTTAGAAACTTGAAATTTCGCACACGTATTTCTCCTATGATGTAGGCATCCACTAAGGAAGGGTTTTTCCAAAATTCAACACCGAAGGGGGTGAAATAGTCGATAAAAGTTTGTACAAAACTTTTTATTCCCTGGACATATATGCATGAAATTTCTATTTATATTTATATTTATATATATATATATATATATATATATATATATATATATATATATATATATATATATATATATATATATATATATATATATATATATATATGGTATATTAAAAATTTAAATGGAGTACAGAAAGCTAAAGCTTACTTTTATATCAATAACCGAATATATAACAATAAACAAAGCCTCTTATGTGTTTTATTAGTTCGTTGCCCTAAATTGACTTCAGATTATGGCATAACAACCTGCATTCCATTTAGAGGACAATTTCCTTTGCTGACCATAATTAGTGTTCACTTTATTACTAATGATTGTCATTAAGCCGCGGTATTCTCCACATGAAATAAACTAAATAAATCAATGTCTCATATGATTAAGTATTAGATAACATGTAATTTGTATTCCCTCATTATACTTACATAAGCGAGTTATGCAAAGTTTTCCACAGAATCAACTATAAGACTACGCGAAAATCCGTTCACGTATACACATCGCATCTAGATTATATCAATGAGTAAATTCTGGCACAAACTCTGATTGTTTTGAAACTTTGTTTGTGTAATTTCTTAGAGGCTACATCCAAAATAATTAATTTACTTTTGTACTAGAGGTTCACGAATTCGCCCATCTTTCTGACGTTTTTGACAACTGTCATAGAAACACACATACGTACAAACACACACACAAATGTACATAGAGATCCCTCTATAAATTGCAAGTTTAAATAGGGATGATTTAAAAACAAGCCCTCACGAACATTTAGGGTGTAATTGTAGGGCGATTTCATTTGAATGCTTTGTTTTTTTTTAACTTTTATTTCTTTAATGTGATTTTAATGAAAACTATTAAAAAATATTTATTTTATTTACTTCTTCCGCGTGTATTAACTTTCACTATGACAAATTAGATACAGTTCCTGAGATTTTCGTAAAAACGGGTTCAAATTTTTGCTTTACGTCTGTTATAGAAATTAAAGATGTGGAGGTTCTAAAAACAAATATTCACGAAAACTTAGGTTAAATGTGTCTTCATTATTCATTGTTACCTCCTAACGCAGGAGAATTATAATAAAATGAACGTATTATATTTAATATGAACGTTGGAAACACATAAATCCTGACGGCAAATGATGGAATAAATCTAGAGTATGTCTCTAAAGCAAACAAAGGGGACCACCCCTCTTTTTGGCCAGTTTTTGTGATATTAATAATTTCACGTTGTTTTCCCCGTGCTGGCCAGGGTTTCTTTAAAGAGTAGGCTATCAGCCATTCTGTCAGGCATCTTGTAAAACGCAAACTTATCACGATCGTTGTGACTATTGTTGATGGTAGAGTTCCGCAATGTCTTACCCGAGTTTTTTAACTTTGACCGCTTTATCTATTCCTGCAAAATACCAATGCAACTAGCATTGACAATATTCCGAGTGTAGCTTATGCATATGGCATTACTATCCCGTCACATGGCTAGCAATGTATCATTACTCATTAGCATTTCTGTTGTATCATTGTCTATTGACAGGCGATGGTTGTCTTTTTACATCAGCATCAGGAGATTCATCGGCTTGTTTTCTATCTAACGATACATAAAAAAAGAAGAAATTACACAAGATAGCGCCTCTGTTTAATTACAAATGTGATGTTTTAACAACGATGCTATTAAAAATTGTATATGCATGATCAACGGTCATAGGTCACTGGTACAACAGTAGCAATAAAAATACCGGTCATTACAAAATAATACCAACTGGTGTATGCCTATTACTATTTCGAAAGCATTAATTGCTATACCTGTGTGTTTTAGTTTAACATCAGTTAGTTACAGTAGAAGCTAAAGTGGTTTTTTATTTATTTGCGATCATTAAATTGTTTTGTGTCATAGAAACCATGGCCCATCAACAAAGAATAAAAACCTAAAATTGGTGTAGCAGAGATGTAATGCCATTTGCGTAAATTAAGTGGCTATATTACATTTCAAGCAGCGAAAGCAATGTATCTATGTCGATGTTCAAGCAGCGAAATTAACAAGACAGTGACAACTGACAAGTCAATTTTTCTATTTGTATAGCATTAACGACGTTCGTTTTTTACGAGCTGCCTGGCAGAAGGCGCCCGGGCATACATGGGAAGAACTCTTAAATGTAAACTACAATCTACATTCTACACCTTGCCACCTTTGCACCTTGCCACTGTGTTGGTCCTAAGTAAGACATATATAGTATAACCTTCTCATAATATATATTAAAAAGTTTGTGCGTGGGTGTAACGTGAAGCAGCTCACATTGAAACGGCTAGAGGAAATGGAATTAAATTTATTATACTGGTAATCTAAATGTAAGTCTATGCCTAGCCTTAATCATATGCTACTTTTTATCTAATTGGTATTGGTTTGGCACATATATTCAGAAAAATGAAGTATTCCTGTTGCATTCGCAAAAATTTAACGATGTAAGCTGTTTAGGGAAACTTGGTCTTCTAGGTTATCACCGAGTATTAACACCTTTACAGCCCTGTGCTTATGATAGTGTCATATGAGTGCTTAGATAAGTGCAGGATTGTAGAATAAAAGATAATTGAAGTGGTTACTACTGCAAGTAGCTTCTCAAAGAGAAGAACGTAAGGCACTTTTACATTTGGTCTTGTATATTAGAGATTTTTAAAGAATATCTTAACTAAATCTAAATTCATCAATGAAAGTGAGCATAATAATATGAGAATATGGTAGTTACAAAAATGTAACTAGATATTTTATAGATTCAGGCGTTACGATGAGAAAATCTATAATTAAAAGACGAAATATTAACAGATTAATTAAATTTTTTATGCGAAATCCAAGTCTTGTGTGCAGCGTAACGCTAACGGTTTTGATATATTTTCTATAAAATCTATACTCAGGCGCTACTTTGCGGAAATCCTTAACTTCAAGACGAAATTAAATTAATAATTAAAACTTTACACGAAATTCAAGTCTTGTTTGTAGAGTAGCTAACGGTTTTGGGATATTTTTTAGATTCAGGTGCTACTTTGCGAAAATCCATAATATTAAGACAACATTAAGTTAATTAATTCAAACTTGTCGCAAAATCTAAATCTTACTAATGGGTAGGTAATGTTGACGGATTTGAGATATTATAAAAATTCAGGCGTTACTTTGCAGAAATCCATAATTTAAAGACGAAATGAAGTTATTTTTTGACAACTTTCCGCGAATTCTTTCGAGGAATTTATTGAATTTGTAAGTTGTAAATAATTTAAATTTCGCCTGTAATATTTAATATCTTATTTAATATCTTTTGTCTGTATAATCTCTGATTTAATTTTTTATTAGACTAATTAGGGGCGTTGACTAATAGGAACCAGTAACATTTATATTGCGAACCTCAACTTTATTTGGAATACTTGGAAAGCCATGATGTAAAAAATCAAGTTATTTTAAACAACTAACGGTGAGAATGGAATTTCAACATAAAGGAACGTTAAGCCGTAATTTACAACTATAGCCTAATGAGAATTGGCTAACTTTACATGTTGTTAAGCTAAACGCAAAATCACCTTCTACAAGTAACATCACGTTTATTTCCTTAATTATTATTAAAAGCCAAAGCCCTTATCTGCCTGTCAAAGTCAACCTTGAATATACAATTTGATTTAATGTAGTTTTATACATTCGTTATTTTTCGGTTGTACATTCGCATTTATATTTTTTAACCGAAGTATATAATTACAAGCTTTTACGCTCAAACCTTTGTTATAATAGATACAAAGCAGATAGTTTTCTTAATATTTTTCCGTGTTGAAGAATAAATCATCTGCCCTGCACGAGGTACCTGCTAAAAGAGAAGGCTAAATCTTGTCAATAATATCGTGACTAATAACTAGGCAGAGTTCTGCAACATCTCGACCGGGTCTGATATTATAGCCAACTTAGGTATTCCTCTGCTAATCGCTGTCGTGTTCCGTTTTGAAGGGTAAGGTAGACGGTAAACTTATGCACGTGGTATTCCAACTCCATCCCTAGGTTAGCAATACACCATTTACATTTATTAGGTGTTTATAGTGGAATGTTATCTTTTTCCATCAGCAATCACAAGGAAAAAAAAAATTTAAAAAAAAATTAGAGATCGCCGTCGCATAGATGCAGCAAGGATTTTTAGTTGAAACTAGTTTATCACTCACTTGTACTTTTATTTCACTATTATTATACACTATATAATTTTATCGACCGGTTTCGCTTTTTAAAGCATCTTTAGGACGTAAATCAGGTAATGTAAAGAATATTACGTCCTGAAGATGCTTTAAAAAGCGAAACCGGTCGATAAAATTATATAATTTAGTGTATAATAATAGTGAAATAAAAGTACAAGTGAGTGATAAACTAATTTCAACTAAAAATAATGGAATTTCACCAAGTGCCGACGATTGAAAGTGTAAAATCTATGCAGCAAGAATATTAACGGTGCGTTGCTATCATAGAAATATGTAACTTATAAAGTGTGCAAATTTATTAGGTACTTTTGAGCCGGAAAAAGAAAAGCACCGATATCATGACCGAAGGAATAGATAAGACGGTGACACCATACCTGAAGGAGACGTTGAATAAATCAACCAACACGAGTTGGTTGATTTATTCAACGGAATTCAATTGGAGTAACAATGATAGCGATATAATAAGCATTTGTCGTTTTAGGGTTCCGCAACCAAATGGCAAAAAACGGAACTCTTATAATTTCGTCATGTCTGTCTGTCTGTTTGTCTATCTGTCGGTCTGACCGTCCGTTCATCCGTCTATGGGTACCGACTGTGTGATTGAAATTTGGAAGATAAGTGTATTTTATGAACCATCACAAAATGATGAATACATGTAACTAAGGAATGGAAAAAATTTAAGAAAGCAGATATTTATTAATGACTAGCTGTTACCCGCGACTTCACTCGCGCATATTTACTTTAGAACTTATTTAACCTTCACTTATTTTACCCTCTTAGAGATCGAATTTTGAAAAACGCTTAAATACGTAATTCATTATTTTTTTTCTACTCAATTCATACGAAATTTCATGCATATATGTCCAGGGAATAAAAAGTTTTATACAAATTTTTATCGAATATTTCACCCCCTTCGGTGTTGAATTTTGGAAAAACCCTTCCTTAGTGGATGCCTACATCATAGGAGAAATACGTGTTTTTCAAGTTTCTAACCCTAAGGGTTTAGCTTGTGCGTTGACACATCAGTCAGTCACTTTTACCTTTTATATATATATATATATATATATATATATATATATATATATATATATATATATATATATATATATATATAAATATGGAGATTTCTTAAAAAGTTTTTTGATACCATTGATATAAAAAACCCAAGATGCACAGCATCTAACAAAACGGACACTCAAAACTGTCGCTAATTTCATACTAATAGTTATAGATATGGCAAAAATATATGTTTTTCCCATAGGTTTTTCCTATTCAACCATTTGTAGTCGTTTTTATAAAGCAATGTACAAAAGATAATAAAACTGGCAGTATCGCGACCGACGCGATTTTATTTGAAAGGAGCTCACAATTTAAAATTTTGCGCTCATTTCTTGGAGGCGTTTTTGAGACATTGATTGTGTATCTTGGGTTTTTATTTCAATGTTTGATACCAATATTTTGAAAAATATTCGCTTCTAAAGTAGTAAAAAGTGTGCCCACCTCTCACTTCTAATTTAGAATTATGTAGTGAATTCATACTAATATTATAAATGGAAAAGTGTAATGTGTATGTGTGTGTTTGTTTGTCCGTCTTTCAAGGCAAAACGGAGCGACGAATTGACGTGATATTTAAATGGAGATAGTTGAAAAGATGGGGAGTGACATAGACTACTTTTTGAAGAACTGAGAAGTTTCCATGGAGTATTCCGCAATTTTCAAGGTAGAAAGCTAAAAATTGGTATGCGGACTATTTGTGACTAACAAAAACATCGCGCTTTTTTTTTGGAAATCTGCCCCCAATTTAACGCAGCGAAGCCGCGGGCAAAAGCTGGTAATGAATATATTTGGGACAATAGAATTTAACAAAAACTTAAAATGAAAATTGGTCTGAGCAAAAACGATTATAATAATATAGTAAATGAAATATGAGATTGAGAGAGATAGTTGCATAAAATATTTCGGTAGCTGTTCAAAATAAAATAACTATAACTAAATATTTTTACACGTATAAACAGACAGAGTGGTGTAAAACAAAACACAATATTTCTAATATAATTATAATACAATTATAGAGTTATTAATATCTATCCATACAGCTTACACTTGCTCTATATCTCCAAACACTAAAAGCATCTCCATTTCTCGATATTCTCCCGTTTTCCTTATAGCCTACTCGACCAGTTGAAAATGGTCTAAAACAGAGATACTGTTCTTAAAATTAAATGTCATACAGTACCCGGCGATAAATATTGCACATCGAACTTTGGAAAGAGACAATCGGATAATTTCGGCTTCGTAAAGCGTTATCTCTGTCCCACACTACCTATGTGACGTTTAGTCAGTCGTTGTTCAAGTACGATAGAGTGCAGTCGCGTCCCGATTAAAAATATATATTTAGAGTTGATAACACCCACAAATTTAAATAATTTAAAGTTGTAATACGGCATCTTTCGGAAAAAGAGGGAAACCTTTACGAGGTCAGTCACGTGAAATTATCTACAATGTTTATAAATACTTTGTAAGCGAAGCTGATAGATTTAAAAAAAAAGTAGATGAAAATGTAAGTTGTTATTTTAAGAAGATTCAAGAGCGAGTTGCAAATGCCACTGGAATTTCAAGAAGAACTTTGAACAATATATTAAACGAAGTCAGTACTGAAACACATTCGACTGAAATTAAATTCAGCACTCCAAAAAAAGGGAGACCAAAAAAGCAATTTCGTTTGGATATGGACGATTTTGATTACGATGTTGTTCGAAGAATGGTGTATGATTTTCACTTACGATTTAATGAACTGCCAACAATAAAATCATTAAAAGCTAAGTTATCTGAAGCTATTAATTACAATGGGTCTGAAAAAACGTTGAGAAAAATACTTCATGACATGGGATTTCAGTTCACTAAAATGGAAGATAATCGAAAAATTCTAATGGAAAAGCACGACGTTAGTCTCAAACGAATGGAATACCTTGATAAAATACGCAAATTTCGCGAAACAGGAAAAAATATCGTCTACATGGATGAGTCATATATACATGCATCCCACACTAAAGGGAAATCTTGGAGTGACGATAAGAAAAAAGGAGTAAAAAAGCCAATTTCAAAAGGTGAACGTTTGATAATAGTTCATGCGGGAAATGAAAAAGGCTTTGTACCCGGTGCTTTTTTAACGTATAAATCCACGGACACTACAGGTGACTATCACAATGAAATGAATAACGATAACTATGAGAAATGGCTGGTTAACCAATTAATCCCAAATATACCCAGTGATTCTGTTCTAGTTATCGACAACGCACCCTATCACAACAAGTATGTTGAGAGACCCCCCAACTCAAACACCATTAAACGGGAAATGATCAACTGGTTAAACAGACATGAAATTCCAGTTGATCCAAAATTAACAAAAACCCAGATTTACGCTATTATATGTCAGCACAAGGAGAGGTATACAGAGTTTTCTGTGGACAAAATACTTGCCGAACATGGGCACACTGTGTTGCGATTGCCACCATATCATCCGGATTTTAATCCAATTGAAAATATATGGTCTCAACTGAAAGGCTATGTAGCCTCTAGAAATGTGGGTATGAACTTAACTACAGTAAAAACATTATTGACTGAAAAAGTAAACATGATCGGCGCTGAAGAGTGGAAAAAGGTTTGCGATCATGCAATCAAATGTGAGAATGAATATAGAAGCATTCAACACAGTTTAGACAATTACACTGATAGATTAGTAATAAATACGGCTGATAGTGACAGTGATATTGACCTCTTTGAGAGCACAGATAGTGAAATGGAAGTAATTGAGAATTAGAATTATTATTATTTTTATTGCAATGTCTCATTTTAGCAATAGGTATAATGGTGTTTATTATGTACACTAAAGCTGTAATGTTCCAAAATAATTAAATACGTAAACATAATGTAAAAATGTTTTTTTATTTTATTTTACCCCAACCTAAAGCCATCACTTATAGAAAAATTAGTGTATTTTATACAAAGAATAAAAATATCAAAAGAAGCAAATCATACTTGTTTTAACAGCTCCTAATAGGTACCGGACTGTTTGTATTTTGTGCGACAGAGATAACGCTCTACGAAGCCGAAATTATCCGATTGTCTCTTTCCAAAGTTCGATGTGCAATATTTATCGCCGGGTACTGTAGCTCATTGTATCCGGAACGACGCCTAGAAAAATCTGCTAAAAGCATGTATTAGCACATAAAAATTTGCAAAAGTTATAAACAATTAAAGATGAAAAAAATGGCATTTCGTTTTTTACCAATATTTCATAAACTATTAATACTTATGAAATTTTAAAAAAATCGGAAAGAGGGAGAAATTTCCAATAAAGTATTTTTGCAATAAAGTAGTATAAGTTTCCGGAACTATATCTCCATTATTTATAACTTTAAAAATTAAAAAGTTAGAAGTTACGAAAGTTCAAAATTTTTGTAAATTTTAAAAGGTCCAGAAAAAAATATAACAAAGTAAAAAATAACAAATTGGTAAGTTAATAAACAGTGGAATTGTCGATAATTTCTTTTGCTACTTTATAGAGGACTGTCAATATGATTTTTAGAAAAAAATAATTTCTTAACTAATTATTTAAACGATGGAAATATAAAAAAACGATTATAAACAATTAAAAATTGTTATTAGGGTTTTTTTTAATCATAATATTTTTAATATAATAATGTTGTGAATTTTTTTTTAAATATTAAAAAATAATCAATTTGTTTATAAAAAAATTATCAACAATATTAATAAAAAAACGATTATATGATGATTAAGAAAAAAAATCAACAACTTTACGTGAATTTTTCAGTTTTTGTTCAAGTACAAAATTTATTATAAACAAAGTATGAATATTTTTTTAACTTTTATGGCGTGATCTTATTAAGTATGTATATAAGAAGGCGAAACGAAAAATCTTTACGACAATTATTTAAACATTTTTTTTTTCATTTACAATTAAAAATTTTTATAGTTAACAATCGTTTAACTTCATAATTTTTTCAAATTTAAAAAAGAATATCCAAACCTTAAATAAATTTATGTGTCGTATTCATGTCGTCGTATCAATTTTTTATGTACTAATATATACGCTTTTAGCACATTCTTCTAGGCGTCATACCCGATCGTATTATTTTAATAATAACTAAACTCTAACAATAGGTATAGTTTTTAGGGTTCCGTACCCAAAGGTGACAAACGTATACTCTATACTATCCATCGTCAGCACTTGGTGAAATTCCATTGTTATTAGACACTTTTATTATTGCACTTGTACTTAAATTTTACTTTTAAATATATATTTTTAATATATTACTCGACCGGTTTCATTTTTAAACCACCTTCACTTTTCAGGTTGTAAAAGTACTTACTCCGTAAACGTTTTGTCTCCACATGCCACTGTTTAGCAGAATGAATGTACGTTTAGGTTTCAAGTGATATTCTTCATAAGGGCCCTGAGTAATAAGGGGAGCAATGTCATACTATTTTATACTCATAATTGTACCCACATAAAAGTAGACGTTTCGTTGAAGCGTATTTAAAAGGCATTGAAAATATGCAAATAAAGTGTAGGCTATAAAGTGAGTTATTCACGCACAATAACATTCTAATGAATACACTTATTATGAATAAAATGATAAATAGTATTCACGCTGAGGTCAAAAACTATGAATTGTGATTCATTGTGGATTCAAAGCTAACTAAATGGATGTTTAGTATTAATGAAGCACCTGCCAGATGCCGCCGACAATACGTATTGTAATGCCTACACTTATTGATGAGTCAGTGGGAGTGCTCAAAATTATTCATATTTTAATTACTATGTAAATTGTGCATTTATTTTAATTGATATAATCTAACCTCTCATGTCGAATTTTTAGTAGGTTTCAATATGCACTTTTGAACAAAGCTATGTAATACTTTAATGCACACAGTAGAAAGCAAAAAAATGCAGTAATATAAATTTAAAAAAAGGTACATAAGGCAAGCTTGTCTCTAAAATAGAAGATATCCCACAGCCAACTCGGAAATAGTCAAAGTGTATAATATACTAAAAATATTACGGGTAATGTAACTAATGTAACTAGTGTCGCCGTCTTGATTTGGACCACTTTTGAACAAAAGGCGATTTGCTTTCCTGCCACAGTGTTTGCAAAAGACGAACGTAGACAATGACACACGAACAATGACGAACGTAGATTAAAAGCATGAAGCTGTATTATATCTGGAGGCAACACTTCTAGTAGCTACATGAAACACAACTTTTAATACTGCTGTCATCTTCCGAGGTCTAACCCTCTCTTTCTTACACAGCTTTTTTGTTACTGTCGATAGGGAAGCGCTTGACCACGATCTCGCCTGATGGTAAGCTAAGGTGCGGCCTAAGATGGAACGCGCTTCCCTAGAAGGTACCTGTTCACTCTTCTCTTGAAGATCCCCAGGTTGTACCCGTCGGGGAACACAGACTCAGGTAGCATATTCCAGTCCCTTGCGGTTCGGATCAAGAATGTCGAATCGAACCGCTTTGTTCGGGTACGTGGAACGTCCACCATACGACGATGCCTAGTATTTGTGCGCCTCGACGATCGATAGAAAAACGGGGATGGCGGAATTAAATCGTGCAATTCCGCAGCGCACTCTCCAAATGTATCCGATAAAAGACCGATAAACTAGCCACTCTGCGGCGATGAGCGAGGCTCTGGAGTTTTTTGCCTCCCAGATCACTGATCATCGTCGTTTATGAGCCTTTTCGCACGCCTCTCTATCGCCTCAAGCGTCTCCAGCTGGTATTTGGCGGATCCATCCCAGAGGTGAGAGCAGTATTCCATGCACGAACGGACTTGTGCTTGATAAAGATTGAGCAACTGTCCCGGGCTGAAATACTGTCGCACCTTGGCCAGAGTACCCAGATACGATAATACCAATATACAGCTGCAAAAAAAGAGATGTCGAGACCTCACAGAATGAGATAAAACGTAGGTATTGGTTTCAAGTGATTAATACGAATGCTAGCTCCACCTTTACCTAATACTTCATGGGTTAAAGGGTGTTTTATTGCGGTCGCAATTATTTGTTAGTAGAGTAAATTATGCTTCGTTTATGACGTTCTATGTAGAGACAAAAAATCTGTAACTACTTGGATGATAGGCAAAAGATTTTCTATACATACTCGCAGTTCATTTTATTAATAAATTTGTATTATAAATCGTGTTAATATTATAAGCATGTCATTGTAATGTAGGTAATATGATATATATCGGTTTGGTTCCTGAAATAAAAATTTATTATTATTACTATTAAAAATTACATAGGATCTTTACGATACTAAAATAAAAGTAATATATTTTTTGTGAAGTTATAAAAAGTATTATAATATGTCCGACAAGGCTAGTGCTTAACTGGGATAGACCGTCAACCTTTCAGATGCTGAAGTCATTAGACACACTAGAAAAATTCGTCGTAATAATCACTACTGATAAAAATTATAGTGGTAGTTATCGTAGAGGTTTAAAAAGACTATACTATAAGGGAACATTGGTCTGAAATTAGGTATCATTCAAAAAAAAGCAGGCAATATTGAAGGTCTTACATTACCAGGTAAGAAAATGAGGAAATTAAAGCCAAGGTATTCATATATAAAATAATGATTTCTGCAAAAAATATATGAATAAACACAGCATTTAGCTTATTAACCATTGAGAATTACAATACCACTTCAGTCGAGTGAAGAGCGAAACGAATTACGAATCAATGGGTCTCGGGTTCGTTTCCCGACAGGGACAAACATTTGTGTGATGAGCATAGATGTTTGTATTTCTGGCTCTGGGTGTTTATTATATATGTAACGGTATTTATATATGTATTTCTTTTTATATGTATTAGTATCTCTCGTTGAGTAATACCCATAACACAAACAAATAATTTGCTTACTTTGGGGCTAGCTCGATTTGTGTAATTTGTCCAGCAATATTATTATCATTATATTATATTATTACTATTTAAACATTAAGAGGTCATTAGGTGACGCGTCCTCAGGTCACGCGTAATTATCTATATACACATATGAACATAACATTGCCAAGTTCTCACGTCACGGTCACAGAATAACTACAGAAGACAATCTAGATACACCTAGTCTTCGAGCAACGCACTCATAGACATTTCTCACGGACGCGAAATCTCGGTAAGTTTCGGTTCAATGCGAGAGCGGATGTCGCCGCACACGCTAGACACGGCTACAGCAGTTAATTAAAAGGTAAAATGGAACAAGTAAAAAGTTATCGTAATTGTGCAGTGGACGGCTGTTTTAACTCGTCATTAAACAGTGAATTGTCGTTTTTTAAGCTACCAGTTGTTTAATGGAGGTAAGTAAGTATTTGTTTGTATTCCCTTACATGTATGTTATGTGGATGTCGCAGGCAAATTGTATAATTTGCACGTATACAAATGACATCGTCAGATTGCAAAGATAAAGTTTTTTCGTTTTTAGAAAATGCCTTACGCCGATGATAAAATTTCGTTAATCCATACTAATATTATAAATGCGAAAGTAACTCTGTCTGTCTCTTCTTCACGTTTAAACCACTGAATCGATTTGGATGAAATTTCGTACAAAGATAGACTGAGACCCGGGAATGGACACAGGATAGTTTTTATCCCAAAAATTCTACGGGAACAGGAACTATGTGGGTAATACCCCTGTACCTTTATTATAGAAATTTTTGCATACGGACGAAGTCGCAGGCACAGCTCAAACTGCCGCGGCATATTGTTTAAGTTATTTTTGGTTTGTTTGTAGTGGGTTATTTATTTTGAACTTAGATTTTATTATTATTATATACTTATTTAGAGCGCCATTTATGTCATTAACTCAACAACAAATAAAATACCATTGTTCACAATTATTGTTTGTCTGTCTGTCTGTATGTTCCGGCTAATCTTCAAAATCAAAAATTTTGGTATATGTACCGTATATACATACATATGGTATGTATATATGGTATATATACCAAAATAACATTTTTCATAATTTTTGTCTGTCTGTTTGTTCCGGCTAATCTCTGAAACGACTGGACCTATTTTTACGGGACTTTCACTGGTAGATAGCTGATGTAATAAGGAGTAACTTGGGTTACTTTTATTTTAGAATTTTTTCCAAGTGGACGAAGTCCCGGGCACAACTAGTTTAGTAAAAAAAGAACGTCAACTTCATATCGTACTATTATTTCACATTTGATTATTTAATGTCATTATACATATTTAAAAAAGTCTTTGTCTGTCTTTCTGTCTGTTTGTTCCGGCTGATCTCCGGTAAGGCTGGACCGATTTTGACGGGACTTTCACTGGCAGATAGCTGATGTGACAGGGAGTTACATAGGCTACTTTTTTTCTAAAATTTTCCACGTGGACGAAGTCGCGGGCTTAGCTAGTTATTTATAAAATTATTCACCTTAAACTTAAAAACCTCTCTAACTCGGTTAATTTTGATCAGAGGAGGAAAAGTCATATAACCATTTTGATGTAAAATTATAAGTTCTACGCATTGTATTCAGAACTTTTTCAGAAAAGCAAAAACGCTTTAATTTTTTTCTCAACACTTGCCGGGGGTTGCCGACCAAATTACCTTTACACATCGTTTTCATATCATTAAGACTACATTATGTGCAAAATATAGAGTGACATATTTTGATTTAAAACTTTATTTTGCTGGAGTAAGATACTAGTGTCAGTTTTTTGTGCATAAGCCAAAGTGACAACCCTAGCGCGATCGCCGAGTTTAGGTATTAAAAAATGAAGTACATTTTCACAAGTTTGTCTTCTGTACTTTTTTATTTTGTGTCATGGTGATAAGAATCGGGAAGTGGCACAGCACCCTGAGTCGTCACAGAATTCTTACACCTAGTATATGTAAATTATTCGTAGTTTGATTATACTCTAACTAGTTATTATCATAACTTTGCTGCTTGGTATTAAATCTTTTTTTAATATAGTAATTTAGATTCAAAGAATTTTAACATCTCCAAATTAGATCGTATTGCCATATTACGCAAAGTAGAGCTGTTTGGGTTCGTCTTTGAATATGCTTTGTCAGAGTGTTGTGTAATTCAAAAGGTTGTCTATTCAGCGATGAAGGTTTACACTGAATTATTAATTCAATTCGTGGCTTATAGGTAAGTAGAGTCATTATTTTAATTAAGTGACGTTACTGTGTAGGCTGCTTTTATCTTTATTAAGTAGTAGTTAAGATGTTTGAGACATATTTCCTTTCTTTTTTATTTATAAATAATAAATTCACCTAGATCAACAACATTTCTTTTATTAATCCAAATATCACAGCTTCGTTTTCACAATGAGTAAGCAGCCGGTATACATTGCACAGGTTAACTGGTAAAAGACTCGATGGTTAATGGTCATAAGTAAATAACAAAAATATAATATAAAATGAGAGTATTGCTTAACTACATAGTAAACCTTCACGAAATCAGCGTAGTCATATTCAAAAAGTATGATCACTGTACTTTGCGTTAACGCATCTATTCACGAATTCGGTAATTTGCTGTTTATAAACAAGGAACTTCTGTGTGCTGTACGCGGTTGTCCGCCATTTTTATTGGATATTTAGGTCAAAATTTAAGTGCCTATTTTTATTAATATTCTGTATTAGTATCGAGTACTTTACACCCTCATTCAGTGTGTACAGTCTTTTACTAGTCAACCTGTACACTCATCCAGGCTTGTTCATCAATGTACATCAAGGAAGTTATTGTAAAAAAAATATACATTAAAAAACTTGTAAGGGTACAACTATTCCGGGTCGCGTTATATAAATATATAAAAGTTTAGAATTCGTATGTTTGTGTCCACGTAACTCAAAAACTAGCTGATGGATTGACTTCATATTTCTTCACAACAACTGCATTGAACAAAATAATATTTTAGTATTTATTCTGAAGTTCCAGCAGTAACAAAAATTATAAGCATTTTCGAGTCACTTATAAGTTATAACTCAGACACAACGAAGCATGGTGCGGCGCCGAGATCAGCCAGAAATTAAAGAACCAACGCCCTATCTATTCCTGCAGCAATAGCGTTGATGCTTATAGCTGTTGTATTCCGGTTTGGAGGGAAAAATAGCTGGTAAACTTATGCATTTGGCATTCTGTTTTCGTCACATGGACAGAAATGCAATATTGACATCTCTGGTGTATATAGGCGATGATCGTCTCTTTCCAGCAAGAGATTCAACAGCTTGTTTGCTATCCTATGATATAAAACAAAATCGTTTGCTAAACTATACCTACTATAAAATCGTATTATTTCTTATAAAGAGTGAGGCTCTGGTATCATTCAAAGCGTGAAGTTTCAGAACTCTACAAGCTACCAATCCTAAACAGTAGTAGACGGTATACCACGTATTATTATAAAACTGAATTACGATCAGGAATCCGGCGTAAATCTGTGATTAAATGTAAACAAACCTAGTTATATCTTTGAGACGTCTATCACCTGAACCCATCCTAGAAGACCTTGACCAAATATTCAATCCGTCTATTTAATATACCTTATCACATACTCGTATGTGTACAAACCAGTATTTTAAACGAAATCTATAGTCGATTTGAATGTGGTAGTTGCGAAAGTGTTGTCTGCGAATAAACAATTCGTGAGAAACTTTTTTCCAATAAGGCTGTATAACACGATTCAATTTAAAGCCATAAAATTTAAATAGCGATATGTTTTTAGCGAAACATGTTTTTTTTATGATCAGAAAGGTCAAAACAATCGTTTCATCTAGAATCTCCAGTTAATTGCCAATCTTATTTAACATTGAGGCAATGTCAAGGTTAGCAAACATAATATAGTAAAATAAAACAGTATGATAACTAAAGCAGCAATGGCATCCATTTTGTCGTTAATTCTATACATTTCATTACCACAATAATATACTGTTTGACCACAATATACTTATTAAAGCTGGGTATTAACCCAGCTTTATACAATTATTTGTATCGATTTATTTCCAACAAGCTAAACTGTGTTATATATGTTACAAATGCTTCAAATACAAAACAAATCCATTTTTCATTAATTTGTCGCAAAGGTTCTAATTGTCAAAGTTATTAGCTTAGTGCTCACATATTCCCTGCCCTGCTTGGGTAAGTTCATTGAATTCAGGTACTTGTATGAAACGACATTGCCATTAAAGACTTATGCTATGATCAGATAATATTTAAGGCAATAAGAACTTAGCTGATTTAAAAATGTTTGATTTATTTCACCCAAAGTGCATTTGTTTCGTTTTTTTCAAACACTTGCAGGGAAGGAGGCTTTCACTACATTAAGTATTTTCATGGCAACAAAGTTAGACACACTTAACATAAAGCGACTCAAAACATGGACGACAAGACTATTCCTAACCGAATCTATTTCATCGCATTGCGCAATAATATGGAGTCGCTGTTTATCTTCTATCGCATCTATCGTTGGGCACGATCGTTGAAAATATTTGGACTGATCTCTCCCGCTTTATTGTGGTGCAACCTTTGGTGTTGAAGCTATTGTCAGACGTTTAAGGTCACTTAACACTAGATGAGATTCTGCTTCTTTCACCCCTCATTAAAAACAACATTTTTTCCTCCAAAACTCATCTGCATAATTACTAGAGGTATAAGTACCACATGTAGATCAACGCCACGAAACCATTTTCTAGTCCCTTTTGCGGGCCTTATAAACGTTAAGCCACTCGTTCGCCTTTTACAAACTGCCTGGCAGAATGACAGATGGCCTATTCTTTCGATGGGATTCGGATAGGCCCGAATCCCCTCAAAAGAATAGGCTATCTGTTTTGTAACTTTTATGCAAATATGAAGCGGTAAGATTTGTTTGTTTGTAATTGATAAACTCAAAAATAGACCATTTATTTAGCGGATTGTGGAAAAGGAAGTAATGTGCGTGTCACGCGGACGAAGTCACTATGATCGAGCTAATTATTATTATTATTATTATCACAGCAAGTTGACATTGAATTTAAGTAAACAAAGTCGTGATTTATAAGGTTGATCAGATCGAACTATAAAATATTAAAAGCGGCTAAGTGAATTCGGATGTGGTGTAACGTAAGATGAGTAGCTACTGGCCTTGACATTTTGGGGTCTGAGTTCTGACTTGGGTTGGCAAGAGCAAGCACAAAATCAAATTTATTTAAGTCAGTAATGCTAATGAATTTTACACTTAAAATTATACATTTTAGGTATTCGTAAGCATATATCTAGCTATCTCTGGTTGTAATAGGGTCCACCTAGATCAAATTTTCAAAAATTTATATAGAACAAAATGGAAAGTATACCCCTCCCTAAGAAAAAATTTTCAAAATGGCTTTGACTGAATTTTAACATAAAAAATACGTTTGTTACATTTTTGGAAAGTCAGTTGGAAAATAATTTTGTAAAAAATGTAGATTTAAACCAAAAACGATTTAAAAGTAATCACAAAAATAGTTCTATAATTGGATACATAAGTAAATAACGTCACGCCCCTATCTCTGAACTCGTAGTTACGATAGTAATAACACATATAGCCAATAGTTCGCCTTTTACAAACTGCGCAGCGGAATGGCAGATGGACTATATGTCAACGGGGACCCGGACCAACACGAGAAAACACTCACCAACGATCCCATAATGTGACTGGTGACCAATCTATTAACAAATTATGCACACATCCAGTCTTTAACAAGTTAGTTTTCCAAAAAAACTGAAAAACTAGTTTACAAAGAATCGCCTCACCCGGGATCCAACTTTGACTCTGGTGTAGAACGCGATGTGTATAAGTTTACCGGCTACCTTACCCTCCAAACCGGAACACGACAGTGACAAGCACTGACGCTATTGCGGCAGGAATAGTTAAGGCGGTGGTACCAGACCCGGGCGAGATAATGCAGAACTCTAACTACCTAGTAAATGGTGTCATAATGACAAAGCAATTCATTTCGAATAATAACAGGTGATGTGAGCTAAAATTCGTGGCGCAGTTTACAACGGTCTGATAACACGCCTGGCCAGACTTGTTGTTCCGGACTCTTTTTGAAGAATAAACCATTTGTCATTCTGTTAGTTTACAAAAGGCGAACGATTGGCTATAGGTTTCACTACCAGTAGTCACTACTAGGTGATAGAATTCCGCAATGTCTAACCTGTGTTGGGTACAACCGCTTTACGGATCGTGTCGTTTCCCTTGAGGAGTAGGCAAAATGAACCGAACATCTATATTACTATTATACAATAATTGTTTTCTCAGGTACGCAGAGATAACTATATAAAATATAAACTATATTTGTCAATTCGATAAAAGTGTGAAGCTATTCTCTAAATTAGTTAACCAATAGTACGGTAATATTATCTATAATATAGATAATATTACCCGTGCAAATAGTGCGTGTCGGACCACGCGCAATGAACGGTTCCATTGTTGCCAATTATAAATTGTAATGGCATTGTTTTAATTTACAACAATGCCGATGCCGATGCAAATATGCCAATTAAAGGACCGAGCGCACCAGGACGGGGCGCAACGGCCCCGACCGCATCGCAAAAATCCGCCTAAATCGCTTTCATAGTTTTTATATGAACAATCGTATACTATGACGGGGCGCAACGGAACGGATTTTTGCGCGGCGCATTTTGATGAATGCGCGTCACCGATGTACTTTGATGAGCGGAATTGCACGTACGTGTTCTTCTGTGTTTAGAGTATAAATTTCATTCAAAATCAAGTCATTATGGCTGAAGAACGATTAATAATTTTTGTTCATGGCTACAAAAAGCTTTATGATTTTCTAGATCCATGTTATGATGATTAACGAAGGCAGAATAACATTTAGAAAGAAATACGGAAATGCGCTGCCTGACGATGCGACTCGTTGCGGCCCTTCTAAGTGCGCTTGATCCTTAAGAAGACTCATTATTTTATACATTTCAACTTTCTTCCTTAAGTACATTTATAAGTTTGTCTATTATTACTCGTATACTTGTAAAACCTGCTTAGCTGTGACAGTTTTCCTTTGTGTCTCGTATCTTACTATCGTGAATTGTTTTATACATCTATCCAGAAACATGGTTGCTGGCAGGGGGTGAGGACACTTGACTCAAACAAAAAATAGCATAAAATTGTTTCCACAAACACGCATTTTTTAAAGATTTATCCAATGACACCCGATACCATGGAATACGCGGAAGGTAAAGGGGAACGTAGGGGCTGGTAGCGGGAGGGTAGGGGGAAGGCAGTGTAAAGGCAGGGGCAAGGTAGGGCAAGGTAGTTAGAATGTAAAAGAAGGTAGAGGGAAGATAGCGGGAAAGGTAAGGGTAAATTGTCTAGAAAGTAGTGGGAAGGTAGGGCGGAGGTAGGGAAGGATAGAAGAATAGTAGGGGGAGGTTAGGGCAAGGTAGGGAATATATAGATGGCAGATAGGGAAAAGGTAGTAAGAAGGTCTTCGGTAGGTAGCGGAATGGTAACAAGAAGTAAGGGGAAGGTGGTCAGAAAGTAGTGGAAAGGTAGCGGGTAAGTAGCGGGAAAGTAGCGGTAAGTAGGGATAGGTAAGAGAGAAGTAGGGGGATGGTAAGTTTAAGGTAGGTAGGGGGAATAGCAGGAGGATAAGGTGCAGGTAGTGGGAAGGTAAGTAAGATATTGTGAAGGTAGGAAGAAGGTTTAAATGTATGTATGTAAGGTATAGATATGTATCTACTTTAAAATAAATATAAAATATTTTTAGCCAGTTATTACACTCCGTAATAACAAATATTGACATAATTATTATTTAGTACGCATTTTTATCTTCGTTCCGTATAAGTCTGATAGATAGTAGGACTAATTCACGCAATAATAACATGATCATAATAAATGTTTCATGTGAGTAAAATATATACTTCGTGAACAGATTATTTTTTTCCCGTATTGTTATTTTGCTCTTTTGCAGAATAAAACATATGTCTTCCTTTATGGCAGCTCATAAAAATTAGGCGAAGTCTAAACGTGTTAGTACCATCGTTACTATTAAGTAATGCAATTATTTTTGGTTTATAAGATAGCAAAATAAGCAAATGGGTCTCCTGATGGAAAGAGTCAACCATTGCCTATAGACACTAAATAATATGTAAATGGTGCGTTGCTATCTTGTAGCGATGTCTAGTGCCACATGCATAAGTTTGCCGGCTACCTTACCTCCATACCGAATCACAGTTACAACTCTGAAGTTATTACGGCAGGAATAAGTTAGTCGGTGGTACCAGACCAGGGCGAAACAATGCAGAACTCTACCACCCAGTAGCCACGATGGTAGTGACTCGCATAGCTAATCGGTCGCCTTTTACGACTACCTGGTAGAACGGCAGTTGGCCTTTTCTTCAAATTATCTGCAACATCTTGCCCGAACTGGACGATACCGATTCCTGACGCGATTACTTACAAAAACAAAAAAAATAAAGTGAAAATATGAAGTCGGTTATTGATGTTTTGGTGCTAAGTGCAAATTATGTTGTTAATACTTCTCTTTCGGCTGTCTTTTTTCTCTGAATTATAAGAAGAATGGAAAGATAATTTATTTGCAGGAATATGGGTGTTATAAAAGCTACAACCATTTTATTATTTGCCTCCTCCATATTGCAAAAATCAAACAAGTAGATCACTTATATAATTTGCGTTGTTCATTATGCTAATTTACTATCATTCGATCTATAGATTTAACAATGACAGGAATGCGTGAACAACGTGTTGGAACAATAATGCCAGCTATCAAAACTGTGACGGACGTCAAGGCTCCTGTATTTGAATAGGATAAGACATGGCCGAGGCGGATCAGCCATCATCTGCCGGTGGCGCCCGATCGGAACACAATGGCTGGGATTTCGCAACTCACTAATCTTACTAGTCAACATTCACATTCAATATAGTACGTGCTTTAAGAGAAGCATGCAAATTGATTCTTTCTATTGCACGAGCCCCGATTGACGAAATAGTACAACGTGGAGCTTGATGCAGGTTTATCAAAGCTTTTTGGAGATAAAACGAAGATACAATCTTTAATTTATTATTTTAATTATAAAACACTTGTAGTGGTTTCACTACTACCATTAATTATCATTATTCATATTCAAATATTAGGTATGTCATATAGTATACCACATATTCTTCCAAATTATTTAAAGTCTACCGGTTGAGCGTATTAACACATCTTCAGGACTTAATTTGTTACTTAGAATTTAGATGATGGCATCAATATATTTCAATAATCAAGTTAATTGCAAATTACTAGTTATTATATATATATATATATATATATATATATATATATATATATATATATATATATATATATATATGCATGCAAGAGAAGCATGCAAATTGATTCTTTCTATTGCACGAGCCCCGATTGACGAAATAGTACAACGTGGAGCTTGATGCAGGTTTATCAAAGCTTTTTGGAGATAAAACGAAGATACAATCTTTAATTTATTATTTTAATTATAAAACACTTGTAGTGGTTTCACTACTACCATTAATTATCATTATTCATATTCAAATATTAGGTATGTCATATAGTATACCACATATTCTTCCAAATTATTTAAAGTCTACCGGTTGCGCGTATTAACACATCTTCAGGACTTAATTTGTTACTTAGAATTTAGATGATGGCATCAATATATTTCAATAATCAAGTTAATTGCAAATTACTAGTTATTATATATATATATATATATATATATATATATATATATATATATATATATATATATATATATATATATATATATATATATATATATATATATAGTACTAAAAGTAGACACAAACCATAAAACATATATCGCCAAACGAAATTATCCTGTTATTATTAAATGGGTGTTAATAATTAATAATAATATAATATTAATTATAACTAATAAACAAAACATAAAATCGACTGCCTTAGTGATCATGGGCAGATCATATGGTGGTGGGACCATAGATTTCTTTGTTGGGTTAATAAGACAAATTAAGGGAGTCTTCGTACCTCGTATAAGCTTTTCTCTCCCGGTTATTGATAGAAGCAAAAGATATAAATGGGACCATGGGAAACACAATCAAGTCCCGCCAAACAACAAACTGGTGAATTATAATGAACCGTTTGGTTAAATCCGACCACCTAGCAAGAGGTCATCATAATAGTATTTATTTTTAACGTTAGAATTTAAAAATTAACTTAAAAGTTAACCACCTTCGGGCACCCTTGAAGTGTCAAGGGTTGCTTGAATGTAGCTGCATCATTATATGTTATAATGTATTTAAAATTGACGCATAATTTAACAGAGACCTTCACTTTTGTTTGTTATTTTTCTAGCTATATAGTAATTAGGTACCGCCGTAAGGCGAGGAATGGAATTTGTTTAATCTAGAAAAACCGACCTGTTAAATAAGATTTGCAGCTAATGTGAACCGATCGAAAACGGCTATACAGATTGACTGGTAAAGGATTGTACATATCAGAAGATTCGATAATTAATGGTTATGTAACGAATAAAAATATATTAAAAAGAGAATATTACTTACCTATATATGTAGTAAATGTCAACGAAATTAATGTAATATTTAAAAAATATGGTCACCGCAAGTTGTACAAACGAGTCTGATGTCGAGTTTGATAATCACTGTTAAACTCGGCATCAGTGTCCGTACTAAACGTTTTTATTGGATAACTAGTACTTATTTTTGTACATATTCGGTAGCAGAATCGAGTATTGAACGCCTTCCTTTAATATGTACAATCTTTGAACAGTCAACCTGTATATTATTCGTGTATTTTGTTATAATACCTATATATATTAGGGAGCAAATGATTATTTGAGGCTGTTACCGAACGTTTTCATCACGATCGGTTCATCACGATCAACCGCTTTGTCGGTTGACAAAGTGACTGGTCATTCCCATCGCCGCATTTTACAGACCTACGAACTACTATTAGTGATTCCAAGTAATTGGCATCGACAGTATAAACACACTTTCACCTAACTCCAAGCTAATATTTAATTTTTATTTTCGAAGATAATCTCGAAATAATGATGATCAGTATAATGATACGAAGCCCGTGGCAGAAGTAAAGAAAAACCACCTGATAAGTTTCTTTATAACGTAGGTATGTCACATAGATACAGAAAGTTTATACATTATCATTATAATATTGTGATGCATTTTAATACATTATTTGATATTTGATTAGTCCACGTCCATAAGTCTTGTTAACTACTATATACAAGTTTCAACGCTTCTCAAATGGACTTCGGTCCCCAGGCAGCACACCTTGTCTGGTTGGGAAGATCTTCCTTTTCCCCTTCCTTGTCCTTGTGTGACGTCATCAACCTCCACAGTTATGACGTCACCTGACAAGAAGTTGGCCCACTGGTTCCATCACTATGCCCGTCAGCGGTACGGACCAAGAACGCCACACTTACCTTTGGCCTGAAAAATAAAGAAGACCCCAGCGGCACCGTTATCAACCCTCGTCCACCACACTTTCGCATCATCTCGCCCGGGTATATGGTACCACCGCATTTTATGTTTTCCTGCTGCAATATCGGGAATGCTAGGAATTATTGAGTTCCGGTTTGAAGGATAAAGGGAGACTCATGCATGTGAAAATAACATCCCGCTACACGGATAGCAACGCATAAGTAACATTTTTGGTGTCTATATGCGATGGTTTCTCTGTTCATCACAAGAGCCACCTGCATGTCTGCTATCTAATGATATAAAAATGAAAAATTAAACAGGAAAAATTGTATGATACTATCAAATTGTTTTTTTTTTTACTTTCTAAACAAACATTTTACACAAACAACATTCAAATATAAAAAGAACAACTTAATATAGTGTTTGTAATGTCTTCGAAATGTTGATAAACTTGTACATATTTCATACTTGTGAGAGCGTTTGAACCGAGACTTGCTTACATAAAACATGACCTGATGTTCAACTGCGTATATAAACGATGTAAATATAGCTACTTGATGTATCCGAGTAAGTTAAAGAAACCGTAGCCTACCACACATTCAACTTAGGTTTATGAGGTCCCAGGTTTATACCCCGGGTCTAGCAAAACAAATTGAGGGGTTTTCATGCCTCGAATGAACGTCGTCTACATCTTTATTTTTAACTCGTACATCCGTCGATCTTGGTTACTGTGCTTGGTCGTTACAAATTGGAAAGAATGCGGCGATTTTGATTACCAGCTACATCGCCTGGTGAAAAGTCGTTGAATCTTGGTGAACCGGAACCTGTAATAGTCGGCTTACTCTCCTTACCACGCAATAAATCGGGTTGATGATATTTTTAATAGAATATAATTTAAATATGAGATTATAAAAGAGACACTTCAAGGGTGATCTGAAGGTAAGCGTAGGTATATAACTGTATTATAATGCCATGTACATTGTACACGTTATTAAATGTTATAACGTAACACTTAAAGTGAAAACATTATTTAAGAGGAACCTTCACTCTTCAACCAATTTCCGAAATAGGAGGTTCTCGATTCAATTGTTTATGTGTGTTCCCTCAGAACTTGGTCATTTATGAACCGATTTGGGGATTCTTTTTTTTAAATTATATACTCTATACTTCTCATTTAATCCTATTTAACGTAGGATTCATTTGAAAGTTTTTGTTAACCAATCATGTTAAAAAAAATAACGAAATAACTTTTAAATTTTTCACACCTCAATCCCCAATCAATTTTGAACCTATCACAATATTTTAGCACTCAAACGACTGAAATGAATGCTGTTTGAAAAATTAGAATCGAATCAAGTTCTCAAAAGTTATAATTTTTCAAATTATCCTGTTTTTATTTATTAAGAAATTAAATATTTCAGTCAAAGCGGCAATTTATGAGGGTTAGACGACTCATTTCCTATAGGGTATTTTATAAAGAATAGATATTACCAAGCTATTAAAATCAAAGTTTATAAGTAAAGAAAGTAAGTCTCAATAGTTTATTTTAAATGTAATACCTACACAGTCTGTGGATTCCGTAGTTTTATCATTATATAGCTTAAGGTGACTACACTATGAATACTAAATATCGTCGGCACTTGGTAAAACTCCATGTTAATTTGTATTAATTTTATTTACAAACACTTGTACTGTTTTACTTAGATTTTATTCATAAACACGAACTGGTTTCGCGTTTTAACGCATACCGGTTAGGTCAAGGCCTGATGATGCGTTAAAACGCAAAACCAGTTGGTGTTTTTTAATAAAATTTAAGTAAAATAGTACAAGTATTTGTAACATACTATTAATACAAAAAAATGACTACACTATAAATTCAGATGATAATACCACTGTGAATTAACGAACGATTTATTACAAATAATTATAGAGAAGGTGAAACTTAAATGAAATCACTACAATGTTATTTATACATCTTATATACTATAAGATAACAAATAAGCAGATGGGTCTCCTGATGGAAAGAGTCAACCATTGCCTATACACACCAAAGGTGTTAATGGTGCGTTGCTATCTTGTGGCGAGGTCTAATGCCACATGCATAGGGTAATAATGCTTAGAGTGATAATTGCATTCAACGCTTTGTTCATATTTTAGGCCAACCGTGTCAATGTCCGTATAAGCTTCGTGTAATCACTTGCGTCGTCACGCACACAAAGACTCCAAAGATTCGAATAGTGTTGCAAGTAAATAAATATTTTCCCAAGACGGTATTTAAAATATATCTACCTGACCGGTATACAAATAATCTTTCATACTATAATATTATTAATCATTTAGTATAAACTTGAAACTTACACTTTTTATTCGGTTAGGTAAAATATGTTAAATGTTCTCAAGATGATTCCAAAGCTATTTAACCTTATATTTTTTTTAGTTTTTGTGCTTTTATTTGTGATTTAAAATATTTTTACCTCACTGAAATAAAGATTGTCTGTTTTTCCAATAGTATTATTAGTCATATAGAAAATTTAGAACTTACAATTTTTATTCTGGTGAGGTAAAATGAGTAGAATTACAGGAAAATGTTTTAGAGGTTCTCAAGATTTTTTTTTAATTGCAGTAATTAAACAGCGGTAACCAACCGGCACCGAGCGTAAATAAAAAATATGGTCAATACGAGTTTACGTTATTTAAGTTATAAAAACAGTGATTGAAGTAATTCTTACAAAAAAAACCTTATTGATATGTATCTACTAATATATTATCCTATATCATACAAATGTTTGAAATACATTGCTTGGCAAATACTTGTTGTTATTATGTGTATGTCTGTGTGCGTGTATGTGTATGTATGTTTGTTCAAAGCTATTACCTTGGAACCTTTTTTATTTTAACTTTCATGCAAATCTTGCCATGATTCTAATCCTCAAACTAGCTTGAAAATTAGCAAATGGGTGGGCAAGCAGAAACAATACTTACGTTATAGACGAACGTTTTAAGGTAAAAATTAATAAGATACTTATTAATTAAGTATTTATTTAAATCAACTTAAAAAACTAAAATGTTTTAAGCTAAACGTACTATATTGGCTACTATTGGCTCTGTGCACGACTTGAGCACCACCTACCGTCCGCAACTGTTTTGGTTCTGATCTTAGAATAATAACGCCTAGAAACCACAAAAAACGAGTAAATAAAACTGAGCCAGAAACGGCTCAGTTCGTTTTGCGAGTTGTCAATGCTTAATAAGATCAGGTTATATCGGACATAGTTCACGAAAAATAATTCGAAATGACTTATTGCATTATAAAGAAGTGTTCTAACACCTTAGAAGAACAAGAAAGTGAACATTTCACAGGTAAGTACTTACAATTTATAATTTTTCTGTTATGTAAATCGACTAAAAATAAATAATTTGAAACACATAACTTATCACTATACAGTTGCTAGTTGTGGAAAAAAAATTGCGCACAATATTTTTAGTTAGACCTTAATGTTAAGAAAATTAATTATTGTATTTGCTTTAATTGTTATTTATACTTATTAATATTATTGAGATTAAAAATGTTTGTGTTATAAGTCTTATGAAAATAATTTAGCTCGAGGGTACTTTTTGATAATTCAGCATTTATTTTATTCGTCTTTTTATATTATTAAATATTAAATATTCAATATTGTGATATTTTTTAAATAAAACGATTTATATAAATTATTTTTTGTCTATATAAAATAATCTTCAATAAACTATTTTAGGGTACTTATTTTTATTAAGTTGTAGTCAAAGGAAGGAAACAATTTAAAGGCACTTGATATTCAAAGTTTTATTTTTCACTACTAGAATAAAACTAGACTAATTTTCTACGATTGTTAAATCAATTAAATAAAATATATCGCTAGGAACAATTATATAAAAAATATTAAGACTTTAATTTGATTGAATTCTATCATCAAATTTAAGTGTTATCATCGTATGAAACTTAATTTACATTTTCACTAAAACAGCAATAAGTTTATATATTATAATTTTCATTATAAGTATCAAATAAAAATTCTCCCTGTTTTTGTATTAAAGAATAGTTAAAGCTAATTTATTTTTTGTTCTTTTAAGTACCTATAAAGTGTCTTTGCAAAAACTTAGCTCAGAATTCTGTCAATCTAACTTAGATTTCTGAGATTAACTGCTGTTGTACTGAAGACAAGATAAATATCTAACCACAGACTACTAAGGAGAGAACTGATTGCTTACGTTAACCTTACCTAAATTTCAACTTTATTTAACTACTATTCCCCAAGTAAAAAAAAAAAATATTTGTTAAATGCGGATAAATTAAGCAGTTGATATAGAATCTTAAGGAACATATTAAACTTTAAGATAATAATTAAAAAAC
The DNA here is from genome assembly GCA_036924255.1 of Apodemia mormo. Lineage (NCBI taxonomy): Eukaryota > Metazoa > Arthropoda > Insecta > Lepidoptera > Riodinidae > Apodemia > Apodemia mormo. Next base: position 37,099,245 of record JAUPFN010000002.1, read on the forward strand.
GATGTATGAAGTCTTGCCCGCGTTCTTAAAAGTTATGTGGAATATTAGCTTAATTATCAGTATAAACATATTAGGAGGTCGACATTAGACGCAGACCGATTTTAGGGCACGTTACCCTACATGTTTTCGTGGATAAAAGTCGAAAATATCGCTAATAAAACAACTTGACACTAAGCAATACGAAATAATGCAGTACGATGGCATATTATTTAATAAGAAAATTTAAAAAAATGACTGGTAGTGACAGAGTTTTTTTCTGATGGTCACTGTGACATCTGGAATGCTAGTTGGAACATTTTTTTTTTCTTCTAAAAGTCCTCATTATATACGAATAAATGCTTCATAATATTGATCTGACAAACGGATTTGTAATATTTGTGCCAGTATAATGGGTGAGTCCCAACACTTAAAAACTATTTTTTATGCAAAAGCAAAGTCCAGGCTATGTAATATCGCACATAAAATAGGAATACACATATTAATAATAATGAAAGTAGTTAAAAACAAATACGTGGTAGAATATTTTTCCCTTTGGCTGGCAACATTTTGAATATCATTCTACTTAGATATTTATGATTTGTTTGTTTGGATTTTATACAAAAATATCCGATGCCAAGTAGTTTTTATCGGTGAAATGTTATCTTCAAGTCCTAAATTGTTTGTTTGGATTTTATACAAAAATATCCGATGCCAAGTAGTTTTTATCGGTGAAATGTTATCTTCAAGTCCTAAATACGCTTTTGTGAAGCACGGTGACAGCATTTCACCACACAGTAACTCACATTTTTTGAAATTGCGAGAGCTGTACTCCGCGTGGCACGTGTCGCATGTCTGAGAGGCCGGCGAACGTAAGAAGCCTTTTCAGGCTTCTTTGAAATGGCTTAATATTGCGCGAGTCGACTCGGTTTCTATGCGTTATTATTCTATGGCTACATGCATAAATTTACCGGCTAACTTACCCTCCAAACCGGAACATGAAAGTGCCAAGCACTAACGCTATTGCGGCAGGAATAGGTAAGGCGGTGGTACCAGACATGCATACGCTTTACGATTCTTTAACGATAGCGATATAATGCTGCTTTTAATTTATGATTAATACAAGTTATTTATGAAAACAACAACTTAATTGTAAGACAATCACCACGGATATAGATTGAGACATGATAAAATAAATATTAATGCGCATCTAATTAGTAGCTACACCTATATACAGTTCATGCAAGGCAGACACGTTTCGTTTTCTCCACCGACTGTAAAAGGAAGAGTTATTTTTATATATACTTACCATTAATATATATAAAAATAATAATTGGTTAACAACCAGATGGCTCTCCTAATGAAAAAGTAACCATTGCCTATAAGGTATTATCTCTAAAATCGTTAATGGTGAAAGTCACAAAATGTTTTAGTCAATTAACCTTTACAGGGACTTTTGACGAGTTAATTATTTTTATAATTACTACCGGATCGGAACGCCGCCATGTTGCCATACATGTATCGGGCATTTAGTATTTCATTCATAAGATACTTGACCTTTTACACCGCGAGTCGATAGTTACTAGTACTGACTATTAAACTACTAGGCATAGGTGAGGCGGTGATACCAAATTCAGGTGAGACGCTATCAAACTCTATCAACTAGTATAATAAAGATAAATTTTGAATGAATGTTCATTCAAAAATTATCTTTATTATACTAGCTTTCACATCCTTCCTGATATAGCTATGTACAGGTATCTTCGTTAGATCTTCTTGACGCCACTCGTCAATCTACATTCAAATCTACCATCTTTTACATTATAACATTGTTATTCTTACGCGGCCAAAACATGCCAACAAACGACTATGCAATTTGTAAGACACTGATGCCAGTTCTATACTTCCTAGTATATTAATTGACATTTCATATATTCGCGCCATACTAAGAAGTTTTTTTTTTCAAAATGAACTTATTTTAATCCGGCAGTTAGTCCGAATGACTATTACTGCGAAACCAGGCTTTTTGGGCGAATAGAGTGCTCAGCCATAGTTTAAATTAAGTGGGCTTAGAGCCCGCTCTAAAGATATATCCTGTGGATCAGACCTCGGCTGGCAATAACTGTCCGAGAGTGGGGAAGTAAGTGCCATCAAACTCGCTAGAAACTCATTTGGAACTAATTGCTTCTCATTTTCTCTTGAAAAAAATATTATAAAAAACTATCTTCACGCCCGTATCCAGAGGCAGAGGCCCAACCAGTGCATTCATAGTTAGCTGAAGATACTTAGTCCCACAATGTGATGGGTGGCAAGCCTATCGCCAACCGGACACTTATCCAATCCCGGGCAACGTTTTTTTTATCAGAAGACTAAAAAAACACATTTTTGTTTTGCCCGACCTGGGAGCTCAACACCGACACCCGCGGACCATTAGACCACAGAGGCGATAAAAATATAATTGTTAAATAATTATAATTATATTATTTATTTAAAAAATACAGATGAAAAAGACAATCTTGCTGAGTTTCTTGTGCTGGAAAATTTGTTTGAATGTGATTCCGATACAGTGGTAGTTGTTAAATCGTTCACCCGTCAAAAGTGCCGGTAATTATATTTTATTTTAATAAATAAAGTTTTGATTTAATTTAATGCGATCCCGATCTTCATTCTTCATTATAAGATAATGCGTTTATCATGTCTCTAGATAAATGATTTTAGAAATACATAATTTTCAATGTGAATGTGTATTTGTTTTGTAACCGCGCATAACCTCGAAGTGGTAATTTGTTTCAGTCGATAAATTAGTGGTATTGCTAATGTACAAAGAAATACATTGTTATTACTTATTACCCATAATGAATAGAACATAACTTCATAGCCATTCAAACATGGGCGTAACCAGCACGTTTTTGAGAAGGTGCTATGGAGTAGAAGTAAATAAACTCGAAAATTCGAAAAAAAAAAACTAGAAATTAGTAGGAATATAAAAATGCTTTTTACTTAACTAACTTACAATAGTGTATGTTTTGGAAGTTGAGTAAGTGAAATAGAAAGAGTTTGTTTTATAGCGACTTAATAGTTGTTTTTTTGTTTTTCTGCAAGGTAATTCATATAAGACGAACGATTGGCAATACGTGTTGACTATTGGGTGGTGGAGTAGGTATATACTGCATTTTAAATTTTACCAATAAATCAATAATTTTGTTACAGTAATTTAAATTTTAAATTTTGATTCGAATTAGGTTGATGAGAAATCCACAGGAGCACAATGTACTGTAATCCTTTAAATAAAAACTTTGAATAATAGACCATCTGCCATTCCGCCAGGCAGTTTGTAAAAGGCAAACGATTGGCCAAACATGTCACTACCATCGTGACAAATAGATGATAGAATTCTGCAACGTTTCGGCCAGGTTTGACACTACCGCTTTACTCATTGCTGCCGCAATAGCTTAAATAATCGTCACTATCGTTTTCTAGTTGGAAGGATAACGCCACGCCACACGGATAGCAACGCACCATCACAATCTTTGGTGTGTATAGGCGATATTTGTCTTTTTTTTATATATCATAATAATAATAAACAAGCAGATGGATCTCCTGATGGAAAGAGTCAACCATCGCCTATAGACACCAAAGGTGTTAATGGTGCGTTGCTATCTTGTGGCCAGGTCTAATGAAACACGCACAAGTTTACCGGTTACCCTACTCTCCAAACTGGAACACGACAGTGACAAGCACTGACACTATTGCGACAGGAATAGGTAAGGCGGTGGTACCAGACCCGGGCGAGACAATGCAGAACTCTACCTAGTACCACCTAGTAGCCACGATGGTAGTGACTCGCATAGCCAATCAGTCGCCTTTTACGACCTGTCTCTTTTCACCAGGAAAGCAATCTTCTTGTTTTATACCTTATGATAAAAAAAATAACTAATAAATAATAAAAGTGTCCGACTGCAACTTAAAGAAAAACGTCATAAATATTTGTCACCTATTGCTTACGAAGTCGCAAACGCGTGGGTTATGTTCCGCATACCACAAATCTATTTCTGAAGTCATTTATACTGATATGATCCTTACGCAGCATAATCAAAGTTTCTTGACCCGCACGCTTCTACTATTATCATATTCAGTCTTATATTAAACAACAACAGATGTTATATTTTATGTAAATACTACCTGACCTAATTTATAATTTCCATCGTCAGCACTTAGTGAATCTACATTATTTTGATTTTGTTAAACACTTGTACTGCTTTACAAGTACAATTAATTTATTTAAGAGCCTTATTTATTTATTTTAAATTAAAATAATTATTATTTGTCTATATGATGTACTGGCATTTTAGTTATTGTCTTTGTGCGTGTATAGTAAATAGTACTCGTAATCCCACCAAAGTATTTTTGTGTACAGTGTTGTAACGACAAAACTATATGGCTTACACTGTCACAAAATTATCACATCTCACCAAGCTCCTAACTATACACGACCTCACTTTCTTATTTACATGCTACAGATTTAGGTACAGACTTCATATTACAAATTAAAAAATACGTATATAAAAATATTTTTAAGCAACTTACGAAAAGAAGTGAAATCCCAAGAAAAACATTTTCATGTAAAATGTTGCCACAACAAGACTATATTGCTCGCACTGTCAAAAAGTTCCTATGTAGAACCAAGCTTCTAACTCTACATGCCCTAATTTCACAAACTTTACACCTTAGTCAAAATATGCGGATTGGCCGTTTCACTACCGTTATTTATTTTCGGTTCATTACTTTTCTGTTATACAATTACTTTTGTAGAAACGAAAAGGGCAATACACATATTCTGACCAAGGTGTAGAGTTTGTGAAGTTAGGGCTTGTAGAGTTAGAAGCTTGGTTTTACATGGAAACTTTTTGACGGTACGAGCAATATAGTCTTGTTGTGTAACATTTTTTATGAAAATGTTTTTCTTAGGATTCCACTTCTTTTTGTAAGTTTTTTAAAATTTTAAGAAAAAGTATCGTATAGTATAGTATTTTAGTTTTAAGAAAAAGTATCTTCACGCCCGTATCCCCGAAGGGGTAGGCAGAGGTACAACAAGTGCAACCACGATTAGCCGAAGATACTTGGTCCCACAAATACGATAGCTTGCAAGCCTATCGCTAACCGGGCACTTTCCAATCCCAAGCAACTTTGTACTTATCAGAAAACTGAAAAAAAAACACTTTTTTAAATTGCAAGACCCGGGAATCGAACCCGGGACCTCATATAGTCAACGCTGGTCTACTAGACCAAAGAGGCGAAAATATTTTTATATATGTATTTTTTTAATTTGTAATATGAAGTCTGTACTTGTATAATTATTGTTATCAGATCTCTAGCATTAAAATTAAGTTTCTATGGGAATTATTGGCTATACGTGCAACTACCATCGAAACTACTAGGTGGTAGGGTGGCGCAACGTCTTGCTCAGATGTATGGTACCACCAACTTACATATTCCTGCCGCAATATCGTAAATGCTTGTTATTGTCATTTCCGGTTTGTAGGGTGAGGTAACAGTATAAATTTTGGCATTGCCATCCTATTATACATACCATATCAATGCACCATAACATCTTTTGTGTCTATAGGCGATGGTTTTTCTTTTCACCCCGACAGCCATCTGCTTGTATGTCATAAAAAAGAGCATACACATTTATTTTATATAATGCTAAAACCTATGCTCAGTTTTATATCACGTACCGTCAATCATCTAAGGCGGCGTATATTCAAAGCACGCAGCTGGGGTTGTTACTTTAATAATTTACTAATATACCTATTAAATACAATTACAAGGCACACGTGCAGATTCTTAGAACAAGCCATCGCTGCAAGTTGACGTCCTTAACACCAACTACTCCTTGAACTAAAGCGTTAAATAATATTTGACCTAGGCGCTAACACGGCTTCTATTTACATAATAGGTTGGATAATATTCTCCCAACTCATTACAATAATTTTATAATATATTAGGTGACTCATCCTCCCTTTACGGGGAGACTCGAATATATACCTAATAACAAAATTATTTAAGGCTGGACATTGAGCACTCTAAAAAAGTTCGCTCACAAAGCTTGGTTTCACAGTAACGGTTATTTAGACTAACTGCTTAAGTTCATTTCGAAAAAAGGTCGTAGATCTGTATCTGTATTACCCCGTGGTAGTCCGGGCCCTCTTTGAAGAAAGAACATCTGCCGTTCTGCCAGGCAGTTTGTAAGAGGAGAACGGAAGGAACAGAGGAGGAGTCACTTCCATCATGGCCACGAGGTGGTAGAGTAATGTATCGCAATATCGTCAATGCTTGTCACTGTCGTGCTTCGGTTTAGAGGGGAAAGTAGGCGATTAACTTATGCGTGTAGCACTAAGACCTCGCCACAATGATAGCAACGCAACATTAACATCTTTGGTGTATATAGGCGATGGTTGTCTTTTTCTATTAGGATCCCATCTACTTGTTTTCTACCTTATGATATAGAAAAATAAATAAAATTTTGAGAATTTTTAAAAATTGTTATTAGTTTTTGAAAAAAATTAAAAAATAACTACTGTTTATTGTTCAGACTACTTTGGCTCGCAACGAAGACTAATCACTCAGGTATACGGATTTTTAATTAATTAATACATAGAAACATCTATTCGCTATTCTTCTCTTTGAACCTAAACATTCTAGTATAGCAAAGCCCTCTAAACTTACAACACTACACTTGATCAAGTAAATACGTAGATCTCGGCCGGATGTGGTACTACCGCCTTATCTATTCCTATCGCAATAACGTTGTGCTTGTCGATGTCATGGGCCGGCTAAGAGGGTAATGTAGACGGTTCACCCGTGGAATCTAGAGATAAGGAGGGTAGACTTAAAAAAAAGTGTCCATCATAAAGCATCCAATAGTGGTCACAACACTATCGCATAAGAATTTTTTGCGCTTTTAAAGGGGTTTCCAGTCAACTGTTAAAAAAGCGCTACATGCACCTGTCAAATACTCATGTACACTTCACTCCAACTACATACATTGGCTAACTTTATATCCAAGTTTATGCTACACCAGCGTCATTCTGAAACATTATTTTCAATAAACAACTGGACGTTTCAACAACTGTCACCTATATAATATAACCCAATATACCTAATATGTAAATCCGCCCTCCTTATCTCTAGCACAGAATACTGGAGACTAACAGAAGTCAATGTTCATACAAGTAATACTTGAGCAACGCACACTTAGACACCTCTCACGGACACGATATTTCGGAATGGTTCGGGACAGTTTATTCCTAACCATTCCGAGATATCGCGTCCATGAGAGGTGTCTATGTGTGCGTTGACTTCTGTTACTCTCCAGTATTCTGTGTCTCTAGTCTCCATGTGGTAAACTTATGCACGTGGCATTCCAACCCGGCTACATGGACAAAAACCCACTATTACAATCTTTGGTATCTTCAGATGATGGTTATCTGATTCCATCTAAAGAACCAATTGCTTATTTTCTATCCTTTGAAATAATACAAATAAATAAATTACTATCTGCTTGAACAATGTAACAATGTATAGCTACATGCACAATACAAAACAAAAAACCTTAAATTAACATATCATCTTTGCCACACTCATATCACATCATTTTAAAACATGATCTTATCGCCTGAACGTCTATGACATTTCTAATTGCTCGCACCTTCGTTAAACGATAGTAAGAACTCCGTTGACTTTGTAAGAATTAACTCTTGTTCTGTTTCACAACTCTAATATATTTAGATATTTTAAAGCTATCCGATTTCGCTTATAAGAGTATCAGCAGGATTTTTAGTTTATATATATATATATATATATATATATATATATATATATATATATATATATATAAATTATGTCACACGAATTTAACTATTTTTTGACCCCTCCACCGTCCTTGTCACAGCTGGTCACATTTGTAAGACCCCCCCCCCCACCTAGTGTGATGTCACATATTTTACATTAGAAAAATGATTTTCTTCGATTATTTTTTTATCTATGCAGGTATTATATTTTGAAAACGATGTTGTCACAAAATTTGGGACCCCTCCCTAACCCTTGTCACACAATGTCACACTTCTTCAACCCCCTCCCTCCCGCTTAACATGTGACGTAATTTATGGATGCCCCCTTAGGTAGGTAAGCTACACCTGCTTTTTCAAGTAACTTTAAAGTTAATGTTTTTCAGAGAAGTTGCCCCTCTCAAAAAAAATATCAAAAAAGTCTTATAACGCGATATCACATTGGTAAATAAATCTATGCGTTGTAAATGTTCATGGACAGTGGTGATTGTTTCCTAAAGACAGCCCACTCGTGTGCCTACGGATATAAAAAAAGTTAAAGTTACTTAAGGATCGACTTATGTAATATTAAAAAACTATGTTGTATTTGTCCAGTAATCATAAGAACTTTTCACTTAGCGAGCAATCGACTATAAATACAATCAAATGCTGATGTCATGTGTTATGTAAGGTCGGATGCTTTATTTAATTTAATATCTGCCACTCTATGTTACATCACTTAGCATCTTAGCAACTAGACTCTAATGTCATTCAATAAAATTCAAGAAGCTTTAATAGGAGTTACATACTAGCCCACAGAATTGCAGTTACTTAAGATGTTAAATATAAATAGCTACAGAACTAATTCTTATAAACTATGTCAAACTTTCCAAAATACAGAGCAGACGTGGATATATTTTTGCTCAGGTTTATTACTACTTATTTCGGAATAGCCTGCTTGTCGCTACTGTGACCTGGTATGGAGTAGAAAAAAGCAATATTTTACATGTGGTAACACATCTTCGCCACATGGATGAAAACTCCATCCTCTTTCCTTTTCTCTCTGCTACTAATATTTTTCTACATACATATCTTCATCTCTCATACTGGATAGGCAGAGAGAACCGAGTGCCATACATCACGATCCTTACAGACTTGTTTCGCTTTCTCCACATTCATTACTCTCTTCATACAAATACGCCGGTTCCGAAGACTCTTGACACAGGGACTTGGACAGTACTCGATCAGTCTGATCATGGTATGTCAGTCTTGGTCTTCCCCGGTACCTTCGTCCATCCTTCCACATTCGCGTTGTATATCTGTTTTGTTAACCTTTCATCTACTATTCTTCTTACACGTCCGAATCAACGGAGCATGCCCTTTCTTATATTTACACCGACACTTTCTTTCAGGCCTAACCTCTCTATCTGTCTCTCTCTTTTATTTGATATTTTTCTACAGAGAAAAAAACATAATAGCAATATGCCCAATATGGAAGCCAAACCCGGAAAGTCAAAGTGCCTAACCATTAGACCAACAAGACAATCCAAATAAATATTAAATAGTCCAAGTAAATAATTTTGCAGACGCTTACATTTATTTCAATATTTCGTTTACCAACACATCATGTGTGAGTCAGTCAGTCTGTCTAAAATTTTTCATGTCCCCTAAACAACTCTTCATGTTTTGCAGCCCTCTTATGGAGACATTTATTTTCCGGATAAACAGCTCATAAAAGACAAACGAAATTTGCATGGCCCATCCTCACTGCTATCTATATATCTATGTATATAAAAATCAATCCCTATTTTCCGTGGTCACGATAACACGCGTGAATGGCTGGACCGATTTCGCTAATTCTTTTTCTGATGTGTTTGTAACTGTCGGGAAAATATTGTTACAAAATATTAGTAAAATTGCGCGGAAAATTAGAAAATTTAAGAATACTTAACCACCATATAAAGTTCAATGCCGTTTCGGCTACCTGGAAGGACAATCCCGTATACTTATATAAATTACGTGTCACGTTGTTTGTCCGCTATGGATTTCTAATATGTATGTTTACAGAGTCAGCTAGTTAAATAAAATTGGAGTGTCTGTTTGTAATATTAAAATAACTACTATGGTTACAAAAGAACGATTCAGGATGACATAAGAAAAAAAATTGGACAAAAGTAAACATTTGTAGGAACAGGTTTGAAAAGACTGTCACAGGGTGTAAATTTTCATCAGTATTAAGATGTCCCGAAAGTCGACGTTAGCTTGACGTTGACTTTTGGAACAACCTGTATATAGAATAGAATAGAATAGATTTTTTTATTTAAGACATACACCACAAAACTACAGAAAGATATCAAAACACATCAAAAACATATCAATATCATGCTGCATAAATATAACAGCGGAAAAGCAAATAGACATCAAAGATGTTCATAGTGCAATGTCATTCGTGTTACGGGGATAAAATGTCACTTTCACAATTTTACCGGTTACCCTATCTTTCAAACCGGAACACAATAGTGAAAAGCACTGGCGTTATTATACCAGTCCTAGTAAAAGGTGGTACATAACTTAAGTGAGACGTTAGAGAACTCTACTAACGAGTCAATGGAAGACTAGTCGTCCGTCTTTTTTGGATTGCCCGACATAAAGCCATTTTTATTAGTAAAATAACGGCCGAAACATCACAAAGATCTATAAGCGGTTATTGTCTCTTACTATCATGAAAGCCGTGTGTTTATTTGCCAAAAAACATAATCAGGCCCATGCGGAAGAAGCTGACAAAGAAACCTAATTTATAAATAAAAATGATCACCAGCAAACATCGTGGGTGATGCGTGATTGTTAATGCCAGATAATATACAATATATTTTCTTATCTTTATCAGAACAATTATACGTACCCGTTGTCGAGCTATTTCTTATCACTAAAAGCATTATCATGACTCTAATATTAAGATACGTAACACGCAAACATACATAATTATTATTAGTCACGAGGCATGAAAAGCGCGTGGACGGCATGGAAAAATTTGATAAGAACTTCTAGACAGATCCATTGATTACATGTATAATAAAATAATAAGACTTAATAAGTTATGCGACATTGTATTCTCTACAAGCGCAAACAAAAGTATAATTTTAACTTGAAAATATTTATTTTGAGACAAGTTTCATTTTGGACTATTTTGCAAAACGATTCTGGAAGGAAGAACATAACAAACTACTGCAAAAAGAAAAAAGTCTGCCTATAATAACATCATAAACAAACAATAAAATGGCTGTCTTGACGGGGAGAGAGAACCATCACCTATATCTACAAAAAAAATTAATGTTGTATAGCTGTCCGTGTGGGGAAGTTAATGCCACATACATAAGTTGGCCGGCTGTCTTAGTCTCCAACATAACATAATATATTCTTTTACGTTTATCATTTGCTCATATAGACCGAACTAATTTTAATGTACATTTTTAAAACATATTTTCAATATTTCCCGTATAACTGTTAGCTACAAACCAATCAAACCAGTTACAAGTGGTATTATTTCCGAAATCTTACATGTACTTTTTTAAAAATGGCTTACTCATTAATAAAAAAGATAAAGGCCGCCCGCCACTGACCTGGTGGTCAAATATAAAAAGAGAACTCAAGAACTAATTGCCTAAAAGAACTGACAACCCAAGATAGATTATTAACATGGCGCAGAAAAGTGAGGAGACTCGACCCCAATTAACGGGATCAGGGGTGGAAGAAGTTGAAGATTCGTAAAAGGCTGGCAACGAAACTCCACGGCCTCAGGTGTCGATTTTTCAAGAGTGATGAAAATTAATAACCAACAGGTGAGCCCCCACCCAAGATATAATTAGGTATTATCGTCTTAGAGTTAATGCCAGTGAAAGTTAGAATATTCTTTTTTTTATTTTACGTCTAGGTACGCATAAACAACTCATAAACTCGTATCCTATGTCTAAATATTATGTGACTCTATAGCTGATAAGAGATGACATCTTGCTATTGACATCAAAGACAGGAGTCATACCAGGTTTTTTTTTTATAGAAGAGGGGGCAAACGAGCAAGAGGTGCACCTGATGGTAAGTGATCACCGCCGCCCATGGACATCTGCAATACCAGAGGTCTTGCAGTTGCGTTGCCGGCCTTTTAAGAATGAGTAAGCTCTTTTCTTGAAGGTCCCTATGTCGTATCCGTTCGGAAATACCCCTGCCGGTAACTGGTTCCACAACAGAGTAGTGCGAGGTAAAAAGTTACACGAGGGAGAAACGCACAGTTGTAGATTTCCAGACATCGAGATGGTGAGGATGGAACTTCAAGTTTTGGCGCGATGTCCGTTGGTGGAATTCGGCGGCAGGAATTAATCCAAACAACTCGTCGGAACACTCTCTATGATATATACGATAAAAGACACATAGAGAACCTACATCTCTGCGCAATGCCAAAGAGTCAAGCTGTTTCGAAATGGCCTGGTCGTCAACGATTCGAACCGCTCTACGCTGAATGCGATCAAGAGGAAGAAGCTGGTACTGAGGAGCTCCGGCCCAGAGATGCGAACAGTACTCTATGTGAGGCCGAACCTGTGCCTTATAAAGTTGAAGGCGATGGACCGGCAAAAAGTACTGTTTCGCTCTGCTGAGCACACCGAAATTTTTGGAGGCTAGTTTAGCCTTGCCTTCCAAATAACCGCGAAACTGAACGTAATTCGATATGTCAACTCCCAGGATTTCGACACTAGCTGAGGCTGTCAGGAGAGTATCCTCAAATCGAGGTGATACGACAAAGGGCGTCTTTTTTGCGGTAAACACGCAAAGCTGTGTCTTCTTGGGGTTAAAAGTAACCAGGTTTTGGTGACCCCATTCCGAGACATCGGTAAGTCGATTCTCGACTTCAGACACGAGCTTGTTTCGGCACTCTTCGACGTGTTCCCGAGAAATACTGCTTCGGCCGGAGTATGTAGCATCACCAGTACTGTCATCCGCATAGCAATGTATGTTGCTAATTCGCATCATATCATTGATATGCAGAAGGAACAGTGTCGGTGATAGCACGCAGCCTTGGGGAACACCAGTATTGACAGATTTAAGGTCGGAGCACGCACCGTCGACAACGACCTTGATGCTCCGGTCAGCCAAAAACTGGTGATCCACTCGCATAATTTCTCAGGAAGCCCATAGGAAGGCAGCTTCGCGAGAAGCGCTTTGTGCCATACCCGATCAAAGGCCTTCGCTATGTCCAAACTCCAGGTGACAAAGTAGTCTGTAATGTGTCGCCAAAATCTCGTACCACTTAAGCTTTTCTTGCTCCAATAGCATCAGTGCTTGTCGTTGCCTTCTTTCAGTTTAGATGATAACCCACTCTACCAGAGACTAGGTATTTATGCACGTAGCATTAAATTTCTGCCATTTGGACACCGCTTATGTCTTTGGTTTTTCTAGATAATGATTATATCTGCTCATTAGGAGAGACGTCAGCCTATTTTCCTTCGATATATCTAGTTTTATGAGTTCATAATAAATTTAAACCTTAGCTGTAACGAATTAATTACTGCCATTATGGAAGTAAAAATAAATAAGGCTACCGTACCCATGCAAAACGTCGCAGAGCTCTACCATCTCGTAGTCATGATTGTAGTGTTATAATTAACCTTCATTAGCCTTTTACCATCTCCCTTAAAACAGTTATATTTGCCTTATGCTGGGGCCGCACTTGCATCTATCGTCCCGAAGTTATATGCGCGCTAAGACACACGCAGTCCGGAATGTATGCGACAATAGCCGATAATAGCCGGTCACATCTGCATTTATTGTGTCATTGCACGAAGCTTTGTGATAATAGACGCAAGTGCAGCCGAGAAATTATTCAAAGTTACAGGAATAGGTATTTTTTTTAACGTCATAACGCTCGTATATCTTTTTAATTTTTGATGGATATTGTTTCTGACATATTTCATTGTCGCTTTATATATAGTATTCTACAATTTTTTGCTAATCTTCTAAAGCATCAATACAATGAGGTTTCTTAATAAGTTAATACAGACATTTCACGACAAGGTGAATGAGGTCAGAGGCATTCCTCGCTCGCGTTAGCTTAGGCCTGATCTCACCACAAAATGTCAAGACATTAACATCTCTGCAAGGGCGTCATCAACAGACATAAAGAGCACAATATTTTAGCAATATTAAGAAATGTGTGATTAATATTGAATTGGATTAACGTTTACCAACATCCCGTATGACTATGTCGCGGTTTTATATTATTCTATTATCTTACGTCCGTTAAAAATTCACAATCACTAGATATAAAATGGTGTTTATATGTATTAAAGCATTTAACAACTGTCTCATGCCTGCTTAGAAAAAGCAAGATGAGAAAATTTGTCGATATCTTTTCTTATCATTCGAGCTATTATCGCTATAAATCTATTACAACTAAAATGTTTAAACACTTACAGCTACTTATTTTAATACGTCAAAAATTGCGATAATAGTAACATTACGTCGTATATAAACGAGATATTTTCGACATCGACAAAATATATCTCATCTCTCTTGCATGACAAGTTTTATTTTATTTGGTCGGATCTATAATTTTTTTGGTACTTGAAACATAAGGTCCCTGATTCAATTTTAAGCCATGGCAAACTAGAAGCGAATTTTAAGTTTCGATTTTATCTATTCTCCAGGAGCAAATCGGCACGCCGCGATAATATTGATGTATTTTGTTTTGTGATACCATAGATACTAGATTCTTTGAGTTTTTTAGAATATTCCAAATTTATTGGTAATTTGTCCTTTGGATAAAAAAAAATTGCCGTATCGACACATACGAACAGCGTTTCATTTTTACTGTAATACTCGTAGAAGACCGTCTGACTCCAGAGACGCTGTCCTGTCCTTAGTTCAATAAGGTTTGCAATAGAATTATTTCATATCAAAGGATAGGAAACAAGCAGGCACTCCTGATCCCACAAAAGATTTTAATGGGATCGCAATACCACATGCATAAGTCTACTGGCTAGCTTACCCTCCAAACTGGAAAACGACAATGACAAGTATTACGGGAGGTACCATACACTCGGGCAAGACGTTGCCTACCTCTGCCACTTAGTAGTCACGATGGTAGTGGCACGTATAGCCAATCGGTCACCTTATACAACCTGCCTGGCAAAACGGCAGTTGGTATATTCTTCAAAGGGAGTCTAAACCAACACGAGGAAAAATACGTTTGCCTTCTTTACATCCATACTTTGCTTTCCTATTACCCCTATATAAGTACATAGATTTGAAATTACAATGTCACTACTATAACGTAGTATTTATGAGTATCATCACGCCGGTTTCCTTACGAGGTGGGCAGATTGATTTCGCCCGAGTTGGTCAGGGCTCCCTTTAAAGAATAGACCATCTACCGTTCTGCCAGGAAATTCATAAATGATGAACGACTAGCTATACCTACGTGTCACTACCATCGTGACTACTAGGTGGTAGAGTTCTGCAAGGTCTCGCCCGGGTTTTGATACCACCACCTAACGTATTCCTGCCGCGTCAATGCTTGTTATTGCTGTATTCCGGTTAAGAGGATTATGGTAGCCGGCAAGCTTATAAATGTAAAATTCAAACCCCGCCACACGGATAACAACGCACCATTAACATCTTTGGTGTTTATAGGCCATAGTTATATCTTTTGAACTGGAGAACTTTTTTGCAAACATCCATCAATTTCTAGCTTAAAATTGTACTTGCAAAATGTAAAACAGCATTCTTATAAAAAATATGCGGACACTGTACGTATCTAGAGGTTGACGCCATCTTAAGACATCCGATTAGTGACGGTAAACGCTTGTAACATTATATTGTAATATGATTCTGTAAGACGCATTTACTGTCTTCAGATTTCTGATTCAAGCTTGCTGAACCGTGGCTTTGATGCGACTTTTTGATTATTTTATCGTAACACAATTACAAAACATCCAACGTAACTGCAGAATCATCCATTATAATACTAATGAGAAGGCATTGCGTTGTTTCCTGTCAGATTTGAAGATATTGGCCGATGAAATAAGCAACAATTATTTATTCCGTTGTTACAATCTCTATATTTTGTTTGTAGTATTTTTATAAATAGCGTTAAGGTCACTTGATGACTCTACCATGACTTTAGATATACTGATATCAACCGGACATACAAAGTACGCCAGAAGAAGTAGAGTAAACCAAAAGATAAGGTTTATATTTATTAACAACTGTCTACATAAATATCTACTAGACATGTATCTATTACAAAATGGAAAAATAAGACCGCTATAACTGATAATTGATAAAATAGAGCAATCAATATTTCCTTGTGATAGTGATACGCATTGCTATTGTGGCAGACGGTCAAAAAAGTACAAATCTGGGTGACACGCTTCAAAACTATGCCACCTAGTAATCCCGGTGTTAGTGACATGTTTGGCCAATCGCTCGCTTTTTACAAACTGCTTAGCAAGAATACAAAATATGCTCTTTTCTTGAAAAGGGGCCCGGACCAACATGGGGTAATTATTGTTGATAGAAATTCATGTTAAAGTTTTAAACGATGAGTAAATGTTGGTCTCCCATATGGCCGTACCTACAGCAGAGTAAGGTGCAGTAGGTATCTGTCCCACCCTGGCCCCAAAATGAAAATAAAAAATTAAATTGCTCAGGAAAGCTGCGCCGCGGGTCAGCTAGTAAATTAATAATTTGGTTTTTTTTATATCATAAGATAGCAAACAAGCAGATGGGTCTCTTGATGGAAAGAACCAACCATCGCCTATAGGCACCAAAGGTGTTAATGGTGCGTTGCTATCTTGTGGCGAGGTCTAAAGCCACATGCATAAGTTTACCGGCTACATTACACTCCAAACCGGAACACGACAGTGACAAGCTCTGACGCTATTGCGGCAGGTATAAGTATGGCGGTGGTACCTGACCCGGGCGAGTCAATGCAGAACTCTACCACCTGGTAATCACGATGTTAGTGACTCGTTAAGCCAATCGGTCGCCTTTTACGACCTGCCTGGCAGAACAGCAGTTGGCCTGTTCTTCAAAGGAGCCCGGGACCAACACGGGGGAAATTGATAAATCTCAGATTGTTTAGAAGACAAAAAAGTCTGGGATTAATTGCTCCTCATATCGATCTCATATATATTTTTTGTAATATTGTGGTATTTTTATGAAAATGGTATGAAAAATAAAAAAAATATTGAAAACAAAAAACCCGACTGCATTTAATCTTTAGAAAAGGTTCATTGCCTGAAATGAAAGCTAAAAAGAAAGAAACAAGCCCAGTAGTTTAGAATCATGTTAAGTAATAATGAATAACTTCACCATTGAAATAGTTCTATAATCGATGTAGGTACATACATATAAAACAATTCATGAATTTTAATTCATCACAAAACGATTATTAGTCGGGGCCCATTCAATTTTTAGCTATCAAATTTTCACAAAGGGCCCCGATTGTTAATCGTTCTGTGATGAATTAAAATTCATGAATTGTTTTATATGACAGTTATGTACCTACATCGATTATAGAACTATTTTAATGGTGAAGTTATTCATTATTACTTAACATGATTCTAAACTACTGGGCTTGTTTCTTTCTTTTTAGCTTTCATTTCAGGCAATGAACCTTTTCTAAAGATTAAATGCAGTTGGGTTTTTTGTTTTCAATAATTTTTTTATTTAACACTTTTTAGTTAGGATTCATTAACTTCGATATTAAAATTATGACAAGATTGCGTAATTTACCATCTTGTAAATTACGCAATCTTGTCATTTCATTCAGAGAGTAAATATCGTGGGAATTATTAAGTAATTTATGGTGGTCTAAACTATTTATTATTAGCCCCACTTGAGACCTAACCCGGCTCAAAGCAACGCATGCTTTGAGCCGGGTTAGGTTCGATTCTGACTTTCACTCCGGAACATTGTTTTTAATTGCGTTGTCTTCAAATTCTACATAGGTAACCAGCCTATGGCAATTCTCCGTCTTCCAATTGATCTTTTCGAAGAGCTGGTCACTCTATTGTCCTTATAACTCTCATTGCTCCCTTTCCATTGTATAATACTATATTTAATTTACCTTTTTTATTTATATTTTGCATTAATCCCACCGTTGTAAAGGCAGAATAATGAAACACTAATTAAAGTATACGTATAAAGTAGGAACTTGTTATAAGTAGAAAAATGGTTTTAAACAAATTTAAATCGTTATACATAATATGTACCTATATCCTAAACTATTAGATACCTACCTCTGTTGTACCTACCTATTTAAAATAGAGCATCTTCTTATGATTTCAAAACTCGAGATCTGATAAATACCCTATTTTAGAAAATGGGGTGAAATCAAGGACGTTCCGAATTTTGAAAATTTTCATTTACCTAGTGGGAAGTTAAAAAAAAAGGTAAAGTAAAATTATTAAATAGGTAGGTACCTAATAAAACCAACTAACTAACGCCCTGACCGCCCTGTTTTTGGTTAAGTAGCGACCCTAACTACCAATCAACAGGGCTTGGAGACAGATTATAATAATATAATGCCTACTATCGTAACTTGGGTTTGATTCTAAGCAGGGACAAGTACTTGTTTGAAAAGCACGTATGTTTGTATTTCTGGTATGAATGCTCATTAAATAACCAAGCGAAGCTTTGTGACGATAGACGCAAGTGCGGTCGCTTCATTAGAGATGCCACTAATATACGTCGCCAAATATTCTCGTGATTTTGGTGAATATTTGGCGAAGTATTTGTTTTCCCCGTGTTGGTTCCGGGCTCCTTTGAAGAATAGGCAAACTGCCGTTCTGCCAGGCAGGTCTTAAAAGGTGACCGATTGGCTATACGAGTCACTACCATCGTGGATACTAGGTAGTAGATTTATGCATTGTCTCGCCTAGGTCTGGACTCTGGTACCACCGCCTTACCTATTCCTGCCGCAATAGCGTCAGTGCTTGTCACTGTCGTGTTGCGGTTTGGATTTATTAGACCTCGCCACAAGATAGCAACGAACCATTAACGCCTTTGATGCCTATAGGCGATAGTTGACTCTTTCCATCGGGAGACCCATCTGCTTGTTTGCTATCTTATGATCTAAAAAAACATTAGCGAGTTCGGAGTTGGTCGTATCACAAGGTACAGGTATTATTTGTTTATGAATATTGAGTGCTGTAAGCAGATGCTTCCCCTGATAGAAAGATGGAAAGATAAAACATCGCCTATAGACACCAAAGATGTTAATGGTGTGTTGCTATCCGTGTGACGGGATGGCAATGCCACATGCATAGGTGTACCGGCTACCTTACCCTCTTAACCGGAACACGACAATGATCATCATTGACGCTATTGTGGCAGGAATAGGTAAGGCAGTGGTACTAAATATCCGAGCAAAACGTTGAAGAAATCTAACACTTAGTAGTCACGATGGTAGTGACGGAAATAGCCAATCAATCGCCTCTTACGACCTGCCTGGTAGAACGACAATTGGCCTATTCTTCAAAAAAGCCCGGACCTGCACGGAGTAAGAACTACTGAACCGATTTTAATAAAACTTAGACAGTTCCCTAAGTTGTTATATAATTAATTTATTTTAAATCAAAAATAATTATCTCGATATGTCTTTTATTTCCCGAAAAATTCCCGGACAAACATACAAATATACATACAATTACGCAATTTTAGTACACGTGCTTGGACGCCTAAATATATCATCACACCTACTCAAATGTTATCCAATTCCAACAATATTACATACATACCTACATGTCAAACTGATAACCTCCATTTTTTCGTCGGTTGAAAATATTGTCTAACTGATATAAATACTGATTAATGAAATGAATACCGAATAATAAATACAGAAGTAGGTAGATATATAGGTGTGTATAAAGTAAGTGAATATAAATAAGAAAATTAACTTTAAATCGTTATATATCTTAAACTATTATTTAAAAAGAAAAATGATGAATAAAACCCAAAATTATTTTTAAATACCTATTCAACGATACCCCACATGATATTGTTTATCAATATATTTTTTTAAATTTTGACAATATGGCGCCTGGTGGTTTCCATGGTGGGTTTTAATAAATGTCATGTCTTTAGTGACACTCGCAAGGTTAAGACGAATCTATTGACATGCAAAATCATCAAAATCAGCCTACGCGTTTGGCCTCTAGAATGCCACATAGGAACAAACATACATACATACATACATACATATATAAACTGATAAACACAATACCCTCCTGCAGTCGGGTAAAAAGACAAGTCCACTGAGTTTCTTCCGTCGGATCTTCTCAGTGTGTGCCGCGTTTCCGATCCGGTAGTAGTTTAAAAAAATATGTTGACGTGTCAAAATAACTTGCAAAGTTTTAGCGAATAAAGTACTTCTGATTTCTGTTTTCGTATATACAGTATCTAATTTACCACATAATAGTCGACACGTTTGTAAATCATTTGCCTTTTTCAAAAGGAGTGGTGCAAAAGTAAATAGATGTTTAATTGAAGAAACACCTATACAAAACTATATTGTCTTATTAAAGATTGGATAACATACATTCTTAAGAACCGTAGAAGGTAAACGAAATGATATTCGAGTATAGCCGCTATTAACAACAGTTAATAATGACAATATATAACCATTCGCTTTAAATGAATATATTACCCGTATCTATATCAAGATGATCTTTACGGTTCGATATGTCATATTTCATTTGATCCATAAAGTGATCTCATTTCTATTGTTCTGCGGTTACTTTCATTCTCAGATCTGACTTAGATATAAAAACAATAGTACGGAAGGCTAACAAACAGGTAAACGGACTTTATTAATCGGTGTCGCTCCTTTTATAGATATACATTTATTTATATATTTTTTTTACCGGTTGGAGGGATGCGCTGTGCCGCGCTCCCGGCGGCATGGATACCACCATCTTGCTTGTTCTTCCGTGAAACAGCTCTTCTGTGTTTCGGAGAGAAGGGCAAGACAGGCAGTGTAATTACTGGCACCGAGACTTGACATCTTATGTCTCAGGATAGGCAACTCATAGACTAGTTTACCTGGGCTAGTTCCAAGTAAACTAGCTTATCTTCATTGGCGACGTCGACCGCTTACTATCAGTTCCACCACCACTTATCGCCAGTTTGCTTAACCGAATAACATAAAAAATATATACATTTATAGTGACAAATTAATATTTTATATAAAAACGGTTTTTCAAATTTCAACAAGAACTTTGTTTTTCAATATGGGCACACCGGAACTACATGACAGTTTTGACATTTCGTTTTTTGACATATGTCTTGTACTTGAAGTGGAAGCTTTGGCAATTCTTACAATGAATACGAAACTATCGCATTAAAATTTCGCAAAAATCGCATTAAAATAATAAAAAATCACTATGAAAATGGTCGAACTGTAAAAGTTACATTTAATAAAATTCGGGATATTTTCGATCAACATAATCGTCTTTTTGAGTCCGCTTTTAAGAATTTGGACAATAAATTTGAGTTGACAGGCTTGGTAATAATGTCCCAACAACAATTACTTACTTCTATTATATCTAATAATAATTTCTGTTCAGTGTTCACATAAGCTACAAGAACCTGACATACCTATATGGTACATAGTGAGTGAGTTTTACACCTTCTTATGTTGAAAGTTAACGATTTAATAATGTTATAGAGATTAACAAAAAAAAAATTAGGAAATATCTACTTTTAATGACACTTGCATAATTTTAACCAAAAATTTCCACAAAAAAAAACATTTTGAATTTAAATACATAGACGAACTATAATTGACATATGTATCATTACTGATTTTGATAATAATCACTTTAAATTCTTGAATTTTACTTTATAACTATTAATGACATAATATATTAACACAGAAACGGAACGGCGGACCTATAATTATTGTTCTTTGACGCACGAGCCACAAAGCTATTTCATCAATCATGATTATCACATTGTTTTCCTAACCCTATTAACCTTTCACCACATGCGGAGATTGGATGAATGCCTAGATAACTAGGAAACTTGTCAAGTGCTGATTAAAATATTTCCTATAATTCTAAGAAACAGTTTCAATTATTACACATTTTTACCACTAATAAGTTTTTATTTATTTAATGCTTAATTGTACATATAAAGATCAAATTACATTTTGATTCATGAAAATTCCATAAAAGTCGAGCATCTTTCTGTAATAAATTTTCTAAAGCAAACCCAAAAAACTGGGAATGTGCGAAAGAAATATGGAATACAAGTGTTTAGATTTTTAATTTATAAATATACAAGCAATAAAAATATCTCATTTTAATATTTAATTGTTAATTCGAATGTTTTTTAAATATATTTTTTAAAATAAAATTACAATGTCTTTTTTTATCCTAAAATCTAAACAGATAGGTAACTAAATTTTCTTTGAAGCTTTTTTAAGGTTGCTAGTGACAGACAACTTCTAATATAAAAAGGAAGTGAATTCCAAAGTACCACAGACTCTGGCTGAGCACTCTGCTCGCCCAAAACGCTCGGTTTCGCAGTAGCGGTCATTTAGACCAACTGCTTAAGTTCATTTAAAAAAAATAAAGTTTCACCGAGTTTAAATTAGAATAGAAATCATTTACATAAAAAGTTAATAGAGATAGAATTATTGTAAAATATAGAAGAGTTTGTGAGAAATTATTGTAGAATATAGAAGAGTTTATGAGGTGAATTCCGCGCCGTCGAAAAGCGACAATTTGAGTCGAAACCATATAGAAAATTAAAGCGTTCACGGAGATAGTAATAGGAAAATTTGAGTTAAATTATAGTTTAAAATATAAAGTGCATGAGCATATTGCGCTCACGAATAGGTAGCAAGTTGAGCTGCATTTTTAAATTTGACATAATATGATCAAATATTCTCAGTCCTGAAATAAAGTAAATATCTACATTACAAGCGCTCAAGTTTATTCAAGTCCTTTTATGCTGGGACCACACTAACGCAAACTGCCATTAATTAATATCGTTGCCGATGATAAACGTTTAACGTAAGTGTAGCCACGACTTAACGCGATAATTTGACAACAGCATTCACATTCTGCCTGTATGTTGTTTGACGTTCTTTTACTTTGTGTTTTTTCTTCTTCATTAAGGTAATGATAAATTATATAATTATATAATCAAAATTTACACTCTTCAAGTACAAATTAGTACTTTCAACGTCCATATTGCATGAAATTCAAGGAAAAGTAGTGGCGATTTTATCGCCAAGAATAGGCATTGCCGTTGACTGTTCAAGAGTAACCACGCCATTTAACGCGTTTTTAATTAACGCCAAATTTATCGCAAAGATGGATATTGACGTTTCCCGTTAGTGTAGCCCCAGAGTTAGTAATATCAGGATAACAAATATTAAAATAATCGACTAAAGGTAAAATTAATGCATTAAAATAACTCTAGTCTTAGGAATAAATCTTTGAAAACATTTGAAAAATTAACGGTGTGTTTCTATCCATCGCTACTGCGGCAGGAGTAGGTAAGGCGGTGGTACAAAACCTGGTCGAAACATTGCAGAACTCTAGAGCTTAGACATGAAATTCAAAAATATTGTAATTAGATGACTTCTTTAAATAAAGTTATACTTTTGCATATTAACATACTAGCTGACCCGCGCAGCTTCGCTCGCGAATATATTAACACGTCGTCAAGATAGCTTTTAATACAAATTTTATCCCCTATTTCAACACTTTAAGGGTTGATTTTTGAAAAAAATTAGCATATCTTTGACCCCGGCTCTTCAACTACTTCCATGCCAAATTTCATGAAAATCGGTCCAGCGGTTTATCCGTGAAAGCGTAACAGACAGACAGACTTTCGCATTTATAGTTATATTAGTATGGATATGGATTTTACTTGGCGGAAAATTATAAAGTCGAGTTTCAACTTTGATAACCTTTGGGGTTAGCTCAATAAAGGATATCATAACTATTATAGAGAAATATGTCAACTAAAGTAAATGTAAAGTAGGGAATATACTTTTAACTGCCAAATATATACATATAAACATATACATATGTACGTTTGTTGTTGAAAGTATATATATATATATATATATATATATATATATATATATATATTAGGGTGTCCGTTATTTCCCAAATTGGATTTTGGTCTGCGAACGCCCCTCAAATTTTTAGGTTATGACCTAAAAAAAAATATCCGACCCAAACCAGCCCTTAATATTCACATTAACCCGTGCCTGAATCATAATACATTTCCCATTTAAATAACATGGGATTTTTGCACTTTTTGCAGTTAATTTTTTTCCACCGAAACAAATGTAGCTAAAAATACTTTGACAGCTGTTTTTTGTAGGAAATTTAACGCTCTTTAAAAAAGATCTGAATGCTTTTTGCGATAAAATTTACGGTTTAAAAGTTATTCAACGATAAAGTTGTATTCGTAGTTAAATTCATCATGTTCCTATTTTTTATTTACTATCGCTTTTTGTTTGCAATAAAATTATAAAGTAACTATAATAGGCCGTATATAAACGTGATTCTACATAAATTTAAGTGTTTAAATAATTTTCTTAACTTAACACTAATAAAGTTTATCAAACAAATATTTCACCGAGAGGTTATAGACTCAAAGGATATAAAGTTCTCTCACGTTACTCACAGATGGCGTTAGATTATAAAACGAATAAATTTAAAACGTGATTGCTTTTAGTTTTTTCGTTTAATTGCCTTAAATTCACAAATTTTAAAAAAGAAAATTATTTAAACACTTAAATTTATGTAGAATCACGTTTATATACGGCCTATTATAGTTACTTTATAATTTTATTGCAAAC
The DNA here is from genome assembly GCA_036924255.1 of Apodemia mormo. NCBI lineage: Eukaryota > Metazoa > Arthropoda > Insecta > Lepidoptera > Riodinidae > Apodemia > Apodemia mormo. Next base: position 37,123,929 of record JAUPFN010000002.1, read on the forward strand.
AAAAAGCGATAGTAAATAAAAAATAGGAACATGATGAATTTAACTATGAATACAACTTTATCGTTGAATAACTTTTAAACCGTAAATTTTATCGCAAAAAGCATTCAGATCTTTTTTGAAGAGCGTTAAATTTCCTACAAAAAACAGCTGTCAAAGTATTTTTAGCTACATTTGTTTCGGTGGAAAAAAATTAACTGCAAAAAGTGCAAAAATCCCATGTTATTTAAATGGGAAATGTATTATGATTCAGGCACGGGTTAATGTGAATATTAAGGGCTGGTTTGGGTCGGATATTTTTTTTTAGGTCATAACCTAAAAATTTGAGGGGCGTTCGCAGACCAAAATCCAATTTGGGAAATAACGGACACCCTAATATATATATATATATATATATATATATATATATATATATATATATATATATATATATATATATATATATATATATATATATATATATATATATATATATATATATATATATGTGTGTGTAAATTTCACTCTACATGATTAAATATACACACGTATACTTTATCTAATGTATGCTTCTCAAACTTAAAAGAGGTTTTATTGTTTAGGCTATGGTCGAATTTCGAACACGGGGAGATCGCTAGTATAAAATAACTGTCTTTTCAACTTTTTCAATTTGTAGTTCTAGTGAATTCTAATTTCTGTAACAAGCCATATATTTAAAACAAGTTTTATTGCAGAACGCGTAAAAATAATACACCGCAAAAACTCGAAGATAAATGTATACGCTGGTACAATAATTGTTTTCGTTATGTTCAAAGAGTAAAGTCCAGAATTGTGTATGATACAATGTACTGTATATAAAAAGCGTAATGATAAAAGTTATCGATAAGTTGTTTACAATTTAGTATTATTGGTTTTTTATCATCCTCAAATAATATCTTGTTTTATGTTCTAAAGGTTGTATAACTAGACATCATTGTTTACTTGTTAGTAAGCAAAGCAAGCCTGCATGGACCGTGACGTATATTATTTGGTTCTCTCTAACGCCATATTAAATTTGGCGAAAGATATCAACGTGTGTAAAAACCACATCGGCGCAGTTGGCAGCCGCGATTGTCGCCTATAGCTTTGATAGAGTGGTACTGTGGTTAGCGACCAGACTACGCCATTGATTGAGCTAAACCATTTCGATTAATTTACACAGCAATATCTATTTAATTCATAGTTTCGCTTCCAGGCAAGATTTCATTACATAATTTTAGAGATTGTCGTTTTACACTAGAGTTTATTATTCATAGGTTGACATTTTTTCAATAATAAAATAAAGGATTTCAACTGTTCACTTGGTTATTAATCAGCATTTTCTAATATGGAGTTTTCGAAACAGAAACTTCTTTACGAGTGAAAAGAGAATTTTTTTTTGTATGTCTTGTGATAAGTTAGGGAGAGTGGCTAGCGAGTAGCGATTCTCTACGATCGATTACGATATCGATTGGGCTTAAGGTTCGATTCCTAATACCGACAATGTGTTAAGAGCATATATGTTAGTATTTCTGGATTTGGGTGTTTATTACATACCTATATTTCAGTATTTATATGTACTAGCGTTCGCCCTGTGGTCAGAATTCGACCATAGACTAAACAGTAAAATCTCTATTAAGCTTCACAAGACTTAAAGAAAATAGTAGGTATACATGTGTATTGTGTATATATTATCATATATGGCACAGAAGTGTAGTGAATGTATAGTGATTTTTTATTAATTTAATGTATTTCTAATGCATATTGTGTATTAAAAATAATAGGTTTTTGCTTCACAATGTAAACTTTAAAACTGTGCCAAATTTTATACTCTGCCGTTCGCGTAATTGTCTTAAAAAGGGGTAAGTACATAGTTTTTGCTCCACATATTAATTTATAGACTAGCAATCGCCCTGTGGTCGCAATTCGACCATAGACTAACAATAAAATCTCCTTTAAATTTGAGAACAGACTTAAGCCATACATAAAATAGTATAGGTGTGTATATTATATTAGCCGAAGGGCTGCAGAAACCTATTATTTTCAAATAATATCCAATGCAATGTAAACTTTAACTGTGCGAAATTTCATACTCAACCGTTAGCGTTATTGTCTCAAAAAGGGTACAAAGCTTTTTCTTATATATATACATATATATTATATGCGTGAAGTAACTTAAATAGTATATAATGTATAGCAAAAAATGTACTATCCAATATTAAATATAAACTTAAGCCTTTAATGCTTTAATAGTAATTCTAGAATCAAGAATTGCAATGCACTCAACATGTACAAAGTTACTAATGGACTTACAGCGTAATATATATCTACTTGACCAGCAGTATGAAGCATGTCTGTGATAAAAATATTCATAATCGTGACGGTCATCACGTTAACGAAGCTGACGTAACCTGCACCAGGATGTAATCAATATATTATGTGCTTGGTAAATAGCTAAATCTAGGAAATGTTAAAAATAGTATTATGTATCGCGTGTAGGTCCCGGGCTCCTTTGAAAAATAGGCCAACTGCCGTTCTGCCAAGCAGCTATGTGAGTCACTACCATCATGCCTACTAAGTGGTAGATTTTGCATTGTCTCGCCTGGGTCTTACCTATTCCTGTCTCAATAGCGTCACTGCTTGTCACTGTCTTGATCCGGTTTGAAAGGTAAGGTATCCGGTAAACTTATGGATGTGGCATTAGACCTCACCCAAAAATAGTAACGCACCACTATCATCTTTAGTGTCTATAGGTCATGGTTGACCCTTTCCATCAAGAGACCCATCTTGCTTATTTGCTAATTAGTAAGAAAAAAGTATTCTTGTCTATCTTCTAAAATAAGTATTTCAAGCGAAAGCTTTGTTTGCCTTTTTTTACTAAATTTACACGTACGGGAAGAAGTGCAAAAAGCTAAAATTTTCGTAATATGCATTTTTTTCATATGCATTTCAAATTAAATTAATTAATTAATCATCACACACACTTCCATACGTTGACTCTGTGACACACACGCATACATATATATACAGGTTGTAAAGGACGGTGTGTTCTAGTCACGACGGCGATTTCTATTTTTATTGGAAATGCAAAATTTGCGTTTTATGATCAGTGGCGTAACTATACCATCTGGGGCTCGTGGCAAATTCTTTTGATGGGGCCCTATCAATAAAAATCGTCATGTTGTACTCAGTTTAATTTTAATAAACTTCGAGATTTTCAGCGTAGTCAATTAGTAGTCAATTAACAAATATTTTTGAGGAGCTCCCGGCCTTTCGGGCCGGGGCCCTCTTACCGATTCGTTCGGGAACTACAAATGACTTTTTTTCCCCGTGTTGGTCCCGGGCTCCTTTGAAGAATAGTCGCTAACTAACAATTTGAGTCACTAACATCGTGGCTACTAGGTGGTTCTGCATTGTCTCGCCCGGATCTGGTACCACCGCCTTACCTATTCCTACCGCAGTAGCGTCAATGCTTGTCACTGTCGTGTTCCGGTTTGGAGGGTAAGGTAACCGGTATACTTATGCATGTGGTATAAGACCTCGCCACTTTCCATCAGGAGATCCATCTGTTTGTTTGCTATCTTATATCTTGAGCTTAGAAGTTTCATGGATGAGCTACAAGGTCAGCCGGCTTGCAAATTTTTAAAAATTTAATTTAAAGATTTTGTCGCTTAGCGACACATCGTCTTATGAAGCACATTTCTTTTTTATCGTCTTATGAAGCACACTTATGATCATTGACGTACTAATAAAGTCAATGCTTATGATACACAACATAGATATATTTAGTTTCATAGTACCACGCCAGTTAAACCGAGAAGCATACACATCCGAAAAACATCGAAAAATAAAACAATTTTAAACTAAATCAAATAACATTATATTATAAATTATTTTTTTACATATTAAATCACTTGACATAAAATGGGTATGAAAAGTCGATTTCACAGTATTCTATGCTTCGATCAGAAATGAATTCTACGTCTCATTTATTTTACATATAGGTATTTTTACTGTTTATTATATGTATAATTTTTATTACTTTATAAGTTAATTTCTGAACTTAGATGTATTATATATCAACACTCGCTAGCAATGGACTAAGTTCAATTGGGTCACGTCGTGACACAATTTGGCCCTTTTTAATATAAGGCACCTTGAAATACATTAGAATTATAAACATTGTGGAACTATCTATTAAGAATTCGTGCTCATAAGTTGCTGTAAAATTTTTGATCCCTATCAGTATCACTTAAACGTCATCTCTATTAATAATAAGAAAGAAGTGCAGTGAGATAAATATTTGCTAGATCCTAAAATTTTGCAACGTTAAATTTGCATAGTATGAAATAATAAGATGCCTTCTTCTTAGTCCACATTATTATGATGGACAACTACAAAACCCTAAAGCACATATGGCTCGACACGCACATTGCCGTTTATTTTTAGGAAATGAAATGAAAAATATTTATTTGCAAGAATATGAGTATTACAAGTGAAAGTTTAGATGTCATTCGAGAGTGGAAGGATGATCAATCTCCGTCCGTGGGAGTTTCACGCTTTGTTAGTGGTAGAATGTATAAAGATGGCATATTCATAATAAAGGCGTTTGACACAAACAAATTATATCGATTTATTATATTTTCCTAACATCTTTATATCAATCTAGATCAGACAGTTTAAAAGAAATCATAATGACTAATTATTGAACATACTTATGAAAAGAGGTATTTCATTATATTTGCATTTAAACTATCACGACTTTACGCTCCTGAAAAAGCAGGTGTAGAGCCACCTACTAAATATACTATTATGCAAGAATAAAATATTCTATTATATGACAAATAACTATAAAAAATCGATTTATGCATTGAAATATATATTATTAAGAAAATCGCAGATCACCAGAACTCTTGTCAACTAACAAAAACCGTGAATTTTAGTGGACCGGTACATTTTTATATTACATATATTACAATTTTACATTTTCCGTTTATCACATGATTTCCATAAAATACACGGGACCACCAACCTATAATCACCAGAGATGTTAATGACGAGTTTATTTGACACATGCATTTCCCCCGTGTTGGTACGGGCTCCTTTAAAGAATAGACTATCGGCCGTTCATTACCATCGTGGCTACTAGGTGGTAGAGTTCTGCATTGTCTCGCCCGGGTCTACCTATTCAGTGATTGTCATTGTGGTGTTCCGGTTCAGAGGGTAGAGTAGCCGGTAAACTTATGCATGTGGCACTAAGTTCCCGCTACAAGGATAGACGCACCATTAACATCTTTGGTGCCTATAGGCGATGGATGTCTCATTCCATCAGGAGAGCTATTTGCTTGTATGCTATATTATGATATAAAAATACATAAGTTTACTGGCTAACTTACTCTTCAAACCGAAACACGACAGCACCGGTGTCATTGCAGCAGGAATAGGTAAGGTGGTTGTACCAAACCCAGTTGAGACGTTTTGGAACTCTGTCGCCTAATCAGTATAGTCACGATGTGACACATATTAACCTCTCGCCTGTTACGAGATGCCTAGTAACAAGATAATTGATCTACTTCCAAGCTGACAGGTGACTGTTGTTTCGTTAATTGCTTTTATAAAAAATATTCATCACAATACATAGAATGCGACGTTATAAATTTTAGGAAATAATTATTTTTAATTCACCAACTTATCAAGTCCAGACCCGGATTACCAACCTGGAACAATTACAAATTACTGTTAAACCAAGGAAGCAATAATAAAAATTTAATAATATAATAAGTAGATATATGTATTTTGACATTAGATCTAATTAGAACAGGTATGTGATGTACTAATAAAAATATTATATAGGTAGGCTAAATTGAAGCTACCAGACTTGGATGTATATGAGTTTTGGGAAGTTTTGAAAGGCAGTATGGTGGTAGTCGCGAAAGAAGTATGTGGTAGTGCAAAACTGTGAATATCAATGGAAGAAGATGCATGGTGGGACGATGAAGTGAAAGCTGCGATTGAGAGACAGAAGACAGCGTGGTTAGATTATGTATATATCATGTTTGCAAATGAATAATGTTATGAAAGATATGAAATAAGAATGCCACTAAAAGCTTAGTGAAAGAAAAGTGTGAAAGAAAATATTCACGGGACAAAATATTTACGGGACAAATTACACTTAATGGTCTAACCCCAAAGTAAGCAAATTATTTTGCTTGTGTTATAGATGTTAGTCAACGATACTAATACATAGAAATACATCATATATAAATACTTTTACATACATAATAAACACCCAAACCCGGAAATACAAACATTTATGTTCATCACACAAATGCTTGTCCCCGTCGGGGGTCGAACCCGAGCACCGTCGATTGCGTAGTCAGGATCGCTAACCACTGTATGCCAAGTGGTTATTTAAATATTCGAGATGTTATTATAATCAGTTCAAAAACATATTGGGCAGTTATTTACTTTAATGCGGTTGAGTAATTATTGTCACAGTAAAACATGGACAATGTCAATTCTAAAAATAATTGAGCAGTCCAATAAATGAATGAGCGGTAAAAATTATGGAATGAAAGGTTCGATACCCGAACTCAAATTCATTGAAAAGAGAGGTAAATTGATGACAAATCCGAATCAGAACAGAGCATATATATATATATATATATATATATATATATATATATATATATATATATATATATATATATATATATATATATATATATATATATATATGTCATGTCATTAAGAGATACAATTTAAAATTATTATTAAATTATTAGAAAGCTCGATTGAAGCAAGTACTCTTTTACAAATAACAGAAAGTAGATTTATTGTTAATCGTATTTACTAGATAAGACTTTTACCGGATTACTATTTTACATTAATTGGAGAAAGTAGTTTTATAGGTGCATTTTTTGCATTCATTGCTGTCTCTAAATCTCTGAACATACAACCTAAGAATAAAAAAAGGAAACATGGATACGGAGCTCCCTTACTAATTTTAAATAAAAAAAGTAAAATGTAATGAAGGCTTTCAGATAACTAAAATAATTAATTAAACAATCGTCATGGGTATAAAATTCAGACATTAAATATTATGTTCTAATAATTCTTTTCGTATATTTCTTGTAAGTGTCTAGTTTGCTACTACTGGCTGTCCAATATAAAGAATTATCTTGCCATTAGTGGTCAGTTAAAAACTAATTATTATCTGCCACAAGTGGTAGAATGGGAAATATTATTCAGCCACCAGCTAGCTGATTAATAAAGGAAGTGTCTAGTCTGCCACCAACAGCTGTTTTATTAAAATAAATATCTTGCCACTAGTGGTAAAAGTTAAAATTATTCTGCCGTAACTTAACTTAATTTTAACTTAATAGTCATACAACTAAATTAACTTAATAGTCATACAAATTTGTTCTTTATCATAGAATAATAATGATCAGTTTCGAATAAACTGTTGTAGCTATAGTTTATAACGGCAGTTTACCAGTAAAAGTTATTCCGCCGTAAGTTGTCACAGTTGTTGGATTGTGTCACTTTTTACATTAAAGTGCATAATTCATTACACATTTTTTTCGATGTTAATGGTAGTGACAATGACACGCAGCCAATCATACCATATCGCATATCGCAACCATATCGCCTTTTACGATCTGCCTGGTAGAATGGCAGTTGGCATATTCTTCAAAGGAGCCAGAACCAACACGGGGGAAAAATAATAATAATATTATATAATTTATAAATTATCTTAGTCATTTTTAGTACCTACCTGCCTACTTTACATAATATACACTAGGTACTTCAGTAAAAGTTGCAGCAGCTAAAAAATGCGGCATAGTAGCATTCGTGGTTTTGTTGTCTTTACTGGTAGAATATTTGGTTTTCATTACCATTTGTGTCGCTTTTATAATAGTTTTTACGCAAATCACAAGTGTCAAGATATTTCATTTTATTAACAGACGTGTATTACGTGCCGCTAGCGGCACTGTTACTCTATCATTTGACGAACCATAATGCGTATCACGTACCTATGTATATTACTTAAAACACATCAACACAACCATTTAACTTGCCATAAAGCAGTAAGGTGTCTTTAATTGCAATGTCACTTATAATTATAAGTGATACCTATTGCAATTTACTGCAACTGCAATTTACTAGTTTACAATGACTGTGTTAATTTGCCGGAAGTAATGTATCTAACGATAGCGATAGAGTGCTGCTAGCGGCACTACATACTCGTATATACGTCCGTGTATCTAATTTTTATAAAAATCAAAAGATTATGTGTGTGACAACCAACGTGACCCCACCTAGTTACTCTTAATAATATCAACAATATGATTATTTTTAAAGTTAATTAGGTGTGATAATAACACAAAAATATAAAATGCTTAACGATTTTACTCATTAACTATTGAACTTGCTTAACCTCTTTCGAAAATTTAAGTGATTTTGTTTCTACCGCAGCAAATACTGTTATTCTTATTTTTCAAAGTTGATATTTATTAAAACAATCATTATGCTATTGCACAAGTATGAATTTAATTAACAGTCGTAGTCTCTAGAATCTATGTAGGTATATAATCTACTGCGTGAATGAAAGCATCGTTTTCCTTTTTAGAAATATTGCATTCACGGCTGCCGGGTCCCTATAATCTACAAACTGTCATTCGTAACAGTAACAATTCGTAACTAGCTTAGTAATAAAACGGTCTGTCATGCTGTCCCACAAGTTTTTTGGACTATGTATTTACGACAAGCATCCGTAGCTTGACTGCTTACCGATGGCCCTCTCGAATATAGTGTGTTATCTGTGGATGGCCCTCACTGCGTTCCATTATTCAGAAAGTTTTAAAATAGTCTCGAAAAAATTAAGCCCTATTTATAAACTAATTGATGTATAGTATAGAGCTAGATACAATGGATAGCCGTGTATGCATTTAATGCGAAATATGAATGATGTATACAAATAATCAATGGAAAAATTTTATCGTTCAATATCAAAGAAAGTGTCATAAGCGTGAAATGGTTCACAATACTGACGTTAGCCGTCATCAAAGTTCAAACTGTTTTTTTCAAAATAATTTATTAATTATAAAATTGATGCGACCTATTAATGTTATAGACACATTTTTACAAGAAGCACAATTTTTAAAACCAAAATGGAACAATTTAAGAAAAACAAAACCAGAAAATGTCCCAGCAAAATTCACTATAACTTAAAGGTATAATATATATTACAAGAATTACTTTGTTTACATTGTAGAATGGCAGATATCTCTTTGGCTATTCTCAGATGGCTCAGAGACAGCCACCACCAAGAAAGTAACAATTGCATTACAATCCATGTGGCAGGTAGATGTGCCGAATGCATACTTATTAGCTATTAGCCCTTGCCTTTCAAACTGGAACATACGTTACAAGCACAACGTTAATGCAGCAGGAATCGGTGAAACGACGGCACAAAACCTAGGTGAGACGTTGTAGAACTCTAATCTCGGAAAAATTATTCAAATCATTTTTTATTTATTCATTACTCAACTATTTAGATCTGATTTTATCAGTTCTTATACATTATGAATATTGGGTATGTTCTATAGTCTATACAGTACATGGCTTTGGCTGAAGGTATACTTTATTTTATTGTGTGTATATTTTTAAATTCCTGTAGTCAATATTTATGTTAACTAATTCACTTTTTTTAATTATACGATAGCAAACAAGTAAACGAGTCTCTAGATCAAAAGAGTCAACCATTGCCTATAGATACCACATATGTTAGTGGTGCCTTGCTATCTTGTGGCGAGGTCTAAGCCACACGCACAAGCTTACGGGCTACCTTACCTTTCAAATTGGAACAGGTCATTGACAAGCACTCACACTATTGTATACGCAATATGTAAGGCTTAGTAGCCACTATGGTAGTGACTCGAACAGCCAATCGGTCCGCTTTTTACGACCTGCTTGGCAGAACGGCAGTTGGCCTATATTTCTAGGGAGCTCGGACCAACACGGGGAAACGTCAAATGCATGACTGTGTGGCAGTATGAGCCAAAACTTACAAACTAGAAAAGATGCTATCTCATTTAAAATTTCTATCTAGTTTAAATTAATTTTAAAATAACTATGTCTCCTTTAATAACACAGGAGAGAACTACAAAATGAATGATGGACGCCAGGAACAAAACTTTGCAATAGCTAAATATGTCCACCAAGCAAATACGGCAATTTTGGAATAGAATTACTTAAAACTGAAATAGCGAAATCGCCATGACTAAGCTTAAAGCGAAGAAATTATAATAGTTGAAAAATAATGCTTATGCCGTGGAAGAGTTTGTGTTTCAGATCTAAGCTGCTTTTTAGTTGTGCTTCTTTTTTCCAATTTTTTGTTTCCTTGCTAGTTCTTAAGGCCTAATTATAGTTTCTTCGCATGTTAAACTTAGTATAAGTTATAAAATAAAACTTCAAATTTAAGCACTTTGGTTTTATTCATAATGAGATGATAAAAAAATCCTATAAATATCCCCACTTTTTGTCTCAAGGCTGTATATGAAATAGAAATAAATGAGCCCCTGAAATATTCACAGAACGTCTGCCGTTGTGGTCGCTAACACGACAAACAATAAGGTAAAAAAGTTAGAATCCAAAGGGGTTCCTATACAAGAAACATTAAAAATCTGTTTTCTTCGTCTGCCTTCCTGCATTCTTGTACGGACCGTATGCGTATCCAGCTTCATTGTTGCAAGCTGAAAAATAAAGAATTAATGATAAAAAATACAATGTTATTAAACATTTTCAACGATTTGTCCAATCACGTATAATAAATTTCGCAAACAAGCAGATGGGTCTCCTGATGGAAAGAGTCAACCATCACCTATAGACACCAAAGATGTTAATGGTGCGTTGCTATCTTGTGGCGAGGTCTAATGCCACATGCATAAGTTTACCGACTACCTTACCCTTCAAACCGGAACACGATAGCGACAAGCACTGACGCTATTGCGGCAGGAATAGGTAAGGTTTTTTGTGATATGGGTACAGTTGACACATATTTGAAGTCAGTTTAATTTTTAAATTGCTATGATCCATATCTTTGAGATAACCATTGCCTATAGATACCAGATACCTATATTATTGTTACCCAGATAGGTATTTTAATGGTGCTTTGCTATCCATATGGCAAGGGTTGAAGTCAAATTTATGGTTCATTTCCGTAAGATTACTAGCTACCTTACCTTCCAAACTGAAACAAGACAGTGACAAGCATCGACACTATTACGACAGGATTAGGTAAGTGCGGATGTTGTAGAACTCTACCATGTTAGTGATTATAGTTAGCCTGAAGTTATTATTATTTATATTTCCCATATTGTTCAATACCACCTTTGAACAATAGACCATCTGTCATGCAGTTCGTAAAAGACTCGAAAAAGATTGATTTTCAGGTCATGACTATGGTGGTAGAGTTCCGCAACTCCTCACCAGGGTATATGGCACCACCGTTTTACCTATTTCTACCGCAATAGCGCCAACGCTTCTCATTTTCGTTTCTCGGTTCGGAGGGTAAATTTATACATGTGGCATTGCCATTCCTCCAAACGGATAGCAGTGCATCAGCATCAATAAGAACTTTGGTGACTATAGGCAATAGTTTATCTTTTCCTCGGGTGAGATATCTGCTTGTTTGCTTTACAATGACAAAGATTGGTTGGCTTGTGAATTAAAGTAATTCGTAGGCGAAGTAGGTGACCAACATGACTTATATTTATTCAAATTTGCACAAATTATAGGAGATTATATTCTAACGTGTTTTCCATCAATTGCAATTAGTACTCGAGGAAAGCGGGCTATTTGGCAACGTCCTTGTTATGTATCATTTTTGATTTTTATGTAGTCCGATTGCAAATGTGCTATTGCAAAGCTGATATCACGTACTGTCCGCCTGGCGCAGGACTGTCACACCAATAAACTCCGATTGCATGCGATAGGCATGCAATCGGAGTTTATTGGTGTGATGTGATAGGGTCAATAGCAGCTGGTGCAATGGAGATTATTCCAAGATTTTTTGAACAAATACGAAGAACTATGAAAGTTTATTTATCTTGCAAGAGTCTACGAATAATAATTAAAGTTTGTCAGCTAGGAAATAAGAAAAATATCTACCTCGCTCCTGTTATTCGTAAATGGGGATATATTTCAGACAATAATTGCTCTTCTGCCGTTATATCAAGCTGAAACCGCAGCTGGAATTATATGTAGTTTCCACTCTTTCCTTTATACTCTGATTGTTGATTTTTCGTCGGAACTAGACGTCACATACCAGTCTGATAATATGTAAAGCATTTCCGTGTCACTTTCTGAGCTTGAAGTGGTAAATTCACGCTAAATATTTTTTAAATTATTGTTCAACCGGCCGAAATCCGGGGGTAGCTATACGAATGACGGATGATGAAATTTTGACAGATTAATGACATTATATTTTTTATAGGGACATACCAATCTGTCATTTCCATACAATACACAGTAAAACCTTAACTGGCAGCCCTCCCACCCGTTAGCAACGAACCTTTGGTAATTTGACATAAGAGTCGTGCTTTTTAGGAACAGTTTTAGCTTACGCCTTGTAGAAAATCCTACTATTTGTCACTAAAACGAGTCGTTTTGCAGATATATGCCGGGTCCCTATAATCTACAAACTGTCATTCGTAACAGTAACAATTCGTAACTAGCTTAGTAATAAAACGGTCTGTCATGCTGTCCCACAAGTTTTTTGGACTATGTATTTACGACAAGCATCCGTAGCTTGACTGCTTAACGATGGCCCTCTCGAATATAGTGTGTTATCTGTGGATGGCCCTCACTGCGTTCCATTATTCAGAAAGTTTTAAAATAATCTCGAAAAAATTAAGCCCTATTTATAAACTAATTGATGTATAGTATAGAGCTAGATACAATGGATAGCCGTGTATGCATTTAATGCGAAATATAAATGATGTATACAAATAATCAATGGAAAAATTTTATCATTCAATATCAAAGAAAGTGTCATAAGCGTGAAATGGTTCACAATACTGACGTTAGCCGTCATCAAAGTTCAAACTGCTTTTTCAAAATAATTTATTAATTATAAAATTGATGCGACCTACTAATGTTATAGACACATTTTTACAAGAAGCACAATTTTTAAAACCAAAATAGAACAATTTAAGAAAAACAAAACCAGAAAATGTCCCAGCAAAATTCACTATAACTTAAAGGTATAATATATATTACAAGAATTACTTTGTTTACATTGTAGAATGGCAGATATCTCTTTGGCTAATCTCAGATGGCTCAGAGACAGCCACCACCAAGAAAGTAACAATTGCATTACAATCCATGTGGCAGGTAGATGTGCCGAATGCATACTTATTAGCTATTAGCTACCTTACCTTTCAAACTGGAACATACGTTACAAGCACAACGTTAATGCAGCAGGAATCGGTGAAACGACGGCACAAAACCTAGGTGAGACGTTGTAGAACTCTAATCTCGGAAAAATTATTCAAATCATTTTTTATTTATTCATTACTCAACTATTTAGATCTGATATTTATGTTATATTTATGTTAACAAATTAACTTTTTTTTAATTATACGATAGCAAACAAGTAAACTAGTCTCTAGATCAAAAGAGTCAACCATCGCCTATAGATACCACATATGTTAGTGGTGCCTTGCTATCTTGTGGCGAGGTCTAAGCCACACGCACAAGCTTACGGGCTACCTTACCTTTCAAATTGGAACTGGTCATTGACAAGCACTCACACTATTGTATGCGCAATATGTAAGGCCTAGTAGCCTCTATGGTAGTGACTCGAACAGCCAATCGGTCCGCTTTTTACGACCTGCCTGGCAGAACGGCAGTTGGCCTATTTTTCTAGGAAGCTCGGACCAACATGGGGAAACGTCAAATGCATGACTGTGTGGCAGTATGAGCCAAAACTTACAAACTAGAAAAGATGCTATCTCCATTTAAAATTTCTATCTAGTTTAAATTAATTTTAAAATAACTATGTCTCCTTTAATAACACAGGAGAGAACTACAAAATGAATGATGGACGCCAGGAACAAAACTTTGCAATAGCTAAATATGGCCACCGAGCAAATACGGCAATTTTGGAATAGAATTACTTAAAACTGAAATAGCGAAATCGCCATGACTAAGCTTAAAGCGAAGAAATTATAATAGTTGAAAAATAATGCTTATGCCGTGCTCAGATTATAATCTGAGATGCCGTGGAAGAGTTTGTGTTGGAGATCTAAGCTGCTTTTTAGTTGTGCTTCTTTTTTCCAATGTTTTGTTTCCTTGCTAGTTATTAAGGCCTAATTATAGTTTCTTCGCATGTTAAACTTAGTATAAGTTATAAAATAAAACTTCAAATTTAAGCACTTTGGTTTTATTCATAATAAGGTGATAAACAAAATCCTATTGTGGTCGCTAACACGACAAACAATAAGGTAAAAAAGTTAGAATCCAAAGGGGTTCCTATACAAGAAACATTAAAAATCTGTTTTCTTCGTCTACCTTCCTGCATTCTTGTACGGACCGTATGCGTATCCAGCTTCATTGTTGCAAGCTGAAAAATAAAGAATTAATGATAAAAAATACAATGTTATTAAACATTTTCAACGATTTGTCCAATCACGTATAATAAATTTCGTAAATGTATGTATATTTGTCCACGAATTTCTCGGGAATCAAGTTATAAAAGATTTACATCAGGTATATAATTCAACTTAGGGAATATTTTTTTTTATATCATAAGATAGCAAACAAGCAGATGGGTCTCCTGATGGAAAGAGTCAACCATCACCTATAGACACCAAAGATGTTAATGGTGCGTTGCAATCTTGTGGCGAGGTCTAATGCCACATGCATAAGTTTACCGACTACCTTACCCTCCAAACCGGAACACGACAGCGACAAGCACTGACGCTATTGCGGCTGGAATAGGTAAGGTTTTTTGTGATATGGGTACAGTTGACACATATTTGAATATATATCTTTGAGATAACCATTGCCTATAGATACCAGGTACCTATATTATTGTTACCCAGATAGGTATGTTAATGGTGCTTTGCTATCCATATGGCAAGGGTTGAAGTCAAATTTATGGTTCATTTCCGTAAGATTACTAGCTTAAACCTTACCTTCCAAACTGAAACAAGACAGTGACAAGCATCGACACTATTACGATTGGTAAGTGCGGATGTTGTAGAACTCTACCATGTTAGTGATTATAGTTAGCCTGAAATTATTATTATTTATATTTCCCATATTGTTCAATACCACCTTTGAACAATAGACCATCTGTCATGCAGTTCGTAAAAGACTCGAAAAAGATTGATTTTCAGGTCATGACTATGGTGGTAGAGTTCCGCAACTCCTCACCAGGGTATATGGCACCACCGTTTTACCTATTTCTACCGCAATAGCGCCAATGCTTCTCATTTTCGTTTCTCGGTTCGGAGGGTAAGGTAGCTGGTAAATTTATACATGTGGCATTGCCATTCCTCCAAACGGATAGCAGTGCATCAGCATCAGTAAGAACTTTGGTGACTATAGGCAATAGTTTATCTTTTCCTCAGGTGAGATATCTGCTTGTTTGCTTTACAATGACAAAGATTGGCTGGCTTGTGAATTAAAGTAATTCCTAGGCGAATTATAGGAGATTATATTCTAACGTGTGTTCCATCAATTGCAACTAGTACTCGAGGAAAGCGGGCTATTTGGCAACGTCCTTGTTATGAATCATTTTTGATTTTTATGTAGTCCGATTGCAAATGTGCTATTGCAAAGCTGATATCACGTACTGTCCGCCTGGCGCAGGACTGTCACACCAATAAAGTCTTCTGTCAACAACACTGTGCCTATCGCATGCAATCGGAGGGTCAATAGCAGCTGGTGCAATGGAGATTATTCCATGATTTTTTGAACAAATACGAAGAACTATGAAAGTTTATTTATCTTGCAAGAGTCTACGAATAATAATTAAAGTTTGTCAGCTAGGAAATAAGAAAAATATCTACCTCGCTCCTGTTATTCGTAAATGGGGATATATTTCAGACAATAATTGCTCTTCTGCCGTTATATCAAGCTGAAACCGCAGCTAGAATTATATGTAGTTTCCACTCTTTCCTTTATACTCTGATTGTTGATTTTTCGTCGGAACTAGACGTCACATACCAGTCTGATAATATGTAAAGCATTTCCGTGTCACTTTCTGAGCTTGAAGTGGTAAATTCACGCAAAATATTTTTTAAATTATTGTTCAACCGGCCGAAATCCAGGGGTAGCTATACGAATGACGGATGATGAAATTTTGACAGATTAATGACATTATATTTTTTATAGGGACATACCAATCTGTCATTTCCATACAATACACAGTAAAACCTTAACTGGCAGCCCTCCCACCCGTTAGCAACGAACCTTTGGTAATTTGACATAAGAGTCGTGCTTTTTAGGAACAGTTTTAGCTTACGCCTCGTAGAAAATCCTACTATTTGTCACTAAAACGAGTCGTTTTGCAGATATAGGGACCGGGCAATAGGGACCGGGCGTCAGATTTAGCGCCGTTAAAAATTAAATGTTGAAGAAGTGCAGAAAGATAATGTTATTATAATTACTACTGAGCTTCAACCAGTAAGCGATCACTGATAGATTACATGATAATTGATCTTAAGTTTTATCTACTCAATTAAGGCACATATATAATAATTCTATCTTCAGCATACTCAGTGGCAACATAATCAAAGTAGACCGAGATAGTCCTTCAGCGTTACAAACAACGCAAATGTGCCACGACGTCTCTAGATATAACAACGCCTAGTGTAGCCGCACAGCCATGCGCTTTTAAGCATTTTGAAATATATAATATATTAACTTCCCGCTACGTATGTAGATAAGGAAGTTATTGATTTTGCCCCGATTTTCGAAAATCGAATTTTTTATCGGATCTCCACGTTTAGAGGTCCTAGGAATCTTTTCCGACTATTTTCACGATGATGTCAGTATATCTGTGTGTATGAGTGTGTGTGTATGTGTGTATGTAAACATTTCGATTCGATCGAAACGCGGTTGATGGCATTTGATTGGATTCCGCCCAACTTAGGCTTCTTGAAAATTTAAACCAAATCGGCCCAGGAGATTTTGAAAATTTTTGAAAAAACCTCAAAAAAATTTTTGCGAAACAGTATTTTTTTAATATAACTTCCAGATTAATGTACCGATTGAGTACAAAAACTAATCAGCTCTATTCCTCAAAAGAGTACGTCTAATAGATCATCCAAAAACGGTTTATCCATTTGGGAGAAAACATTGACGAAAAATTTTGAAAAAAGTGTTTTTTCGACATAACTTCGAAATTTCTCAACCAATATTTTTTTGTATTCTACGATATTTTAGAGCTAAAAAAACTTCATCGAATGCCGTTTCTAAATTAAAATCGAATCTAAATTTCAAAAGTTACAGCTTTTAAAATATTAAAATTATGTTGTTTTTAGCAAATTTACTTAATATTTTTGAAATAACTTTCAGGCTAATGCACCGATTGACTTAAAAATCTTATGAGCTTTTCTCCTTTAAAAACTGCGTCAAATGTCGATTGGATCAAAATCGGTCAATTTGTTTGGGACTTATTAATGACGAACATTTTTGAAAAATATGTTATTTGATGTTGCTTCAAAATTTTTCAACCTATCGATTATTTAGCTAAAGCAATATTTTACATCTCAAAATTTGAGTAAAAATGTCATTCGAAAGACTAATAAATTCAATCAGCGTTTCCAAAATATACAGCTTTTCAAAAATCTTTATACTGCCATTTTAACAAAATACTTAGATGTTGAAATGAAAAAATCTATGCTTATAGTTTTTACTTTTTGAGCTTAAAATATCTTAGAGAGAAGTTTCAAGGATGGCCTGTAGGGTCAACCGTTTACACATTTTTTTTGTGTAAGTATTTGATATTTTTGCACCCCTAATCACTGGCGCCTTGAACGATCGCTGCTCTTGCTCAACCCCAGAACCAGCGCTATCTGCACACCATTTGCGCTACAACAGTTGGAAACTCATGATAATTGAACGTCAATGTTGAAGAAAATGATGATCACGGTTATTAATTTCATATAACTATTATTAGGTTGTGTTTTTATCGCAGATAATATTATTTCTCAATAAAAGACTCAATACCAAACATTCGTTCAATTCAAAAGGAATAGTTTATGTATGATCCACATATATCCAAAAAAAAAGAAAAGTATTTCAATCAACTTTTATAGCAAGCACATCAAATCAGCTAGACGGCTCTTTTTACAGTAAGAGGTCCCCACTGGTAAGTTGGTATGAAAAAACGAAGTTATCTCAAATGTTTTCCGGGAGTTTTGATATTTGGTATTTTTTATGGATTTTGACGTTTTCTTTTGATGTGAGTAGACGTTTGTATTTCTGGGTTTGACTTTTAACTTTTTTTAATGCTTTAATTATCCGCGATTAACTTTTTGCTTATTTTGTGCTTTGTTCTGGTTGAAGGACATCTATATGTTATTATATTCTTACCACGCCATAAAATAGCGATAGCAAAAACTCCATTGAAATATTTGATTTTTATAGATTATGTTCATCTGTTTCTATATTTAATTACGTATAGGATAGCAAACAAGCAGATGGTTCGCCTGGTGGAAAAAGTTTAAAGATAAATATCACCTATAGACACCAAAGATATAAATTGTGCATTACTACGTGAGTGGCGTGGTTGAAATGCCACATGCATACCGGCTAACTTACCCTCTAAACAAAACAGCAACTAGCAACGACGCTATTGCGCCAGGAGTAGTTAGGGCGGTGGTGGCGAACGTGGTCGAGAAGTATCTCTACCACCTCGTCAGTAATCACGTTGATATAGACACATATTAATCTTATCTCATCTTTTACGAAAGGTCTAACAGTAAAGCAGTTGATCTATGCTTTAATAAGTGCCCGGATCAACCAGGGGAAATTTCAAGCGAATCATTTGCTTGCTATTCTATGCTTCAAAAACCTTAAAATTAGCGAAATTCAATATAACCAGAATTTCAATAGTAGATTTACTCCAACAGGCAACGAGTAATGAAGTAGTCACTTTTAGCATTACGTAAGTTTAAGATTTTATTAAACAACTAGCAGCACTCTGCAGCCTACTCCTTTGTAAAAGTTTTTGGTGTATCCCATGGGAATAACTTAATTTTCCTTTACTATGTGTCGTATTCCAGGTCATCATCTATATGTGTTCCAAACTTAATTCAAATCGGTTTTAGCTGTTTTTGCGTGATTACTGATTAGCAACAAACGTCCATCTATATCCAAACTTCCAAACTTTCGCATTCATAATATTAATAAAGATTTGTGTCGAGGTGCAGAACGATTGAATATATACTCGCACAATATAATATTACAATATTTATGTCATATGGAATGTCATTAACTTGTCGTATATTATGCAAGCGGTTATTCAGCGTTACATGACCGCTTCAATTATATAGCTTATTGTTGGGCTAGCGGTGCGTTCGCGCCGTTCGGCCCCGAGTAGGCGGGCCAGCGACGTGCGCTGATCATTTCATTATACTGCGGTGACTGACCACATTTGTCGATTTCACGGTCCGCTACCAAATGTTGCAATGTAATTAGGGCTATCACCTTATCTTTATGAAATTATTTAAATCTAGCAAGTTCGTGAAAATGAGAAATTAGGCCGACTATGCTTTCAAATAATCTTTTATGGCTATCATCTGGGGAAAGTTGTGTTTAACAATTGAATTCTTCACTATGTGACCGAAGAGTGGAGACGATGAATGCAGGCATTATTAAGCATTGACTGTGTGTGTCAGGACCGGGAAGGTGGTTTAAATTTTAATTAATATTTTATGATTTTTATTTAAGTATTACGCAAAATAATAGTTTGTTAACATTTGTTCTTATCTTTCCACTAAAGTCCACTGACTTCACCCCGATTTTCGAAAATTGAGTTTTTGCATGTTTTGAAGTTAAGAAAGCTTTCAGAGTACTTTTATGACATGTCTTTATATCTGTATGTATGCATGAGTTTATTTATTTAATTAAATTTATGCGCTACAAAGTACAAAGATAGACTTAATGCTAGCTGGCATTCTCTACTGGCAGTGTATGTAAGCCTCTTATAACTTTTGTACAGCTTAGCTAATTAAAACGCAATTAATGGCATTCGATAGAGTTCTACCCAGGGCTTGAAACCGGTTTAGGAAATACCGGTTAATAAAGGTTTTTTACCGGTTTTTACAAAAGGTTTTGTTCGGAGCGTATCTGACATGAGAGCGATTCAAAAACCTAAATAAACCGGTTTGAGCCTAATACCTACCTACCGCGTATGTATATGATAGGTGGCAAGCCTATCGCCAACCGGGCACTTTGCAATCCCGGGCAGCTTTGTGCTTATCAAAAAACTGAAAAAACACTTTTTTTAACTGCCCGACCGGGAATCGAACCCGGGACCTCATGTGGTCAACACCAACGCTGGACCACTAGACTACAGAGGCGATCTCTTAAAATAAAAATAACTTAGTGGTAACTTTCAAAATAACCTGCAGGGTCATCCGGATCTCTAATTAATTATTTATTATTTTTTTTGAATTAATGGGGTTTTAATGCCTACAACACATATTTCTTTGTTTTTCATTATACATATGTTATTCATTGTTATTCATTATAAAATCGTGAGGTTTAAATCTGTGAGTGTTTAAGTTTCATTATCATCTACAAGAGCAAATTACCCTAAGTATAGTGTCACACCAAAATTGTACCATCCCTAATTAGAAAGAATGATTAGTATTAATGATGATATTACAAGTAATACAGCCTTGTCACTTATTTCGCATCAGCGTTTAATCCTATCCCTTAATGAAAACATAATTTAATAAAGATATTATATTTTCTACAAAAAGTGGTAGCCCTGAACGGCTGATGTTTATTGGGCTGAAAGCTGCCTAAAATAGTTACATTGAAACAAAACAAAAGTTTAACGTCCATAACGTTAAATACTGTAGATAGAAAAGAAAAGAATTGAACTTTTAATAGTGACACGTGCAATAAACATATAAGACTATTTATTAGTAGTATTAATATATAAGTAGTAAAAGGGTCAACAATGGAAGGTGTAGGTCCAGAAGGTGTAGTCCAATCCATGCGCTTAACTTGCTAAAAACAATTATATATGGGACATATAAAATACTGGGAAATGATAACGGAATAGAGACAATGTAAGCAAACATTTCCTTATCTTAAACCCAAACTGACCAGAAAAAACATTTAAAATATCTATAATAAAGTTGAACTTGAGAAAATACGTGGTCTGATAATAGGATATAACCTAATAACAAAACATACACGCCATACTGTTAGCACTGGTTCATACGTGGGGGAAAAAATGTCAATATACCATGAGGAAGCTCCTAACTACGCGCTGTTTGAGAGTGATAAGTTATATCTGAGGACTTAATTCTTCAGAGAAGAGCTTATGTATACGACGTTGTTCTAACATTCATCTTTGAAATAAAGGTTTGGCAGAAATAGCCAAGTCGTTATACCTTTTATGACCCGCAGTGTGGCTATGTGCAGTATACACGAGTATATCATATTTTAATAGATAAACATACATATTATATAGATACAGAACTTATTTTTCCCCGTGTTGGCCCGGGCTCCCTTTGAAGAATAGACCATCTACCGTTCTGCCAGGCAATTCGTAAGAGGCGAACGATTAGCTAAGCGATTCACTAACATCATGGTAACTAGATGACAAGGCTCTGCGTTATCACGCTCGGATCTGGTACCACCGCCTTACCTATTCCTGCCATAATAACATCAGCGCTTGTCGCTGCCGTGTTCCGGTTTGAGGAGTAAAGTACTCACAAGGATAGCAACGCACTGTATATAGGCGATGGTTTTGTCTTTCCATCAGGAGAGCCATCTGCTTGTTTGCTATCTTAAAATATAAAAACTTATTGTATTTTTTATATATTGTACCATATACAATTTTCACAATAACATCTGTTGCCCTCGTGTGTGCGGCTCGAATTTTACCTTATTAAAAATAGTAATATAATTCTGCTGATATTTTTTCCGAAATATATTCATAACCACACTAGCTACTAAAGCGATACCGTGCTACTGGACGAGCAGAGTGCTTAGGTAGAGCCTAAACTTAAATTGAGCTGTTAAGCCCGCTCTATGTTCCGTCTTATTTGAGATTGAACGTCAGTTTGGCATACCCAACTCTGGGTGTTCCGGTGCAGCCCGGCCACAGTCAATTTTGCAATTTATAGACATAAAATTTAAATGTTCTTTTAATGTTCTTGCAGTACCAATGAATAAATTAAATGTACCTCAAATATATCTCCTTAAAAGAGCACTTTTTAGTGGCCGGGAAGTAACGTATACGCTGCAGCCCGGCCACGGTTATATTTTCCATAAGGATGCTCAGAATGTTCTAAAACATAAGCCAAATAAATGTTCCATTTGCGTTCTTTGGTTTTTTTGAATGTAATATACGAACAAAAACAACTATATAAACAAAAAATGATTTTGAATTAAAATGTGCACTTAGCGCCTGTAGAATTAAAATAGCAAATCTGCTTATTTGTAAAAAGCTGCTATCGCAATTTTTTTAGGAGCAATTCTCTAGAAAACCAGACGTAAAGAAAAACAGTAAAACAGTTTTGATTGTAAAACGATGGTGCATTTTCCTATATGATATATTATTGTTATAAACAAAGTAATTATAAATATATTATATGTATCTAGATGTACGTAATTGCATTAATAATTTGGCAGTGAATGGGTACTTATTCTGTTATATCTAATTAAAATATTTATAAAATTAATCGCCCCGTTGGTCGAGTGGTTAGCGACCCTGACTACGCAATCGACGGGGCTCAGGTTCGATCTCCGACGGGGACAAGCATTTGTGTGATGTGTATAAATGTTTGAATTTCCGGGTTTGGGTGTTTATTAAATATGTTCTAGTTTTTATATATGTATTTTTATGTATTAGTATCGATGACTAACACCCATAACATAAGCAAATAGTTTGCTTACTTTGGGGTTAGATCAGTAAGTGTAATTTGTCCCGTGAATATTTATTATTATTATATCTATGATTTGTCTTCTACCCCTCACATTTTTTTTATATATCATAAGATAGCAAACAAGCAGATGGGTCTCCTGATGGAAAGAGTCAACCATCACTTATAGACACCAAAGATGTTAATGGTGCGTTGCTGTTTTGGGGTGAGGTCTAATGCCACATGTATAATTTTACCGGCTTAAGGTTTAAGCACTGACGCTATTACGGCAGGAATAGGTAAGGCGGTGGTATCAGAACCGGGCGAGACAATGCAGAACTCTACCACCTAGTAGCCACGAAGGTAGTGACTCACGAATCCAATCGGTCGCCTTTTACGACCTGCCTGAAAAAACGGCAGTTTGTTTATTCTTCAAAAAAGCCCGGATCCAACACGGGGAAAAATCATGCCAGACCCTGTCAAAAGCCTTCGAAATATCAAGCAAGATAGCTAGTGCTTCACCATGATTCTCGATGACCGCGCTCAAGATGTAGGTGGCATACGCTAGAAGATCCTACCAATAGAGATATCATATAGGAAAATGCACCATCGTTTTACAATCAGAACTGTTTTCTTTACGTCTGGTTTTCTAGAGAATTACTCCTAAAAAAATTGCGATAGCAGCTTTTTACAAATAAGCAGATTTGCTATTTTAATTCTACAGGCGCTAAGTGCACATTTTAATTTAAAATCATTTTTTGTTTATATAGTCGTTTTTGTTCGTATATTACATTCAAAAATTCAAAGAACGCAAATGGAACATTTATTTGGCTTATATTTAAAAACATTCTGAGCATCCTACTGGAAAATATAACCGTGGCCGGGCTGCAGCGTATACGTTACTTCCCGGCCACCAAAAACTGCTCTTTTAAGGAGATATACTTGAGGTACATTTAATTTATTCATTGGTACTGCAAGAACATTAAAAGAACATTTAAATTTTATGTCTATAAATTGCAAAATTGACTGTGGCCGGGCTGCACCGGAACACCCCCCAACTCTAGCTCTAATACATTAGCACAAGGATGAATACAGAAATTTAGACATAATAAAAAGATTGAACATAAGCCCGATTTGTTGTTAGGTTGACCATCCATCACATCACATCATAGAATTTTTAGGTACCGTTTGTTTATTTTGAGTGTTTTGCACCTGTACTAACTTTAGGCACAAAGGTACTGTCATCTTTTTAATGACTAATTTCGTAGTCTTCTAAGTAACATCTCGTCTGAGTCGTATAATACTATTCTAATCCTTCCTAATCTAATCATTCCTAGGAAATCACATTCGCACTAGAAGAAACGATGTTAGAGAAACGTGATCGACGCGACACGTGATACTGGAAGCGAAGGAGGTCGCTGTCGGTTTATCATTTAGATAACCTCATTGAGGCCATATTGTACCCCGCCTTATCAAAATATTGTATTGATACTTAGGAGACAACCAGTGATAGCTAAGCTAAATTATTTAACGTTAGCGTACACCGGAAGTGAAGCGTGAAGTGTAAAATATTACATCTAAAGGTATTACCGTTAAAATCTATAAAATGTTATATAATTTTGGTTCCAATAAGTCCATGTGTTGATCCGGTCATCTTTTCAATAATAAGCCATCTGCCTTGCTTCTAGGCAATTCGTACAACACTAGTAAAGAACAATTTTCATAACATATCACTACTCAAATAACGACCATTGGGTAGTAGAATCCTGTATGGTCCCGCCTGGCTGTGGTTCCACCGCCTTACCTCAGTATTTATCACTATCAGTACCTACTGGTTAGTAGGCTAAAGTAACCAATAAACTTATGAATGATGCATTTTAAATTACTACACAACAGCAGTGCGTATAATCTAAATGCGTATAGATGAAGTATTTTATTTACAGTTTAAAGTTGTAAATGTAGTATAACAATTTTTTTAATGTTTGTCTGGGGCACGGTAGTACCACTGCCACGACAAGACAAGCGAAGCGCCTTATAGTTACGGCATGTCCGTCCGTCCGCACGATAATTCAGAGATCCTTATTAATAGAAAGCTGTAATTTGGCACGAATATACATTAATATGTATATTATATGTATATTAATGTATATTCCCTGTTCTGGTGCTAGTGCTAATCCCTGACCGCGGGAATTTAGAATTGAACACACACACCCATATATTTTTCTATCATATGCATCGACCATACGTCTCATAATGCCTAAAAATTATTTTTGTATTTGCGGCTACGTTATAAGTAACATCACTTCAAAAAAGCGCAGTGTTTAATGTTTTCATTGATTTACTGAAATTTGTAAGAGTCATAGTAAATGCGTTATAAGTGTAGTAATTAGACTGTATTATTGTATTGACAATTGATGGATAGTATATAATCCTTATTAAACTTTTTTGTTATATCATAAGACAGCAAACAAGCACATGGGTCTTCTGATGGAAAGAGTCAACCTTCGCCTATAGACATCAAAGATATTAATGGTGCGTTGCTATCTTGTAGTGAGGTCTAATGTCACATGCATAAGTTAACCGGCTGCCAAACCTACCGAACCCGAACACGACCGTTAAAAACACTGACGCTATTGCAGCAGGTACAGGTAATGGTGCAGCTACACATGTCGGGCTACGGCGAAGGTTCGCGCTAGCCCGAACTACATCGGGACACCTAAGCAGGTCTTAGGTCATAATGACGTATTATCACTGGTCATCAAACCGCGGCCTGCAGGTTATTTTTGTGCGCCCCGCGACAAAGCAAACAAATTACAAGAGGCCGTTCATTAAACTCTTTAATTTTATGTAACTACTAGCCGACCCGTGCAGCTTCGCCCGCGAGTACACAAATCAGTCGTCGAAGCAGCTTTTAATATAAATTGCATCCCCCATTTCAGCCCTTCAGGGGTGGATTTTTGAAATAAAAATTAGCCTATTTTGACCCTGGATATTCAACTATTTCCATGCCAAATTGCATGAACGACCGGACCGATTTTGACGGGACTTTCACTGGCAGATAGCTGATGTGATAGGAAGTAACTTATCCTACTTTTTTAGACATTTTTCAGCTGAAAATCTGATCTGAAATTTTAGAAATCTGACAGAACGACAGGGGCGGATTGGTCATCATAATCATAATGCAATACAACGGGTTACACGAGGAAATTTATATAGGTATATCTAAGTGTTTATTTTTAGTTAACTTCATGTGCAAATTACAGTTTGCCATTATTATTATTGTTTATCATAATTACATTATCAATTGTGTTGGCCGCGCTAAATATATCACTCACGAACCGCAGTTTGACGCCCACTGCAGTGACGCGTCAAGGCTCAAGGCCTTTCGCGAAGCAGTTCGGGATAACGCGATAGCACGAAGCTTCGCCGTAGCCCGATATATGTACCGGCACCCTAATACCAGACCCGGGCGAGACAATGCAGAACTCTACCACCTAGTTGCCACGATGTTAGTGACTCGCATAGTCAGTCGGTCGCCTTTTACGACCTGCCTGGCAGAACGGCAGTTGGCCTATTCTTCAAAGGAGCTCGGGACCAACACGGGTAGTCTAACTGCCTTATTAATAAATTGGTAAAGTGCGTATCGGGCCACGCGCAATGTAGGGTTCCGAAGTTGCCCATCACAATAATGCGAACTAAGAAGAGGGCTTTTTATAGTTGCATACTATGAAAATTTAAGCTATTTAACCGTAATGACATATACATTTCCACACCACAGGTTCACCGCCTATAAAAACTTCTGTAAGTAAATTTTACAAGTTGGTCGACAATTACTCAAAAATTATATTACCTAATACCATGATTTTTTCCCACCTCCAAAACTAACCGTTTGTCCTAATTAGCACCTAAAACCTCGTTTTTACAAACGAGTCTCTTAATCGAAAACTTGTTCTCACAAAACTACAGTATTTTTTAAAAACGATAACCAACGATACCTCACACAATGGGGTGCGTGAGAAAAAAAAATTAACATCCCCACGTTAAATGTATGTGTGCTACCCTGAAAAAAAATATTTTTCAAGATTTTATGATACACTACTTTGTTGACGTGACTAATATGTATATTCATGCCAAATAACAGCCTTCTAGTAATAAGGAACTCTAAGCTATCGTGCGGACGGACGGACGGACATAGCGATACTACAAGAATTCCTAGTTTAATTCGAAACCCTAAGAAAACTGATTTAAATAGTTCTCTTTGTTAAATATTAATGCAAATTAACATCATATTCGTTGAACAATTATTATTATTTAATTATTTTGTTCTTGACA
This sequence comes from Apodemia mormo, assembly GCA_036924255.1. Taxonomy (NCBI): domain Eukaryota; kingdom Metazoa; phylum Arthropoda; class Insecta; order Lepidoptera; family Riodinidae; genus Apodemia; species Apodemia mormo. The sequence continues at coordinate 37,151,381 of JAUPFN010000002.1, forward strand.
TATTCATTTATATAATTAAATTTGAACATTTGAAAATCAATTACTTTGATATTTAACTGTGTGACGATTATTTTAATTGAAAATTCACAACCGTCTTAAATATTGACTTAATGTGTATACTTGACATTATTTGTCTAGTTAGATTTTAGAATTATTTTATCCATTTTTAGGAAAAAAAGCTTTCGTTGACAACATTAATTTGTGGTGGATTACTGTTTATCTACTTCGTGTACTTACATTTTATTATTGTCTTTGCGTGTGTACAGTAATGCTTAAATAATATATAAGCTAAAAGCTCTGATGATGCTCTAATAAGGGAAACCGATTGGCTTTAAAATAACTAATTTATAGTCGCGAAATAGTACAATTATTTAACAAAATCAAGCTATATAACAGATGATGCTATACTTCTTTAGATCATGGTGTCGTATTGTATCTCACCTACGAGTTCAGAAAATCATATAAGGGTTCAATATATCGTCCAACACATACACACATATTTAGAAGCCCTACATGAGATCTGATAACTGATGTGTGAGTAAATTCTCGATATGTGGCCGCTTTCCCATTCGGTAGTAGTTATATATAAATGACCCATCAAAAGTGTCCATAAAGGTTTACATAAGTAAAATATTTTTACATTTTTTACAGAATTTTGTTTGACAGAAATTATATTTTTTTACAGAAAAATTGCACATACATTACTTACGTGTCATAACAATACGATAGCAGTATGAAACATTTTAAGTTATAAAAGGTAAAGATATTTAACTTATTCATGCGATCTACAGGTCAAAAATTAGAAAAAGATTGACTTGATTTGTTCGTATGGCTCTAGCATGAAAAAAAGAACGGATAACTTTTAATTACTTTATTAAGTTATTAATATAAACTTTAAGGCTGGGAGGACGGGCGTTACCTGGTAATTATTCAGTAAGCCAGTTTACGGACATGTTTTTTGTATTAAACTTATTTTATATATAACAAGGAATATAATATTATCAAAATGACCTTCTGTTAATCTAGGAATTCCAACTATATCCTTAGAAACTATCAACTGGGAAATCTCTTAGTTGATGAGGAAATATCTCGCCAATCTCAATAATCTGTTCTGAAAAGGTCATACATTTCCTGTATTAATTCTAAGCTGTAAATGTTTATATTTGAACTAAAGACCTCAGCCGTTTATAGTAACTATGGAATTGCCGTGATGTGATTATAACGACATTTTAAGTGTTTTTAGCTCACACAACAAATAAAAGAATATTTAGAGCCTTTTGAATAGTTTAAAAATGTACCCAACGACGCAACTGTGAAATAAATTAAAGAAGCAAAAATATGTCTATCACTGAAATTGCTTACTTTGAAACTAATACGTTCTTGTAATAATTTAATCAAATCAAACATTTAAATATTTGTAATTAAATTCGCAATTTATGAGCGTTTTGTCACTTAAATGTCCAGATTAAAATATTAAATGTTATAAAATGTTATTTATGTTTAAAATATTAATTGAGTACACGTAAGAATGAAATTAACTTATGATTTAACGAATTACCCTTGAACGACATAGTCTTAAACTGAAAGCACAATATTAATCGAATACCGGTAGTACTTACCGGTAGTACCGGTTACTATCGTCACAATGTACATGTTTTGTTACGATTATGATTTTGGGGTATAGAGTTGATTAGTTTTTGTACTCAATTGGTACCTACGTTAATCTGGAAGTATATTTAAAAAAATATACTTCCAGATTACTATTTCGCCAAAATTTTTTTGGGGTTTTTTCAAAATTAATCAAAATCTCCTGAGCCGATTTGATTCAAATTTTCAGGAAATCTAAGTTGACTGGAATTCAATCGAATGCCATTAAACGCGTTTCGATTGGTCCAGCCATCCATCGGCCCATGAGATGATTACATATACACATGCACACACACACATATATACAGACATACTGACGTCATCGTAAAAATAGTCGGAAAAGGTTCCTAGGACCTCAAAACTTGGACATCTGGTGAAAACTCGATTTTCGAAAATCCTTATCTACATACGTAGTGGGAAGTTAATAATGTCAGTCTAATAATTTTTAAACATATTATTGGCAAGTAAACAAATCTTTTGCCTAAATAATAACAGAGTATATTAATCGTATAGCATAAGATGGCTAACATGCAGACAACTAGGAGAGTCGTCTGTATGTTAACCGTAAAAGTTAACCGCTTATCACTACATATATAAAACAAAGTCGCTTTCTCTGTCTGTCCCTATGTCCCTATGTATGCTTAAATGTTTAAAACTACGCAACGGATTATAATGCGGTTTTTTTAATAGATAGAGTGATTAAAGAGGAAGGTTTGTATGTATAATAACATTTAATATATTAAAGAGAAATACTGCAATTTTGGAGTTTTCTGATGTCATGTCGTAAATAATTATTTTTTTTTTCCGCTTACATTGCAAACGCAGGCTAAACCCTACGAGATTCATCAAAATAATGTACTAAGCATTTGTACACCTTGAAAAGGTCTACAGAAAACTCCGCGATGGTATATGTCTATCTCTTATGGATGACCCACAATAGCATTTTTTGTCGATTACTTTTTACGAGAAACAATGGCTTTTTTCGAAGCAACTTTAAGCAATACAGCACTAATCCTTATCCAATTAAATGCCTTGAATATATTGTTGATTTAATATAGATTCTTATAGCCGTTTACAGCATGTAATTTAAATCAATATTTTCGAAGATATTACAGATTTAAAATGCAGGGGCATAGCGGTTGCGGGGTTACCGGCCGATTGGCGGCACGCGCGAAATATGTTCAGAGACCGCTGGGAAACGTGTTAATTTTCGGATAAATAAGTATAGGACTTCAGCTGGAAACCAAAATTTAGTACATTTTTTTAAACTAAATATCACCATATAAAAATCATGCGGATGATTAGAAATAGTATTAACAAATTATTTATTTTAGAGATTTTTTAGCCTGTTTTGGGAATATTATATGATCAAGTAAAGTACATGCTATCATGTAACTAGCGGCCCACCCCGGCATCGCACGGGTATAAAATATATAGCCTATGTCACTCAGTGAAAAAGAAATGATTAAAATCGATCCAGTAGTTTTGATTTATTCATTACTGCTCGTGGCCCGCACGTGTTAAATTTGGAGTAAAACAATTCCCCTTTTCCTATACCATGAAGATTTCTTGCTGTCTTTGGAATTTAATTTAGTGAGAAGTTTCTTGGATGGCCCGTAGGGTCAACCATTTACACATTTTTTTCCCGTTTATCCCGATGCCTCACCTTAATAAATCGCAGGGTCAAACTTTCAACGTTGCAGGCTTAGATTTGAGCGTTGACTGTTTTTCACATGGCCAACTATATATCGCTCTTTCAAGAGTAACCTCTAAAGAAAACATGTTTGTGTTGTCTTTTTTTTTTTATATCATAAGATAGCAAACAAGCAGATGGGTCTCCTGATGGAAAGAGTCAACTATCGCCTATAGACACCAAAGATGTTAATGGTGCGTTGCTATCTTGTGGCGAGGTCTAATGCCACATGCATAAGTTTACCGGCTACCTTACCCTCCAAACCGGAACACGACAGCGACAAGTATTGACGTTATTGCGGCAGGAATAGGTAAGGCGGTGGTACCAGACCCGGGCGAGACAATGCAGAACTCTACCACCTAGTAGCCACGATGTTAGTGACTCGATAGCCAATCGGTCGCCTTTTACGACCTGCCTGGTAGAACGGCAGTTGGCCTATTCTTCAAAGGAGGCCGGGACCAACACGGCGAAAAATAGCAAGAAAGCTATTAACGTTGTATACAAAGACATTCTGTAATATATTAATTGTAAAAATAAAAGAAAAAGGTAAAAATGTAAAACCAAAAATTGTAGTACCTATATGAATTTAGATATTCCAAAGACAGAAGAAAATCTTCATGGTATAGGGAAAGGGGAATTGTTTTACTTTAAATTTAATGCGTGCGGGCCACGGGCAGTAATGTTTAAATCAAAACTACTGGATCGATTTTAATCATTTTTAACTTCCCACTACATACACAGAAAAGGAAGTTACTGATTTCACCCCGATTCTCGAAAATAGAGTTTTCACCAGATGTCCACGTTTTGAAGTCTTTTCTGAATATTTTCAAGATGACGTCTGTATGTAACTTTTGAACGGCTGGACCGATCGAAACGCGGTTGATGGCATTCGATTGGATTCCGCTCAACTTAGACTTCCTGAAAATTTGAACCGATTTGGTCCAAGAGATTTTAGAAAATTTCTCAAAAACACCAAAAAAATTTTTAACGAAACAGTATTTTTTTAATATAACTTCCAAATTTATCAACCGATTGAGTACAAAAAATAATCAGCTCTATTCTTCAAAAAACTACGTCTAATACATTAATTGCATCAAAATCGATTTATCCGTTTGAGAGTAATCGTTGACGAAAATTTTGAAAAAGTGTTTTTTCGAAATAGTTTCGAAATTTTTCAACTAATCATTTTTTGGTATTCTACGATATTTTAGTACTAAAAGACTACATCAAATGCCGTTTCAAAAATCAATTCGACAGAATTAGATTCGATTTTGATTTTCAAATATTAAAATTACGTTGTTTTAGCAAACTTAATTATTTTTTTTTTAAATGAATTTCAACTTAATTCACCAATTGACTTAAAAATCTTATTAGCTTTTCTCCTTTAAAAACTGCGTCAAATACCGTTAATTTAATCAAAATCGGTCAATTTCTTTGGGTTTATCAATGAAGAAAATTTAAAATAAAACATTTTTTGACATTGCATCGAAAATTTTCAACCTATCGATTATTTAGCAAAAGCAATATTTTAAATCTCAAAAATTGAGTTGAATGCTATCATCGTTTTCAAAATATACAACTTTTCAAAAAATTATATACTGACATTTTTAAAAAAATAGATGTTTGAAATGAAAAATTTGTGCATATTTTTGCTCTTTTGAGCTATAATTCCTCAATTTAGTGTGAAGTTTCAGGGATGGCCTGCAGGGTCAACAGGTTTACAGATTTTTTCATTAAAAAATCAATCATATTTTTGCCTGATAACCCGCCTCTCAACCGAGTAATTTAACCAGTACACCAACAAGTCAATGTGTGAAGTGTACGTTTAGTTTTCACTCGTCTATCTATCAGTCTTTACAGCTCGTAAAGATAGAAAAGCAGATGGTTCATGGGTCCCGACCGATAATAAGGTCAATGTATGTCATTGTGATAAAAATCTTGCATTCTCGTTGCACTATTTTTCTGTTTCTCAAAAGGGCATGAAATTCTCATGGTTAGACGTTCGGTTCAATATTAAAAAATGCAAATGTCACGGCCACGTTTAAATATAATATATGAAAAGACAATGATAATAATAAACAAAAACGTCAAGCTTCTTCACAAAAAATGGAATAACAAAATCGTGCCGCGTATACAAATAAAAGATCTTCCTCACAACCGCTATTATACGTTATGAAATAGTTTTAGGTTCGTATTCGAAGACGTACCTTAGATTAAATTTTACTTCATTTTAAGCTTTTGTCTGCTGAATACAATCTCGTCTTAAATCAAATGTTAAAAGATAAAACTAATCATGAATTGAATTTTATTTTGGAATACGGGCTTAAATGCACTGTAGTTAACTTCCCGCTATTTTTGTAGTAAAAGGAAGTTAATTCGCCACGATTTTCGAAAATTGAGTTTTCACCGGACCTCCAAATGTTGAGGTCCCAGGAACCTTTTCCCACTAGGGCGTCAATGACGTCAGTATGTCTATGTACATATGTGTGCGTTTGTGTATGTGTATATGTAAACATCTTATAACTTTTAAACGGTTTGACCGATCGAAACGTGGTTTAATTGGGTTCCGCCATACTTAGGCTTTCTGAAAATCTAAACCGATTCGTCCTAGGAGGTTTCTAGAAATTTTGAAAAAACTTAATAAAAAAATGATGTGGTGTCGCGGGACACCAGGTAGGAAGGAACTTCCTTCGGCTAAACGGCACTACTCGCTTGTGTACGCGATTGTGGCGCCTGCGCACTTCTCATTTAACGCTTTTATTCCACGCATTTTTCTTACGGTTTTACTATCACATTTTTTTCAGTTCGGTCGCGCAGCAAAATCCCTATCCCCTCCAAGCCTGCCGTAAGGAACTTCGTTCCAAAATTTTATTAAATCAATGTTGTTTTTAAAAATAACTTTCAGATTAATGGACCGATTATGAAAAATCTAATCAGCTTTTACATACAGACATATCTATAATTATCAACGGTTTTCTTAAAAAATTGCACCCAGTACCGCAAATTACATCAAAATCGGTTTATTCGTTAGGAAGTTATGGTTGATTTAACATTCTACAACATTTTAGTACAACTACAAGTTTTCGATAGTTACAGCTTTTTAAATATTAAAATCACTGAATTATTTGTTCTGTGATTAAAATAATATTGTCTACAACAAACTTGTATTATACACTTGTAGGTACTATACAAGTTTGACTTGTAGTATTATACAAGTTTGACTTGTAGTATTATACAAGTTTGTTGTAAATAATTTTGATCCAATCCGATCCGATATGTACCTATATTACAGGCGAATCAGCTTATTAATTTTTAAAGCCATGAACATTTTTGAAGTTATACCTCTTTTGGCGCGTTAGGGAACAATGATGAGAGTTTTTTAGGATGCGAGCGTATACCGTCACGAAAAACCGACATCATGAAATTAGCTAGTCAACTTTTTAGTTTATCAAAAATGATATCAATTTTTTAAATTATGCATATATATGTACACGAATAATTCTTTTATGATATTTAAATAAAATGTATTTAACTAGATAATGCGTTATGATAAAACTTTCTTTCAATGTATTAAATAGCTTTTTTCTATTATTAGTGTTGTTTTCTGTACAAACTTAGGATGACGCGAAAGACAACATATTTAGAAAGATTTTTATCTTGTTACGCCAAAGAAGTATAACTTCTTACGTGCGTACATAAGTAGGTACACACAAGTTTTTTTACAGCAACCTTCTCAGAGTATGTTGAGTAACACATTTTATTTGATAAAATATAATTTTTATTCGGTAAGTAGATTGGTGAATGTCAGCTTTACTTCGGATCTTACACTATATTATGTATGTCATGATTCGCCGGTAGAGGAAGATAGTTCTCGTACACACTACTGACAAGATAATGGTGTTTTGATGACATTTCAGAGTGGCTAATCGTGTGTCAGCTTGTATTTCACAACTTTATGATGGGATTTCTTTTGCTTGTACATCTTTTTAATGAGTTACTTTTTTAACCTCAAATAGTATGAAAAATCGGATATATATATATATATATATATATATATATATATATATATATATATATATATATATGAAATGAATAAAAAAATATAAACGAATAAAAAAAACAATTTTAAATTGAGCGCTCATTTCAAATGAAATTGCGTCAGTTGCGACACTCTCAATTTTATTACTTTTTGTACACTGTTTTGTAAAAACAACCATAAAACTTGCGTTTAAGATTGGATATGAGAAAAACATATATTTTTGTCATATCTATAACTACTTGTGTGAAATTAGCGACAGTTTTGAGTGTCCGTTTTGTTCAAGACTGTGCATCTTGGATTTTTTTATATCAATGTATAAGAGTTTAAAATTCATTTATATAAAACTTAAAGAAAACATATGAATACACAAACTGGAAAAAACTCCCTATTCCATAATTAAATTTTATTTGAATAATACATCTCCTAAAACCAGTTAAAGTATATACCTTTTATTATTTTTCAGTATTCATTTTATGTTTATATTTTGACAAACCAGTTTGCGCAGATAAAAGTTAACTTAAGTACATAATTAATTTATAATTGATAGAACATCTTCTGGCCATTTAAATACAATAAATTGTTAATATCATCTGGACGTAGAAGCAAGTATGAAAAAATTTAATTTAAAAATAAACGCCTAAAACAGGTTAAATAAAATCAAGTTTTTCTTGTAATTCACCAACATTATTTCCATTTTTTTTAAATAACTAGTTTGCTTATCTAGATAACATTATGTGTTGGATAAAGCTTCGCCAGCGCGCAGAGTGCTGGTTATTTTTTTATTTTCCAAATCATACAGCTTTTAGAAAATAACTAACCTATATTCTTCCCTAAGTTCCAAACGACTGTATGGCAGATCTTTCACAATCAATCCTACTGTCCAGACGTGACAATTGCAAAATTCAGACCTATTTACTTTCGCATTCATAATATTGAGTTTGGATTATTCTACAATGATTATTGAATCACAAAATATCTTCTGGTCATTAAACATTTATATCGACAACAAGATGCCTTTAATATTATCTGCAGGCTTAGGATAAGCACCACGAGATATATATCGATCGAGAAAGTGACGTTTGCTTGACATTTATTAATATCTCGATGGACGTTATTAAGCATGCCACGATAAACATTTAAAACGTCAGAGATAAATTAAACAAAAAGTTTACTCGAATAGAGAAATAAATGTTGTCACTAGAAGACATAGATATTATACTAATTCTGATTTTTAAGATACACCTTTGGTGCATTTAACTTGTGTTAATCATTATGAGCTTTTGTTTACATTTATAACTTCCTGTCATCATTTCTCTTCTTTGTCAGAGTCGAAGGAAATATAACCAAAGCCTAGTGTAGCCGTACCTATTTACAATTGTAATTAAAGATATTTTACAGGTTTTTGAATTATTCTCTCTTTTTAGTTTTTACCATCAAAACTAGTTTTTTATTCTATAAAACTGAAAAAATGAATTATGATTCATAATATGTTTTAATGTAAAGGGCAATTAAGATGCCAGCGTGTATTTATTTCTGAATGTATAACTGCGTAACTAATTATGCGTAAAAGTGCGTAACAATTATTATTAACAAGCTATTTTTTTCCACTATAATTATTCCTTTCAATTATAATTCTAACATTATTGAGTAAATTAACATCTTCTTTTAGACTAATCAATCAACATTTTTGATTATTTTTTTGATGAGAAACTTCCATAGAATTGTTGTGATTTGACAATAACACGAAAATGCATTACGATAAACAAACATAAATGTATAGTATTATGCCAACTAGAAAATAAGATAGAACAGAATACAGTTCACAGTATTTTATGTTACAAATAATGTTATCTATTAATAGCTCCAAAAATCAGCCAGATGCAAGCAATCCAACCTAAGACTTACTGTTAGACCGTGGTCTCCAAGAACAAACTGAATTTTTGTGAACAGCTTCGTTTTGAAGAGACAACCATATTTTCTATCTTTGAAAAATCTCGAATCGGGTAACTAATAAAGATAGATAAAATAGGGAAACTTTAGAGTGTCAGACTAAGAAAAGTTTCCACTTTACGTGTATGACAAAGTTACCGTTGAATTACAATAATAATTAACAAGCTGTTGTGAGAAAATTAGTTTATTTTTAAATTGATTAATATTAATTTAAAAATCTCATAAGTGGGATTCTCAGAAAAATCATCAAATATGTAGGACAAAAGTTTCATCGTAGTTTTCATAATATAATCAAGCGATTAAAGTCGAAAAATAATTATTGTTATTAATAAATATTTATTATTTACCGAACCCAATATCTTTGCAGCATTAACTTTATTAGTTACCCGATTCGAGATTTTTCGAAAATAGGAAAGACGGTTGTCTCGTCAAAATGAAGCTTTTCACAAATATTCAGCTTGTTGTTAATCAAAAAAGTTAGTTTGTGGGACCACGGTCTGTGATTTACATCTCAAGAACGAAAAACATTTTTCTTCGACTTGTCAGTTTATCTCTTTTTGATTCAAAGACTTACTCAAAGAGTATATAAATTTTATTTTATTTTGTCTTCTTACATTTACTTCTAACGAAAAAACGAGTGTGAGCTACACTCGATTTTTTTGTTATTTTTGATTGATTAATTAATATTTTGATTATTATAATATGTTTTTATGTATTATTTTTCCCGAGTATATGTTATTAATAGTAACATTAAATAATACAAAATAAGCACCAGCTTTAAATTAACCTTTTATTTTACATTTAGTTTTCTACTGAATTTTGTAGAAAACCTTGTAAGTAGTTGTAATTTTGAATAGAGTTGGTAACACTGAGTAGCACGAGAATTCGTAAAATTATTTTCTCTATACGAAAAATTAAAAGTTTATTTACATTACGTCAAAAAGTATTGTACTTTAACTAATTTGTATTTTGTAATTAATTATAAATTAATTAATTATCTAACCATTACGTACAAGGAATTATTGATTTATACTGTTTGGTTCTCACATCCTAAAATCATCATCATTCTTCCGATTCTAGTACAAAATTAAATTGTGTTAGGTATGTGAAATGGGAACACAAAATAAAACGTAAGTAGTGTACTTCTTTATACTTATATTTTTTAAAAGCCTATATAGGTTATTAAAAATAATTATGATTTTCTTTTCAGGATAAGAAGTAATAAGCATAAATTAACTTTGTCACCATGGTGGATTCATGGACTAGACTTGTAGCACCAAAGATTAAAGTCTTTAATATTGGGAAAGCATAATATAACACCATATATTCTACAAATACTTCATATATTATAGTTTCTAGAGGAAGAAAGGAAAACAATGGAACACTGTGTAAGTATTTATTTACATACATATCTCCATGACAAATCATCTAACAAGGTAGACTGAAAGAATCAAATTTTAAACATATTTTAATATATTTCTTTCATTGTAAAAGTTGTGGTTTTTTACAAAATTCATATCATAAATTCAAGATTATATCAAAAACTTGATTCTTGTAAAAAAATCCTGAATAATATGAGAAGCTTTCTCTGGAGAATAGTGTAGGCTTCTTTCACTCCCTTTTATAAATGTAACCAATTGTTTTTTCGACCCCATTATATAATTTACAATGCAAATCTATATAACACTACACAAAATGCAACATGCAAGACTGGAGTCATAAGTCCTGAGTTAACTGACAAAAAAATATATTAAGTAAACATATATAACAACATTTTGATAAGATATATTTGTTTACAGGTTGACTAAACAGCGAGTAATGGAAATAGAATAAAGAAGCCTTTCTATTTATTACATTTTTTGAAATTGTTGATTAAGAAGATTTATAAGTTAATGCTGAATATTATATTTTTCTTGCTGTTTTTAATGGTTGTGCAAGATTGAAAAATAAATTTTAATTTGTAGAAAACAATTAAGTTTATAACATGATAGTCTTAATGTACCTAATATGTGTAATTTTTAAAATTTAAATTAATAGAAAGTTAATGTTACCTTAGGAAAAAATATTTTACTTGTTGATTTTCTTATTTTCAAGTGAAATTCCATACTGCTCATACTATATAGTAAACTAATTTTTGATATTGAATTTTCATTACTGATTAATTATGCGAGATAACAAGAGATATTTAAATTGTAGAAAGCATTTAAATTTAAAATATAATAGCTTTAATATAGTGCGTGTAATCTTCTATAAGTTTGTTACATTAGTGAAAATTCAAAGATACATGTTAATAAATTTAAGTCATAAGGTGATAAATTGTGAAAATTATTTATCTATTCTGAGAAGTACAAACATTACTAATAATTGTTAGTTTAGTAAAGTAGATGTGTTTGTATATTTTTTAAAACTCAAATTTAATTTTCTTTACAAGACTGCTTCATATTACACACTTTTTATAATTATTCATCTTGTATTTTGTGTGATTTATTCATTTTTTAACTTTATTAAAGAAAATAAAAATTATTTCTCAAGACTTTTCCATATAGTAAAATCTATGTTTGGCATTAAAACATTAAATACTATGAATAGTGTGTCATTAAACTTATACTTAAAATTAGCCATTGATGACTATAAGTTTCATTTTTATTATATAAAATTATTTAATACTTAGATAGAAGGTTTGCCTAGAGTATATATTTTTTTAAATAAATCTTATACAACACTAAAGTATTTTATTATACCAATAATCCACTAAGTATTGTTACTACCAAAATCACTTCGATTAAAAAACAACAACAAAGGTAACAAAGTTAACACTTCTAAAAGAAAATACTTGTAATTATCATATCGAAGGGTCCTACGTATACTTGTGCAAGTGCAATGACACAACTTTACTGGAGGCCGGATTAAATGTTCTGTAGCTTGTAATCTATACCTTCATATAATAAAATCGTAGGAAAGTCAATGTATGTCCGGGGTAAACTCAAAAAGTACTGCATGGATTTACTTCAAATTTTGCATGAATATTACTAACAGGTCGGGTCAACATATAGGCTACATATTATCATGTTATCACCTACGGGGGAGGAGCTGTGCGGAGTAAACAAAGTCTGCGCAAACAAAGTCACGGGCAACAGCTAGTTTTGACATAAATCAATAGAAGTATTTGAAAATTTGTACAAATTTTCAAATACTTTATTACATTAGGACAAATATAAGGTAATTTTAAGGCTTTTGAGGCGAGAAAATGGTTTCCGTTGTTTTGCAAGTTGCACCAGTATACATAGGATCAGTCAATATCTTCTATTGTGTAGTCTTCGCATTTCATCCATTTCAATTATGCCATATGAGGGCATCATTTGTTCTTCTAGCATATTTGTCAGTAATATTAAAAATTCTGCAGTTGAAGTCTTATCTGCAAATAATAATTGTATTTTTTATTGACATATATTATTGTAATAAACAATAATAACAAGAACTGACTGCCTTTCTGTATGGTAAATTATCTTTAAATGTAGACAAATATAAAATATCAATGTTTACACATGTAGGTACCTAGGTAATTGAGAACTACATGTGTCATATTGGATATTTTAAGTTATGAATATTACAGAAAATAATACATCATAGTAGTATGTTAATCATACATGCAACTTGGTCTGAAAACAACCGATTAAAACAAATACTTTTTTTGACTAAATATAACTTGAATGGGTAGTAAAAACTCCTTAAATACATAATCAATGCAAGCCTTAGAGGAATAACACATTTGCATCATTATTCTATGATGTAAACATTGTTGTTGTTTGTTGGTATGTGGCTGTAAGTATTGTGAAAAGTTGACCACCAAGAAAAGGATTATTACTTGTATCCAGCTGAAATTTAACATACACTTGACATGTATATGTAACATATTAACTGTTTAAAAAGAAACTCGAAAAACTACAGATAACTTTTGAAAAAATATAACTTTATTGAGTTCACCTAAGTCAAATTAGTATTTACTACAAAGATATTCTGTTATTACAGTTAATGAAGTTGGATGGCTGTCATATCTACCTACTAGAAACTGAATTACAAGTCTCTTATGTTCACTTACCTTTAACTAAAGAGGCATGCCTTGATCGGTGTGTGGCTCTAAACCTCAAAATTCCCAAGGGTCTATATTATTTAGAGAGCCATGGTTATTGGGTTTATTGATGCCCTATAGTGATTGGAATGCTCCGTCCGTTGTGTAAAAAGATCATACAAATTTCCTATGTGCCTTCTTTGTATTTTGCAGGCTTGCCGTTAACCGTAGATATTTAGCACATAATAGGTATAATATGGAACTGCCACCACTATTAAATACATATATGGCATACTGCCTGCCTGCCTGCCTACCTGCCATACATACTACTGCCAACACTGGACCGAAATCTATATTTAATAAAATGAATAGAAATCAAAAAGTTTTGTAATTATTGTATAATTAAAGTATAATAATATGAAATAGTGGATAAGGTTATCAACATTTTAACCAAATTTTAACGAAGTGTCAAATGACAAATCGATAAAATGACAGCAAGACGTTTCGATCGATAGAGAAAATAACTACCGTCGAGTAAAATTGATCATTTTCTCTTCCTTTGAAGTATCATGTCGAATCAAGTGTCAAATGCGTTAGCGAATCGAGAAAGTGACATAAAAGTCGAGAAAACGAGGTCGATAAAATTTTATCGTGTTGCTTATCCTAAGCCTGCTGGTCGTAGATGCAAGCGTGACAAGATCAACCTTCGACTTATTGAGTAGGCAAAATAGATTCCAATTAGAATACAATACGTGATTTAGCTTCATATGCAATCAGTATTTAGATTGTTTACATTCGCACCGATAAATTAATTGATACCTGTCTCGTTCTATATACAGGTTGTAAGGGAAGGTGTACCGAAAAATTAAGATATGTCATTTTTACGTGCTAGTTATGATACCAATTCCTTTTCTTGTAGGAAATACAAAATTTACAATTTAAGTTTCTTTTTTTAATTTTTAACTCTTGCAATGTAAAGCGTACATTTTTCAGACTCGTCGCGCCCGCCTCGAACCAGTCGTTTAAATTGCGCGGCATGATAACATTGCTTATTTTATATATTTCCTTTGATTATATTTACTATTTTTTTAGAAAAAACACCTAAGAGTATTAGAATAAACTAGCAAAAAGCAGAGCTTTTTAAGGGCTCGGATACTATCTAGTAATATTTTTATAAAAGTATTTTTATGAGAATTACATCTTTTAATGTATGGACTTTATTTATAATTATCTAACCTAAAAAACTCAGCGTATTTTACATTACATTCGCATCAAAGGCCCGCGTCGTCAGGCTTTAGACTAGGAATATTTGGTTTTTGTTTGTTGGTATTTTCAAGGAAAAATATGTATAGAAAATGAAGGTTGATCTTATAAAAAACACATTTTTGACAATTTGCTGAAATAATTGTTTTTTTCTAAAACCAGGAAGTTCCTGGTTTTACGTCGATTTACGAAATCAAAATCAAAAAAATTGTTTTATTTAAATAAACCTTCACAATTTTTGGACTACGCAAGCACGAAGAATTGACGGTAGACACTCAGCGAATACATTTTTCGAATTTTTCTCTCAGAGAAACCCTCGGAGTTCGATTCCAGAGTCAGGCAAATGAAAAAATGTGTTTTTTCAGTTTTCTGATAAAACAACTTTGCCCGGGATTGGAAAAGTGCCCTACTGGCGATAAGCTGGCCACCTATCACATTGTGGGACTTAAGTATCTTCAGCTAACCGTGGATGCACACGTTGTACTTCTGCCTACCTCTTCGGGGATACGGGTGTAAATATACCTTTTTTTAGCTTTTTACCCTCGCCCTCGGGCTAAGATTGGGAATTGATCTCAATACAATATAAATCAATTAATACATCTGTACTGTTTCTCAATAAGCATATTGTGAAACTCTCTAACGCTCTATTTACTCTGTTCCCAGCAAACATCCCTGCTCTAGACCTAAATTCTCCTTGTGCCTCCCACAATATTACTTCGAACTTCCCTTACATTTTCCTTTCAATGATTTTATCATACACCTTCGATGCCAAACTGATCAAACAAATGATGGACCTATAGCTATTGCAGTTTTTACTTGAACCTCGCCTTTATACGAGGGCACGATAACCGCGCGCCGCCAGTCAAATATGAAGAAATAATTTACGAAGTAGGTAGTCTCTTAATAAGTTCAAAAATTGTAATAGAAAATGTATCTTCTATCAATTTTAACTCGTTAATTTAATAAGAGATGGCGTTAGTAGTAATAAGATTCTAATACAAATTGTACCTTCTATTTTTTTATTTTTATAAAATGGTATTTTTATGGTAGATAACAAATCTAGACATGAATATAAACTACAACGTCGAAGCTCAAACCTAAAAATGCGATATTTTTTCAGTAAAATGTACCACAAAAGTGCATAGAAAGTGGCCTAGTGTAGGGCTCGCTTCGCTCGCCCTGATCAAATTATACAAAGCTAAGTTCAGAAAATCGACAAAAAATTAAAAAATCTCACACAAATTTCTAACAGTTTCCAAATCAGAATCATGGGTCAATCTATGGTTTCGACTTTGATAGACCGACCCCAAAGAGTGATTATGTTGTTTGTTTTGTTAGAAAACAAATTCCGCCAAAATACTACGCCAGTTGTAATGCTGTGATTGGCCGACTCAAGGTTAATGTGATAATGACGCAGCAATAGTAAACGCGTATTGAATAAAATGAGATAGTTGTATATAGGTCACACTTAGGCAAGAGCAAGACGTATAAACAAGTGTCCACGTGTTTCATGTTATCTGTCCAGTTTAACTTGGGCCATATTATATGAAAGTAAATAAAAATAAAGTCAATGTTTATTGCTGCCGATGAAACGTAATTCCGTCTGTTTTATAATTCGACGTTTTGCTGCTTTTTCTACACCATCTAATAGAACAATACGACATTACGCGGTATAATATACCAAACTTTGAATATTTTCGAGAGTATCGAGGATGTACACACAGGTCACTTGATGGTGCGGTACTGCTTTAGTGTGAGCGTGACTTGCTATTTATCAGTGGCAAAACACTGACCAGTTTCGGAATTAGATGGCTCATATTGCTACTCTACTAGGTTATATGCTCGATGACCGACCCTTATGGCCTGGCCACGAGAAAATCACGCCTGCGATTTTTTGCGTGGCGCGAACTGCGAAACGTCTGGCGTCTGAAACAAATGCATGGGGAAGTACTAAACATGCCAAGCGGCACAGTGACGGGCGGGGCGACGGACGAATCTGCGGAACGAATCGGGTGCGCGCCGTGGGACGTGGCGAGCGAGTGAGACCAAATACAAAACTACTTCTCTCTAAGCAATATCGAGATAAAGTTGAAAAAGTCATCTTGCTCTCGGACTATACGGTCGTGGCGATGAACGCAAGTCCGCGTGGCCTCAAAATCCGCGCCGCCCCGCCGCCGCCGCCACCAGTTCGCGTGGCCGGGCGGTTACACCTTACATACACATTTTATATATTATAGCATCGCCTTACTTGTTCATTCCAAGTGTGTTTGTGGTATGAACAACTAAGGTGACTTAAAATTTCTGCTAACTAAATAGCAACGTGCCTTAGCTATTTCGAATAGCAACGAACTTGCAAAACTCGTGGCATCGTTACTGTTAGTAATATATATATATATATATATATATATATATATATATATATATATATATATATATATATATATAATGTAAGTAAATAGTCAGTGATTAATAACGCCTTTATATTAATTGATGTATTCACCTGCTCTATCAACGTGATGCTTTCTAATGAGACGTAGATATATAAAATGACTGTGATATAAGTAATTTACTTTATCACTGTTGCAATATGCACCTAATTAACCTTATTTGTACAATGTTGCAACGGAAAGGAAATTTCTTAGCAAAACATAATATTATTTACTATTCTTATAAGTATGTATAGTTATAAGTACTTATAGTCTTAGGCTACACGTGTAGAACTTATCATTAATATCTACGTTATACTTGAACATAATATAATACAACGAAAACTATCACTGTCCCTACTATTATACAAATAAATAATGAATTATACTTCACACATAGGTAAATTTTCCCCGTGTTGGCCCCGGGCTCCTTTGAAGAATAGGCTAATTGCCGTTCTAATTATTTTTGTGTTATAGCACTCACCCCGTGCTTGGGAATCTGGAAAAACCTTAAAAACAGCAAAGAAAAATATCGACACGTGGGTCGACACTAGCTCAGCGGAAGAGCGTCCCGGCTTTAGGGAAATGGTCGCAGGTTCAAATCCCACGTGTCGATATTTTTCTTTGCTGTTTTTAAGGTAATTGCCGTTCTGCCTCGCAGGTCGTAAAAAGCGACCGGCTATGCGAGTCACTACCATCGTGACCACTAGGTGGTAGAGTTTTTCATGCTCTCACCCGGGTCTGGTACCACCACCTTACCTATTCCAGCCGCGATAGCTTAAGTGCCTGTCGCTGTCGTGTTCTGGTTTGGAGGGTAAGGTAGCCGGTAAACTTATGCATGTGGCATTAGACCTCACCACAACATAGCAACGCACCATTAACATCTTTGGTGTCTATAGGCGATGGTTAACTCTTTCCATCAGGAGACCCATCTGCTTGTTTGCTATCTTCTTATATATAAAATTCTCGTGTTACAAAGTTACTTACCATACTCCTCCGAAACGCCTAGACCGATTGTTATGAAATTTTACGTACATATTCAATAGCTCTGGGAATCGGCTACTATCTATATTTTTTATAACCCTAAGTGATAAGGGTGGCGCACCCCTACATTTAGTTTTTATTTTTTGGGCAAAATTATTAGTTTTTACTTTTTATAATGGCATTAAAAAATACATACAACCCTAAACTTTCACCCGTCTATCACCAACCCACATTTTTCAACTCAATAATTTATATGGCAAAACAACGTTTGCCGGGTCAGCTAGTATGATATAAAAAAAAAAACTACTTACTGCGCACAGCAAGCAGTTAAGGTTTTTAGTGAAACCTATACACGAACATAGTACCCACAACGATTTAATGTAACAAATACTATATATGTATAAATTAGCCTGAATAATGAATATTTACAGCAGTTTCGCTGACAAGTAAATCAACTTTCATCCCCTATTTCAGCCCCCTAGAAGCTGATTTTTAAGAAAAAAAATCTAATCTATGTTTGATCCTGGATCTTCAACTATCTAAACGCTTAATTTTATTAAAATTGGTTCAGCGGTTCAACCGTGTAACAGATAGACAGACTTTCGCATTTATAATAAACTACCTGACCCGCGCAGCTTCGCCCGCGATTAAAGTATCATGTAAAATTGCCGTGAAAGCGTAACAGATAGATGGGCAGATTTTCACATTTATAAGTATGGATTAGTATGGATATGGATGAGTTGGATGATATTCGTATAGATATAAGTATGAAAGCACGGAATATCCGTATGCATGCACGGAGTATGCAAAAATTTTCAACCACTATTTCAGCTTGTTACGGGTAGATTTTAGAAAAAAATGCCTATGTTTGACAGTGGATCTTCAACTATATTCGTACCAAATTTCGTTAAAATCGGTTCAACGGTTTAGCCGTGAAAGAGTAACAGACAGACTGACAGACATACAGACGGACTTTCGCATTGATAATTAATATTAGCATGGATGGATGGATCAGTATGGATGGATGGATCAGTATGGAAGTATGGATGTGGATTCGTATGGATAACATTCGTATAGATATAAGTATGAAAGTACGGATATCAGTATGCAAAAATTTTCAACCCCCATTTCAGCTTGTTGGGCGTAGATTTTTGAAAAAAATCGCCTATGTTTAACCGTGGATCTTCAACTACTTTTCTACCAAATTTCGTTAAAATCGGTTTAGCGGTTTAGCCGTGAATGCATAACAGACAGACGGACGGACTTTCGCATTTAAATATTAGTATGGATATCGATCTGTAAACCAAATCTCAATCAATTCTGTCCAACTATTTTGTTTAATTAAATAACGAATGTCTGAAATTAGAACATGGTATAGGTACGAGTAGCTAGGCACATGGGCGTACCGAGGGGGGGGGGGGCAGAGAGGGGCAACTGCCCACCCCGGAATTTATTTACCTATATACTAGCTGTGTACTGTTATAGATATTAAGACAAAATAGTTTTAAAATGTTACTGTTGCCCCCCCTGGCCCATAACCTGGGTACGCCCATGGCTAGGTATGTCGGTGTCACGTTTCGGTTTGAAGAGTAAGGTAGCCGGTATCCTTTTACACGCGCACACATGTACCTACTTATTATCTTACTATTTAATACTTGTCTCTAATGTCTGTAGGCGCAATGATTGTCTCCTTCCAACAAGAGAGATGCCTGATTTTTTTTAGTCAAACATTTTTTCAAAAATTAGGCATTTCAGGCATCGAAGACAGGCATCCCTTTACTTGTGTACGGTAAATCTAATCATGATTCAATGGTATCATTGCTTGCATATGTGTAACCAAAGACGCGCCGTGCCGTTTCTCAACGATTTACGCGTTTGTCAGCTGAAGAGATGGATAATGCTCAAATCCCCTTTGTCAAAAAAACTCTTAGGGACATATAGGTACAGTAAGTATAACTCATGAAGTATTAGGTATAGGCGGAGCTAGCACTCGTATTAATCACTTGAAACACATATTTACGTTATATGGTATAACCCCGTTCGACTGTCAAAGGTATTATTAAGGTATTATATATATATATATATATATATATATATATATATATATATATATATATATATATATATATATATCCTTTATATTGCATTCTTTGTAGGATAAATTGATACATACATTTTTAAAATATTTAAGGAAAAAATATCAAAATATGATTTTTATTTGATTAGAAATACTTAATTTTTTTAATAATGCCATTAACCTACTCATCTACACGACGCTTTCGGATCTGACAGTTTTTCATTATTCCCCGTATATTGATAAACAAATAAAAAAAAGACGTGTGGCACTCGGAGACTGCCGCGGTAAAGCTATTGCGTAGCATTTTTTATCAACTTATGCAATTACAATTATATATTTATTTTATTTATGCAATATTTTTTTTTCTTTGTTTATTCATATTTAAAACACTTTGTACACAAATTATACGAGTACAGATATTCACTGTTGTACGTAGATGATAAATACCTATACACCTATATACTTTCTCACAAACAGCTGATTACGGTAGTTTTCCAATACAACCAATGCCACCTAAAGGCGGGTTGCTGAACTAAAGAGACAAGCGTGATATTTCAAAAAGTCATTAAAAGTTCTGGTATTTATCGATAGATGGAAAAACTAAAAAGGATCACCGCTGTGCCGGTCGGAGTGGGGGGTGTTAGGTTTTTTTATTACGGAATTTCTGAATTCGGTCTCCACGCTCAAGGCCCGCGATAGAAGCTATGCAATAGCTTAAAAAATGAGCATTGTTTAATGATAAGTTTTTATAATAAGTTAATAAGTAGAAAATAAACAAATAGTCTATAGTGTGGATCTGATACGTGATCTATGAATATATATTATTATCTAGTTTCTAATCAATGACAGAAAACAAAGAAATACAAATACTTTTAGGTTTATAAAAAAAGTCTGCAAACCTGTATTGATTTAATTTTATAAGAAAAAGTCTGTAAATCTATGCATGCAGACCCTGCGCAGTTCATCTCTTAAATTTCCCGCTTACTTGAGGTATTTTAAGCTCAAAGAAGCTAAAACTATTAAAACCGCACCCTGCAACCCACTGCATCATGAAAATTGTTGGTGAATCTCATGGGAACAATTTATTATTCCGGAATAAAAAGTATTTTATGTGCTATTCCAAGTCATCGTCATCTATAAGATATATATATCTATAAATATATAACGATTAAAATAAAATAAATATCAATCAGAAATTACTTAAACAAGCATTCAAATTTATATCAGTCTAATACGTGATGATTTTGTTTAAAAAGTATTTGGGATAAAACTAGTATTGTTTTAATCGAGTTTCGTTAAAAATCTACATTAAGATGCTTTAAATAGATTCACTAATACGTAACCTCTAATAATTGCATCCAATTTGAAACATTTTTGCGTTCTCTATTTACGAGTACATCCACATTTCAAAACGTACTCTACCAGCGCAACTCTACTAATAATAATCTTCAATGTTACCTCATCCCAGCTACTAGAATAAGTAATTGCATTAATGGACCACAAATTACCTACATAATTATCAGAGGAAAATTACACGATTAAATAAAATATCCACCAAAATAAATGAAAGAATTTATATGCATTACTGAAACCTTGACACATTGCGACAACCGTGACATCGAACCCGTTCAAATCATGATCCGATCATCGCGATATACAAGGTTAATTTAACATAATCACTACTAACTCTCCATTCCAAAGTAGCTTAAAGTGACTAATCTTATTTAAGGTAAGCCAAACATCGCCACAACAATTTAATGACTCATAAAATAATATTACATGTTACCATATAAGTTTATATTCTGAACAAAATCTTCTCCATTGCAACTGTCTTTTTTTGTAAAACGCCATGATATTAATATTATTGAATGAGATACATTACTAAGTAGCTTTAAGTAACGTAAATATTATTTGCTTAATATAAATTAACACCAATTCTAACAATTGCTTGATTTGATTTTATACGAAATGTAGTAGTCACAATCATCAGAAGATACAACCGCTAGTACGCTTGAAAATTCAATAAAAAAAGACAAATAATATTTTTATAATAGCACAGAACAGCAAAAAAATTGATGAGTCTCTTGAGGTAATGACCATCACCAATAGATGATGATAATGCGACGCCATTTGTATGACAAGTTGGTATGTAATGCAACATAATTATTATGCTAATTTATCCTCGTACATGACAGTGACAGGCGCTGACAATATACCAAGACGAGTCGTTCCGGAACTCTATCATTGGACATATATTTTTGACACCGACATAAGTTTTGGCGTCTCTGTTATTTTGTATGTGTATGTTTTTATGATTCGTGATTATAGGGGGACAGTGAACAAACGTCGCATGAGTATGAGAGGAAAAAAGAGTACATAAGGCCGCTGCCGACTCCGGAATAGATGCATATTTATTCTTTATTACATTGTATTATTCAAACAATTAAAGGAGCTTATGCAAACTCATTTGCTTACATGTGATTATTATAAATACGATTACATTGTTTTATTATAACTGACGTAGGTCATATAAAATACTATTTAACGCAAATAAAATAAATTTTCTTAGGTTGCTGCTTTGTACATATATAAAAATAAACATGCAAAACTAGACTGAGCGAAGGAAAAACAAACTAGTTTAATATGTACAAAGTACAAGTTATGGAGATTACCTACCTACATGTGAAAACTTCTTTATGTTCAACAGCTAACACAAATAACACCAAGATATTATATTTATGTTATTACTAATGTGTTTGTTATGTAAATATTAGCATCCACTGTCTTAACCTTGGAATTTTAAAATGCATATTACAAAAACATACGGTAGTGACTTGGCTAACACTGACTCTATTGCGTTTGAAATAGGAAAGATGGTAGTGCCCATAGAACAAATAATTCCGTGGTAGTGCCACGACGAAAGACGTTACAAACTCTACAATTTAGTAGTCACTATGGTGGTGGCTTAGCTAACAACACTAATCAATTGCGTTTTAAATATGAAAGACAACCCCTGGAAAGATGTTACAAAGCTCTACAACGTAGTAGACACTATGATGTTGGCTGAGCTAACACTGATTATATTGCATTTGAAAGGAAAGACGGTAATGTCTACCCCTGGAAAAACGTTACAAAACTCTACAACCTAGTAGTCACGATTGTAGTTACTTACCTTTCAGTCGTCTTTTATAAACATGGGGAATAGGCATAATGATCGTAGATATAAACACATTTAACTGGCTACGCCCCACATTCTACTGATTCATTAATTCTTTTATGACACAGAAACAGCTTTTATTTTTACTTTAATTGGAATAGGCTTGTCTTCCATCTCACCTGATAAAAGGTGTCGTTGGAGATTAATATTATACACGCCCGTCCAAAAGCGCATTTACATAATGGAATACATACGCTGTTACATACAGGAATAGATAGTGGTGTATGTGTTGTCTAGACATAGACATAGACATGTAACAAATTACATACATATTTGTCCTACTGTTTTGACAGCGTAAGGTAAGGCCATGAGTTTACAAGGAAACAGAAACGTACAAGTGGCACACACTGTCTCAAATCTTGTTAAGTAAAATGATATTCGATTTCTATGTGGTTTAGTAATACATTAAAACGTGCGTTAAGTAGATATGTATAGGGTCCCGAAGTAAACTAGGAACCCTTATAGTTTCGCTATGTCCATCCATCCGTCCTCACGATTGCTCAGAGATACATATTATATTAGTCACGTTAATAAATTGGTAATATAAAATCTTGAAATATTTTTTTTCAGGTAGCTCACATGTAAAGTGGAGATGTTAATTTTTTTTCCACGTACTCCACCGTGGTGGGTAGGTAACGTTGAATAGGTTTTTAAAAAATAGTGTACGTTTGTACAAGGCTTCGATTAATGAACTCGTTTGTAAAATATTAAAATTTTAAGTGCTATTTTTTGATAGTCCAGTATGCCCCCCCCCCCCCCCCTCTATGCAGGCTATCGACTCTGTATATATGTATGTACGTGTGTAGGTATGAGTATGTTCAGTTTTAATGTATATTAGGATCTGCGAATAGTCTTCAAATATACACAATATAACCCCTTCAACAATGAACAGCAAATAATCATACCCCAATTATCTACTTTATTTTAATGGAGTAACAGAAGATATGGATAAAAGTCTACGGAAAATAGCAAATTAAATTGAGTTGTTTTCTACTTTGTGATATCCTTAACATTTACGTATCGTGATCATAAAGCTATAATATATACAATAATTATACAAAGTTTATTGGTCAAATATTTATTACATCATACTGGTGTCAATCCAAAGTAAAACATATTTTTCATCTTGGACCTCATGAATAAAATCTTAATTTGATTTAACGGTCTATTACGAAAGCATAATGAATGTTTATATTCTTTTAGGTACATAATATAAACAATAATAAAAGTGCCCGTTTGGTAATAGGCAGGCCACCTATCACATTGTGAGACTAACGGCCGGTTTCTGAAACGCAAATTAATTTTAACAAGTAATTAATCTGTGTTTAACATAATTTTTACAAGCAAATGATTTGTTAAACTAAGATTAATTGCTTGTTAAAATTAATTTTCGTTTCGGAAACCGGCCGTAAGTATCTTCGGCTAATCGTGGGTGCCCCGGTTGTACCTCTGCCTATCTCTTCGGATACCGGCCTGAAGATACTTTTAAACAATAATAAAAGTAATTTAAAAAATCAAACTAACTTCAAATATCTGTCAACTATACCCATATCCCAAAAAATTCTGAACCGATTTTGATGAATAATTGGACTGTTCCCTAAGTTGAAATATATTTGATTAAAATTAAAGGATCACACCTCGATATGACTTTTAGTTTCCGAGAAATTCGTGGACAAACATAAAAACAATCATACATACATTTATTATTATTATTATTCAGAATTTTTGCACACATGCTTTTAAGTCTATATTATATACATATGGGTCAAACTGATTACCTCTTTTTTAAAGTCCGTTAAAAATAGTGTTCACCCTATTTCAGCAACAGGGAGGTTACCTACGTTTTGAACTTCAATTATACAGTGAGTAACACAAATTCTATCCGATCGCCTAGCGACATTTTTTTCTATGAAAGTCTTATTTGCTCTTTACTGAGCATTTAAAAAGTATACGAATTAGCAAATAGATGTCTATATTTATTACTAGCTGTTGCCAGCGACTTCGTCCGCGGGGACTTCGTTTACTCCGCACAGCTCCACCCCCGTAGATGATAGCGTGATAATATGTAGCCTATATGTTGACCCGACCTGTTAGTAACATTCATGCAAAATTTGAAGTAAATACATGCAGTACTTTTTGAGTTTACCCCGGACATACATACAGACAAACAGACAAAAATTCTAACAACTATATTTTTTGCTTCGATATCGATTGTAGATCACGCCCCAAGTATTCTTTTAAAAAATATTCAATGTACAGTTTTGACTTTCCTACGATTTTATTATATGTATAGATATCCGCACAGCTCCTCCCCCGTAGGTGACAGCGTGATAATATGTAGCCTATATGTTGACCCAACCTGTTAGTAATTTTCATGCAAAATTTGAAGTAAATCCATGCTGTACTTTTTGAGTTTACCCCGGACATATATACAGACAAACAGACAAAAATTTTACAAACTATATTTTTGGCTTCGATATCGATTGTAGATTACGCCCCAAGTATTCTTTTAAAAAAATATTCAATGTACAGTTTTGACTTTACTACTATGTACAGATTCTTTACTTTGTGAGAGCAAGATTTTTAACGCATTAAAATAGGTACTAGAGAACCATAACCATACCGGTGCATTTTGTTAGTTTAAATAAATATAGAAATTATTTTATTTATACGATAAATTTTCTACACTAAAAGATGAATCCATATAATTTAATTTTTTTTATTTTATTTTATAGTACAACAACAACAACAACATATCTTCACGCCAGATCCCTTACGGGGTAGGCAGAGAGAACAGAGTGCCATACATCACGATCCTTGCAGGCTTGTCTCGCTTCTTCCACATTCATCACTCTCTTCATACACACACGCCGGTTGCGAAGACTCTTGACACCACCTTCGGACAGTACTCGATCAATCTGATCGTGGTATGTCAGTCTTGGTCTTCCCCGGTACCTACATCCTTCCACATTCGCGTTGTATATCTGTTTTGTTAACCTTTCATCTACCATTCTTTCTACATGTCCAAACCAACGGAGCATGCCCTTTCTCATCTTTACACCGACACTTTCTTTCAAACCTAGCCTCTCTCTCACTTCGGCATTACAAACCCGGTCCGCGAGTGTCACACCAAATATTTTTCTTAGCGACCTCATCTCGACCGCGTTGATTCTACTTTCATGCCCTTTCTGACATACCCAACTCTCACTTCCATACAATAGCGTTGGGATAAGCACATGATTATGCAGGGCTAGACGGGCACCCTGACTTAAAATTGTGCTATTAAGTAATCTCCCTAACGCTCCATTCACTCTGTTCCCTGCACACACTCTTCTTTCAACATCAGCGGTGTACCTTCCATCCCTGCTAAAAGCACATCCAAGATATACAACCTCATCCACTTGCTCCAGCACTACATCATCGACCACAACTCTTACATCCGTTCTGGTTGTTTCTCTTTCAAATACCAAAACTTTAGTTTTCTTCGCATTCAAATGTAAGCCCATACTCTTACAATCCTCATTCATAACTGTGACCAGTGTTTGCAGCTCAGATGGAGTTGAGCCTAATTTTATTTTATAGTATACCTTAAAATGCAATATTTCCTGCAATTTAAATGCAATAATTTGTATTTCACGATTAACTGACGAACAAAAACAAAGAACGAAACCTTGGGTTGACAAATGAACAAGCGTTTAGGCGTGTGTGGAATGTATTTAGATCACGAGTCACGACAAATACCACTATTATGGTTAATGTTGTCTCATTAGTTTTTTTATATATTCTAATAAATGAAAAACGTACATTATATTATTAACACTAATGCCTGTAATATTATAATTGCTACCTTATAAAACTACCAACAGTTACCTGCTAATAATCTTGCATATTTTTTGTAGTTTATTTGATAAATCCCTAAATGCATTCGTGTTAAAAGTAAAACGTTACTTATATATTAAATTATATAAAAAATATTACAACGTTTACACCGTTAAAATGTAATGAAAACTTGTCTTAGATAATGACTTGTTGAGCTCTAAGAGTACAAAAACCTAAAGTTTGTAAAAATGGCGGTATTTTAATTTTCGAAAAGATATATATTTTCAAAATGATGACTGATTTAGATCTTCTAAGTGGCATTCAATGCATTTTTTGAGCTCTATATTGTTTCATTAGCTACAAAATCGATAAAAAAAAAAATTTTTCGTCAACGATAACTCCCTAACAAATAAAGAAAATTTAATGCAATTTACGGTATTGGGCGCAGTTTTTCAAGGAATAAAGCTGATTAGATTTCGTACTCAATCGGTATATTAAACTGGAAGTTGTTTAAAAATTATATAAAAAATTTCGTTGTGCCGAATTTTTTTGAGGTTTTTCAAAATTTCTCAATATGTCCTGGGTCGAATCGGCTCAGATTTTCAGGAAATCTTAGTTAAGCAGAACCGATTCGAATACCATTAACCACATTTCAATAGGTCAAGCCATCCAAAATTTAGGAGACGTTTACACACACACACATACACACACACACACATACACACACACACACACACACACACACACACACACACACACACACACACACACACACACACACACACACACACACACACAAGCACCAGGTGTTGATGGTATACCCAATACAGCTTTAAAGCTAGCCATAAGAACATTCCCACATATGTTTCTTTCTCTTTATAATAAATGCCTAACTGAGGGATGCTTCCCAAGTCGCTGGAAGATCCAAAGACTGGTCCTCATTCCCAAGGAAGGGAAACCACCGAACGATCCTTCCTCGTACCGCCCGTTATGTATGCTGGATAGTGCTGGAAAAGTTTTGGAAAGGATTATTCACGACCGGATCGAAACCGCAATTGGAAGTAGACTGCAGAACAACCAGTATGGCTTTCGGAAAGCAAAATCTACCTTGCACGCTATCGATAGAGTAGTGGCTATTGCTAAGAGTACTACGGCTGGGAAAAGATGGACTAGGGGGTCTAAAAGATATTGCTTGGTTGTGGCCCTAGATATAAAAAATGCCTTCAATTCGGCCAGATGGAGTAATATCTGCACGGCCATGGAAACCCTGGGAGTACCATCTTATCTAAAAAAATGGTGGTTAGCTACTTTAGTAACCGACACCTTAAATATAATACCGACAATGGTCCACATGAGTATGAAATTACAGGGGGAGTGCCGCAAGGCTCCGTACTTGGCCCGCTCATGTGGAACATGATGTACGATAAAATGCTTAAGCTGACTTTGCCTGAAGGAGCTGAACTTACGGCGTTTGCAGACGACGCTATGGTGACGATCGTTGCTAAGCACCTGGAGGAAGTGCATCGGATTTTCCAAGATACGTTTGTAATAATCCAAAATTGGATGACGACGGCTGGACTTACGTTGGCGGAACAGAAAACGGAGGCAATGCTTATCACTAGTCGCAAAACAGTCGAAGTTATGACCTTGACGATTGGATCATTCAAGCTGGTTACGCAACCAACAATCAAATACCTTGGTATGATACTAGATGCCAAGATGAACTTTAAAGCCCATGTAGACTACATAACAAATAGAGCATCCAGAACAGCTCAGTCACTAGCTAGACTCATGCCAAACGTTGGTGGTCCACGTCAGAAGCGAAGAAGATTGCTTGCTTCGGTAGTTTCATCAATTCTTCTGTATGCAGCACCTATCTGGGAAAAAGCACTGCATCGCAGCGACTCCCGACGCAAAATAGCGTCCATCTACAGATTAAGCGCACTAAGGGTCGCGAGTGCTTTCCGTACAGTTTCGATGCAAGCTATATGTGTAATCGCTGGACTTCTCCCAATCCATATACTGGCCAAAGAAAAGAAAAACCAATTCTATGGCAAGGGGAGAAAGGAATACCACACCAAAGAAAACAGCTTAGCGGAGTGGCAGAAGGAATGGGATGCGACCACAAAAGGTAGATGGACTCATCGTTTAATTGCACGGGTTGATGGTTGGGTTAACCGAAAACACGGAGAACTCAACTATTACCTAACGCAGATGTTGTCAGGCCACGGGTGCTTCCGCTCCTACTTGCATCGTTTCGGGCACGAAGATTCGCCAAACTGTACGGAGGGTTGTGATGCTTCAGAAGACGCAGAACACGTCTTTTTCCACTGCCCAAGCTTCCTTAATGAACGTGAGAAGTTGCAAAACGATCTCGTAGACCGAATTAAACCCGAAACTCTGGTGGAACAAATGTTGCTATCTGAAGAGAAATGGGAAGCGGCGAGTAGTTTTGCAACGCAAGTGCTGAAGAAGCTAAGGCAGAGAGAACAGGAGCGACGAAGGTTAGAGCGGGCAACTTCAAATGTCCCACCAAATCACCCATGAGGAAGAGCATACAGCTGGACCACCCTCACGAAGTAATGCTTGACGGCAGTACCGTGGGGGATTAGTAGGTCACGGACGTAGAGGATGGGAGTTTAGTCGGTAGAGCCTGTAGTAAATTACGACTACGGGAGGAGTCCGACACTACGTAGTGCGTAAAGGCATTCTCCAACCTCAATAAAAAAAACACACACACACACACATACACATACAGACATACTGACGTCATCGTGAAAAAAGTCGGAAAAGGTTCCTAGGACCCCTAAAGAGATCTGGTGAAACTGAGATTTTCTAAAGTCGGGACAAATTCAGTAACTTTCTTATCTACATATCGTTATCATATTTTGAGAATAACACAAAATGAACAACAACACTAGACTTTATGGCTGGCGGGGCAGCGGGGTACACTTATGTTTTGTGTGAGATTGCATTGAACAACAATTTTGATCTAGCATCATCCAGTACTGTTTATTTAGTTTAAAATAAGATCCATAACACCACAATTTCGTCCGTGTGCATTTCGATTTTCGACTACCTATACAAATGTGATAAAGAAAAAACATTTGTATTTTCGACGTTTGTAACGAATAAACTCAGAAAAACTACTGGGCCGATCTTAAAAATTATTTTACCTTTAGAAAGCTTCACTATCGAGGAGTAATTTTAACCCGACAAGGTAAAAAGAAGTAATGATTTTGGATCACGCGAACAATAACAATATTATTAATATATTATAGCGCAAATAACAGATAGTTATAAATATAAATATTTTATATCTACATTAATAAAAGGAAATATTTAAAAAATCTAGCATAATATGTTTAAATGTAAGGTCAAAACGATTGTCGTTGTAATTAATTTTAATATTTACTGCTCATTTACATCAATACAAAGAGACATTGTTCAAAAACGTTGTCGGTAAATATATTCTCTTTCAAGGAAACAGGAACAGTCTTAAAATAATCATCAAAAAAATACATATATTTATATGCCTGTAAATCTAACTCTATTGCAGAATATATATTTTTTTTTAATTTCCCGCTACGTATGCAGATAAGGAAGTTACAAATTTTGCCCCGATTTTCGAAAATCGAGATTTCAGCGGATCTTCACATTTTGAGGTCCTAGGAACCTTTTCCGACTATTTTCACGATGACGTCAGTATGTCTGTGTGTATTTGTACGTATGTATGTATGTAAACAGCTCATAACTTTTGAACGACTGGACCGACCCAAACGCGGTTCGATTGGATTCCACTCAACTTAGATTTACTGAAAATTTGAACTAGAGTATTTTGAGAAATTTTGAAAAAACCCCATTAATTTACTTTTGTGTTTTATTCTTGCTATAACTCTGTTCGAAATTAACTAGCTTTGGTTAACGCAATTATCCTATACAAAAAATCAAATTCAGAATCGATAGTTAGTTTATTCAAATACTAGCGGCCCGCCCCGGCACCGCACGGGTTATATGGTGTCAGTGTGAAATGATTAATAATATTATTATTATTATGTAGTATCCTGTAATATGAATTTCTTAAGTCTGCCCGTCATGCCTCCGCGCTTCGGCCATTAGGGGACGGATATATCGCCCGATTTTTGCTCTCTGCTGCTACATTTTTCATCTCTGATGTCTTCTAAGATATTTATTTTAATGATAGCTTATTCTGATCTGCAGCTACATAGCACAACATATCTAACACATTTAAGTAAATACGGAATAATACTCTATTGTTTAAAATTGGTTCGCAAATAACCCATTATTTTTTTTGTAATAGGTTTGTATAGATAAAAATGGTTATTTGTAGGCTATCCTTAGGAAATAGACAATAGCATTGCGGAATTTTTTTAGATCTCTTTAAGATTTAAAAATTCCGTACTACATTTTAATCTATCTCGTGAAGTTTAATCACCGCAGCGTTTGTAATGTAAGCACACGAAAATGTGTATTTTGCAATATTTTTTTAAAACTCTCGGCTTTTCTCTACTATGCATGTATTACACATGTAAACCTTCCTCTTTAATCATTTTGTCTATTAATGAAAACTGCATTAAAATCTGTTGCGTAATTTAAAAGATCTAAGCAAACATACCGCAAAAGTGACTTATCCTATGTTATTTATATTCGAATATAATATGTTTATCCTTTACCGAAATGTTGTCAAAATATCACATTTTTTTAGAGATAGAACTAAGTTTGTGCATTATAAATTTTATAACCAAGCGGTCATGTTTTCTGACGCATAATTATTAAGAACTAGCTGTTGCCCACGACTTCGTCCGCGCGGACTTCGTTTATTCCGCACAGCTCCTCCCCCTTAGGTGATAGCGTGATAATATGTAGCCTATATGTTGACCCGACCTGTTAGTAATATTCATGAAAAATTTGAAGTAAATCCATGCAGTACTTTTTGAGTTTACCCCGGACATATATACAGACAAACAGACAAAAATTCTAATAACTATATTTTTGGCTTCGATATCTATTGTAGATCACGCCCCAAGTATTCTTTTAAAAAAATATTCAACGTACAGTTTTGACTTTCCTACGATTTTATTATATGTATAGATTCCTGCGTTATACATAGTGCGTTATGCTGTGAATGGCTTAACCGCCATCGCCACATTTGCTACCCAAACAATCTGTTATAATTTCCCGTGGTTTACAAATTTGGAAGAGGTGTCGCATATTGTTTAATAATATTTCGTAAATTTTGCAATTATGTACAAGCGGCACTGACGCAAACATTTTCTATGTTTATTGACACACGACAATATGTAATAAAATATTGACGATTGTTAAGTAGGTAAGAACGCAAAATAAAGATAATAATAAATGTCAATGGACAATTTACAGAAATGAGGAATAAGTAGGTGATAACCTCTGAGTAAGGCAAAGTCTGGTAGGATTGGCATGAAATATGCTCAGTTTCTTCGGAGAATAACGGATGGCCTATGCTTAGGATGTGCAACGTGAGAAAAAATGTTGTTTGGCTTTCTCGCTATAATCTCTATTTATCTGCTATAGCTAACATGGCTGTACATATATAAATAATAAATAATAATATATAAATAGTATATATTCACGGGACAAATTACACTTACTGATCTAACCCCAAAATAAGCAAATTACTTGATTGCGCTGTGGGTGTTAGTCAACGATACTAATACATAGAAATACATATATAAATACTGTTACATACATAATAAACACCCAAATCCAAAAATACAAACATCTATGCTCATCACACAAATGCTTGTCCCTGTCGGGGATCCAACCCGAGCCCTTTCGATTGCGTATAGTCAGGGTCACTAACCACGCAAACAGGGTCAAACGGGGCGGTCAAACACATGATTCGGCGTAGTACATTATATGGAGATAAATCGCTTTATAAGTACATGTCAGTAAAAATTAACTCTACCTACCTTAACAAGTCGCTGTAAAACCGAATTTGATACAGCGTTAAGAAATATTGCCCTACTCGCCTAATTGTAAATCGTAAACAAAGTGGAAAACGTTGCATTGGAGCAATTTATACAAAAAGGTCACAAATACGTAGAAACATTTAAAAATAACGCTAAATCTACAGCCAATTATGAATTTTGTTATATGTGTAATTTCTATGTATAACATCTTTGAGGATGTGTAATATATTTATGATTAACATATAAATATAGCATGACTTATTTTATGACATATTTACTTGATAAGCACTGTTATCAATATAATTCTTCAATGTGTGTCACTTACACACATTGAAGAATTATATTAATAACAGATAAAAGGTAAATCAGTCAATCAAATTGATTGTAAGAAATTCGTATCCATAAATTCTTAAAGTATCAGACCAGCATTATAATCATTTGTTTATTTATCTAATCTTATAATCCAGTATTTTTCTGATGCTTATGTAATTTCTATTCATAATATGATCAAATAATCTCTTTACCTTTACTACCTTAAACAATGTTTACTTTTATTTATTTTACTAGCTGTTATCAGCGACTTTGTCCGTGCGGATTTCGTTTACACCGCACAGCTCCTCCCCCTTAGGAGATAGTGTGATAATATGTAGCCTATATGTTGACCCGACGTATTAGTAAAATTCATGCAAAATTTGAAGTAAATCCATGCTGTACTTTTTGAGTTTAGCCCGAACATACATACAGACAAACACAACAAAAATTCTAAAAACTATATTTTTGGCTTCGATATCGATTATAGATCACGAACCAAGTATTCTTTTAAAAAAATATTCAATGTACAGTTTTGACTTTCCTACGATTTTATTATATGTATATAGATATATAGATTAATTGCTTTACGAAAATGTTCTTTCATAAATACATTGCCGCATGCCGTATCGGCAAATGTATTTGCCGATACGGCATGCGCGCCAGCTATTTTATGTTAATTGTACTATGCTATATTATACTGACTACTGAGTAATTTCAAAAGTTGTTAGAAAAAACCGGCCAAGTGCAAGTCGGACTCGCACACGAAGGGTTCTGTACCATCCCCATTCAAGTTTCTACCTGTTTATTAAGATCGAGTAAAAAAATTGCTTAAGAATTACGTTTCATCTATGGGAGCCCCCCTTGAATATTAACTTTATTTTTATTTAATTATTCATTTTGAAAGGTAATATATAACAAAATATTCTGTGAAAATTTTAAACGTCTACCTGTTAACTTTATTAATATTAAGCAAAAAAATACGAAAAAACACGTATATTTCATACACCTTAATATTTTCATTTTTTTTATTTTTAGTATTTGTTGATATAGCGGCAATGAAAACACATAATTTGTGAAAATTTCAGCTTTCTAGCTATTACGATTTATGAGATAGAGCTTGATGACAGACAGACAGACGGACAGACACACAGCGGAGGCTTAGTAATAGGGTCCCGTATTTACCTTTTAGGTTCGGAACCCTAAAATGCATGATCGTTAGTGAAAAAGAAGCTATTTCTAATTATCAACCGACTTCCCAAAAGGAGGAGGTTATCAATTCGGCTCTATGCTAAATTTATGTTTGTTCCATTCAGAACTCGGTCATTTATGACCCGATTTTAAAAATTCTTTTTTAGCTTCCCACTACGTATGTAGATAAGGAAGTTACTGATTTTACCCCGATTTTCGAAAATTGAGTTTTCACCAGATGGTCATGTTTTGAGGTCCTAGGAACATTCTCCGACCACTTTCACGATGACGTCAATATGTCTGTATGTATGTATGTGTGTGTGCGTGTAAACATCTCATAACTTGAACGGCTGGACCAATTGAAACGCGGTTGATGGCATTCGATTGAATTCCGTCAACCGTTTACAAATTAGGGTGTACTCCCCGTGCGGTCCCATTACAATTTGGTGAAGATCTGATGCGGAGATACAGAAAATGGGAAGTCAGTTGCTGGTTTTACTGAGTTAAAATTATTTAAGTTTGTATGCTCCAATTTATCTACTAAAATCATTTTTAACAATATATCGCGTATTAGTAGCAATCATTTTTAGTGAGTTTTTGGTTCATGAATAATAAAAATATATATTATGAATAGTAAAAGTAAAAATTATCACAAATATTTTGTAAAATCCAAAAGTGCATGGCTCAAAAATTTGTTTTCGTAATTATCTTTATATATTAGATTCAGTTTTTTTACTTATTTACTTTTAATAGAGGTAAGAATCCAAATTAATAAAATATTTACACATATTATAGGTATTATATATTATAGGTATATTCCTTTTTTGACCCCGAATATGTAAAAAATAGATACCTATTTAAATTTTGACCTGATTATCCAATAAAAATGTTAAGCACGGACACCTGCGCATAGATAACGAAGTTCATTATTTACAAAACGCGATTTGCCGCCGCGGCACATTATAGACAAACACGCGCTTTGCCCACGTTGTGACCATATTCACCTTAAAAGGTAAAATAAGTAGAACTATATTATAATGTATCTGATGACCTTCTATACCTTATTCTGGCAAATAAAATTATTACTTATTATTATTTCTTGAATATTACTCGTTCTTTAAAGAGGTATTACTATGTCGATGATATTACTAAACTAATTTTACTGAAGCTGACTGTGTAGTTAAGCAATATACTCTTTTTATTACATTTTTATATATATTATCAATATATATTACATTATTTTGAATACAAAAACACCTAGGTACTCAGCCGTTTGCAATAAAAGACTGCGTGCTATAATTCTAAAGCTAACGAAGGTCTATTCCCAGTTTCCCCCGAATGCTTTCCCCCGAACGGGGGAAACTGGGAATTTTTGTCTATTACTTCTTATTACATCAGCTATCTACCAGTGAAAGTCCCGTCAAAATCGGTCCAGCCGTTCCAGAGATTAGTCAAAACAAAGAGACAGACATACAAAAATCTTAAAAAGTATTATTTTGATATATGTACCGTGTATATCCATATGCATTTAGTTAAAACCGGTTATTTCAATATTACAAACTGACATTCCAATTTTATAGTATAGCAATTCTTTCACTTATTAAAATAAGTAAAAGAATCGCTACACTATCAAAATGGAAACTACAGTTTTTATTTTATTAAAAAAAAATATTCCTAACCAAACTTTGTTTTAATCATTCCTGTAAAATACTCAAGTTTATTTCATTAGGCAAGTAGCGCGATTTTAGTTCGCAAAATGGATTTTTTTTTTTTATATCATAAGATAGCAAACAAGCAGATGGGTCTCCCGATGGAAAGAGTCAACCATCGCCTATAGACACCAAAGATGTTAATGGTGCGTTGCTATCTTGTGGCGAGGTCTAATGCCACATGCATAAGTTTACCGGCTACCTTACCCTCCAAACCGGAACACGACAGCGACAAGCACTGACGCTATTGCGGCAGGAATAGGTAAGGCGGATTTATAAATTAAATAATATTTCGGGTGAAAATGGGACAATTTTGTTCCCAGTTTCCCCCGATTATGAATTCGAGGGAAGATGCGACAAAAATTCCCAGTTTCCCCCGTTCGGGGGAAAGCATTCGGGGGAAACCGGGAATAGACCTAAACGAGAGTATCCGGGAATGTTAAGTGTTGCGGGTGTAATCGTGTCAGATCCGTACACACACGAGGAAATTTTTCCAACCAGTTTCTTTTTACATACATCTTTTACACTATATATAATGTGGCCCCTAGACCTACAATAATATTGCGCATTATTACGTATTATACAATATTATTGACCGTTTAGAGTTAATATTGAATACTGCACAATGATTGAACGAAAGTTTGAGCGGGTTTAATTTTCGTTGTACAATATTTTTTTCTTGCACTGTGTAGGCTTAATATTGCACAATATTTTTCACTTCAAAGCTTGGAACGGTCGTGGTCGGTGTTCCAAGGTGTTTAATGTATGGTCGTGTCGTAAATTTAAGCAATATGGCGAGCAAGAAATTTTCGTCATTTCGCGATAATTTTATTCATCTTGTTAATTTAATAGTTCATTACTAGAAGGGACCAAAATTTCGACCACTGGCCGAAATTCGACACGATCGAAATTGAACATGTGACCGAAATACATCATTCCGCCGAATTTCGACATTCGATCGAAATTTAACTTTCGGCTGAAACTCAATATTCGGCCGAAATTCGACATTCAGGCCAATTCACTAATCAATATAAGTGTTGATCGAAACAAAACCAATAAATAAAAGATGAAGAACGGGAGTTTTTACTTGAGTGTATAGAATTGTACAGATTTATTCAACAAAATCACCAGCATGGTTGTCGCCAAAACTTCGTCGTCAGACATGTCATTCGCACGAAAATATTGATCAGACTGATTTGTCAATTTTATTGGGAGAATTTATTGAACGTCTGGAAACAAAGGGGTATTCAATACTATTGCACAATAAAAGTATTGCGCAATATTATTGTAGGTCTGTGGGGCACCTAAGTCTTTAAAAAAACGAGTATTTTTTCTTAACATTCGTATATGTACTCGTATTTATTTTCTTCTATAAATGCAATATGAATATTATAGTCATTTTTAGGGTTCCGTAACTAAAAGATAAAACAGAACCCTATTACTAAGCATCCGCTGTCTTTCTGTCTGTCTGTTACTAGGCTGTAAAGTGTAAACTAATAAACCATGATAGTAAGAAAGCTGAAATTTTTACAAATTATGTATTTCAGTTGCCGCTATAACAACAAATACTCGTACTAAAAATAAAATGTGCCAGGTCCCCACTCCCCACACAATAAACGTGTTTTTTTCGTATTTTTTTGCTATGATGGTACGGAACCATTCGTGTGCGTGTCCGACTCACACTTGGCTGGTTCTTATTTTTAGGCGAGAGTAGAGCCGCCAGTTTTCTGTGATAGAACTCTGCCAAACGCTTCACGTTGAGGCGTGCAAAAAACTGCTGTTTTGTTTCCTGGTCATGCTCATTTTTAGGGTTCCGAAGTAAACTAGGAACCCTCATAGTTTCGCTATGTCCATCCGTCCGTCCGCACGATAGGCGAGTACTTAGAGAAGTTTTTATAGGGGATGAACAATTGGTGCAGATATGTATTTGTCATTGACGTTCAGTATGAAACTATAAAAGCCCTCTTCTTAGTCTGCATTATTGTGATGGGCAACTTCTGAAACCTAAATTGCGCGTAGCCCAACGCGCACTTTACCAATTTTTTATTTGATGATTATGAACGAACACTCGCACAAAGGTATCGAAAGTCATGATTTACAAACAACGATATACCAAACTCATGACTAAACTCGTCAGTACACCGCTATCGCTCGCGCGGTAACCCTACTTTTTGAATAGTTACTAATTTTGTTGAGGTTTTCTATGTAGTTAAGCAATATTCTCTTTTTATTTTATTTTTATTGGTTACGATATGACCTTTATATGTATATCGCGACTTTCAATATGTAGGTACAGTATTTTTGTAGTTAAAACGCATTAAAGTAGTTAAAAGTAGTAGTTGATGATATCGAAAACGCTTTTAAAAGAAAAATCTTATGTTTTTAATGGAATTTATAACTGACTTAGGTATTCATGGGATGGTGGTTGATCTCTCTCACTTGCCATCAGGTGAGCCTCAAGCTTTTTTATGAAAAAAAACCCTATTTAAATATATTAGCATTAGAGTGGTATTTTAACAGGCCCCAAGCTTGCGCTGAGGGTAAATGCAGTTGTGCGTATTTATATGACAAGAGCCTATACCGTTGTCTCTATCTATGTCGTAATGGGGTCCAAAGATATTTCTGTATATTTTTGTAACGACTGCAGTTTAAAAAAGTAAAAACCTTCAAAAGATTTTACAGAGCCGGACTACACGATTATGTGCAATATTCGTCGCTAAAGCGCTATTAATAAAAACCTACACATTTTGACTGTTTTGAGCTGTGATCTCATGTCATGAAAGTGAAAGTCAATTTTCGAGATTTAATATAAGACTATACATGCTCATTTATCATTTATAGGATCCTCAAAAACGGAAACCTCACATTTGCACTGTAAGATTTCTTATCGGTCTGACAGGCACAGCATATTATTTACGTATTACTTGTCATAACGATAACGAGCTATTTATGTTAAATTACATTTCAACCTTTTCACATTGAATTAATAACAAAAATAAATATATCTACCTACTTATTTTTTTAAACACCTAATGTAATTTCTCTTCCGACACCTAATGATAACTTTAGTTAGGAAGTAGATTAAAACATAATCACACAAAACCAATTTACTGGCATTAGTTTCAAACTATGGTATTCATATCTTATATGGCTACTTTATTTCGGTTTGTGGGAACTAATTGTATGTCCTAAACAGGTGATCTATTGGTCAACTTTGCCAAGGTTTTCCCGTCTAATGTTACAATTATTTCGTCGTCCTAGACTTTTGTATCGGATATAGATCAAATTGACATTAAGCATTTCGATGACAAATGTGGTCGTGTGATAATGTCGAATTCGTGTCAATGGTTCAATGCGAACGGCAGTCCGGACTCCAAATGCCGGCGGCGCCAGAGGACGCCTTCACGCATATTTTGAGCACCCACTTACGCCTACGCCGTGAAATATTGAGATTCTTGATATATTTGCTTTTGATATATTGTAAGACACACTAGTATCGATAAGTATTATAGCCGTTTAAGTTTGAGTTACATTAATAAAAGAACAATAACTCTGGACCACGAAATAAAGAAAACAAGGGGAAGTGAAGAGTGGGCGTGCCGCGTGCGTCACTATTATGCGCTTTTACTCTAAATTGCCTTAGTGATACTTACCATATCATTAGGAGATAGTCGTCGTGCGAAAATCTATTATACACTGAATTATGCCGTATTGTGCCATCCTTGAATGCAGAAATGATAGTAGAATACAGATGATTAAAAATGGAGATATTTCATATCATTCGAAAGTACAATTTTCATTTTATTTTAATTAAATTCCTGATTTAATATAATCTCTAATGATATAATAGAAAGTCAAGCTAAAATCAGCCGTACACCTTACATATAAAGTTCATTTTAGGTTGACCTAATTTTTCTAGAAAGATATACGTAATGACAGTCATTACGTATATCGTTCTAGAAAGTTCTCTACTCAAATATGATCAACTGAAAACTACGGAAAAATCAATGCTGCCATCTATTGTAGAATAGCGAAACTATTACGATCTTAAGTTTCACTATTGTACAAATAGATGAGTCTATTTTGAATAGACTACAAAAGGACGTAAATACTCTTTTTTTTGTAGCAAAATAAAATTTATTGTAACGCAGTTTGGTATATTTTTAAATGTTCTGTTTGTGTGTTTCGGATTATTGTTGTTTAAAATGAAAACGACCAATGAAACAATGTTTGCATTAGTAGTTTATATGCAATAATGCTTATTTTATGTGTGAGTGTGACGATCGCGGTCCTGATACAAATGTTCGTACTTGCCAATTCCGTTGTTTTCTTTATTTCGTGCTCTGGACTCCCAGACCCAACATATTTTTGATGGAAAAAATATACACGATAGTTTTAAGGTGTAGACTAAAGCGTGCGTACCGGATAGCTTAGGCCAAAGGCAAATTTTTAAGTATTAGGTCCTAAGAGCACGTAAAAATATTACTCACTTTACTTTGAACATTGAATATCGTCGGCACTTGGTAAAACTCCATGTTAACTTGGATTTGTGTATGCAATGTATACCCGAAACTATGAGATCTACTAGTCAATAAATTAAAAAATGTGTTTGAACAAAACTTTGTAAAAAAGGGTATTATAATTCAGATTATCTAGAAGACAAAAAATCCTAGGATTGTTTGCTCCTCATACCAATGTCATATATATTTTTTGTAATCCCGAAATATTGTGATTTGGGGAAAAAAATAAAATGATATAAAAAAAGATAAGTTTTCTCGCTGAGTTTCTTCCACCGGGATCTTCTCGGTGTGTGTGGTTGCGTTTTCGATCCGGTAGTAGCTAGTTTTAAAATAAATGTTGACGCGTCAAAATAACTTGCAAAAAATTTATTGATTCAAGTATATCTAACAAATATAATTAACCTTTTTAAATATTTTTGTCAATATTCACAAAAAATCTATCAAAATAATGTTGCGAATAATCTGGAAACGTGAAGAGTAGGAGCGCTGGAGAAATCTAGAAACAAAAGAAAGAGATATAGACTACAGTGAGTGTGACTAGTGTATATAGTGTATTTACGTATTGCATTGTGGTATTTAATATATTTGTGTTGTAAATACACGGTTTTAACATAAGTGGTGTTTTCTTCCACAATTACGAACCCCGAAGCACATAACAATAACAATGATTTAGTAGTTGCTGCCTTACCTTGAATATAATTTTTTCCTTTTCCATTTGTAGTTTTTCAATTGGCTCCGTTCCACAAAAATATCTGAAATACATAAATATACACGTGAATAGATTTCATCAGTAGTCGATATTCGACTTTATACCCCATACATTTATGAGACAAGAATTTTAAAACAACTTGCTTGTTACAAAAGGTTTTGAGTTCAGGGATGACTATTTACATTATGAAATATAATTTATAGTTGAATACACTCACACATTTAAAGATTGGTCAAAAAACGACGTATGACGTATTTTATGTAAAGACGCATAATATATACTTATACATAAATTACTATTATAGTAATATAATCAGTAATTTAATAATAATAAACAGAATTAAAGTAAATGTAGTCTGCAAATGCCGACGAATAATAGTAGGTGCCGATAGAACGTATACGTACCTACGTCTTTTAATTGAGATAATGTCACAAAATGTAGTTCATTGCTGACGAGACATTCGTCAATGCGTGTCTCTCCCTGTAACTCGACATACAAATGTACATTGATGTAAATTTCGACCAAATTTAACCATATTTGAAATAACACGTAGTTTCTGAAACAAGACCTATTTTTCTTTTAATTATAATTCTGAAACGTCCGGCGCATAAACAATTCCTTACTGTATGTGATCCGGCAAAAACTTGACAGTTTTTTAACCTGGCACTGCACAACTGTTATTCACACAAGAACTCAAAAACTGTCGGCCCAGGGTCCTAAAAGCGTCAAAATCTCGCTGGTTCTAGTTACCGCTATTAACAAAAATCAATAACCATCACTTAGTATCAGATTAGTGTCATTAATAACTTCTTATATTGACAAGCAATTATTTAATTCTAGCGATCGCCTGTGGCCAAAATTCGAACATAGACTAAAAACAATAAAAACTCTTTTACGTTTGACAACTGACTTTAGCCGTAAAGAATATAGTATACACGTGTGTATATTATAATGTATGCCACATGAATGTAGTGTATGTAATTTTAATTGTAAACACTTGTACTGGTTTCACTACATATATATTCCACGAAATTATTTAAAGTCTACAGGTTTTGCGTATTAACGCATCTTCAGGACTTATCTTGTACTTCTATGTAATGTTTATTTTTAATAATGTAATGTTCTTCTGACGCATTTTATTTAAAAATATTAGATTGCTACACTCCTTCGCAATATCAACTTTAACCGTGCCAAATTTCATACTCCACCGTTCGCGCAATTGTCTTAAAAAGGGATCCAAAGATTTTCCTTCGCGTATTAATATATATAGATTATTCAATTCACCTAACATCGCAAAAGAATCATTGTTAATATAGGCGTATTCGTTAAATATTATTATATTTCAATTATTTTCTACAAATAAAAAAATCATTAAATGGTTGACCCTGCAGGCCATCCCTGAAACTTCCCGCTAAATTAAGGTGTTTTAAGCTCAAAAGAGTAAAAACTATAAGCATAGATTTTTGCAGTTCAAACATCTATTTTGTTTAAAATGGCAGTATATTGATTTATAAAAAGCTGTACATTTTGGAAGCGATGATTGATTTTGATCTTTTAAATGGCATTCAACTCAATTTTTGAGATCTAAAATATTGCTTTAGCTGAATAATCGATAGGTTGAAAAATTTCGAAGCAATGTCAAAAAAATTTTTTTCAAAAATTTTCGTCATCGATAAATCCCAAACAAATTGACCGATTTTGATCTAATTAACAGTATTTGACGCGGTTCTTAAAGGAGAAAATCTGATAGGATTTTTAAGTCAATCGGTGTATTAACCGCCCCGTTGGTCGAGTGGTTAGCGACCCTGACTACGCAATCAACGGGGTTCGGGTTCGATCCCCGACGGGGACAAGCATTTGTGTGATGAGCATAAATGTTTGTATTTCCGGGTTTGGGTGTTTATTATATATATTCTGCTATTTATATATGTATTTCTATGTATTAGTATCGTTGACTAACACCCATAACACAAGCAAATATTTGCTTACTTTGGGGTTAGATCAGTAAGTGTAATTTGTCCCGTGAATATTTATTTATTTATTATTTATTAACCTGAAAATTATTTCAAAAGTATTAAGTAAGTTTGCTAAAAACAACGTAATTTTAATATTTTAAAAAGCTGCAACTTTTGAAAATTAGATTCTATTTTTATTTTTAAAATGGCATTCGACGTAGTTTTTTAGTACTAAAATATTGTAGAATACCAAAAAAAGATTGGTTGAAAAATTTCGAAGTTAGGTCAAAAAAAAACACTTGTTTTCAAAATTTGTTATCAATGATGACTCCCAAACGGATAAACCGATTTTGATGTTTTTTATGCATTAGACGTAGTTTTTTGAGAAATAGAGCTGATTTGTTTTTGTACTCAATCGGTAGGTATATTAATCTGGAGGCTATATTAAAAAAAGACTGTTTCGCCAAAATTTATTTTGGGATTTTTTCAAAATTTCTCAAAATGTCCTGGGCCGACTTGGTTCAAATTTTCAGAAAGTCTAAGTTAAGCGCAGCACACACATACACACACACACACACACACACACACACACACACACACACACACACACACACACACACATGCATACATACAGACATACTGACGTCATCGTGAAAATAGTCGGAAAAGGTTTCTAGGGCCTCAAAACGTGGAGTACTGGCGAAAACTCGATTTTCGAAAATCCGGGCAAAATCAGTAACTTCCTTATCTACATACGTAGCGGGAAGTTAAAAAGAAGAAATAACTTTAAATAAGGAACCAACGATATTTTCCTTCAAATCTCAATAAAATTATAGTGACCTTTCATTTTTAAATTTGTAAAAAATTGATTTTTATCTATTAATATTCCATATCCGTATTTATTTAATCTTTAGGTCATTAATTTAAAAAAGTATTTGTAGAATATTAATTTCCTAAAATTGGTTATATTTAAATTAAAAAATATTTTCTAATTATTTTTAAATGTTAATATATTCTACGTGAACCTACTGTAAAAGTGACCTTTTATCTTTCCTAATTACTGCACCTCGTCTTTGTATAACATTTTTGATAGAAATATGTACTTATTACAAAAACACATCCGTACAAAAACAGGTATCTAATTCTAAATGT
This sequence comes from Apodemia mormo, assembly GCA_036924255.1. Classification (NCBI taxonomy): domain Eukaryota; kingdom Metazoa; phylum Arthropoda; class Insecta; order Lepidoptera; family Riodinidae; genus Apodemia; species Apodemia mormo. Next base: position 37,196,079 of record JAUPFN010000002.1, read on the forward strand.
ATTCTCGAACAGCATTACAAAAAAGATTCTAAGCGAATAGCGAACTTCCTTCTTTTTGAGGTCAATTAAAATAACAGTAATTAATAGTTAACTAAATTGTATGTGAAACCTGTTTCATTTAGTTACTTATCAATCACTTTAGTCTGTAAAGTTCAGGTTTATGATAGAATGCTAGAAAAATCAAGGCCAAAAAAATACGCTGCCTGTACCTACTACAACCTGTCAAACATAAATATTATGATGCAAATGTATGTAATACTTATTATAATACTAGCTTTTGCTCGCGGCTTTGTGCGCGTTAAATTCGGGGAAGAAGTGGAGGGTTTGAAAGAGACTAAAAGTAGCCTATGTTACTCTCCATCCCTTCAACTATCTTTATTTAAAAAATCACGTCAATTCGTGTTTCCGTTTTGCCGTGAAAGAAGGACAAACAAACACACACATACCACTTTCCCATTTGTAATATTAGTATGGATATTTAATTTACATGTATATACACGGCTTTATTTTCCCTCGTGACTTACTTTATCAGTCACGGCTACATTGATTTTGTCAGGTGTTAGTCCGGGCTGCCTTTGAAAAATAAACCATATTCTGTCATTCTGCCAAGCAAAAAATCGTATAGGCGAACGATTGGCTAAACATGTCATTACTATCGTAACTAGGTAGGCATTAGGTGGTAGAGTTTCATAATGTCTCGCCCGGATTTGTTATCACCGCTTTCCCTATTCTTGCCAAAATAGCGACAAAGCTTGTCACTGTTGTGTTTCAGGTTGAAGGATAATGTAGGTAGTAGCATAGCATTACCACCCTTCCGCACGAATAGCAACTTACTATTATTCATTCATCATTTTACTAAGTTGTTTTTAGCTACAAAAACAATAGGTTAAAAAATGTTGACGAAATGTCATTTTTTTTTAATTTGCATTATTGATAAATCCTGAATGAATCAACCGATTTTAATTCAATTTAAATACCGTATTATTTGACGCAGTTCTTTAAGAAGAGAATCTGACTAGATTTTAAAATAAATCGGTATATTAGCCTGGAACATATTTTAAAAAACACTTTTGTTAAAAAAGTAAATATTTCGTCACCGATAACTCCCAAACGGATAAACCGATTTTCGTGCAATTTATACATTGAGCGCAGTTTTTTTGAGGAATAGAGCTGATTAGATTTTGTACTCAACCGGTACATTAATTTGGAAATGAAATTTTAAAAAAACTGTTTCGCCAAAATTTTTCTTGAGGTTTTTCCAAGATTACTCAATTCGATGGAATCGCACTTGGTAGAATTCAATCGAATGCCACCAACCGCGTTTCGATCAGTCAAGCTGTTTAAAAGTTATGAAATGTTTACATACACACATACATACAGACACACTAACGTCATCGTGCAAATAGTCGAAAAAGTTTTATAGGGCCACAAAACGTGAAGATCTGGTGAAAACTCGATATTTTGAAAAACGGCGCAAAATCAGTAACTTCCTTATCTACATACGTAGTGGGAAGTTAAAAAAATTGGACAAATAGCCTATGTTCATCCCAAGACAGTTTCGCTATATGAAATTTCATTACAATCGGCCCTGCGGTTTTGCCTTGATAACGTCACATACAGATACAGAGTTACTTTCGCATTTATCATATTAATATTGAAATATGAATATTAGTATGGACGATGTTGTCTTTTTACAATAGAATATCCACTGCTTGTTATCCTCGTCGAATACATAAAATGTATAGGTACGATTCATTATTATTGACAGATTTGCCAAATATGTAACGTGGGACCTAATATAATTAAGTAATCATGGATGTACTTTATGCACCTACCACTTCAAGTACTGATTCTCATTTCATTAATTAACATCAATAATGCAATATACACAATTAGTGTCAACAAAAACTAACATGTAGCAATCGACATGATTCAGTATTCCGCAGCTGTAATAATTAATTATCCGTTGCACTACTATTAGCTATTGGTGGTGAAGTCTTTATAATACAGTTAATGTAATAAACGGTTACATAACAATATTGTTTTAATAGAAGAGTAGTTGTTCCGTTTAGAAATCATTTAGCCGGTTAGTTCCGTAAATTGTTATCGTATCACCTAAATCGATGTGACATTTCATGCAACAAATATTGTCTATGATGTAATAGACTGACTTCTAAATAAAGGAGGCTTTCAGTCGAAGATCGTCGAATTTATTCATAGTTTATTTTACTAGCGATCACCTGTGGCTGATATTCGACCATAGACTAAACAATAAAATCTCTTTTAAGTTTCACAGCTGAATGTAACCCTAAAGACAATAGGGTAGTATATGTACATGTTTGTACATTATCATGTACATATGTAACATGAATGTAGTGTGTGTAGTGTTTACTTTTATTAATTTATGTTTAAAAATATTAGGTTTCTGCAGTCTTCCGCAACGTAAACTTTATAACTGTGCCAAATTTCATACTAAACCGTTCGAGCAATTGTCTTAAAAAGGGGTGAAAATTCTCCCCTCACGTATTTATTTATAAATAATATAATATATAAATATTTTCAAAATAGGTTCATAAATGACCGAGTTCTGAGGAAACAAACATAAAAAACATACAGCTGATTTGTAAAGTTGGTTGAATTATTCTGGTTAAAATAGTCCTTAACTGTCCATACAACAGACCACATGAATACTAATAGACACATAGATTAGGAAGGAAACGTGTCGCCACGCATATGAGCAAACGCTACTATTACTGTCAAAAATATCATACATTTGTAGGTTATATTAAATATAAAAAATAAAAATAATCCATGTTGTACTGTTTTATTGTATCGAATGAGATGACAGGGTTAGAAAATTAGTAAAATTACCCTTGAAATGATTTTATTTCATCGGTATGTAGGTAGTGTAACTCTGTATTTCTGTCTGTAAAGGCGTATCCATATAATCCGTGATCCATACTAATATTATAAATACAAAAGTCTACCTGTCTGTATGTTACGCTTGATGCATATATGACTCAAAATGATAATGGCTCACACAATAACGGCTCAAATTAGTCTGTTCCCTTGTAAAAAACAATTGAGAAATATTCAATTTTGTTTTTAACTATTCTCACTAAAAATTATTCTCACATATATAGTGTAGATGGTTTTATTGTCTTATGTACCTACCGTAAATATTATACCGAGTAGCAAAGGCATCGTATGGCTAAGTAAGACCCCAAACTTTGAAAATAAAGGAGGAGCCAATTCCTGAAGTTAGCGAACTTCGAGCCTGCGCACAAGATTTTTTCAAAATGTTAAATAAATATTAACGTTATTTGGATTTTGGCGAAAAAAAGTCAATGCCACCCCAAAGGCACATATACAACACATAGAAACTACCTACCATTTAAGACGCGTACCTATAGACTCTAAGTTCCAGTCATTGTGTTATTTTTTGATCCCCATGTCCCTATTTATAAGTTTTAGGGTCAATCAGTCTATATAAGTTCAAACTACGTGGGAAGAGGTAGGGGCCCATATTTTCTCTATGCACCAGGACGAATTGCAGCTGTGTGTTAACATATTTGCAATTTCTTCAGAGACATTTGCAAAGTGAAGCGTCATCGCATTGTCAGCATGTAACATCATATTTCGGTATTTCGCCTTTCATCTCTCTATAGAATTTGATTACATCTTTAATATCATCATAGGCATGCAGCGTTACCTTTTAGGGGCAAACTAGGTCAAACAATGATAAAGCATTACGTTTCTAACTAAAACTGCCCATATTTAATTAAATTGTCATGACACCGTCGGTCTACTGCGGTCTACCGCCGAACGTTAATAGACACACTGGTATACCAAGATTTACCAGTTTGGTGGCTTGAGAGCTGGCTGGTTAGTTCCTTCTAGACTATCGCTTATTTCTTGCGATAACCAGAAGCAACAGCTTTACGCACTTATTTGAACAGTACGCTGCAACTGTTGGTGCGATAACACCCTCAAATATCACACAATCTCCAGATTCAACAATTTTCGATGATCGCCGTAACAATTATTGACCGACACGGGGATCGATACTGGGACTCAATAATCTGAGCTAAATAGGCTAAACGTTAGACCACGAGGCAGTCAGAATATTAATTAAATACAGTTAGGTAAATTATTTTGTCAAATAAAATTTGTATTACGAGTATATACAAATAAAATTTGTATGACGTTTATATACCTACATTTAATTTAAATATGAATATTATACGCTAATTTCAAATATGAGCTTACCAATAAACAGCATTCAATTTTTTTGGATGTTATTGCAACAGATTATCATCTAAAATATGTACATGGTTCATGGTCCTATTATAGTATACAAGTTTGATGTAATGATTAAGTCAGTGCTCATTCTGTGTTGTTCATCCAAACGTATTGCTACGCCTTAGTCGATGTAATACAATGAGCGCTAATATACCTACAGCAAATCGCATGCTTAAATAGATTTATTTACCAATTCTGAGGGATTTTTCTTAAGTATGTAACATTTGTATACAATTCCTTCCGTAGTTAAATAATTAGGTAGGTAGTTGGCTGGACGAAAGAGCTTCGTTTAGGTCACATTTTTTCATGTAAAAACGGCTTACCATGAAGACGACTCACGACACTTACCTATTTAATTTTTTAATGGTAAAAGACTATCTAAATACAAAATTTTATCAATATGGTTAAAGCCATTTTGGAGAAAGCAATAAGGTATATATTAATATATTATTATTAATGCGAAAGTTATGGTGTTTAGATGGATGGATGGATGTTGTTTGTTACTCAATCACGCCAAAACTACTAAACGGATTTAGATGAAAATTGGGCACAAAGGTAGATGATAACCTGGAGTAGCACATAGGCTACTTTTATCCCGGAAAAATGAGTCCCTCCTATGGGATTCGACAAAAACTTAATGCAACGGGCTGCACGGTGCAGGTAGTACCTATAGGATTTTTTATATCATGATAAACAAGCACATGGGTCTCCTGATGGAAAAAGACAACCATCGCCTATAGACACTAAAGATGTAAATGGTGCGTTGCTATCTTGTAGCGAGATATAATGCAACACGCATAAGTTTACCGGCTACTTTACTCTCCGGAACATGACAGTGACAAGCACTGACGCTTTTCCGGCAAGAATAGGTAAAGGGATGGTAGCAGACCCGAGCGAGACAATGCAGAACTCTGCCATCTACTAGCCACGATGATAGTGACTCGCTTAACCAACCGATCGCCTTTTACAACCTGCCTGGCAGAACGGCAGTTGGCCTATTCTTCAAAGGAGCCCGGACTAACACGGGAGATATATATTTAATTATTTTATTTATTTATTTATTAATGATACTAATACATAAAAATAAATACATAAATACAAACATTTATGGTCGTCATATAAATTCTGGAGAATCGAACCCGGGCCCCATTGATTGCATAATCAGGATCGCTAAGTCGGTACTCGACTGAAGGGACGGTTTACAAATTGTCCTATTTAGGTACTTCATTTTTATAAACAAATAACAATATTATACTGATAACTTCCGCTTACTGCAATCACGCCACCACCCCATTAATCATTGATGAATTGCCTTTTTTTAACCTATGAAGGAAGGTATAAGATGTTCGGATAATTTTCAAATACCGGTATCTATTTTCGTTCTAGGCATACGGATTATGTGCCTATTCACAATAGTCATAATAACAACAGTTTTTACAGAGTAACCGAAGTTTCATGTATTATTAGATGAAACAAAGAAAATTGCTACTATTAACAGTAGAAATTGACTGAAATTTACTTACACAATTATGATTAGTAACAATTAAATAGCACCACTAAACCAGTAATCAACTAAAACAAAATAGTTTGTTTACGCTGTCGTCATGGCAACGCGCATTTAAAAATGGCGCACGGTACGCGCGTACTGCCAGCGAGCGAAGACTGGTTGTGTGCGCCGGCCAACGACCACCACCCAGCCCTCGGAAAGCGAGAGGAAGAGCAAGCCTTCGAACAAGTTTTTATTTTGCGAGGACAAGCGCATAATCTCTATTAATCCGATATACCTACCTACATGCCGACGAAAATGTGTGTAACACCTAAGGAATTAAGGATTATGTGTTTTGAAGGTTTGTCTTTTATCCTCCTAGTGCAAGTGCTGTTAATATAGAGGGTATGATTAATAACGCAGATTTTAATAAAATAAGTATCAATTAGCAATAACATTAGCAAATATTCAATTTACTATATACCTATTTAGTAGGACTATGCCGATTTTTTTAACAGATAATTATACCTAGATCTGTTAAAAAATCGGCAATCGGCATGTAAAAAATCTTTGATCATACTCCTACCTACTTTCAGTAGGTATCAGAGCTTATTTAGCGATTAATTTTTAAACCTAAATTAGTGCAAGTACGTGAGAAGCATTTTGTTAAGCTTTGGCTCTACCTTACTTTTAAAAATACCGGTTAAGAACTCATAATGGTTTTGAATCAATATATCGGTTTAGAGGTTTTAAAAAATATTTTTTTTGTTTAGCTTTATGAAGCACTCGCATCTCAGATACACTCCGAGCGAAACCCTTCATAAAAACTGCTAATAACTATATTAATCGATATTTTGAAACCAGTTTCAAACTCTGGTCAGTACATAATCAATATATCATGAAATCAAGAAATCATCTCACCGTTGATAGAAAGAGAAAGACCATATATTATTTGATTTAGGTGTTCTCAAGACACATACGAATTAGGTAGATTTGCGAAGCTGTCATGATTTTTATTATTCTTTTCTGCTGCCCATGCGTCTTTATAAAGAGAAGCAAGTACCAAATTCATTTTGAAATTTGAAATTCATTTCCTTTCTCTCTCTCTCTCTTTTGCTTGACACTGTGTATAATACCTTCGACTCAATGAACTAATTTCAAATCATATCGAAAAGGACGGATTAGATACGTTGGTTGCCCTAGGCCTCCGAAAGATTACCGCTCTCTGTACTAATATCTGTATTTAGTAAAACAAAATGATACACTTGAAGTTGGAATCAACTAGTAAGCAAAGATCCAGTTGGATGAGAAAAATTTCTAATAATCGTCATCGCCATACACGTATTTTTGCGGGCTATATGGACACATTTTTGAGTTTTTACACGTAGACGCGTGAGTTCCCTTAAAACATTACTACTACAAAAAAAACAACCAAATTTTTCCGCCCCCTAAATTTTGGATCCTCTATTTGGAGCTTCTATTCGGCCTATAGGGAAATCCACTCCTGAATATGGATGATCTTCAGGCCACTATCACAAAATGAATATGACAGGACTAGACAATTGAAATACTGTTCAAACATATTTTTATAGGAACAGCCCTTTGGAACGTTCTACCGAACGACGAGCTCCGACTGCCTATGCCTGAGGGGCTATCCTTGACGGGTTATGTAGATAACATCACCCTTGTTATTGAGGCAGAGACTTGCAGTGAGTTTGAAAAGAAGGCGGACGAGGCACTAAAATCGATAGTGAAACGGGGTAGTCGAAATTGTCTTAGTTTTTTGCAGGAGAAAACTATTAAGGGTAGTTTTAAAAGGCCAGCCACAATTAGGATGCTAGGAAATTGATTGGCTAAAGGTTAGGTGTGGTGATTAGTGAAGTGAAGCCTAAGGTGACCATATGTCATCACAACTGCTGTTGGGTCAAGGTTGTTTCAGTGGCAGGTTGAAGGATATGGGACTCCGGGACGGATACGGGGTTGTATTTTTGCGACTCTGGTGCAGACATGTATCGGGACAACGTGTTGTGGGAGAATGTCCACTATATGGGGACATTCGGAACATTCTTTTAACAAGTTGGAGAGATTGGTGGCGGAGCCGGTCTATTTTTCGGGCCTCGTAAACACGCCGATAGTAGACGCGCCGGCAAACTTCAGGGCGTTCCGGGAGTACGCGCACATTTAGTACGAAAGAAAGAAGTACCCTTAGAGATAGTACGTTGGGACTCGGCGAACGAGCAACGTTTATGTGCAGTCTGCTCCTTCAAGGGAGAGTGACATTGGGGCAAAGGTTTTGATTTAAACAATTTGTAGAAAGAGAAGAATTGTACGAAGAAGAAAGCCCAAGAGCAGACGTCGTGCAATATCCTTAAGATTTGGCCCGTTAAACCATGAAATGGTAGGCAGGGCCATGGGAGGTGGTGGGTTTGTTCAAACATATTTATGCATAAGAGCTTGGTTGATCAAAATACACTGGGTATTAGACATTTTTGTGAAATTACGGTGAAACTAAGTCATCTTTAGACAAAGAGTTTTCAACCGCAAAATCTATAAAGTTGTGAAACAAGTTTTCTTTATTCATTGGGCATATCTGATTATGAAGGATAACAGTTAAATAAAGATTGTTTAGAACGTTAAAAAAAGATTTTTTTTAATTCACTACAGTTAATATCTTAACAGGATTAAATTATAGTGCTCGTTCACTGATCGATATTCGAACATAAACATTATTGAAAAATATTATTGATACCTAAGTGATAACGCTCTTCTAGCAATCAAACAAAAAACTAAATTGTTTGACCAACAAATGAGGAAAGGGTATTAAACTACAAATTTAGTCTTTGTCTATGTATATTATGCTTTGTAATAGGATAGCAGACAAGCAGACGATGGGAAAAAACAAGCGTCGCTTATAAACACGACATATATGTTACTGGTGCGTAACCATCCGTTTGGCGAAGTTGTAATGCCACATGCGTAAGTTTATCGTCTTCTTTACCCTCTATACCGGATACGACTACGTATGACAAGCAGTTTCTCCAAACGCAAGTACTATTGCCGTAAGACTTGGTAAGAATACTAGATAAGAATGTTGCAGAAGGAATGTCTCGCATTTTTTTCCGAATTTTTCCCAGAATCCAGTTTGTAAAACCTATGTAGGTACTCCACATAAACAATATATTTTGTTATGATTTAATTACAAATGATTAGTTTCAGATTTTTTCCTTTACTTAAAAACAAGTATCTTCACACCTGTGTCCCCGAAGGAGTAGGCAGAGGTACAGCAAGTGCACCCACGATTAGCCGAAGAGACTTGGTCCCACAAATGTGATAGGTGGCAAGCCTATCGCCAACCGGGCACTTTCCAATCCAGGACAACATTGTTTTTATCAGAAAACTGAAAAAAAAAAAAAAAATATATATATATATATATATATATATATATATATATATATATATATATATATATATATATATATATATATATATATATATATATATTTACATATATATATTTTTAATGCTCTTGAGAGTGACATAATATTCGTGTTTTTTGCGGCGTAAACAGCCGTGTCTTTTTTTACGCTAACTTAGAAAATAGTTTTTTCACAGCTTCAAGGTACTGTCTTGAGTAGCTATATGATTTTAATTTCTACTCGATACTTCCACGCGTTCCCGAAATAAAGGGTCCCGACAGACAGGAGATTAAGGGTTCCGTTTTTTTCTTGTAAGTAATAGAACTCTAAAAATTAAATAATATAAGTATATAAATAATCTCATCATATATTAACGAAAATGCATTTAAAAAATACAATATGAGGATAACTTACAATTCTGGTTGAAAGTGTTTAACATATTTTTCAAATTTAAATGTTTTAACAAAAATTTATAGATTTAAAAAATATCTGTTTTAATATTGAGTTCGCTCATTGTCATATTTTCGATGATTAGACCATTATTCTTTACAATCAAGAAACATTGTGTGGAACACCAATAACCTTCCTAGTGATGGCGGCTGACACAAGCATTATGTAAAGTTATTCATCGCTGAATATGGAATGTAATATCGCTGTATTCTTGCTGTATTATTTCATATGATGTCATATAAATACACATTTATAACATAATACGTACATTTAAGTTTCATTGATGAAGGTACACGTGGTCTAACAGTGGTTGAAATATCACGAGGTCCCGAAATTCAATCCCCGGACCGGAAAAGAAATTATTCGAGAAAGAAAAAAAAACATTTGTCCACAAAGATGGTAAAGATATTTAAAACAGTCGAATCAGGCTTATAAATATGGTATTACCTTTCCACAACATGGATAGCAACAACAATCAAAATCTTTGTGTATCCCCAGTGTTGGTCCCGGGCTCCTTTGAAGAATAGGCCAACTGCCGTTCTGCCAGGCAGGTCGTAAAAGGCGACCGATTAGTAATGCGAGCCACTACCATCGTGGCTACTAGGTGGTAGAGTTCTGCATTGGCTCGCCCCGGTCTGGTACCACCGCCTTACCTATTCCTGCTGCATTAACGTCAGCGCTAGTCATTTTCGTGTTCCGGTTTGGAGGGTAAGGTAGCCGCTAAACTTATGCATGTGGCATTAGACCTCGCCACAAGATAGCACCATTAACATCTTTGGTGTCTATAGGCGATGGTTGACTCTTTCCATCAGGTGGCCCATCTGCTTGTTTGCTATCTTATGATATAAAAAAACTGGGTGTACACGCGATTACTGTCTCTTTCCATCAGGAGAGTCGCCTGCTTGTTTGCTTTATTATGATACTAGCTGTTGCCTGCGACTTCGTCACCTTCGGACTTCGTTTACTCCGCACTGCCCCTCCCCGTAGGTGATAGCGTGATAATATGTAGCCTATATGTTGACCCGACCTGTTAATAATATTCATGCAAAATTTGAAGTAAATCCATGCAGTACTTTTTGAGTTTACCCCGGACATACATACAGACAAACAGACAAACAAACAAACAGACAAAAATTCTAAAAACTATATTTTTGGCTTCGATATCGATTGTAGATCACACCCCAAGTATTCTTTAAAAAATATTCAATGTACAGTTTTGACTTTTCTACGATTTTATTATATGTATAGATAAGAAAAATCTTAAGTAAATTGCGGGATTGTAAAAATAATCTAGACGTTGAAACTTGTAAAGGTCGGCAAGGGCGGCAAAATTTTAATAGCCTTATAGTAGGTTTAAGTATGTAGTACAAATCCGGCCAAGTACGTGTCGAACTCCGCGCAATGTAGGTAGGTTGTCGTAGTTGCCTATCACAATAATGCGGACTAGAAGAGAACTTTTTCATTGTTAAACATTTAACTCCTTTAACACTATAGTGCGCACGGAACTAGTTGGCCGCGCCTTACGTATTACGTATTACGTAATAGTTAATAGTTAATAGCCAACTAGTTCCGCGCGCACTATAATGACAGATATATCCGCACCATTTATATACGTAAATTTAATATAGTGTATATTTAATATATTGTATTTATGTATAATATATATATATATATATATATATATATATATATATATATATATATATATATATATAATATATATATATATATATATATATATATAATATATATATATATATATATATATATATATATAATATATATATATATATAGTTAATATTTAAAATTTTAATAATATAGATGATATTTGGAAATTATATCACTTAATTTAATGGCGCCACTACCTAAAATATATTAATTATAAGATCTCCTCTACCTAAAGGTTGTCTGGCAGAGATCGCTCTTTAGCGATAAGACCGCCTTTGTGTACCCACTTATTATTAGCTATAAGTATTGTACATAATCTGTCTTGTTAAATTTGGTGCGCAATAAAGAGTATTCATTCATTCATTCACCACAGGCTCACCGCCTATAAAAACTTCTCCAAGAACATTTTATAAGTTGGTTGATTAATACTCGTAAACTTGTGAAGCCAACTTAGCCGTGATAATTTTCTTAACTTCTTTATACTCATTACATCCTTTACCTGGCAGAGGGAAGGTACACTCGTTACTAACAAAATTAGTAGTTTAAGGCTTAATATTTCACAAACGTAATGTTTATCCAAAAAAAATATATAATCCAAAAATTGTTTTCACAAACCCGCAATATATTTTAAAAACCTATTCAACGATACCCCGCACTATGAGGTGCGCTAGAAAAAAGAGAAACATCCTCACTTTATGTGTTGAGGAGGTACCCTAAAGAAAGATATTTTTTAAGATCTAATTTCACTATTTTGTCAGTGTGAGTACCTAATATCTTTTATCTATCTACATATATAAAAATCAATTGCTGTTCGTTAGTTTCTCTAAAACTCGAGAACGGCTGAACCGATTTGGCTAATTTTGGTTTTGAATTAATTGTTGAAATCCGTTTAAAAGGAGAGAAAATATAGAAAAAAATTTAAAACTAATAAAATTCGTTAAAAGTTAAAACAATGTGTTACGAAAAAATTTTAAACGTGTGGGGCTTGAAAAAATATTTATAAACCTGGGAGGCTCAATAAATGAATGGTTGGGGAACCCCGGTCAAATAAATTAGTAAATTCGCTTACACAAATTCGAAATGAGGATGATCATATAGGTCCTTCACTTTTGTAACTTCCGTTGAATTCTTATCGGTAGGTAAGGTACAGTTATAAGGTCGCGGAACTCTACTACGTTCGCTAGTTTAGGCGCACATTCAAGAGAGGAGGGGGGGGCATGGGTGCAATTGCCCGCCCCTCCCCCGTGCCCAATGAGTTACGCCCAATTCTTCAAATTATTGTAATTAGAAGATTAAGCAGGTGAAATGACCTAAGATTACTCCCCGCCCTTCCCTCTAAATCAAATCCTGCTTCCCCCATCGCTAGTTGATTACTTTATGACTAAGGCCAGCAAATGCAAACTTTGAAAATTGCAACTTATATGTTAGATTAATTAAATAAAACAATTTATGTCTTGTCAATAAAACTAAAATTGTAGATTTGATTCCCTTTAGCTTTTATGTATGAGTAACGTGACCATACGTCCCGCTTTGAACGGACTGTTACGATTTCGACTACTCTGTCCCGGTATCCTCAAGTATATTTTAGGGACGTACTAATGTCCTGATTTCCGAAATGATACAGTACATTACAAAAAGTTATAAATTGTATACCAATTTGTCTGCAATCTTATCTAACTCACCTAATATTCGCTCAGATACAAGTGCGTGTTGGGCCATGCGCAATGAAGCCGGACTAAGAAGAGGGCTTTTAACATACTATCAACATTTAACCTATTTAACGTCAATGATGGATATATCCGCACCACAGGTTTCACAGGTTCACCTATAAAACTCTCCAAGTACATCTTATAAGTTGGTTTACTATTATTCAAAAACTTGTAGTCATCTAAGCCGTGATATTTTTCCTTTTAACTTTATTATATTTACTACTACCGTCATTTTTTTCCACTCCCACAACCAACCGTTTAGCTGATAGAGGAAGAGGAAGACTTGACTCTTACAAAAAATTATCACTTTAAAGCTTAATATTTCACAAAGGAGTACCTTAATCGTAAAATTGTTTTCATGAATCTACAATATTTTTTAAAAACCTATCCAGTGATACCTCACACAATGGGATACACAATATAAGTAAAAATCCCCATTTTACATGTTAACAAGCTACCCTAAAAAATATTTTTAAACATTTTCTGTTACCACTTTGTTGCCGTGACTAATATGTACATTCATGCCAAATTACAGCTTTTTAGAACTAAGGATCACTGAGCTACTTTGCGGACGGACATAGCGAAACTATAATCGTGTTCAATACTTTTGTTAGATATTAATTTCGGTTCTTCTTGTGGAAATAGATATGTGCTACAGATATTACATGGGGCACATTAAAAGTTTTGCACTTCTAGCTAATCGGAACTATTTGAATTTCTAATGTTATATTTTTAAAACGTTGCAACCTTCTTAGTAATAAAAAAAACAATTAGCGGGAAATGATTTGTCAATTGTTTTTTTGTCACACATCAAAGTTTTGCGTACGCAACGAAAATGGAATTAAGTCGAAAAGATTTTAGAGCGATGATTTTTTATGATTTTAAAAGTTCTCTTTCTCCGCAAGACTGTTAGTCCAGTAAAAGTTTAATGAAATCATGATCTGACCAGTTTTGGCGCAATGAGTAAAAATGTGTTCATTAATACTTAAATAATGATATTATGAAAGAAATTCTGATTTAAATTTAGGGGAAAGTGATGAAAAAATTAAAAAAAGGGTTGAAAAATGCCTTTTTTTAAAATAACTTAATAACGGTAGGAAATAGAAAAAAAAGTTTCAAGTAAAAGTTGTAGAAAAAAAAATTCTACACAAAAAAGTTCCTCTTCATTTTTTTGTTATCTACTTTAGTTTAGCTACAAAAAATAAAAATTAAATTTGTAGTAAAATATGTAAAAATATATAAATATGGGAAAACATATGTAGTAGTGTTAGTACAGTACCCGGCGATAAATATTGCACATCGAACTTTGGAAAGAGACAATCGGATAATTTCGGCTTCGTAAAGCGTTATCTCTGTCCCACACTACCTATGTGACGTTTAGTCAGTCGTTGTTCAAGTACGATAGAGTGCAGTCGCGTCCCGAAAAAAAATATATATTTAGAGTTGATAACACCCACAAATTTAAATAATTTAAAGTTGTAATATGGCATCTTTCGGAAAAAGAGGGAAACCTTTACGAGGTCAGTCACGTGAAATTATCTACAATGTTTATAAATACTTTGTAAGCGAAGCTGATAGATTTAAAAAAAAAGTAGATGAAAATGTAAGTTGTTATTTTAAGAAGATTCAAGAGCGAGTTGCAAATGCCACTGGAATTTCAAGAAGAACTTTGAACAATATATTAAACGAAGTCAGTACTGAAACACATTCGACTGAAATTAAGTTCAGCACTCCAAAAAAAGGGAGACCAAAAAAGCAATTTCGTTTGGATATGGACGATTTTGATTACGATGTTGTTCGAAGAATGGTGTATGATTTTCACTTACGATTTAATGAACTGCCAACAATAAAATCATTAAAAGCTAAGTTATCTGAAGCTATTAATTACAATGGGTCTGAAAAAACATTGAGAAAAATACTTCATGACATGGGATTTCAGTTCACTAAAATGGAAGATAATCGAAAAATTCTAATGGAAAAGCACGACGTTAGTCTCAAACGAATGGAATACCTTGATAAAATACGCAAATTTCGCGAAACAGGAAAAAATATCGTCTACATGGATGAGTCATATATACATGCATCCTACACTAAAGGGAAATCTTAAAGTGACGATAAGAAAAAAGGAGTAAAAAAGCCAATTTCAAAAAGTCAACGTTTGATAATAGTTCATGCGGGAAATGAAAAAGGCTTTGTACCCGGTGCTTTTTTAACGTATAAATCCACGGACACTACAGGTGACTATCACAATGAAATGAATAACGATAACTATGAGAAATGGCTGGTTAACCAATTAATCCCAAATATACCCAGTGATTCTGTTCTAGTTATCGACAACGCACCCTATCACAACAAGTATGTTGAGAGACCCCCCAACTCAAACACCATTAAACGGGAAATGATCAACTGGTTAAACAGACATGAAATTCCAGTTGATCCAAAATTAACAAAAACCCAGATTTACGCTATTATATGTCAGCACAAGGAGAGGTATACAGAGTTTTCTGTGGACAAAATACTTGCCGAACATGGGCACACTGTGTTGCGATTGCCACCATATCATCCGGATTTTAATCCAATTGAAAATATATGGTCTCAACTGAAAGGCTATGTAGCCTCTAGAAATGTGGGTATGAACTTAACTACAGTAAAAACATTATTGACTGAAAAAGTAAACATGATCGGCGCTGAAGAGTGGAAAAAGGTTTGCGATCATGCAATCAAATGTGAGAATGAATATAGAAGCATTCAACACAGTTTAGACAATTACACTGATAGATTAGTAATAAATACGGCTGATAGTGACAGTGATATTGACCTCTTTGAGAGCACAGATAGTGAAATGGAAGTAATTGAGAATTAGAATTATTATTATTTTTATTGCAATGTCTCATTTTAGCAATAGGTATAATGGTGTTTATTATGTACACTAAAGCTGTAATGTTCCAAAATAATTAAATACGTAAACATAATGTAAAAATGTTTTTTTATTTTATTTTGCCCCAACCTAAAGCCATCACTTATAGAAAAATTAGTGTATTTTATACAAAGAATAAAAATATCAAAAGAAGCAAATCACTTGTTTTAACAGCTCCTAATAGGTACCGGACTGTTTGTATTTTGTGCGACAGAGATAACGCTCTACGAAGCCGAAATTAGCCGATTGTCTCTTTCCAAAGGTCGATGTGCAATATTTATCGCCGGGTACTGTACATATTTATGTGATGCGCGCGCTGCATGGTACAGGGCCGTAATAATTCTGGTAAGTTTTTATAATTAATTACAAAGCAAATTTAATTTTTATTTTTTGTAAGTAAACTAAAGCAGATGACAAAAAAATGAAGAGGAACTTTTTTGTGTAGAATTTTTTTCTCTACAACTTTTACTTGAAACTTTTTTTTCTATTTCCTACCGTTATTATGTTATTTTTAAAAAAGGCATTTTTCAACACTTTTTTTTATTTTTTTCATCCCTTTCCCCTAAATTTAAATCAAAATTTCTTTCATAATATCATTATTTAAGTATTAATGAACACATTTTTACTCATTGCGCCAAAACTGGTCAGATCATGGTTTCATTAAACTTTTTACTGGACTATGTGCCGCTCGTCGTCAAAATGCTTTTGGGAGAGAAGCACCTTGTTTAAGCACCATGAGGCGATGGTTTGCTGAATTTGAGAGAGGTCGAGTTTCTTTACATGAGGAATTTTGTGAAGGGCGGCCTTCAATTTCAACATAATATGGCTACTGTTAAGCGGTTAATTGAAGAAAAGCCCCGGATTACCTATGAGACAATTCAAGGACTATTGGGGATTGGTATGAGCCAAATTCAGAAAATTTTACACGAAGAATTGAAAGTTCGGAAACTTTGTTGTCGTTGGATCCCTCATGAACTGACAGCGGAGCAGAAGCGGGCTCGCGAGGAATGGTGTTCACAGATGCTACTGAAGTACGACCACGGACATTCTAATGCTGTTTATGACATTGTCACAAGAGAAATCGTGGATTTATTGTTTTGAACCCGAAAAAAAGCAGCAGTCTTGTGAACGGGTGTTTGAAAATGAGAACAGGCCAACAAAAGTGAGACAGGTGAGAAACGTTGGTAAAAAAACGATCGTGTTTATTTTCTCAGCTACGGGTCCCATCTGTACAATTCCACTTGAAGATCAAAAGAGTGTTAATGCCAAGTGGTATTCTACCATTTGTTTACCCAGGGTGTAAGAAAAAGTTCGCGAAAGACGACCCAAAAGCCGCATTCTCCTACACCATATAACGCTTCTTCACACACGGCCAACAAAACAAAGTCATTTTTAGCTTCCGAAAAAGTACATCTCGTCACTCATCCTGCGCATAGCCCCGACCTAGCACCCTATGATTTCTGTATTTACCCCAAAATCAAAGATTTGATGAGAGGTTTTACTTTTACCGACTCCGAAGAGGCAGTGATAGCGTTCAATCAGCACGTAGAAAACATGCCTTCAGTCTGTGGTCCTCCTGTTTTAAAAATGGTTCGATCGCATGAAAAAATGTTTAAAATCCACAATAAAAAGTTACTTTTTTGGTTAAAGAGCTTCACTGTCCAAAGTATTGCTGAATATGAAAAGTACTGTGGTCAAATACGAATAGTCTGCAGCGATGGCAATCGCGAACGAATCGCGGGTACAGCTAGTATTGTAATAAAACATAAAAATTCAAAAATACATTCATATATTTCATAAAATATGTTTTGAGATAAATATACAAATTATAATTAGAGCTAATATAATATCACTACCTAGATTAAACTATGTACCTACTCCATCAAAGAATACCTGCTGACTGGGTTTAAGACTAAAAATGCATAAGCTTTCAAACAAAAGAAAAACTTAAACAAACTAAAACTTACTGATGTTACAAATTAAGCATGGTCAAGTTAATAACAAAATTAAGATTAAATTTAAACAAATGATATGATGTATTCTTGTGGCGGGGCACTTGGGTGCAACTCGCAGGTTTAATTAAACTAAAATTTAACACATGTACTTATACTTTAAATAGACTTAGTCTTCAGTAAGAATAACTTCATTTCATACAGTATACAGTCTGCCAGTACATGACCTTAGCAGTCAAAACCTCTCATAGCCATTTGAAATATGAGAAGTCAGATACTAAAATGACACTGGCTTCTTAAAACAGAACAAATTTACAAATGATATAGTAAAGATCATGTTACATTTAAGTAAAACCAAGGTTAGCTCTTAGTGAAAAATAAATTGGAAAAATGAATTAATGCATAAAAATATGTTAATAAACAAAAGCCATTAACCTTAACTACAATTGAAAAGTTGACAAAACTTTACCATTGCTGATTTAAGATATCATTATAGTTCATTCAGTTTTGTGGGGCAAATGGTAATTGATAGATTATCAAATTGGCTATAATTTATTTATATAGAACAGGAAAATTACTGGAGAAAGTATAAGTACACTGTATATTTATGTCACTTAATGAAATATTGCATCGTCTTCAACATAGATCTTGAAGATTTAAAGTAAGACAGACGACTACAACAAAGCTTAATACAGCAAAATACTAAACTAAAACACAAAAATATACTAATTGTTAGTAGCTGTGTCTAAAGATTAGTATCATGTACTGTTAAAACAAAATAAGCGTTGATATATTAAAATATGGTATTAACCAATTTTGAACTAATATTTACATCTATAAAATAACTTTAATAGCAAATAATTGTTTATGTACATAATAGCACCATATTTACCGAAACTTTTTATAGATACAAATTGTGCATAACTCCATTAAACACCCATTAAAACCATCATTATCATTATATTAAATCAATTTGACGGATTTTATATCATGGATTGATAGATAATGAAAACCACTTAATATCCAGATAAAGCAACAAATAATATTTATCATTATTTTATCTAGAGCAGACTGATATGGATGTGCTATAACGATATGGTTTCTTAGTGATAAAACTCATTTTGTCTACATACAATTATTAAAAATGTAACACAATTTTTGGTAATTCTTGATCATTCAAAATTTCAACACCAACAATCATTTTAATAGTCTAATACTCAGAGAATTAAAAATTAAATTTAAACAATCACAGTAGTTTGCAGAAAAGCTTCATCATCTAATTAAAACTTAGATTCAAAATCTTATTATTATTACTGATAATAACATATAAACTAGTATGCTACACTAACATATAACTGGTTAACGTAAAAATAATCAACTCAGAGATGTTTAAACTGTGTTAACAACTTGATCAAAACATCTAGCAACAAACCGTTCTTTCTCATCCAATTGCTTAAGATCACTTGGGTGATGAGTCAACATTGCTTCCTGCAAGGCACTCAGTGCTTCAGAAGTGAATCTCTTGCCCTTAAGGTGCGTAATAACTGATGCCTCTCCAGAGAAACCAGACTCCATTAAACCAGGAGGAATATTTAATGTGACATCACATATGAGTCCCTTCTCTACAGTCATACTAATTACAAGTTCTTGTGTCGCAGAATACACCTTGGAAGGTTCTAATATTTCTGCTGGCACAGGGAAAGAACGACTCACTGTGAATACTGGAGTTCTTCCAAATGACCAATCCCAAGTTTGTAATTCATTCTTCAGCTCTGCAAGTCCTGTCATAAAATTAATTAAATCAACACAATGCTTTAATTATAAGTTACTGGCTAGAAAATCAGACTTTTCATATCATTGAATAGCAAACTAGTAGATGATTCTCGTGATAGTAAGAGATGACTATAACCTACATATATATAAGATGCTAATAATGCATAGCAATCAATGGCAGAGAGCTAATACCATGCCACAAGCATGAGTTTACTGGCTACCTTGCCCTCCAAACTGGAACACAATAGTGACAAACACTTACTCTATAGAAGCAGGCAAAGATAAGGTGGTAGTACATGGGTGAAATAATGCAGAACTCTCAACGCCTAGTAAATTAATAGGATAATCAGAGACATATCCTTCATAATTTACAAAAATAAATTCCAGCAAAAACAAAAATTGACTGCCTCATTTAGAGAATGATTCTAAAAAATTACTTTGTTCTTGTGTCATCTTGAAATGCCTTATTTTCCAGAAAGTAGATGTTAATTTTTGGAACGAAGTTCCTTATGGCAGGCTTGGAAGGGATAGGGATTTTGCTGCGCGACCGAACTGAAAAAAATGTGATAGTAAAACCGTAAGAAAAAATCTGTGGAAAAAAGTGCGTGGAATAAAACCGTTAAATGAGACGTGCGCAGGCGCGACAGTCGCATACACAAGCGAGTAGTGCCGTTTAGCCGAAGGAACCTCGTTCCTACCGGGTGTCCCATGACACCACATCATTCTTTTTTTGTCAAATTAGACATTATGTTGCAAATTACAATGGCAGCTGTCTTTAGGCAAGCACCCCAGTCCATATGCTTACAAATACCAAAATAATTCAACAGCTGGGGTTTGTTATCATAGCATGTTAAACTGAACTTCTAGCTAAATTTAAAAGACAGCAGATTAAAAAAATAAATATTAATGAATTGTAAAGTCTTTCAGTCTTTTTTGATAATGA
The DNA here is from genome assembly GCA_036924255.1 of Apodemia mormo. Classification (NCBI taxonomy): domain Eukaryota; kingdom Metazoa; phylum Arthropoda; class Insecta; order Lepidoptera; family Riodinidae; genus Apodemia; species Apodemia mormo. The sequence goes on from JAUPFN010000002.1 coordinate 37,216,696, forward strand.
CTACTTATTATTTACATCAGTGTTAATTATATACTCTTATCACAAAATTACAACAATTTAAATGTCAATAAAATAATATCAGGCAATAATATAGGTACTAACAACTGACAATGCCTGACTAAATTATTCTCAATATTTAACTTGAATATATTAAAGTTAATATTTCTTATAGTTGAATTTGAATGATAAAACCGACTTCAAATACCTAACAACTATATCCATATCTTAAAAATTACTGAACCGATTTTGATGAAACTTGGACTGTTCCCCTAAATTGGAATGTACCAGATTTGAAACAAACAGAATTATCTCAATATGGCTTTTAGTTCCCGAGAAATTAGTTGACAAACATACATACACTTACGAAATTTAGTACACATGCTTGGACGCCTAAATTATTATCCAATTCCAACAATTTTAAATACATACATGTCAAACTGAACCTCAACTGTCAAACCTCAGTTTTTCCATTAATTAAAAAAAAGATAATTCTCAAAAAAAAATCTCACCTGGGAACCATTCTTCACTAGGATTTACATACTGGAAACCTCTTTGTTTTGATACTTGGGCTTCACCACCATCATGTAAAGACAAGGCTTTGGTGCGTAAGTATTCGTAGCCAACAGCAGTTTGAAGTGCATCCACGGTGATTTTCTTGTCCAGATCAGCCAAGTTGACCACCGGAGATGGAGTTGACACCGTCGCCTTTGTCTGTATGCCATGCTAAATAGAATTATGTGTTCTTAACATATGATTGGAGGGAGAGGTCTGGTTAGTCAGTTTGTGTTAGTCAGAAGAAAGTCTAAATAGTGGAATTAAATAAGAAACAGTTTAAGAAAAAAAACAAAGGAATTCTTAATTTGAAGGAGCATGCAATTAGTAAATTATGATTCTCAATATGTCATATTTATTAACCACACATGGATAGAAGGTGACGGTGAAGGTGACAATTGGCTAATATGTCACTACCATGAACTAACTAGTAACTAATGACTACTAGGAGAGTTTTGTGACATCTCACCTGGATATTTAATACCACCGCCTTACCCATTACTGCCGCAATAGTGTCAATGCTTGTCGTTGTCGTGTTCCTGTTTGGGGGCTAAGGTAGCTGGTAGACTTATGCATGTGGCAGTGCCACCCCACCACACGGATGGTAACACACCATTAACATCTTTGGTGTCTATAGGCAATGGTTTCTCTTTTCATCAAGAGAGCCATCTGTTTGTTTGCCATCTAATTATATAAAAAAGGCAACACAAAAGATATAAGAAATCTGAAATTTAAGGAAACTATGTTACTTGTTTTTTTTCAACGAAGGGTTCAAGTAGATAGACAGCATATTTGTTACTATTTTTACAAAGCAAATTTTGGTTTGCAATTTAAATATCCTAAATATAATGACTTCTGGAATAAAATAACCAAAGGCCATCAAGAAATTAATATATTAAGAAAAACAAAAATTTTCTAGAATAAATATCATTTTCATGTGCATTATATCAGCATGTTTATTTGCTCTCAAAAGTATATTTTCAGAGGGCCTTTAGTATAAAATACAAAGTATAAGATATAGTTAAACAATACTCACTTCACGTTTTGCCAAGGACTTTCTGAGATCTGCTTTGTTAGCATTGACTAGAAGTGTGCAATGATGATATGCTGACAAGCGTCCCAGTTTGGCTGCAGTACCAGATATCTGACAGGTTTTTACTAAGAAAATATTATTGTGATAAAAAAATATATATATTTTACTTAGTTTTTATAGAAACTGAGAAAGAAAAATAATTATTGGTATTCCATGTTTTATTCATTATTTTAGTTGTACTAAAATAATAAATAAGACTCAAAACTACTAGCATTATTTACTAGTAAGACAACTTACTAATTTTGTTATAGAAACTGAAAAAGGAAAATAATTATTGGTATTCCATATCACATTTTAAGAAGTATCATCACACCTGGTTCCTTGCATTGTAAGCGGGATAAACTACTACTACTATCTAGTTCACCATGATTCACCTGTATGTTTGTTCGCCACATTTTATCAATCTAATAATGGTTATCGACTATTTCTAGTGATAACTGGAACCAACGGCTTTACATGCTCATCTGTGATCTGGGAGTGGTAACACTGAGAGGTGCTACTGAGATTTTGGAAAAAAGCTCAATAACACGTTTGCCTGACCTGGATGTTGACCTCCGTGACCCAGGATATAATGATCTGAGCCGAATAGGCTATCCCTTAGACATTACCCCTTAGAATCTACATCTGAACATTTAAGTTTCAATAAAATAAGTTTAATAAGAGTCAAGACTACTAGTTATTTGTTGTTAAAAAGGATACTTTGTATTTATCTCTAACAATCAAATCATCTCGTTCATTGATCTCAGATTTAACTCCAAAACCTCTATAAAGAGCCCTTTTGATAATTTCTAAATTATACTTTCGGCTATATCTTTCTCGTGGAGTGAAAAATGTAATATTTAAATTTCCACGGTCATGATAAACAGTGCCACCACCGCTGTTACGTCGGGCTAATGCAATCTCTCTATCTGCCAAGTATGGCACATTAGCTTCAAGCCATGGATTCTGATGCCTCCCAATAACAACACAAGGCTCGTTACGCCACACCATCATTACATGGTGATTACTGAAATCCATATTCCGATACATCCAATCTTCCAAAGCCAAATTAGTATAAATATCAGTTGATTGCGACATGAACACAGACTTTGTGACCTCCTCCTCTTGTGGCAATTTACGCTCAGACTTTTTAGGTTCTACATTCTGCACAGTAGCCAAACTTCTGGCACTGGTTCTTCTGGTTAGCCCAACAACAACAAACATGTTACTTCCAATGAATCTTCTCATGAATTGTGCCATGATTATATGCTTGTAAGCAGATACTCTTTTGTATGAAAACTTTCTTCTAATGAAGATTTTCTTCTGAAGATTTTCTTATGAAAATTTTCTTCTAATGAAGATTTTCTTATGAAGAATTTTACTCTTCTGTGTGATGTGTAAATTCACACTATAATAATGTTCTAATAAAGTCTTACGTTATGAATTAGCAATAGCAGCTACAAGCGTCTGTGTCAGCTGCTGAGAGGGAGATCAAATATTCATGCAGTGCAATAGTTTGATGCAGCCACTTCCAGGTTTGGTGCAGTACATTAATTCGATACCGAATTCCCAAACAATCACGACAGTCACTTTGCATTCCTCTTCTTGAATACAAGGAAAGGAGAAAAATTTACTACAAATTAACTAATATAAAAATTGTTTAAACCAATAAAATCAAACTACACTAATAAAAAGATTTCTGTAACAGATAAAAAATATCCACTGCTCAAAATGTACAAGTACGCGTAAATTCGTAATGAAAAGTGAATTAATTACCTTCCATCGCCTCAATTTATGTATGTTGATAGCGATAAGCAGGCCAAGGAACGGAGGTCGAATGAGGGCAAACGAAGTTCACTAGAAGACAAGTAAATAAACTTGATAACGAACACGGTTAGGCCACGAGTATCGCCGTTTCATATTTTTATCAACGTAGTTGCTTACCCATTGTAATCATATAAAACACAATTTCAGATTGTGTCGCAAATAAAAAATTAGACAAAATTAAACCAGACAGTGTATGCCCGCAATTATTTCGCAATTCCGTTAATAGCAATCAATTAAAACCATGATATTTCAGTATCAAAATAACATTTTGCAGTGGAAATTTTGCAAGATTTTTAATTTCAAAGCATTTCAGAAAAATTTTACTTAGTTCTCAGTTCTCACTTCAGAGTAGTGATGTCAACTCGAGTTACTAACTCGAGTTATTTCGAGTTGTGCTTAAATCGAGTTGACTCGAATTGCCCTGAACTCGAGTTAAGAGTAGTAAACTCTGAATTTTGACTCTGCGCGAATGTACGAGGAAGGCAAGCGATTGTACTTTGTAGGTTGGCGCACAGATCAGTAAATTGTGGTTGGCGCGATTTGTTGATTATGTAAGACTGTATTCATTTATTTACTATTCACATGCGTAATTACAATACGTAGCAAAATTGAGATAGAATTTAAATAAAGGTATAATTTAAATTAGGAAACAAAAACCCTGGGACCTTAAAGAAGTCAAGTTTGCGAGTTTCAGTAGTCAGAGAGTAGACATGTAAATTGTAAATATATGGGAAATACGATCACTTTACTTAATCACATTAAAAAGAAGCATCCAAAGTTGACAAAAATAATTCTTTAACTTGGCCGTCATTAGCGAATGGAAATGATATCTCCATTGAAATATCTACATCGGAGGAGCCTTTTCAAGAAATAAATTGGCAAAGTGTGTTTCGGGCCACGCGCAATGTAGGGTTCTGAATTTGCCTATCACAATCATGTGGACTAAGAAGAGGGCTTTTATAGTTTCAAACTATGAACATTCAAGTAAAGCCTTATAAGCTGTGATAGTTTTCCTTTTAACTTCATTATATTTAATACTACCATGATGTTTTCCCAACCCCCAAAACCAAACGTTTAGCCTGCAGAGGGGGGGACACTTGACTAACAAAATTTAGCACTTAAAAGCTTAATATTTTATAAACGAGTGCCTTGAACGTAACTTGTTTCCACAAACCTGCAATATTTGTTTAAAACCTATCCAACAATATCCAATACAATGAAGTACGTGAGAAAAAAAATTAACACCCCCACTTTACATGTAGGGGAGCTACCCTGAAAAAATGTTTTGCTTCGTCTTGCTAACTCGAGTTCGGTAACTCAAGTTCAACTCGAGTTAAGTGAATTTTAACTAGAGTTAACTCGAGTCGTGTTCATTCCGAGTTGGTACATCAGAGTGCTAAGTGTGAGTTTTTCTATCGATTTGGATCGTGAGCGCGTTTGGAGTTTACTAGGAATTTGTATATGATTTGTACAGCGCCACCTAGTGGTAAACGTGAGAAACCAATTTACCACTAGGTGGCGCTGTAGAAATCACATACAAATTCCTAGTAAACTCGAAACGCGCTCACGATCGAATGTGAAAAAAAAACTCACACTTAGCACTTAGTACTTCAGAGTTCAGATTTCAGATATCACTTAGGGATGTAAAAAATAATCGATTTTAACAATCAATTTATATTCAAAACCATATTAATCGATTTTTAATAAAATTGCTTATAGAAATTACACGTTTTAATTAATTTTTTAAATGCGTGACAGATGAACAAACTCAAAGCTCATTACTTACACAGACCAATTAGAGTATACTTAAACAAGTCTATTAAAGGACAGCGTAATCTGTATGTATTTTAAAGACCATAAGGTTGTTGTTTATTTTTTACACTTATTATCCATTTTGACACATGTAAAATGGCACTGAACATTATTGTTGACATTATTTTTGGTTTTCTTATTGTTTAAATTATCTACATATCTATCAAAAAATCTGAAGAAATATTTGTTTTATAGTTTTGTTTTTGAAATCATAAATGTCGTTTTTTTATGCTAATCGTTTTATTATATTTCATTTTAATTAAATGTGAAATGGGGCTAAACCTTTATGTCAGTACCTATTTGAAATGAAATTTTTAAGAAATATTTATTATATACTAGCTGACCCGGCAAACGTTGCTTTGCCATACATATTAGGAATCCATAGCGGACAAACAACGTGACACGTAATTTATATAAGTACTTATACGGGACTGTCCTTCCAGGCAGCTGAAACGGCATTGAACTTTATATGGTGGTTAAGTTTTCTTAAATTTTCTAATTTTTTGCGCAATTTTCTTGATATATTCTTTTTCTAAGAACCTTCTGCTGACTATAACAAACACAACAAAAAAAGAATTAGCGAGATCAATCCAGCCATTCACGCATGATGTCCTGACCACGGAAAATAGTTTTTCAGAATTTAATTAGCAGGTGGCACCAGAACTACAATCCTGCGTTATACAGACGACACGACGCTCTTGGCTGTAAATGGAGCTAAAAAATACACTTTGACGGCATAAAGAAGTTTGAGTCTCGAAATAAACCGTTCCAAAACCCAACATATAATAGTAGACATACCAAATCACTCAATATCGCAAAGTACATTACACCTCGATAAAATGGGTGACTTCATCTAACTGGGTCAAACTGAAACTTTTTGTAACTGGCCACTTGTAATATACATGTAATAATAAAAAATAGGTTTGAATTTTAAAAATAGAACTCTATACAAATATTATTATGTAAATATTTCATCCATTTGTCATTTGTTTCAAGATGTGGCAGCAAATTCAACGCAAAAATATTTTCGTGCCATGATTTTTTTATGACTTTCGATGTCATTTAAGCCAACAAGAAAGTTATGATAGATTTTGATTGGCCTTTTTCGTTGAAGTCCCATCTTGTCCTTCTGTTCAAAACTGGTTTTTTAAATTTAAACTTGGTTGCACTAATCTTACCGATGATCTGTTTAAGGCACGGCCTTCTACAACGACGAATGAAGATAACATCAGAGGTGTGCGGCGTATTATAGAGACTGACAAAAGAGTGATCTATCCGTAGATTTAGACAAGCTTAGACATGGATATGGTCAAGTGCACAAAATCTTCCATAAACATTTAGCGGTCAGGAAACTTTGTGCCCAGTGGATACCTCATAATTTGACCGAAGCGCAAAAACTCCATCGTGTTTATTGGTGCCCTTAAATGCTTCAAAGATTTAACGGAGATGACTCAAATGCTTTATTCATCATACTTACGCGTGACGAAAGCTGGAATCATTGTTATGATTCGGAAACCAAAATGCAGTCAACTCAGTGTGTGTTCCCATTCGAGGAATTGCCAACCAAAGTCAAAGTAAAACGAGGTCGAAATGTAGGAAAAAAGATGGTAGCCTCGTTTGGAAGGCAGGTCATTATATGATTATTATTTCAGAGAATGATAAAATAAATTACTGCAGAGTGGTACACTAAATATTGTTTGCCACTTGTCTTGGAAAAAGTTTGGGAAAACGACCTTCTTCACCATGACATCACCTCATCGCACACTACTACGACGAATTATTGGGTCACCCACCGTATAGCTCTAATCTTACACCTTGTAATTTTTTTGTATATTATAAGATAACAAACAAGAAGATGGGTTTCCTGATGAAAGAGTCAACCATCGCCTATAGACACCAAAGATGTTAATGGTGCGTTGCTATCTTGTGGCGAGGTCTAATGCCACATGCATAAGTTTACCTGCTACCATACCCTCCAAACCTACTATATTGCGGCAAGAATAGATAAGACAGTGGTACCTACCAGACCCTGGCGAGACAATGCAGGACTCTAGCACCCAGTACATATTTATTTATTCCCGAAAATAAAAGAAAAACTGAAGCTTAACGCTGAAATCAAGTTGCACAATTAATTCCACGACGCTAAGGACAGATGCAAAAGAGGAAATATAGTAGGACATAAATTGTCCTCTCATTGGGGGAATGACTCTCAGTAAAGAGGAAAAAGACGCAAGGTGGATCATTTTATCTTATTTTCATTGTAATAAAACTGACGAAAATTTTAACAATACTAATAATCCTTGTTTTTTATTCTGAAAGCTTAAAAAGACATTTGTTTTTGTATTTTAGTTTTAAAACCAGACAGTTATCATTTCGGTTATTTTTATACATAACTTTGGTAACTAATGAGACCTCGGAGAAACTTCCGTTAATACACTATGGTCTCTATAGAAACCAACACTAACTTCATCCAAAAAAACAATATTTTCACTATTTATCAGTTTTAATACAATACTCTTTGGTATTTTATCGTTTTCGAACGAAACATTGCACAGAATAACATCAAATTGGCATTCTTTTTTCAAATACTCTCTTGGGGAAAAATAAAAGAACTTAGTCCGCCATTTTGATCAAAGATTTTGATCCGTGCTGTGTTATGTGTTGGTTGCAGTTTATGATACAGTTTAATTTAAAAGTGTTTTGGCGTATTAATCAACAAGTAAACTTTATTTATAATCAAGATTAGTTCAAGATCTAACAGTTCAGATAATAATTTTGTCAAAAAACCGTAAATATCAATTAATAAAACATATATTTCGTTAACGACCAACTTGATGATACCAGCGCTTTGGGTATGACGGTACCTATATTTATTTATTTTCTTAAATTTTAGTGTTGATATCTATGATCTCAAAAAAAATCATATGATGTGAAATATCCTAAACAATATTTTAAAAAAATCAACATAGCGTAAACGTAAAATTGAAAAACAAATAAAATATTTAAAATTACGAAAAAAACAACGTATTAATTGTGAAAAAAAAATTAATATTTATTATGTAAATAAATATTTTTGTACTATAACCATTGATAAAAAACCCAAGATACACAATCAGTGTGTCAAAAACGTCCTCCAAAAATGAGTGCACAATTTTAAATTGTGCACTCATTTCAAATAGAATCGCGTCGGCCACGTCACTGTCAATTTTATTTATTTTCGTACATTGCTTTGTAAAAACAACTATAAGTCTTGCACTTAAGGTTGGATATGCAAAGACATATGTTTTGCCATATCTATAACTACTAAAAAGAAATTAGGGACACTTTTGTGTGTCAGTTTTGTTCGGGACTGTGCATTTAGGGTTTTTTATATCAATGACTATAACATATGTTGTTTATTTTTTTTCCGTATGTATATGTTTACCAATTGTATAAAAAAAATATAAAAAGCTCAGGTCATCGATTTACTTTTTGAATTAAAAATCGTCGACTAGCAAGTTGGCATATTTTTCTCATAGTGTCATGTTACAACTGAATTATTTTGTAGCTTAAGCCATTTAAATTAAACAATTCTCACACCAGTGTATTGTTGTGCTCAAGATCTCTTAGGAAATATACGCTTTACAGTATCGGATTCAATTCAAACAACTCATAAACCATTTTTGTGACCACGGTCCACCGGAACGAACTCGGAACGTGTGCGCGTAACGGTCTGTGTGTTTTTAGAAAAAATGCGAAAATGGCTGGTGGTGTGAGCGGTTATCATTTTATTTGGTTCTTATGTAAATGAATCAATATTAATTGCCAAGTTTTATTATTAATCTATTGAAAAACATGCAGTTTTTCGATTTTTGTCAAATCGATTAATCCTGAAAAAATAATAATCAATTTTTAAATAATCGATTATTTTAATTCAATGTCACATCCCAAATGTCGGCTCAGTGAATTTGGCCCCACTTTTTTTGATTTTCAGATTTTTGATATTTTTAATTATTTGTTCGTCGTTCGTTCTTTAACGTTCGATTGTGAAAATTATTTGTTCGTCTTTTATTTATTTATAATTAATTAAACAAATGATCACCCTTAAGTTGGCCCCCCTTACTAGATATCTTTATTTTTATCACTTAGATTAATTAATTTTGATTAATTATCGTTTGTTCGACGACTATTGGTGATTGTTCGATCATAAAAACAATTAAATTCCCAATTATTATTTATTTTATATCTAATATGCAAACCATTACCTCACGCCTACATTGCGCATGCGCCAGCAGTCTAATGGCGACTGAGCGATGCGTAGTGCATGTCATGTAAAAAATGACATTATAAATAATGCTCCATTTCGAATGTTTAGTTGTAAAAGAATCATTATTAATAAATTATGTACTCATTAATAATCATCGAAAAACATCTAATGTCTATATAGTCCATTTACATGCATTACGTCCAATATATGTACTTAACTCATAAAGCCACATAAAGCTGTTTGTTGAGTAAACAAAAAGAGTAATTACTCTAATTAAATATGAATTTCTTATATATGTACATATGTGTGTGGGTGTGTATATCATACAACTGTTTTTAATTTGTTTCTTTGCTAAAATGATAGGCCTATTTATAATTCTGTTAAAGATGTATATATTAGATGTACTATTAGTTAACCTCAAAAATGTGCAGATTTTTTTTTATGTATCGTGTTAAATTTACCACTATCGGAACTACCTACAATATTTCCTAATAAGAATTAAATACCTTTATATTTAATCGAGGTACTCACACTGTTGAATAAATACTTCATTCAAATCGTATAATTTGATGATATTCGAAATGGAGCATTATTTATAATGTCATTTTTTTACATGATATGCACTACGCATCGCTCAGTCGCCATTAGACTGCTGGCGCATGCGCAATGTAGGCGTGAGGTAATGGTTTGTATATTAGATATAAAATAAATAATAATTGGGAATTTAATTGTTTTTATGATCGAACAATCACCAATAGTCGTCGAACAAACGATAATTAATCAAAATTAATTAATCTAAGTGATAAAAATAAAGATATCTAGTAAGGGGGGCCAACTTAAGGGTGATCATTTGTTTAATTAATTATAAATAAATAAAAGACGAACAAACAATTTTTACAATCGAACATTAAAGAACGAACGACGAACAAATAATTAAAAATATCAAAAATCTGAAAATCAAAAAAAGTGGGGCCAAATTCACTGAGCCCCAAATGTCACTTATCTGACTTCTCAGTTATCAAATTTTTTGATTATTTTATCCCTGGCAAAAGTTTTAATTTTCTACAGACTTATCCAGTTAGTTATATTGTTCTGTGGACTTATCGCTAATTATATTCATGTACTAAAGACTACTTCTTGCAATTTACTTCATTCGTCAAGAAATACCATTGACCTTAGACATATTTCTATGAGAAATACAGAGCCAGCTAATAAAGTATTAAAGATTGCTTACAAGTTACAACTTAAATTACGTATGCGGGATGATGGTACTTAGAACGTTCTGGTACTTGATGGTACCTCTAATAACATTGTTATTCGTTTGTAATCACAAAATTGTAATAAGTACTAATATTGTGATCAGAGTCTGGTTAATCGTCTGACCCCAGCGCCCCAGATCTTTAATATTTTTTGTGCTATCAGGGATACCTATGAAAATTTCCTCGTTATCTGATCGTAATATGCGAGTAAGTATCACATAGCATAATAATATATTATAGCTTATGAGTGGCGCCGCAGAAACACAAAGAAATCGTAAATATATTAACATAGCGACTGTAATAAGTAAAATTGATCCAACCAACGCAAGTGTTATAAAGTCAATACCTCCCCTGAATAGCATAAATTCACTGGTTTGTTGAAAAGTAAGATGGGAAAGAAGATACAATAATTTCTACTCTTAAAAACAAACAAAAGGTCTCATAATAAGCGCGGTCTGGCGGCTTTGTGCACACTAAACGGGGCACAGGGCTGTTGATACACAATCACTATGCTATTGGCTGCTAATAACGATCACAAAATAGACAAATTATTATTTACTAGCTGTTGCCAGCGACTTCGTCCGCGCCGACTTCGTTTACTCCGCACTGCTCTTCCCCCGTACGAGATAGCGTGATAATATGTTTTGTTTGTATGTATTATTGTAGTATTATTTATTATTTTGTTTATTTATTATTTATTATAAGTATGTATTATTTTGACCCGACCTATTAGTAATATTCATGCAAAATTTGAAGTAAATCCATGCAGAACTTTTTGAGTTTACCCTGGACATACATACAGATAAACAGACAAAAATTCTAAAAACTATATTTTTGGCTTCGATATCGATTGTAGATCACGCCCCAAGTATTCTTTTAAAATAATAATCAATGTACAGTTTTGACTTTTCTACGATTTTATTATATGTATAGATTTATAACGATTGTGCCTTGAGATCTTTTCTTTAGGGGTTAGTCCAGCAGCACCAGCAGTAAAGCATAATATTATATACTAGTCTATGGGTTAGTCTAATTGGTTCAGGTTATAGGGACTCGAGTTCGATCCCCGAAGCGAAATTCTTTTATAAAGTGTTTTTTTTCAAGGTTTTAATCAAAATCTCAGTAGCGGGTGTTATGGTGCAGGGCGTGTTAGCGCCTTAGTCCTTAGATGAAGGAAACTACTAGATATGAAATAACTAAGGAAAAAACATGTAATTTCGTCACGAGTAATGACGGACTTAGTACAGCTGTCTACATAATAATTGAAAAAATGTCAAGACTTAAATCTAAAAAATATCGACATTTTATCAATACCTTTAATATAATTTTTATTCAAATAGGATTAAATAAAACACCACTAAGACATTGTATTTAAGTATCAAATACATTTAAACAATGCGTACCGGTGCAATGATTCATTCAATTATAGCTAAAAATAGGCGATAATTTTTATTTTAGTAAACATAATCATTGACCTTTTATGAAAATTGACATCGTTTAATAGTAATGGCGAATCGGCCTCAAACCATTAATTATTAAAGGTGACTTTATGTTCTTAAATGATTTGAAAATTTCTGTAGCTTTGCCTATTATGAAAATTCGAACTTTTTAGACAGAGATAAAGCCATTTTTATATATTCAGCATTGGAATTCATGCTATTTTCTAATTTTCATTGCTTATGGAAACTAATGCCAAGTCCTTATCTAGTCAAAGGTATCTCTGGACCTATATCTATCCCATGGACCGGATTACTATGAATCCTATTTTGAATAAAAAATTTGACCTCGGATGAATCCGTAAAACTGTCGATCCCAATCATAGCTAAAAATATGCGATAATTTTTAGGCAATAGGGATTACCATTCATCTCACCGACCGACAATGAATATTCGTGAACCGGAAGCTTTATAGACGTTCGGTTCTATATTATTTGTTGTACATTTCAATACTTTTTGGTTTTAGGTGCTCCATAGACCTGCAATAATATTGCGCAATATTGTTGACTGTTTAGGGTTAATACCACGAAATAAAGAAAACAAGGGGAAGTGAAGAGTGGGCGTGCCGCGTGCGTCACTATTATGCGCTTTTACTCTAAATTGCCTTAGTGATACTTACCATATCATTAGGAGATAGTCGTCGTGCGAAAATCTATTATACACTGAATTATGCCGTATTGTGCCATCCTTGAATGCAGAAATGATAGTAGAATACAGATGATTAAAAATGGAGATATTTCATATCATTCGGAAGTACAATTTTCATTTTATTTTAATTAAATTCCTGATTTAATATAATCTCTAATGATATAATAGAAAGTCAAGCTAAAATCAGCCGTACACCTTACGTATAAAGTTCATTTTAGGTTGACCTAATTTTTCTAGAAAGATATACGTAATGACAGTCATTACGTATATCGTTCTAGAAAGTTCTCTACTCAAATATGATCAACTGAAAACTACGGAAAAATTAATGCTGCCATCTATTGTAGAATAGCGAAACTATTACGATCTTAAGTTTCATTATTGTACAAATAGACGAGTCTATTTTGAATAGACTACAAAAGGACGTAAATACTCTTTTTTTTGTAGCAAAATAAAATTTATTGTAACGCAGTTTGGTATATTTTTAAATGTTCTGTTTGTGTTTCGGATTATTGTTGCTTAAAATGAAAACGACCAATGAAACAATGTTTGCATTAGTAGTTTATATGCAATAATGCTTATTTTATGTGTTAGTGTGGCGATCGCGGTCCTGATACAAATGTTTGTACTTGCCAATTCCGTTGTTTTCTTTATTTCGTGGTTAATACGTATTGAAAATTGCACAAAGATTGAACGTGAGCGGGTTCCATTTTTATTGCGCTATATTTTTTTCTTGCACTGTGTAGGCTTAATATTGCAAAATATTTTTCACTTCTGAGTTTGGAGCGATCGCGTTCGGTCGGTCACGGTGTTTAATGTATGGTCGTATCGTGAATTTAAAGAAAATGGAGAGCAAGAATGCTACAAAAGATATAGAACGGGAGTTATTACTTGAGTGCATAGAATTGTATACAGATTTATTTCATTCAAACATTCAACCTTTCGCATTTATAATATTAACTCTTAATAGGGTACATGGAACTATTTTCCCACCACTTCAATCGACTTAAATACACGAATATTTATAAATAGACCACTCGACAAACTCTATTTCTTACATAAATAAAAATTTACGTAACTACGGATTTATTATACGGGCAGCCCTACCTTTTCTAATGTCAAATGTCAAAGTCAGAATCAGTTAAACGTCACATTTGAAAAAGTTGCGCGTTTTTGTGTAATAAAGATATAACCAAGGAACTTATATACGATATCTGGAATTACTACGAAGCAATATTTGAAAAATAAAATTGTACTTTATTTAGTTAGCAATAAAGTTGACATTTGCTTCTTACTTAACAGAGGGGAAAAACGTTCTGAGCGAGACAACGACATGAGTGGATGTTATCCCTTTCTTGCAATTGCCAGTGTAAATAAAACTTTCAGATGGTAGATTTTTTATATATCCGGTAACCGTTAAATCCCTTTTATCCATACACGTTTATAGATACATTAGCATAAAATGTATTGTAATTAACATATTGAGTTCTTAAATGTGCTTATTTTAATTATTACGTAATTATTTATGCAATGTAAAAACTGTTTCTTCAAATCAGTAGAATTAGTAGTAATTTGTAAACTATGCACGGCCACACTCAGGTGGCTATACGCTTTGGCGCGCTTTATTTAAAAATATAGCTGATACTTTTTGCTTACTGCTACAAGTTTTTTCTGTTGTAAAATGGTGAAAAATTGTAGCGTTAAGTGCTGTAATAGTGAAGCGTATGCTGGTTGCGGAATTTCATATTTTGAGTAAGTTTTTTATTGTATTTACAAGTTTCTTAGGTAGGGTAGCAATAATAACACAAAAATTCGGACATGTGAATACAAAGAAATTACAATTCAATCTAACATTTCATAATACGTCCCTAAGGAATGTCATCGTAATCAAATAAGAACCTACTTTACGTAATTTTGTTATTTAATACTAAAATCATTGTGTTGTAGTGACTAAATACATTACCTACATACTTTTTGGTAGTAACTGTTAACTAGTAGTAGATACCTAACCTCTTGTTCATTATTTTCTTGCAGGTTCTCAAGAAATGAGATTCTTCGACAACGGTGGATTGAAGTTGTTCCATTTAAGAAAAAAAATTCATATTACAGTTTAATTTGCAGCCGTCATTTTAAATCCGAGGATTTAATAATCCATAAGATAAGATCAACACTGAAACCAAATGCTATTCCATCTATATTCCCTGTTGTAAGCTTAATCATTTAGTGTTATTTAAGATATTTTTTAATTAAACATACAAACCTAATATAGGGTCATTGCGTCGGTAACGCGACCGCCTCTAGTATGCGACCACTTGAGGGCCTAGGTTTCTTAATTAAATATAATAGCATTTTTTTATGAGAAAACAATGAACAGTAAGCATTGAATATTCAATTAATAATTATGTAACAAGAAAATCATAAATTTAAACCTATCTGCTAAAGCTTATGCATGTGGCCTTAGACCTCGTCAATACATAACAACGCACCATTAACATATTTGTTGTTTATAGGTAATGGTTGTCTCTTTCCATCAGGAGACCCATCTGCTTGTTTGCTATCTTATGATATAAAATTGACATTATTGCTGCAGGAATAGCTTCTGCGATGGTAGCAAATACCCGGGCGAGACGTTGCGGAACTCTACCACCAAGTAGTCACGATGGTAGTGACACTTATAGCCAATAAGTCGCCTTTTACGACCTGCCTGGCAGAACGGCAGTTGACCTATTCTTCAAAGGAGCATGAGACCAACATGGAGAAAAATGGGCCATTTTAGGAAATAGGCATTTTGAAAATGTTGTATATTTTGGGAATTGGACATTTTGAACTTGAACGTTGGAACCGGAACCGAAGTGTTTTATCCAGGACCCTGTCAGTAGACTGGCATTAAGACTTTGCAATATTTCTCACCGTATCCTCTAGGTTTTATTGATTCTTCAGTATCGCTGGACTGCTTCACTCAAACAAATTTTAAAGCAATGTAATGTAATTGTCATCTGTCCGTAATTAATGCATACATTTTCTAGAAGAGTATTTTGATCTTTTATCTGTATGTATAATGCTCAATTCGGCAGAAAGATCACACATGCAAATATTGTTTTACCATACTTTTTACCCGCAAAACAGCTCAGTATGAAAACAAATTTAGCTATTTATTTCAGTTACATATCAAGTAAAATTATTCTAACTTTTATTATTTTTAATAATCCTATTTTACGCTCTAACACATTATTATAACTCATGGGCCGCAGTTGGTCAGGGTGCTTCGCAAAAATTCACCTAGATCACTTTGATACATTTTATATAAACTCTCGTACACTATGCCGGGCCAAAGTGCGGCAGATTTGCAGAGCGGAATTGAGCGCACACAATTTTCTCCGTGTTTTAAGTATGCATTTACAAAATCAGAAATTATGGGTTAAGAACGATTAAAGGCCACAAAGAACTAGCCTTAACATGCAGTTCGGCAGTTAACTGTACACAAAACTAGTCAATGTGTTGCGGCCCGGCACGTTACTAATATGCTAGCATTTATAGTTGCAATCCGGCTCCCTCCACCTCACTACAGCCTGTCGTAATAATACGATATCATTAGACAAATCACACGAATTGATCTAACCCTAAAGTTAGCAAATTATGGGTGTGAGTCAAAACAACATATTATGAATGTGCATTTTCCTTCGTCAATAAGAGCGATAACAGACATTGTTAACCTACACGACTTTCAAAAATTGATAGCCGTGGGTACTATCCAGGACTTATCGTAGCTGTCCATATCAGTTCTATTCCGCTTTTTTAGAATGAAATTGTCCTGTTGCACAAATATGTATGGACACCCTAGTAGAAAGAGACACACTCCATTCATGTCGTGGTACTCTTCGGAACGATTTTGAGGTACATGTGGACCTTCCAGGTAGAATATAACTTCCTTGGATATAACATGCTTGCATCTTTAAGTACCTAGTCTGTGGATATAATTGTGATAAGTTACTTCAAAAAAGATTCTGATAAGTAGGTATTTTATTTAATAACTTTTAAACTAACTTATTATAATCTGTGTACGGTAGCTATGACATATTCAGTAAAAAAAATAATATTTATATGGATTTGATTCGTTCGAAATAGTTTTGTGTAAGTGTGAATATAGTTCCCTTTGCCCGTTTCTAAACTAAGTTTTACCTCAATATATATAAAATGTAGGAATTTATTTTTGTAGAATGTTAATTGTTAATTGTTGGACTATTTTTTAAAAAAAATCATTTATCTGAATAAAATATTTTTTACTTCTATTTTTTACTGACGAATAAAACATCATTTATTCACACACTGCCTCTGTATCTCACTTCTAAATATATAAATCGGTGCACATTAATTTGAGTATTTAGGTGAATAAATTCAAAAATAAAGTCAGGGTAAGTAAACTAGGCTATAAATAGGCTAAAAATTTTAGGCATAACCGGGCAAAGGGAAATAATTTCCCACGAGGATTGTCCCTAAACGAGCAAAAGAAAATAATTTTCCATCCACAAAAACATATTTTTTTTCTATTTCACTAATTTTATTTTATTTTATGTACACTACCATCTAACATGACACAAGAACTTGCACTTTAACCATAAAAAGTTATTTTTCTTTATAGGCCCTTTTAATGGTTAATATACATAGAAAATATTTTTTTTTATAGAAGAGGGGGCAAACGGACAGGAGGCTGACCTGATGGTAAGTGATTACCGCCGCCCATAGGCAACTACACTACTAGAGGTCTTGTAATTGCGTTGCCGGTCTTTTAAGAATGAGTAAGCTCTTTTAACGAAGGTCCCTAACCGCTCACTTCACTTGGGTAACTAATGAGACCTCAGAGAAAATTCCGTTAATACACTATGGGGATACAAATCTCTATAGAGACCAACGCTAACTTCATCCAAAAAAAAAACGAAACATTGTACAGAACAACATCAAATTAACACTCTTTTTTCAAGTACTATCTTGGGGAAAAATAAAAGAATTTAGTCCGCCATTTTGATTCGTGCTGTGTGTTATGTGTTGGTTGCAGTTTACGGTACAGGTTAATTTAAAAGTGTTTTGGCGTACTAATCAACAAGTAAACTTTATTTATAATCAAGATTAGTTCAAGATCTAACAATTTAGGTAATAATTTTGTCAAAAAACCGTAAATATCAATTAATAAAACATATTTTTCGTTAACGACAAACTTCATGATACCAGCGCTTTGGATATGACGCTGTGATATGACGGTACCTATTTTTATTTATTTTCGTAAATTTTAGTGTTGATATCTATGATCTCAAAAAAAATCATATGATGTGAATGTGAAATATCCTAAACGATATTTAAAAAAAAATTAACATAGCTGTTAAATTAAAAAAGAAATAAATTATTTAAAAATTACAAAAAAAAAAACTATGTATTAATTATGAAAAAGAAAACAATATTAACATTTATGTAAATAAATATTTTTGTACTATATGTTGTTTATTTTTTTTCCGTATGTATATGTTTACCAATTATATTAAAATAATATAAAAAGCATAGGTCATCGATTTACTTTCTGAATTAAAAATCCTCGACTAACAAGTAGTCATATTTTTTTCAGTGTCGTGTTATACCTGGAATTATATTGTAGCTTAAGCCATTTAAATAATCCTCACACCAGTGTATTGTATTGCTCAAGACCTCTTAAAAAATATACGCTTTACATTATCGGATTCAATCCAAATAACTCATAAACCATTTGTGTGACCACGGTCCACCGGAACGAACTCGAAACGTGTGCGCGTAACGGTCCATGCTTTTTTAGAAAAAAATGCGAATATGGCTAGTGATGTTAGCAACTAAGCCGTATCCGTTTGGAAAAAATTCTGCCGATAGGTGGTTCTACATAGCCGCTCACACCACCAGCCATTTTCGTATTTTTTTCTAAAAACACACGGACCGTTATGCGCACGCGTTTCGAGTCCGTTCCGATGGACCGTGGTCACAAAAATGGTTTATGAGTTGTTTGGATTGAGTCCGATGCTGTAAAGCGTATATTTTTTAGGTCTTGAGCACTGCAATACACTGGTGTTAGAATTGTTTAATTTAAATGGCTTAAGCTACAAAATAATTCAGGTGTAACACGACACTTTGAGAAAAATATGACTACTTGTTAGTCGAGGATTTTTAATTCAAAAAGTAAATCGATGACCTATGCTTTTTATATTTTTTTACATAATTGGTAAACATATACATACGGAAAAAAATAAACAACATATATTATAGTACAAAAATATTTATTTACATAAATATTAATATCTTTTTTTCATAATTAATACGTAATTTCGTAATTTTTAAATAATTTATTTCTTTTTCAATTTTACAGCTATGTTAATTTTTTTTTAAATATTGTTTAGGATATTTCACATTCACATCATATGACTTTTTTGAGATCATAGATATCAATACTAAAATTTACGAAAATAAATAAAAATAGGTACCGTCATACCCAAAGCGCGGATATCATTAAGTTGGTCATTAACGAAATATATGTTTTATTAATTGATATTTACGGTTTTTTGGCAAAATTATTATCTAAACTGTTAGATCTTGAACTAATCTTGATTATAAATAAAGTTTATATTAACGTGAAGCAGTTTGGCCGAATAAAACACTTGAATCACTTTTACACGCACAATATAATTTTGGGCAGAGTAACGCCCTCAACAAACGATAGAATTACAATGAATCGAAAACATGATTTCCCCGCTTATTTATACCATTCGTTATCTATTATATTATGATGACGTCGTAACACAGGTGTGCCGCACATCTGGCCGGCTAGTAGTTGTCAAGCGCGGTTGATAACATTTACTTGTTGATTAATACGCTAAAACACTTTTAAATTAACCTGTACTATAAAGTGCAACCAACATATAACACACAGCACGAATCAAAATGGCGAACTAAGTTCTTTTATTTTTCCCCAAGAGCGTATTTGAAAAAATAATGCCAATTGGATGTTATTCTATACAATGTTTCGTTCGAAAAGGATAAAATACCATAGAGTATTGTATTCAAACTGGTAAATAGTGAAAATGTTGTTTTTTGTATGAAGTTAGCATTGGTCCCTATAGAGACCATAGTGTATTAACTATAGCATTTTCTCAGAGGTCTCATTAGTTACCAAAGTGATGTGAGCGGATAGGAGTAGTGCGGGGCAAAAAATGCCTCGAGAATCGCACGGTTGTGGATTTCCAGACATAGAGATGGTAAGGATGGAACACTGACACCCAAAAGTCCTATGGTTAGGATGTCCTAAACAAAACTG
This sequence comes from Apodemia mormo, assembly GCA_036924255.1. NCBI lineage: Eukaryota > Metazoa > Arthropoda > Insecta > Lepidoptera > Riodinidae > Apodemia > Apodemia mormo. The sequence goes on from JAUPFN010000002.1 coordinate 37,236,929, forward strand.
ACACCCAAAAGTGTCCCTAATTTCATTTAAATAGTTATAGATATGACAAAAACATATGTCTTTGCATATCCAACCTTAAGCGCACGATTTATAGTATCTTTTACAAAGCAATGTACAAAAATAAACAAAAAATCTGACAGCGTCGCGGCCGACGCGATTCTATTTGAAACGAGCGCACAATTTTAAATTGTGCGCTCATTTTTGAAGGACGTTTTTGAGACACTGATTGTGTATCTTGATTTTTTTATATCAATGGGGAACTTTCTATAAATTCATATGCGACAGTGGCGCGACATCTGTTGAATGCTTTTTGATGAACATTTCTATCCATAGAGTTGGTTTTCCTTATTTATACTCCATGTGTAAATCATTATAAATGTCAATGTCAAATTTCAATTGATATTTGGTGTCAAATGTCAATTTCTTCCGCTTTCCGCAAAGGAAAATTAGTGTTGTCTTCACAGACTAAACAGTTGTCTTTTTGAATTAAATTCGATTTCATTATCATTAATACTCAAGAAGCATAAATGGCTTTACGTACTACCGCAGTGCTCCGAAGTAAGCGTGGTTTTATTATACATCCACTTAATTACATTTTCGTGTTATGTAACATTGTACCTATTTCTTTCAGGTGGCCTGAGGAAATGGGCATACAATCTTTCTGGATTTAACAAATACGGTAAGCAAATTAGGCTATATAAATAAACTCTAATGTTTTACTGTGGTTTTAATGTAATACTAAGCTTTGTCTCCCTATTTAACATTTTATATGTTTAGCCACTTTAAAAGCAAATTTTTATCATTGACTTAATCATAATTAAGGGTCACCATGTCAAGAGGGTTCTTAATTGAATACAGACGAGGTTTGAGTATGAGCTTTACTCTTATTACTATTACAGCAAACTTGGGAACCTATATTTTAATATAAAAAATTATATTACTTCGACCTTCTTGTTCCCTTATCGCCTCTGTGTTCTAGTGGTCTGGTGTCGGTGTTAACCACATGAGGTCACAGGTCGGGCAAAACAAAAATTTGTTTTTTAGACTTCAGATAAAAGCAATGTATTCCAATACGGATTGAATATGTTATTGAGCACTTTTGGATAGGCAAGTAATTATAGGCATATTTGTTTATAAATAATATTTGATAAAATATACATCTCATCTGGTTATCAGATCGGTGAAGGACGATCTCCCACTGTCTCCTCTACTATTATTAAACATGTGGTGATAATATTTCCCATCACACTTGTCTTTACAGGTTTGGACTGTCAGAATTGTTAGGTGGTATGTACGTATTTTGGTTAATATAGAATAACAATTAGGAAGATAAGCAAAATTTTAAAAACACTTAAGCAAGTACCTTCTTAGGTATGTTTAACCATTCTGGCGTGTTTAAAAATGTTAATCATGAATCAATGTTTACAATAATTAGGTTTCATTTTTACATTAAAGACTACACTAACAGAAACTCTTGTTTATACCTACTTAATTACACATGTTGCAATAATTGTTCAAAATGCTCACCTCTCTGTCTAATGTGCAAATGAGCATGTTTACGTAATTTATGATTTAATTGTCAATAAGTACAAAAGAATTTTCTTTTACAGTCACAAACGCACTTTCCATCTTATTTTTTAAATCATTCTCACTGTAAAGCTCTGTTTGGTAAACAACACCTTTAATAAGACTCCAAGGGTAGAAGTCAAGTGGGGTTAAATGCGGGGAACGCGCTGGCCAATGCACCGGGCCACCTCTGCCAAGCCACTGGTCTCCATATTCAGCGTTGAGATATTCATGCACTTCTCGTGACTAGTGAGCAGGGGCTCTCCATGTTGATAATACAGTCGTCTGTACACGTTAAGCGGCAGCTCTTCTATCAGTTGCAACAATGTAACTCGTAAAAAGTTTAAATAACTTTCCTGGCTTAATTTAGGCAAGAAAACTGGGCCAATAACATTGCCATTTGCAATACCCACCCATACATTCAGTGAATACAGGTGTTGAAAAGAATCGCTAATTGTTGGTTCTGATGGGCCCAGTAGTGCATGTTATGGGTATTGTAAAGCTCACTGTAAGTGAATGTACATTCGTCGGTAAACAAAATGTTGATGCCACGATTATTAAGCAACCATTGACAAAATGCTACTCTTGGCTGCCTGCCATATAAGCAGCTTATGTGGTGCGTCAAAAGTGATACGGATGCTGATTGTCCTCCCATAATGTCGACCAAACAAAGCCCCGGCTTACGTTAAAAAGTCGGGTTGTGCGGGTACTTCTCTCTGGGTTGTTAGAGAAGTACTCTAAAATCCCCTCTTGAACTGTAGTTGAGACACGAGCTACACTATCTCTTGCAGTCAGCGGTCTAAATTTACCAAAGTCCCGCAGATGTAGTGTAGCACTTAGCATTGTGTTCCACGAGATGTGAACCCCAAACTGCTGTTCGAAGTGCCTCACAGTTTCAGACACGTTGTCTTTCCTCATTGACATGGCTAGAGTTTGCACCATCTGTGTATTGCATGTTGGTGTAATGATACCTCATTTTTTTTTCACAAAATCACTTAAGTTTCGCAAACTTTACGTAAACACGTCACAAATTGCGCAAAGGCATGTGAACGACGTCACAAGGATGGGATATTTGCACACACACTGGCAGGTGTTCCCAGAGCGGCATGCGGGTTACATGGAGCCTAGAACGGGTTAAAGCGCATTAACATGAATTAACTAGGCATATAACTATGTATGTGAATACGCCGATTTGTGCCAGCGCCGTTGTCGGTCATTTCTTTATTTGAGTGTCTACATAAATTAAATTTTATAGATTTTTTGGATAAAATATAACATACTTTAAAAACTATTGCAATTCTACTGCTGATTCTGAACAAACTAGTTTCGGCTTTTTTGTATGTATTAAGTAAAAGAAACCATGTATATAAATTATGTGTTACGTTGTTTGTCCGCGATGAACTTCAAAACTACTGGACCGTTTTCAATGAAATTTTGTAGACATCTACTATATGGTCAAACTAAAGGATAGGATAGTTATTACCTCAATCCCCTCTCTTAAATACCCCTCCAAAATATTCAATACAATTCGTACAGAAAAACGTTTTTTTATCAGCTACTTAGCTATTTAGTTTAAATACAACTTACTTAAGTTGTATTTAAACATACTATTTTAGACTTGTTTGATTGGGAAAAAGCCTTAGAGGACAAGGTTTTTTGCGTACTGTATATCACAGGATAGGAAATAGACCACCTTTCAGTTGAAAAGAGATAATCATTTCTCATAATGAAGATAGACATTGATTATATATATCACAGATGTTAATGGTGCATTGCCATTTGCCACTTATGTGGTCAGGTGTAACGCCAAATGCTTAATAATAAAACCTTTATTTTCGCAAGATTTAGACATTTTTCACAAAAAAATACATATATCAAATTGAAAATCTACACATAAATAACAAATTGTCTCTTGTTTTGGCGTACCTTATGGCAAATGCTTCCTCCATCAATGGCACATGCTTAAATACTAATTAAAATATACACATAAGTACAAATTTTTAGGTCTACTTCGAGATGATTGTCTTCATGAAGATGAAGATGTTAAGGAAGCATTACGTCGTTTACCTGCCCATGTAGTTGATGAACGCAACTTCAGATTGGTTAGAGCTGTACAATTGTCCTTACAAAAAATCGTCTTACCTAAGGAGGAGTGGACTAAATTTGAAGAAGATAAACTATACCTTACACCAATTGTTGAACAAGTAAAAAAGGAAAGAATGGAACGTGAGAAATGGGAAAAGGAGTACTAAATCAATATTATTTAGATTTTAAGTTAAACAAATATAGTCTTATGCTTAAGTGTACAATTCATATTTAATAGTGCTTGCACAACCTGAAACAACTTACTTTAGTAACTGAAAGTAGTTAAACATCATTTAAATGTACTGGAAATTTGAATAATTATCCTTCTCTATTTGTGATTTTAGCATGTTACAGTTTCCAAATAAAGATTATTGTAAATATATAATTGTTTTTTATTGTCGTGCTTTTTTCTATGTATGCATATTAGTGCTATCCCTGCCCTAGGGATTACTGACAGTTAAATACAAAGAAAAAATGTTGACAGGGTTGAATCAACTAGGTTTCGACATGTCAGTACTGTAGATCTGTTCAGAATGACTGATGGTGCCTACCTACGATTTGAATTACATAATTACCTACTTTATTTCTATATTGTAACTTAACATTACTTCAAAGTGGAGATAAGGAACAGAAATTAACTATGTTTAAATAGTAATTATGTTTGCTTACTTTCGTTTGCAAGAGCATAACAATAGTGTTGCAACAGATTTTTGCCAAACAATATACAGGTAACCATGCTATCTGATGGTATCTAGTAGTTAGAAGTAATTAATTTTCCTCCGTGTTGGTCTGGGCTACTTTGAAGAATAGACCAACTGCCGTTTTCTGGTTATGAGGGTAAGATAGCCGGTATATGTAGACATGTAGCATTGCCATTCCCCCCACACGGAATGCAGTATTAACATCTCCGGTGTCTGTCTCAGCTGTCTGTTTGTTAGCTACTGATATAAAAAGAAACCTTTTAAATGATGATATGAGTATGATCTTAACTCTTAGAGAATACCAAATCAAGAAACTCGCTTCGAAGATTTACCCTTTAATACAGGGTTGAAGGATACAAGTGGGTTAACTATATTAGTAAATATGAATTGATTAGGGTGAAAGACCTTTCTGAGCTCCAATGCTTTCGAATCATATATAGATGAATTTCTCCATTATACATCTAAGCTGGACAAGGGCGGATCCAGCCTTTAGTTCGGGGGGGGGGGGGGGGGGGTCACATACACACGGCCTTATCTTAAATATGTGACCCCCCTGAACCGAAGACTGCATCGTCTTCGGTTTAGGGGGGGTCATATATTTAAGGGTGTCATAATAGGCTCTAATCCTTATCTAATCTAATTTTAATAAATCCATACCTGTACCCCTACTCAGGGGGAGGGGTCATGACCCCCATGACGCTCCCCCCTGGATCCGCCCTTGAAGCTGAGATGTAGAAACTCGAGTTTTCATCAGTTTAAATCCCAGTAAATCTTAATCATAAAACCTACTGCGGGCCTAGTTCTACATGTAGCATGTCTACTTTCCCTGTACCCAAGCTTTTTTTGTATTTGTTATTTGTGAAGCGCCCAGGTTTTGCCCTGTGCAATGTAATCGTACAAAAATATGTTTTAATGACAAATCATGGAAATTCTTGTATTTTTTCTAGTATAATATGCATATATTATACATATAAACCCTCCTCCGAATAACTCTGTCTATTGATGGAAAAAAACTCACAAAAAAACATTATTTCAAAGATATAAGTGAACATATAGTGGAAGTAAGTGGCTTTGTTTTAAGCCCCGTTTTCACTTTGATTAGTGAAAGTACGAGTGTTTAATGCAGGTGCTAAGTAGTAAGCAAAAAATACGTGAAGACAGCAGTTGACCAGTGCGAGTGATTAGTAATCAGCGTCTATTCACGTTTACTATGCTCAATACTAATCACTCGCACTGATAAACGGCTGTCTTCACGTATTTTTTCCTTGATACTAAGCACCTGCATTAAACATTCGCACTCCCACTAATCAAAATGAAAACGGGGCTTTATACTATGTATGTATGTTAAGGGACTTACTGATTAAGAATTTCAAGTTGATTTGTACTCTTAATCAACAAAAATTGACAAAATATGCCCATGTTTTAATATGTCATGTTTATATTTGGTCCACATGCCCAAAATTGTCCTATTATAACAAAGTTAAATTTTAAAATAAAGGCTTATGTGCCTAAACCTATGTCAACCTTATCATAAAACAAACAGTATAAAAATAATAACAAAAGTGCTTTCTAAAATATTGGTATATTTCATAAAACTCAAAAGTTATAAATTTTAGAATGCAGAAATGGTAATCATTATAACTTTTAATAAAGTGGTCCCAATAATATATAATTATTTAAAAACAAGGTTTACGATAATTAAATAATTTAAAAGGAATTAGATTTTTACAAATGTAAATTATTTTTAGTAAATCTTAATATTATACATAAAAAAATCAAAATGATATGTATTTTACAAAATCCTATAAAATATTTTTTTAGTACGTTTTGCCCGTGACTTCATATGGCGCAAAATATTATCTCACCGATTTTGTGTACAAAAAAGTAGCATACCTAGGTGTAATTCCAAGTCATTCATATAACAACACACAACTTCCGCATTTGTAATAGTAAAACTCATTACCAAGAAATAGATAATTCAAAGATAATAAATATATTTGATATGATTTGTGACAATATTAATAAAAAATCTTAAAATACATTTTAAAGTAAACTGAATAGCTGCTGAAAGAAAATTGTCATCGTAAATATAGTTATAAATAAATCAATTGATGATTTTTTCTTAAAAAAGCATTAGCTAGTGTAATTTAAGATAATACGGCATTGATTTTTGTATACATTAAGCATTTTCGTTCATATGGCACGTAATTTGGTCGGATTAGTATGTTATGGACGATTAAGTGCAAACAATTATGATTCCATCTATGGACTTGAAATCAGTATTCATTTATGTGGAAACATTTAAATTCGACAAAAACTTATGTACTAACGTACTAGACAAGACATGCGCCAGACCACTAAAGTGCAGTCTATGGACTGCACCTACTTCATTCCCTTGTGGGCCGCGGTGGGAAGCGTTGAGTGATCCAAAAACTCAAAATTTTAAAAAAAAACAAATTATTTTACACTATAGTTTTACATTTATAACTAAGTTTTCAACCAATATATTAGAAATTCCGTTCACACTAATTGGTTTACGTGACGAAATGGAACATGACTTCTACTTAACATAGCTTCTCTAGTACATAATACATTGATCTCTGACTTAAGATTATAAATGTGAGACTTGTTAATAAAAAAGAATTACAAACTCAACCTATTGGTATTCTTTCGTATAACATAACAAAATAAAACACTCGCATTAATCATTATAGACTGTATGAGAGCTGATGTCATCACAGTTTGGTACAACCAAAAGAAAATTTGATATGTTTTATCACACTTTTTTATCTTACAGGTGAAAACGTTTTTGATAAGAAAGCTTTCTTGGATACAGGTTCAGGTAAAAAAGATGTAATTAACATTGACCTAAATTGTATTTTTTAGATATATAACATTGATATATAAACATAGTATATTTAAAAATATATTTGAGTATTTTTTTTTAACGGAAACAATGTATTACTGACTAGGAATTATACTACTATAATTATTGTTTAGGCCTATTTTAATAATGACAATCTGAACGGTAAAAATCTTAATATATACTTATTCTAACTTATATAGATCGTTATATTACTTTACATATTCGAATGTGGGCAACTTTATGAAAATTAAAAAAAATACATGGCACACATAAAAAAGTGGTAAAAATGGCCATTTTTTCTATTTCTCTTAAATATGCAAGGTCATTAAGACGTTAGCGATTAAAAAAAACACTGAAAAAATAAAAGATGATCATTCTTAAACTTTGACTTTAAAATTCTTTAAGATGCCAAATGTTTTTTAAAAAAAGTGGCGATGTTAATCCTGTCGCTGATGAGGTCGCTAAGAAAAAAATGTGGTGTGACACTCGCAGACCGGGTGCAGTCAGACTCGAAGTGAGAGAAGGTTAGGTTTGAAAGAAAGTGTCGGTGTAAAGTTGAGAAAGGGTGCTCCGTTGGTTTGGACATGTAGAAAGAATGGTAGATGAAAGGTTAACAAAACAGATATACAATGCGAATGTGGAAGGATGTAGGTACCGGGGAAGACCAAGACTGACATACCACGATCAGATTGATCGAGTACTGTCCGAAGGTGGTGTCAAAGAGTCTTTGTAACCGGCGTGTGTGTATAAAGAGAGTGATGAATGTGGAGGAAGCGAGACAAGCCTGCAAGGATTGTGATGTATGGCACTCGGTTGTCTCTGCCTACCCCATAAGGGAAGTGAAGATATGTATGTGTGTGTGTGTGTGTGTGTGTGTTAACCCTGTATTAACATTTGAAATATTCTTTGTTTTTCTGAATCTACTTTTATTATAAAAAATGTGTAAACGGTTGATCCTACGGGCCATCCCTGAAACTTCCCACTAAATTAAGGTAATTTAAGCTCAAAAGAGTAAAAAATATATGCATAAGTTTTACAATTCAAACATCTATTTTGTTAAAAATGGCAGTATATTAATTTTTGAAAAGCTGTAAAAAAGTATAATTGAAAACGATGATGGTATATAAAATTGAGTTGAATTTTTGAGATCTAAAATATTGCATTAGCTAAATAATCGATAGGTTGAAAAATTTCGATGCTATGACAAAACATTTTATTTTTAAATTTCTTTATTGATAAATCCCAAACAAATTGACCGATTTTGATTAAATTAACGACATATGACACAGTTTTTAAAGGAGAAAAGCTGATAAGATTTTTAAGTCAATCGGTGAATTAGCTTGAAAGTTATTTAAAAAAAAATTAAGTAAGTTTGCTAAAAACAACGTAATTTTAATATTTGAAAAGCTGTAACTTTAGCGAATAAGAGTAATGTCGAAAAAACACTTTTTTCAAAAATTTTCGTCAACAATTACTCCCAAACGGATAAAGCGATTTTGATGCAATTTATGTATTGGACGTAGTTTTTTGAGGAATAAAGTTGATTAGTTTTTGTACTCAATCGGTGCATAAATCTGGAAGTTATACTAAAAAAATACTGCATCGTCAAATTTTTTTTGGTGTTTTTTCAAAATTTCTCAAAATCTCCTGGACCGAATTGGTTCAAGTTTTCAGGAAATCTAAGTTGAGCAGAATCCAATCGAATGCAATCAACCGCGTTTCGATCGGTCCAGCAGTTCAAAAGTTATGAGATGTTTATATACACACATACACACACATACATACATACAGACATACTGACGTCATCGTGAAAATAGTCGAAGAAGATTCCTAGGACCTCAAAACGTGAACATCTGGTGAAAACTCGATTTTCGAAAATCGGGGTAAAATCACTAACTTCCTTATCTACATACGTAGTGGGAAGTTAAAAATAAAATATAAATATCTATCTTGTTCTATTAGTGAGTACTAAAAGATATAAATATATTCGTGGATTTCCTGATGGGAAGTAAACAAAATCCCACTATTTACTTCGTTTATTATTAATAAATTTAAATAACCTTAAATACTTATTCGAGTATATAGCAAAATAAAACGTTCACATTGAATCAGATCAATATGCGCAATTCATTATATATTTTCATAGTATTTTGTAAACCAAGTCATGGACATTGTAAAAGAAACTTGTATCTGACGAGTGAGATGAATAGATAAATTATATAATGTCTATTCGATTGTCAAACTAGAAAGTTATATGTTACATTTAAGTTGCCACACAGGAATCATATTCAACATACATATACATAGCCTTATCTATCAGAATCTAATATTTACAATTAAAATCGTATATATTAATATATCCTTTATACTTATAATTTTGATTAAAAAAAATTAGGCACAGAGAATATGGCAAGTTCATGGCCAAACAATATCTTAATTTTAAATAACTTTAACAACTGAAGATCGCTCTAAACATAGCCAAAGAATAACCTTAATATTAAGGTAACACGAGCACCGACCACACAGCCCATAGACACCTAATAATAGGCGAATGACTTGTGTCAACACATGTGACTTATAGTTCCGATGTAAATGTCCACGCGCCAATGAGTAGTGATTGGGTAATCAGTGTCGACCAATCAGATGCTCTGTACATTACTATCTTTCACTGTGGCCTTGAGTTAGCCAATTACGGCGTTGCAACCCCACTTCGTCTTACCTCAGCTAGTTGCCAGAATGCATTCAATACGGAAAATCAAACATTAGCCGTCTATAGGCTGTGTGGTCGGTGAACACGAGAAATAATATTTCGGTTTTTGAAAACAGATTAAACTGTACCAACCAACATCTAACCCATTGTATATTTGGGGATGTTTTCTAAAAAAATAATTATATTTTAAGTCCAAATCAAAATTTTTCACTTTTATTGGTCCTCCATTAGGAGTGATATTTTTGAGATGTCAAGAGTTCTTCTATTAATAATATTAGCAATTGTGTTTAACGTTAAATAAAACTATATGACGTTAAATGAAAAAAAAAACAAACATTAAAAAATGTTGACGTCGATGATCGGAAATTCTTTGATATGTTATTTCTTAAGATGTAAACTCTGCATTTAACATGCGAGCCAAATACAAAATTGCAGTTTGGATGTAGTTTTAGCGTAGTTAACCTGTTCTTGTCAAAATAGATTTTATACAGTCACATCAACTGAGCGGGCACGTAATATTTTAACTACAATATCGCAGTTTAACTCTATAAATGGATGGAACAAATACAATATTTAAAATTAAATATATATTGGGTCAATGAATATGCTTCTACAAAAAGCTTTCCAGTACTATTAAACGCTTGCTAGTAAACAAATTAAAAAACAATATAGAAGATTGAGATAGCGGACCACAGCGCATTAACGGAATTTAAGTACAGTCACTGGCGGACGTGGGGACTTACATTACGGATATTCTGAATGCTATTTCTATAGTTTGACTGAAACTGCTGTACCGCGATTTAAGCCCCAGTTACACTGTGATTAACGTGAGTGTTTAATGCAGGTGCTTAGTATTAAGCAAAAAACACGAGTAGACAGCCGTTGATTAGTGTGAGTGATTAGTAATCAACGTCTATTCACTGTTACTACGCTAATTACTAATCACTCGCACTAATAATCAGCTATCTACATGTGCTTTTTACTTAATACTTAAGCATTCACATTAAACACTCGCACTAATCAACGTGTAACAGGGGCCTTAGGTGAGCGAGCGCTAAGTTTGAATGAAATATCGGCGGCATTATTATACATGTTAAATAGATTGATGACTAATTTTATTTATCACTAGCTGTTGCCTGCGACTTCGTCCGCGCGGACTTCGTTTACTCCGCACTGCTCCTCCCCCGTAGGTGATAGCGTGATAATATGTAGCCTATGTGTTGACACTACTTGTTGGTAATATTCATGCAAAATTTGAAGTAAATCCATGCAGTACTTTTTGAGTTTACCCGGACATACAAACAGATAAAAATTCTAAAAACTATATTTTTGGCTTCGATATCGATTGTAGATTACGCCCTAAGTATTCTTTAAAAAAATATTCAATGTACAGTGTTGACTTTCCTACGATTTTATTATATGTATAGATTTATACAAAACTATCTCTAATGATAATCATATTTTATTACAAAAGTTTATCTTCTAACAAATGATATAACTTCATGAAATTGACAGTGACATATAGAATATTTTACCTAATCTATATAATACGTGAAGGGAAAACTTTGTACACCTTTTTACAAGAATTACGAGATCAGTGGATAATAAATTGGAAAAATCTAGCCGCACCGGTTTGTTTAAAATCACATAAGGTTATTGTTAATAGTTTTTTAGTTTTCTGAATGTAACTAGCATTAGAATGTCTGAATTTGTCGATAGGTTGGTCATCTGTCATAGGTTATACCGTTGGCTCAATGTAGATGCATTTACTTCTTCAGAGTAGACATGATAATTTTTTTCCAAATATTTAGAATTTAGATGACAAGTCTGAGATTAAATGTTTGTTATACCAATCTTTCATTGTTATATATTTCCGTTCATCTATATCTTACGAGGTGACCCGGGCAGCTTTATCCGGATGTAGTAAACAGGTCATCAATATAAGAAACTAGCTGATCCACGAATTTTCGCCCGCCAGTAGAATAACATATCAATATAGTTTTTCTATCTCTGCCAAATTTCATCAAAATCGGCTAAGCGATTTATCCGTAACAGACAGACTTTCGCATTTATAAAAATTGTCTATGAAGAATAAATTATTTAAACTGTAAAGCAAAACTACATCGAAACAACAATTACGTGTCTGTTATGTGTTTTAAATGCAAGACCATTTCGATGCCCCCCGCGAATATTCCGTTAATAGAAAAACAAAAATTGTTCAGGAATAATAAAATAGTATTTTTTACATATTTGCTTTTCGAATAGTTTTGCATCTCAAAAGAAAGCTAATTTTTTAAGCTGTCTCCATATCGAGACAAAAATACACTTGCTCACAAAAGTTTGTTTTTCGTGGATGGAGAGTATAAATTAGATTAAAACCGTATTATTCGTTTATATAAAGATAAATAGTATTTTCATATCTTTGTAAGTATCAATATAAAAATTGTTGAAAAAATTGAGAAGGTGAATCATGACCTCTAAATGCTAAAAAAAAAACATAATACGAAAAACTCAGTAATAGCTTATTACCGGCATATTCGCGGGGGGCGTCGATTTGTTTATTTTGGTAAAAGCGTAATTCAGGGTTTTCTATTTTACAGAAATGTTTTTGAAATATTTAAAGTACCTGTATCAACCAATAGTTTAAACAAAATTTCTTAAATTCCTTTAAACTTAAAACTAATGTAATTGGCAACATTTGTAACATTGGCCTTTTCTTACTCTTTGGAGATATTTACAATTCTTCGTCCCCAATGGCTTCGAAAGCGTTGTTTTCTACGCAGTCTTTACCGGTTTTAAAAGCTACAGAAGCAAACTTTTCTGTAAGCTTTTGAACTGAGAAAATTTCTCTTGAGCTGCTTGAAGTTGTATCTGCATTCTGTAAAATAAAAACGTATGTTCAGTTAAACCTCGCTTAGATTCGGGCCCATTTTGAAGATTAGACCACCTGCCTGTTAGGCACTTACGACTGAACATATCAATACCGTCACTATAGGTCATAGGAGTTCTATCATGGCTTTCCTGGAATTGGTACTACCGCATTACCTTCTCGTTTATTTTTATATCATAAGGTAGCATACAAGCAGATGCGTCTCCTGATGGAAAGAGTCAACCATCATCTATAGACACCGAAGATGTTAATGGTGCGTTATTATCTTGTGGCGAGATCTAATGCCACATGCATAACTTTACCGGCTACCTTACCCTCCAAACCGGAACACGACAGTAAAAACACTGACGCTATTGCGGCAGTAAGGCGGGTAGTACCAGACCCGGGCGAGACAATGCATATCTCTTATCACCTAGTAGCCACTATGGTAGTGAGACGTATAGCCAACCATTCGCCTTTTACGAACTGCCTGGCAGAACGGCAGACGGTCTATTTTTCAAATGGAGCCCGGATTAACACTGGGAAAACAGACGAAATATCAGTAATATTTTGTCTGTTTTCACCCATTTCATTAACGTGTTTGGTGTTTTAGGTTTAGAGAAATTCTGATATTATATATGTGGAATAGAGAGCCATCTGAATGTTTGTTGCCTAATAATATAAAAAATGTTAATTATACCTACATATAATAAAATAGTAGGAAAGTCTTTGTATGTCCGGGATAAACTCAAAAAGTACTGCATGGATTTACTTCAAATTTTGCATGAATATTACTAACAGGTCGCAACAAATAGGCTACATATTATTACGCTATCTTCCACGGGGGAGGAGCTGTACGTATAAAGGAAGTCCGCGCGAAGTCGCGGGCAACAGCTAGTAGTATAATAAAAAAAAGTTTATTTTTTTGTTGGCACAGGGGTGATAATGCTTAAAATTACTATTATATTCATATTTATTAGACTCTGAACTAAGTTTTCAGTTAAGGAAATTAAAACCGTAAAAATGAAAAAAAAAGGGATTTTTTTCAAACCCAAACATTTGTAGTTAAAGGAAACCGCCATTAGTAAATTCTGAAGAAAGTTTTCTTTGCAGAATAGTTTCCCATTGGATTAACATTGGTTTACTTGAACTCTTAACAGAACTTACGTTGGAGCTGAGCGTGTCACTCGATGAAGACGGTGTAATGAGTTGGCTGGAGCCATCCCGTCTCAGGTATGTGAGGTTCGCTCGCTTTGACCGCGTAGAACACGGCCCTTCGCCGCCTTTTTGACGCATCAATTCATCAACTATCGACTGAAATAATTACACGAAAGTTTTAAAAGCAAGAATTAATGACAGTTGACACTATAATATATGCTTGAGGGTTAAAAGAATATTTAAAAAATGATATTTTTATATTTGGCGTTCCGCCGTGTAACTAAAAAAACACTTTATTTTGGTAAATAAGGTAAAGCCCTTCGTTCAAAACAAAAAAGTGTTTCAACCACATAGAACACCTATCATTCAACTATTACCTAAAATATTTATGGACTCCGAAACTATAGAACCAAATTCAATGAAATTTCATAGATATCTACAGTCTGTCCAACTTAAAAGATAGAATAATATAGTTTTTATCTCAATTCTATCTCTCTATTGATATATGTGACTATTTTATTTTGACAAATAAAGTGATTTAACAACGACCGTTAAGGCGTGTCTCCTGCTCCTAAAAATAACAAAACAAACTAACAAAACATGTTAGCAAAACATTTCAGTCTCCTGCGACTTTTAAACGCGAACATCTAACATCCACTCGATAAAATAAAATGCTTGTAAATTTAAAAATTACTTTGTCTATTACTTCATTTTGATCTCTAATAGACAGAAAATATATCAATTGATACACAGTCGTTTACTGAATGATAAAATATGGCTTAATTGTAGAAAAAAAAGTATTTTTTTCCATCGAGTCGCCTGAGACGCCATTCCCGCCAAAAAGCGAGTGATGAGTCCTGGGGCTTAAAATCACCCTTGCATGTCAAAGTTTCGAGAGGTTAATGGATAAAATTAAAATAAATTCAAAAATTAACTCTCCTTTTACCCCTTTAAGGGATGAAATTTAAAAATGCGTATTTCTTTAATCTTCGGACGAAGAAGACGCAGGTACTCGATGTTTTTAAAAGTTTTCTCGCGGTTAAATTGACAGCGGATACTGGTCCACTTTGTATTTACATCTTTAATTGAAATTCCCATCAGCTTGGGCACCTCCTCAATAGCTTCATATTTTTTATTTTTCTTCGTGTGATCCGCCATCCGACAATGAAGCATCCCAAATCACAGGGCACTCGCGTATTCAATAGATGAAAAACAACGTTCTTATTATCCTTATTCCAATTCATATTAAAAACATAATAAACTATAGGTAGTGACAAAAGGTAATCTGTAAATACGAAACGCACAACCGCAATGTTCGCAAGCAACGATAATATGAAATTACCCCTCCCCCGCAGGCGAACGCGGGGATGTTATCCCTTCGCCTCGGATAACATGTTTGCATGTTTGAGCTTACAAAACAGTCAGGACATGCTCATATTTTGGTAGAAGTTTGATGTTAGGTATTAGAAAACAAATAACAGTGTCGCAGGAGACTCGGCTTTAGAGCGCGCGACGACAAGCCTTGCAA
Organism: Apodemia mormo; assembly: GCA_036924255.1. Classification (NCBI taxonomy): domain Eukaryota; kingdom Metazoa; phylum Arthropoda; class Insecta; order Lepidoptera; family Riodinidae; genus Apodemia; species Apodemia mormo. The sequence continues at coordinate 37,252,412 of JAUPFN010000002.1, forward strand.
AACATTAATTTGTCCTTCTTTTTTCAGAACACTTGTTTTATTCACATATTTTCCTTTAAAATTAATTTATATTAAGATTTTTTTAAAGAAATTAGTGCTTTGCACAGCGTGATGCCATAAATGCCATGTAAACATAATTTCAACTGAACTCATTTTATTTTAAATAAATTACAAACCTAAGTTCTTAAAGTACAAATGTAAAAAGTGATTATTATTTTATGTGTAAAACTAGCGAGGCAATAACCACTGCTATAATTCGACTCGTAAAGCTAGCACTGCTGTCGAGATGCAATAACGGGCAGAGCAACATTTGCCAATCGGAGCCTGATATTAAGGCGAGGTATTTCGACGCGCATCAATTCTATAGAAAATGGGTGGCGCTGTATGTTCTGAAACCACTGGGAAACGTGTTAATTTTCGGATAAATAAATATAGGAGACCAGCTGAAAACTAAAATTTAGCACATTCTTTTTTTTGTATTTACAACTAAATATCACCATATAAAAATCATGTGGAAGATTAGAAATATTATTAACAAATTATTTGTGTTAGAGATTTTTTTAGCCTGTTTTCGGAATTTTATATGATCGAGTAAAGTACATTCTATCATGTAATTAGTTAGCACATTCTTTAGATAATATCTTCAGGTATATCGTGTAATTTTTGTGAAATTGTTATTTAACAATCAATACAAAAAAACATGATTTAACAAACCAGTTTTTTCCCGTTTGTCGCGATGCCTCGCCTTAAATTATAAAATTACTCACCTGCAAACAAACGCTGATAAAAACAGCATGTTCCGTCCTTAGGGTTATCCAGACAAGGTTATCTTTGCTAATGAGGTATTCAAACGATAATTCGAAGTTTTTATTTGATTCTTCTAATAAGGAGGTGTGACTATTCATTTGTTCAAACTGCAAAAAAAAAAGGCTAAAATAATACTCACTGTACTCACTATAAGTAACAAAAAAAAAGGCCGGGACTATTGATATAAAAAACCCTAGATGCACAGTCCCGAACAAAACTGACACTCAAAAGTTTCCCTAATTTCATATAAATAGATATAACAAATCATATGTCTTTGCAAATCCAACCTTAAGCGCAAGATTTATAGTCGTTTTTACAAAGCAATGTACAAAAAGAAATAAAATTGATAGTGTCGCGATCGACGCGATTCTACTTGAAATGAGCGCACAAATTTAAATTGTGCGCTCTTTTTTGGAGGACGTTTTTGAGACACTGATTGTGTGTCTTGGGTTTTTTATATCAATAGCCGGGACTTACAAATTCGTAACTTCTCTAAAATCCTAATAATTAAATTGGTACAACCTCATGAGTAACTTTACCATTGCGCACGCTCTTTGGTTAATTCAGTTAGTTGCGCACTCATTGGTACATACAAATAGCGCGCGCTCATTGGTCAATTCAAATAGCGCCCGCTTCCCCGGCTTCCTGTTACACAGTTCCGTTACGTTTCACGAAATCACTCCCACAGATTTAAGGAAAGCGAGAGTAAAGACCCATTAATAATCTATACTATTTATTATAATAAATGTGTAAGTTTGGATGTTTTGATGTATGGACGGATGAATGTTTGTTACTCAATCACGCAAAAACGGCTGAACCGATTTGGATGTAATTGGCACACATGTAGATAGTGACCTGGAACAACACATAGGGTACTTCCTGTGTCGAAAAATAAGTTGTTCTCGTGGGATTTACGAAAACCTTTTGTAATTCAGCGGATTATAGGTTGCAGCTAGTACTATAAATGTGAAAGTCTATCTGTATGCCTGTTACGCTAAGGCGATATATATATATATATATATATATATATATATATATATATATATATATATATATATATATATATATATATATATATATATATATATATATATAACCCCATCCCTAAAATCGGTTTCCACCAATATCTATTAGATAATATCAGATAATGGGGTTTAATCATAACAAATTAAATCAAATATAATGTAATTGATATAATAGCTCACATTATGTAGCGTTGTTATTCGCCAACACCGCATTCTGGTAACCTTGTACCTTTGTTCGTGACCTGGATGTGTGGTGCACACGAGAGTGAGCTCCTTAGAAGCGAGGAGCACGCGAACCCTGACGGTGCCCTGGCTTGGTTCGCACACGTTAGCCGCCTCTGTGTGCGCATCTCCTGCTGGGATTGCGCCATAGTGTGGTAGACTACGTGCTAACTCGATATACTGGAAAAGAATTGACATATATTTTCTTACTACTATATGTATTTTTGCGGTGTTAATGAATGGACCATCTGCCTTTCTGCGAGGCAGTTCGTAAAATGCAATTGGTAAAACGTAAAATAATCTCATTACAGAATATACACGAAGACTAAATTTAATTTGTAAAAGTCAATTATATTCCAAAAATCTTTTCAAAGCTATTAACACGTAAGCTATTCCGGTTTTAACATACACTTTAGGAATTTAGGAATTAGATGGACAGAAACTGATACAAACAAACTAGATATTAAAACACATACTACTCTGACAAAGCATAAATATTTACATCCAAAATCAGCAATAGAGCGCATGAAAATAAAAAGGGATAAAGGCGGAAGAGGATTAATTGATGTTAAAAGTTGCGATGGAATCAGATTAGAAATTTAAGAGAATTCTTTTATGAAAAAAACACTTCCTAGTCCTATTCATAAGACCATAGTTTACATAAATAAAAATTATACACCATAAAATTTAAATAAAAAAGATATTCTAATTAAAACAGATCATGAGCAAGAAGCTGAAAAAATAGCAAGATGGCGGAATAAAGAACTTCATGGAAGACATATATATGATTTAAAACAGCCACATATAGATTCTGAAGCCTCAAACAAATGGCTTAAGTTAGGCTCTCTATTTCCTGAAACGGAAGGTTTCATGGTTGACATTCAGGGTCAGGTGATTAGCACAAAAATTACAGAAAATATATTATTAAAGAACCAAATATGCAGAACGATAAATGTAGAAAGTGTTATCTTCAATCCGAAACGATTCAACACATTACTAGCGCCTGTCCAATACTTACCCAAACGGATTATACCCATAGACATAACCAAGTTACAAATATAATACATCAGAAATTAGCTATTAAATATAAATTACTAAATGATAAATTAAAACCATACTACCAATATATTCCTAAGTCCGTGCTAAAGAACACCACACACGAAATATACTATGATAGGTCCATACTCACAGATAAAACAATACACTATAATAGACCGGATAGCACGCTAATAGACAAGAATAAAAAAAATGTATACTTAATAGATATTGCTATACCTAATACACATAACCTACAGAAAACAATAACTGAGAAGATACAAAAATACACAGAATTAAAAGAGGAAATATTACACTAGCTGCAGCGTGCAGCCCGCTGCATTATAAAAGTTTTTGGCGAATCCCGCGGGATCACCTAGTTTTCCGGGATAAAATGTAGCCTATGTGCTATTCCAGGTCATCATCTATCTGTGTGCCAAATTTCATTCAAATCCGTTCGGTAGTTTTTGCGTGATTGAGTAACAAACATCCATCCACACGTCCAAACTTTCGCATTTATAATATAGATATAGATATAGATTTGGAAAATGAACTAAGTTTATATTGTGCCAATGGTACTCTCTAGCACCGGAGTAATTCCAAAACATCTACACCACAGCATCACACTGTTAGAACTACCTAAAATTATTTATATTAATATGCAAAAAGTGGCGATACTCAACACGTGCAGAATAGTATGCAACAGCTAGTCAAAATATAAAACAAATAAATAAATATCCCCCGTGTTGGTCCGGGATCATTAAGAATAGACCAACTGCTGTTCTGCCAGGCAAGTCGTAAAAGGCGAGAGTTCCGCAACGTCTCGTCCGGGTATTTGGTACCCTGGCTTACCTATTCCTGCCGCACTATCGTCAATGCTTGCCATTGTCTTGTTCTGGATTGGAGATTAAGGTAGCTGGTAAACTTATGCATTTGGCATTGCCATCCCGCCATACGCATAGCAACTCGCTATTAACATCTTTCGTGCCTATAGATGATTTCTCTTTCCATCAGGAAATCTTGCTTGTTGCTGGAAATTTGCTTGTTTGCTATCTTATGATATATAAAAAACCTGCAAAGTCCAAACCATTAAATAAATGAATTTTGAATTAAGTGTGAGCTCACAGGCAGTACAAGTAAAATTCTTAATTGAAGAAGAAAAGATAGAGACATAGATAGAGATATAGAGGGAGAGAGAGTTAAAGGAGAGGAAAATACTTTTTCGCATTTTAGAAGTAAAAAGTTACAGGAAAATCATTTAGGTTGTACTGCTCGTACCTGGTTAGTTTTAGAACTATTTAATAGATAATTTGTTAATATAAAGTACTGTTTTATATATTCTATCTCATTCTTTCGTCGGCTCAATTGTCAACATTTATGCGGATCTTTATCGAGTCGCATTTTCACTTCATCGAGGATCAATCACTATCATTTAAAAAATCCATATATAGGTATATTATAAATGTGCAATTCTATCTTTCGATAGGTCACGCTTTTACGGCTTTATCACTAAAACAATTTTAATGAAATTTGGCATGAAGCTAGTTGAAGATTCCAGGTCAAAAAAAAGGTTTTTTGAAAAATAGGCTACCTTTTTTTCAAAAAACGACGATTAAGGGGCTGAAATCCTATTAATATTATAAATGTAAAAGTATGTCTGGCTGGATGATTGCTTGTTATTTTCACACAAAAACGGCCGAACCCAGTTGGATGAAATTTGGCACACATATAGATGATAACCTGGAATAGCACATAGAGCAATTTTCATCCGAAAAATATTCTTTTCCCGTAGGATTCACAAAAACTGTTCTAATACAACGGGCAGCAAGGCGCAGCTAGTTCCCTTAAAATTCTGTATGAAAGATTATATTGACGACATTTTAAAGTAATCGCAGGCGGAGCTGCGCTAGTCGGCTAGTTATAATTAAATATAGTCCTGAGCAATGGCATAGTCAATCATTATTTAGTTACTAAAATAAACAACTTTATTGCACTGACAAACGATAGTCTAAACCAATCACTTTATTCTCGTGTCACAGGTATGTTTAGTGCTAATTGAAATGCACGTCATTTTAAACTACTCATCATATGGAACATTGTATGAATTATTAATTAATGCAACGCTGTTAAATGTCCTTAAGGTACAGTCAAACCGACAAGACCTCGCGCCTGCGAAGGCGAAGCGACAGATATTTCCCATGTTTCTAGCTTAAGCAAAACATGGCACGGTTTGCTTTGCTTTGCAGACGTTTTTACGTAAGTACGTACGTTTCAGACCAACCGGCTCGCACCGGTCCGGCCCGGACGGCATTTTATAATGCGATAAAAGATATTGGAATGTGTAAACATTAGTATTACATACAGTTCACATTTATGCTCTGCGCGGCTACCGTCATGCGACCGGATCCGTTCAGAGCCGTACGCCCGTCGCGAAATGTGAATAGAGAGCAGCGGTGCAACAAGTCGAGTCAGTCAAGTGACGTACGGCCGCAGCACGCGTACGGCTCCAACGGACATGAACGGCTCCCGTTGCATGCGTACACATCCGTTACGGCGGCGCGGGCCGATGCGAGCCGGTCGGTGTGAATCATACATTTGTGTTGATTTGGTCATTATTTAATCACTAGTCACTAATCATTCATCATTATACATCAAGAAATTTGTCATGTTTATGTCATACAAAATCTATTTATGTCATAATTTCTGTTACCATTTAACCTTTTACCTGTTGTAATTAGATAAATTAATGTAACAAAATACAAACTCATATTACAATTTTATATATCAGTACACGCTTAACATGTTATAAGTAGGTATATTATTATACTAATATTATAAAGAGGTAAGATTTGTTTGTAATGGATAAACTCAAAAAGACTGGACCAATTTTAAGTATTCTTTCACCAATGTAAAATGCATTATCACTGTATAATATAGGCTACTTTTTACCCAAAAGAGTAAAATGAAGAAATGCGTGAGGGTCATACAAATGTTTCGATATTTTTTGTGAAAATTTTTTATTAACATTGATATATTAGTACTTAACACCATGCATGCATTATAAGCCTGCTTCAGGTTTTTTTATTGCATTAGATAGAAAACAATAAGATATTAAGAGATAATCATAGCTATGTAATGGATATAAATAACGATCATAATGATACATTTCCAACCCATTTATGAGCTACCTAACTTCTCTAACCAGAACATGATGGAGGTAACCATTATCATTATGGCCACACATATAGAAATTAACATGTATAGTAGTGTCACTGTTATTAGATTAATCACAACATAATTATACTATTTAGTAACTTCATTATCAAAGTAATCAAGTTTTTTTTTATCTAATTTTAGAAATACAAAGAACATTGTTCAGCCTAGAAATCTATGCAAATAATATAATTATTGAATATGTTATTCCAACTATGCAGACACTCAAATTGACACTCAAATTGATTTATTTGCATTTACCATTTTCATATTGAAACAAATCAGTTGTATGATTTTTAGCCTAACATTAATATGACTCCCAACTCGTAACAACCCCTTGTTTGCTTTTTTTATATTAGTCATAAATGATAATGATTCAAATCTATAACTATGATATCATTTAAAGCTGACTCATAATTATACTAAACACATGTGTTGACAATGCTTTTGATTGATAAGGTGAAAAGTAACTATTATGTTGAGGCAAACAACATATTTATAAAATTGTATATAGAACATGGAACACCAACACACTCTCAATTTCCCTTTGATAAAAATTAAATCAAATCTAACCAATAAATTTAACACTGACTATGTATTACTAACTAAATCTAGTAGCTCACTACACTAAAACTACCTACCTCTCTTTTCTGTTTCTGTGCTTCATATGAAGATAAAATATCTTTTGTTTCTTGATCAATCGCCACCCAGCCTAAGTCTAGTTCTTCTATTACTTGAAGATATAGTAAATCTATTGATACCCTGTCTATCATTAAATCTAAATCATAACATGGATCCCAACAACTGAAAAATAAGAAATAATTTTATATGAGAGTAGTAACTGTTTAAGTTTGTTTACTTCAAATGGGATGTAATTATATTTATTTTTTATACATTCGTAACATATTCATTTGTATCATATTCATTCGAACATTCGTACATTTGTTTTGAACTTTAAAGACACTGATAAGTCTTTTATTTTAATCTATCAGAACAATATGCGGCCATGTCTGCCCACTTTGCATATCATAAAACTGTGTTTTGATTTCAAAATGTTTAAGTTAAAAAGCACAAAAATTGAATTTTAATTACTTTAAAAAAAGATATTAGTTACTTTTTTTATAGATTCAGGTGTTACTTTGTGGAAATCAATTGTTTAGACGACCCCATACATTGGAGACCCCATAGACAGGGCCATAGAGGGCCTCTTATGATATAAAAATTGATTTTTTAATTAACTAACATCAAACTAAGGAAACTAGTTAACTCACTGTAGATTTGAAAAATAATAAAGACCCCAGTGGCACAGACTGGGGGAAATTTGCAAAATAACAAGTTTCCTTAGTTTGATATTTGTTAATTAAGAAAATAATTTTTATATCATAAGGGTCATCCTTAAATTACGACACACATTAAGAGCGAAGGAAGGGGGGTCGACGAAGTGTGACATTGTGTGACAAGGGGTGGGGACGGGTCCAAAATTTAGTGACATCACACTTTTTCAAAATATAATATTTTATATACTAAGTATTACAACAATAAATTTAAAAAGCTATCTGTACAAATAAAAAATAATCCATTGAGATCATTATTCCAATGTAAATTATGTGACATCACACTAGGTAGAGGGGGTCTCACAAATGTGACAACTCACAAAATCATGAAATTTGTGTGACGTAATTTATGGATGGCCCCTAAGATAGAGAACATTTCACATCAAGTGGACAAGAAGTAAAAGTGAGGTTGTGAAATTTATTTATATTCCATTTTATGTTCCAGTCAGTTAGAGTTCTAATAGACATCAACAGGTCCTTACACACAATTTTTTACAGGTAACGCTTAATTGTCTAGTTATGGTCTTCTACAGAAAGGACCCTATCTGAGGAAAGCATTTTTAATGTTGTTAGAATCAGTGAAGTTATATCAAAATATAAATAAAGTTTCTTCAAATATAGTAAAAAGGTGTTATTGTTAATTTGTTGTTCAAAATAAATTTTTTATTTGTTTTTCATATAGAAAACTGGAGGTAAAGTTTTCATATAAGATTTTAAGACACTTTGATATAATTTTTTTTAAATAATTTGATTTCAAATTAGGACATAAGTTCATTAATAATGCACCAAAAAAGTTAAAATGTGATCGCTATTAGTTTAGAAGTTCCATTAAATTACCATGGCATCGCAGGGAGTGCTTTTAAAGGCCGGTTTATACCAAAACTAGTTTAATATACAGCAATATTTTATTTTTATTCATACATATTTTATTCTACAATTATAAATACAATGAAAATGTTTAGTCTAGTTGAGAAGTTGTGTTCGTGCAAATAATAGTAACAAGTTTCTTAAAAATAAGTTGATGGCTTAAATGATCCAGAATGACATCTAGAAAAGAACGTGTTTAGATTATTTTTTGGAAAAAAAATGCAATTGTTATTAACAAAAAACTGGAAAAAATAGTCATCCAGTTTTTTGCCAAAATCTCAAAGTGATAGCTCAAATATTATAAAAGTTTCTGAAAGAGCAGAAAATTTTAGTATATAATTTCAACATTAAAATAAAATTATAAATATTAGCTCTAATATTTATAATTTTATTTTAATGTTGAAAAGTGGCATGCGTGTGGCGCCACTGTAATGAATGTAAGTTTTAAATATTTTTTTATGCAATCAAATACCTATTATTTCTAAAATTTTAAAAAATTTGGCGTCATATAGACACTTCAAAGAACATGATTCCGCTACAATAAAAGTTTCATCACCATTTTTCGAAAAGTTATTCAATTGTTAATTAATAGTTTTTCCACTCATTTGTGTTCTCATAAATGGCAGTATAAAAGTTTAAATAGTTAATTTATGAGTTTTTTTGTTTCTTGGAGACCTTTTTACAAACACACTCAACAAGATGATGTTTTAAAAGTTTATAAAATATTTATTATTTATAATTATTTCATTAGTTATTTATTAACATAAGAATCGACAAATGTGGAGCATGAGACACTAAAATTTCCTGCTCTTTGTGAAACTTTTATAATATTTGAGCTATCACTTATACTTTTAGAGATTTTGGCAAAAAACTGGATGGCTATTTTATTTTCCAATTTTGTGTTAATAACAACTGCAATTTTTTTTTTTCAATGAAAAATTCAAAATGCATTTTTTTTCTAGATATCTTTCCAGATTGTTGAAGCCATCAACTATATTTTTAAGAAACTTGTAACTATACTAGTCATTTTTTAAGCAATACATTTTAATACTTAAATAATAAGTATTTTATATTTATAAAAACAAAACTCCAAACACTGTTAGTAATGTTACATATTAATTTTATGTTATATAAAAAAAGATGTTATCTATCACTGTGGTGGGATGTTAATGCCATATGCAGAGTCCAAATGGTTGTGACAAATTTTGCCAATTATTAATATAATTCAGATTTTAAGAACTGCCAGATTGACAATTTATTCTTCTAAGTGATCTGACAAACATCAATATAAAACTAACAAATTGCATCAATTCGCCAAATTCAAGTAGTGGATAAACTAAGTTTAAACCAGAAAATAGGCCACATCTTAATCAATTCACGTTCCAGTTGCTAAATAAAAAGGTAAATAAAAAAAAATATTCCGAAAACAGATCGAGTTAAGGTCATTACGTCCTTTTACAAGAGATAATTAGTTTTTTCCAAAAGCAACATTTGGTCTTCATTAAAAAACAATATCAAGTTATACAATTAAGGTTTTAGTAAATGATGCAAAATGAAAAAAATGTTACAAAATATAGAATAAGAGTAAAAGTAAAAAATCTGTAAACTTACCTCTTTCGTAATACAATTTTGTCATCAGGTCTCACATACTTTTGGGATATATATGGAGATTCATAGTCCTCCAACTTCTTTAAACAAGGTTGGCCATCTTTTGCACAGCTCCAGTTAAAAAGATATAATGAGAAATATTTTGTCAGATCTTTTGGCAAATTAATGTAATTACATGCTATATCAAAAACATAACCTGAAGAATCGGTAGATGACATTGACAGTGGTATTCTGTAACCATTCATTAAAAACACTTCAATGTCAACTTCATGCATTTTTACCGAATGAGTTTCTTGTTGTGCTGAGAGTAGGAATGTACTAAGAAGACCTGAATTTGCCAACACATTATTTTGACCAACTGAAAAAAAACTAACATCAATACAATTCCTTAGCAAATTTATTTAATGACTAAACTTATACTGCTAGACACATGTGCAGCTTACCTAATTGTATATATTTCTCCAACAAAACTCTTCTTTCTTCTAATTGGGAGTTTGTGAGAAATAACTTTTTAGGAGGAAATTGTGGTAACTTTAGATGGGAATACTGAGCTTGCAACTGTTCGTGAAGACTTAGCAATTGCTTGTATCTTGCAGTACAGTGGAAAAAACCATCAATGTATATGTTGTAAACCTAAAATCAAATATGTTATATTTTAATTAAACATATGTTTGTAAATAACAACTGAGCTCGAGCTTATAAAGCAGTCATTGAGTTCTTTCGTCGTTATCTCAAAGAGTTCTTACTCTTTCAGATAAAGAAACATTTATTCATAAATATATTTAGCTAAATATGTAATGTTTACCGTAAATGTGATCCCATTATCATCACGAAGAGATTGCAAGTCAGGAATAGAAAAGTGCATTTTTATCTTGAAAATGAATGAAAATTAACATTCCTTTTGAATCACCACAAAAATATTTTGTTTCTACGTGATTTAACAAAACATACGGAGCTATTCAGATCTCGCCCACTTTAAATAGGTAGTTTCAACTTCAAGTTTGTAATTTGTATTTCATCTCATCATCCGTCACAATAATTGAATGATTCTTTTGACAGATGACAACATAAGATGTATAGAACCACCGAACAATATACTCCTAACGGAGTATATATATATATATATATATATATATATATATATATATATATATATATATATATATATATATATATATATATATATATATATATATATATATATATATATATATATATATATATTAATAGGTGGAGCTCTCACTCTCATTAGACGGCTCAGTGAATTTGGCCCCACTTTTTTGATTTTCAGATTTTTGATATTTTTAATTATTTGTTCGTCGTTCGTTCTTTAACGTTCGATTGTAAAAATTGTTTGTTCGTCTTTTATTTATTTATAATTAATTAAACAAATGATCACCCTTAAGTTGGCCCCCCTTACTAGATATCTTTATTTTTATCACTTAGATTAATTAATTTTGATTAATTATCGTTTGTTCGACGACTATTGGTGATTGTTCGATCATAAAAACAATTAAATTCCCAATTATTATTTATTTTATATCTAATATGCAAACAATTACCTCACGCCTACATTGCGCATGCGCCAGCAGTCTAATGGCGACTGAGCGATGCGTAGTGCATGTCATGTAAAAAAATGAAATTATAAATAATGCTCCATTTCGAATATCATCAAATTATACGATTTGAATGAAGTATTTATTCAACAGTGTGAGTACCTCGATTAAATATAAAGGTATTTAATTCTTATTAGGAAATATTGTAGGTAGTTCCGATAGTGGTAAATTTAACACGATACATAAAAAAAAATCTGCACATTTTTTGAGGTTAATTATAAATAGGCCTATCATTTTAGCAAAGAAACAAATTAAAAACAGTTGTATGATATACACACCCACACACATATGTACATATATAAGAAATTCATATTTAATTAGAGTAATTACTCTTTTTGTTTACTCAACAAACAGCTTTATGTGGCTTTATGAGTTAAGTACATATATTGGACGTAATGCATGTAAATGGACTATATAGACATTAGATGTTTTTCGATGATTATTAATAAGTACATAATTTATTAATAATGATTCTTTTACAACTAAACATTCGAAATGGAGCATTATTTATAATGTCATTTTTGACGTGACAACGTCTTATAATTCGATAGAGCTGGCTGCACGCACGAAAAAACATGACTCATGCGGCGTTACCTCGCTCTGAGGCGTTCCGTTTAAGGCTTGGAGTACAAGCGAGAGCTTAAGACGTTGTCACGTTCAACTATCGTCTGTAAACCAACTTTACAGACAACCGATTTTTTTACATGACATGCACTACGCATCGCTCAGTCGCCATTAGACTGCTGGCGCATGCGCAATGTAGGCGTGAGGTAATTGTTTGCATATTAGATATAAAATAAATAATAATTGGGAATTTAATTGTTTTTATGATCGAACAATCACCAATAGTCGTCGAACAAACGATAATTAATCAAAATTAATTAATCTAAGTGATAAAAATAAAGATATCTAGTAAGGGGGGCCAACTTAAGGGTGATCATTTGTTTAATTAATTATAAATAAATAAAAGACGAACAAACAATTTTTACAATTGAACGTTAAAGAACGAACGACGAACAAATAATTAAAAATATCAAAAATCTGAAATCAAAAAAAGTGGGGCCAAATTCACTGAGCCTCATTAGACATCTGAAACAAATATATAAGTATTCTTATCACACTCTCTGAGGTCTCTCCTTCTCTTTCTTGGAAGTCCTTAGTGTTTACCAATAAGAAACAAAATTTACCAACAACTGTTTACTTCTTTATTTTTATAATACAAATGTCATATATATTTTAATGACTCTAGTTGCATTCATAATAAAACAAAATACATTAATTTATAATACTGCGACGCCCTGTATTGTAAAAAATTATATTTTTTCAATTTTTACTTTCCCGTGATTGTGACGGTCAAAATTTATCAATACTAGCAACATTAATAAGAAATGTATAAAATGTCATTGCATGTCATAGCCGGTATTTACCTGTGAAGCTGTACCTATTATATCTGGAGGCATCACTTCTAATACCTACCTACCTGAAACTAGGGTTGTAACGGAGGCATTGTTAGCGGAGGCGGATGCGGAGGAGAAGAGGTTCGCCATCGCGGATGCGGAGGTTAACGGAGGTGGAGGCGGAGGCGGAGACGGAGGTGAAATTCGAAGTATAAAAAATAGAAATTTATGGTTTACTTAAGTCAAAAATATTTATTTCAAATGGGTACATCATATTAATCATGCACTAAATCACTTAAAACAATGACGGCTCAAACACAAAACAATTACGCGGTACCAAATGATTCGACAAGTTGATTCCTGTCATTCATTCACGTCCCGACCATCGTCCGCCCGATCGTGTTCCCGCGACACAAGCAAAATATTGACCATATTACTACACAGTATTGTCAGACCTATGACACTCGTCTATACCTACCGCGATAAGCACCTACAGAGCGCGACAACTCGACTTTGCAAATCAGTCGGGCCGCCCCGTGCTTACGAGTACACGCATACCTTTTTATTATGTACGACGGCCTGCCGATCATCGTCGCAACGTATGGTGTATTACTGTAGGTACTATTATAAAATTGGGGATTCCTAATATAAAATAACTGGTGTGTGGATGGTTGTCGAAGTAAACATGCAAGGATGCAAAGTTTTCGTTTTTTACTTTACCGAAACATTCTGAAACGTAATATTTATGTTTTGTTTAGTTTACTCGTAATTTTATAAGTAGGTTTTAAGTACTATAGGTAAGGATTACGTAGATTTATCATTTTTTTTTTACTGTCGATAGGGAAGCGCTTGACCACGATCTCGCCTGATGGTAAGCTAAGGTGCGGCCTAAGATGGAACGCGCTTACCTAAAAGGTACCTGTTCACTCTTCTCTTGAAGATCCCCAGGTTGTACCCGTCGGGGAACACGGACTCAGGTATCATATTCCAGTCCCTTTCGGTTCGGATCAAAAATGTCGAATCGAACCGCTTTGTTCGGGTACGTGGAACGTCCACTATATGGCGATGCCTAGTATCTGTGCGCCTCGACGATCGATAGAAAAACGAGGATGGCGGAACTAAGTCGTGCAATTCCGCAGCGCACTCTCCAAAATGTATTCGATAAAAGACCGATAAACTAGCCACTCTCCGGCGATGAGCGAGGCTCTGGAGCTTTTTGCCTACCAGATCATCGTCGTTTATGAGCCTCTTGGCACGCCTCCCTATCGCCTCAAGCGTCTCCAGCTGGTATTTGGCGGATCCATCCCAGAGGTGAGAGCAATATTTCATGCACGAACGGACTTGTGCTTGATAAGGATTGAGCAACTGTCCCGGCCTAAAATACTGTCGCAGCTTGGCCAGAATACCAAGCTTTTTTGAGGTAACTTGGGCTTTCAATTCAATGTACGAACCAAAGTGAAGAGTAGGCGTTAAGGTGATATCTTAGTCGCATTTAACTTGAGCAGATTGGCATCGCCCCAATCGGAGACTGTCTGTAAGGACAGGTTAATACGATCGACCATCGCCTCTCTGAGAGACCAGATCTGGCTGGATACTGGCTCGCGCGCTGGATACGTAACTCTCCACAACAGTGCTATTGTCTGCGTACCCATAGATATATATTTCAGCAGACCGTTGATATGTAGCAGGAACAGAGTTGCAGAGAGAACTGATCCCTGAGGGACTCCGGCATTTATATCCATTTTGTCGAACGAGCAGCCGTCGACGACTACCCTAATCGACCGGCCACTCAGAAAATCTGAGATCCAGGCGCAGAGACCAGTAAGTATACCGTACGAAGGAAGCTTGCTAATAAGACTGTCATGCCAGACCCTGTCAAGGCCTTAGAGATGTCAAGGGAGACAGCTAACGCTTTACCATGATTCTCGATGGCTGCACTCAAGACGTAGGTGGCATACGCTAGAAGATCCCCAGTGGATCGATTTCGGCGAAACCCGTATTGGCGGTCACTGAGTAAATCCTTCGTTTCTAGGTGTGCCATTAGCCTTCTGTTCAGTACACGCTCCATAGTCTTGCAGAGTATGGACGTGACTGAAATTGGCCTGTAGTTAGTAGGTTCGGTACGACTGCCCTTTTTAGGCACAGGCTGCACGTTAGCAAGCTTCCATGATTTAGGTACTTTTCCGATCGACATCGAAAGGCGAAAGAGACGTGTCAAGACAGGAGCGAGTTCAGGCGCACAGGTTTTAAGTACTATTGCTGGGATCCCATCAGGGCCACTGGCTTTATTCACATCCAGATTCCGCAGCGTTTTAAGAACCTCAGTCTGACGGATGCGAATTTCCAGCATTTTTACCTCGCATCCATCTGGATGCGAGGTAAAAATGCTGGAAATTCGCGAAACCTCCCAGTCTATCTAGACTGGGAGGTTTCGCGTTGGCAGAATCAAGATGTGAGTTTTCCGCGAATAGAGTAGCGAATAGGTTCGCTTTCTCTACAGCGGTGTGAGCCAGAGTCCCATCCGGTTTCAGCAGTGGAGGAAGTGAGGGGAGGCAGAAATTCGATTCAACCGACTTTGCCAGGGACCAAAACGCTTTACTACTTGAGGGGTACGAGACCAGTTTGTTCCCAATATGGCTGACATGGTCGAATCGAACTTTCAGTAGAGCCTTTTTGCAGGATTTGGCGGCCCGGTTAAAGGCTTTCTTCTTCTCCTATACGTCTATGGCCTTGCGGTGTCGAGCATCAACCCAAGCCAGATATGCCTCTAGCTTTAGCACCTCAGCGCGTCTACAATCAGCTCTGAACCAGGGTTGAGCTTTGCTGGACGTGACTACGTCGGAGAAAGGGATAAATTATTCCATTCCCTGTCGCAGCGCATCAGCCACAGCATCCGCGCAGGTCGAGGAGTCTTCAGAAGAAAAGCAGAGAGGCCGCCAAGGATAAGACGCAAAGAAGGAACGCATCTCGTCCCAATCTGCTGACTTGTATCGCGACACGCGCCGAGAGCCCCTGGAACTGGGATCGGGCGGTGAGTAGACGGATACACATTTCACCAGACAGTGATCGGAGCTGCCAAGTGGTGAGGAAATCGTCATTGAGTAGCGGTCCGAATTCGTAGTCAGCAGAAGGGGCAAGCAATGGGCTGTGTTGCTCTCAACGTCAGAAACCCGCATCGCTCCTTGAACTAGCTGGGTGAGATTTAACGCTATAGCGAGTTTACGCATCTCTCACCCGGCGAGGTCAGTGCACTGGTATGTGTATAGCCACTCCTGGTGGTGGTCATTGAAATCCCCCAGTCGCACTAGCTGAGCGGAAGTGTATTTGTGTTGAGCAGCATCCGCCGCCTCACTTAGGTACTCTGTGAGCCTGATCGTCTTCTGGTCTCCGCTATGCGCACGGTAGACACAGGCATAGAGAAGCTTCTCTAGACCTGTATCCACCAGTGTCCACAGTACGGAGAAGCGGGGGTCTTCGAGATTACGAAGACGTCGACAGCAGATGTCGTCACGTACGTACGCGCACACACCTGACCGAGCTTTAAAGTTATGATCCAGGATGTAGCCGGGATAGCTTACATACGCCAAATCAGATGGACATCTTATTTGCGTCTCCGTGAGAAACAAAATACATAGTTTATGAGTCTCCAGGTGGAAATGGACTGCAGCGAGATTATAGTGTAAACCTCTGATGTTAGTGAGGTCCACTTTCATTGAGAGGGAGTGCTGCCGCTGTATAACGTTAATCTTGTATCTTGTCTTTTTAATTTGAGAGAGAGAGTGAAGTAGGTATGAAGGCGGCAGTGAATCGACGCGCTATACTTCCAGACCCGAGACACACACTTAGAAGTTACACTATTGGGGACTAGTCTGGAGACTGCGAGGACGCCCAAGTCCCCCTAAGAATGTCCATAGGGCCCTCTCATGCGGTCGCCAATCGGCACTATGGCGCATTTTGGGATTTTTCGCTAGTTGGCGGGGCAGCCTTACACATGTGGCTAGCACGCTACTTGGGCCCCCTACTGACTATCGTCCAGATTGTATAGACGCAACTGATTCGACCCGTCTTCACAAAAGCTACATCAGCGTTAATGTGACGGAAAACGGACGCTTGGCGACACGATTTCAGCTGATGAGTGGTCCTTATAGCTGCTACATGTGTCTCCCACCATATCACCTGATTAGCACCACCCAGGGGCCACTCCTACGGACGAAGGTGATTCAGCCCCCAAATAAAAATATCATGTCCCAGTATTGCAACTTGAAATGCGCCATAAATTATATTTTAACATCACATAATTATTAACAAAATTAATTATTATCAGAGTTTCTTTGAAGTATAAAGCAAATACCGCTATGCCAGGCAAGTTGTAAAAGGCGATCGATTGGCTATACGTGTCACTACCATCGTGACTACTAGGTGGTAGAGTTCCGCATCGTTTCACCCGGGTATATGGTACCACTGCCATGGGCGTACTGAGGGAGGGGGGAAGGAGGGAGGAGGGAGGGGCAGCCTCTCCCTGGAATTTGTTTACCTCCTTATTGTTGTAGATAAAAATATAATAAGATGAAAATATAGTCTTAAAATGTTACGGTTGCCCCCCCCCCCCCCTGTCTGGCCCAGAACCTGGATAGGACCATAACCACTGCTTACCTATCCCTGCCGCAATAGCGTCAATGCTTGTTATTATCTTGTTCCTTTTTGGGGGTTAAAGTTGGGTGGTATACTTAATACTTATGCAACGCATGATTTACATCTTTGGTGTCTATAGGCAATAAAGTATCTTTTTTTTATATCATAAGATAGCAAACAGGCAGATAGGTCTCTTAATGGAAAGAGTCAAACATCGTCTATAGACATCAAAGGTGTTAATAGTGCGTTGCTATCTTGTGGCAAGGTCTAATGCCACATGCATAAGTTTACCGGCTACCTTACCCTTTAAACCGAAATGCGACAGTGACAAGCACTGAAGCTATTGCAGCAGGAATAGATAAGGTGATGGTACTAGACCCGACGAGACAATGCAGTACTCTACCACCTAGTAGCCACGATGGTAGTGACTCATATAGCCAATCGGTTGCCTTTTACGCCCTGCCTGGCAGAACGGCAGTTGGCCTATTCTTCAAAGGAGCCCGAAACCAACACGGACAATATTTGAGACAACCCTGATTTCATTAGAAAGGATAAGAGTTACGCGTTAGAAAGAAATGCAACTTCTAGGTAAATATAAACGTAGGTAATCAAGCGCCGCACGATCTGAATTCAACTTAATTGTATCGTAGCAAGAGTCCCTATTGCTTTAAACGACTTTCCGGAGTGTCTCTTCTGTACTTGTACTATATTATAAATTCTGTGGTATTGTATACTCTTTACTAATACTATATTATACATTCTGTGGTATTTTATACTCTTTGTTTGACCATTTCACTCATAAATACGCAGCCATGCGGCCGCGTTTCTCAGTATTGTATACTCTTTGGCGTCTCCCAGCGTCGCTCTTTGCGCGTTGCTTGTTACCGTAAATAAACCTCCGTTAAAACTCCGCATAAATTTGGCGGAGGCGGATGCGGATGCAGAGGTTAGATACTTTGCGGAAGTTCCGCAGTAACGGAGGCGGAGTTCCGTTACAGCCCTACTTGAAACATAATTTTAAATACTGCTGTCATGTTCTGAGGTCTTACCTTCTCTTTCTAACACAGCTGTATAAAAAGAGATGGAGACACCTCATAGACAGAGATGTAACGTAAATATGTGTTTATAAGTGATTAATAGGAGTGCTAGCTCCACCTATACCTAATACTTCATGTATTTAACTACGTCTCGACCCCGTTAGGAGTATATTGTTCTGTGCACAGGTTCTGTGGTTTGCACTAGATATATTTTGTATGTCATTGTATGTTTACAGTGCATGTTGTTTATATTTTATAATTTTTCCTTAGCTTTTTGGTTGCGGCTAGAAGGCAATAGGCATTATTACCTTTGCCATTACCATTTATTTGTAGACTTTGTCCCCAAGTTCTTCGCTTAAACACTAAAAATAAACACCAAAAAGTTTTTGATAAAATATTAATATAAATAAAATATTTTTTCAAATTTTAATCACCATGGCTAGTATACTACCAGCTATTACGATTCAGTGTGACTGGAACGATGTTTTAAGGTAAGAATTAAACACTAATTTATTTTGACTTTGAAACCAGAATCGCGCTTGATTATGTTTGTAATTGTGATTTTCGTATTAGTATTAGTATAATATAATCGGTTTGAACGCAGCGTTTATTCTGTTTGCGCAGATGCCGAAGATGGAATTTTCTATTAATCTAGTAAAGAGTGACTTAATATTCCCCAAGTGCTATCAATTTGAAAGTTTTACATGTAATCCTTTATTTGTTATAGCTGATACAGGTGTATATGGGGGTACTTGCGGTGACTTTTGATAGAAGGGGGGGGGGGGGGGGGGCAAACGAGCAGGAAGTGCTGTGATGGTAAGTGATCACCGCTGCCCATGGACGTCTACAATATCAGAGATCTTGAAGTTGCATTGCTGAACTTTGTTAAGCTACTGTCTGATGTACCTCAGACTTGATTCTGTCCACTGCTTTATGCTGCCTACTTATATGACGGTAAATGTTTTCATAGTATGAATTTTCTTATGTATGCTGATGACATAAATTTTCATGTGAATGAGTACTAATGACAACTAGAGGAAACTACAAGCAGATCTTAATAGGGTAGGTTGCTCTTATGCTAATAATCGCATTGGTATGAATCTAAAAAAATGTTCATTTGTTTATTTCACTAGAAAAAGCACCCTATACAATTTGACTATCTTGACTATAAAATCAATAATGTAAAAATAAACAAATGTCGTTTCTGACCTGGGTGTACTTATAGACTCTAATTTGATATTTTCCAAACATGTTGAGATAATTATTAACTGCAAGGCTTACAAAAATCTTAGTTTTGCATTAAGGCTTAGTTATTCTGGCACAAGTTGATAGTGGTTGCCTTAAGATTTTATACCTACTATGCAAATTTATGTACATAGGTACTTGAATATTGCAGTTCAATCTGAAATCCACAGTATGTTGTCAATATTCAAAGATTGGAGTACATTCAACATTAATTTATATAAGACATTTAAACTACAAGCACAATCACAAGTTTAAAAACTTTGAGGAGTCTTGCTCTTATAATGAGTTTGAAAAGCATACATAGTTAAGCTGATATGATCTTTTTACACAGTGTTTGTATTGGCCATAAAGACTGTTTGGATTTATTTAAAAAATTCCATAACATTAATTATATATTTTAACAATAGAAAGGATTACTTTAATAATATAAAAGTAATAATTAACCTAACATATCAGTTAATTATTACTTTTATATTATTAAAGTAATGTTATTAAAGTATTATCAAATTTAAATAATTATTAGATTTATTTATGTATATTTATTATTATTGTATACTATTGAAACTGATATGCATAGACACATATGCCTATTTCAACATGCAAAGTAAAATGTTTAGACAAATTAATTGCTGTTTTAGAAAATGTAAAACCGTTATTGACTCTAGGTGTATGTAGTAATGTTCATTAATATTTTGCTGTGCTTTATATAAATAAATAAAAAAGTGGGCAGATAATGCATTGTCCAATATTCTTATTTGTGCTTTGTGTACCTGCTTTCTAACACAAAATAGTCAATATGCACATATAAGTAAAAAAAGCAATCAACGTCTTAAATGAAAAAATAAAAATTTAAATCTGAATAAAAGATCCAAAGAAGTGTTCTAATAAAACTATACATTTTCATTATCAGGTTTTAATATAGAGTTGTTAAATATGAAAATTCTGTCAATTCACTTCATACAATTTATATTAGATTAGAATATAATTGTAATTAAATTCTTATTTAATAATTTATATTATTTTAAATAATATCATTTAAAAAAGTAAATTTCCCTAAGTTTAGATTTTCTGAAAACTATTGCTTACAAACATACAGGAGACTATTATTATTATTATTTGACTATTATATTACTATTTGTCAGTTATGCATTTACCTAAAGGATTAACTATAATGATATTTTTTTTTTTTTTTTTATTTCTTTTGTTTTCAGATTACCAAAGGGTGAAGCTTGGCTATCTGCTAAATACTTAAATGCAAATAGTGTTCATGATAAAATAACAGCCACTCATACAGATGGAAAAATTAAGCTTACATTTTCAGATAACTACAATTTAGTTTCTTTATCTAGTTTGTGTATTGTCTTGAAACATATAGAGTCTGATGCAAAGTTTGCATTTGTTGCTGCTACAAAAGTTCACAATATTCATAGAAGGGCAATACTCTCTGTCTCTACAGCTGAAAACGCTTTAGTTATTTCTTCTTGTGAGGGAGATAAACTACTTGTTTGGGACAGCAGAACAAGTAAGTTAAGATTTTCGTTGAAATTAATTCACCCCAAACTGTACTTGTAGTTGAGTAAAACGCTCACTGCAAGAACCATTATCGACCCACTAAATCTATTATCTTTTAATTTTTTTTAACTTCCCACTGCATATTATGTAGATAAGGAAGTAACTGATTTTGCCCCGATTTCACCATCACATTTTCACCAGATGTCCACGTTTTGAGGTCCTAGGAACCTTTCCCGGCTATTTTCAAGATGACGTAAGTATGTCTGTATGTATGTATGTGTGTCTGTGTGTATGTAAACATCTCATAAATTTTGACCGACTGGATTGATTGTAACACGGTTAATGGCATTGGATTGCATTCTGCTCAACTTAGACTTCCTGAAAATTTGAACCAAGTTGGCTCAGGAGATTTTGAAAATTTTTGAAAAAAAACCTCAAAAAAAAATTTGCCAAAACGGTATTTTCTTTAATATAACTAGAAAGATTAATGTACCAATTGATTACAATAACTAATTCGCTCTATTTCTCAAAAAATTACATGTGATGCATAAATTTCATCAAAATCGGTTTATCCATTTAGGAGTACTAATCGTTGACAAAAAATTTTGAAAGAAGTGTTTTTTCGACATAACTTTGAAATTTTTCAACTAATCATTATTTAGAATTCTACAATATTTTAGTATTAAAAAAAGTATGTTGAATGCCGTTTCAGTGCCGTTTAAATGCACTGTTTTTTATACAATAATAAAATAAAAAAATTAGCTAATTTTGCAGTCCATAAGTAAAAGTAAAAGGTGACTTTTCTTTCCCACCATGAATTGCATGCTTGAAATAAAGAAAGGGGTACTTAAATGATTTTATATAACATTTCAGATGAAATTTTACTGGATTTAAGAGGCCACGGAGGTCCTGTATACAAATGCCGATTTTTCCCATCTGGAATTGTAGTCATCTCGGCAGGGGCAGATGGGTCTTGCAGGATCTGGTCTGCAGAGTCTGGAATTAACCCTGTTACCCTAAAAGGTCATACAATGTCCGTTGCTGACGTCTGCATTGTTGAAAAAGGAAGAAATGTCATCTCTGTTAGCAAGTAATTTTTTATTTTGATTTTTAAATATTTGTCTATTTATTAATCTAACAGTACCTTAAAATTTTGAAGCTTAAATTCCAGATTAGGCCACTTGCGCTATAAATTTTTGTAGTATTCTTAAAAACAGCATTATGCTACTATATTCAAAAGAGACTTAATTTTCTAGGGATGGACTAGCAAAATTGTGGGATGTTGGTGAATCTAGATGCATAGACAATATTATCCAAGCTCCAGGTCCCATAAACTGCTGTGCAATTGGAATAACTACAGATTATGCAGAAGTAGAAAGTCCAAGGGAGGTGAGTTGAGCTCTCGTTTAACCATTTAAGATGTAAAATAAAAAAGAATTTATCGTAATATTTGATTTTTATTTTATTTAAAAATTTAGCTACTACATATTTGGAAAGGTCATGATGAAAAGAGATAAATCGCCTACAGATATAAAAGAAGTTAATGGTGCATCTATCCGTAAGATGAATATCTAATGTCACAAATATATGTTCTTCGGCTTCCTTAATTTCCTTAATCAAAAATAACAAACACTGGAGCTATTTGTAAGGTATTAGGCAGTGATACTAAACCCGGAGGTGATGTTGCGTAACATATTAATGTATTGCAACATCACCCCCAGGTTTAGTTATGTGTACTTATAAGTGCACTGTTACAACTAATATATGCACTTTTAATCTGCCACCCTAAATTCTAGACCTTAACAAAGAACACACACATACAATCTAAAGATTAAACAGCCTAAATGAGTAAAATATTAGGCAGTTCTTCTGAAAGCGATAGCTCATGCCTACAAACACAAAAAACGTTAATAGTAAGCCATTTTACTTTTATAATAACAATCAGTATTTGTGTTTTATGTGTAGTGTACAATACACACTAGAGTTATCATGTTATTTGTCTTTTTGAAGATTGGAACTAATAATAAAGTCCTGGTGGTGGGGTGTGAAAGTGGACTTGTGATTGCTGCTCACATTGCCAAGAGGGAGGAAGTATTCCATACGCAATTGGAGTCCGCATGCAATGCATGTATTGTCATGGAAGATACCGTTATCTTGGGGTGTGACAGTGGGAAGGTAAGCGTATATAATTATTGAGATTGCTAACTGGACCACTCTTAGGTAAATGTCTTACATTTTATACAAACTATTTCAGATAGTATTTTTAAACATCAAGGATGGCACAGTTACAAAAGAGCTACATGAGTCAGCTAGCCCAGTTTTTAGCTTAGCAGCTTTGCCCAATCACATGTTTGCTGCGGGAAGACAAGATGGCCACTGTACGGTTATATCCCTACTGGAAATACACAACAAACTCCGAGTGCAGCTAACAGGATCTGACTGTGACGGCATAAGGGATATTGCCTTCAATGGTAAATAAAAAATTGTACTTTTGAAAAAAATGGTCAATATAATGTTACTACACTCGTCGAAAGGATGCCCTCACACAATGTTTCATGATTAACAATGTATTCATCATTGAAAAAACTATGGTGGCGGCTCAATATTTAACTTACGGATACACAAAGTATTTCATACCCCGTGTTGGTTCGGGGCCTCCTTTAAGGAATAGACCATCTGCCGTTGTTGTTGAACGTCTAACTCAACCTGAGGAAGGACCTCTTATAGGTCCGAAACTAGTCGGAACCTACGTCGATTAAACGTGAGTGTAGCCGATTTTAATTTACAGTTAGTATAGGAGCGTTTGCTCATATGCGCTGCGACTTTCCTTCCCAATGGCGTTTCTATTAGTATTCATGTGGTCTGTAGTTTGCTCCCTCTTGTACAAAATAATCTAACAGTTTTTAACTTCTTTTCAGGAAAATGGATCCTAGCTGCTTCCCGCGACTCTTCCATAAGGAAGTATGATTTTAATCAAGTCAATGTACATTTTAAGTGACTGAAAAATTAGGATTAAGAAAAATCAATCTGAATAAACCATATTTATTACTTGACATACAACATTTGGAATGTTTCAATTTTTTCCTCAGTTTGTTTGGAAACACATACAGCGGCTTGATACCTAAAAATTGAAAAAGTCACAATCATTATCCTGACTTTTAGTCTTTTTCAACAAAATAAAGGAAGTTAACAGTTCAGCCGTATGTTTTTTATGTTTGTTGCCTCAGAACTCAGTTAATTATGAACCGATTTTGAAAATTATTGAAGTGAAAACTTCTTTGACCGCACTAGATGATTTCTGGTAGCAGTAGAAATTCACTTGGTTTCGCGTCAGCAACATGCTTTTGCGTTGACCGAGCGACTAGGAAAGTTTCGTATGAAATCAATGAGGCTAGAGATCGATTCCTAACGGGTGCAAGAATTTAATGATGAAATTCGGTTGATGCAGTTTTACTGCGTTCAATTTTTTTATTCTTAGTCGAAATATGTAGCTTATGATATTGGTGTAATACCGTGGCGTCATGACTTACCCGACAATGTTAGAAAGAGAGTAATATTTTTCTAGCGAATATGCATAGTATATTTATACATATATACAGGGTTACTTTTAAAACACCAGCAACCTCGCAGGGCTAGATACCTAACATTATAAATAACAACATTTGTTCTATGACTTTTGACATAACTCAATACATTAAATAAAAATGTTTTTTTAAGTTTTCATTGTCGTGTCGTGACATTTCTAACTCTTCATTCGGATGCGCTGCTAGTACAGTACCCGGCGATAAATATTGCACATCGACCTTTGGAAAGAGACAATCGGCTAATTTCGGCTTCGTAGAGCGTTATCTCTGTCGCACAAAATACAAACAGTCCGGTACCTATTAGGAGCTGTTAAAACAAGTATGATTTGCTTCTTTTGATATTTTTATTCTTTGTATAAAATACACTAATTTTTCTATAAGTGATGGCTTTAGGTTGGGGTAAAATAAAATAAAAAAACATTTTTACATTATGTTTACGTATTTAATTATTTTGGAACATTACAGCTTTAGTGTACATAATAAACACCATTATACCTATTGCTAAAATGAGACATTGCAATAAAAATAATAATAATTCTAATTCTCAATTACTTCCATTTCACTATCTGTGCTCTCAAAGAGGTCAATATCACTGTCACTATCAGCCGTATTTATTACTAATCTATCAGTGTAATTGTCTAAACTGTGTTGAATGCTTCTATATTCATTCTCACATTTGATTGCATGATCGCAAACCTTTTTCCACTCTTCAGCGCCGATCATGTTTACTTTTTCAGTCAATAATGTTTTTACTGTAGTTAAGTTCATACCCACATTTCTAGAGGCTACATAGCCTTTCAGTTGAGACCATATATTTTCAATTGGATTAAAATCCGGATGATATGGTGGCAATCGCAACACAGTGTGCCCATGTTCGGCAAGTATTTTGTCCACAGAAAACTCTGTATACCTCTCCTTGTGCTGACATATAATAGCGTAAATCTGGGTTTTTGTTAATTTTGGATCAACTGGAATTTCATGTCTGTTTAACCAGTTGATCATTTCCCGTTTAATGGTGTTTGAGTTGGGGGGTCTCTCAACATACTTGTTGTGATAGGGTGCGTTGTCGATAACTAGAACAGAATCACTGGGTATATTTGGGATTAATTGGTTAACCAGCCATTTCTCATAGTTATCGTTATTCATTTCATTGTGATAGTCACCTGTAGTGTCCGTGGATTTATACGTTAAAAAAGCACCGGGTACAAAGCCTTTTTCATTTCCCGCATGAACTATTATCAAACGTTGACCTTTTGAAATTGGCTTTTTTACTCCTTTTTTCTTATCGTCACTCCAAGATTTCCCTTTAGTGTGGGATGCATGTATATATGACTCATCCATGTAGACGATATTTTTTCCTGTTTCGCGAAATTTGCGTATTTTATCAAGGTATTCCATTCGTTTGAGACTAACGTCGTGCTTTTCCATTAGAATTTTTCGATTATCTTCCATTTTAGTGAACTGAAATCCCATGTCATGAAGTATTTTTCTCAACGTTTTTTCAGACCCATTGTAATTAATAGCTTCAGATAACTTAGCTTTTAATGATTTTATTGTTGGCAGTTCATTAAATCGTAAGTGAAAATCATACACCATTCTTCGAACAACATCGTAATCAAAATCGTCCATATCCAAACGAAATTGCTTTTTTGGTCTCCCTTTTTTTGGAGTGCTGAACTTAATTTCAGTCGAATGTGTTTCAGTACTGACTTCGTTTAATATATTGTTCAAAGTTCTTCTTGAAATTCCAGTGGCATTTGCAACTCGCTCTTGAATCTTCTTAAAATAACAACTTACATTTTCATCTACTTTTTTTTTTAAATCTATCAGCTTCCTCTGACCTCTGACTGACCTCGTAAAGGTTTCCCTCTTTTTCCGAAAGATGCCATATTACAACTTTAAATTATTTAAATTTGTGGGTGTTATCAACTCTAAATATATATTTTTTTCGGGACGCGACTGCACTCTATCGTACTTGAACAACGACTGACTAAACGTCACATAGGTAGTGTGGGACAGAGATAACGCTTTACGAAGCCGAAATTATCCGATTGTCTCTTTCCAAAGTTCGATGTGCAATATTTATCGCCGGGTACTGTAGTAATAATAGTAACACTTTTCTACCTAATCTTTGCGATGTACGTAGAGTTAAGAACGTTCAAGCGAAAATTTTAATTCATATGAATTTTTGTATGAAAGTGAAATCCAACAAATTATCAAAAGTCGTAGAACAAATGTTGTTGTATATGAGTTAGCTACCTAGTCCTGCGAGGTTGCTGGTGTTTTAGAGGAAACCATGTATCAGTGGTAAAGTTCTGCAAAATCTCGCCCTAGTTCGGTACCACCGCTGTCCTATTTCTGCCACAATTAGCATTAGTGCTTGTTACTGTCACGTTCCGGTGTGAAGGCTTAATTAATGCATTTTACACTTTTTATCGTCGGCACTTGGTGAAACTCCATTTGTAATTTTAATACACTTGTACTGTTTCACAAATCACTTTAAAATTTAATTAATATCGCCAGCCAGTTTCGCCATTTACGGCATCATCAGGGCTACGAGACTTAGAAAAAACGAGCTGTTGCCCGCGACTTAGTCCGCGCGGACTTCGTTTACCCGCACAGCCCCGCGACCGTAGGTGCTAGCGTGATAATATGTAGCCTATATGTTGACCCGACCTGTTAGTAATATTCATGCAAAATTTGAAGTAAATCCATGCAGTACTTTTTTATTATATGTATATATTATATATATAGATAATTAATGCACGTGGCATTAATATCCCGCGGCAAGTATTGGCCCCGAGTTCCTTTGAAGAATGGGCCAATGCCGTTCTGCCAGGCAGGTCGTAAAAGGCGATCGATTGGCTATACGAGTCAATACCATCGTGGCTACTAGGTGATAGAGTTCTGCATTGTCTCGCCCGGGTCTGGTACCACCGCCTTACCTTTTCCTGCCGCAATAGCGTCAGCGTTTGTCGCTGTCTTGTTCCGGTTTGGAGGGTAAGGTAGTGGGTAAACTTATGCATGTGGCATTAGACCTCGTCACAAGATAGCAACGCACCATTAACACCTTTGGTGTCTATAGGCGATGGTTGACTTTTTCCATAAGGAGACCCATCTGCTTGTATGTTATGATAAAAAAAAGTATAGCAACGCACCTTTAACATCTTTGATGTCTATAGCCAATAGTTGTCTCTTTCCATCAAGAGAGCCAAATGCACGTTTGCTATTCTGTAATATAAAAAACGATACTTAGTTAAGCTTTTGCTCGTTTTTTAAGAGCTTGGCAGGGAAGCATATGGTCTAATCTTTAAAATAATTAATTTTTCATTCAACATTTTTTTTACACTTAAGATAATAAACAAACAAATGGCTCTCATGATGGCAAGAGACAACCATCGCCTATAAACACCAAAGACGGTGCACGTGAGTTTGCTCGCCTTAAACTGGGGGCAGATTTCCAAAAAAAAATGACCAGCGATTTTTTTTTAATCACAAATAATCCGCATACCAATTTTTAGCTTTCTACCTTGACAATTGCGGAATGCTCCATACAAATTTCCACTCCCAATTTTAGGGAAGTAGGGGGGTTAGAAAGAGACAAAAAGTAGCCTATGTTACTCTCCATTTCTTCAACTATCTCCCCTTAAGAAATCACCTCAATTCGTCGCTCCGTTTTGTCGTGAAAGACGGATAAACAAACACACACATACACTTTCCCATTTATAATATTAATATGGATGATTTTTTTTAGACATGTTTCCTTATGAAACAAATAAAACTTTAAATAACATATTAAGAAAATATACGTGATATTTATAAGTCCTGTAGCGTCCCAGGCTGCTTTGGAGCTTACGGCTCATGTTTAGCCAAAGTACACTATCACAATCTACATCTGCCTTCAAATATCTCCACTCTTTGCTTTTCACTGTTCTTTTTTGCGGTCTTCCATCCCCTGAAAATTTATGAAAGATAAAGTATCGTCACGCCAGTATTTTCGAAGAGGTAGAGTGCACCCAAGATTAGCCGAAGATACTAATGGCCAATCACACTAACATTGTCTTAGGACAATCCTAAATAATATGCTCTCACATTCTTTTCATTTATGATAAGAAGTGACAGCATACTATTTAGGATTGTCCCAAGCTTAGACAATGTTAGTGCAATTGGCAATTAGTCCCACAATGTGACAGGTGGCAAGACTATCGCCAACCGGGCACTTATCCAATCCAGGGCAACGTTGTTTTTTCTTCAAAAAACTGAAAAAACAAATTTTTGATTTGCGAGACCCGGGAATCGAACCCGAGACCTCATGTAGTCAAAACCGACACCAGACCACTAGACCGCAAAGGCGACAAGAAAGATAATATAAATTAAAGATCACTGGATAAATTACACGAATTGATCTAATACTCCAACTTAAGCAAATAACTAGCTTGAGATATCGTCAGTCAACAAATACACAAAAGCTCATATATGAATACTAGCTGTTGTACGCGACTTCGTCCGCGCGAACTTCGTTTACTCCGCACAGTTCCTCCCCCGTAGGTGATAGCGTGATATATGTAGCCTATATGTTGACTCGACCTGTAAGTAATATTCATGCAAAATTTGAAGTAAATCCATGTAGTACTTTTTGAGTTTACCCCGGACATACATACAGACAAACAAACAAACAGTCAAAAATTCTAAAAACTATATTTTTGGCTTCGATATCGATTGTAGATCACGCCCCAAGTATTCTTTAAAAAAATATTCAATGTACAGTTTTGACTTTTCTACGATTTTAATATATGTATATAGATAAATACTAAATAAACACCTAAACTTAGAAATGCAATCATCCATGTTCATCACACAAAAGCTTTGCCCTGTCGGGAATCGAATCAGAGCTTCATCGATTGTTAAATTACATGCTAATAGACTAGTCTGGAATTCCAGAAAAGTCTAGGAAATATACCATGTACGTTTCTGACAGTCAGCTTTTAAACTACTATACCGCAATAGCATTAGTTCTTGTTACTTGGGGCGTGATCTACAATCGATATCAAAGCCAAAAGTATAGTTTTTAGAAATTCTGTCTGCATGTCCGGGGTAAACTCAAAAAGTACTGCATGGATTTACTTTAAATTTTGCATGAATATTACTAATAGGTCGGATCAACATATATAGGCTACATATTATCACGCTATCACCTACGGGGGAGGAGCTGTGCGGAGTAAACGAAGTCTGCGCGGACGAAGTCGCGGGCAACAGCTAGTAGGTATATACAGTCACGAAGGCTAGATTCTTTCTCCCTATACTTCATATAAGTCGGTCCCTAGTTTGATAATAATTGTGTTAATAATTTATAAAAGAAATAAAGTAGTATCACTATAACTTGGTTACCTTTTTCTTTTAAGCATGATATGTGATTCGTAACATTTTCTATCCAATTAGCCCATAACTCCAGATTCTGACAGACATTTTGTAGTCCTAAACACCATTGACGGGGATCGTGTTCACTTGACCTGTGACCTGTTAAAACAAAACTCTGAAAAATTCACTTTAAAATATTTCATTCGCAATGATCATATACGTTGAGTTTTGAGAGATTATTATTAAATATCAGCGTATACAAATTACACAAAATTTATTAATCTAACTCGAAAGGAAGCAAATTATTTCTACAGTACCCGGCGATAAATATTGCACATCGACCTTTGGAAAGAGACAATCGGCTAATTTTAGCTTCGTAGAGCGTTATCTCTGTCGCACAAAATACAAACAGTCCGGTACCTATTAGGAGCTGTTAAAACAAGTATGATTTGCTTCTTTAATATTTTTATTCTTTGTATAAAATACACTAATTTTTCTATAAGTGATGGCTTTAGGTTGGGGTAAAATAAATTAAAAAAACATGTTCACATTATATTTACGTATTTAATTATTTTGGAACATTACAGCTTTAGTGTACATAATAAACACCATTATACCTATTGCTAAAATGAGACATTGCAATAAAAATAATAATAATTCTAATTCTCAATTACTTCCATTTCACTATCTGTGCTCTCAAAGAGGTCAATATCACTGCCACTATCAGCCGTATTTATCACTAATCTATCAGTGTAATTGTCTAAATTGTGTTGAATGCTTCTATATTCATTCTCACATTTGATTGCATGATCGCAAACCTTTTTCCACTCTTCAGCGCCGATCATGTTTACTTTTTCAGTCAATAATGTTTTTACTGTAGTTAAGTTCATACCCACATTTCTAGAGGCTACATAGCCTTTCAGTTGAGACCATATATTTTCAATTGGATTAAAATCCGGATGATATGGTGGCAATCGCAACACAGTGTGCCCATGTTCGGCAAGTACTTTGTCCACAGAAAACTCTGTATACCTCTCCTTGTGCTGACATATAATAGCGTAAATCTGGGTTTTTGTTAATTTTGGATCAACTGGAATTTCGTGTCTGTTTAACCAGTTGATCATTTCCCGTTTAATGGTGTTTGAGTTGGGGGGTCTCTCAATATATTTGTTGTGATAGGGTGCGTTGTCGATAACTAGAAAAGAATCACTGGGTATATTTGGGATTAATTGGTTAACCAGCCATTTCTCATAGTTATCGTTATTCATTTCATTGTGATAGTCACCTGTAGTGTCCGTGGATTTATACGTTAAAAAAGCACCGGGTACAAAGCTTTTTCATTTCCCGCATGAACTATTATCAAACGTTGACCTTTTGAAATTGGCTTTTTTTACTCCTTTTTTCTTATCGTCACTCCAAGATTTCCCTTTAGTGTGGGATGCATGTATATATGCCTCATCCATGTAGACGATATTTTTTCCTGTTTCGCGAAATTTGCGTATTTTATCAAGGTATTCCATTCGTTTGAGACTAACGTCGTGCTTTTCCATTAGAATTTTTCGATTATCTTCCATTTTAGTGAACTGAAATCCCATGTCATGAAGTATTTTTCTCAACGTTTTTTCAGACCCATTGTAATTAATAGCTTCAGATAATTTAGCTTTTAATGATTTTATTGTTGGCAGTTCATTAAATCGTAAGTGAAAATCATACACCATTCTTCGAACAACATCGTAATCAAAATCGTCCATATCCAAACGAAATTGCTTTTTTGGTCTCCCTTTTTTTGGAATGCTGAACTTAATTCCAGTCGAATGTGTTTCAGTACTGACTTCGTTTAATATATTGTTCAAAGTTCTTCTTGAAATTCCAGTGGCATTTGCAACTCGCTCTTGAATCTTCTTAAAATAACAACTTACATTTTCATCAATTTTTTTTTAAATTATCAGCTTCGGTTACAAAGTATTTATAAACATTGTAGATAATTTCACGTGACTGACCTCGTAAAGGTTTCCCTCTTTTTCCGAAAGATGCCATATTACAACTTTAAATTATTTAAATTTGTGGGTGTTATCAACTCTAAATATATATTTTGATCGGGACGCGACCGCACTCTATCGTACTTGAACAACGACTGACTAAACGTCACATAGGTAGTGTGAGACTGAGATAACGCTCTACGCAGCCGAAATTATCCGACTGTCTCTTTCCAAAGTTCGATGTGCAATATTTATCGCCGGGTACTGTACTACGAGTTTTAGTCGATGACATTAATGCGGATAAATGTATGTATTTAATTTCATAGGATAGTAGTTAAACAGATAATCCTACTGGTGAAAGAGATAATCATCGCCTATAAACACCGCCAATGTTAACGGTGCATTGTTATCCGTGTGGCGGGCTTGAAATGCCACATGCATGAGCTTACCGGCTACCTTTCCTTTAAAACCGGAACACTACGGCGACACATACCAATGTAATTGCGGCAGGAATACGAGTAGGTAAATGGTGGTACCAAGCTCCGTCGAGACGTTGAAGAATTTTACCACCTATAATGAGACTCAACTCAACTCTACCACCTAGTAAAATAGCATCACGCCACGGCTTCGCACAGGTATCACTATTTTATTTTTCTATATAGTCACAGAATACTGTAGACTATAATTAACCACATTTGTATTTATCTATAGTCGTATAACCTATGCAAAGTTAGCACCTCATCTAAGAATTTGCAAAACGATATTGACCTTAATCTTAAGGTCTCTGTTAGGTCAGTTTTCAGTAGTATTTTTTTGTTAGATCACCTTTTGTTTTTTTTAACATATTTTTAAAATTTTTATGCAAAAAAATACAAGTTTGCCCTTAATTTAACAATTTTCAAAATAATTACCGAAATCGATAATTCTCTGTTAGGTAGGTACGTTAAGTTCCAATATTTTGTTGGGGCCCTTTTTTAATTCTTTTTTAATTTTTCATATAAATATTACATCTTATCATCACCTCTTATAACAATTTACAATTTGATAATAACCTTCATCGATAGGTCTCTGTAAGGTTCGTTAAGTTCTATTATTTCTTGTTAGGTCCCGTTTTGTTAATTTACCTAACTTCGAGATTTTTCAACCAATCAATTTGTGAATTATCACAATATTTTAGAACTTTAATAACTACGTCTAATGTCGTTTCAAAAATATCGAATCAAGTTTCCAAAAGCTACAGCTTTTTACAACAAACTGACTTCATATTTTTAAATAATTTTAATATACCGATTGATTTAAAAATCTAATCAGCTTTCTCCTTAAAAAAACTGCGTCAAATACCGTGAATTGGATCAAAATTGGTCAATTTATTTGGGGTTATCAATGACGAAAATTTTTGTTTGTTGTTGAAAAAATGTGACATTACACAGACATTATTCAACCTACTTATCGATTATGTAAATAAAACAACATTTTAGATCAAGAAAAATTCCGTTGAATGCCATTAGAAAGATAAAAATCGATCATCGTTTTCAAAACTTCCTTATCTTAGATACGTAACGGGAAGTTAAAAATCTATGCTTGCAGTAGTAGTTACTCTTTTAAGCTTAAATACCTCAATTTAGTGGGAAGTTTCGGGGTTGGCCTGGAGGTGGTGCTGCAGGGCACGGAACTTTTCATTCCGTCTTCTGCGGTGCCCATCGGTTGCAAATCTCAGCTTTGGTTTGGTCGCTACTACAAAGCGGATTTACGCCGAAAGCAGGAATGCTATGCTTGGGCTGCTGCGTCAGCATCTCGTGATGTAAAAACTAGCGCATTACGATAGAAGTACAACTATTCCTCGAGGTTCCTCAAAAGAGCTATCGCCAAGGCAAAAGCTGAACACATTGGCAGAATTGGTGAGAAATTAGTTCGCCTTCCTTTGGGCACTCGTGCGTTCTGGTCCCTCGCCAAGGCTGTCTTAGGGAATTTCTCCCAGCCTTAATTTCCATCCTTGCACAGAGGCGATGACTCTCTGGCCCATACCGCAATTGAGAAAGCCGATCTTCTGGGCTCGTTGCCGACCGACCGAGGCAACACACCGCCTACCATCCCGATAGTTCCATGCCAGAACCACATTTCCATTATTTTTATTATTCCATTAGTTTCAAATTATAACCCGAAAACCAGGACCAGCCATCACAGCCTAGGTTTAGGCCACAACATAAAATTTTGGTTCTTCAGAGCGGTTTTGGGGCTTAAAAAATATATTTTGAAAAATAACGGTTTCATTTCGGTTTTAATAAGTTTTATAGCTTCTTTTCGGTTTAATTAAGTGTTTTATTAGATTTTTTTATATTATTAGATTAGATTGACAGCCTCAGCCAGTATTGGAATTCTGGGAGTCGACATATCGAACAACGTTCAGTTCCGCGGTCATTTGGAAGGGAAGGCTAAACTAACCTCCAAACAGCTTGGTGTACTCAGCAGAGCAAAGCAGTACTTCATGCCAGCCCATCGCCTCCAACTTTACAAGGCCCAAATTCGACCTGACATGAAGTACTACTGTACTCACCTCTGTGCCAGAGCTCCTCACTACCAGCTTCTTCCTCTTGATCGCATTCAACGTAGAGCGATTCGAATCGTTGACGACCAGGCTATTTCTAATCGGCTTGACTCTTTGGCGTTACGCAGAGATGTAGGTTCGCTCTGCATTTTTTACCGTATTTATCATGGGGAGTGTTCCGACGAGTTGTTCGGACTAATTCCTGCCGCTAAATTCCACCATCGGACATCGCGTCAAAATTAAAAGTTCCATCCTCACCACCTTTATGTCTGGAAATCCACAACCGTGCGCTTTTGTCGACACTTTTTGCCTCGCATTACTCCTTTGTGGAATCAATTACCCTCGGGGGTGTTACCGAATGGATACGACTTAGGGACCTTCAAGAAACGAGCTTATTCATTCTTAAAAGGCCGGCAACGCAGCTGCAATACCCCGAGTATTGCGGATGTCCATGGGCGCCGGTGATCACTTACCATCAGGTGCACCATCTGCTCGTTTGCCCCCTCTACTATATATATTAAAAAAGGTTTAACCGGTTTACAGATTTTTTCTTGCTTGGAGATGAAAATAATATTACAATTTTCTTTTAATTTTTGTCCCTGTCTTTTAATATATGTTCTAGACAGTGAATATTATTATAGTTAAATAAAACTTTTTATGATCAAATAACGTAGATTTAACTACATCGGCAGCAAAGGGATTATTATAATGAATCAACATATACAAGTATGTCTCGTAATCGATTATTTAAATTGCAATTAACGGATACCTATCGATTCGACGTCATTATCATTTTACAAATTCTTAGGTCAAGGCTACAATATAAATTTTTGTATGAAAAGTAATATTTAAAAACATCAAGAGACCTAATGAATAAATTATAGGACTTTAGCGGACCTCACAGAGACATCTTGATTAAGGCCATTATAGTTTTAGAAATTGTTAGATGAATAGTTTGTTTTCGATTATGTATTTATTGTTGTACTAGCTGCAGCGTGCAGCCCGCTGCATTATAAAAGTTTTTGGGGAATCCCGCTAGATCTTCTAAAAATAAATTGCTTTTACATAACTTCCAGATTTTTCAACCAGTTATATTTGTCCCAAAGCAACGTTTTTAAAGCTCGCTGTAATTAAAGCTGTTTAAAAGACCAAAATCGATCGATATCGATAATCACGTTCAAACAAAATCGATAATCACGTTCAAAAGTTACAACTTTAAAAATTAAAATATGTATTTTTGGTTTCAACAACCTTAGATATTATATTATCATACCAGCTTACAGATTTTAAACTTCCCGCTACGTTAGTAGTATAAGGAACTGCTGATTTTGTCCTGATTTTCGGAAATCGAGTGTTCACCAAATCTCCAAGTTTTGAGCCCCTAGGAACTATTTCCGACTATGTTTACGATGACGTCAGTATGTTTGTATGTATGTATGGATGTGAACATCTCATAACATTTGAGCGGCAAGACCGGCCGAAATACGATTGATGGCGTTCGCTTAGGTTCCGCGAAACTTAGACTTTCTGAAAATCTGAACCGATGTAACCCAGGAGATTTTGAGAAATTTTAGAAAAACCTCAAAAAATATCGGAACAACAATGTTATTTTATAATAACTTCCAAATTAATGTACCAAATGGGTACAAAATCTATTTTTTTTTTCATTTTTCTTAAAAAATTACGTCTATTGCCTTAAATTGCATCAAAATCGGTTCCAATCCAGTCCAGAAATTATCGTTAGCAAAAAATTTTGAAGTGTTTTCCGACAAAACTTCGAGATTTTTCAGTGAATCAGTTTTCCCAGCCAAAAAATTATGAATAAATTGTTTTTTGACATTACTTCGATATTTTTTAGCCAATAAGACATTTTAGAGCTGAAAACTGCGTTGAATGCAATTCGAAAGATCAATATCGATCGTCATTTTTAATATATACACCTTTTCGAAAATTAAAATACTGTCATTTTTACAAACTAACTTTTTGAACTCAAAAATATGCTTCAGTATACTTTTTGATTTTTTGAATTAAAAAAAAAACATCAATTTAGTGGGATGTTTCAGGGATGGCCTGCAGGACAAACAGGTTTACAGAGTTTTATAACAGATAAAGACTGAAAGTGAAAGTATCGGCTTGTACCTACTAGAGTTCTTAATGGGCAACGATGATTATTCAAGCTATTTTAAAAATCCATTGTGTATTTATTTTTGATTATTTAACATCCTTTACAGTAGTCTAAATTAGACAACAGGCCTAATAGACAGGGAGAAATAACATTTGCTTCCAATAAACGGTACAACTGCAATTTTATTGGCTTAAGAATCTAGAAATCTAGAAATTTTTAAGGAACAATCCTTATAGTATCTCCTTTCGAACAAAAAATAAAAAAGGATTTCAGCCTATAGATTAATGAGTTAAAGCTATGTGTTTTGATTTTCATCCCCTATCCCACGGGCACGGTGCGGAATTCTGGGATAAAAATTATCCTATATGTTGCTCCAGACTCTCAGCTATCACCATGCCAAATTTCATAACTTTCTATCCAGTAGTTTTTGCGTGATTCGCGCACAAATTAGCAGACAGATAGACAAAAATTCTAATAGTGTTTTCGCCTCTGTTACTGATCTTTTAACCTACCCAATTAATATTTTTCAAAAATCTTTAATGTAAGTACAGAAATTACTTTTCTACTCTTTTATTATATGTATAGATATAGATAACGTTACAGATACGACATGCATCCATGTAGGTCTGGTCTGGTCGTTACTTAAGAATAAAATAGTTATTGATACAAAGTCTTATACTTACGACTGCCTTTGTTATGATATTGCTGCTGTGACATTCTATCATCTGCACCTTTTAGACTATATTCAGAATTAATACTTATAGTTGGCAAATGTTTTGTGATCATTTTCTTCTGTTTTCTACTACTAATCATTTTATATATTTCTTCAAATGTCCTACTGTCAGTATTTATATAGTCTGGCCTAATATTTGATGCATCTAACTTATGTTTATTCCCATGATTTAATTCATGTTTATTTTTGGTGAACGACGAATAAATTTCATCCAATTTAGCGCTTTCATTTTTGCTATAAAGAACATTTGTTGATGAAATTGGAGTGATAATTTTACCATCGATAGCACCCATTTCTTCGTTTGTTTTATTTCGTTGCCATGAAGAAAGTGGTTGGTTCAGATTGGATAGTGATCTAATTATTTTTGTTTCTATGTCATCTTTATTGCTATCACATAAATTACCGTTGGGTATACCCACTTTTTTTTCGCGTATATTATCGCCATAAATAACATTTGTTTCTATTGATGCCCTAGCTTCAATTGCTGCCCATGTTTTTAGATTTTCTTCTCCATCCTCACGTGTTATATATGTATATAAATTTGACGAAGGTGGTACAACCCTTTCGTCAGTTTCTGTTATACGTCCCAGAGACGCGATCGATTTATTTACACTTGCGCTAGGCCGAAGTGAGGTACTTAAATCTTCCGGCCAAATTTCGTCAGCAGGATCTGAACGAAGTTATTGAAATATGTAAATTATATATTATTGTTATATACATTACAATAGGGGTATAGAAGCAAAAGCGCTTCAGTCCAAAAATGCATTTCATTACACTGAGCACACCAAATTGTAGCGTAAAAAAAATGCAAAAATATATTATAATCGTCACCATGCAAATCCACCTCAATCCTACATAAAATTCATTTAGAAAGTAATGATTACATGCAAAACCACCTCAATCCAAAATTTGTTAGGAGCAAATCCGCCTCAATCACAATCAACCAATCAGAAGCAGTCATTTCAAAATTTCTAAGATGGCGAATCAATTACTTTTCATAGTAAGTTGACTGCGCATAGCGCGTGTTTAGTTTGTGTTTTTTATTAAATAACTTATTGTAATGGAAGAAAAAGACGAGCACGAAAACGTCTGGTAAATAAAAATCAGTGGCGACGAGTGAAGGAAAAAGCAGAAAGGTAAGAAACAACTTACTAATATTTTGGCCGTTGTGATAGGGTAAAGTAGGGTTTGCATAGAAAGTTTCTTCTAAATTTTATTTCAATTTTCATTAAATTAATAATTAATTATTGCAAAAAGCTCCTAACATACTAACATTTTATTCACACTATACTGAACTGTTTTTTTCTGCTTATGGTAATGGGTTTTATTTTCCTTTGCTTAAGGTACTCTGCAAAAGATCTCTTGATTTAATTCTTTTTTTTTTTACAATGAGCAAGAATGTTATTCTATCTTTACTTTCCATAAATAATTATAATAAAATATAATGCAACTTACCTGTAACTAATTTGTTAAGAAAATTAATAAAATTCTATATTCTAAACTTTGTTTTATTTTGCAATCGGTAACTTACGCTACTGCCATTTATTGACAGTTGACGAATTAAATAGTGACATGCAAATTCGCTTCGATCCAAAGCAATGAAAAGCAAACATGCTTTAGTCCAACGCTTAAATGCAAAAACACTTCAGTCCTACACTATTTCTTAAATAATAAAGAATTTATGTATATTTGATTTGATTTGATTATTGTTATTTGAAAAATGTATTCTATTGAATGTACTAACATCCGTTTCTGATAAAAAATACAATTTATTAAGACACAGTGGAAATTTGCGGTTTACTCAGTCTAGGTGTTTTGTAACTGAAGCGCCTTTGCTTTTATACCCCTGTTTGTCTGTCATGTACATTGTACATATTTGATTTGTTTTAAAATATAACGTACTTACTAAGTAACAATGGATTAGCCGGTGCAAAAACAATTAATGACTTAGCATTGTTGTCTATCAATAAGTTTTTAATATTTTCCAAATTTTCATTTATCATCAAGGTCTCTTCCCTGTAAAATTACATTAATTATTAAAGTGACGAACCAACACAGGCTATTTATCTACTGCATTATCTATTGTAAATACGAGTATTAGGTAACTTACGCTTGTTTGGCAATATTTCTGATTTCTTCATTTACTCCTAAAAAGTTAACACAAAATATAAAACAAGTTTGTTAAAAAATCTTAATGAATTTATGATTATTATATGAAAAACAATAAAATAATTGCTCTTATTTATTACCCATATTAAAATTATAAAATTTTACTTTTTTTAAGCTATCTTCCGCGGTTTCCTCTGGGGTTAATTCATCATTTTCCTTACCAAGGTTGTCTTGTTCTATCACTATGACATTCAAAGTTGGCAAATCATCATTTTTAACTGTTTTTTTGTCTTCTACTGTAAAATTATTTATATTTTCATTAGTTACATTTTTTTCTATCGTAGAAATATCATTATTCTCGATATCTTGTACAATTGTATCTTCGTCAGTATCGAATTGTTGAGTGTCCGCTTCAATATCGATATATTTTACAACATTATTAATATTTACGTCATCTTTTGGAACTGCATGGTTTTTATTGGAGTTGTCAGAAACCAGTTCGTCTTTTGCGTCTAATGTTTCAGAATCTTTTGAAAATATATATTCCTGTATAACGTTGCTCTTTATAAGTTCTGATAGAATATTTTTTATTATTTGGTTGCTACTCTCAGTCTCTAATGGTTGAATTTCGACGTCGCGATTACTACGAACGCTTTCCAAAGATTCGTTTTCTTCGCATAGAACACTAGATTTAGACTCAGTTGAATTGTTACTGTTAGCCGAATGTTCACTTTCAGTTTCAAGTTGTACCTGAGTTTAAAATAAACACATACATGTTACTTGTTTTTCTTAACATTAAAATGGATTAAGCAAAAATCTTTAGCACTTACTACATTATTGATGATTTCGTCAATTAAATCTAAAACGGGACCTTCTTTTTCCTCAAGTTCTAAAAATAACCCAATAATATAAATGTAGTAATATACAGTAAAAACATAAATGTCGATTGCTTAACTATACCTTTTAAATCTTCCATCAGTAGTCTGTCCGTAGATTGTTCAAGCACATCAGCAATCCATAAAGTGACCTACATTTATAATTATTTATTAATAAATTTTTTTTTTTTTTTTTTTTATTTCATAAGATAGCAAACAAGCAGATGGGTCTCCTGATGGAAAGAGTCAACCATCGCCTATAGACACCAAAGGTGTTAATGGTGGCGGTATCTTGTGGCGAGGTATAATGCCACATGCATAAGTTTACCGGCTACCTTACCCTCCAAACCGGAACACGACAGCAACAAGCACTGACGCTATTGCGGCAGGAATAGGTAAGGCGGTGGTACCAGACCCGGGCGAGACAAAGCAGAACTCTACCACCTAGTAGCCACGATGGTAGTGACTCGATAGCCAATCGGTCGCCTTTTACGACCTGCCTGGCAGAACGGCAGTTGGCCTATTCTACAAAGGAGGCCGGGACCAACACGGCGAAAAAAAAGTAAAAAATTAAAATATTAAACATTAATAAATTAAAAAAATATTGCCATAATATGATCATAAATCATAATAATAACGGTATATATAAATGTGTTATTTCCTATAGAGTACTTACGTGTGTTACGTGGTTATGGTGAAGGAAATTTTTACTTCATACTTTTAATTGTTTTTGTTTGTGTCTGTTGTTTGGATAAAAACTAAAACTAATCCCCTTATGTAGAATTAAATAAAGAAGGAATAGAGAAGGAATAATACAGCAAAAGGAGAATTGATCTTTCTGCCACTCAGTTCGTAATAGGTGACCGATCGCCTGAGAGAGATATTGCAGAATTACTATCTAGTAATCGCTAACATCGTGAGCACGGGGGGTGCGAACGAGGGAAAATAGAAAAAAAAAACATTGTACGATTGAGTTTACAGTTTAATCATAATTAGTTTTAAAGTTGCTGCAAAAATCACAGCAGCAGAGCATGTGAATAATTAATTAAGAAAAAGAAAACATCGTGATTACTATGTGGTAGAGTTCTACATCGTATTGCTTGGGTTTGATTCCATCATCTTCCTGTTTCTCCGCGTCAGTACTTTTTACCGTCGTGTTCCGTTATGAAGGGCAAGATACGCATGAAGGGCAAGATATAACATACGCATGTTTAATTTCATGTTTAATAGCAACACCCCAAGATTTTTGGGTGTCTAGGCGATGGTCTTTCCGAGATAACAGCTGTCTATTTTCTTGCTATTCTATGATATAAAAAAATAAAACAAAAAATCTTGCAGGCAAAATTAATTTTGAGACAGTAAGTTTTTTTGTCACAGTTTCATAGTATAAAATATTCTTTATACCTTCTTCGCTGTATCTGACAGCATTTCTTGATTTTCCAGTAACTTATTAGGATCTTTTCTTTTATTTAAAATCAATATCATGTCTCCTTTTACTATTTTGTATACATTTTCTAATCTGAAATGGAAAATAAAAATATTCCTTCGTGAAATAAATGTAGTTACACTCAATGAACATTACATCGTATTGCTCACAGATTACTTATGTATAAATGGTAATGGTAATGGTAAATAATGGTAATGCTTACCGTGGACATAGATCTATGGCAACTAATGGAAGTAGTCTCTTTATGACTTTTAATTGAAGAACAGCACTATATAAATGGATGTCTTGTTTGTCTTTTTTCGTACTAATTGACTTTTTTCCAGTTTGATGGCTAGAAAATACAAGAACAGCAATATGAAACTGCCTTAAACTATTTAATATATATAGTTTAAGGCAGTTTCATATTGCTGCCTTAAACTATATAACTGCCTTAAACTATATAACCTTAGCATCGAAGTATTATACACTATTATAAGAGCAGCACCCCACAAAGCGTTTACCCCGGGTATATAGCCTATTTTTCCAAATAGTCCTACGAGACTACGATGGCATTTTGAACATTACCTACAGATTAAAAATACCGTGTTGGCTTGTCACTTAAATCAAACAGAGCATTTCATCAGCATTATGTTAATGTAATTTTTAGTTTTTAGGGCTCCGCAACTAAAAGGTAAAACGGGACTCTATTACTAAGCCTCCGCTGTCTGTCTGTCCTTCTGTCTGTCTGTCACCAGGCTGTATCTCATAAAACGCGATAGAAAGCTGAAATTTTCACAAATTATGTATTTCCGTTGCCGCTATGAAAACTAATACTAAAATTAAAAAAAAAATGAAAATATTATGGTAACAAACAATAAACGTGTTTTTTTCGTATTTTTTAAAGATGATGGTACGGAACCCTTCGTGCGCGAGTCCGACTCGCACTTGGACGGTTTTTATTTTATTTATTAGCATCGGCAATCGGGTGGTTCCATTGTTGAAAAAATATGTTATCGCATATATTTAAATTAGATATACACATTGACTAGAAATTCGATACATTCCTTGAAAAGGGTTTTTGCGGAGGTCATTTCCAACAGATTTAATTATACAACATGTGTGTATAAAGACACCATCGATTTAAATGGTAAGTTGTCCGTCTGACATGGATAAAATGCTTCATTCCTAAGCTATCTTTCCCCTTCAAACAGAACGAACACTGAAGATATTGACACAGGAAAAAGGAAAGGTTGTGGTACCAATACTTGACGGAACATTGCAGAACTGAGCGGTATGCCCAGGAATTACAAAGTAGATTTCATAATTATAATTATTAGCGTTTAAATCTATGCATATTATAAAACAAAGTCCCCTGCCGCGTCTGTCTGTCTGTCTGTTCGCAATAAACTGAAAAACCGTAACGGATTTTTACGCGGTTTTTACCAATGGATAGAGGAATTCATGAGGAATGTTTAGGTGTATAATTTGTCAAGGTTTTTAATTTCTTGCTACATATGTAGATAAGAAATTTACTGATTTTGCCCCGATTTTCGAAAATCGAGTTTTCACCAGATGTCCACGTTTTGAGGTCCTAGGAACCTTTTCTGACTATTTTACTAGGATCTAGTGGTAGTGCCATATTGTAATCGCAACCGAATAGGCCGGCACGCCCGTTGAGATACCACTCTCTCACTTGACACCGATGTAAAGTAGCAGCCCTGCTGCTGCGTTTCGTTCGGCTTGTGAGAGTCCAGGAGGCCTAACCCCCCCTCCCACCACCCCACTCAATGCGCAATTAAAACAAAATCTACCCCAGGGGGTTACCACTTGCACCTGCAGT
This sequence comes from Apodemia mormo, assembly GCA_036924255.1. Taxonomy (NCBI): domain Eukaryota; kingdom Metazoa; phylum Arthropoda; class Insecta; order Lepidoptera; family Riodinidae; genus Apodemia; species Apodemia mormo. The sequence continues at coordinate 37,296,536 of JAUPFN010000002.1, forward strand.
GGAGAATCCCGCCTAGGGCATCCGTGCTCTGGATGCCTTAAGCAGCCAGATCTTGGATGCTCAGGCTGCCCTGCATATTCTGGGGGGGCAAAATACGAAATCTTACCTAGTGGTTGATTTATTCTTTTTGTTTTGATATTTAAAGCAATCGATCGCATCTGACACTTTGACGATAGGTTTTTGATCCATTACAATTTGCTTTAATCTGTCCACCTGCGAAAAAGAAATAGTGTCCGTCGTTATTGCATCACTTGAGAATAACTTTAAATAATGTTAGCAATTCGGGCCAGATCTAGCTCTAGGTGATACAGCCTTCAATATGGACACGTAAGATCTTGAGATCAAACAAAGTCGTTCTGAAAGTTTACAGTTTCTCTGGAAAGTACAACTTGTTTAAAACTGGATACGTATACGCAAATTAGTCGTTAGGCTTCCTGTTACACCATGGAACTTAATCCATTTGACTAATCGGGAGATCATTCCACTTCTGTATATCTCTTCGGAATTGAGGGTGTGACCATGGAACTTAACACATTTGACTAATCGGGACATCATTCCACTTCCGTACATCTCTTCGGAAATGAGGATGTGACGATATTTATTTAAAAACTTCCTAAGAACGAGGTTCATAAGGAATGAAAAATTGAAAATTTAGCGAAACTAACACAATAAATACGACAGTTTGCATGCTTGGATGTTTGACTCAATCACATAAAAATCGCTAAACAGATTTTGGTATATTTACCTATTTTATTATACATATATTCAAGCTTATAGATGATAATGTTTAGAAGACCAAATGTTTTTGGTTTGCTAATCTTAAATATTTACCATGTAACTAGGCAGCGTCTCATACCGCTCCCGCCAGGTGTTTAGACAGTATCTTTTGGATGGAGATGCCAGTTCCATGACCCTCACATGACATTGCCTTTTTCTTTTACGTCTTCGATTATCTTTTACTATCTTGGGAAGTGCCTCGTGCCGTTCGTCCTCTGACATGTCAAACGGCACTGCAGATGATTTTACACCATTTCTGTAAAATTTAAATAGTTGTTTTTTTACATACTTTTATTCATCTGCAGATTCATCTGTAACTATCCTCATTTGTTAATATTTCTTACCCCTCGTTTACACCAAGGTATAATACATGTATTTGACAAGTTTTATGCAATGTTTTCGTTTCTTGTTCACATTGGAATACATTTACAAAACTTGTTGTATACAAAACTTGTATGAAACTTGTTGTGCACAAAACTTGTATGAAACTTGTCGTATACAAAACTTGTATAAAACATGTAGACAAAATTTGTATGAAACTTGTTGTAGGTAGGTAATACAAAAATTGTTGGATAAACTATTTGTGAACTTCTAGTTGCTTGTCTCTTGTTCATGATCTCACATAATATACTTGTTTTAGTTCTTTTACAATAGGAACATATCAATCGGCCATTCTGTAGTTTTATTATCTCCTGGGTGCCCAATTAACTGCTGTTTAATACAACAATCACAATGGAAAGTGAAGATACTGAGGATTTTTTTTTTCATGGGTGCAGTGTACACTGTATTATACAATACAACTACATGCATATCTTCATGCCAGATGCCTTACGGGGTAGGGAGAGAGAACCGAGTGCCATTCATCACGATCCTTGCAGGCTAGTCTCGCTTCCTCCACATTCATTACTCTCTTCATATACACACGCCCGTTGCGAAGGCTCTTGACACCTTCGGACAGCACTAGAACAATCTGATCATGATATGTCAGTCTTGGCCCTACCCAGTACCTACATCCTTCCACATTCGCATTGTATAATATCTGCTTTGTTAACCTTCTGTCTACCATTATTTCTACATATCCAAACCAACGGAGAATGCCCTTTCTCATCTTTACACCGAGACTTTCTTTCAAGCCTAACCTCTCTCTCATTTCCATTTTACGAACTCTGTCCGCGAGGGTCACGCCACATATTTTTCGTAGCGATCTTACCTCGACCGCGTTGATTCGATTTAATTTCATGCCCTTTCTGACATACCCAACTCTCACACAACAACAGCGTTGAGATAAGCATATAATTATGCAGGGCTAGACGGGCACCCTGACTTAAAACTGTGCTTTTATGTAATCTCCCCAACGCTTCTTTCGCTCTGTTCCCTGCACACACTCTTCTTTCAACATCACCGATGTACCTTCCATCCCTGCTAAAAGCACATCCAAGATATAAACAGTCATCTCCACTTGTTCCAGCACAACATCATCGACCATAACTATTACATCCGTTCTGGTTGCTTCTCTTTCAAATACTAGAACTTTAGTTTTCTTCGCATTCAAAAAATTAAATTCAAAATAATAAACATATTACAATAATAAAAAGATTACAAAATAATTAACATAATATGACGAAATGATACAAATCTAGGAAAAAATGCAATTAGGTACTAAAGGATGAAAAGAGCAGTATGTCTGGTAAAAGTATAAAACATTATCCATCAAGCATGGATAAAGTATAAAACATGTTTGCAACTAGTTGTTTACAGAAATTTCAATAAAATTAACAATACTTGTATAAAACACGACAGGTCTTCGTAGATGAGAACGCTGTCAATGTATCCGACAAATCAAAAACATGTCTTAGACACAAGTGTAAATGCGAGTGTGTTTTATACTTGTATAAAGATTTGTTGGCTACACAGTGTGAACGAAAATATGTTTGAGACAGTTGCAATACATGTATAAAACAAATAATTATGTTTTGACAAGTATTCTACAAGTTGTGTATAAAACAAGTATAAAACATGTCTTTTGGTGTAAACGAGGGGTTAGAAGTATAATTTATATTTTATACTTTTACCGATTAGGTACATTACAATAATTAAATTTGATAACTGACACAGGATGTATATGCTAGAATTTTTCAGAGATGAATCTTGAGCTTTGGGCTTATTTATTTATATAGTTTATTTTAAATAACCAAAAAATGTATTATGACATTGCACTTGGTGATATTGCCTGTTTAGGATATGCAACATGAGATATATCGCGCACGAAAAAAGACTTTGTCAATGGTCCCGTTTGTCCTAAGATGCAAGACAAAAGAGTAACGGTTAGATGGTGTTTTTCGAAATAATTTATTTTTTAATGACAAAGAATATTGAAACAGTGGAAGATATGAATATAAAAAAATATATATTAGTAGGTATCAAGTTCAATCCGCTGTAATCGAATATTTGTTTTTATAAAACCCGGCAAACGTTGTTTTGCCTTTTTAACTACTTTTTTCTATATTTTTTCACCTTTTAAACCTTCCCTGTACTTTAACAATCAATTCAAAACCAAAATTAGCCAAATCGGTTCAGCCGTTCTCGAGTTTTAGCGATACTAACGAGCAATTGATTTTTATATATATAAAAGAAGACTAACTGGCCCGGCAAACGTTGTTCTGCCTTTTTAACTACTTACTCTAATTTTTTTCTATATTTTCTCACCTTTTAAACCTTCCCTGGACTTCAATAAATAATTCAAAACCAAAATTAGTCAAATTTGTTCAGCCGTTCTCGAGTTTTAGCGAGACTAACGAACAGCAATTGATTTTTATATATGTAGAAAATAGATATACATATAGATATTGAATAGCTTTCGATTTTTTCGGTGTTCGCTGATGTTAGGTGACATGATGTACTTACATTATTTGCAGCGGCGGCCTTACCTACACATTGCGAGGCTCGGGGCAGCAGGTCTTTGCGACGCTCTTTGTATTTGGAAAATGTATGTGATACAGAAGTGGGTCTGGTTGTTTGGTTTAGGTATTTGTCATGTTTGACGAATGAAATGGTAAAGTTATACAAATAAATAAAAATTTGAGTTTTAAAATATTTTACATTGTAAGGTTTACAAAATTAACAAATACAGAGATAATAAATCTTAAAATTGATGTTTGCAGCTTTTCCTAAGACATTTTTAATTAAAGCACAATAATCTAACGAATTAGCTACGTAATTTTCGATTGAAAGAATAGCAAGGGCTGAAAACCGATCTTGTGTCATTGAATTCAAAAGTTTTAAATAAAAAAATTTGGTCAGAAAATCTGTACTTCTAAAAATTTTGTGTAGGTTGTTGCGCGAGGCTCCTGCAAGAGCGAGGCCCCGTAGACGTATCACCTAACGTTTACAATCCGCCAGCGATCAGCGATGACTTTTAAACATTACGAAAAAATTATCAAAAACGTCGTCAATTGCTTGCTGTTCACTAGATATACTTTTTGCAATGTCACAGCACCAAAACTAATCAATTGGCATACTACGTAGCATCAATTCAGAAAAACTCGATGCCAACTGATTCAACGGAATGATTAAGCGAGACAAAAAATCCTTAAAAGATGCGCCGTTGTTGGCTTCAACAAATCCAAATAAGAGTGAAATTTCGTAGGCTATTATTATCGCCGACAGATACCAAATATGTTAATTATTGTGCAACGCTATCCATGTGGTGAGACGGTCATACCAGAAGTATAAGTTTAACGGCTTTCTTACCTTCTAAAACTATCACGTTAGTGACAAGCAATAACTTCATCGCTGCAGGAATATGTAAAGCGGTGGTAACAAACCCGGGCAACACATAGAATAACTGTCACACATAGTGACATAGTACTTAGTTACGATAGTAATGATATGCTTGGCAAATGGTTCGCCTTTTACGAATTGCCAGGCAGAATGGCAGATGGTCTTTTCCTCATAGGGGGCCCAGACCAACAAAGCACTAAAAGTTAAGTTGTGTTGAAGTAAAGCCGGGTCTCCCGTGACACTGTTTTTTGTTTTCTAACACCTAATATCAAACATCTAACAAAATGTGGGCGTGTCCTGTTTTCTTAGCTCATACATCCAATACCTGCGAGGGGGAGGAGGGGGGGGGGGGGGTAATTTCATATCATCGTTGCTTGCGAACATTGAGATCGTGCGTTTCGTATTTACTGATATCTTGTGTAATGTATATTCCTATTGTAACTATGGTTTATTGTGTTTGTTATAGGAACTGGAATAAAGACAATACGTTAAAAGTACGTCGCTGTAAATAGGATCGAACGCGAAATAGATTTCTTCTTGTTGTAGATATGTAAAATGACTTCTAAAACATCGAGTAGGTTGGTCTTCTACATCCGAAGTCATTTTATCGAGTGAATGTTCGCGTTTAAAAGTCGCAGGAGACTGAAATGTTTTGCTAACATGTTTTATTGGTTTGTTTTGTTATTATTAGTAGCAGGAGACATGCCTTAAAAAAGTAAAAAAAAGTTTGAAAAAATGAATACAAAAGGAATATGAACGAATGCCGGCACCCGAGGAAAAGTGTCATTACTCAAGTGTATCCGTAACCGAGGAAAATATGAAGCAAGTTATGAATATAGAAGACGATTGGTAAGTATTTTATTATTTATTTTATAGAAGAGGGGGCAAACGAGCAAGAGGTGCACCTGATGGTAAGTGATCACCGCCGCCCATGGACATCTGCAATACCAGAGGTCTTGCAGTTGCGTTGCCGGCCTTTTAAGAATGAGTAAGCTCTTTTCTTGAAGGTCCCTATGTCGTGTCCGTTCGGAAATACCCCTGCCGGTAATTGATTCCACAACAGAGTAGTGCGAGGCAAAAAGTGTCAGGAGAAACGCACAGTTGTGGATTTCCAGACATCGAGATAGTGAGGATGCAACTTCAAATTTTGACGCGATGCCCGACGGTGGAATTCGGCGGCAGGAATTAATCCAAACAACTCGTCGGAACATTCCCCATGATAAATACGATAAAAGACGCAGAGTGAACCTACATATCTGCGTAATGCCAAAGAGTCAAGCTGTTTCGAAATAGCCTGGTCGTCGATTCGAACCGCTTTACGGTAAGTCTGCGTAGATTGAGAAGTGACTCGGTCCCTGTACTTTGCCTTCGTTATATGTGTAACGTAAACATTATATTTTGTTTCTCAACATACACACATACATACACACACATACATATAATTCACGTCAAATCCGTTATGGGATAAGCAGAGAGAATTGAGTGCCATATGTCACGGTCCAGATAAACTTGCCTTTATTCCTGCACATTTATAATGCTCTTTACGCAAACACATCGGTTTCAAAGACTCTTGACACCACCTTTAGAGCACACCCGACCAATTTGATCATGGTACGTCAGTCTTGGTCTCCTCCGGTACGTCCATCGACATTCGCATTTTATTTCTGTTTTGTTAATCGTTCTAAGGCATTCTATCAGCATGTCCGAACCAACGGAGCATGCCCTTTCTCATTCTTACACCGACAGGTAATCTCTTTCAATCCCAACCTCTCTTTCGTCTCGGTTTTACGAACACGATCCGTGAGTGTTGCACCACAGATTTTTTGTAACGCTCTCATTTTGAGCGCGTTAATTCTACTGTCATGCTTCTCAGCTCTCCTATACAACATGCCCAATAAAAACTATTTTACATACTTCTTTGCTCTTCTAGATTGCTTATGACTCGAAGACGGACTAATAATATCCAATACATTATATTCGCGTTTCTCAGTTGGTGGTCTGTATTTTTTTTCACGCAACTTAACTCCCTGTAAAACCTTTCTGTGTATGGTCACATGTTGCCAATGCTCAGAAAAATCAAGCTCACTGTCGCTATCATCTTTAAGTTCTGAAACGAAATAAAGTATTTGATCTACTCGACATTTTGTACCGTAGGGCAAAGAATAGAGGAAGCTAGAGTTGCTCGCGTATTCAGCTAAGATTAAGGAATAAGGATCCCCGAGTCGGCTTGTTTAGACTACAAGACAAACAAGCAGATGGCTCCCCTGATAGAAAGAGACAACCATCGCCTATAGATACCAAAGATGTTAATGGTGCATTGCTATCCTTGTGGTGGTGTCTTAATGTCACATGCATAATTTACCCGGTTCCTTACCCTCCAAACTGGAACAGAGACAAACAATGACGCTATTGCGACAGGAATAGGTAAGGCCCTGGTACTAGACCCGGGTGAGACAATGCAGAACTTTTCCATACCTGTTAGCCATGATAGTAGGGACTCACATAGCCAATCGTTCGCCTCTTTTGAACTCCCTGTCAGAACGGCAGATAATCTATTCATAAAAAGGAGTACGTAAAGCTGTCGATCTCGGTTATCGGTAAAAATAAGCGGTAATATTTTTAAGGTCGGTAAAATACGCTGATGGGTACATCACTGTCTTGCGCAGATTGGTAGGTATAATGATGAATAGAGTATCTTCACGCCCGTATCCCCAAAGAGATAGGCAGAGGTATAACAAGTGCAATGTCCCGCATAATTGATTAATAGAAGTCTTTAATCGTTTGGTTCACGCTTTTTATCCCGTAAGCGCGGCGTAGTGATACTTTTACACTTTAGAGTTGCTTGCATATAGGATGACCAAATGCCCCGTATTTTACGGGTTAACCCGTTTTTCGCGTAACAGAAATTTAGGAATCCGTAGGTAATTAGCAACATCAGCTACGATTCGGTAGCACTGGAATTCACTAGTAGTTTGGAGCATGTCGGTGGAGTGATAAAACCCCTTCGCTTGACCCCGCGGCTTCATATATACGTACAAACGCTTGGCTATACGTGTTACTTTCATCGTGAGCACTAGGTTTGTACTTATTATTCTGTGCCTTGATGGGAGAGTCCCGCAACGTCTCGATAACCGCTTTACCTTTTCCTGCCGCAACAGTCTCAATGTTCATCAGCTATCATTGTCATTTATATTATATAACTCCAATTTTACTGAAATATATTTATACATTTGTTCTAAACTAAATCAGCGTTGTTATGACAATTGGTGTCCAACGTGGGGCTCGAACCCATAACCCTGAGATTAAGAACATCATGCTCTACCGACTGTGCTAGCCGCGATAAGCTTAACTGAATTTAATTTATTATTTATAAAGGGAAAGTTTGTATCTGTACGAAATAATCCTGTACACTACTTACCTTGTTCACTTGAATCATCTACCATTTTGGATTTAACATAAAAATGTGTTTGATTGATAAAAAAAAATGCAGATTTCAAATACATAAAATTTTGACTTCACATTTTTATTGACTATACTAACTACACAAAATCTAGTAGGCTCTATTACCATATCAGTACCTATCCACTGTATGATTACACAGTTAGCCGTTAGGAAATAACATTCATAATTATAAAATACCTACTCGTCGTTATGATTCGGACCCCCTTCGAAGAGTGGACCATCTGACATTCTACTAGGCAATTCGCAAAAGCAGAACATTTGGCTGTAAATGTCACTACTATCGTGAATACTAGGTGGTAGAGTTCTGCAACGTCTCGCTCGGATTTTGGTTCCACCGTATTATTTATTCCTGTCCCAATCTACTTTTGTTTTTGTAATTGTTAATTTCATGTTCCTGTTCGGAGGGTAAGGACTAACTTTATCGTTTCCTAAGGACAATTTTAACAATTGATTTTGCGCGGCTTCAGCGGACGTGCGGAAAAGAGCGGAGTATGTAACGTATTAAGCAAAGAGTAATCCAGGAGGAATCGGCGCATGAGTACTGAAAATTATTCCACTTTAATTTTTTTATGCGATCCCCTTCAAATTGTCCTACTTATGATATAAATGCATGTTGCTATGGGGCAATAGCGTCAGTGCTTGTCGCTGTCGTGTTCCGGTTTGGAGGGTAAGGTAGCCGGTAAACTTATGCACGTGGCATTAGACTTCGCCACAAGATAGCAACGCACCATTAACATCTTTGGTGTCTATAGGCGATGGTTGACTCTTTCCATCAGGAGACCCATCAGGTTGTTTGCTATCTTATGATATAAAAAAGGTAAAATAACGTTTTTTTTTTAATCTCTATTAAGAATACCATTAACTATCGTATGAAGAATTAAAAAAATATATATATTATTTATATATGTTTCTTAAATATATTTTTCATGGGTCAAAATTACCCGAGATTTTTCGAACCTTTAAAAATTCACGTCTCTAAAAATATTAAATTAATCGTAAAAGTCATAGGGCCTTTTTTTATTTGTATTTTAATAAAAAAATGGAGAGGTTGAAAAATAACAATTCCTTGTAATTGTTTAAACAATTTCGGTTTAAACAATATGGCCCAGGGTTGATCGCATAAAAAAATTGAGGTGAAATAGTTTTCGGTACTCATGCGCCGATTCATCCTGGACTAATATGAATTAGCATAGACCAATTATATGATTTCCTAATCTCTGGTGTGACTAAATTGTCTATTATCGCACAGCGTGAAGTAAGCCCCCGAGTGCAGCGAAGTTAAGCTGCTGTTAAGTGCCGCCATAAGAAATACAAACAGTTATGTTCATAACACAAATGCTTGTCCTTGTCAGGATTCGAACCCGAGCCCCATCGATTCGTAGTTAGGTTCGCTAACCAATCGACCAACGGGGCGGTCAAATGCACCTAAGTGCCTTAAATACAACAAACAAACAATGATGCACTTATGTGCCATAAATACAACAAATTACGAATGCAATATTAACTCTTGCTGGAGCGGCACTTGCGTCTTCGTCACAATGCTTCGTCTAAAACCACGAAAAATGTATTTGTAACCGGCTATTATCGGCTATTTTCGCATACACTCCGAACTGCGTGTGCCTTAGCGCGCATATAATTTTGGGACGATAGACGCAAGTCACAGACTACTATGATGCTAACGCATACGCAAGTGCAGCTCCACTCTCCAGCACATAGACCAATTAGAGTACTCTCCAGTATTAGGCGTGACGGCGTGACTCAATGTTGCCAGGTAAAAAATTTTCTTTGGGAAAGTACTAAACATGCCACGCGGTGCGGCGCAGCGACCAACGAGGCGACGGACGATTTTTGACGAGCGAATCGGGCGCGCGGTGCGGAACGCGGCGAGCGACTGAGACAAATTATTTATGGTGCAGCTACACATGTCGGGCTACGGCGAAGGTTCGCCTTAGCCCGAACTACATGCTAGATATGTGTAACACTGCGCTGCGCCGCGCAATTGCGCTAACTCAATTCACTGAGCGGGTGTGTCAACTCACTTATTCAAAACTAGCTGTTGCCTGTGACTTCGTCCGCGCGGACTTCGTTTACTCCGCACTGTTCCTCCCCTGTAGGTGATAGCGTGATAATATGTAGCCTATATGTTGACCCGACCTATTAGTAATATTCATGCAAAATTTGAAGTAAATCCATGCAGTACTTTTTGCGTTTACCCCGGATTATTACATGCAGACAAACCGACAAAAATTCTAAAAACTATATTTTTGGCTTCGGTATCGATTGTAGATTACGTCCCAAGTATTCTTTTAAAAAAATATTCAATGTACAGTTTTGACTTTCTTACGATTTTATTATATGTATAGATGTGTTAGCGCACGGCACAGCATAGTTATACCACAGACTACTTAGAGACTATACGCAGTAAACTCTCATTCATGTGCACAATTATCATGAGTCATGACTCTTATATGTCGCGACTCACTCGTTGAGTTACCAATGAACCAACGCAATTCATGCGCTGTGCGCTATTTGTGTTATGAATCTGTAGCGTGGCGCACGGCGCATGTTTCGCTCGCTGCTCACTTCTTTTTACCCGCGGGCTACGTCAGATTTGTTGCGCCATGGCGCAATTTTGAGTTAGCGCAATGAGCTGGCGCAGTACACTGCGCTTGAGTTACTGAGTTAACGCAAGGAATTTCGCTGAGTTACCCATGTCTACTACATGCGGCACCTGCTTACGTCATAATGACGTCGTATTATCACTGGTCATCAAACCGCGGCCCGCAGGTTATATTTGTGCGCCCCGCGACAAAGCAAACAAATTACAAGAGGCCGTTATTAAACTCTTTAATTTTATGTAACTACTAGTTGACACGCCCAGCTTCGCCCGCGAGTAGAGAAATATGTCGTCGAAATAGCTTTTAATACAAATTACATCCCATATTTCAGCCCTTCAGGGGTTGATTTTTGAAAAAATAGCATATTTTGACCCCGGATTTTCAACTATTTCCATGCCAAACTGCATGAACTTCTGGACCGCTTTTGACAGGACTTTCACTGGCAGATAGCTGATGTAATAGGCTACTTCTTTAAGAAATTTTTCCACGCGGACGCAGTCACGGGTTCAGCTAGTATATTATAAATACCTGGCAAAACGACAGGGGCAGATTGGTGATCATAATCGTAATGCAAGCAAACGGGTTACACGAGGAAATTTAGGTATATCTAAGTATTTATTTTTAGTTAACTTCATGTGCAAATTACAGTTTGCTATTATTATTATTATTATTGTTTATCATAATTATATTATATATTGTGTATGTGTTGGCCGCGCTAAATATATCACCCGCGGACCGCAGTTTGACGCCCACTGCAGTGACGCGTCAAGACTCTAAGACCCTTGGCGAAGCATTTCGGGATATCGCGATAGCACGAAACTTCACCGTAGCCCGATATATGTAGCTGCACTCTGGAGTGAGACAAATGTATGAATTAGCACTGAGTATGGCGATTGGCGACGGACTTAGCGTGGGGATATGACTTATGAGATTACACATAAAAATCGATTTATAATTAATCAATTATTATTGAAGCCATGTAAAATCGATTAATAAATAAAAAAAATTTAAAAATAATCGATTTTTTCCTAATTTGTCCATAATATTAGTGTCACTATCATTTCAAACGATTATCACTTCAACCGATTCTGTCACACTTACTACTGGAAGCAAAATTAAGTAGGCAATTCTGGTAGGTCCCTAATTTCCAAACTTCCGTGGTGCAATAGCAATCAGGCTTAACCTGATTGTAAAAGTCTCATTCCGTAGCATTTTTATGCTTTTTACATTTTGCTGTCTCTTGCTTAAAAGGGAGGGAAACAGGATGTATTTTCCTACTCCTTCTATATATTTCTGATTAATTTCGTTGCGGGATCCAAGACAGCTTAGCTTTTCCCCAGGGCACCCTGAGCTCGCAACTCAGAGGTTATCAGGACAGTTGCCGCTGTTGATTCTGGTTTACAGAAGTTACAGTGGTGGGAACGAGAGGTGAGCCCATTGCCCTTTATAAACCAAAAATTTAGTCAGAAATTCATTATTTTTCAAGTGATTTTTGTAATTTTTTTTGTAAATATAAAAACTACTTTACCGATTACTTTATTTTGATCCCTAATAAATAGAAAATATATCAATTTATACATAGTCGTTTACAGGATAATAAAATATGGTTATGTGTTAGAATAAAACCATTTTTTATTTAACATGGAATTTGCGTCGTGGTTCCCGCCAAACGTGGTGGAGCCGAGCTCCACCGTCCGTACTGACCGACCGTAAGCGCGAGCTATCAAAATGCGCTAGCATCATAGCAGTCCGTATATCAAGAGATGCAAGAGGTTAATGTAATATTATGGAGATAGTATTCTTTGACAGTTTGCGTTCCGGGCTCCGGGCTAAAAGACCAAACTTAACGTGGGGGGTTGCAGATGAAAAATCGGTAGTAAGTGCCTGAAAGGTTATAAAAAAATCAATTATTTATAAAAATACAATCACATACTAAAATCGATTTTTACTCTTTAAAATCGATTAATAATCGATTATTTCAATAATCGATTATTTTTTCACACATCGTACCTTAGCGTATAGTCTATGAATCAGTCTGGTTCAGTTGTAGTTGCCGAGAAAATACACTATGAACATTTTAACTTTAATTTTTAAATACTTACTAGAACAGTAATTTTTAAGTCTGGTCACCACATTATAAGTATAAACAAATAAAATATATTCTAGTCTATTCTATTCTAAAGTCCAGAGATACAATTTTTCTTGCTTCCCACAATGTTGAATATTCAGAAGAATATAAGTAGTGTCGCCAAAAAATCGATAGTTTTAATCTAGAAACGCCATAACGTCGATAGTATCGACAGTGTTGAGCGCTGCAAGTAAATAAACTATCGATTGCGTCGATAGTATCAATCATTGGAGATAAACAAAGTATCGATAGTATCCATTCTATCAATAGTACTGTTAGACAATATTGCATTGCCTATCGATATATTCGATACTATCGATAGTTTGTACAATCGATAGTATTGGTCAGTATTAAAATAAAGTTGACTTTCGATAGTTTTGATGCTATCGATACTATCGATAGCAATTGTGATTAATGCATTATTAAATAGCAATACTATCGATACTTTTAATAGTTTATTTTTTTAATCATGAATATTATCGTTGCTACCGATTGTATTACTGTTTATTGATAGTATTATACTTATTGAGGTAATGAAACCCTATCGATAATGGACTATCAAGCGGCAACACTATAAATCAAAGGTTTCGAGATTCGACACTCATTCCAAAAATGTGTCTCGATATAGTACGTATTTCTAATACTTCTTGTGAAATTTAACGTTTATACTATACTCCGATTCATATTTAAAACATGTTTTACAGTACATGTATGTACTACATATACTCTTCCAAATAGTAAGTGTTGAAGTACAAAACTACTTCTCTCCGTAGATATAGTTGAATGGAGATAAAGTTGAAAAAAATCATCTTGCTCTCAGACTAATAGGTTGCGGCGGAGAACGCAAGTTCCCGGGGCCTGAAAATCCGCGTGCGCGAATTTTCGTTTTACCCGCCGTGCCGCTGCCGCTGCTGCCGGTTCCCGTAGCAGAGTGGTTAGACTGCCTAAAAAAATGTCGAGTATACCTGAATAGTCAATTTGGCGGCAAACAGAAGTGACATGTTTACTATTTTGATCTCGAATAACGAATTGCATTTCGGACTATACAAAACAAATTTCACGTTGAAAACCCTTTACTAAAAATTTCTTTTGTGAACATAAATAGCAAATGTGAAAATCTACCAGGTAACACTGTTAAGTTCCTTGGTTAACTGACATTAGGGGTCTGTCAAAACGTACAGTGTACACAATACTTGGGGTCTGTCATCGCTCATAAAAAATATCGATATCAGGATATCGAAGTTATCTAGAATAATACATCGATGTTAAAAACATCGTGGTTTATGAACGATACATCAATGTCGATTATGGTCGATGTTTTGCCGTACAAATCACTGGTATTGAATATTTTGTTGGGATACTTGAGAGCGGGGGGAATAAGATGGTACTATGATAAAACATCGCTCATGAAGAACGATGTATCGTCGATGGTTAGGGTCTTGGGGTTTCAACATCGATGCTTATGAACGATATATCGATGTTTGAAAAATCTATGGACCGTTCATCCCTAATTGACATTTATTCTGATATTTGTATTCATCTTTCAATTTTCATTCAATTCAATTCACAAATTATAAAGTATTATGTACTAGTACAGGGCTCAGTGAATTTGGCCCCACTTTTTTTGATTTTCAGATTTTTGATATTTTTAATTATTTGTTCGTCGTTCGTTCTTTAATGTTCGATTGTAAAAATTGTTTGTTCGTCTTTTATTTATTTATAATTAATTAAACAAATGATCACCCTTAAGTTGGCCCCCCTTACTAGATATCTTTATTTTTATCACTTAGATTAATTAATTTTGATTAATTATCGTTTGTTCGACGACTATTGGTGATTGTTCGATCATAAAAATAATTAAATTCCCAATTATTATTTATTTTATATCTAATATGCAAACCATTACCTCACGCCTACATTGCGCATGCGCCAACAGTCTAATGGCGACTGAGCGATGCGTAGTGCATGTCATGTAAAAAAATGACATTATAAATAATGCTCCATTTCGAATGTTTAGTTGTAAAAGAATCATTATTAATAAATTATGTACTTATTAATAATCATCGAAAAACATCTAATGTCTATATAGTCCATTTACATACATTACGTCCAATATATGTACTTAACTCATAAAGCCACATAAAGCTGTTTGTTGAGTAAACAAAAAGAGTAATTACTCTAATTAAATATGAATTTCTTATATATGTACATATGTGTGTGGGTGTGTATATCATACAACTGTTTTTAATTTGTTTCTTTGCTAAAATGATAGGCCTATTTATAATTCTGTTAAAGATGTATATATTAGATGTACTATTAGTTAACCTCAAAAAATGTGCAGATTTTTTTTATGTATCGTGTTAAATTTACCACTATCGGAACTACCTACAATATTTCCTAATAAGAATTAAATACCTTTATATTTAATCGAGGTACTCACACTGTTGAATAAATACTTCATTCAAATCGTATAATTTGATGATATTCGAAATGGAGCATTATTTATAATGTCATTTTTTTACATGACATGCACTACGCATCGCTCAGTCGCCATTAGACTGCTGGCGCATGCGCAATGTAGGCGTGAGGTAATGGTTTGGTAATTAAATATAAAATAAATAATAATTGGGAATTTAATTGTTTTTATGATCGAACAATCACCAATAGTCGTCGAACAAACGATAATTAATCAAAATTAATTAATCTAAGTGATAAAAATAAAGATATCTAGTAAGGGGGGCCAACTTAAGGGTGATCATTTGTTTAATTAATTATAAATAAATAAAAGACGAACAAACAATTTTTACAATCGAACGTTAAAGAACGAACGACGAACAAATAATTAAAAATATCAAAAATCTGAAAATCAAAAAAAGTGGGGCCAAATTCACTGAGCCCTAGTACAGATAGGACAGCTAGTCGTCATA
The DNA here is from genome assembly GCA_036924255.1 of Apodemia mormo. NCBI lineage: Eukaryota > Metazoa > Arthropoda > Insecta > Lepidoptera > Riodinidae > Apodemia > Apodemia mormo. The sequence goes on from JAUPFN010000002.1 coordinate 37,312,228, forward strand.
GTGAGTTTGGAGGGCAAGCTTTTTTCCCGCTTGGTGGCGCCTATGAGCCGACGCGCTGTCAAATTGCGTTTGGGTTGATAAAATCAAGTTAAATTTTTTATTCTATCAAGTAATTTTTAAAATATGTAACTAAAATTAATTTACATGTCATTTATTTTGTTGTTTGTATATAGTTCACAATCTATTTTAATCAAACGATAAAATATTTTACTTTTGAATGAAATAGGTACACTACTACGAATATTTTACTTAGGGGTGACAATAATTAAAAATTGGTTTTTGCCCCAAAGAAGATAAGGCTTTCTTATTGTTTCTTCTTGATATAAAATATTCTTATTCCCAACTATTCTAAATTACTTACGCTTAAAATAATTTTATTTCCTAATAGTGTTATCCTTTATTACAAATCATGTATTATTAAAAATGTATTATTTGTTAGGTCTACAGAAATCCTCCAGTAAATTTTTAATACCAATTACATTACTGTCTTTTATATATTTTATGCATCTATATTATATACACATTGAGATGTGTGTAAATGTTGATATTTTTTGTAATAATATATTTTGCGAATAGCGTTGCTTAAATAAACACTGATTTACATATTATTATATCATTATCTGCGGTGTGACACTCACGGATCACGTTTGTACTTTGTAATACTAAGTTGAGAGAGACAGATAGGATATGATCGGAAGACAGAATCGGTGTGATAAAGGTGAAAATACATGCTTCATTGGTTCGAACATGGTGGAAGAATGACAGATGAACGATAAAAAAAACAGATATAAAATGCGAATGTGAATGAATTTAAGTATCGGGGAAGACAAAGGCAAGAGCACTACGATCCAATTGGCGGGTTGCTATCCAAAGGTGGTGTTAAGAGTTTCTGAAAGCGACGTATTTACATGAAGAGAGTTATGAATGTGGAGAAAGCATAGCAAGTCTGTCTGGATCGTGATATAGGACACTCCAATCTCTCTGACTACCACGTACGGTGTATTTGTGTGTATAACATCTATCTTTGACTTTAACAGTTTCCTCATTTAGTATTTCAGGTGATGTATAAACTTTAAAGCTATCTTCATAAGAAAATTATCCATCTGAAGTATAATCTCAAACAATTACTAGGAGGTGGTTTGGTATCCGAAACACTACCTTACCTGATTCTGCCTTCATAGTGTGGGAGATTTTTACATTAGCGTTATCTTATGCATGCGGAAGTACATCCTACAAGTCGGATAATCAGGCTCCATTAACATATTTGTCTATAAGCAATGGTTGCTTCTATCAGATGAACTTTCTGCTTGTTTGCTATCAATTTTGGTATAAAAAATGGTTATCCGTATATCATATCGCAAGCACGAGCAATCCACACAATTGCTAGAGAGTCAGTCGCCAGCACAGTCGCCAGTGTCAGAATTTTTTAATATATTATAAGGGTTTAATTTCACAGATAATTAACTACCTCCTTTAGAACAGTCACTCTCGTATCAGACTGTACAGTCATGTCAAAGCTTGCTATACGGACGCTGTTTAGATCATCTACTTAAGATATAAAGGCCTGAATGATGATAGAACAATGCAGTGAATTAACGCAAGTTGCATTACTTTATGCCACATTGATGACAACGCTATATAAATATTATGTTTTGAGAACCATCTGCTTTTTAATTATATAAATAGATATAAAAAAGTCACTATCAACCGTCGCTGAGGGATGCCTGATGAACCATCGCAAATCCCGATAACAATCTTTGAAGTTATTAGACAGTTAGGTTTCATTGATTTATATGAATGAAAAGTTACTTATTCAATCTGGATAGTTTTGCAATAAAATTTAGAACACTAGTCGATCTTTACTTGGATTACCATGTAGATTACTAAGTACTTTACGAGCAAAGCAAAAATATGCGATTTAATTCAAAATTGGGCTTAAGAATTTATCGCTGTTTACTTTCTCAATGCCAAAAGCTTACAAAACAAATTGTTGTCAAATGACAATATGCGTATTCAGTGAAACTTTAACTCAGAAATCTAAGCTAGTCAGAAACCTGAGCTGAGATTCCACCAGAAAACTTTTTCGAAATTTAAAAACATTTCAATGCCGCCATTTCACTTTATATGTCACGGTGACATTGTATAATTCCAACACTGCTTCTCTAGGTCCAGCCTAAAATCGTCTGCGTTCGGATGCTTAAAATAAAATGTTGTTGATTCTTATTATTTAACTTAAAATTCTGACTTAGAAGTTACGTTTGACATGCGTTTGACACACCCAGTAGCGCCACCAAGCGGAAATTGTGTGTGCCCTCCAAACTCTTAAAATTCTTAAAAATGTTCTAGCTGTCAACCCCGTGATTCAATTGCGTTCATGCTATGGTAATTTAGTACTATAAAATATTTGATAATTGTATTGAAAATAGCGTCATCTAGGACACGTACTGAAAAAGATTTTATTTCAAAAGACTTAAGATCTGGATTCAAGGTTTTTGCCACTACATACGAATATTAAAAATAACCTTTTAATGTCTTAAATATATATTTTTAAATAAGATATCACATTACATTATAATTTTTGACTATCTGAACTATAAACATATATTGTTTTGTGGTAAATACGCTTATTTTTCAAAATAACAAAGTTTGGCCAATCTATCAAACAAAAAACCACACAATTACAAATGGCGTCGTTATGGTGTTAAATGTTGATACTCGTGCGCATTTTATTATTGAAATTCAGTTTGTTTTGTGTGTATTAGTGTTATTTTCGTTGAGTTTGAACTTTTATTCTCCGGATTGCTTAATCGTGACACAAAACTAATATATTGTGCTATTTATTGTGAGTTAATAAAGGCTTAAATTATGAATGTTTTTATTCTGAATATATAACATTATACAGCGTGGCAATCAAACGAAGTTGCAAAAGGACTTGTCAGAGTTACATTTTGTTTGAATGGCACGCTGTATAGTGTTTGATAAATTCCTATTTACTATTAAAATTTTAATAAAAAAGTAGGTACCTATATTCAGCTGCCGAAACAAAATAGTTCTCAGGCTATAAGATAGATGACGCCAGTAGTAAGCCATTATAGATTTAGAAAGTTGCCTATCTATACATATAGTAATACACATATTTATCTATGATTGCGTTTTTGTAATGTTCTGCCTGCCTGTGCATGAGTGATAGAGTAATGTTTTGATATTTTGTATTGAAATTGCGCGTGAATAAAAATTTTCATTTAATCGAATTTTATGACAGAAAAAGGTGTATTAAAATTTATCCTTAACTTCAAGTGATGGCTAATATCACAGCAGGTGCAAATAATTGAATAATAATACTGATTTTAATTTTTGCATGTGAACTAAATTAACTTTTGTTCTCAAACAAAGAAGATGTGGTCCCATTTAGAACGTGGAAGTTCTCCAGTGGATTGGTGTGAATCAAATTATTCTATATCACCATTAATTGCTGAATTTGTAAATACAGTAAGTTAATAACAATTACTTTTTAAATAAAAAAGTACATTTATACCTACACATTTTTAACCATTTCTTTTTTGTTATAGGTGAGCAACGTGTTATTTTTTTTATTCCCTCCTGTTCTTATTCACTTATTTCAAGAATATGCTAAGTTCTTTAATCCAGCCATAAATGTTTTGTGGATATTATTAATGGTTGTCGGCCTAAGTTCAGCTTATTTTCATGCTACTTTAAGCCTTGTTGGTAAGAGCATATTTTTTATTCAGATACTTTTATTCTTAAATATTTTATTTTATACTTAGTACAATTGTGTGAATTGTATTATTGATACTATGGCTATTTTCATTAGGTACTGTTTTGTACTATCGGTATGGATTTAATGGAAATATTATATGATCCTGAAAGTAGCAGTCAGCTGCTAAAAAAAATTTGTTTGGGAAACCTCCTGTAAAGTGTGCTTATGACATCTACCAAACAGAAAATTATTTGTTGTCAAATAACCTGCATATATATAAATAAAAAAATCCAGATATTTATTAAATTAATGAAAAATTTCAAAATCCAAAAAATACCATCTTTAGATTTTTTAAAGACAAAGAGAATAATATTTTTTTAATTTTCCAAAAACTGAGTTTTAGAGTAGTTATGAGCTCCAGAATTTTCTGAGATAAAAATAAAAAAATAATTGAACCATGTTTTTGAAACTAAAAAATGAGTTTGATTACAAAATTTTATAAATTTCTATTGGATCAGCAGAATCTCAGATCTCCAAAATTTCATTTTATTACAAAAAATTTAGAATAAAAAAAATACTCCATATATATTCGACAAATAATTTTCTGTTTGGTATGTGTCATAAAAAAGCTTCAACGCAGGTATATCCCTAAGCAATTTTCTTTAGAAGCTGGCTGCCACTTTCAGGATCATAATATTTAAAAAATGCTTTTATCTTCTTACTATATGGATAAATAAACGTATAATAAATATAATGATACTTTCTGTTCCTTTGCTTTACCGTAGTGAACCATTAAGTTGGCTGGAGAAATAGAAAATATTGTAAAGTGGAGATGTGTTGTAGATTATTCAATCTGAATTTAGCATTATCTATATTAAAGACTAAGTTCACATATCTGCTTCGTGCTGCTGTCTGCCAGAGTGGGCAAAGCACCACTAAGCAGATGTAATTAGACCTTGCAACATTGAAACACTGCTTTTAAGGTTGAAGTAATAACATTTATGCTGAGTCTCTTGCTCGGTAGATAAAGTGAATTGAACATTCATGCTTCATGATTAACTGATGTGTACTAATGAGTTGTTGCCTGTTATTTCTGACGAGCTGGACTCTTTTATATCTTTATATAGTTATCTGAGGTAGGAGGATGTTACAAGACTGAATTTCAGGATCCTACGGAGATTTTTTTAGTTATAAGAAATCCAATAGCACTAAACATTAAAACTACAATTTATTACTTTTTAGGACAACTTCTTGATGAGTTAGCAATTTTATGGGTCTTCATGGCTGCATTTGCTATGTTTCTACCGAAAAGATATTTTCCCAAATTCTTTAAAGGAAATAGGTAAGTAGTAAATATTAAGTACTATCAGGAATATAAATATCAATATGGTATTTATTATGGTATATGGCAACAAACAAGTAGTTGGTTTGCCTGTTAGAAAGATAAAACCCTCCCCTATATATATACTTCTATATAAATATATAGTGTCTACATTACATTTTTTTGTTAAATTTAATAGGAAGTATTTGTGTAATGACTCTCTGACATACCTTTTACCATTTTGAACACTTTTGCCTGTCTGTATGATTTGTATAAATTGTTTACATTTTTTTAATTATTTGGCATGATTGCGCAAATTATCGGCCGTATAACTTTTTTTAACATCAATGAATTTACTTCCAAGGAAAAAATGTGATACTAGTTGTCTATGTATGTACAGGGTGTAAAGAAAACCCTGTCCGAACCTCAAAGGCATTATTTGGTAGCTTAATATAAACATATTTGTATCATTATTTTATAGATATTGATGTTCCCACTAAATATATAAAAAGAGGATGTTTGTTGTAATGTGTAATATGTATTTTTACGGAGAAGTTTTCATGCTATCGCCATTGACGTAACTCGCCATCAGGTGGCGCTGCAATTGTCATGAAATTTAGTAGGTATGCAGATTTAGTTTTTCATGGAGAAAACGATTATGCTGTTCCCATTGACGCAAATCGCTACCAGGTGGCGCTGATATGCACTGACTTCCGTATCATGAAACCGATAGTCATGAAACTTAGTATGCAGATGTATTTTTCCATGGAGGAAACGATTATGCGATTTCCATTGACGCAAATCCCCACCAAGTGGCACAGCAATGTACCGACTTCCGTATCGTTCAACCGATTGTCATGAAAATTACTATGTAGATGTATTTTTTCATGGAGAAAACGATAATGCGATTCCCATCCCATTGACACAAATCGCCAAAAGGTGGCGCTGCGATATATAGACTTCAAAATAAAATATATTCAAAAAGCAAATCAACTAACTTCAAATCTCTCATCTACCAATAAACATAAAATAATCACACAAATAAATAATATAAATAAATCTGGTTCTAAACTGTTAATTGTTATAATAATGTTATTTACAATGCCACCGAAGAAATGAAATATCAGAAGGTCGACGAGAAATGCGCAGCGACTTAACACCATAACGGCCTAGCCACGGGAAATTCGCGCTAGCGACTTTTCGCACGCCGCGATCGGCGAAGCGTCTGGCGTCTGAAACAAATGTATGGGGAAGCAAAGAGTATACAATACCACGTAATGGGGAAGTACTAAATATTATGCCACCCGACGCAGCTTCCGGCGGGGCGACGGACGATTTTTGACGAGCGAATCGGGCGCGCGATGTGGGACGCGGCGACCGAGTGAATCGGCACAGAGCATGTCGGCGGCCTTAGGGTATAGTCTAGGAGCCAGAATGGTTTAGTTGTAGTTGCCGAGAAAATACACTATGAACATTTTAACTTTAATTTAAAAATACTTACTAGGCCAGTAATTTGTAAGTCTGGCCTAGGCTAGGCCTAATTTAGCCACTAATTTGTAAATGTGGTGAACATTGTAAGTATAAACAAAGTCCAGAGATACTATTTTTCTTTCTTCCCACAACGTTGAATATTCATAAGAATATAAGTAGTGTCGCCAAAAAATCGATAGTTTTAATCTAGAAACGCTATAACGTCGATAGTATCAATAGTATTGAACGCTGCAAGTAAATAAACTATCGACTGCGTCGATGGCATCTATCATTGGAGATGAACAAAGTATGGATTCTATCAATAGTATTGTTAAACAATATTGCATTGACGATCGATATATTCGATACGATTGATGACATCGGTCAGTATATTATATTAGAACTGTATAAAAAAAATTAAAAAAAAGTATCTTCACGCCCGTATCCCCGAAGAGGTAGGCAGAGGTACAACAAGTGCACCCACGATTAGCCGAAGATACTTGGTCCCACAATGTGATAGGTGGCAAGCCTATCGCCAACCGAGCACTTTCCAATGCCGGGCAACGTTGCTTTTATCAGAAAACTGAAAAAACACATTTTTGAATTGCCCGACCCAGGAACCTCATGTGGTCAACTCCGACACCGGACCACTGCACCACAGAGGCGACATATTATTATTTTATATAACTATATTATTATTTTATATTAGAATATTATTATTTTATATTAGAATAAAGTTGACTATCGATAGTTTTGATAGTATCGATACTATCGATAGTAATTGTGATTAATGCAATATTATTTAGTAATTCTATCGATAGTATCGATACTTTTGATGGTTTATTTTTTTAATCAAGAATATTACCGATGATATCGATTGTATTGCTGTTTATTGATATTAGTGTACCTATTGAGGTAATGAAACCCTATCAATAATGGACTATCAAGCTGCAACACTATAAATCCAAGGTTTCGTGTTTCGACACTCATTCCAAAAAGTTGTCTTGATATAGTACGTATTTCTCATACTTCTTGCGAAATTCAACGTCTACACTATACCCCGATTCTTATTTAAATTATGTACTACTAGCTGCAGCGTGCAGCCCGCTTCATCATAAAAGTTTTTGGCAAATCCCGCGGGATCATCTAATTTTTCCGGGATAATAAGTAGCCTATGTGTTATTCTGGGTCTTCAGCTACCTACATACCAAATTTCATCGTAATCGGTTGAGTAGTATTTGCATGAAAGAGTAACAAACATCCATACATACATACTCACAAAGTTTCGCATTTATAATATTAGTAGGATTATTCTATTCCAAATAGTAAGTGTTGAAGTACAAAACTACTCCCTCCAAGCAATATCGAGATAAAGTTGAAAAAGTCATCTTGTTCTCGGACTATACTGGTCGCGGCGGAGGACGCAAAATCCCGTGGCCTGACAACCCGCGCGGGCGAATTTCCGCCTCGCCCGCCGCGCCGTCGTCGCCGCCGCCGCTGGTTCGCGTGGCCGGGCTGAAACACCTCAACACCAAAAAAATACGTTAAGAAGAAAATAAAGTTCGAGCTACTCCTTTGAGAGCTGCTGAAACAGATAGTCATCTTAATGTTCGAATTGCAGATCTATAAACCAGATTTTTTATTGTTTTTCAAAATTTTCTTAAAATCTCTTTGGCCGAATTGGTTCAAATTTTGAGGAAGTCTAAGTTGAGCGGAATCTAATGCCACCGCATTTCGATCGGTCAAGGCGTTCAAAAGTTATAGGATGTTTACATGCACGCACCCAAATCCACACACACACACACACACACACACACACACACACACGCACATACACACGTACACTCGCCTACATACATATATACAATATACATACATACATACATACATACATACATACAGACAGACATACTGACGTTATCGTGCAAATAGTCTGTAGAGGTTGCTAGGGCCTCAAAACGTGGAGATATGGTGAAAAGTCGATTTTCAAAAATTGGAGCAAAGTCAGTAACTTCCGTATCTACATACGTAGCTGGAACTTAAAAATAATTTTAAAAAATCTAAAATTTAATTTTTATGCGACACAGAAAACAAAACGTATGGATATAATTTTAATTATGCTAAATTCGAACTAAAATATTTTAGTGTCTTCAACCAAATTAAAAGTGGTCGAGAAAAATGTACTTACTTACAGCGACAGATTACATAACGGTTACTTTCCTATTTATAGGTAAATGTAAAAAGACACACTGCCAGCATTACAGAGTTTATTCACAAGACTTGGTGCATCGAATGCATATAGGGATATTTTTAAACGAATATTCTTGTATTATCTGTAATGATTTTACAATAGTAATTACAACGCACTTTCAATGCAACATTTAGTTCCTAATTATAAAATTTGGCCGGACTTTTACAAGTAACCCTGTATACATATACAAAATATTAACGATGCCATTTAACTAGTGATATCCATCAATCAAAACATTATATTTCACACTTAGATTGTATTAATTTAATAAAACAGTAAATACATAAAATATATCAAAGTAAGACATGATAAGATCATGGACACGATATAATTGTGATTTGTGACGCAAATATTATGTTATTGTAGCCTCATTATTTATAATCATTGCTTATCATACATATGTACTAGTTGAACAATTATTTTGCCATCTTTAGAATACGTATTTTTAACATTGTACACGGCGTCTTGTGGGTTTATTCTAGATTTACCTGTTGGTATACCATTACTAAATAGCATACATTAAACAAAATAACATAGGATAACACAACACAAGACGACGCTTCGAATGGAAAAGATATCCATCGCCACCAATGATGCTAGTTGTGCATTGCATCTAGCTGATCTAACTCCCATCTAGGCGTTCTATCTGTAATATTATCCAATATATTGAAATACATACATAAATACAGAAAATGCATTAGCTGTACTGTACCTGCACCCAGGCTCAATAATGTAAACATCTGTTTTCATCACACAAATACTTGCTCTGGGTCGGGAATTGAACCTGAGTTTCATAGATTTTACAGTCACGGTCGCTCATTACTCGACCCTAATTTATGATATCTAAAGGTCATATCATGTGGGATTGAGGCATAATAAAAATAATAAATATTCACGGGGCAAATTACACTTACTGATCTAACCCCAAAGTAAGCAAATTATTTGCTTGTGTTATGGGTGTTAGTCAACGATACTAATACATAGAAAATACATATATAAATGCTCATCACACAAATGCTTGTCCCCGTCGGGGATCGAACCCGAGCCTTGTTGATTGCGTAGTCAGGGTCTCTAACCACTCGACCAACGGGGCGGTCAATAAGATTTTTTATTTATTTTTATAATTAAAAAGTTCAGCGTCGTTCATTGGTTAAGCAAAAAGCTATAAAGTGGCAAATGCAATATATCTTAAAACATTAGTACCGAACCTGGGGCCAATTACCCTCGAGGAGATAAAACGCCTATTTATGGGGCTAACACAACCAACTGCCGTTCTCTCAGGCAGGTCGTAAAAGGCGTCCGATTGGCTACGTGAGTCACTACCATCGTGGCTACTAGGTAGAGTTCTGCATTGTTTCGCCCGGGTCTGGTACCACCGCCTTACCTATTCCTGCCGCAATAGCGTCAGTGCTTGTCACTGTCGTGTTCCGTTTTGGAGTTTGTAAAAATATTTGTTTACCTTAAAATTTAAAATTTAGAGGTTCATTTTGCGACTTCTAGTTCTTGTTGTCAAACAAATGTCTTGGTTAATCTACTACGTTTAAATGTATTATTACTATTTTTTTTAAATGTTTAAATTTAAAAAATCAAACTTGCCCTATTTTAACGTTCTGTTATCGGCGGATTTATTGCGAGTTCTTATTTGTGCCATTTCCTTTGTTTTCTCATGGAATGTTCCGTACTGCGATGCATAGATATAGATAAATATAACAATTAATCTTAGAAACTAATATATGTGTTTTAGCACTGATCTTGTCCTAGGAAAAACTTTAAAAAAATATCTAGGCTAGTATATAGGTAATCGCCTATTAAGTGTTGGGTAAAATTGTTTGTGTAGCAAGTATTTAGAGCATCAATTACCGTCCGCCTTTGCCTTCATATGTGGTAATGGATTCAAAGAACAAATTATCGCACACGCTACATCAACGTCTCTGATAGGTATTTTTAATTAGACTCATTATAACACAACACGTAATAGCGACTAATGACTTTGTTTTGAGTGTGACTAAGGTTCAATAATGTTTGTGAAACTTGAATACGGATATTAAACAAAAGATAGAGCTACTTTTAATGTTAGTTTGACAATATTACAAGAGACAAATTTAATTTTATTGTAGTTAAAACAAAAAATCGATAGATAGTTTTAAACATTATTGTTAAGAACAAAGGCTTTAAAATAAAATTAATTTCGTTATACACGCTTCGAATTATTACATTATTACACGCAATTTTGTGCAACAAAGTAATTACTTACTGATAACAAGGATTTATAACGATATAATTTCGATATTTTTGCTGTTTCGTGATTGGTTCCCTGCGTTTCATGCTGTTTCGTAATTGGTTCCCCAACTAGCGCTAGAACACAACGTCATAATATCATATACCATAACCAATCACAACGGCGCAAATATATCGAAATCATAACGTTTTAAATCCTTGACTGATAATTGATTTTTAGGGTCCCATATCTAAGGAGTAAAACGGAATCCTATTACTAAGACTCCGCTGGTCTTTCGTCTGTCTGTCTAATTCATATAGGTACTAAAAAAGGTAATCTAAATTCATATAGGTACTACATTTTTAGTTTTTTCATTTTGCCTATTTCTTTTACTTGTTCCATTAATATGTAACAAAATGTCTTTATATACAACGTTCACAGCTTTCTTGTCATTAGACAATATAAACATGTTTTCTTTAGAGGTTACTCTTGAAAGAGCGACATATAAGTTGACCATGTGAAAAACAGTCAACGCTCAAATCTAAGCCTGCAACGTTGAAGGTTTGACCCTGCGATTTATTAAGGCGAAAAAATGTGTAAGTGGTTAACCCTGCGGGCCATCCCTGAAACTCCTCACTAAATAAAGGTATTTTAAGCTCAAAAGAGTAAAAACTATAAGCATAGATTTTTCAGTTCAATTTTGTTAAAAATGGCAGAATTATTAATTTTTGAAAAGCTGTATATTTGAAAACGATGATGGCATTCAACTCAATTTTTGAGATCTAAAATATTGTTTTAGCTAAATAACCGATAAGTTGAAACATTTCGGTGTTATGTCTAAAAACATTTTATTTTTAATTTTCTTCATTGATAAATCCCAAACAAATTGATCGATTTTGATTAAATTAACGGTATTTGACGCAGTTTTTAAAGAACAAAAGTTAATCGGTAAATTAACTTGAAAGTTGAAAGTTATTTAAAAAAAATTAAGTAAGTTTGCTAAGAACAACGTAATTTTAAATTTGAAAAGCTATAAGTTTTGAGAATTAGATTCGATTTTGATTTTTGAAACGGCATTTGACGTAGTTTTTTTAGTAGGTACTAAAATATCGTAGAACATCAAAAAATTATTGGTTGAAAAATTTTTAAGCTATGTCGAAAAAACACTTTTTTCAAATTTTTTCGTAAACGATTACTCCCAAACGGATATACCGATTTTGATGCAATTTATGTATTAGACGTAGTTTTATGAGGAATAGAGCTGATTGTTTTTGTACTCGTTACATAAATCTTGAAGTTATATTAAAAAATACTGTTTCTTTTGGTATTTTTTTAAATTTTTTTGGTGTTTTTTTCAAAATTTCTTAAAATCTTCTAGACCGAATCGATTCAAATTTTCAGGAAATCTAAGTTAAGCGGAATCCAATCGAATGCCATCAACCGCGTTAGATCGGTCTAGCCGTTCAAAAGTTATGACATGTTTACTTACACACATATACACATACACACATACACACACATACACACACACACACACACACACACACACACACACACACACACACACACATACGTACATACAGACATACTGACGTCATCGTGAAAATAGTCGGAAAAGATTCCTAGGACCTCAAAACGTGGACATCTGGTGAAAACTCGATTTTCGAAAATCGAGGTAAAATCAGTATCTTCCTTATCTACATACGTAGTGGGAAATTAAAAACTGTTTGCTAAATCACGTTTTTTTACATTGGTTATTAAATAACAATTTTACAAACATTATACGATATACCTGAAGATATTATCTAAGGAATGTGCTAACTTATTACGTGATAGAATGTACTTTACTTGATCATATAAAATTCCGAAAACAGGCTAAAAATCTCTAAAACAAATAATTTGTTAATACTATTTCTAATCATCCACACGATTTCTATATGGTGATATTTAGTTAAAAAAAAGAATGTACTAAATTTTGATTTTCAGCTGAAGTCCTATATTAACGACGGGTCCCAAAAACAAAATCTTATGGAGAGATCAGACTAAATTGGTTTTATAATAAAATTTGCATTAAACACCCATAAAGCTACAATATACTTTTTATATTTATTGGTCTTTTTTTGTGGAAATACTCAAGTGAACATCATCTTATCTACAATGTACTCCCACAAACAAACATATTGTAATTTGGTAATTTTGTAGATACGATTTTGTTCTTGGGACCCGTCGATTTATTTATCCGAAAATTAACACGTTTCCCAGCGGTTTCAGAACATACCGCGCGCGCGTCGCCGACCGGCCGGTAACCCCGCAACCGCTATGCCCCTGCATTTTAAATTAAATCTGTAATATCTTCGAAAATATTCATTTAAATTACATGCTGTAAACGGCAATATTGCTCTATATTAAATCAGCAATATATTTAAGGTATTTAATTGGATAAGGATTAGTGCTGTATTGCTTAAAATTGCTTAGAAAAAAAACCCATTATATCTCGTAAAAAGTAAATGACAAAAAATTGCTATTGTGGGTTATCCATAAGAGATAGACATATACCATCGCGGAGTTTTCTGTAAACCTTTTCAAGGTGTACAAATACTTAGTACATTATTTTGATAAATCTCGTAAGGTTTAACTAGCGTTTGCAATGTAAGCGAAAAAAAAATATAATTATTTACGGCATGACATCAGAAAACTCACAAATTGCAGTATTTCTCGACTCCATATTGAATGTTATTATACATATAAACCTTCCTCTTTAACCACTCTATCTATCAAAAAAAACCGCATCATAATCCGTTGCGTGGTTTTAAAGATTTAAGCATACATAGGGACAAAACAAAGAATGCGACTTTGTTTTATACTATGTAGTGATGTAGTGATTTAAACTGTGTCTCGCAATAGTTTCTTTAATTATGTGTAGTAGAAATCGAAGGTAAATTTCATATATACAACAACTCTTTATTGGTACCTATAGTGATAAATAGTTCGTTCGTGATAGAAGGAGATAACCTTCGTCTACAGATAAATATTCACGGGACAAATTACACTTACTGAGCTAATCCCAAAGTAAGCAAATTATTTGCTTGTGTTATGGGTGTTAGTCAACGATACTAATACATAGAAATACATATATAAATACTGGAATATATTTAATAAACACCCAAACCCGGAAATACAAACATTTGTGCTCATCCACAAATGCTTGTACCCGTCGGGGATCGAACCCGAGCCCCGTCGATCTCGTAGTCAGGGTCGCTAACCACTCGATCAATGGGACGGGCGGCATTATTTCTACTTGTGTACTATATTTAAAATGGTAACCTTCGTCTATAAATACCAAAAAATTTAATGGTGCGCTGCTATCCGTGTGGCAGATGAAATGCCACATACATGAGTTTACCGGGTATTTTATCATGTAAACCTGAACACAGTAGTGAAAAACACTGACATTATTGCGGCAAAAATAAATAAGGTTGTGGTAGGTACCAAACCCGGGCAAGATGTTGCAAAACTCTATCGCCTAGAAGGCTTGTAGGAACTTCCCAGTAGGAAAGTAAACGATTTATTTTTCAAAAGGGGGAAATGCGCTGAAAAGTGTATATTTTTCCATTGCGCTTTGTTAAGTTCAAACACTTGTTAAGATCTAAAATACTAGTTGTAGAAAGAAGGCTTAGGATCCCAGTTTTATTATTTCGTTATGCGGAAAAGTCTACAGGTATAAGCTAGTTAATTGTAAATCTACAGCTTAAAATAAATTTTCAGTCGTCGGCCCTTGGTGAAATTCCATTCTTTTTAGTTGAAACTAGTTTACCACACTTTTGTAGTTTTATTTTACTATTATTATACTAAATTACTTAATTTTATCGATCGGTTTCGCTTTTTAAAGCATCTTCAGGATGTAATATTCTTTACTGACAGTTCAGTTTAGTTTTTTTAAAACTTAACTCTCAGTAAAGAATATTACGTCCTGAATATGCTTTAAAAAGCGAAATCGGTCGATAAAATTAAATAATTTAGTATAATAAAAGTACACATGTGTGGTAAACTAGTTACAGCTTAAAATTTAAATAATTTAATCCGTTGATTTCGTAATTCGTACTCATTTTGTAGTACATACTTATGGTTTCATGTATTACGTTTCAACAGTGTGGTAATTTAAATTATATGGCATGTGATGACGAAATGTAATAGCAGTTTAATTCGTTCGCATTTAAGGCGAGGTATTTCGACGCGCGTCAATTCTATAGAAAATGGGTGGCGCGGTATGTTCTGAAACAGCTGAGAAACGTGTTAATTTTCGGATAAATAAATATAGGACATCAGCTGAAAACTAAAATGTAGCACATTCTTTTTTGTATTTACAACTAAATATCACCATATAAAAATCATGTGGAAGGTTAGAAATATTATAAACAAATTATTTGTTTTAGAGATTTTTTTAGCCTGTTTTCGGAATTTTATATGATCGAGTAAAGTACATTCTATCATGTAATGTATTAGCACATTCTAATGGTATATCGCGTGATTTTTGTGAAATTGTTATTTAACAATCAATACAAAAAAACGTGATTTAACAAACCAGTTTTTTCCCGTTTGTCGCGATATTATATTATAATGTGCGATTAAGGCGAGGCGCCTTAATCGTACATTATAAAGCAGTAGTAGCGCAGTTGGCCATAGATGATAGAACATCTCCCGATATACGTGTGAAAATTATGTCGACTGGTTTTTCTCCTAGTTTTTAGCCATTATTTCTACACGTGTGCTATAGTTGAAATAGTTACACACATTTAAACGTAGTTAAACCCATGGAGCTTAATGTACTATGAGCTAGAGAAGATATGCTAAGTAAAAGTCTTGTTTCATTTCGTTAACCGAATCGTTGCGGACGACACGGCAGCCGTGCCATGATTTTTTTAACGTATGGCGTAAGACAGGGGAGTCGTGTCATTTTTAAGTCGATTATATCTCCCTCAAATTGCATTTTAAAAGGTTCTACCCTGAACAAAATCTTTATAATTTTCCACGTAAATCAAGCCTGTAGGCTTCGTTTCTGAATATTCTGTGAAATGGAAAAATTTAGGGCTTGTCATCCTTTTTTAAGCTGCATTAATATTAACAAACAAAACAAAAATCAAAAAAAAATAATAAAAAACAAACTAATCGTTAATTTATTGACGTTAGTATATTCACGGCCGTATCCCCAAAGAGATAGGCAGAGGTACAACCAGAGCACCCACGGTTAGCCGAAGACACTTAGTCCCACAATGTGATTGATATTAACTCAAATTATTTGTTTTGTAGCCTGTAGGTAAAAAACACCCTGAATTCTAATTTAAACTTGAATTAGACCACATCGTGACCTTAACGGCGGTAGAGTCCTGCGGCGACTCGTTTGATCGGTGATACCATCGTCGGATCGGATACCACCGTCTTACCTATTTAGTCGCAATACCGTAACCACAAAACGCTACGTATCGAACGGACATCACAACAAAAAAACCCACATCTATTTAATGCACTTATTTTTCTAACTCTTATTTTACAATAAACTTGCAACGTCTGAACAAGAAAGTTACTAACCTTCCATTTTCAGGACTTAACTTAGTAAAGCTACTCAAAAACCACTCAAAACAACGTAATCTTCCGTTTACACCCGTGGTTTAGTTTCAATTGAATAAATCAAGTCTATACACGCGTTTTTTAAATCTTTCTATGCATGGCGGGTGACACAGTAGCTATTACGTCGACCAAATGACAGCCACACATCGGTTGGAAAATGTGTTTATTGAACTGTAATTTAACTATGTTTACATTAAGCTTAAATACTAGAGATTCACGTGTATGCTGCGTGATAAAATCTAATAGCGATGTTGCGATAAGATACCGATGGTATCTGTGCGCGATAAGGGTGAGCGTGTTCTATCGCGCCCTCGTTACATCACTTCACCCTTCGAAAAAAGTGTTATACCTGATGCATCTGGTTGTGCCAGTGAAGCGTATGTGCCTTGAGTGCTCAGGTCTGCGGCGAGTCGAGACGAGCAGAATATGCGTGGTCCTTGGTGAGTCGGGACGAGTGCGCTCCGCTGTAGTTCGCAATGAGTCGGAACGAGCGGGACAGAGTTGCTGCATGGAGATCCAGTGAACGTTGGCATTTTGAAGTGGATTCCGGAAAGCGTAGATGAGGCATAGCTTGTGAAGCTGGCTGATGCTGTTGGAAGCAGAAGGGGGTATCAGGAGGTGCTGATGGTCAGAAGGTTGTAGCATGCTGTGGCGTTGGTTACGTTAAGGCGGGGTAGCGTAGATTACCGCCATTGGCTGCGCTAATTGTCGTTTCCCGATTTCTTCTAGGAACAGGATTGGACGCACTTCCATGCCTGACCTTTAAATTTGTTGTGATAATAACATAAGTTATTATTAGAATAACCTTGCTGATGTAGCATTCTATGTGAACCTGACCTAGATTTAGCATAAAATTTGCTACGTTGCATTAATTTCTATTTGCATTTTTGCTAATTGCGCAGATATTTCAGTCATTGTGCTACATTCTGTGTTTTTGTTTTGAAATGGTCGCGATCTCGTTTAGCCTTTTGGTGTCGTAAATCTTATCGGCAATTTTACGTAGATTTTCCAGAGGCAGGGTGGGATCCGTGACCGCCAATACCGAGGTTAATGAAAGAGGATGATGGCTTCTACCTGAGCGAACTATAGGCGTGGATAATCTCTCCAAAAATCTGGTATTCTTGTCGTCGTGGATACCGCTGCGATTTCCATGGATGCCTGCTGTGTGCACGACATGCATTGGTCGATGATAAAGGAAGCGCTGCGATTTCGTAGAACACCTTGTTATCTCCGCCAGATCATAGAATCATACCTAGTGTAAATATCGGTTGAGTACCCCAGGATGTCAGGTTGACGCCGGTGCTGTGCATAATGAATCAACTAGGTATAAAAACTTCTCAAGGACCACCCCGTGCTGACGTTCGCTGCTCGGTCATAAAACTGGAACGCGCAAAGAAAATTTACGGTTCGCGCCTAGTTATATTATGTTTAACTTTTACTTGCAGGTGGTAGCTCTGGCGAGTCTATGTATGTTTTTACACCTATGACTGCCCCGTTGGTCGAGTCGTTAGTGACCCTTACTACGCAATCGGCGGGGCTAAATTTTTGAGATCTGAGATAATCAATAGGTTAAAAAATATCGAAGCAATGTTAATTTTTTCAAAAATTTTCGTCATTGATAAATCCCAAACAAATTGATCGATTTTGATCCAATTAACAGTATTTGACGCAGTTTTTTAAGGAATAAAACTGATAAGATTTGTAAGTTAATGGGTATATTAGCCAGAAAGTTAATTTAAAAATATGAAACAAGTTTGCTAAAAACAATAAAATTTAAATATATTTGAAATGCTGTAACTTTTGAAAACTTAATTAGATTTTGGTTTTTGAAACTGCATTTGACGTAAGTACTTTTTTAAGTACTATAATATATTGTAGAAGGTCGAAAAATGATTGGAAAAGTATCGAAGTTATGTCAAAAAAACACTTTTCAAAAATTTTCGTCTTCCAAAACTTCCAAATGGATAAACCGATTTTGATGCAATTTTTCCATTAGACGCATTTTTTGAGAATTAGAGTTGATTAGATTTATACTCGATCGGTACATTAATCTTAAAGTTGTATTAAAAAAATACTATTTCGCCAAAAAATTTTTTGAGGATTTTTCAATATTTCTCAAAATCTCCTGAGCCAAATCTTTTCAAATTTTTAGGAAATCTAAATTGAGTGGAATCCAATCGAATGCCATTCCAAAGTTATGAGATGTTTTCATACATACAGACATACTGACGTCATCGCGAAAATAGTCGGAAAAGTTTCCTAGGACCTCAAAACGTGGAGATCTGGTGAAAACTCGATTTTCGAAAATCGGGGCAAAATCAGTAACTTCCTTATACGTAGCGGGAAGTTGAAAATCATTACCTACGTACAATACCATGCATTTACTACATAAACGCACCTGTATACTATTTTACTTATGGTTGAAGTCTGTGGTCAAACTTAGAAGAGATTTTAAGATAGTCTACTATCAACCGGAGTCATATTCAATAATTTGCCTAATAAACACGTTACACACGGTTTGGTTGGTTAGAGCGTGTCGGTCTTAGGCAAACTCGCTGATTCAAATCCAGTCCTGTTAGAAATGTATCTTTGTTAAGTTTTCAAATTTTTCTGTAGCCCCGTGCTTGTTTTAGCACTTATCCCGATTAGTCTCAACTAATGTCTTATATTTGACATTAATAGGATCATGGTCGAGTTTCGACCAGCGGGCGATTGCTCCGATATAATTCATATGATAAAGCCTTTCATTTTATCTTTCAGCGCTGATAAGATTTGTTTAATATGTTGCGATCAATACTTGATAACGCTTGATAAATTTCGAAGTTATCAGAACATCAGATTCTCAAAAAAAAAAAAACAATTTACTTGACGGGATAGTAAGCTAGTAGATGATTCTGGTGGATAGAAAGAGATAACCACCGTAACACACATCCATCCATCGATAAACATTAAAAATATGCGTTCAGCACAGCCATCCGTGCGGTAGGAATCTAATGCCATATGCAAAGTTTGCAGTTAACTGAGTTAAATGACTGATGCTGTTGTTACGATTGTACGTTAGTTGACAGGTTTGGTATTTGCTGAGCTTCAACAATTGCCTAGTCTGTCTTTGGCCTGGACTAATAGAGGAAAATTAGCATACTAATTTAATATGCTTTCAAAGATTCTGTTTTATTCTTGTTGTCCTTTTTTGCAAGAGCAAGAAACAGGCGTTATTCCGCAATCGTGTTTTAGTTAAATTTTAAAGAAAAAAAATTTGGTTTATAAGCCTTTCGGGCTATGATCACGTTGTACCGGAACAAAAATATAATTGAAGTTGAGGTTCTCAAGTCTAAATTTTAACTTTCCGCTACATATACTATCCCCGGACCCCGCTAAAGATAAGGATGTTACTGATTTTGCCCCGATTTTCGAAAATCGAGTTTTCACCAGATCTTTACGTTTTGAGGTCCTAGGAATCTACTCAGACTATTTTTATGATGATGTCAATATTTCCTCTCTGTCTGTGTCTCTCTCTCTCTCTCTCTCTCTCTCTCTCTGTGTGTGTGTGTGTGTGTGTGCGTATATGTGTGTGGGTGCGTAAACATTTCATAATTTTTGGTCGGCTTAACCGATCAAAACGTGGTTGATGGTATTCGATTGGTTTCCGCCAAAATTAAGACTTCCTGAAAATCTAAACAGATTTAACCTAGATTTTGAAAAATTTTGAAAAACCTCAAAAAATTTTTTAAGAAACAATTTTTTTATATGATAACTTCCAAATTAATGTAACGATTGATGGCAAAATCTAATTAGCTCTATTCCTTAAAAAACTGCGTTCAACAACGCAAATTGCATCAAAATCGGGAGTAACCGTTAACGAAAAATTTTGAAAAGTGATTTTTCGATATAACTTCGAGATTTTTCAATCAATATTTTTTTGACTATTTGCAATATATTACATCTTAAAAAACTGTGTCTATTACCGTTTTAAAAGTCAAAATCGAATCAAGTTTCCAAAAGTTACAGCTTTTCAAATATCACAATTATGTTGCAACAAACTTATTTCATATTTTTAAAATAACTTTAAAGCTAATATACCGATTGATTTAAAAATCTAATTTGCTTTTCTCCTAAAAAATCTGGATCAAATACCGTAAATTGGATAAAATTCGGTAAGTTTAGTAGGATTTATCACTGACGATTACAAAAAAATGTTTTTGACATTACTTCGACATTTTTCAACCCATCCATTATGTAGCTAAAACAATATTTAGATCTCAAAAATTGAATGCCATTCGATAGTTTAAAATTGATCATCGTTTCCGGATATACAGCTTTTCAGAAATCAGTATAATGTCATTTTTAACAAACTGCTTAAAGCTTATACACTTTTACTCCTTTGAACTTAAAATACCTACCTCAATTGAGAGGGAAGTTTCAAGGATGGCCTGTAGGATCGACCGGGTTACAATTTTTTTATATATGTTCACCGGTTACTGGAAGACGCCTGAATCGATTTGGAATAATATTTTTCGGGTTCCGAAGTAAACTAGGAGCCCTTATAGTTTCGCTATGTCCGTCCGCAGTCTAGCTCAGATATCCTTAATACTCGAAAATTGTAATTTGACATGAAAATACTTGTTAGTTGTTAGTTTCTTTGGTGTCTATAGGCGATGGTTGACTCTTTCCATCAGGAAAAACATCTGCTTTTTTTTAAAGGGCAATGGGCCCACCTCTCGTTCCCACCGCTGTAACTTCTGTAAACCAGAATCAACAGCAGCAACCGTCCTGATAACCTCTGAGTTGCGAGCTCAGGGTGCCCTGGGAAAAAGCTAAGCTGTCTTGGATCCCGCAACGAAATTAATCAGAAGTATATAGGAGAAGTAGGAAAATACATCCTGTTTCCTTCCCTTTTTAGCAGGAGACAGCAAAATGTTAAAAGCATAAAAATGCTACGAAATGAGACTTTTACAATCAGGTTAAGCCTGATTGCTATTGCACCACGGAAGTTTGGAAATTAGGGACCTACCAGAATGGCCTACTTAATTTTGCTTCCAGTAGTAAGTGTGACAAAATCGTTTAAAGGCACGGAAGTTCCCACGTGTACCCACAAGATCGGAGTAATAAATTACACCGGATATACATTGGATACTATCAAGCATTTGACGACGTTCGTTTTGCCAAAGATTACACTCCCAAAGAATGTGATGTGCAGTTTGTTCATATTTACAGTTTAATGTAGAGCACTCGCAAAAGGGAGAAGGAACTAATTTAAACGAGAATAATTTAGCTTTAAAATTACCGTGGCTAGTGAGAAACTGTGCGACACAATGATCTATTTCTATCCAAGTTTTACTTAAGCGATCCCGGATGCACAGGAAAAAGTTATATAAATGCCGTCCTTTAGTTGAACAAGACCAACGCGACTGCCATTCATCAATTAATTCATTAGTAACGTCGATTACGGGATTAAACACATCTGCTTGTTTGCTCTTATGATATAAAAAAAAATACGGCAACAAAGTGGTAACATAAAATCTTGAAAAAAAATTTTTTTTCAGTGTAGCTCCCCTACATGTAACGTGGGAATGCTCATTTTTTTCTCACGTACCTCACAGCGTGGGGCTTAAAATATTGTAGGTTTGTGAAAACAATATTTCAATCATTCAAGGAACCCTCTCCATGCGAGATAACACGCACTCGTCCGGTTTTTTGCTATAATATGCATAAGATAGCAAAGAAGCAAATAGCTTTCTTGCTTGAAAGATACAGCAGTCGTCGCCCAGACACCATAAATGTTAATGATCCATAGCTATGCGTGCGTAATGCGTTGTTTCAAATAGTAATTATGTATTGTGATATAGTCACCTTACATTGGCCTTGATAATTACGGAAAAATATTCTTTACTTCACAGTGAATGGCAAACTAATTTTTTGTTAAAAAACGTAATTAATTAAAGATTTTTTAATGTTATATGAAGCGAATTAAATGTTTTTCGTGATTAGGTATAATATTTCAATGGTAGACAAAGGTATTTTTTCAATGGTTTGTTTTTAATTTTAATGTAGAACATTTATAATTACAGTAGATTATAACATACCTACCTACCTATTTGTGCCGGAACAGCACACATACACATTGGCTATTTGAATAGCATTTTGGATTTTCCAATGTCGGAAGAAGCCAGAGCGGTATTAAAATTAGTGGAATTTGGTTTGATTAACAATCAATTACTTAAATAAATTTTAAGTAATTTAGTAAATATTTTATGAGGTTTTAATGCGACGAAGTGATCTCTTTTCCACAAAGTCCAAATAAATGAAAAAAAAATAATGATGCTCTTGATAAAAATTTACACACGTTGCTTTTAGCTCAGTCCATAGTAGTGACATATTGTCTTCAATGATTATTTACGAACTGCCGCGATGGAAGGCAGAGGGTTTATTTTTTAAACGGTGTCCAGCCTAAAACGTTGAAATAAATTTAAGTCACTTAATAATGACTAGTTAACACAAAATTTTTAATAACGCTTTGCACTATACGCATGCAACATTTTACGTCAGGGCTTGAAACCTATTTACAAATACCGGTTAATAGAGGTTTTAAGCGGTTTTTATAGCGGTATCGCTCGGACCGTATCTGAGATGAGAGGCTACATGAACCTATATAAACGGCTTAAGCAAATCTTAAGCAAATAATCTCTCACGTGGTGAATCGTTCGTCACTCACAGTGCAGAGTGCGGACACAAATTGGGAGCGAGAAATATCAAAGAAATATTTTAAAAACTTGTATAAACCAGTTTATTGATTCAAAACTTTTATAATTTTGCTTCATAAGGAAACCAGTTTTTTATAGATTAGGCGTTACTTTGCGAAAATCGATAAGTCAACGAAAGAAACTAGTTGATTTGTAACTTTCCGCGAACTTTTACGTATACCTTTGCGATGCCACTGAAAGGGGAAAATAAAATAGTACGCCGCTTTTTTGAGATTTGATATGAGAAATGGAACAAACGAAAATAATTCGTTTTCTTCGTGTAACCGTTTTTTTAAAGGTTAAAGGAAAGCCAATCCTAAACAAATTGGCCCTTATGTAATTGCACTGATTTAGGCTTGAAAATTAACCGGTAAAGAAGCCCTGGCTTACGTAGGTACTCTACTTACATAGGGTATATCTCACCGTCGTTTTTGAAACATGACAGTAGCAAACACCGTAACAGGCAGTGAGTAAGGTCATATAAAAGGTCATCAGAATTATACGTATATATACTATGTTGACCATAGTGTACAGACCTGAGGAATACGACCATGTACATATAATGTGACAGATTTACAATCTGAGTATAAACTATCGACAACAACCTAAATACTTCAATGGAATAATGACTTAACAGCTTAATCTCTCGAAAGGTTGTTACCCCGTGTTGGTCCGGGCTCCTTTCAAGAATCTGCCGTTCTGCCAGACAGTTCGTAAGAAGCGAATTGCTACCATCGTGGCTGCTAGGTGGTAGAGTTCTGCATTGTCTCGCCAGTCTCGTATCACCCATTTCTGCCGCAATAACGTCACTACTTGTCACTGTCGTGTTTCGGTTCGGAAGGTAAGATAGCCGGTAAACTTACGCATGTCGCATCAATACCTCGCCACACGGATAACGCACCATTAACATATTTGATTAGATATCGTCTATAGACGAAGGTTATATCTTTCTATCAGTAGAACCGTCTGGCATTTGCTAGTTTGCTGCTAATAAAAAAGTAGTAGAGTTCTGCGATTTCTAATTCTGAAACATGGCATCAGAAATAGGTAAGATAAAGAGCTTATTATAAATGGGATTTGTAACATTGCTTGAGTGTCGTTTTGGAGAGTACTCCAATTGCTGCTCCAATCAAAACACGAATTGCCAGTAAATTTTCTCTGCCCCACGGGTTGCAACGCACCATTACGAACTGTGTTTACATGTGATAGTTATTACTTTCCATCAGGGGCTCTCTTGCTGTTTTGCTACCCTTTAGGGTCGAAATAAATCCGCTTGATGACGATAACTGATAATACGTTTACACTTTACCCTTTCTTCCATTAAAAAGGAGAGAAACATCTTCGCAACCTAGTCCTTCTTTACTATAGAGTGGTCACCATGGTGAAGTTCAGAGCCTTTATTGTATTATGTTGTTACAAAATGTCTTTGATTTCTAATAAAATGGCTTTATAAATCAACTTAATGCAAGACTTCCTAACCAAGAGGAGTAGAGAACGTGCAGGAGCGTAACGCAATTGCATTTTCGAAATTAAATAATATTAGATACCCAAATTAAATATCACATTGTTATCAGTCCTATCACAGATTATATAATAATTAGAAGAAAGGTTGGGAAACCCTGACTTAATGGATAGTATCAATATTCTTAATGTGTTCAAACTAGTTCTCGCATCGAAGATATTTCCTCGATTCCTCTACTCAAATATACTACAATATCCGAAAACTGTGCGTTATATTTATTCAGAAGAGTTTGCTGGACGTATTTAAGTCTTGACCAAGTTTCATTCCACAATAATACCTATAACCAAAAATTACATGCTACGTGTTTTTTATAATTTCAGGAGGGTGCTTGCATTTTACGCCTGCGTATTCTCTGTAATTTCAACTGGATTTCTGGTGATGCATCCAAAGGCAAACGCGTTTGCATTGATGACCTTGACAATACCGGCAATGGTCTTCTTGTGTAAAGAAATGAACAGGTATTAAAGGTCTTAATATTTAATAGGCATACTAATATAAGATAAGGAAAACTTTTAAGACATGTCATGCAAGGCCAATAATTACAAAGCTATTCAGTATACCTAGTCATAAAATAGACATGATAATTGCCGTTATTACTTTTATTTTGTGTCCTTGCAGTAAACGTTTTATGGTGTTACTAATAAGACTACCTTATACCCAATTTAATCCAATTCCGATTAGCCGCTTTTGCTTGAATGTGAACAAAAACATAAAGTAAAAAATGTGTAAACGGTTGACCCTACGGGCCATCCCTGACACTTCCCACTAAATTAAGGTATTTTAAGCTCAAAAGATTAAAAAATATAAGCATAGATTTTACAGTTCAAACATCTGTTTTGTTAAAAATGGCAGCATATTAATTTTTGAAAGGCTTTTTACTTTAAAACGATGATGGTATTCAACTCAATTTTTGAGATCTAAAATGCTTTAGCTAAATAATTGATAGGTTGAAAAATTTCGGTCAAAAAACATTTATTTTTAATTTTCTTCATTGATAAATCCCAAAAAAATTGACCGAATTGATAAATCCCAAACAATAAATTAACGGTATTTGACACAGTTTGCTAAAGTAGTACTAAAATATCGTAAAATACCAAAAAATGATTGGTTGAAAAATTTCGAAGCTATGTCGAAAAAACACTTTTTGCAAAAATTTTCGTCAACGAATCCCAAACGGATAAACCGATTTTGATGCAATTTATGTATTAGACGTAGTTTTTTGAGGAATAGAGTTGATTAGTTTTTGTACTTAATCGGTACATAAATCTGGAAGTTATATTAAAAAAATACTTTTTCGTCAAAAATTTTTTCACGAAAATCGTTAGAGCCATTTCAGAGATTCCGATTATATATTATAATCTTCTTATATATAAAAATCAATTGTTGTTCGTTAGTCTCGCTAAAACTCGAGAACGATTAAACAGATTTGGCTAATTTTGGTTTTGAATTAATTGTTGAAATCCAGGGAAGGCTTAAAAGGTGAGAAAATATAGAAAAAAATGTAGTTAAAAAGGCAGAACAACGTTTGCCGGATCAGCTAGTATAAAATAAATAAAAGATTTGCTCGTTTAAGAATATTAGTAGATTTGTTTCATTCCCCAGTTAATAATAAATACCTACTGTATATTACCTGGGTAAGTCAGGTGATTTACCACCATATTCCTGATATAGAAAATTTTCAACTAAACCTAAAGAACTTTGAATAGAAAATTTTTGGATAAATTTATACATTTTTACTAATTGGTTATTTTCGTTAATTATTTTATTCATCTCCAGTAGTTGGCTAACATTATGTCTATTCGAGTTACATGGCAGACTTCCATTTATGTTGCTTAAGATTTTAAATGGAAAGCTTAAAGAATTGATGTTGAAAATTTAGGGAAACATTTTGCCGCTGATTTGTGCGTACAGCATTTGATTTCGCTGCAGTAGATTGCAAAATATTTTACGTTTTTCATTGTGGTTAAAGTCGTCTATTAGTTTTTATATTGTTGTTGCATATTAAATTCAATTTGGTTCACTTCTGATAACAAAACGCACTTATGCGATAACGCTTGACGTTTCATATGGAATACCTAGTTTATACATTTTGTAAGCATTGAGAATTTAAAAATCTCATATTATTATTTCAGTACAGACAGACTTGTATTTTAGTCATTTTTGTGTGATCGTCAATTTTTTACCGGATCAGAAACGCAACTTGCCCTGAGAAGGTCTGACAGAAGAAACTCTGCAGAATTTTTTCATATTATGATAACATGATACTAATAAGAGTAAAAACATTAGCAACGCCCTTTTATGATTTACATATTCCGTAGAGACGAGATACATGCAAATCAAAATTTAGTTCCTTGGATTTAGATGCTATATTTTTTTATGATTAAACATCACCCGTGTTGGTCTGAGCTCCTAGAATAGAACAACTGCCGTTCTGCCAGGCAGGTCGTAAAAGGTGATCGATTGGCTAAACGTGTTACTACCGTCGTGACTACTGGATGGTTGAGTTCCGCACGACTCGTCCGGGTATTTGGTATTACCGTTTTACCTATTTTTGCCGCAATAGCGTTGATGTTTGTCATTGACGTGTTCCGGTTCGGAGGGTAAGGTAGCCGATAGATGTATGCATGTGGCATTGCCATCTCGCCACACGGATAGCAACACACTATTAATATCTTTGGTGTCTATCTTATGATAGATGTGTATAAAAAAAGTTCCCAGTTCTGTTTCAAGTTAAAAATGCGATTCTCCAGAGAAGAATATCATAAGACTTTGATTAGGCTTCTAAACATAGCACATCTAATACTTCACAGAGACCCACATCCCTTTTGAATTAATTATCTTCCTTATTGTCCTATTGAATAGTATATATCTTTCTTCTTGACAAACAGCTCATTACAGTCGAACGAAGGCTATGCATCACTGTCATCTCTGTAGCATCGCGAGTAACAGTTGTACAATGTCTTACCTGGGTTTTTGCCCAGGGGCTTACTAAATTCTGTCTCATGAAAGTCAGAGCGAAACTTCTGCTAAATCGGTTAAGACATTAGACCATTATTCATCCGAGCATTAGACAGCTAAAATAATTACAATTTCAGTAGCAAATTACAAATTAATTGAAATTTGCTACTATATTCTAAAATTAAATTTGTTCAATTTTAGATAAGGTAGTAGCTGTACTGTTCGAAGTATGGCTCCGGAGAAACAGAAACGTAATAGGTACATATGGTTTACGGATACTACGGATCTCTATAATAAACGATCCGTCATACTCATTCGTAGCAATAACTCTTAGCAACCAATTTAATAATACCGGACGTTCCCCAAGTTGTTTGGGTATTTGGTAATTTGACATTTATAGAAACAGCTTTAGTTTCCACCTCGTATAAAATGTTATTAAGAACCTACTCGTAACTAAAACGAGTCGTTTTACTGATATAAGAATCTGGCGTTGTAATTGTTACAATATAGACAATTGTAGGTTAAGTATATACCCTATCAAAAACTGATTATCTTATAAACTTATGACTTTTATTTATACTTTTTACATTATTTTTATTGCTACATATAACAATTTTAATAATATACGTACATACATAGATACATTCATTATCTTCACGCCACATCCCACCGACCACACAACCCATAGACCCCTAATAACAGGCGAATGGCTTCTGTCAACACATCTGACTTATAGTTCCGATGTAAATGTCCATGCACCAATACCCAATCAGTGTCGACCAATCAGATCCTCTGTACATCACTATCTTTCACTGTGGCCTTGAGTAAGCCAATCACGATGTTGCAGCTCAGCTCAGCTAGTTGCCAGAATGCATTCAATACGGAAAATCGAACATTAGGCGTCTATGGGCTGTGTGGTCGATGCCACATCCCTTACGTAGTAGGCAAACAGAACCAAGTGCCACGATCCTGGCAGATATTTGTCTTGTTTCCTTATACCTTCATTACTCTCTTCATACAAACACGCTTGACATCACCTACGGGCAGCACCCGACCATTCTGGTCATTTTTACACCGACACTCTTTCAGGCCTAACCTCTCTCATTCTTTATAGCACTAGACAAAAGTAGAGATAGTTTAAGCTTACCAAAATCACAGATCAAATGCGAATTTAATTAAGTACCTAGTTAACGTAGATCGAGTGCTTTTAACAACTTTCGTTAACGGCGATTGAGTAGTTTTAACAATTTTTGCTAATTCTGATGAAAGTTATTTTATGTTTACTCACGTATATCAAATATCGAATTGAGAAATGTGAGTTGAGACTAAACAAAATTGTTATAAAAATGAGAAAGGACGTACTCCGTTGTTTCGGACATGTAGAAAGAATGGCAAATGAAATGTGACGAAACAGATATATAATGCGAATAAAGAACAAGGTACCGGGCAAGACTCAGACTGACTCATCATTGATTAGGTGCAGTCAGAAGGTGACGAAAAGAATCTCTTAATGGGTGTATTTGAATAAAAGGTCATGAATGTGGAGGAATCATAATAAATCTGCAAAGATCGTAATGTATGGTACCCAGTTCTTTTTGTCTACCACAGGGTTGTCTTCTATATCTCATACAGATGAGATCTGATGTAATGATATGTACTTGTAAATCATATATTTACAAGTATCTTCCTTACACGACCTTAATTCTTCACCCTTTATAGAGTGAAGTGCTATTCGACTCTTATGAAGATGCTTCGGTTACGAAGTGAAACTTGTGTTAAGTAAGTTACTGTCTTTGCTTCTGATGTGGGTGAAAGTAAAAGTATAGTGGATGTGAATGGCATCATATTGTGCCACTGGGGTCTCCTTTAATTTTCAGACCTTAAATTTTGAGATTTTCTTTCAGTTGTATCGCAGCAATTACACGTAAGGCTTCGTGGAAATTTTGCATATGAAATACCCCAATTTCGTCTTTGAATTATGAATTTTCGTAAAGTAACGCTAGAATCTATATTTGTTTTCAGAGTGAAATGCGCCCGCGTTTATCGGCTCGGACTGCGATGTGTAGCGGTATGTTTCCTGGCAACGTTCTGCTGGATTATCGATCGAATGTTCTGCGACACGTGGCTCTCGATAGACTTCCCGTACATGCATGGTGTATGGCATGTTCTTATTTTTATAGCGAGTTATACAGCTTTAGTTCTATTCGCATATTTTAATGTATCTGAAGAGAGACCTGAGCAAAAGCCACAGCTTAAATACTGGCCCCGTAATGACTTTGAATTGGGTGTTCCTTATATTACGATAAAGCACCCGTGCAAAAAAGACCATCACCAAGCTATTTAATTAAAGATTAAACTATCAATTCCATTAAAATATATATTTATTACAGTACCATTTCTGTGATATGAATAACTTAATGTATTCTTATAAATAAAGAAAATTTCGATACTAGTTAGCGAAACGAAGCGCTTACTAATAAAGCTATAGTCCCACTTTAATTAGACGATTTTATTTTTCGAAATGTGAATTTGGGGTGTAACGGTGAATTCATTTCAAATTATTTATTATACTTATAAAATATGTTACAGTCGACGTAAATTCCAAGTTGTACCAGTTTTGTGAGCTTAATTTACTACGTACTAGAGAAGCTATGCTAAGTAGAAGTCGTGTTCCATTTCGTTAACATTCGTTGCAATTCTGAAATAATAAATCATCCAACCAAAGTCATAACTAAGGAGCGGTACAGATTATAATAATACTGTTACGAGCTTAGATTTCGTATTGTACAATAAAATACCACTTGTATTAAAACCGTGGATTTACCGCACTAACGTACAATACACCACAATACACACCGACGAACACTATTAACACCGTCACTATATTCCACTAGAATTAACCGAATCACTAAACTGACACTTTCCGTTTAACTTTTCACTATATCGCTTCACACTGATCGTCCGAACTATCGCTTCCGAATCGCTTTATAAAACTGACTCGCTATTCGCCAACACGTCCTTATTTATACACAAGGTAAAGTTCGGTCATGTTCTCGAAAGTTCCGAAAACAACATAGGTGTAAACAAGTTATAGTACACACTATTTTCACCCGTATGGGTAACGACAGCTATTGTATATCGATAGAAGCAGCTATCTCTTTCTTTTATTTCTAGATTTGTCTAGTGTTCTCACTCTTCACTTTTCTAGATTATTTGCAACAATATATATTTGCGACCAAAAGATTGTAACCGCCGCGAATTTCATGGTGCTTACGCGTTTAATTCAACGAGCTGTTAAGTGGGTGCAGTCTATGGACTGCACTTTAGTGGCTACTAGTGGCGTGGCGCATACTTTATCTAGTACGTTAGTACATAGAAGTTTCTGTACGAATGGCACAGATTGCGTTAGTTTAAATTCAGCTAGTGTGGAAATATTCTTGTTCAAAAAGCGTTGTCTATTTTTAAATAGTAGGGGTCCTAATTTAAACGGTTAAAACGCAATTTAAACGGTTAAATATTTTGTTAACGATGTTATGTTAACAAAATATTTAACCGTTTAAATTGCGTTAAATAAATTTGTGTATTTTTTCGGTATTATTAAACCCGACTACGAATAAATGCTATTTTAATTTTGGGTAGGTACCAAAATCAATGAAACAGAATTTTGGTGCGATGGTTGTTGCGATGAACTTTAAAACTCTTGAAATTCAAAAGAATCTATTGTTACATCATTTTATAAACTCAGCTTGTATGGGCCATACCTCATATTGATCCAAGTCCCTTTTAAAGAACAGGACGTGACGTATGCCTTTCATTGAGTCTAAAGGTGAACTATTGGAAAAAAGTGTCTGTCATCGTGACTATTAGTAGGTAGAGCTCTACAAAGTCTCGTCCAGGTTTGGTACCACTTGCTTACCTTTTTTCTACCACTATCATTAGTACTTGTCATTGTCGAGTATCTGGTTTAGAGTCAGGTAGCCGATAAACTGAAGCATGTCGCATTGCATCTCGCCACATTGGTATACCATATATACCATATATTCCTATATATTATCCACCATAATATTCATCTGCTTGTTATCCAATGAAAATTGTATCCAGTGAAACATTATTCCTTTATGCGTAGTCGGGTAACAAATATAATTTACCCCATTGCTTTAAAAAAGTTATTCATATTGCAGCGCAAAGAAAGAAAGTATTTTTAAATTATTTATATATATTTTACGTTACCGTTGTATTGTGATTAATTCTAGTGCCAATCTGTGATGTGTAGCTATCCTAGTTTTGTGCTATGTTACGACTGAAATTGTGTGCAATTTAAAAATGCTATTTATAATTTTTTACCCTATTGTAGAGGGTAATGTTAGCTGTATATTATGATTTTACATAGTTTTATATTTTGATGTTTTTCTTCTAAATTTCTTGTGGTTTTTGTCATTTTTTTAAAATGCTACTTTTTGTGATTGATGGTTATTGAATTTTTTTTTCTTTATTTTTTAAAACTGGAGAATATTTCTTAAGGTTTACAAAATGCTTTTTTACTCAGATTTGAGTATTATTTAAAAGATAACTATAATATTACAAATCAATAGACTAATCACAAGTTTACAAATGCCTTACAATCAGATTTTTTGTGGGGAAGAGAAATAGAGCGATTATATTTTTTATTTATAGCGATTAGAATTTAAACTACTTAAAATTACTAAAAAATAAATGTCACAGGACAAATTACACGAAACGATCTCACCTTATAGTAAACAAATTATTTGCTCGCGATATGGGTGTTTGTCACCGATGCAATTGAAATATATTTAATTAACGCCCAAACCCAGAAATACAAACATAAATGCTTATCACGCTTTTTGTACTCGTCGGGAATCGAACCCATACCTCGTCGATAGCGTAGCCAGGTTCACTAACCACTCGATCATATCTAAAAATTCAGAAATAACTGATATACCTGCTCGCTTAGAAAGTATTAGGCATGGAAATTATTGTTAAATCAGATTAACTATTATGTTGTTAAAGTTAATTAATATTTAACAGTTATTTATTTATGTTACATTATATCAGTAGCCTATATATAATAAGTATTAGAAGCAATAAAAACACGAAGCTACCAAAAAAAAAGTTATCTGGAATAGTTTTGATAACTTTTAACAGTTATTATTATCACGGTTTCTCGAAATATTTTTAATAACAGTATTATCATAAATCAAGTTAGTGAGTAAAAAAAAACGCTCTCTCAAATATTTTTATTAACATTATTATCATATATCAAGTTACTGGTAATTATAGTGATGCATAAAAATTACTTTTAACAGTATTTGCTAATGCAAATAACAGTTGTTAATTGTTAAAAAAATTTAGTACGAAAATTAATATGTTAGCTGTTAAATAATCCATGCCTAGAAAGTATGTGAGAAAATTTTATCATCTTGTTTTCTCATAACTGAAAGACACAAACGGCCGGTTTCCGAAACGCAAATTAATTTTAACAAGCAATTAATCTGTGTTTGACAGTTCATTTGCTTGTAAAAATTATGTTAAACACAGATAAATTACTTGTTAAAATTAATTTGCGTTTCGGAAACCGGCCGTTTGACTTTTTATCTACTATGCACAGACTAAAGCTAATTTAGCGCAGATGTCATTAATAATTAGCGAATACGAAACCAAATTCCTAAAAATAAAATAATTCCTTTCTAAAGAATGATAAACCTAGCGACTAGGGTTTTATTAAAATAGTGTGTGGCCGCGTTTCCGATCCCGTAGTAGTTTAAAAAAATGTCGATACGTCAAAAAAACTTGTGAAAAGTTTTATTGAATAAAGAACTTCTGATTTCTGATAAAGTGTACATTTCTAGGGATATAATATATCGATTACGTCATTTTTGTGGATAGTGAAATTACTAGACGTGACACTGCGTTGCTGTAGACAGTTCTCCAACATTTCATACACCATAAGTCTATGAAATTATATGCAACTAGCTGTAGCCTAGTTAACTTCGTGTGTGTAACCAAAAAAAAACTTTCTTTTGAAAGTTTAATGTAGCTTTCATAGATAATAGAATTTTAAAATAGGCAAAATAGTTTTTGAGTTTATCCGTTACGAACGTACAAAGTTTTCCTCTTAATAATGTTAATGTAGGCAGATGTGATTTTTCCCCATGTTGGTCCGGGCTTTTTTGAAGAATAGGCAGACTGCTGTTCTGCCAGACAGGTTGTAAAAGGCGACTGATTGGCAGTGCGAGTCACTACCATCGTGGCTACCGACTGGTAGAGTTCTGCATTGTTTCGCCCGGGTCTGGTACCAACGCCTTATCTATTCCTGCCGCAATAGCGTCAGAGCTTGTCACTGTCGTGTTTCGGTTTGAAGGGTAAGTTAGCCGGTAAACGTATGCATGTGGTATTAGACCTCACCACAAGATAGCAACGTACTATAAACATTTTTGGTGTCTATAGGTGGTTTCTCTTTCCATCAGGAAACCTATCTGCTTGTGTGCTATCTTATGATATAAAAAAATGATTGCAACATTCCAAATATGTACCATTAATCTAACTACGAAAACAAAGAAACTACCAAAGAATTTCAGATTTCTGTCTCTAGATTTAGAAATTACCTAACCAAGTTTAATATATATAAGAATAGAAATGTACTTTCGGGAATTTTAGAGACTCTTAGTAAAGCATTTTCGTGAAAGGATTTTTAGACGTGATTGTCTTATTTTAGTCAAATGTCTGACCGGCTTACTTTAGTCAAATGTCTGACCAAAATATAACAATACCATTAACAGTAACTGCATAGACTTGTTCATTCATTAATAAAACTTTATTTCAAAGGCATTTTGAATCCATTATAAATTGCAATTATAAAAATGATCTGTATAATAGGCACATGGCCCAATTAAGCAAATAATTTTAAATATAAAATCTATTTTCCGTTGTAAGAGTTTTGACTACCTGTGAAGAGAGAGAATAGAATTATTATATTATTTTATTATTTCTCCCATACATGCCTTTTGAATGATCATGCTCGATCCTGTGAAGGTTTATGTTGCATGTAATATTATGATTATAACTTTCCCATGCAAGTTGTTTGATGACCGGCGGACTTGACTTTTCTTAGTAGCTATTCAAACAGAGAATCTTGAAATATTGTTACCGAACATTATTTTGTTTTATAGATATTCAAATTTGGATTTTTAATTTTATAGTATTTCTATGATTTTTTTAATTAGGACCTATCTATCAGTGACATGTAAGATTGAAAAAACTATTCGGCTGAGAGTAATATTGAATAGGTGAATTTCATGCAAGAATGCCACGTAATCCAAATTTTTCTATTTATGTCATAGAATTATTTCATAAAAATGTACCTGTAGGCATATATAAGTGCTTGAACACTTAAGGTATTTTAAATTTTATGAATGTTATTGTAATAATCAGGATGAATTATTTAAATTTGAGACATATAAATTGGGTTAGTTAGTATTACATTATTTTAGAATTTTATTTAACAAGTTTTGTGATAGTAATTTTTACTTTTGATTTATTTCGTTACTGTGTCTTAACGCCGAGTAAAATTATTTATTTTATACTAGCTGACCCGGCAAACGTTGTTCTGCCTTTTTAACTACTCTTATTTTTTTTGTATATTTTCTCACCTTTTAAAACTTCCCTGGACTTCAACAATTAATTCAAAACCAAAATTAGCCAAATCTGTTCGTTCAGCCGTTCTCGAATTTTAGCGAGACTAACGAACAGCTATTGATTTTTATATGTGAAAAAGTATTTACTTGCATACAACTATTTCCAAGTTATATTTAGTGGCGATTTCTTAAGATTGGCAAAGACGACGTCGATAAACAAACGTTATTAATAATGTAGAATTTACATGTTACTTACATACAAATAAATATTTAATATTTTTTTCATTGCTTAATTTTATATGCAAAAGTACTCAGCGTGTGTGTTCATATTTTCGATCATGCTATAAACGTTTTTTTTGTACTTATATAACTGTATGATTATACAGAAGCGACAGTCTACTGTCCTAGTTAATCCATACATTACTTTATTATATTTAATGCGTGCAGCACTATAACCATGGGCGTACCCAGGTTATATAATATTTTTATCTTAATATCAACAATAGTAGATAGCTAGTAGAGAGGCAAACAAATTACGGGGGGCAGCTGCCCCCCGGCCCCCTGGTACGCCCATTACTATAACATTTATTTTCTGTTGAGTTGGTAAAAATACATATTGAATGCCAACTCAAAACCAGAAATTGCCACTAAATATATTAAAAAAGCAACTATGACATATCTCTTAGGCTTATCTTTTTTAAAGTATTGTAATATTAAAAGACAAGATCATAATAGTATTAAGCAAATAATTTTAAATTTTCCATTAGTAGTAGAGTGGCCTATTTGATAATATTTTTATATTTTGATGATATGACAAAAATGTGGTGTTTTGAAAACAAAATATGTATAATGTTTATGAAAATACAAAATTTGTATTAAAAGCTTTTATTATCATAAAATATTGTTTCATTACAAGCCCTGGAACATTAACATATTGGACAGGTACTGATTTTTCCCATTAGTCTTATAAAATATCAAGCAGTCTTAAATGCTAATAAAGTTTGATACTTTTATCAAAAGTAAATTCGATTTTTCTTAAATATTCCCATAGATCAGTCTGAGTCAGATGAAACATTATGATGATTAGAATGAAGAGATGCATTATATTTCTTCCTGCAATAAGTATTACCTCCACGATATACTACATGGTTTTTCTCAGTCTCCAATATTTTCACTTCATGTAATAGCTGCGGTTTGTCCATAATTTTTTGTAGTTTATCCCATATAAATATCGCTAAGTTTTCTGTGGTGCTTACCTGTTGGAACATTCAGGAAATTAGTAACTAAAATAAGAAAAGTGCAGTCTTGACCGCGCGCGTTTGATATGATAATAATTAGCCATAGATCTTTAAACATTTACAAAATTTTAAGACACACTTCAGAGTATATGCCATAGAAAAATGCTTGCACACTACAGTATAGAGGCCTATGTATAGCGTACTATGGCTAAGTTCATTCTACTTTAATTAGGTTACTATAGTAATATCTTTTTTTTTTTATATTATAAGATAGCAAACAAGCAGATGGGTCTCCTGATGGAAAGAGTCAACCATCGCCTATAGACACCAAAGATGTTAATGGTGCGTTGCTATCTTGTGGCGAGGTCTAATGCCACATGCATAAGTATATCTACCATGATTAGATAGATTACAGACACATTAAAATTATTTGTGGTGCTGAGTTAAGTGTAAATACATGATTTTAACAGAGAAGAAAGGATGTAGTTAGATTAGAGAGATTTCTATTTTTTTATAGTATACAATAAACAAATACGAATCTAGCTTTGATAATGGACAAACATCAGCTATCTTACCCTCCAAGCTAAATCACAATACTAAGCTGGTGTTGGTATATTGCAACAGCAAAAAGGGAGACTGCTATGAACGGCGAAGACATGTGAAATGATGACTATATTGCACGGCAGTGGTTAAAGTGATATGTGTGGTGAAATGTGTTCTAAGCGGCGCATATATAGTGTAAATACATAAGTGCTAGACTAGTTAAGTTCTTATGTACGTAAGTATAAGCATTATGTTAATATCTTTGCAATAAAGAAGAATGTTCCCAAATCCCCAACGACCACGCTCAAGGCTAGAAAGAGATAGCCTAAGAAAGAGAGGGCTTAAAAAATAGGAAAAACCCACGGAAATCGTGAGATGTGTAAAATGGGTAGTGTCGCTACTCTGCCGAATGAGGGCGCTGGCGCAACTATGCTCCCGAGCGTGGCAATTGGGCCGCATATAAATCGAGCGATTGCCGTGAAACGACGTCTTTCTACGATCCGAGCTTCAAGCAAGGAAGATCTCTGGGAAGAAACCGGTCCTCCACAGTGCAAGAGTGCCCCAGAAGTTATTGTATATAGTAGTAGTGTATAAAGATAAATTTTATATAGTGCTAGTTAGTGTGTAAAAAGGTTATTGTAAATAGGAAGATTGTAAATAGAAATAGAGAAGAATCACTTCACAGGGGTTTTATTGAAAAAATAATATACAATTTGCTGCTCCCTGGTCGGCTGCCTTGTGACGCCATAAGCGAGCGTCTCGACGCCCTCTTATTATTGTTACGTCCGTCTTGTTTCGTTGCGAGCGCGTCGCTGCGTGTGCGTTTTGGTCAGGCATACCACGCTCACTTACAGAGACTTCACAGAACTCTACCACCGCGTAAGAATTACTTCGTAGAAAGGTAGATGGTCTATTCTTCAAAAGGGTCCATACCAAAACTAGTGAGTAAATGTTCACAATGTTTGTGATAAGGGTGTTTGGATGTACATGTATTATTTACAAGTAACTTACAGTAGATTTAAAATATGGTACATCAAGGTCCAAATTTTTATGGTCAAGTGGTTCCATAATAGCTTGTTGCATGTACTGTTTGAGGTCGTGAACATTCATGACCATGCCTGTTTGTTGATCCACTGGTCCTTTTACTGTAACAAGCACTGCAAAAAAATGCAAATATCTCGATGGTATAACTTTTTACAGAAAAGTTTTTCACACATAGAGACCCAATACAATATGTAAATTTTTATAAATTTGGAAATTTCTATTTTTAAATATTGGTTGAAATTTAAGATGCTGGTAATGTATTTCACTGCAATTATGAAATAGGATATTATTTTTAATCCAGGAAGTATGGTTCTAAAGCAATATTTTTAATAAAATCAATAACAGTCAATAGATATGTATTGTAATAAATCACTTTTAAATATACGTGTTATCAAGTTTCCAAAGACGTAAGTGGTAACTAGTAAGTAAATTAAATAAATCATAGATAATGTAGATATAAGACATAACATGTTAATGGTGTGCTGACAAATGAGCAAAGTGGATGCAATGCCACATTAAAAACCTCCTGGTTACTAGATCCTCTAAACTAAAACATGACAGGAACAAATATTGAAACTATTGCTGCTATTGTAGTTACGATGATAGTCACACCTTTAACCAATCTATTGCCTTTTAAAGTCAGACCAAAGCCCTATGGAAAGAACCAAGGGTGAATTTAAAAAACATATTCTTTTGTTACACAAAGCTGTACTTCAACCTCTCTATATGCCTTGCCTATCTAAACTACTAAAGTGATATAAACCAGAAAAGATTTCTAATTACTACTAATACTAATTTATAAATTTGTCAAAATTTTTCTACTTTAGCCGCAAGCCTCCTTATTTTTTGTTAGTGATGAGCTTATAAACTTACCAACATAATTATGCCCATGACCATTGGGATTGTTACATTTTCCATATAATTTTTTGTTCTCCTCATCTGATAAAAACGGGCTGAAAATTAAATACAGATATTTAATTTTAAAATTAGCACTCATTAATATTCATTATACCTATATGATCAAATAAGCTCAATGTCGACTCAATCGATCCAAAGTTTCAGGAAGTCTAAATTGAACAGAATTTAATTTAAGGGCGTCAACCCTGTTTCGATCAGTCAACCCGTTCAAAAGTTATGAGATATTTACTCACACACAAATCATTATTTCGTTTTTTATTTTCCCCCGCGTTGGTACCGGGCTCTTTTGTACATGGGGCACACTATAAAGTTTTGCACTTCTAGCTAATCGGAACTATTTGGATTTCGAATGTTATATTTTTAAAACATTGCAATCTTCTAAGTAATAAAAAAAAACAATTGGCGGGAAATGATTTGTCAATTGTTTTTTTTATCACACATCAAAGTTCTGCGTATGCAACGAAAATGGAATTAAGTCTAAAAGATTTTAGAGCCATGATTTTTTATGATTTTAAAAGTTCTCTTTCTCCGCAAAACTGTGTCGCTCGTCTACAAAATGCTTTTGGGAGAAAAGCACCTTGTTTGAGCACCATGAGGCGATGGTTTGCTGAATTTGAGAGATTGAGTTTCTTTACATGACGAATTTCCTGAAGGGCGGCCTTCAACTGCCATCAATGAAAATAATGTGGCTACTGTTAAGCAGTTAATTGAAGAAAACCCCCGGATTACCTATGAGACAATTCGAGGACTATTGGGGATTGGTATGAGCCAAATTCAGAAAATTTTACACGAAGAATCGAAAGTTCGGAAACTTTGTTGTCGTTGGATCTCTCATGAACTAACAGAGCAGAAGCGGGCTTGCGTGGAATGGTGCTCACAGA
This sequence comes from Apodemia mormo, assembly GCA_036924255.1. Classification (NCBI taxonomy): domain Eukaryota; kingdom Metazoa; phylum Arthropoda; class Insecta; order Lepidoptera; family Riodinidae; genus Apodemia; species Apodemia mormo. Next base: position 37,352,327 of record JAUPFN010000002.1, read on the forward strand.
TGTTACTGAAGTACGATCACGGACATTCTAATGCTGTTTATGACATTATCACAGGAGACAAAATGTGGATTTATTGTTTTGAACCCAAAAAAAACAGCAAACTTTTGAATGGGTGTTTGAAAATGAGAACAGGCCCACAAAAGTGAGACAGGCGAGAAAAGTTGGTAAAAAAATGATCGCGTTTTTTTTCTCAGGTGTGGGTCCCATCTGTACAATTCCACTTGAAGATCAAAAGAGTGTTAATGCCGCATGGTATTCTACCATTTGTTTACCCAGAGTGTTAGAAAAAGTTCACGAAAGACGACCCAAAAGCCGCATTCTCCTACACCATGATAACGCTTTTTCACACACGGCCTACAAAACGAAGTCATTTTTAGCTTCCGAAAAATACATCTCGTCACTCATCCTGACCTAGCACCCTGTGATTTCTGTATTTTCCCCAAAATCAAAGATTTGATGAGTGGTTTTACTTTTACCAACTCCGAAGAGGCAGTGATATCGTTCAATCAGCACGTAGAAAACATGCCTTCAGATCTGTGGTCCTCCTGTTTTAAAAAATGGTTCGATCCCATGAAAAAATATTTAAAATGTAAAGGAGATTATTTTGAAAAGCAATAAACATAATATTTTGGTTATAACATGTTGTTTTTTTAAGTTATGCAAAACTTATAGTGTGACCTATGTAGAATAGGCCAATTGCCATTCTGCCAGGCATCGTAAAAACGACCAAATCACTACCATCATGGTTACTAGGTGGTAGAGTTCTGCACTGTCTCAGCCAGGTCAGGTACCACCGCCTTAGCTATTCCTACCGCAATAGTGTCAATGCTAGTCACTGTCGTGTTCCAGTTTGGATTCCTGATGAAACACCCATGAAAATTGATTAATAATAAATGTAATTTGTGAACAGGCATAATTTGATGAACAACATTTAGATGTGTCCTGTAAACTATTAGGAAAATTGAAACATTACATGTATCCTTTAAAACACTATGTCAAATCTGCTACCAGTGCAACTACATGCCTTAAAATGTAAACTGCCAGTATATGTATACTGCTCTTTATTGAATGGAGGAGCTCAAACCTAGTATTTAGCTAGCATAGAAAGCCAAACCTTAATAAAAATTTACTGTCCAATTAGTCTTATTCAAAATACTAAAGAAACAGTATGTGTAGTATTATATCTGTTAGAAACCCAACAATGTGTTCTGAAATGTGTTCCGGAATCTGTGGGAAATGGTGCATACGGAGAGTCTGTCAGGTCGGTCTAGTAGTGTGGTGCTAAGTGTCTACAAAACAGGCAGTTGTGCAAATTCACTGGAATGGGTGAGAATTCTTGGACATTCTCATAAATTTGCATGCCTTCTTGCATTGTGAGGTGAAATCGACGATTCCGTTCCATACTTTCACAGCCATGTAAATTGAGCCTAAAAAAGTTACACAACTTCACTCATTATAAGTACTATTATTATTTCAACTCTTGTTGAGAGAAGAACTGTTTTTCAGTGTATTTCATGGTGTAAAATTTTGACAGTTGACTTCCTATTTGTTACACTTCCATAATGATGTGTGTTTAGGTCTATTTTCCCATACAAATCCCAAAAAATGCTAAATTTTTATACACTCTATCCAGATTTTTCTTTTAAATTAAATATCATGCTTATTAACTTATGACAATTCAGATGTTTTAAAATAAATTTTATATTATATTTTTGGAACATATGTAAAAGTATTTTTGTTGTATATAATGTAATTTGGTTGCTATTTATCTACAACGAAATATTTTTTTTTTCAAAAAGAGGTGTATTGTTTTTTATTCAGAAAAGTGTTTTTTTCTGATAAATAGGAAATATATTAATTATACATAGTCATTTTGAGAATGATAAAATATGGTTTAGTTTTAGAGTATTTTTATAGTAGAAAGAGGTATTTGACCCCAAACCTGTAAAGTGCACTTTGTTTTTTCAAGATGTGCTTTGCATGCAATTCTTACTTCTCTTTTTTAGTTCGAAGAGACACAATTTAGGGATAAAAATCAGACTAAACATCACTTTGACTGAGATAAGTAAAAATTGAAACTACTTTCGATAGTAAATATGTGAGAGTTACAATATGTGTAACTAGTTCCGATTTCAAACTAGATGATACTTTTTATATTTATGTTTTGTAGATAACCTTTAAGGACAATATATATACTATCTAACATATTTTAAAAGGTCAAGGTGGGTTCAATAGTTATGTTAGAGAATAAAACAAATAGGTATAATTTAGTAAGCCACTGCACATTTTAAAAGTAGGGCTATATTCGAAGGTTTATGTTATGCCTTATTGAATTTCAAGATCTAGTTACCTGTGTAGCCGGTGACAAGAACTAAAAGTTTCTCTCCGAGTAATTGAAACTATTGGTAACGATGCCATTATCTTAGTCTTACTTATAAGTCTTTGAACTTTACAATAATATATTAATAGTTAATAAATTTTCGCTTCTAAAAGAATTAGGTACTCAGTTAAGAAATTAGATTGATAAATAAAGTTTTTAAACAATGTCGCGTAATACTAATACAGTGAATTGATATCTACTTAACTGATCAAGTGTCAAGTGACAAGACAAGTGAACTGATCAGTGATCACAGCAGTGCTGCCAGATGGTATACCCAATTCAGCGCTAAAACTATATAAAAAAATGCTGGATTTCACAAAAACAGCGCTTCTAAAAAGCGCTAGATTTGGCGCTTAATTGACTACTTTTTTCTTGTATTTTAATGCAAAAAAAATCAACCATAACGTTTAATTTCGTATGCATGTTAATAAAAAAGTAACAATTTTACATTGTCATTTGATCGTCTAAGCTGAACTAGGATCGTCTTCATTTGTGTTTCTTGTTTTAAGATAGTTTTAGATATTATTCCCATAGTGAGAGTTTTATTGTATTATTAAGTTTTCTCGCAATAACAACAAAATATAAACAAAACTGAATATTAGGAGATGTTCTACATGCTCTGTTTTTAAGTTCTACCTTCCAAAATTCAAATAACTTTCAATCAGCTATGCTTTTAGCAACTAAAGCATGAATGATAGAAAATAAAGCGGTGAGTAAAACATTAAAACAATGGGGGATTTCCCAGACCATAAACTAGCAGTGATAAAATACTTTCAATATAGACGTAGATATAGTACTGCCATGACATAAATGAAAAAAGCACTAAATTATCCGCTAGACGCTAAAATTCTTAATAGCGTGTTAAATACACCAAAAAAGCGCTAAATCTAGCATCCAAAGCGCTAAAATGGCAGCACTGGATCACAGACAACTGATAGTACAGACTACAGAACATATTATATTAGTTACTACTACCCAAGGAACTTATATACGATAACTGGAATTACTACGAAGCAATATTTGAAAAATAAAAATGTACTTTATTTCGTTCTCAATAAAGTTGATATTTGTTTTTTACATAACAGAGAGGAAAAAAGTTCTGAGCAAGACAACGACATGAGTGGATGTTGTCCCTTTCTTGCAATTGCCAGTGTAAATAAAACTTTCTGATGGTAGATTTTTATATATTCGTTAATCGTAAAATCCCTTTTATTCATAAACGTCGATAGATACATTAGCATAAAATGTATTGTAATTAACATAATGAGTTCTAAAATGTGCTTATTTTAATTATCACGTATATACTTATGCAATGCAAAAACTGTTTCTCAAATTAGTAGAATTACTTAGTACTAATTTGCAAACTAGGCATGGCCACACTTATATATGGCGATTGGCGCTATATTTAGTAGAAAGAGACACACTCCACTCATGTCGTGGTACTCTTCGGAACGATTTTGAAGCGCGTGTAAGCATTCCGGGTAGAATGTAACTTCCTTGCTCTTGACCAAGGAACTTATAAACTTCCTTGCTCTTGACATTTGCTGATTGACAAATGACATTTAAAACTTGAACGGCGTACGCCCAAGGAACTTATATATGATATCTGGAATTACTACGAAGCAATATTTGAAAAATAAAAATGTACTTTATTTTGTTAGCAATAAAGTTGACATTTGCTTCTTACTTAACACAGGGGAAAAACGTTCTGAGCGAGACAACGACATGAGTGGATGTTATCCCTTTCTTGCAATTGCCAGTGTAAATAAAACTTTCGGATGGTAGATTTTTTATATATCCGGTAACCGTTAAATCCCTTTTATTCATACACGTCGATAAATACATTAGCATAAAATGTATTGTAATTAACATTGTGAGTTCCAAAATGTGCTTATTTTAATTATTACGTAATTACTTATTCAATGCAAAAACTGTTTCTCAAATTAGTAGAATTACTTAGTAGTAATTTGCAAACTAAGCATGGCCGCACTTATATATGGCGATTGGCGCCTTATTTAGTAGAAAGAGACACACTCCACTCATGTCGTGGTACTCTTCGGAACGATTTTGAAGTACATGTGGACCTTCCAGATAGAATATAACTTCCTTGCTACTACCACAACTGATGGGTGCAGTGTTGCCAGTGACATGTAGTCAAAAGTAACATGAGACAGCTCAAAAAGTAACATATTCAAGAGAAAAGTAACATTTCCTTCTTTAATGTGGAAAACGTCACTGATGCTACAAAATGATACTTTATTACACAAAAACTAAAAAGTTTTCTGTCCCATTACTTAAGCTTCGAAATAATTGTAATATTTTTTGTACAGATAATTGATTGGTAATCTTAGAAAAACATATGTAAGTTATATGTATACCAACTAATTAAAAAATGTATTTCACTAGCTATTGCTTACCATGTAACTAAAGATAACTAATCAATCTATTTATGTGTAAGACAATTAATACAAAAATAAACATATTTCACTTGCAAACGCGACTTTATCGTCGAATTATTGATTTCCTAAATACATATTACATTAAAACTATATAAATACAACATTAACTAATAAAGAACAAATCAAAAGTCCAAAAAGTAACGTAAAAGTACCATTTTGAGCTGTGTAACATGGGAGTAACATGAAAGGGTCAAAAGTAACGTAAAATGTTACAAAAGTAACATTCTGGCAACGCTGGATGGGCGATTGTTACTGATTCCAATAATCGAATAGTTTGATACTACTAATGTTAATATTCGAATACAAAAACAGTCGATCGCTAGTTTGTAAATTCGAATAAAACCGCTAGATCATTCATTCGCTTTTCCAAGCAAAATTAGTCTGTATTCTCATACATTATAGTCTACTTTTAATTGATATTCGTAATAGTAATATTATTAAATAGTAACTGATTTGCGAATCGCTAATTTATTCATTCCGTTTGCAGTACAAATTGACCGTTTTTTCGTATTATTAAAGTTACTTTTAAGTTTTATTTGATAACAATAATCAGTTAAGTTAGGGTTTACAATCAAACTATTTTTATAATGCATGGTTGCAGTAAAAACTACGATATCCGAATCCGATGATTAAAATTGCGACACGAAAATAAAAATGATGTGGTGTCGCGGGACACCAGGTAGGAACGAACTTCCTTCGGCTAAACGGCACTACTCGCTTGTGTACGCGACTGTCGCGCATGCGCACGTCTCATTTAACGCTTTTATTCCACGCATTTTTCTTACGGTTTTACTATCACATTTTTTTCAGTTCGGTCGCGCAGCAAAATCCCTATCCCCTCCAAGCCTGCCGTAAGGAACTTCGTTCCAAATACTTTTCCTCAGTATATAGAACAGGGCTTGGAACCGGTTTAGGAAATACCGGTTAATAAAGGTTTTTTACCGGTTTTTACAAAAGGTTTTGTTCGGAGCGTATCTGATATGAGAGCGATTCAAAAACCTTAATTAAACCGTTTTGAGCCAAATACCTACCTACGCACAGTACGGACAGGTTACGAATTCTCATTTTGTCGTTTTCTTTGCGCGCTTCATTGCATTGTAAACATCGCATTTGAAGCGTGCGTATTATTTCCAGTTATTTTAATTATGACGAACAAAATAATCAATCAAATTGTGTGATGTTTGAATGCGGACATTTAATGTGAGACGTGTTTTTAACTTCCCACTACGTTTTTATTTACGATTTTCAAAAATCGTGATTTTACCAGATCTCAACGTCTTGAGGCCCTAGGAATCTTTTCCGACTATGTTCACGATGTATGTGTGTATGTACACATTTCATAACTTTTGAACGGCTTAACTGATTGAAACGCTATTGATAGCATTCATTGAATTCTACTTAGATTTGCTAAAAATTTGAACCAATTCGGTTAAGGAGGTTTTAGAAATTTTAAAAAACCTCAAAAAGTTTTTAGCGAAACAGTATTTTTTTAATTGTAACTTCTAAATTAATATACCGATTGAGTAGAAAATCTAATTGGCTCTATTCTACAAAAACTGCGTACCATGTTTTAATTGCATCAAAAGCGGTTTATCCGTTCTTGAGAAATCGTCGAAGAAAAATTTTGAAAAAAGTCTATTTTCGAAATAACTTTAAGGTTGTTTAACCAATCAATTTTCGACCTCCTACAAAATTTTAGTACTGAAAAAACCATATCAAATACAATTTTAAAACCAAAATCGAATCAAGTTTTCAAAAATTACAGCTTTTCAAACATTAATATTTTGTTGTTTACAGCAAATTTACTTATTATTTTTAAAATATTTTTCAGGCGGATGTATCGATTGAATTAAAAATCTAATCAGCTTTCTGTCTAAAACACCGCGTCAAATGTTTTGAATTGGATCAAAATCGGTTGATTTATTTGAGAATTGTCAATGACGAAAATTTTGAAAAACAATATGTTTTTTTGGCATAACTTCGAAATTTTTCAACCTATGTAGTCATATCAGTCAGTAGTATAATGTAGATGTCGATCATGTAGATGATCAAATTACTGTCATTTTTAACAAAAATTATATTTTTGAACTCTAAAAAATCAATAGGGATAGTTTTGTACCTTCGGGCTTAAAATATCTCAATTTAGCGAGAAGTTTCCGGAATGGCATTCAGAGTCAACCGTTTTATAGATTTTTTTGAGAAAATCTAACACGAGAAGTCGTGTATTTATGTCGTATTTCACCTTTTCATTAGATCTGTGGCCAGAGTTTTGAAATTATGCTTAGTGTTGTACAGTCCAAATTTAACAATAGTTTTAAACAACAAATGTACCTACTTATGTATATGATATTTTATAGAAACAGACGTTACTTTTTTAGAAATCAATATCATCTTGTTTATAAATTTCTGTAGGTTTATACAAAAATGATATCAATTCCTAAACGGTTTAATTAATCTTGTGAAATGGGAGCCAAGTTTAATATAAGATTATTAGTCTGGTTAACAAGTGCTTTTGAGGTCAAAACTTTTTCTAATTATCTAAAAATTATAATTTAGGTGTCATTCGATTCGGAATGGTATGTAGAAACTTTTTGAGAAAATTGAAGGGATGCTCGCGAAAATCGCAAAAGTTAAACAATTAAGTGAAAAAAACGTTTTTTTTTTATTTTTCGCGAATATCTCTAAAACTATTTGAGATTTTTTGAACTTAAAAAAAGATTCAAAGAGAGAAGGAAATTTCCCAAAAAAATTTTGTACTCCCGAAACTGTAGGATGAATATTTATGATTTTCCTAAAGGATTGAAAATACACCTGAAACCGGATACTCCGGCTTGCGCAAGCCACGTCCACTTTGGGCTTTTAATGAATAAATATTACTTTAACTTATAAAATATGAAAATTAAGAAGTAAAAAAACTGATGCGCCTGCAAGATAGATTAACAAACAATATAATAATAATCCGTCGGCAAATTTTTTTTATTGCAATTTTTTATTTAGTTATCCATTAATTAACTAACAATTTTTTGTAGTACTAATGTTAACATTGAAAGTGCCTTAAAAGTTAAACTATAAATCTGGACTTTTTTCCTTTCATGGAGCTATTTGACAAAGGCTTTGGAATAAATTCCCGTTAAAAAATTTAAAAAATTGTTAATTTTCACTTTGTTATGAAAAACTTACTGAGATAAAAAATTGTTTCGTTTTTTAATGTTTCAAAAGCTATCTAAAACTGATTTGTAATCGTTTCGTTTTTAAATGATCAAAAGCTATCTAAAAATGATTTGTTATCATTTTTAGATAGCTTTGTTTGTTTAGATGATTTGTAATCATTTTTAGATAGCTTTTTGATCATTAAAAAACGAAACAATAGTAATATTATGAAAAAAAAATTCTTAATCGCGCTTCATAATTGTTAATAACAAAGTAAAATTATCATTTTTTTTTTAAATTTTCCAACGTGAATCTCTTTTAAAGCCTTTGTCAAATAGCTCGATGAAAGGAAAAAAATTACAGATTAATAATTTAACAATTATCGAACTTCCAATGTTAACATTGGAACTACAAAAAATTGTTAATTACTGGATAACTAAATAAAAAATCGACATACATTTTTTTTGCCGATGGATTATTGTTTATTGATCTATCTTGTAGGCGCATGAATTTTTTTCTTCTTAATTTTCATATTTAATAAGTTAAAATAATATTTATTCATTAACAGTCTAAAGTTGCCGTGGTTTACGCAAGCCGGAGTATTCGTTTACGAGCGTATTTTCAACTCTCTGAGAAAATGATAAATTTTATCCTACAGTTCTAGGAGTATGGACATTTATTGGGAAATTTACTTCTCTCTTTGAATATTTTTTCAAATTTTAAAAATCTCAAATAGTTTTTGAGATATTTGCGAAAAACCAAATCCCTTGGCTTTTTTTCACTTAATTGTTTATAACTTTTACAGTTTTTGTGAGTGGCCCTATTTGCGTATCGGTCGACTTCGCAAACAAAAGTATTGAGATATATTTGGGTGCCAAATTTCAAAGTAAAGAAACTCCTAATATTTTATTTATAAGAACGTGCAACATTCTAAAATAAATATATTATATATGTAGGTAACAAATTCTTATTTATTGGTACTACAATAATGTTTGCTTTTTTGAAAGTAATATAAATTCTTATATTTTAACAGACAATTACTTACAGAACCCACTGATTTCACTTAGAATATAATTCTACCTCAAAATTTGATTTGGCTGTTTTTCACCCACAGATAGACAATTAGTGTAAGTCATACGCCCGTTAGTGTGTTTGTTTTTTAAACTATACGCATGCTGTTGGATTGATTTAAATTCTATTTTTCCAAAAATTTGGCCTGTTGGTAAAAACTAGTCAAGTCAAATTTTGAGCTGAGCTGCGCTGAGCTGAGCTGAGTATGACACGTGCAGCTCTGTCAGGGCTGCAGCTGTCACGTCAGCTAATGTTTTATTTTTATTTATTAATCCATTATCTCAGTTGTAACGTAAACGTGTTAAATAAGGCATCTAGGCTACTATGGCAGTCTTTACCCTACTATTAGCAAAATAAATTAATGTTATTGTATCACGCGAGCGAAGTCGCAGGCAACAGCTGATTTTTAGGAATTTCAAATTTTTAGAATTTAATAAATCATAAAAGCAGCTAGAAGTGGGTTAGGTTTTTGATCAGATTTGAGTGACTTAGTCAGTCACAAAAATTGTGGTTTTCAATTGTTAGTAATTCAATAACTGCTTGTACTACATTAATTGGATTCTAGATAAACTAGGAGATTTCAGTAAATGTGAAAAATTTCATCTATCTAGAATAAATAGTTTTTGAGTTATGAAGGGATCAAAATAGCTCGAGATTGTTCGTGTATTACACACGGGTGTTGCATCGCCAGTACCTTCTTTGAACTCGGCTGGACACGCTCCCACGTGTCTTGATGTCAGTGAGTCTTAAAACAAACATTTATCACGAAATTAAAAAAAAAATTGAAGTAAACCTTAGTAAACTTTAATTATCAATAATAAGTAACTTTTATCGTCGTCCGTAATGAATGTAATGTAGAATATCCGTAAATCTGCAAAAAACTTATATAATGCAATTAATTGAATGAAGCATTTAAACCATTTGAGGGACTAAAATACCTACTCTAAAATATTATAATAAAAAGGATTTCCCTAAAAAAATTATGTCTATACGTTACGCAAAACCTTAAAATTTACGCATTGTCGCTCGTTACTTGCCACTGGATTAAGAAAACACTGCAACGAGTAGCGTCTTGGCCGGCAAACATAAAATCACTACACATTTGCGTTATTTCATATTTGTACTTAAAATTGAAAGCGGCGAGCTTCAAAGAAAAATTGAAAAACCTCTATAAACCGGTTTATTGATCAAAAACCTTTATAATTTCGCTCAACGAGTAAACCGCTATTTTTGAGGTTAAGGTAGAGCCAAACCTTTATGAAACGCTCTTTATGTACTTGCGTTGATTTAGGTTTTTAAATTAACCGGTTAACAAGCCTTGATATAGAGTTTACTTTTAGATGAGGTTATGGATATTCGATATATAAACTAGTAGTAATGAAATTTGAATCGGAAGGAATGAGACGACGTAATACATACATACGTATTTACTTCTCGCTTCTTTTCAAATTCGAATGAGTCATAAGGTTATTCGAATAATTTGAATGACTGCTACAATCGAATTATTCGATTAATGTCATTCAGAATCGCCCATCTTCGTAGTACTCTAATTGGTCTGTGCCCATCTTTAAATTGGACTGTTCTTAACGCCCATGCCAAAAAGAAAAAAAAAAAAAAAAAAAAAAAAATTGGACTGTTTTGGACTGTGACTTGGACTTTGACTTGGATTTTATTCATTAAGTTTCTGATTATTATTAATTTAAAAAAAATAGAAAAATTAAGTGAAAATGTTTTCACCGTGTAGCAGGAATTTATTCTTATCATCTCAGGTATTATTCTTATTATGAAGATTACTTACTTCCGCTGTTGCCTCAGCTTTAGTATAGTAGATATTTTAAAACATTATTTGTTTCAGTTACGTCGATTACAAAGTACTTTGGTTATTGCTGAACACAACAATGAGGTATTGACTCCAGTTACACAGAACACGATAAGCGCTGCAAAGAAAATTGGTGGAGAGCTATCAGTTCTGGTTGCTGGAACTAAGTGTGGACCGGTAGGTTATTGGATTCTAGAATAATAGTGTTACTGTTGTTGCTTAGCGTTGAGGATTTTGTGTGGCATCCCCTGTTAAACTAGGCCATTCATACGTGTTTAAGTATCCACATTTGAAAATTTTAGAATATGTTTCAAAATACCTTAAATTAGAGTATTAATCTATACATTATAAAATAAAGTCCCCCGCCGCGTCTGTTCACGTTAAACTTAAAAACCACTAAGCAGATTTTCATGCGGTTATCTCAAATGGATAGAGAAATTCACGAGGAAGGCTTAAGTGTATAATTTGTCAAGGTTTTTTGTATATATTACACATGCGAAGCCGGAGCTAGTCACTAGTAGAATGATAAAAATATTGCTAGAGCTATGACTTGTAATTTTATCAAACATAAGCCATTGCTGAAGTAACATGTTATAAAAAGAAACAGCCTTTACAGCAATAGTGATAAACTATTAGACCCCAAATGTAGGGTCTTAAATGACAAGTTTTATGGTTATTAATATACAATATTACATTGTCTTGGGGAAATGTACCCCTTTTTAAAAAAATGTATAGCAACTTCCAAATTCTAATTTCTTAGACAGTGTTGGGAGACTCGTGAAATATTATTATTGTATCAGGGCTGTGAAATTACAGTATTTTCAATAAAATTATTGTAGGTACATTTCAAAATTAGATTTAATTGTTGTCTAAAAGCTTTATTTTAAAAGAGAATCACTGAAGTAATTTTATTTAAATAATATTTCGGCTATTATTAAACAATTTTTTTTAAATGCAATTTTTCAGTCAAGTATTTTCTTCATACTTGAGAACTCAGTTATTAATTAGTAAGGTGGGAAATTTGACTGAAACATTTCAATAATTATTATTATTGCAATTAAAAAAAATATTGCAATCATTCAAAATTATTGTATTTTAGTCAGGATTATATATTGTACATGTACCATAATCTCATGAATTTTTTAATCCTTAATCTTATACACAGTATTAAGATAAAAAGTTCATGATATGGTATGGTACGTATACAATAATGATTGTACGTCTGCTGACACTGGTCTTAGAGGTAGGGGAAAAGGATGTTATTAGGGGCCATCCATAAAGTACGTCACACGAATTTTAGGACTTTTGAACCCCTCCCCCCGTCCTTGTCACAGGTTGTCACATTTTTATAACCCCCCCCCCCCCTCCTGATGTGACGTCACAAATTTCATAAAACCGAAAAAACAAACAACTAGTTAGAAAATAATAAACGATTAATTATATTAATTAAAGATAAAAAATTTAATTATCGAGTGTCCATGGACTTTGGATCCACTCTTTTATATCAGCTATTACTGGTAAATCAGGCACTTTACGTTTTAGTATTTTAAATTTTAACATGTGACGTCACAAAACTATTGACCCCCCCATACCCCTTGTCACACGATGTCACACTTCGGTGATACCCTCCCTCCCTATTAACGTGTGACGTACTTTATGGATGGCCCCTTAGTGTGTATTACTCTTTATAACAGTATGGAAATAGAGGATTTTTTCACTAAACTGTATTTTAGTAACCCCAGTTTTGTGGGTTCCTGATGGGGAGGATGAAGACATAGTTTACTATCAATTTCTTAGCCCGCAGGCTATACAATCATACCATGTCGAAAGTATCATGGTAATTAAATTATAAAACAATGTGTATGTTTGAAATGAAATACAAGTGTAAGATGCCAAATTAGCAGGAAACTGTCGCTGTGATATGTGACAAATACTGCCTGCCCCAGCTACCCACCACTCTAACTGTGTCTGAGGCGGCGTTGGCTATAGACCTATTAAGAAATTTTTAAAATTCTTCAATATACATGATTTATTTCAAACTCCACATGCAAAAAAAAATTATATTGGTTGTGTAATGGTCAAATGTGTCTCCCGATTTCGCCAATTATGCCGCTCTAAGCTGTAGTCGCCTCGATACTAGCAAGTACATTTGTGTTTTTGCTCATCACACTGCCCATCATGGTCGTACATCACTCGTTTCTTTCAGCGCCGCAAGTCGCATCACCGGTAGCTGAGGCATACTTCATACAGTTTCCTCCACTTGTTTTCGTCGCTCATTGCTCGCCACACCATAATTCGCATCACAGTTAGTGCCACAGGTAGCTGTGACCGGACCCTTAAAAAGCATATCCATATTATGTTACCCGTTTTTTACAATTATTTTCAAAAATGTTATCAAGAACACTCATAGTGTACTTGAAGAGCTAAATGTGACATGCTATATTAAAAAAAAGCATGAGATTTCCCAGAAGATATTGACTATGTGACGATACTCTGCTTTCTGACTCAATCCACCTGGTACAGGTCACATATACAGATATGGATATATTCCCATATTTTCTATAAATCCAGAGAAATGCTATTGGTTCATTGCTATAATTGCAGCATGGATGAAATCTACATGCATGGATTTACGGCTAGTTACCCTATTCTTCTAGCAATACCAGAGATGTAAATTTTGCATTTGTATCAGTAGTTGGGATATGAGCAACATCTATACATATAATAAAATTGTAGGAAAGTCAAAATTGTACATTGAATATTTTTTAAAAGAATACTTGGGGTGTGATCTACAATTGATATCGAAGTCAAAAATATAGTTTTTAGAATTTTTGTTTGTTTGTCTGTATGTATGTCCGGGGTAAACTCAAAAAGTACTGCATGGATTTACTTCAAATTTTGCATGAATATTACTAACAGGTTGGGTCAACATATAGGCTACATATTATCACGCTATCACCTACGGGGGAGGAACAGTGCAGAGTAAACGAAGTCCGCGCAGACGAAGTCGCTGGCAACAGCTAGTGCATAATAAATTCTACATTTCAAAGCAATATTTATCTATTTATACACTTGTATTTTTTTATATCATAATATGATAGCAAAAAAATAGATGGCTCTCTTAATGAACCATCGCCTATAGACACTAAAGATGTTTATGGTTGTGGTGGGGTCTCACTACCACATACATAACCGGCTACCTTGCTATTTACCGATTATCTTCCCTCAGAACTGGAATACGACAATATCAAGCATTTACAATATTGTAGCAGGAATAGGTAATGCAGTGGTAATAGGCCCAGGCGAGACAGTGCAGAACACTAACACAGTGCCACAATGGTAGTGACCGCATATCCAATCGTTTGCTCCTTTTAAACCGCCTGGCAGAAGAGCAGATAATCTATTTTGCAAGAGGAGCCCGGACCAACATGGGGGACTGTACTACTGGGGGACAACTTGTACTGTTTTACAATGTAATTTTTCACATGTTATAGAAATTAATTATATATTACAGAAAAGCAAACGAGCAGATGCTCATCAAGCTCTAACATGACACAATAACTAGTGTAGTACAACAATGAAATCAAGTCACACATAACTTAATATTATTAATATGCCATCATATTCTATCTGTATCTTATATCTATATAATATCTATCGAAGGCAAATGATCTGTTTTTCAAAAGGGTAATGTTGTGGATGGCTACACTTAAAATAAATACAGTATCCACACCGGTGTCGGTGTTGACCATATGTGCAATTCAATTCAAAAATGTATTTTTCAGTTTTCTGATACAAACAATGTTGCCTAGGATTGAATAAGTGCCTAGTTGGCAATAGGCTTGCCACCTATCACATTATGGAACTAATGGCAAATTGCACCAAAATTGTCTTAGTCTTAAAAGTCGTTTTGTCTTAAAAGTCGTTTTGTCTTAAAAGAAAAGAATGTGACAGTATACTATGTAGGATTGTCTTAAGCTAAGACAATGTTAGTGCAATTGGCCAAAAGTATCTTTGGTTAATTGCGAGTGCAGTTGTTGTACCTCTGTCTACCTTTTCGGAGATATGAACATGAAGATACTTTTTATGAGGGATACTTTGATACGAAAGTTATTATTTCCATTAGTTTTGGATAATTACAGTTAACACGATTTATGATGCAAAATTAATTGGCGGATAATCTGTATTTCAGGCAGCTGAAACCTTGAAGAAGGCAAATGGAGTCTCTAAAGTACTTGTCGCAGAAAGTGATGCATTTAAAGGTTTTACTGCTGAATCACTCACACCTTTGATTTTAGCCACTCAAAAGCAGTTCAACTTTACCCACATTTTAGCACCAGCCTCTGCATTTGGCAAAGCAATACTTCCTCGAGTTGCAGCTAAATTAGATGTATCTCCTATTACTGATATTATTGGTGTGAAAGATGCAAATACCTTTATAAGAACAATCTATGCAGGTATTTTTTTATACCTATATTCCAATTGAATCAATATAAAAATGTAATAAAATCATTCAGCCACTTATACATTCAAAATTGACAGATAGAAAGTCACCTAAACTCACTTAAAAAATACATATTATCAGTTATCATAAAACATAATGCCGTTTTAGTCTGGGCTTCTTTTGAAAAATAGACTATCGATCTTCTAGCAGACTCTTTGTAAATGGCAAATGATTGGCCAACATATCACTAAAATCGTTAATACTAGGTGGTAGAGTTCTGCCTTGCATATTCTTGCTGCAATAGTCTCACAGCTTGTAGGTGTTGTGTTCCAATTTCGAGGGCAAGATAGCTAATAACTTATTTATGAGGCATTTTAACCCATCACATGGATGGCAACATGCCATTAACATCATTGGGAATGGTTAATGGTATTTTTTCATTAGGAGAATCATCTGCTTGTTTGATTATGGTTAAAAAAAGTACATAATTTTATTGCCACAATAAGTAGTTGTTACTAAGAATAAAAAATAACTTAAAAAAATAAAACTTTCAAAATTGATTGGCTTGGTAAAGCTTGATGTCCTGAGTGTTCATACTGAGAATCCTAAGTGTATTTGATACAACACTATTTTTGGGAAATATATGAAAAAGGAAAGTATATGAAATGGCGTATTTTATAACACACACCACTAAATTGTATATAACAATTTATAAAAACAGTTCTGTGTACATTGTTTACATAGCACACATTTTAGCAATTCTGGAATGGAATTAATTCGTGATCTTGACATAAAATAATTATTTTTGTTTAGAACTAGTTTTAAGTTCCGAAATTCTAAAATGTCTAATGTGACAATTTTAGCAATAATTAACACACACACACATAATTTTGAGCTTTGACTAAGTCCCATTTAAATGTAATTTTAATAATATCTTGAAATCCAAGCCTAAATATTAATTGTATGTGCAGTATTCAGTACAAGGAGCATGTTTTCTTATAGTCATATTTAATGGTAGGTTGGCCTTAATGGAAAGCCATATACATATAAACTAAATATTTATGATGAGAGTGATGCTTAGATCATGTTTAAACACTGACTGGCTTAAGAATATTTTAGAAATAACTAATAATGATCTTGGCATATGTGTTTTACAGTTATATAAGGCCTATACTATCTTATCTGTGTTTAGGTTAACTACAGGCCAATGATCATTAGTATTCATTTACTATAATAAAAATAAAAAGGTAAATTATGATAAAAAAAAACAATATGCTTGTTCTCTTGCTGGTAGATAGACAGAACTCAACTTCTAAAGATGCTTTAGTTTTACTGCGAATCACCAGTTTTGTTGGTTTGCAAGATGGTTGTTGACAATTATAGCCAGTTATTTAAAATAACAGGGATCTAAAGTTTTATTAAATTCACCAGGGCATGGTTGTTTTAACATACAATAATAAGGTTCTAAGCTTCAACTGAGATTTGCACTTTTCCTGACTAGGAAACCAAAAGTGGGGGATCTCATGATCTGAACTGAACAGCCTGGAGCTAAACTGACAAACACTTAACATTTTAATTTATATAATACTAGCTGTGCCCGCGACTTCGTTCGTGTGAAAAATATTCTAAAATAAAAACCCGCATAGTTCCCGTTCCCGTGGTATTTCCGGGATAAGAACTACCCTATGTCCTTTCTTGGGTCTCAAACTATATTTGTACCAAATTTTATCCAAATCGGTTCAGCGGTTTAGCCGTGAAAGCGTAACAGACAAACAGACAGACAGACAGAGTTACTTTCGCATTTATAATATTAGTATGGATGGACGGTCCCTACCTACGTCACAAGTGACATTTTAAGACTCAACGATTAGAGGAAAGTGTAATTAATGTTAAAATTGCTCTAAAAATAATTATGTATGTACTATTATAAAATATTTACTACTAGCTATGCCCGCGACTTCGTTCGCGTGGAAAAAATTCTAAAATAAAAACTCGCATAGTTCCCGTTCCCGTGGGATTTCCGGGATAAGAACTATCCTATGTCCTTTCTTGGGTCTCAAACTATATTTGTACCAAATTTTATTCAAATCGGTTCAGTGGTTTGGCCGTGAAAGCGTAACAGACAGACAGACAGACAGACAGACAGACAGAGTTACTTTCGCATTTATAATATTAGTATGGATTATAAATATGAATATTTTTTACATAATGTTTTATTAGCTTTAAGGAGTTTATCACAGTATATATATTTTCGTTTTATGATATTTTCCCGAAAATACTGATAGATAACTTTTTCTACACTGATATTAAAATAAAAGTAAAAAAATTAACCCGACTTTCATATCTGTCATCTATACCCATGTCTTAAAACAACTGAACCGATTTTGGTGAATATATTCCAACGTAGGGAACTTGGCAGTCTAATCAGTATCCCTCAGCTGGAATATGCCCGATTTAAATCAAAAAGGGTCATCTCAATATGTCTTTTTGGTTTCTGAGAAATTCATTGACAAACATACAAATATATAAACATACATACGTAATTTAACACACATGCTTGGAAGGCTAAATAGATCATACTCAAATATTGTCCAATTCCAACAATGTTATATACATACATGTCAAATTGATAACCTTTATTTTCATAAGTTTTGTAAGATTGTCAAGATTACAAAATGAATTGGTAAAACAAAACTGAAATCAGAGTTGCTGATACATTTCTGTAGCTTATGACTTAATCATTTATATATTCAGGCATTCATATTTTCAGGCAATGCTGTTTTAACATTAGAAGCTAAGGATCCTATCAAGGTTATTTCAGTCAGAGGAACAGCTTTTCCCCCAGAACCTTTAGAGGGGGGCTCAGCTGCCATAGAAAAAGCACCTGATGGTGACTACAAAACTGACTTAGTACAATTTGTATCACAGGAATTAACCAAGTCTGATAGACCTGATTTGGCAAGTGCCAAGAATATAGTTTCTGGAGGTAATAATATAACCAATTAATTGATCATTTATTGCTGTGTTTATATACCGTGTGTTGGTCCAGGCCCCTTTTAAACCATAGACCATCTGCTTTTCATCAGGCAGTTTGTGAAAGGCAAAATCTTGGCTATGAACTAGTTTCTACCATATTGATTACTAGGTAGTGGAGTTCTGCAATGTCTCGCCTAGGTCTGGTACCACCGTATTAACAATTGCCACCACACCATCAATGTTTTTCATATTCGTGTTTCGGATCAGAGGGTAAAGTAGCCAACAAATTTATGTATGTTTCATTATCACCCTACCACACGGATATCAAAGCACCGTTAATACATCTTTGGTGTCTAGAAGTGATGTTTGTGTTTTTCCATTAGGAGAGCCATCTGCTTTTTGCTATCTTATAAAAAAATATTGCACTATTTCTTTGGTATTTTCAGTGACAATGGACGAAAAATCTACGTAATTTTTTGTTAAATTGTTATTTAAAATCTCAGACAAAAAATATGGAAACAAAGCACCTCAAACATTTTATTGAAGTTTCACAACTAAGTTGAGCCGTGTAAATAAATATCATGCTCACACATACATTTATACTCCAAACAAACCTGATCCCTGTCAATGCATATCAAGGCGTCATACAGTAAACTCAGACATGTATCAAATAGTAGAATTACTATGACATATGTTAGTGCTCCATCTTCATTTTCTTTTGTCTGAGTTTAAAATATTAGAACTAAATAATTGTACCTTTTAATATTTAATTTTTACCATGCAGGCCGAGGTCTGAAGTCTGGTGAGAACTTTAAGTTGCTCTATGATCTAGCCGACAAGTTGAACGCAGCAGTTGGTGCGTCCCGAGCGGCTGTTGATGCTGGATTCGTGCCTAACGACTTACAAATTGGTCAAACTGGCAAAATTGTGGCACCTGTAAGTGTATAATATGTATAATATTTTGTACTAACTGACTCACGCAGCTTTGCCTGCGAGTAGGTTAACATATCATCAACAAAATCTTAATACAAACGTTCAACCCCTATTTCGCTCCTTATGGGTATATTTTTAAAAGATTGCCTAATTTAAATGCCGGGACTTCAACTATCTCTTTGCCAAATTTTATCAAAATGGGTCAAGTAGTTTAGCCATGAAATACCCTAGAGCAATGGAGCGAAACCAATGGTGTCTGGTGCTAGTGCTGGTATTGACTTTCATATGGACCTACGTTCAGGGAATTCGTTCTGTATAAGTTTTTCTGGAAAGTATATCTTGGCCGAGGTCGATAAATCCGACATCTAGCGTAGTTGTCAATTTATTGGCGATGTCTGCTATTACACCTCTGCTTAATACATGCGTTTATGAGTGTAACAAAAATTTTAATAATGTAATGTGATAACCATAAATCGGAATAGGTGGACATTACCTTATTATGGGTACACAATTGAATCCCACTAGCTCACTGGTTATGGCATACAAGGCAAAATAAAAATAGTGTCATTTTACTTTAAAAGAGGCAATAATTTACCAATAACTTAGTATTTACTTAGTGAAAAAGAAATAGAAAGTTTTTGATCGCATTTCGTAGAAAGTTTTTGATTGCAGGTTTAATATTATTAATTTTTATTGCGGGGCGATTGCTCAAACCCATGCCAATTAAAAGATAACAATGATACAAATAAAATATGCTCTGTCGATCCCGGTTATCACTAGAAATAGTCGATATTCGTTACCATGTCGGTAAATGCGGCGACGAGGATAACATTAATCTCGACAACCAACACACCGATGAATCGCGGGAACCGGAAAGTCTATAGAAGTTCGGTTTACTCGGCCTACTACGGCCTAGGGAACCGGGCGTTTTTTTTTATGTTAGTGGGATAGGTAAACTGGCAGACGTGCCACCTGATGGTAAGTGGTCGACGTCGCCAATGAACATAAATGGTATAACTGGGTTGGAACTAGCCCAGGCATCCCATTCATGTGTTGCCTATCCTGGGACATAAGATGTAAGTCTCGGTGCCAGTAATTACACTGCCTGTCTTGCCCTTCTCTCCGAAACACAGCAGAGCTGTTTCACGGGAGAAATAGGCAAGATGGTGGTACCCATGCAGCCGGGAGCGCGGCACAGCGCATCCCTCCCACCGACTTAAGGCGTGATGATTCTTAAGATGACATTTAAACATGACGTGACGTAACACTGCTGATTTGCGTTCACCGTCATGTGACTTCATGTTTATTTTTAACTAGCGAGATTCAACGGCATATCTATCCATATTAATATTATAAATGGGAAAGTGTATGTGTGTGTGTTTGTTTGTACGTCTTTTACGGCAAAACGGAGCGGCGAATTGACGTGATGACTAACTTTCTCCGTGTTGGTTCCGGGCTCCATTGAAGAATAGGCCACACTGCTGTTCTGCCAGGCAGGACGTAAAAGGCGACCGATTGGCTATACGAGTCACTACCATCGTGGCTACTAGGTGGTAGAGTTCTGCATTGTCTCGCCTGGGTCTGGTACCACCGCCTTACCTATTCCTGTCGCAATAGCGTCAGTACTTGTCACTGTCGTGTCCCGGTTTGGAGGGTAAGGTAGCCGGTAAACTTATGTATGTGGCATTAGACCTCGCCACAAGATAGCAACGCACCATTAACACCTTTGATGTCTATAGGCGATGGTTGACTGTTCCATCTCTTGAGAGATCTCATCCCATCCCAGAGACCCATCTGCTTGTTTGCTATCTTATGATATAAAAAAAAGAAAACGTGATTTTTTAAATGGAGATAGTTCAAGGCATGAGGAGTGACATAGGCTACTTTTTGTCTCTTTCTCACCCAATTAACACAAGCGAATCAATCATTTAACACAAGCGAAATCGCGGGTAAAAGCTAGTACGTATATAAACGGCACTTAATCCCGGCAAATTGCATTACCTATTCTGATCTATGGTAAAAACATTGTATTATATTTTGTATTACAGAACCTATACATAGCTGTCGGCATCAGTGGTGCCATTCAACATTTGGCCGGTATGAAGGATTCCAAAACTATTGTTGCCATCAACAAAGACCCCGAAGCGCCAATTTTCCAGGTAAATAATGTATTGTTTTATTGTTCATTTGAATAATAGTATCATCAGGCTGGTTCCCTTGTGGGGAAGGTAGAGTGGACTGAACACTTATAGACTGTCCGGTTCACTACGTTTTACCGGTTCGTTAGTTGGCGATATGAGTGGAGATTGCAATCGTCGCATTTTACCGACCTGATACTGATTATCGCCTATTCCTAGCGATAACCGGGACCGACAGCTTTATGTGCTCATCGGAGGCATGGGAGTGGTAACATTTTAATAATTTTTGCTTATACACGTTAGAGGCCTTTGTTGCCCGGAGGACCCGGTATCATTGATACTGCTGATACGGCTGTAGCTACGTCCCTCCTATTTAATCATACCTTACTTAAAAATATCTCAAACATCAAAATAACTTGTAAAAAGTTTAATAGAATAAAGTACTTTTGATTTCTGAAAGTAATATCAATAGTGTTTGAAACTGGATTGTTTGTATGAAGAGAGTTTAGTAAGTGGTGGCATAGCAAGTAAGCCTGGACCATATTGTATGACACTCAGTTCTCTCTGGCATAAAGTATTTGAGGTTAATAGGTATGAATACCTTCAGTGATGCTGAGAGGAAAACTCGGGTAGTGAATAATATTGCAGGTATTAATAGTAATTATTGTTTCAGGTTTCGGACTTAGGTTTGGTTGCAGATCTGTTCAAGGCAGTTCCCGAACTAACCTCCAAGTTGTAATATAACGTAATATTAGTTTACACTCGCACAATTAAGTGACTGTCCTAATGTTAAAATTTTATATCCCGAGATTTTATATTGGTACTATTGTTAAATAAATATACATATTATATTTTGTTTTTATTTTGCCGATTTTCTTATTTTTGACCTATTTTTTCGGTGTTGGTATGGGCAGGGAGTGTCACTCCGTAGTTTAGGTACATACGGCCACACGCGCCTCCCGGGCGGCGTATGGCAGTGGGCTGTTGCTCGGCTCGCACGACAGTCGCGGTCACGCCGCGCTCGTGCATACTACATCAACTATAATTTGTCCATTTTATTAATGGTTTTTTGACATTTCGAAATTCTGTATGGCGCGTTACATTTTAATAATATATTACACCTTATTTACATATCAGCTTTAATTTCTACTGATTACTTTGCGTTCCAACTGAGAATAGGATCGCGCTGATTGAATATTGCTGATTTATTGAAGAACAAATAACGTTTTAATAATATTATTTTCATTAATAAAAAAATTAGTAAAAACAGTTCACACACACACACACACACACACACACACACACACATATATATATATATATATATATATATATATATATATATATATATATATATATAGCTTATAAAAAAAAAATTAAAAAAAAAAATTTTTTTTCGCAACATTTGGAGATAGCCCACTCGTTTTTTAATAAAATAATGGATCAAATGGACTTATTCTAGCGAAAAAATTTTAAAATATTTAAACGATGTTTTAGAATCTGTGGAATGTCTTTTTGAAAGCCAAATGGAAATCAGAAGTCAAAAAAAATTTTTTCCTATTATTTTTGTAACTTAAGCGAAAAATAAAGAATTAAGCAGCCCTTTTATCTGTATTAAAGTAAAAGGTAAGTGAAAAAAAAATTATATGCAATTATTTTTTCATGTTTTCCACGATTTTTGACGGAAAAAAAATTTTTTCGCTAGAATAAGTCCATTTGATCCATTAATTTATTAAAAAACGAGTGGGCTATCTCTAAATGTATATATATATATATATATATATATATATATATATATATATATATATATATATATATATATATATATATATATATATATATATATATATATATATTAAATAGGTTTGTGGTTATTTTACTTTCCAAAGAAAACGCAACAGTGATATTAGCATTGACGCTATTGCGGTAGGAGAAGGTAAGGTAGCGGTACCAAGCCTGGGCGAGACTTGAAATATATCTAGATAGATTTTTTTATGTCTAGATGGTAGAGTTCTATACCATCTAGATATTAAATTACGGCGGAAAACTATATGAAAAAATATTTTAGATACGTTAAACAATTTCTGTTTTGTACTGTAATAACGATTTTGAAAAATAAGTACACATGTCCAGCAATTTATTGTATAAGCGACATAGTTAGATATAAATAAGCTAAAATTAAACATTAACAAAACTAACACTATCCTTCTCAAATAGACGCGTATCCAAAACTGAAGGTAAAGAAAAATCTATGAAAGTATAGAGGAAGTTGAATTTGTAAAATTTCTGGGTATCACTTTGGACAAGAATTGTAATTGGAATAATCATTGTAGCAAAATGTCCCAAAAATAAACAAATTTATAAACGCATTAAAAATTAGACAAACGGTGGGTAGGTGAGCTGCCTTGGTAGCACAGGATGCATGGGCGCCGGCAGCAGGGTACAAGGTGGTGCGCTCGCACCTCCCTGGCAGGAAACAAAATACGTATAAAATAATAACAATAGGTATATGTATTATTCTTTATTTTTTAGTGAATGGTATGATGTGTAGATGGTATGCACCCCCATGAAAGTAATCCTGGGGACGCCCATGACAGGATGGATATGTAGGGTCCTTTCTGAGATATGGTGTACCACTTTGGGGAAATTCAACTTCAAGCTCTAAAACATTCATCGCTTAAAAATGTATACGAGCGTTTTTGTAATGGCAGGCGACTAGATTCTTGTCGGCCTTTAAACATTTATATTTGCTAACTTTCTTAACTCCCTTCGCTCTACATCTTCGAATTAAGCATGTTTGTAAAAAAACATTTAGATTTATTCAAAAAACTAATTTTTTTATAACATAAGATAGCAAACAAGCAGATGGGTCTCCTGATGGAAAGACTCAACCATCGCCTATAGACACCAAAGATGTTAATGGTGTGTTGCTATCTTGTGGCGAGATCTAATGCCACATGTATAAGTTTACCGGCTACCTTACCCTTCAAACCGGAACACGACAGTGACAAGCACTGACGCTATTGCGGCAGGAATAGGTAAGGCGGTGGTACCAGACCCGGGCGAGACAATGCACAACTCTATTACCTAGTAGTCACGATGGTAGTGACTTGCATAGCCAATCAGTTGTGTATTAAGATTTTTTATGATTTTTATTATCTTCAATTACAAAGTAAGTACTGTACGTTTGCGATTATAATTACATCACAATTTCAAATTAATAATTATATAATTTTAAGAGTTATAAAAAAATAACAAATGTATATACTTGCCTCACAATATTGAGTGTACACAACAATGTAAATGAAAATTGTAAGGGTTGAAATAGGAGAAAATATGTTTTATACTAGCTGACCCGGCAAACGTTGTTCTGCTGTTTTAACTACTCATTTTTTTCTATATTTTGTTACCTTTTGAACCTTCCCTGGACTTCAACAATTAATTCAAAACCAAAATTAGCCAAATCGGTTCAGCCGTTCTCGAGTTTTAGCGAAACTAACGAACAGCAATAGATTTTTTTATATATAGATAAAGATAGATAATTATTGTGATAAATTACCCATGCAACCAATCTTATTTCAGTAACAAATGATTTGATTTGTGGTATACGTGGTATACTTATTGCCTTATCTTTAAGCGTTTAAGTTTTCTTAGCTATTCGATAACAGATGGCGCTAGTGTCTTTAAAAAACTTAATATACAAGTATTCTTCATAATGTTATGTATATATACGATTTATTAAAAATGTGAAAAAATATTCGCCTGCCTGTTTGTTACACATTCACAGCTAAACCAAGGGATCGATGGTGATGAACGTCAACAAGGAGATGACATTTTTTTTCAAATATCTACCCTTGAAGGGCGTAAATAGAGATGAATTTAATACGGAAAATTATTTTTGTGACCTGTGACTCATCTCTATAATACTATATAAGTTATAAATACTAGTGTAGTGCATAATAATAACATTATAATAGAGAAAGACTGGGTCGCAACAAAACATTACTGGATTATAACTGTTAATCAACCTAAGGGCTAACATAGAATTTAAAAGGTTATTCCGGCAGTACCAGCATTTTTAGGGTTCCGTACCTAAAAGGTAAAACGGAACCCTATTATTAGACGTGATAGCTAGAAAGCTGAAATTTCACAAATTATGTATTTCCGTTGCCGCTATAACAACAAATACTAAAAATAAAAAAAATATATTAAGGGGGTCCCATCAATAAACGTGTTTTTTTCGTATTTTTTTTTGCTATGATGGTACGGAACCCTTTGTGCGCGAGTTCGACTCGCACTTGGCTGGTTTTTAACGTTACCGCCATGCTCTAGTAGCAAAACGACCAATGGAGTCTTACAGGATAGTAGAATACTGTGATAACTTGTGTAGATTCAGGGTCATCACCTTGCCTTCCTATCGCCATCCGTTCTTGCCTTTTCTTTTTCTTGCCTTTGTTCCATGTTAGAGTTTAGAGCAGTGATTTGCAACCTTTTCATTGTTATTATCCTTTATAGTTAACTAGTTGTGCCCGCGACTTTGTTCGCGTGGAAAAAATTCTAAAATAAAAACCCGCATAGTTCCCGTTCCCGTGGGATTTTCGGGATAAGAACTACCCTATGTCCTTTCTTGGGTCTCAAACTATATTTGTACCAAAATTTATCCAAATCGGTTGAGTCGAGCGGTTTAGCCGTGAAAGCGTAACAGACAGACAGACAGACAGAGTTACTTTCGCATTTATAATCGCATTCGCATTTCGCATTTATAAATTTCGCATTTAGTATCAATGATATTATATATATTACATGGATTATTTTAATGAGGAAATTAATTTTACCCCAAATAATAATTACTAAGGAAAATAATTTTACTCTGAATTTTAGTGTAATTAAAAAAAAAAACGTGTGTATGTCTTTAGTAGTAGTTATACTTGGATAAGCCACTATTCTTTCTTGGCTGTCGGTGTTTGCAGCCGTCATAATATCAGCTAACTTTATGTCGCTCTATGTCGCGTATGCGCTCTTATCATAACATCAGCTAACTTCATCATGTCATATTTAGGGTGCCGGCTGGTGGGTGTGCAAGCCTATCGTAAAAATTTTATTTTCATATTTTTTTCAAACACCCCCAAGAAGTAAAACTTCAATAAATAACAAACAGGTTTATCGCTCACACCATCGTCCACATGCTGTGAATAAGAATATATTTATATGCGATGTGAGGGAACCATGTTACAACACTACTGATAGATGATTTTATATAAATTAATACTGTCACATCCATATCTCTAAAACAGTAGTCAGAGATGTAACTAGTTCACTCGCAATTATGAGGTGGCCAAATTATCGACAAAACGGTCTATCCAATATTCAATTTCTGATAAGTTGTATTTATCAGAAAAATATGTAAAACTACTCGTTCTGAAAGTTTTTCAGGACTTGAACCCAGCACCTCACGCATCTTCACCAGGCCGGTACTCATGGACCACTAATCTATGATCTACTTATATCATATACTTCAACTGTTAGGTATCTTGGTGTCTGGCTAGATATTTCATTATCTTGGAAAGAACATATAACATCCCTGACCCCCAAAATAAGGAAATTAATTTACATCTTCAAAAGATTGCGATGCATTGCTGATATTACCTTGTTAAAGATTGTCTATTTCTCTCTAGTACAGTCGGTTATTTCATACTGTATTACAGTTTGGGGTGCCGCAGCACAAACTCATATGGCTAGGGTTGAGGTTGCTCAAAGAGCCGTTTTAAAGGTAATGATATTTAAACCCTTCCGGTTCCCCACAGATAGCCTTTACTCTCTCTGTAATGTTCTTTCTGTGAGAAGACTATTTGTACTGCAAACAATACTCCGGAAACATTCAGAATTGGTTTTCGATCCAGAGATTTATAACAAGCGAAGAGCAGATATAGCATGTCCAACTATGAGTCGGAGAACGGCAGCTGCAAGCCGTCACTATCAGCATCTTAGCACAAAGCTCTACAACCTAGCAAATAAGGAATTGGAAATTTATCACCTTCCAATAACACTATGTAAACGTAAATTGTTTGACTGGCTAGTACGGCTTTCATATGAACAGTCGGAACGTTTAATAAAATACGTGAGATAACCTGTGCCATCGTCATAATCATCACACACATTCACACACACACACACACACACACACACACACACACGCACACACGCGCGCGCGCACACACACACACACACACACACACACACACACACACATACACATTCACGCATAAATCAAAATCAGCACCTTAAATTCAAATGTTCATACACTTTTCTTTTAATTAAGAACATATTGTTTGTGTATGATAAATTGTGTATAGATAAATTTCTTATAATTTTTTTAATTATAAGGAACATTGTTTTACCTAACTCAAAGAGGGGGCACACTCACTGCGCTATAGTTTTTAATTTTAGCAGTTGAGAGCGCTAAAACTGTTTGTATGTGTAACGATTTTTATTCCGAGTAAACTTTATTATTATTATTATTATTATCATTATCATATTATACTTAAGTATTATTTATTTACTTACTTTTCCTTTTCATCATTATTTACTTGCATTGTAAAGTCGTTGTACGTCTGTGGAGGTAATTACTCCTAGGTGAACCCTAAGTTTAGAATAACCGGTAACCTTGCGAATAAATAGAAATTAAATATTGCGTCACACCCTTACCCCCTAATGGTTAGTGCACACCAAGAATAGAGCAGAGCATATTCTGAGAACACTATTATTAACTTTATGACTTCTTTATTTGATTGTACTTCATATTATTTTATTACGCGACATACGCTCCAACGTCGCGTTTTGAAGTAGGTACATTCAGTTTTGCACTGTACGCGAATACTTAAAGTTAATATATCAGTGATCTCAGAAAATGTTCTGCTCCGTTGTGCTCTTGGTGTGCGCTGACCCTATGTCTTTATCAGCATATATGAGATGACAGAGTACAACGTCTCACGCGAGTTAGTTATCACGTTTTATCTACTATTCTTGCCACAATAGCTTCAGTGCTTATCACTATCATACTGCGATTACGACTTTGGTATTTATAGTTTATTTTTTATATCATAAGATAGTAAACAAACAGATAGTGCTCCTGATGGAATAACAAGGGTTGACGCTATTTCGACAGGAATGGGTAAGGCAGGTGGTACCATACCTATATCCGGGCGAGACGTTGCAGAACTCTACCACCTAGTAAAACGATGGTGATGCTCGTCTCTTTAAATCAGCAGTATTATCCATTTGTTTGCTAGCTTATAATATAAAAGTAAGTTGATCTTGGATTTACACCTGCGTTGATCCGGGTCACTTTGAACTTCGTGTTAATACGGGCAGCTTATGCAAACTATCTTTCTATCAATCATCTCGTAAAAGTTGAAAAAAGGCTACACGTATCATAACAACGTGACTATCAAATAAGTTACCCGCGTATTGGTTTAGGCTCCTTTTGAAGAATATACCATCTGCAGTTCTGCCAGGAAGTTCTAGCAGGCGAACGATTGGCTATGCGAGTCACTACCATCGCGGCTACTAGTTGGTAGAGCTCTGCATTGTCTCGCCCGGGTATATGGTACCACCGCCTTATCTATTCCTGCCGTAATAGCGTCAACGCTTGTCACTTTCGCGTTCTGGCTTATAGGGTATGAAAGGTTGTATACAGTAAATTTTTAAAATAAGTTCAATAATAATTTGTATTATTGAATTTATTTTTATGATTTACTAGCAGCCCATTACGTGCTTCGCTACGTATCGCCATTTATTGAATTAATTTGTTACAAAAAATATGATAAATGAAGAAACGCTCTACCGATTTTGTGCAAACTTCATATAAACTATCTTCTAAATAGTCCGAACAAAGCCTAAATATTTGGCTTGGATAGGTGAATCCGTTCTTGAGTTATAAAATTACAACGAAAAGTGGCATTGATTTTTATATATATAGGTTCGGTAGACAGTAATTATTTTGCTCAAAACCTGATCGTGGAGCCAGCTATCAGCTACACAAATTCATATAAAATTATTTATCAATATCGGCCCAGTCGGGGAGTTCTTTTATTAATATCGATCGTAATTTAATACCTAAAATTGGTCCTATAAATAAACCTCCTTGATTCTGGTTTTAAACTAAGGCTCATTTTGTTGCATAAGTAGGTTCAGTGGTAATAATACATTTAAAAGAAAAAGACGCATTCCGGTTTACACCCACACAATCAAACTAGTAAATAATTAAAACGCCGTATTTACTTACCCCAACTTGCATAATTTGTACGAGTACAATTAGGTAAGTAGGTATTTTTCGTGCCATTAAGAACATGTATTGAAATTTATTTTGAGCTCGTTTACATTAAAACGCTTGGATTAGATACTTTTTCGTTACAGTTAGGTAATAGGTAGCTGGTAATTAATGTACTTTTATAGTTATACTTATCTTTAATTAATGTATTCACTTTTATTGTTATTTTAGGTAGGTACTCGTAGGTACCGTTACAATTAGGTAATAGGTAGCCGGTAATTAATGTACTTTTATCGTTATACTTATCTTTAATTAATGTACGTTTATTGTTACAATTATCTCTTAGTTATTTTAGATAGGTATCTACTCGTAGGTACCATCTCTAATCTTTCTGTTAATGTACCTACTGGGTATTCCATTACATTTATATTTTATATATATTTATGAGCACGTAAAGCCTACGGTCCCGGTTATCTCTAGATAATCATTATCAGGTCGGTAAAATGCGGCGATGATCACCACTCATCTCGTCAACCGACAAACCGGTGAATTGTGGTGAACTGGAAAATGATTTGATGAAATTGAGAATGATTGGAATTCTATAGACGTTCGGTTTACTCTGCCTATCTCAAAAGGGAATCGGGCGTGATAAAACTTTTTTATATCTTTAGATAGCAAGCAGGCAGATGACTTTCCTGGTGGAAAGAGAAACCATCGCCTATAATTACAAAAGATGTTAATGGTGCGTTGCTATCAGCGTGGTGGAATGGCAATGCCACATGTATAAGCTTAGTTGGCTACCTTACCCTCCATACCGGAATACGGCAGTGACAAGCATTGACGCTTTTGCGGCAGGAATAGGTAAGTCATTGGTACCAAATACCAGGGTATCTGGTACCACCGCTTTACCTATATTTACACATTTTGATAAATGTGTGAGTACTCATACGTAAGGCTTACACATTTTAAAAAATTAAGATTATTTTACAACAAATAATTTAATTTTACGAAGGGTCGAAGAAAGTAAATGGACTAAATTCAGCGGCTAATAGCGACCTTGTGGGCCACCCTGGAACTTCCCGATTAGTTGAGGTATTTTAAGCTGAACGGAGTAAAAACTATACCTATGCATTAATCTAAAGTTTGTAAAAATAATAGTATTTTAATGTTCGAAAAGATGTAGGTATCTTTTCAAAATGATGATCGGTTTTAATCTTTTGAATAGCGTTTAAAGCAATTTTTAAAAGCTCTAAGTTTTTTTATTTAGCTACAAAATCAATAGGTTAAAACATGTCGATGAAATGTCAAAAAAATTCCGATTCAGCCGATTTTAATCCGATTTACGGTTTTTGGACGCAGTTTTTTAAGTAGAAAAGCTGACTAGACTTTTAGATAAATCGGTATATTAGCCTGAAAGTATTTTAAAAATATGAAATAGATAAATTTGCTGTAAGCAACGTAATTTTAGTATTTGAAAAGCTGTAACCTTTGAAATTTAATTCGATTCTAATTTTTTAAACGCCATTTGGAGTAGCTTTTTTAGTACCTACTAAAATAATGTGGAAGATCAAAAATTGCTTGGTTGAAAAATTTCGAAGCTAGGTCGATTAGACTCACTTTTTTCAAAATTTTTCATCAACGGCAACTCCTGAATTGATAAGACGATTTTGATGAAATTTATGTATTGTGTGTAGTTTTTTGAGGAATAGAGCTGATTAGATTTTGTACTCAATTGGAACATTAATTTGGAAGTTATATTAAAAAATACTGTCTTGCCAATTTTTTTGAGGTTTTTTCAAAATTTCTCAAAATCTCTCCTCCAAAAGTGGTTAAAATTTTCAAGAAGTCTGAGTTGAGCGGAATCCAATCGAATGCCACAAATCGCGTTTCAATCGGTCAAGCCGTTCAAAAGTTATGAGATGTTTACATACACACACAGACATACTGACGTTATCGCGAACGTGTCGGAAAAGGTTCCTAGGACCTCAAAACGTGGAGATTCGGTGAAAACTCTATTTACAAAAATCGGAGCAAAATCAGTAATCTACATAGGTACTTAGCAGGAAGTTAAAAATGAGGCAGTTAACCGACTGAAAATTGTATTCTTTAGTTACTTCCAAAGAATTATGTCATACGGGATTTTACTCTGGTCAAATTTAGCTGAAATAAATGCTATATATGTTTTGCAAAAAAGAGCTATAGCATCTTTTTACAATTTTAGACCTAAGTTCCTCTGAAAACAAAACTGTAAAAATGGGTATTATAAAATCTCCGAATACTTATATGACAAGAAACCTGGGATTAGTAGCTCCTCTTATAACAATCTCCTCTGTTTCTCGTAATATGAAATAATTCTTGTAATATTGTAAAACATTAATTATGAAAGAAATAATAGGCAAAAAAGACAAGTCCGTTGAGTGTCTTCCGACGAATTTTGTCAGTGTGTAGCCGCGTTCCGATCCAGTAATGTCAACTCTTTAGAAGTGTCTGTAAAGGTTTATTTGAATAAAATATTTTATACCTATAAGTAGGTATATGATACGTAGCGAAACTCTACCACCATAACATAATAGTAGTTATGCGAAATCCAATAGTTCGCCTTTTACGAACTGCTTGGCAGAATGGCAGGTGGTATATTCTTTAAAGGGAGTTCGGATCAATGCGTAAAAATATACCTATATCATACTTATGTCGTCATAGCTCGATTTTTCGCTAGATATACAGACATTTAGAACAGCTAAAAACTACATAAAATACTACAAAACAGTAAAAGTCGACAAGCTCTTCTCGATTCACATGTTATCTCGTTCAGGTAACTTTATATTTGTTTCCTAAAAACAAATGTAAATTGTATATATATGTATACCTACCTATTAACCTACTTATTTTAAGAAATATATATATTGTGGAATTATATTTTTTTCGTTATCCTTACACCATTTCCTCAAAAAAAGAATATATATATATATATATATATATATATATATATATATATATATATATATGTATATATATGTATGTATATATATGTATATATATATATATATATATATATATATATATATATATATATATATATATATATATATATATATATATATGTATATATAAATATATTCCCTTCGACTTGGAAAACACTGAAATCTGTAGTTCTCAATGATCGCAATTAATAACGTTCCATTACATTTTTATTTTATGATTACACTTCTCACATTTATCAAGATAGACTCAGGTAGGTAGGTTTCTTAACTTTTTTTAATGTATGTCATTTAAAAAAAAATGTATGTCATAAAATATAATTTAGGTAAGCGTTTCATGATTACTTTAAGTTTAATTACTGTATAAAAAAAATTATTTAGGTAGGTACATATCTACTGGAAATGATTTAAAATTAAATCTATTAAGGTATTTGAAATTTGAACATAGCTATGCATTAAAGGTCATTTATACATGTGCTTAATTTTTCTAATTATTTGTGGGCAGGTGACATAAGGGCGGATCCAGCCTTCGGTACAGGGTAGGGGGGGGGGGTCACATATACAGGGGTCGATCCAGCCTTCGATTCAGGGGGGGGGTCACATATTTGAGATTCAGTCACGATACGCTCTAATCCTTATCTAATTCTAATAAATCCATACCTAGACCCGTGCACAGGTGGTCCTGACCCCCATGACTGCCCTTGAGGTAACACCAGTAAGTGCTTAACTACATATTTGCCTGAGTGTTACAATAATAAAGTTCTGTAAATTCAGGTACTAATTATAAAAAATTTTTTTGAGTTTAGGTATATAGACATATTATAACTACTCATGAAAGTTTATTATAAAAAAGAATAAAAGCTTCCAAAAAATATTGATTTACAAGCACAGAACATATCTCAGAGCTGAGTAGGTACTTGATATGTGCTTGAGTACTAAAATATAGAGGGTACTTAAAACCAACAGCAGGTTAGTGCGCAGTCAATCATACGGGTAATGATAACATGTAGTGGAGGCGTAAGATGTGGTTTGGCGGGCAAGTGGCATCCTTGTTATCATATTTGCCGGGGAACAGCGTGGTGGAAGGCCGGGCATCGTGTGACTCCGCCTTAACGTCACGCCCGCCCGCGCGCGTCGACCGCTCACACTACCAACATGCCGCGGCCGGCGCGCGATTCCTACACCGAACAAAAACCACCCTACTCCTACATATCGCTAACCGCGATGGCAATCTGGAGCTCACCGGAGCGAATGTTACCACTATCAGGGATATATCGTTACATAACCGACCGTTTTCCTTATTATCGCAGAAATACACAACGCTGGCAGAATTCACTGCGCCATAACCTGTCTTTTAATGACTGCTTCGTGAAAGTACCGCGACATCCAGATCGTCCAGGCAAAGGAGCTTATTGGACGTTGCATCCTCAGGCGTTTGATATGTTTGAAAATGGATCATTATTACGCCGTAGAAAACGGTTTAAGTTGCATGAAGGAGAGAAACATACTTTAAAATCCGAATTGGAGTCTTTGGCACGTTTTAATCGTTTGTATTTGGAAAAACAGATGAATAATGAAAGTATAACTCGAATGTTTGTAGCTCAATCTACCGAACAAGCATCGGTGAAGAAAATAAAAAAACCATTTACCATAGACAGTTTGTTAAGTTGTGAAGTTGATGAACATAGTGATAATACGAACACAGTGAGTACTGATACAAATTTTGTTCATAATACAGTAGATTTGCTTGCTATGGCGGCAGCAATTTGGCCAAACCCAATGTCTTTTCAGACACTTTTCCATGCACCTATTCAATTACAGTACCCGAATCAGTTTCAGCCATTTAATGTAAAACGATAGCAGATTTTCACTTATTTTATTTATTGACATAAAAATAAATATCACTGAATTGAAATTTTGCGTACTTGAATTAGGTAACTAATACTTGCAGGTAATAAGTCTGATAACATTTTATGCATTATTTATACAATATCTAATTATCACTTGAGTTTTTTGTGTGGCTTGGCACAAGTATTCAAAAAGCAATAAATAAATTTACAAACTTAGATCTTCAAATACAAGTTTTGTTCTAAATAAGTATGTGTCAAATAAAATCGATACGAGTAGGTATGTTATAGAAAGACGTAAAGTCGAATTTATATTAGGGTTATTTCTGATTGATACTAACTTTAATTTAATCTATGTTTATTATAATATTAATATGCTTATAAGACCATTAAATTTTATCATACTTTCAACATTTCTTAATTAATGTATGTCTTGTTTTTTATTTAAGTACATCCGCATTATTTTAGATAGAGCTTTAGCTCTATGCTCAGGAAATTTTTTATTTATTTGGATAAATACGAAATGTAATTATATTAATATAATCTCTGTTCAGATATAAACATAGAAAAACAATATTTATTATGTCTTTTAGTTACAGTAGTGTTTGCAATTGTTTTATGGGTCGACTTTATCTCTCATGATTGTTCAGTAGTTACGTAGTTGTATTTGATCGTTAATTATCTCTTTCATTTAGGGATACTTACTAAGTTATTTTTATAGTACGTACAGCGTTAGGTGTCGTATGTTTTCAGTCTTTTTAATAAATATTTTCATTTTGCTATTGTTATACACTTATTATATTTTGTTGAATTTTTACTTTTGACATATAAGTAGGTACCTAATCATACATAGAGCCGTTTAAGAATCTATCGTCACATATATTTGTGAAGTATTTTGTCCTGACTATTAATCAATGCATAGCTCAAACCATATTGGATGAGTTGGACTCAAATTTGTTATAGGAACAAGTGGCTATCGTAACCATGTTTTAAAACCGTTAAGAAGTAAAATTCAAATTAAATACCTATATAGTTTAGACAAAACACACGTTATAAACATTAGGTAGGTACACAAAAATTCTACTAATTACATATTAAAAAAGTACCTACCGACTATTAAAAAAATATTTTAAATCAAATATTAATTAGTAGACACAGTTAATTAATGAGAATCAGACAAATCAATAAGAATACATAAATACATTTTAAAAGTTACGAATCCTTTTGATGTGTACATCTATAATAGTAGTAGTTATATAGTTTTAATATATAAACTATATTGTTTTTTATTTTATAGTTTTACAATCTTTATACACTAAATGTTATATTTAATTTTCATATTAGGTAGATAGATTAACAACATTACTTTTTGATACTATACCAGTAACATTTTTAGATATGATTTGATTCCACAACGTCTCGCCCGCGTTTTGGTACTTATCTACCACCGCTTTACCTATTGCTGCAATAGCGTCGCGTCGGTCTTGTCACTGTCGTGTTCTGGTTTGGAAAGTAAGATAGCCGGTAAACTTCAACATTTGATACTCCATTCCCGTCACACCCACCATTAACATCTCTTAGGCGATGTTTGCCTCTGTCCATTAGGAGAACCATGGGCTTGTTTGCTATCCTATGATATAAACTTTCGTTTTTAAGGGCCTATTTTTTTCCTTTTTATAGTTTATTAATGTTTATACATAGGTCTCTAGTTTATAAATGTTATGATCGAGTCACGCGTTAGGCTTTTTTTTATATCATAGTATGGTTTTAAACTAATTGTAAATAGATATTAGGGGCCATCCATAAATTACGTCACACGTTAAAGGGGTGGGAGAGGGTCAATGAAGTGTGACATTGTGTGACAAGGGGTGGGGACGGGTTCCGAGTTTTGTGACATCACATTTTTTCAAAATATAATATTTTGTATCTAAGTATTACAACACTAAATTTAAAAAGCCACCTGTATAGATAAAAAATATTCTAATGAGATTATCATTTCAATGTAAAATTTTAAAATATGTGACATCACACTAGGTAGGGGGGGTCTCACAAATGTGACCAGATGTGACAAGGGGGAGGGAGGGGGCAAAAAATTATGAAATTTTTGTGACGTAATTTATCGATGGCACCTTATCTAATCTTAAGTAATTTTGTATTTCTTCCTATAAAATTTGGTAAATTGGTAATGTGAATTAAAAAAACAAAATATGCATTTGCTATAGTTATGTATCTGATATACCAATAAAAATAAATTCCTATAAAAATGTATTTTTAATATGAAATAAACACGAGTAGATACTTACTGTATTATTAATCAAATCTTTATTAACCCACATACGTTAAGCCATTGATTTAAGTTCTTTGCGTAGGTACGCCAAATAACAGCAAAAACCAGGTAGGTACACTGCTGATGCGATTTAGCTGAGCGGATCTGCTCCTAACGAAATATTAGTCAACATCGACTATTTCGACCTCTTTTCTCTGACTTAGAGTTTCAGATACAGGAGGAGTAGGATCCAGTTTCACGCACATCAACGAATAAATCTAATCTGCAGTATTCCACGGAGGGTGAGGTAACCGATAAACTTATGTGGCATTCTCAACCTGCTGTACGGACGAAACCGAGAATAACAACGCATCATTAAAATATTTGGTATCTGTAGATGGTAGTAGTTCCATTAGGCAGGCGCGGATTCAGGACTTGGTTCAGGGGGGGGGGGGGGGGTTCATCTTCAAAAAGAAACGATTCTAAAAATTTAAAGAATCGGATGTAACTCAGGGGGAGCAATTGCATCCATTGCCCCCGTCCCCTTGGACCCGCGCCTGCCATCACCTAAATCATTTACTTATTTGCTGTCATACGATATAAAAAAAACATTTTTAACTAGTTTCATAAAACATGGTCATAGCATAGCAGTAGGTACATAGGTACATATTTAAGTATTATTTAATAAATTCCTCTAAAGCCTAGAGTTATCATTTATAATTATTATTAACTTCATTTTATATCAGTTGTAATTGATGTCAAAGTTAATTTACAAAAGGTGCACATGAAAGAACGCCGGAGGTTAAACGTTCAATTTAATATCTGATATTAATTACCGAAACAGCCCTTAAACCGTGGAACATTAATAAGAGGAAGGTTCCCCGCATCAGGCCAGTCGTCACGGTACGCGAACGTATTAACATCCCCTTTTAAGTTTAAACGAAGTTAAAGAAATAAATTTATCACATATAATCGTGCATATGCTTTTGTGAATCAATAAAATTGTTGAATGTACACACCTGCTGATTGTAAATGAAATTATTGACTTGGCTGGCTTTCATAGGATATTAAAAATATTATATTCTCTTCGATGATCCCGGCCCATTTTGAAGAATAGATCTTCAAAATGTGAATCTAGCCTTACTGATAGACATATTGTAAAAGGCGCCAAAAGACTAATATGTATCCCTAATATCGTATCTACCAAATACTAATTTTCCTGTGTTGATCGGAGCCCTTTTTGTTGAATAGATCATCTGCCTTTCTGTCAGGCAGTTCGTAAGGCGGACAATTTAATATGCGAGTCACTACATCGTAGCTACTAGGTTTATTTTTGTATACCATAAGATGGCAAACAAACAAATTACTCTCCTAATGAAAATATACAACCGTCGTCTATAGACACCAAAAATATAAATGGTGCGTTCATGTCCGTGCGATTGTTGTGTTAGCGAGGTGTTATTGCTACTCGTATTAGTTTTTTGGCTACCTTACCCTCCCAACTGAAACACGACAATGACAAGCATTGACGCTATTGCGGCAGGAATACGTAATGCAGTGGTACCAAATACCCGACAAGACATTGTGGAACTCTAACACCTAGTAGTCATGATGGGAGTTATACGTACAGCCAATCATTTGCCTTTACGAACTGTCTAAAAAGACATAAGACTTTAGGAAGTATGTGCTTCCCTCTGTCCTGCATCTTTGAAAGTGATTTTGTGAAATGCAATGGAAGTGTGTAATAAGAAGCCAGGGTAGCGCGCTATTTGAATTGTCCAATAAGCGCGCAGTGGTAGAGTTGGCCATCAGGTTCTACCAATTTATTCATTTAGATGTCAGATGTTACATATCATGTGCGACCACTGTGATATAAGGCTAAAAGATAGCAAACAAGCAGATGGGTCTCCCGATGAAAAGAGTCAACCATCGCCTATAGACACCAAATAGGTTAATGGTGCATTGCTTGGCGAGGTTTAATGCCACATGCATAAGTTTGCCGGCTACCTTACTCTCCAAAACGAAATACGAAAGTGACTAGCGCTGACGCTATTGTGGGCGGAATAGGTAAGGGTTCCCTATACCCATACTACGTGACCTATTTTTTAAGATTTTTTGACCCCTCCCTCCCCTCGGTGACCACTCGTGGTATATGCCAAGACCCCCCCCCCCCTCCCCCTTTAGTTTTCACGTAGTAATTCATAATTATGATTTTTAATCATTTCACAGGCAAAAATTGAAAAAAAAAATTCAGTAGCTGTTTCCTGCGACTTTGTTTGTGTAACCCAAAAATATACTTCCTTATGCTCAGTCGGGATGATATTCACGTGAGAGAAACGTTGGTTTGCATGTGGCTATCAACTCGCTCCACAATTAGGTACACGTAGGTATGACTACTACAGAATATCTCACGTATAATTAAAAATTAATAAAAATTGCCGTGGTAACCAAACTGCTCTGTCAGTGTCACGTAACGCAACGGAAGCACTCGTAACATTTTATTTTATAAATT
The DNA here is from genome assembly GCA_036924255.1 of Apodemia mormo. Lineage (NCBI taxonomy): Eukaryota > Metazoa > Arthropoda > Insecta > Lepidoptera > Riodinidae > Apodemia > Apodemia mormo. Next base: position 37,391,569 of record JAUPFN010000002.1, read on the forward strand.
ACTAGCTGATACAATTTCGTTCATTTCAACAATACTATTTATTTTTTCTTAGTCGGGAAAGAAGTAGCCTATACCTTTCATTATTAATAAGGCAGTTATACACAAAATGTATTTTTCAAATCCGATTACTTTATTTCGAGATTAGCGCATTCATTTTTTACACAGTTTTGTTTTGTCACGTTTTTTAAATTTGTTTATTGGTAGATCTATTATAGCATCGAGAAATTTATTATAAAATCTTATACACTTCCCCGTAAAAGAGTTATTTATTCTTTTGAGACGATATGTATATACAAAAAGATTGTTTTTATTTCTAGTATTTACAATTTTTTAAACGAGCAAATATTTTTACGAACACACATTTAATTTTTCAAGTACATGGGCACACTAAAAGTTTTGCACTTCTAGGTAATCGGAACAATTTGAATTTCGAATGTTATATTTTTAAAACGTTGCTACCTCTTAGCAATAAAAAACAATTGGCGGGAAATTATTTGTCAATTGCTTTTTATCACACATCAAAGTTCTACGTACGCAACGAAAATGGAATTAAAGTCGAAAAGATTTTAGAGCGATGATTTTTTATGATTTCAAAAGTTTTCTTTCTCCGCAAGACTGTGCCGCTTGTCTTCAAAATGTTTTTGGGAGAGAAGCACCTTGTTTGAGCACCGTGAGGCGATGGTTTGCTGAATTTGAGCGAGGTCGAGTTTCTTTACATGACGAATTTCTTGAATGGCGGCCTTCAACTGCCGTCAACGAAAATAATGTGGCTACTGTTAAGCGGTTAATTGAAGAAAACCCCCGGATTACCTTTGAGACAATTTGAGGACTATTGGGGATTGGTATGAGCCAAATTCAGAAAATTTTACACGAAGAATTGAAAGTTCGGAAACTTTGTTGTCGTTGGATCCCTCATGAACTGACAGCGGAGCAGAAGCTGGAATAGTGCTCACAGGTGCTTACTGAAGTACGACCACTGACATTCTAATGCTGTTTATGACATTAATTGTCACAGGAGACGAAACGTGGATTTATTGTTTTGAACCAGAAAAAACAGCAATCTTGTGAATGGGTGTTTGAAAATGAGAACAGGCCAACAAAAGTGACACAGGCGAGAAACGTTGGTAAAAAAATGATCGCATTTTTTTCTCATGGGCCCCATCTGTACAATTCCAATTGAAGATCAAAAGAGTGTTAATGTCGAGTGGTATTTTACCATTTGTTTACCCGGGGTATTAGAAAAAGTTCGCGAAAGACGACCCAAAAGCCGCATTTTCCTACATCATGATAACGCTTCTCCACACACGGCCAACAAAACAAAGTCATTTTTAGCTTCCGAAAAAGTACATCTCGTCACTCATCCTGCGCATATCCCCAACCTAGTACCCTGTGATTTCTGTATTTTCCTCAAAATCAAAGATTAGATGGGAGGTTTTACTTTTACCAACTCCGAAGAGGCAGTGACCTGCTGCAATATCGTCTTTGCTTGTTGTTATTGTGTTCAGATTTGGTGGATAAAGTAGTTAGTAAACTTAGGTATTTGGCATTCTAACCCTGCTACAAATATGACAACGCGCCTTGAGCATCTTAGACTTATGAGTGGGACTTTCTATTTTCATCATCGGTATAATGGCTATGCAACATTAGGTGTCTATAGGCAATGGTTATCTATGTATTTTCGTCAGAATTATCTGACGAAAACTGACTTTTAGCTATTCTTTAAATAAAATTAATAAAGGTGATATAAAATAAAATCGCCGTGTCGTCCTTTTATTTCACAAATAACAACCATCTCAGCTCTTCTTACAATAGTATCTGTACAACATTACTCCAATAGTATTCGTATAGACAAATACTCGTTTACTCTTACATATACGTTAATTAACACGGATTAAATGGATACCCCGTTTAAAACAATTTCTTAGTTTGTTATTGTAACTTACTTTAACATACACAAATACAGAGTTGTACTACTTACCGTCTACCGATGAAATAAAATTACTTGAAGGATAATTTTTAAACCTCGCCATTTCATTCGGTACTATAAAATCGTAAAACACGGTTTATTTATATTTTTTCACGATATATCTACAAATGTAGGTATGACATTTTTGGCAGTGATATGAGCGTTTGCTCATATGCGCGCTGACACGTTTATTTCCTAATGGCGTGTCTAATAGTATTTATGTGGTCTGTGTTAATTATAATTAGGTCGTCACTCGTCGGTAACGTATATAACGTAAATGCCGGTCTCATCGACCAAGACCTCTTTTTCGTCCTGTGCAAGTGTAACGTAAAAACTCCTTCCGTAATCAGTCAAAACGCCGAATTAAGTGGAGTTTTTTTTTAATATTATGAGATAGCAAACAAGCAGATGGGTCTCCTGATGAAAAGAGTCAACCATCGCCTATAGACACCAAAGGTGTTAATGGTGCGTTGCTATCTTGTGGCGAGGTCTGAAGCCACATGCATATGTTTACCGGTTACCTTACCTTCAAACCGGAACACGACAGTGACAAGCACTGACGCTATTGCGACAGGAATAGGTAAGGCGGTGGTACCTGACCCGGGCGAGACAATGCAGAACTCTACCACCTAGTAGTCACGATGGTAGCGACTCGTATAGCCAATCAGTCGCCTTTTACGACCTGCCTGGCAAAACAGCAGTTGGCCTATTCTTCAAAGGAGCCCGGGGCTAACACAGGGTAAACGGAGGTTCGTTCTTATAAGAGATAGATCCAGCGCGAGCGTAAGTAGAAAAACTTAACTCTTAACCGGACGAGCATATTGCTCGCCTCAGAAGTCTTGCTTCACAGCTGCTGTTTGGAAGGCTAACTGTAAAATAGCCATTTCATAAATATGAAAAACACTGCACAAAGTTGAGGTGAAAAGATTGTATCGGTGCTCCTGACTAAACTACCAATAAGTATGAACCTTTATTGCTACACTTAGCTGTGACGTTGGATATGCAAAGTAATCACAAAACGCCCCATAGATACGCCTTTCATACAGAGTTATTTCGTGAACTGCGGCGGACGCGCGACATACAACATCGAAATGGTTAAAAGCAAAGTTTACTTTTCGTATACAGAGTGATCATAAAATAAAAAGTGAAGTAAAATATCACTGACGGATTTATCGCGAATTTTCGGAAAGTACTAGACTTCTATTGATAACATTGGCTAGGAGACTTTAGTTTATGAGTAGATATAACCGGATTAAAGAGGTATAGTAGCTAAAAAAGAGAAAAAAGGTAACTTATGCAAGTTGCATCACCATCTCACCACACAGATAGTGATGAGTTACGAACCATTAACATCTTTGATGTCTATAGACGACGGTTCTCTTTTCATCAGGAAAGCCATCTGGCAGCACTAAGGCACATTCAAAATGTGATTAAAAATTCGAAAATGAATCAAGTCGGATTTATTATCTAGTTTACATTTTTTGTTTACTTCTATGTTTCACATGGCCATGATGCATTTAAATGAAAACCTGGAATCTAAAATAAGTTTTACTCAGAGCACATTTGCTGGAGGGGTAACTGGTGCTGTGACCAGAGCTTTAACACAGCCATTTGACGTCCTGAAAATAAGATTTTAATTACAATTGGAACCTATTTTTTATGGGTTTTACATCTATAATAAGAAAAGAACGCGTGTCAGCTTTATGGAGTGGACATGTACCAGCGCAGATACTTTCAGCAACTCATGGACTTATCCAATTTTCAACATACGAAAAGCTTACCCAATTATCTCAACAATCAGACCTTCAATTTTATTTAAAACACAAACATTGGGTTAATTTTTTAATGGTGCTGTGGCAGCAGCTCTTGCAACAACTTGTTCGTTTCCTCTTGACACTATAGGAAACAGGCTAATCGCTTAACAGAAAACAAGAAAATCTTACAAAGGGTTTGTAAATGCTGTGTCTGTGATAATAAAATACGAAGGAGTGTCAGCGTTATTCAAAGGTATTTTGCCAACGATAGGTCAGATTGGTCCTTATGCAGGTATCCCGTTTGCTGTTTATAAAATGTGTACAGAAAATACATTTAATAAGATAAAATTGTTTCAAAGAGTTGATAATTATAATAAAAGTATAGAATCAACATGGAATGCAAATTTTATAGCTAGTGCTTTTGCAGGTTTAGTGTCTAAAACTCTTATTTATCCATTTGGTTTAATTAAAAAGAGATTACAGATACAGGGTTTAGAGCAGCTCAGGAAGGGGTGTGGAAAGAAAATCTATTGTAATAGTGTGAAAGATTGTATAAAAATAACAAGTACAGAAGGAGGTTTTTTATCTTTATATAAAATATATATGAGCCAAGCGCACTTAAAGACATAGACACACACAAAGGAGGGCAGACACAAATATTGCATTTGTGTCTGCCCTCCATTTTGCTGTTTATGATGAGACAAAATATTTAATTTTAGGAATACAAGGTTAGTTGTAGATCATTTTAGAAACACGTATCAACTATTAACCATCTGCTTGTTTGCTGTCTTATGAAATAAAAAAATTAACGTAAATGCCTGGTTTTCTGTACTAGAATTCAACGGGAGCAATGCCGCGCGCAACAGGTAGTAAGTTAGATTGCGACTATCTCATTTTTTTACTGCGGGTCTTAAGTTCGATAACCGGATCGAGCTAAATTTTAATTGTTTTTTTGTATCTTAACATAGCAAAAACTTGGTTTTTTAAAAACGTTAGGCCTGTACCTCGAGTCTTTAACTATTGCCATGCCAAATTTCATTTAAATCAATTTAGCGGTTTTTCCGTGAAATTATAACACAAACTTTGCCATTTATTAAGTACTAGCTGTTGCCTGCGACTTCGTCCGCGCGGACTTCGTTTACTTCGCACTGCTCCTCCCCTGTAGATGATAGCGTGATAATATGTAGCCTATATGTTGATCCGATCTGTTAGTAATATTCATGCAAAATTTGAAGACAATCTATGCAGTACTTTTTGAGTTTACCCCGGACATACATACAGACAAACAGATAAACAGACAAACAGAAAAAAATCTAAAAACTATATTTTTGGCTTCGGTATCGATTGTAGATCACGCCCCAAGTATTCTTTTAAAAAAATATTCAATGTACAATTTTGACTTTCCTACGATTTTATTATAATATGTATAGATGAGTATATTAAAGTCTTTTAATCTCTAAAATACATATTTCTAAAGGAAAACAATTCTAATACTAGGCAAAGTAGTTTTAAAATTTTAATGAAGGACAAATTATTTCTCTTTATTTATTGTACAGTTTTGAAACACTGATCTATATTAATGTTATTAAAAGAATAAAATAAATACAACTAAAACTTCTAAAAAGCGAGGAACCGTTTCATGATAATATTATAAAGAAAATTAAATAAATACGATAAAATCTTCTAACCGTTCACTGTGTTTTTGTCCATGGTCAACTATCACAGAATTTTCAGGTCAATGCATAAGTTACGCATTACGCATTAAATCACATGTAATTTAAAATTTTAATTTCTTGAAAGTTCAAGACTGGTTAAAGAAATTATTTTCAAGTGATATTTTAAATGTCATTCGTTTATTATTTATGCATTATGCGATATTTAGGGTATTGGATGTTTTCTTATATCATAAGACAGTGAAAAAGTAGATGACTCCATAATAAAAAGACACAATCATCGCCTATAGAAACCAAAGATCGTCGTCGTCCTTTTGACAGGGTGTTATGCCACATGCAAAAGTTTAACGGTTACCTTACCCGTCAAACCAGGACACGACAATGATAAGCACTGACGCTATTGCGGAAGGAACAGGGAAGGCGGTGGTATTTCATCCGGGGGAGACAATGCAAAGCTCTACCACCTAGTGGTTACGACAGTATAGTGATTCGCATAGCCAATCATTCGCCTCTTAAAACCATTCACTCCGGACCATCACGGAGGATTTAATAATACGTTGAAAATATATTCCAAAATAAGAGGAGGTTCTTGATTTTGCTGTGTTTATATGTTTACCTCAGCACTCAGTTATTTATGAACAGATTTTGAAAATCCTGTTTTTGGGAGGGTATATTTTCCTTGTAGTCCCATTAAAATTTGGTGGAGATCTACATAGTTGTTGTAGCTTAGGAAATAGAAAATATCATACAAAAACATATATTTAAGCCAAATCCCTTACGAATTAGACAGAGACCACCGATTGTTAGAAAAAATACATTCTTTATTATCAAGTTTCAAACAATAGTGAAAATGCTTTTAAAGTTTGCAAGTAAACATTGCCTTATTAATAAAGACCCCTTAGTAATAGATACTATATATATTTTATCACTAGTTCGTAATAAAGTTGTTATGCATTACCAAAAATTTTCTCTCAATTCTCTCGCATTGTTGAAGGTAGACTGTTCGCTTTGCTTGTTTTGCAAAAGAAAATGCTTAGCAGCATTAAGTTACGCCTTTTAGGTACTTATTTGTGTGATAAAGTATTTAAATAATGACAAATAATAGTCAACAGACTAATTCTGAGATATTTATTTTAGAAGTTTGACCCGTTCATTGGTCCTCGGAGCAGATAATCATAATAAGATCAAAATAATTAAAACATCTGAACTCGCGGTGTATGTTCTAACAAGTTTCAGACTAATATAATATTACATATTATATTATGTGGGGTCCTTTTTCAGGATCACGTGTTTGCGGTCGCGTCCGTTTGCGAGATGCAGGGCTTGAAATCGGTTTAAAAAATACCGGTTAATAAAGGTAGCGGTTTTTCTAAAAGGTTTCGCTCGGAGTGTATCTGAGATGAGAGCGTTTCGTAAATCTATACAAACCGGTTTAAGCCAAAAAACCGTGGAATTGTACTTCACGCTCAGTACAGAAGAAAATTGAGAGCGAGTAATATTTAAAAAAACTTCTATGAACCGATTTACTGATTCAAAATCCTTATAACTTTGCTCCATAAGGTAAATGTTATTTTTGAGGTTAAGGTAAAGCCGAACCATATATACCACCACAACCAAACGCTCCTTATGTACTTGCGCTGATTTAGGTTTAAAAAATTAACTTGGACGTGAGCTATTATTATTTATTAAATAACTAGTTGACCTATGCAGCTTCACTACCGTAAAGATTAACATGTCGTCCATATAATTTTTCAAACAAATTTTCATTCCTTATTTAAGCTCTTTAGGGGTTGATTTTTGAAAAAGTTAGCCTATGTTTGAATCCGGACTCAACTCTGCATTTTTTTGTCGAAATCTGTTTAGCGGTTTTAAAGCGTAACAGACAGATAGACAGACTTTCGCATTTATAATATTAATATCTCTTGAGTTTTAATAATTTAACGAGAAACGCTTTCACGGCTAAATAATGAAATTTAGCATAGAGGTAGTTGAAAATTCGGGGTCAAAAGTAATTTTAAAATCAAATAGTTTTATGGTTAGAATAATAAATTAAGACGTGAATAGTTAAAAATTGAATGTAATAAATTACCAATTGTAAAAATTCCAGTTGCCATAATCCTTGTTGGTTTTTCGTGTAAAATGGCATTTTAAAAAGTGTCTAATATAAATTACGTTTCAGAAGAAATTATTAATTGCCATGTAAAATAATAACCATTTATCAACATGTGTTAGTATCTAGACGAACTTTGTATGGACACTTATCATTCTCCCTTGACCATTGTTCATCTTGAATTATCTTAGTTTTCTATATAGTAGTAGTCTTTCGCCGTGTTGGTCCCGGCCTCCTTTGTATATTAGGCCAACTGCCGTGCTGACAGGCAGGTCGTAAAAGGCGACCGATTGGCTAACGAGTCACTATCATCGTGGCTACTAGGTGGTAGAGTTCTGCATTGTCTCGCCCGGGTCTGGTACCACAGCCTTACCTATTCCTGTCGCAATAGCGTCAGTGCTTGTCGCTGTCGTGTTCCGGTTTGGAGGGTAAGGTAGCCGGTAAACTTATGCATGTGGCATTAGACCTCGCCACAAGATAGCAACGCACCATTAACATCTTTGGTGTCTATAGGCGATGGTTGACTCTTTCCATCAGGAGACCCATCTGCTTGTTTGCTATCTTATGACATAAAAAAAAATACATATACAATTAAATTTATTCAGACAAATTAATGATACAAAATGCTAGAAAATAAGAATCAACCTGTAGACACGTTATTCATATATTGTCATGCATAGGTAACGAGTTGTAAGCTCCTGAGATGACCACTTCGACATACAATAGGCTTTTGCGGGCTCGGCTCAATAACAATATTGAACGAATACCAGTTGCGACTGAGTTAATTCACACAGGGTTTAATATATTTGAGTAGAGACGTTCCATCAACAATATTTACCTAATTGTAACTTCGTGGTTCTGGGTTATGGAGCTTTTGGTAGGCTATTCTCGAAAACCGAAGTGTGCTATCGTCCCGTATTTAGAATGAATACGTAACGCTGTCAGTTCTGGTTATAGCAACAGACAAGCTATAATTATCATCAGGTGGGCTAAATTTGGCGATAAAATTATGGTGATAGATGTTGATCCTTCTTGTTGGATTATGCCAGCTTAAGCTATCAGAGGCGTTAAAACACACCTAACTTCAATTTGCTAGAGGAAACCTATGTTTAAAAATATCAGGGTAAAATTTTGTTGTTGTTTGTAATCAGCCAGAATCCGAAGTTGAGGAGAGTCGTGTAGGCTATCACTAGACTAATTATTATATTATTCCTAGGTTTAAATTGCTATTTACACTATAGATGCTATATTTAGCATTACTACGTTTAAGTGTGAAAAAGCAAATACCTAACATATAGTACTATTTAAGTTACTATTCGACCAGATTAGTAGCTTAATACGCGTTATATCTGTTTTAATATATCAGGAGATAACGACCCAGCAGATGGCTCACCTGATGGAAAAAGACAACCATCGTCTATAGACCAAAGATGTGTATGTTGCTATTCGTGTGGCGGTGTGTTAGTGCCAAACACGGAATAAATAGAGGCGCTTTATTAAGACACTAGCTGTGCCCGCGACTTCGTTCGCGTGGAAAAAATTCTAAAGTAAAAACCCGCATATTTCCCGTTCCCGTGGGATTTTCGGGATACGAACTATCCTATGTCCTTTCTTGGGTCTCAAACTATATTTGTACCAAATTTTATCCAAATCGGTTCAGTGGTTTGGCCGTGAAAGCGTAACAGACAGACAGACAGACAGACAGACAGACAGACACACAGACAGACAGACAGAGTTACTTTCGCATTTATAATAGTAGTATGGATTACTTAGACATTAAGCGTAGCTAAATTTTATACTTGCATAAATACGTCAATGTATGTAACAGTATTTCAACAATAAAAACTCAATTACAATTAGTGTCAATAATTTACCATACTATTGGCAGTGCTATGAGCGTTCGCTCATATGCACGGCCACACGTTCAATGTCAAACGCCGTGTCTATTAATATTTATGTGGTCTGTGGTGCATGTATAACACAAAAGCAACACGTCACACGGCAGTGGTATTGACGCGATTGTATTTGATTGTATAGATTAGGCCCAGACCTGGACGAGACGTTACGGAACTCTAACAACTAGTTAGAATAAATAAGAATAAGAATTGTTTTATTTACTACACATACTATACATATACAATAAAAACAAGAACAAGCGTACATATAAAACAAAAAAAAAAAACAAAAAGCTACAACAGTATAGTAAACAAAGAGAAAGAAAAAAAACTATACAACACTTTTTAAACAAACGTTTAAAAAGTGTATGGTTTTTTTTTTGTCGTCGTCAATCGTAAATTAGGTACAATTTGTACAGCATATTGATAAGCATGGAAAAAACAAATAACATAAAAGTTAATTAATGTTTATGTATAGCAAAATCAACATGATGGTAAAATCGTAAGCCACTCAGCAAACAGTAACAAAAATTATCAACCCTACAGCTGATTTTCTGGGCTAACTTTGTCTGTCATTTGAAACGGTTATGCAAAAAAAAGATAAAATATGTTACCTATTTTTTGAACTTTTTTTCTTGAGGTCTTTTAACATTACAAGTTTTTTTTTATATCATAAGATAATAAATAAGCAAACGGATCTCCTGATGGAAAGAGAAATCATTGCCATCGCGTTGCTATCCCTGTGTATATTATACCTTTGAAGAAGGTATGTACTAATTTACTTAGAACTAATTAATGTTATAAATCAACAATCATGTAACTGTTGTTGTAACCATACATTTGATCGTCTTTACTGAAAATCTGGATATTATACTCAACAGGGAATAATACTTTTGGTTTAAAACACAAATTTTTGCTAGTGTACCTACGCACTAGCAAAAATTTGTGCTTTACTTTAATATTAAAGTATGAAACAAATACCTTGTGCGTGGGATATTGATCCAACATTTACTCGTTTTAATAAATTATAAAAACTTAGAAATTACGAATGAATAAGCGACGTAATATCACAGATTATTTAATGCTCACTGACAGGAATAAATACAATATTCCCATTCTCTATGCTGACAGGCTTTTTAACACCACATATCATATTATATTAATACCATATGATTACTAGCACCATCTGTTAGAAATTATAAAATTAATAAAACTTAAAATTGTCTCATTTTCTAAAATGTTTAGTAACTCTTTAAATAAAGACGCGAGTCCTAACAAAGTTATCTTTTATGCTAGTTTAATCCATAGGTTTTTAGTTATATGGACTTAATTAGTGTGGCGTTGGTTAACTGTGGAGAGAATCGGTTCTCACGGACACGCGCGATGTCATTTGTATAAAAACGGTTATCGAAGACGGTAGCGCGTATCAGTTGCGACCAATGCTAATGCAGTTTAGATCTATCTATCTATGAAAAAAAGTACTGGTAGGAGCATAAATGTTTCAGATTTTTTATAGCTATTACATAGCAGACGATGGAAAGAGAAAACCATCGCCTATAAACCAAAGATGGTAAAGGTGCCTTATCTATATTATATATATGTCGCAGTGAAATTGTCAGTACCGTTAGATTATAATTTACCTAAGTGATATTATAATTTAACTGCTAACCTAACCTAACCAAATTATAAAATCCCTAGGTAGATTATAATCTAACGGCTATTGACAATTTCACTGCGACATATATATAAAAGGTAAAAGTGACTGATTGATGTATCAACGTACAGGCCAAACCCTTAGGACTAGAAACTTGAAATTTCGCACACGTATTTCTCTTATGATGTAAGTATCCACTAAGGAAGAATTTTTCAAAATTTTACCCCGGAGCAGGTGAAAAGTTTATATGAAACTTTTTATTCCCTGGACATATTTGCATGAAATTTCGTATAAATTAAGTACAAAAAAACAAGTAATTACTTGTTTAAGCGTTTTCCAAAATTTCCAAAAAGGGGTAAAATAAGGGAAGTAGCTTATGAAGAAAGGTTAAATAGGTAACTTCTAAAGTATATATGCGCGAGCGAAGCCGCGGGTAACAGTAATATTATTATATTTAGTTATATATGCTCCATAGATAAAAATAACTAAAATTAAAGAAATATTTACTTTACCTTAATACCTCAATCGTGAAGTAATTATAATATAGAACCTGCTTGTTTCTCTGTACATAACCCGTGACGTATTTAGCGCGTATGAGGGTTACGAGGTTGTATTGCAAATTCTACCAAATATCATCTACCAAATATCATCCCGTTTTAGCTTTTGCAGAATAGACCATCTGCCGTTCTAGTAGGCAGTTTGTAAGTTAGTAAGTATAAGCGAATAATCGTTGCTATGTGAGTCACTACTACAGTGGCTACTAAGTAGTAGAGTTCTGCATTGTCTCGCCCGGGTCTGGTACCACCACCTTACCTATTGCTGCCGCAATAACGTTAGTGCTTGTCACTGTCATGTTCCGGGTTGGGGAGGAAGGCAACCGGTAAAACATATCCATGGGCAGTGACACACCGTTACAAAGAAATCAACGCATCATTAACCTCCTCGTTTGGTCTTGGTTTCTTTGAGTAATAGACCAACTGCCGTTCTGCCAGACAGGTCGTATAAGGCGACCGATTGGCTATACGTGTCACTGCTACCGTGACTACTAGGTAGTAGAGTTCCGCAAGGTCTCGTTTGGGTATATGGTACCACCGCCTTACCAGTAGAGTAGCGGGTAGACTTATGCATTTGTCATTTCCATCCCGCCACACAAGCAGCAACGCACTGTTAACATCTTTGGTGTCTATAGGCGATGCTTTCTCTTTTACATCAGGAAAGCCATCTGCTTGTTTGTTTTCTTATGAAATAAAAATATATATTTATATAGCACAACTTTTTGTGTGTGCGTTTTGTTATCTCTGTGTATATATTAAGACAAATTTGGAAAAACTGGTGGTGCCGCACCCGGGCCGTCGCGGCGTCTGTCGCGGAACTCTACCACGTAAAAGTCAAGGTGTTAGTGACATGATTAACCAATCGTTCGGCTTTTACGAATTGTCTGGCAGAATTAGACGGTCTTTTTTCAAACTTGCACTCTAGTGAACTAACATTGTACAAACGTTTATTATACGTATATACGTAACGTATACATACGTAACATTATACATTACTAGCTGTTGCCTGCGACTTCGTTCGCGCGGACTTCGTTTATTCCGCACAGCTCTTCCCCCGTAGGTGATAGCGTGATAATATGTAGCCTATATGTTGACCCGACCTGTTAGTAATATTCATGCAAAATTTGAAGTAAATCCATGCAGTACTTTTTGAGTTTACCCCGGACATACATTGACTTTGCTACGATTTTATTATATGTATAGATCAGATCTATATACAAGCTAGCGCCTAGCACTACTTGTCAAGCAGTTTTTGCCGGTAACTGGTCAAGTTTTATCAGGGCGAGCGAAGCGAGCCCTACACTAGGCCACTTTGTATGCACTTTTGTGGTATGTGTTATGTGTGAAAATATCGCACTTCGAGGTTTGAGCTTTGACGTGGTAGTTTAAATTCATGTCTAGATATGACGTACCATTAAAGTACCATTTTATAAACACTAAGAAAAAAAATTAAAAAATACATGTATTAGAATTTTATTACTACTAACGCCATCTATTAGGAAACTAACGAGTCAAAACGTTACTTTGGCGTGGTAAATTTAATTCATTTTCATTCACTCCATTTTAATACAATATTAATCTATTAATACACTTGTACTTTTTAACTTCCTGCTACATATGTGGATAAGGAAGTTACTGATTTGGTTCCGATTTTCAACAATCGAATTTTCACCATATGTCCGCGTTTTAGAGGTCCTAGGAACCTTTTTCGACTATTTTCGCGATGACGTCAGTGTGTCTGTATGTATGAATGTGTGTGTGTGTGTGTGGGTGTGTGTGTGTGTGTGTGTGTGTTCGTATCGGTGTGTATGTATGTCTGTATGTAAACATGTCATAACTTTTGAACGGCTGGACTGATCGAAATGTGATTGATGGCATTCGATTGGATTCCACTCAACTTGGACTTCCTGAAAATTTGAACCAAATGAGCCCAAGGGATTTTGATAAAATTTTGAAAAAACCCAAAAAGAAATTTTGGTGAAAGATTTTTTTTAATATAACTTCCAGATTAATGTACTGATTGAGTACAAAAACTAATCAGCTATATTCTCAAAAAAATTAAGTCTAATGCATAAATTGCATCAAATTGGTTTATGTGTTTGAAAGTAATCGACGAAAATTTTGAAAAAAGTCTTTTTTCGACATAACTTCGAAATATTTCAACCAATCATTTTTTAGTATTCTACAATATTTTAGTACTAAAAAAATTACGTCGATTGCCGTTTTAAAATTCAAAATCGAATCTTATTTTCAAAAGTTACAGCTTTTCAAATATTAACTTTACGTTGTTAGTAGCAAACTTAATGTTTTTGAAATAACTTTCAGGCTAATATACCGATTGACCTCAATATCTTATCAGCTTTTCTCCTTTAAAAACTGCGTCAAGTACCTTTAATTGGATAAAAATCAGTCACTTTGTTTGGTATCTATCAATTACGAAAATTTTTGAAAAAATGATTTTTGACATTGCTTCGCAATTTTTGAACCTACCGATTATTTAGCTAAAGCAATAGTTAAATTGAGTTGAATGCCATTTGAAATTGACCATTTGAAATTTGATCAATTTGATCATCGTTTCCAAAATATACAGTTTCAAAAATCAATGTACTGCCATTTTTATCAAAATAAACTGCATGTATGATTGTTTCGTTGGTTCATTCGTGTTTTCTTGCTGTTTTTTGTGACTTAGCAATTGAGATATTTCAATATTTCTTAGAACTGAAAAAAAATCTATGCTTATAGTTTTTACTCTTTTGAGCTTAAAATACCTTAATTTAGCGGTAAGTTTCGGGGATGGCCTGCAAGGTCAACCGTTTACAGATTTTTCACAATATGATTATTGTGAAACAGTACAAGTGTATTAATTGATTAATATTGTATTGAGATCAATTCTCAATCTTAGCCCCAGGGTAAAAAGCTAAAAAAAAATGGTCATGCCCGTATCCCCGAAGAGGTAGGCAGAGGTACAACGTGTGCATCCATGATTAGCGAAAGATACGTCTTAGTCCCACAACGTGATAGGTGACCAGCGTATCATCAATCGGGCATCTTTCCAATCCCAGGCATCATTGTTTTTATTGGAAAATTGAAAAAAAAACACATTTTTAATTTGGAATCGAACCCAGAGGGTTTTTCTGAGAGAAAAATTCGAAGAATTTATTCGCTGAGTTTCTACCGCCAATTCTTCGTGCCTGCGGTAAGTCAAATATTAATCCTAAAAACTTTGAAGGTTAATTAAATAAAAAAAAAATATTTCGAAAATCGATCTTATCTTATCTTAGCAAAATGTTAAAAATGTGTTTTTCTTTATAAGATTAACTTTCATTTTTAATACCCATTTTCCTTGGAAACTCTTTTGCAAGAAAGCTACCATAAATGAAAATTGATTTCTATCAATATTAATTAGGCTTTAAGAGCGGCGATGATTTGGTGGCGCGAGATGGATCTTGAGTTGCTACATATTATAGGTAGGACGAACTAATTACAGGTAGACCAGAAAATGTGGTGTAAAATTTTAGTAGATAACCTTTATATTTGTTCTGTGTAGATAACATTGATAATAATAAAAATCGTGTTTTTAATAAATCAAGAAAATTTTAAAGAATTTTTCTTGTAAGTTTAAAAGAAATTTGTCTTAGAAACATGTTTTTTATTTTGGTTTTATTTTACGGCACCCTTCTAGACCAAAGCCTGACGACGCCTTTGATGGGAATATAATGTGTGGATAAAAATACGCTGGCTTTTTTTTAGGTTAGATAATTATATAATGAAGTCCATACATTAAAAGATTTAATTCTCATAAAAATACTTTCTTAACAATATTACTAGGTAGTATAATTTGCGAGCCCTTACAAAGCTCTGCTTTTGCTAGTATACGTATAAGTCACTTTACGTCTTGATAAACATTATCTAGAACTTACAAGTTCTTTCATTCATATTTTTTTCATATCATAAGATACAACAAACAATTACATGGCTCTCTCGTCATGGAAAAAGACATATCTATAGACAATATAATTGTCTATAGACAATACATATGTTAAAACTGCGTAGCTGTGTGGAGGGATGGCAATACACAAGTTTACTGGGTACCTTACTCTCCAAACCCGAATACGGCAGATACAAGCATTGACATTATAGCAGCAGGAATAGGTAGGGTGGTAGTACCGAACCTGGGTGAGATGTTGCAGAACTGCCAATAGATTTTTTTCTACCACGTAGCAAAAAATCTTTTCTCTTTTTGAGGTAAAATTTATCTAACCTTGTGTTTGTGATATAAATGCAGTATTATTTGTGGCTTTCGCACTTGAATGTACATAGTCCTCATCTACTAGTACCGCTCGTCTCAATGTCCGTGCGTGTCGGATCCACTCAGCATCGAATTCACGGCAAGTCAAATGTTTAATTTGCTCTATAAATCACGCTATTAAAAACATTTCAAGGGTGTCATCGCGGCTCCGATCTTATTGGAAACGTGACCGTCTCCGTGCTGTGTGGTCGGACGCTGTTGGTATTCGGTAGTATTGTAGGTACAGCTATAAAGCCAAATTCAATTTGGATGGATGAAATTAGATTAACATTTATCTTGGTTAGATTTAAATATGATTAGTGAGCAACGCTGTTTCTTCATTTTTCTTAAGATATTAGAAACGGGAAGATTTGTGAAGAGTTTTTGAATAATAACTGCGTGTTTGTTTATAAATAATGTCACATTGTTGGAAATTTGGCACGTACATAAAATAAAAAACTAATCCGTGCGGTTTAAGAAAAAAAATAGCATACAGTTTGAGATAAAGAGGAAGTTTATTTATATCATACAAGCAAGGAATATATTAAGGAAAAAACAATTCCTGATGAAAAGTGGCTATCAACATCAATAAACAGCAAAGATGGTAAGGAAAAGATGTGGCGGGGATCTAATGCTACGAATATAAGTTTTCCGCATTGATATGTTTTCCGGCTAGTATACTTATTACTAAATCGGAACATGACTGTGACAGGCACTGTAATATTGCGACAAAAGCGGTAATGCAAAATGTTAATACAGCAACATCTGTGTTGTTACTATGACCTGCAAGCCACTGCATCAAGGAACTTATATACGATAACTGGAAGCAATATTTGAAAAATAAAAATATACTTTATTTCGTTACTGATAAAGTTAACATTTGTTTCTTTATTTAACAGAGGGGAAAAACGTTCTGAGCAACACAACGAAAAGAGTGGATATTGTCCCTTTCTTGCAATTGCCAGTGTAAATAAAACTATCTGATGGTAGATTTTTATATATTCGGTAATCGATAAATCCTTTTATTCATACACGTCGATAAATACATTAGCATAAAATGTATTGTAATTAACATAGTGAGTTCTAAAATATACTTATTTTAATTATTACGTAATACTTATGCAATGCAAAAACTGTTTCTCAAATTAGCAGAAATACTTAGTAGTAATTTGCAAACTACGCATGGCCGCACTTATATATGGCGATTGGCGCTTTATTTAGTAGAAAGAGACACTCTCCACCCATGTCGTGGTACTTTTCGGAACGATTTTGAAGCGCGTGTGAACATTCCGGGTAGAATGTAACTTCCTTGCACTGCATTTATGTTGCTTATGATGTTGTCCTTATTTTATTCTTAGTAAATGCCGTGGTCTTGAGTTTTATTTTTACATCTATAATCGAGAAGCAGTTTGTCCGAATAAAATACTGAAATCACGTTTACACGCACAGTATAATTTTTGGGCAGAGTAACGCCCTCAAGAAGCAATAGAATTACAATGATTGAAAACATCTTTTCCACATCTATTTCTATTATTCTTATTTTATTTGTCCATTGTTGTTAATAATGACGTCATTATCTCACAATAACAGGTGCATAAATCACACAGGCGCGCCTCACCTGGCCGACTAGTACTTGTAGTCAAGCGCGGTTGCTAACACATCATAAGATAGCAAATAAGCAGATTACGTTCCTGATGAAAAACGCAACCGTCGCCTAAAGACACCAAATATGTTAGTGGTGCGTTGTTTTCGGGTGGCGGGGCGGTATTGTCACCTATATAAGTTAAACGGCCCACAAATTCTACCAAATATAGTTACACCCCGTATTAGTCCGGGCTCCTTTTGAAGAACAGACCATCTGTTGGTCTGTTAGGCATTTCGTAAGATGCGAACAATTGGCTGTGCGAGTCACTACCATCGTGACTAGGCGGTAGAGTTCTGCGTTGACTCGCCCGGGTCTGGTACAACTACTTCTATTAATTACCTATTCCTGGCACAATAGCATCAATATTTCCTGTTTCTAATTATATTTGCGTTTTAGCACTCACATTAAGAGACTAGTTGACAAGCGCAGCTTCTCTCGCGATAGCGTCTGCTATATGGACAACACGCTAGATAATTGGTCTCTTACGCGCTGTATATCACAATATAGCAGACAGGCAGATGACTCTTCTGATGGAAAAATACCTATAGACGCAGAGGTGTTAATACGATCCGTAAGGAGGTATAGTAATGTCACATGCAAAACTTACCCTCCAAGCCGGAACACGACAAGCATATAACGCTATTGCTGCTGGAATAGGAAAATACGGTGGTAGTAGGACGTTGCGGAACTCTACCACCTAGTAATCACGATGGCATCGACTTACTTCATTTCTACACTATATTATCTATACATATAATAAAATCGTAGGAAAGTCAAAACTGTACATTGAATATTTTTTTTAAAGAATACTTGGGGCGTGATCTACAATCGATATCGAAGCCAAAAATATAGTTTTTAGAATTTTTGTCTGTTTGTCTGTTTATCTTTTTGTCTGTTTGTCTGTTTGTCTGTTTGTCTGTATGTATGTCCGGGGTAAACTCAAAAAGCACTGCATGGATTTACTTCAAATTTTGCATGAATATTACTAACAGGTCGGGTTAACATATAGGCTACATATTATCACGCTATCGCCTACGGGGGAGAAGCTGTGCGCAGTAAACGAAGTTCGCGCGGACGAAGTCTCTGGCAACAGCTAGTGTTTAATAAGCGTCAAGTCACAAGGGAAGTCAAAGGTATCAACATTATCACATGGTAGTGACACATATGAACAATTGTTTGTATTTTACGAATTGCCCGGCAGAACGGCAGATGTCTATTTTTCAAAGGGGGTCCGGACTAAATTTTACAATAATTTTTGCAATGTTATACTTATTTTTGAATATACTATATGTTTTTCGTACTAATTTTCATCCTCTTTTTCAGCATCTTAGGGGTTAATTTTTTTTTAAAAATATCCTATATTTGATCCCGGATCTTCGACTACCTTCATGCCAAATTTCATTAAAGTTGTTTCAGCGGATTAGCCGTGAAATGGTTACAGACAGACAGAAAAACTTTCACATTTATAATATTAATATGGATAAGCGTGCTGGTTGCCTGTTACACTTTTTTATATTAGCACTAAAACAATAAAGCATGTTTGTATGCACTATTAATAGTAGGCATATCACATATCTACGTACTTACTTCAATTCCCTCACGTCTAGAACTCTTTGTTAAATCAAGATTTTCAAATCCCTGTGGATCAAGAAAATGGTAGGCCTACAATTTTTCCTTGTGTTTAGTAATATGCGTAGCTTGCGTGACGATATTGAGTTTCCCATCCGGGAGGAAGCTCGGCTTAAATTAAATTAAATTGATTTATTGAAGGAGGAGCGTGAGTCCTTCGGCCCTCTGATACGGTGGTTCGTTCCGCTGGCCGCATCATCTCTTCAGTAATTAATGTTATTAGATTCGGAAATTACCCGAAAAGTATGTATATATTTTAAAATCATATTTAACTACAAAACACGTATTAGGAACAATTGCAAATTGTTTATGTTTATTTTTTTATACGGCGTGTAAGGGATGGTATATCGAAAGTCAAAATCATGGATTTGAACATTGATTCTGAGCTGAAAACCTTAATTTTGTATACTTTAATTTATTCTTCTGTAACTCTACAATTCTATCTGCCTATTCTAAAAAATAGTAAAATTTAAGGAAATACACAAAATACGTCATGTATTTTGCGCTACATATCTCGCAAAATAAACGGCTGGTGCGAGAGTTTTCTGGGCATGACAAGTGCAAGCAATGTACGCTTTACATTGCATGTCATAAAAATAAGAAAAACTCATAAAATGCAAATTTTGCATTTTCTACAAACAAAAAAAGAAATTTTTATGACATGCAATGTAAAGCGTACATTGCTCGCACTTGAGCAATGTACGCTTTACATTGCGTGTCATAAAAATAAGAAAAACTCATTAAATGCAAATTTTGCATTTTCTACAAACAAAAAAAGAAATTGCCGTCATGACTAAAACTTAAAAATGGCATGTATTCTTAATATTTCTGTAGACGGTCCCTTACGTGCTTATCACAATATAGCAGACGGGGAGACGACTTTCCTGATGGGAAAATTTCTATAGATGCGAGAATGCGATCCGTATGGAGGTATAGTAATGACACATGCATAATTTACCCTCCAAGCCGGAACACTACAAGCATTTAACGCTTATGCTGCTGGAATAGGAAAATGCAGTGGTAGTAGGACGTTGTGGAACTCTACCACCTAGTAATCACGATGACATTGTTTTACCTCATTTCTACGCTATGGTACGTCTAATAAGCGTCAAGTCACAAGGGAAGTCGAAGGTATCAACATTATCACATGGTAGTGACACATATAACCAATCGTTTGTATTTTACGAATTGCCTGGCAGAACGGCAGATGTCTATTTTTCAAAGGGGGCCCCGATCAAATTTTACAATAATTTGTGCAATGAAATATTTATTTCTAAATATATGTTATAATTTATAAATATACGTATAGATTTTACACTTTCATCGTTGGCACTTGGTGAAATTCCATTATTTTTAGTTGAAACTAGTTTATCACACACTTGTACTTTTCAGGACGTACCTAATATTCTTTACGGAGTAAAGAATATTACGTCCTGAAGATGCTTTAAAAAGCGAAACCGGTCGATAAAATTAAATAATTTAGTGTATAATAATAGTGAAATAAAAGTACAAGTGAGTGATAAACTAGTTTCAACTAAAAATATACATATATTTGAAAAAAAATCTGAGACTATCTCTAGCTTTATGAAAAACAAAAAGTTCTGTAGGTAGATATACTTTTCTATTCTTTTTGTCAGTCTTTCATTTTTTTGTTTTTTTTTTTAGATATTTATAAGCAATAGAAGTAATGGGCTTTACAATCGAGATAATTGATGACAACGGATAATTTCGACAATGACACTGTGGTCTAGCAGTATGATATCACACGAGCTTAGGATGAAAGTTACTGGTTCATCAACTTTTTCAACCCAATTTTCTTTGATTAAAATATGGTAGATAATCTCTAGCACGGAAAAAGTGCCTTGCCCGTTGGTCGAAATTCGACTATAGACTCGATAAAATCATCTTTAAGTTTGACAACATATTTTAACCGTAAAGAAAATAGTATATGTGACATTCGTGTATATTATCACGTATGTCACATAAATGTAGTGTGTATAATTTTCACTTTTTTAATTTATTTCTAATGCATATAATTTAAAAATATTAGGTTTGTGCAATTTTACGCAATGTAAACTGTAACTGTGTCAAATTTTATACAACACCGTTCGCATAATTATTGGAAAAAGGGGTGCAACTTTGCCCATAAGTAGAGTAACATATTTTCGTAAAATATTTTATTTTCCAGTTCAGCCCCTTAGAGGTTCATTTATAAAAAAGTAACATATGTTTGATACCGGATCTTTAACTAATTCCTTCCAAATTTCATTAAAATCGGTTCAGCAGTCTAGCCGCAGACAGACAGACGGACGGATAGACTTTCTCATATGTATATATATATATATATATATATATATATATATATATTTTATTACGATACAGTATGCAAATAAATGATTTTTATTTTATCAAAAACGTTATAACATTTCACAAAGCGCCGTCGATAGAAAGTACAAAATTTATGTGCAATCTCTTTTATTCTATTTCCTTCCCACAATACATTAAAATGTCGGAAATGAAAAACATATAAATTATCTGTAAAGTCGATTAATCAAAGTAATAGTTATTGATAAATTACGGAAGAAACACATACTATTCAGTTAGGTACACGAAACTTCAGTGTCGTGAAAGCAATTCATATGCGGTGGGTTGTCAAGTGTGAGTTGTACTGACTATATGGATTCCGTACCTTTTTATCTTATACTAGCTGTTGCCGGCGACTTCGTCCGCGCGGACTTTGTTGACTCCGCTCCTACTGGTCGTAGCATGATGTTATATATGCATCGTAGCATATAGCCTATAACCTTCCTCGAAAAACAGGTTATCTAACTCAAAAAGAATTATTCAAATTGGTTTAGTAGTTTTCGAGATTACCGCGTACAACCAAACAAATAAAAAAACTCTTCAATTTTAAAATAGCAGTATAGATATAAAAATTAATTGCTGTTCGTTAGTCTCGCTAAAACTCGAGAACGGCTGAACCGATTTGGCTAATTTTGGTTTTGAATTAATTGTTGAAGTCCAGGGAAAGTTTAAAAATAAGAGTAGTTAAAAAGACAGAACAATGTTTGCCGGGTCAGCTAGTATAGTATAAAGCAAGCAGACGGTATTCTTGATAATGAAAGATGATAATTGTCAAAAATATTAAATATACGTTGTATGTAGTGAGTATGCATGCATGCATAATGTGGCCCTATGCCACATTCAGAAATTTATGTTACGTTATGGCAATCCGAGCAAGTCGTCTCAAAATTCTATTTAGTGGTCACGGTGGTAGAAACACGTTTAGACATTCCCTGCCTTCTATGAATGGCCTTTATGTAGCCAAGGCATTAAATGTAAGTATAATCGTATATGTACATATATATTTTATTTTTAATAATATCTAAATATATGAGTATAAAGTTAATAAAATAAAATAATCTTTTAAAACCAACATTAATTTTAGAATCTTACAGTATAAACTTTAAAAAAATTATATGTTTGTAAGTATTTTGTCTCGTTTTGTAATTATTTATATGTAATAATTCAATTAGATAATATAGCTCATTGTTATTTCATAACTTAGTCATTCACGAATATCATTGGGTCGATTCCCTAGCTTAACAAATCGAGTGAACTAAACTTCAAAAGACGTGCCATCCGAAACACGGGGATGTTAGCTATCACTGGAAGTTTAGAGCATGTAAAATGATCTAAGCCCTACTCGTAGTAATAGCAATTAGCAAGCAGTATTCGTTAAGATTGGGAGGATTTGTTGAGGAAAACTATATGGTACTAGGTGCATGTTATTTATAATTAAATTAAAATATATTTCCTAATAACTTAATTTTAGATATAATCATAAATATCTAGATTGATAACTAGATTATATTTACATACCTTTTGTAAATCCTTTTTGATAGAGAAATAAACCAAATGAAACAATAGGTAATACTGGGACCCGTGATATGTCCCAGAACATCATAATCTGTATCCCAAATCGATTTGTTCCACATTCGACCTACAAAGTTTTGCCCCATGTCAGAAATCCGTGTACGTCCTAGATTTTATTCCTGTTTCGTCCTAAAAACGATTTTCTACTTATTATTATAATTTCGTTCGGATTCGCCCCAGATTTTATGCTTGTTTTGCCTCGTTCGTTTTAATTGACAATTTTAAGTAAGGTCAGAAACAAAAATGTCATTGTTTATAGCAGGTAAATAATGCGAAACTGGAAACAAAGGGTTGCCGAGCCGTAATCCTTTGTTTATAGACTAAATAGTTGCATTTTAAACCAGTTACATTAATCGACCAATGACATGAATTTGGGTTTTTTGTTTGTATATTTTTATTTGATCACTCCCGTTGGTCGAGTGGTTAGTGAACCTAATTAGGCAATAAATGAGGCTCGGGTTCAATTCCCGACAGGGACAGGCCTTTTTTGCCTTTTGTGATTGTGGGACGAGCATAGATGTTTGTATTTCTGGGTTTGGGTGTTTATTATATATATTTCAGTATTTATACATGTATTTCTATGTATTAGTATCGTTGACTAAATCAACTCGTGTATTTTATTCACCGATATTATTATTATTTCTTTATTTACAATTTTTTTCTTATTTTAAATACATTTATAAATATGACATTATTATAAAAACGGCCAAGTGCGAGTCGGACTCGCGCACGAAGGGTTCCGTGCCATCTCTATTTAAGTTTCTGCCTGTTTATTAAGACTTGCACTATAAAAAATTGCATAAAAATTACGTTTGTTGTATGGAAGTTTTTTTTTAATTTACTTTATTTTATTTAATTATTTATTTTGAAAGGTTATATACAACTAAATATTCGGTGAAAATTTTAAGCGTCTACATGTTACGGTTATTAATATTGAGCAAAAAATAAGAAAAAACACGTTTATCGTATGAGGACCCTCCTTAATATTTTCATTTTCTTTATTTTTGTGTTAGTTGTTATAGCGGCAACGGAAATACATAATTTGTGAAAGTTTCAGCTTTCTAGCTACCACGGTTTATGAGATATAGCCTGGACAGACAGACAGCGGAGGCTTAGTAATAGGGTCTCGTTTTACTTTTTAGGTACGGAACCCCAAATAACAAAATATTTTAAAAATACATGTATAAAAATAGATTTTCCGCCGACGGACGGGAACCTTGCAGCTAAGTCGCCTCACAGTACGCACCGTTCCTAACACTGTCGCCTTTTATATCTGGCCCTTGATTCAGAATTGTAGGAAGAGTCTCCGTAGATGTTAGTCGAGACTTCTTGCTATGAGACCGTTTACAGAAACGATTATCGGGACAATCGTTGTTGAGCCCACACCCCACATGTCGGTAATCTACTGAGCTAGGTGCAAATATTTAGAAAGTTTTTCATTTTCCTGATTTTACGAGGTTATCGTCATTCGAGATTGTGATATCAATTATAAATGCCCGGCGCTCCATTCGATCTACCAATACGATATCAGGCCTATTTGTGATAATAGTTCCGTACGTGATGACACATCGATCCCAGTAGAGTTTTGCATGGCCATTTTCTAGAACTGACTCCGGTGCGTACTTATAATACGGCACTTCAAAACTAACAAGAAGATCGAAGAGCAAGCTGGCTGCTTGATTGTGTCAGTGCAAATACTCTCCATTGGAAGGATGAAAACAACCGGAAATAATATGCCTTATGGACTCACCAGGACGGTACCACGCCCAACATATGTCAATCGTGTTATCCTTTCTGATGAATTTAAGCTAATTATTCGTCTTGACAACTTAATCAATAATTGCACAGGCAAATCCTTCAGTATCTCCAAAGAGGTCACCAAGTCGTAGCCAAGCAGTGGGCGCCGGTTCATGTAACTCCTTGCTTTTTCATACGTTCAAGTGGTTTTGAGTGCTGAATATCACGGGTTTGTGACACTTCTCTTTAGCTAAGGAGAGCGGTGTTTATTATTATTATAAAAAATATATATTATTTTTACATTTTGCGGCTAAGCCGCTGAATCAATTTTGATGCAATTTGATCATGAGATAACAGAAGAAATAGGGTTAAATATAGACTACAGTCTTTACGGCCTACGGGGCTTATTATATTGATGATAGTCATAATTATTCTACTCGCAACCGAAGCTGCGTGAGTGTGATAGTATTTTATAATTTAATAATTTTTGATCATTTACAACTTACTAGGAAAAGTTGTTAGTGATTAGTGCATTAATAAGTTATGAGAAAACAACAGAATATGCGTTCGCTTAAAAGGGTTCTTCTTCACCATTTACAGAACTCCAAAAACATTTCATTATAGGAAGCGGGTCCCATTATTCAAAGATTTATTCATGTCGAATGATTGCCTTTCCTTTGTGCATTACAATGGCGTCGTTGGTACGTTTTTCATTTGATGCTCCGTTCGAACATTGTGCACGCTACTCCGTTGTTTCGGGGCGAACCTTTTCACCGGTACCCGCCCGTCTTGCGGCATATTCTATTCTTAAATTAAATGGTGCCAAGATTGATGAGCTTAGACACGACCTGTGACATGTACTACCGAAAGCTTCGTACATGTTTGGTATGCTCTTTATTTCACCCTTTATAATAAGCGGTAATTATTGGTAGCCAAGCCGGGCGCATACGTTCGAATCGATACCGGTTTTTGTTTAAAATTTGTGTGTATTCGACCGGTTAATAGGATTTTTTGTGATGTAATATATTAAGTTTAGATTTTTTATTGTAGATGGAAGCTGTTCATTAGTCGTTTAATACAATGATTTCAATATAAATACTGCAGAGTAGATGCGGAACAGATACTTTATCTGAACGTCGGGTCGGTTGTTATGTTTTTGAGTTTTGTAGTTTCGATAACTGTATTTTTTATTGAAACCTCATAATATTTATAAACCGTAGTCCCACAAACAAACTTTTTTTGATTAATAACAAGCTGAAGTTTTGTGAACAGCTTCGTCTTCACGAGACAACCATCTTTTCCATTTTCGAAAAATCTCGAATCAGGTAATTAATAAAGTTATGGGGCTTTGAAAATTTTGATTCGGTGAAGGAAAAATATTTATCAATAACAATAATTATTTTAATCGCTTGATTATATTATGAGACACACGATGAAACTTTTGTCCTACATATTCGATGGATTTTCTGATGAGTCCTCCACTCTGAAGTTTCAGAATTATGAAATTTTTAAACTGATATTAATCAATTTTAAAAAAAAACTTAATTTCTCACAACAGCTTGATATATATTATTGTAATTCAAGGGTTATATTATCCTACAAGTAAAGTGTGGAAGTGGAAACTTTTCTTACTCCGACACTCTAAACTTTTCTTTTTTTATCTATCTTTATTAGTTACCCGATTCGAGAATTTTCGAAGATAGAAAAGATTAATAAAAAAAATTGTGGGACCACGGTCTATTATATGACTATTTTTGATTTTATTTCTATTTATATTCAAAAGCAAAAAAAGTAGTCACGGCGTTTGTAGTCGCACTCCTTCGAAACGGACCGACTGATTTTTGTACATATTTGGTAGAAATAAGAATAGGTCTTAAAGTATATATTTTTGTACCGCTAGTTGAATAGGATATCCTTGTAAAAAAAAAAAAATACTTTTTTTTTAAATTTGGTATCAAGGCATACATATTAACCTAAGTTTTCTCTCTTCTATCCCAACCCCCATTAACTCTCACCCCACCAAAATATCTACTACAAGTAATTTAAACGGCAGAGCGTTTTGCCGAGTCAGCTAGTTGCTCTATAAAGCGTAGTTTTTCTTAATAGTAAGTTCACACAGGTTCACGCACGTAAGTTTTTCAAGCGAGGCGACAAAAAACAAATTGTACACATTGATTTGAGTTATTAGGTATAATTTAAATATTTGGGCAGCGGGTCTATGCATGAAATTGGTTCAAACGTAGTAGTTAGTAGCCCTTGTAATTATGGTCGGAGCGCCCGCGCTGGCATACTTCCAACGATGTAGCTCGAATACTATGTAATAGCTGATGTCTGCGACTTCATTTGAGTAAGAGGGATTCCTTTTTTTTGTTTTATATATTAATTTTAATATAAATGTTGTTCGTGTCGATAAAGATTAATGACTCATCCTCCTCCTGACCTCATCCATTCAGGATGAGGTCACGGGCGCCATTGCAGACACAATTTTTGTCATAACACACACGCACACACTGATACAAAAATAGATACACGCATAACAAAAATGAACAAATTTCTTAAAAATATCATTAATTTTCTTTTAGTTAGAGATTTGGGTATATCTTTGCAAATTATTTTATTTATCGTAAATGAAAGTTACAAATAAATTATTAAGGTAATTTATTTATTCGTCAGCATTGTGCGTTCATGAAAAATTACCATTTCAAAATAATGTCGCTATTGCGAACTAGTATTCTAGTTCAATCAAAAATAATTTGAAATGTTTAAATTTATTTAAAAACGAACTAGCGATCACGATTCTCCTAAAATCAATACAAAAATACTAATTCACTTGTCGAAAACCAAGCACCATTGTTTCGTCGTGTTGGTACCAGCCTTTGAAGAATAGGCCAACTGCCGTTCTGCCAGGCAGGTCGTAAAAGGCGACCGATTGACTGTCGAGTCACTAACATCGTGACTACTAGGTGGTAGAGTACTGTATTGTCCCACCTGGGTCTGGTACCACCGCCTTACCTATTCCTGCCGCAATAGCGTCAGTGCTTGTCACTGTCGTGTTCCGGTTTGGAGGGTAAGGTAGCCGGTAAACTTATGCATGTGGCATTAGACCTCGCCACAAGAGCAATAGCAATAGCAATAGCAATGCACCATTAACACCTTTGGTGTCTATAGGCGATGGTTGACTTTTTTCATCAGATGACCCATCTGCTTGTATATATATATATATATATATATATATATATATATATATATATATATATATATATATAAACCAAAAAATATATATATATATATATATATATAATACCACTACGTCAATTTATTTGCTGTGTAAGCAGAAAGGCGAGGTTAGGTAGACCAGACAGCAGACATAGACTGTTGTCTCAGGAACATTTTTATTTTTTATTAACAACAAGCTGAATTTTTGTAAACTGCTTTCTTTTAACGAGACGTCCATCTCTCGCTCATCATCGCTCTCTTCGAAAAATTTCGAATCGGGTAATAAAGTTAGGGGGTTGCAAAGCCTTCAAACACATTAATTTGGTAAAGGAGAAATATTGATTAATAACAATAATTAGTTTTTTAATCGTTTGATTTAGAACTAGCTAGATTTAGCACTGGCCTCAGAAGCAATATTAACGCGGTGAGTAGTTTGGTTAAAAACTCTACTGCTTTCATCCAAATTCCCCAACGCGTTTATATTTATATCAAAATAATATCATATATAATTATACTGAGAATTTTGAGGCCATAAAAATAAGTAATTGGTATTTTTGATAGAAATCCAGAGCAGTTGAAAGAAGCCAGCTTGCACTTAAAAATTCTTAAAAGAAACAAAATATTTCTTATATAATGTATCGCTTATTTTAACAATTTACCTTTCGCCATTCAGTGCAAGTCATTAGAAATATTTGAAATAATTATGAAACAGATAAACTCTCTAGTTGTCACAAGTTTGCTCCAGAAAATAAAGAAAACTATTTGGTTGTATGTTGTCATAAGGATTAGAACTGTATCTTAATATTTATATAGGGTAAATAAACATGACTAGTCATGTTTAGAAGCTTCTAATACTATGCTAAATAGTATATTTATTTTAAATTTTGAGCATATTTCACCCTTTTAAGTGCATATTGCATGTATAAAGGTGCTTCTTACTTGATACAAAAGCCGAAACTAGTTTTTGAAAATCAGTCGTAGAATCGATTGCAATAGTTTTTAAATTTGTTTTCTCCCAAAAATCTATAATATTTTGTTTATGTGGACAGTCAATAAATACGAACGACGCCGTGCTGGCACAAATCGGCATATACACATAACATAATAAAAAAAAGTGTAGATAAGTGGTGAAAGGTCCCGTGTACAAGGTGACGCGTAGGGTGACAATAATTGATCGAGGACTTTGAAACATCTAATTCGACTGATTACTCAAGCAGTATTTGTTGTTTTTGCTTTATTTCATTTTTATTAATTGCTCATGTGATAACACGCTTGGTGTTTCGGATTTAATATCATATAAGAAAGCACCTAAAGATTTTTTTTAAATTTCTATCATGTTTATATGAAAAAAAAAGTTTGGCCTGAATTTGCTGCCCCCAACCATTTGCTGCCTTAGGCCAGCCTACTGAGTCTGCTGGTAAATCCGCCACTGAATTTTTATCTACTATATTTTGGCTAAAAAAACTTATAAACTCAAACAAATACATAAACATAAATCATATATTAAAACTTAATTAACCCTAGAGGCAAACAAACAAAAGAACAACAAATCAACCGTTACAATATGTAATAGTTCAAAATTCAATTTGTAGTCGAACTGACCGAGTGACCACAAAAACACTCACCAAACACCAAGCGCCGCGAATAACAATTATTACGTTGATTACAACGCCACAGCATGTCTAATAATTCACTCTAAACTCTGTAATTACGGCGATGGAAACGTCGGCTCACTGTTTGAGATAAAATCTGACTAGCTAACGTAGATATTCAACCTATGCTACATCCCTTTATAATTGCAGTGTTTATACTAACTACATAAACAATCGGTGCTACGGTAAAACGGAAACGTTCATAATTCATTGGTTGTGTTTCGTGTGTAGTACGATATTTTAGGGTTCATGTAAGCGTATCGTATCTGTTTGACTTATGAGTAGAGTTTTATGTCAGAAAAAAGGAATACGTGGTAATGATATGAAATATAATTTTGAATTACATATATCAAAATCAACAAATCCGCGAGAGTATGTGCGCTATATTGTCATTATTATTTTTATATTAGTTGCACCCTGCAGTTCGCTGCATTATAAAAGTCTTTAGTAAATCAAACTACGTATTATTTTTGGGATAAAAAGTATCCTACGTCCTATTCCAGGTCATCGTGTATGCCAAACATATATAATTAAATTAAATAACAATTGTAAACGGTTGACCCTGCAGGCCATCCCTGAAACTTCCCGCTGAATTAAGATATTTTAAGCTCAAACTGAGGTTTTGACGCAGTTTTTAAAGGAGAAAAGCTGATAAGACTTTTAAATCAATCGGTTTATTAGTCTGAAAGTTATTTCAGAAAATATATTAAGTTTGCTAAAAACAACATAATTTTAATATTTGAAAATCTGTAACTTTTGAAAATTACATTCGATTTTGATTCTTGAAACGGCATCTGACGTAGTTTTTTTAGTACTTTAATGTCGTAGAATACAAAATAAATTGATTGGTTAAAAAAATTTGGAGTTACGTCGAAAAAACACTTTTTTCGAAATTTTTCGTCAACGATTATTTCTAAACGGATAAACCGATTTTGATGCAATTTATGCATTAGACGTATTTTTTTGAGGAATAGAGTTGATTAGTTTTTGTACTTAATCGGTACATTAAGCTAGATGTTACATAAAAAATACCGTTTCATCAAAATTTTTTTGGGGGTTTTTCAAAATTTCTCAAAATCTCAAGAGCCCACTTGGTTCAAATTTTCAGGAAGTCTAAGTGGAGCGGAATCCAATCAAATGCCATCAACCACGCTTTGATCGGTCCAGCTGTTCAAAAAATTCCGACTAATTGAGAACCTTCTCCTTTCTGGAAAGTTAGCCCACTACAAAATAATATAAAGGCAATATACAGATGAGTAAAGAAATATCTTTACGCAGGATTTCTTGCGAAATAAGTAGAATAAATATAAACAAATATCAGTGAACAAATTACGCGAATTAATCCCATAGTAAGTAAATTATTTGCTTGTTATATGGGTGTACGTTCACGATACTAATACATAGATGTGCATTTATATATAAGTACTGAAATATATTATATAATAAACACCTAAACCCAGAAATACAATCATTTATGGTCATCACACAAATGCTAGTCCCTATCGGGGATCGAACCCAAGCCCCATCGATTGTAGCGTAGTTGACATCGCCAACCACTCGAACAACCTAAACTAATAATAAACCTAAGCTAACCTAAGCCAAAAAAGCTAAAAGCTAAGCTAACTAAGCGCTCTAGTCCACCACGATAAACCAGTTCGTCGGCTAGCGAAATTGGTAGTGATCCTCGTCGCTGCAATTTATCTACTGTTGTTTGCGATATACGACACTAACAGCCACCAAGTTCTGGGTTGCTACTAAGAATTTTCTACACCAAAAAAGTTAGCCCTTGCTTAATATGGAAGTTGAATCCTTGAATCCGCTAATAAATAGACCTCAAAGGCAATTAAGACAGACGAAATATGTATATGAAATAACATAAAAAAGAATAAAAGTGCTCTTCAAGAATTCTATTAAAATTAGCCTGAAAACTTCTGTGGATTTAGGAATGAACGAATGAATTTGGTTAGAAATGTTATCACAATTAAACTTAAAAAATAAAACTAAAACAAGCAATTTATTTTCATAGGGCGGCGGCCGCCCTCGCAAATTCATTATCAGCACAACCTGACGCTTCCGCTTCCGACAGCCACGACTCTACTTGTGTTTGTACATCAAGTACGACGATAACAACACATATTTTACTTACATTGCCTGTTAGGTGTATAAGAAGATTGCTAGTGGGTGAGCATTACTAGTAATGTAAGCAAATTTAGCAAAGTTTTCTTTATAGTTCTAATGTCATATTACTGAGATTGCTGCGAATTGACGTGACTCCGTTTGCACAGGCACTGCCTAAAGGAAAACTAACATAAACTTTGATGCACTTTACACACGAAGTGTTGCATGAACGGGCCTTTGTAAATAGTGTTTTTCACGATTTATACCAACATTGTTTCATTGTAATCGTTTGATCAGAGCAGGCGATTACTTTTGTCGTGATTTTGAATTTAAGTCTTTCATTTTCTTGTATTAAAGGTTTTAAGAAAAACCTGGTGTTATGTTCAATAAGTAATGAAAAAGTTATGGTATTTATATTTTGGGTTATAATGAGTTTATTTTGGTTGAACAAGGAATAAGGATTTGGTTCTAGCATGTAGAAAGAGTGTCAGAGGAAAGATTGACAAAAGGTTTACAAATTGTACATTAAGGCCCCATTCCCTAAAAACTGCTAAAACGAGTAATGCGGTTTTCAAAATTCCTTAATGAATATACAGAATTGCTTTCTAGAAAAATTCGGTGATAATCTTTATGAAACTGTTAACAGTTTTACCGAGAGATATTTTCAAAATATTTCTTAGTTTTGTAGAAAAAAAATCGTAAACTTCACCCAAAACCTAAAAATCGGCCTTTTCCGTTTGCAAAAATTAAAGTATTTCTTAGACAACACGTTTAAAAATTTTTAGAATTATTTTTTAATAAAGAACTATATTACACTTTCACCGTCTTAGTTTTTTATTAAACGACCTTATAAAAAAGTAATTTTAATACAAAGATGCATAATATTTTTATCCACCATCTTCCATACAAATTTATATGAAGAACTTAATCGGTAAAATGTCAAAACGAATTTTTAAAAACGTCCATCAAAAATTTCAGTAGCCCCCCAGAATCAAAGGCGAAACCACGTCAATTTAAAATGATTTTCTGACGTAAATATTCTGTCAGGGTGGGTTGCGAGTGTAATCAATCGCTTATGCTTACTTAAACTCTCATAATAGTATTATTATGAAAATATTTTTAATTATTATGAAAAAATTTATTCACGATAATAATTTATAAAATTAAGCCTGTAGTAAGCAACAATTTACTTTTTTATATATATATCATAAGATTGCAAACAAGCAGATGGGTCTCCTGATGGAGTCAACCATCGTCTATAGATACCAAAGGTGTTAATGGTGCATGCTTTCTTATGGCGAGGTCTAATGCCACATGCATAAGTTTACCGGCTACCTTACCCTACACACGGATAGGTCTACCGACTACCTTACCCTCTAAACCGGAACACCACAGTGACAAACATTGACGCTATTACGGCAGGAATAGGTAAGGCAGTGGTAAGGTGGTATCAGACCCGGGCGAGACAATATAGCACTATACCATCTAGTAGCCACGATGGTATTGACTCGTATAGCCAGTCGGTCGCCTTTTACAACCTGCCTGGCAGAACGGTAGTTGGCCTATTCTTCAAGGAGCCCGGGACCAACACAAGGGAAGACTTTCTAAAGATTTTTTATTTTAACAAAATAAAGTATATTTTGCAACAAATATTTGATAGCTTGGTAGATTTCCACAATGTCTCGCACGGGTGTTTGGTACCACCGCCTTACACATTCCTGCCGCAATAGCGTCAATGTTTGTCATTGTCGTGTTCCGGTTTAGAGGGTAAGGTAGTCGGTAGACCTATCCGTGTGGCATTGTCATTCTGCAACATGGATAAAAACGCATGACACCATGAACATCTTTGGTATCTATAGGCGATGGTTTCTTTTTCTACCTTGTTGCTATCTTAGGAATAAGAAATAGAGAAAAAAAATTGTTAATATTTATTGTTATAACAAAAACACACTATTTAATTGACATAAAATACCAAGCAAGTGAAAGAGTATGAAATTCTAGAAATAATGAAAAACCCGGTCGCAAGACCGTCCGTATTTTTGGTAGTTATCATGATCCCTATACAATAAATGAACACGTATATGTAAATATTTTTTCAAACTTTTTTGTTTCAAAATATGTTATGTGGAAATAACTACATAAAATAATTTTTAATGAATATAAATAAATTAATTAGTGTTTTCTTAATTTAAGTCGACTCCTGTCACAGTATTGTTGCGAATAATCTTGCAACCAGTGTGAAGGGAAATATAATCAATGTGTAATACAGTGAATAAGAGAAGTGTTTTAGTGATACAGCGTCGGCGGTTAAGTCCGGTGTTAGTACAGCGAGTGTGACCAGTGTGTATAGTGTATTTACGTTAGCTTATCAGTGTATTTACGTATTTCATCGTAGTTTATTGTACCTTAGTGTTGTAAATACACGGTTTAATATAGGTGGCGTTTTCTTACAATTACGAACCCGATGCACGTAACAGTATAAATGAAAATTGTTGATCATAGAAGCATTTTAAATTTACTAAAGCGCTTGATTTTGACGAATCGGAAGTGAAACACTACTTCAAATGCTTTGAGTTAAGAGGCGTGCAAAATATTTATAGTATTTTAGAGTCATATGTAATATTCAAATTCCTATATTCATAAAAAATTGTAAATTGGTTAACTTTGCAGGCCATCCCTGAAACTTTCTGCTGAATTGAGATTTTAAGCTCGAAGAGTTAAAAAAATAACAGTTTATAAAATTAACAGTATTTCAATTTTTTTATTATGGTTATTTTCAAAATGATGGTCGATTTTAATCTTTTGAATGCCATTGAATGCAATTTAGAGCCTAAAATGTTTTACTAACTACAAAATCAATTGGCTGAAAAACGACAAAGAAATATTGAAAAAAATTATGTTAAAAAAATTTTGCTATTCATGAATCCCGAACGAATTAGTCGATTTTATCCAAGTTACAGTTTTAGACAAAGTTTTTTAAGTAAAAGAGCTGTTTAGGTCTAAAATTAGTCTGAAATTTATTTTACAAATATGAAATGATTTTCTTGTAAATAACAAAACATTAATATTTGTAAAGCAGTAATTTTTGGAAACTTGGTTCAATATTTGAAATGTATTTGACGTAGTTTTTTTACGTACTAAATTATTGTAAAAGGTCCAAAAATTATTAATTCAATTTATGGAAGGGACGCAGTTTTTTGAGGAAAAGAGCTGATTAGATTTTGTATACAGTCGGTACATTAACCTAGAAGTTATTTTAAAAAAATGTTATTTCGACAAAATTTTTTTTTGAGATTTATTCCAAATTTCTCAAAATTTCGTGAAAACTCGATTTTTGAAAACTGGGCAAAATGAGTAATTTCTATGTATATACGTAGTGGGAATTTCAAAATATTTTT
The DNA here is from genome assembly GCA_036924255.1 of Apodemia mormo. NCBI lineage: Eukaryota > Metazoa > Arthropoda > Insecta > Lepidoptera > Riodinidae > Apodemia > Apodemia mormo. The sequence continues at coordinate 37,426,794 of JAUPFN010000002.1, forward strand.
AATATTTTCTACTATGTCGCTGTATTATATTAGCAAAGTATTTTTTTTTTATTTTCTTTTATATTTTATTATTCTTATATATACAAGAGAAATTTTAAAAATTGCTTAAAAAAGTGAACCAAAAATATGCAGTCACTACACTTATATGACTTCATCCAATTTTCCCCTACATATTCGTGCAAGTGTAACAGTAGCATAATATTGAATAATAATGATACTTCAAAATTTATCCGTCAGTACGTAGAAAAATTGCAATGTTAGTCGAGATTTAAAAAATTTACAAACCCACAGCATTTTTTGAAGAATATTGTTGAAAATATTGTTAATAATTTGAAATGGTGTAAATAATGAAAGCATGAGTTCCGCATTAATCTACTAGTTACACTGTTCAACTCAGAGCATGGGCTCCCTTGTTCGATTAAGTCAAATTTTCAATAATGGACCTATTAAAGTTGGCAAATGGGGCGATGAGAGAAACCACCTGTTATACTGAATGACTAACTGGTGAGTCCTAGTAAACATAAAATCATATACAATACATAGAAATACATATATAAACACTCAAATATGTTTATTAAACACCCAAACCCAGAAATTCAAACCCTACGCTCAATATATGAATACCTGACCCTGTAGGAAATCAAACCTGAGCCCCAATGATTGCGTAGTCAGGGTTGTTAACTATTTTAATAACAGAGCGGTCACCAATGGCTTCACCCACATTAAATAAAATCTTAAATTTAACTACAAATAAGTCGTGTCGTAAGACTGTGTACTTTTATGTTACTGAATGTTTGTACATATATAGATACGTAAATTACTATGATCCCTTGAGAAGATCGGTTCCGATTTGATTAATTTTGTGATACATTAAAAAAAATTGAATACTTTTGGTCGCTTTTAATATACATTTAATTTACGTACCACGGCCCGGTATTATATTCTGAAGTATTAATTATTTAAGTAATTAAGTATCAGTACTTAATCGCAGTTTAATCAGAATTATACGTTATCAATCAGTTGTGAATGACTATCTATTACTACACGTAGAACGCGTTCACTATGGCTCCACCTTGACTTTTGCCAAATTAATGAAAAATATAGACATTGCGGTTTTTGTAAGTGTTATTACGTATGTCGCAGAAGAAAATCCGCAATGAATACACAATTTCTAGGCCTAGTGCGGGCCTTAGTGTGACGCATGGTCGACGTATATGATTAGTGAAATATATGGATGTGTGTGTTCAATTTTAAATTCCCACGGTCGGGGACTAGCCTCTTAAGACGGCATAGAGTAACCAAGATTGACTTTCTTTATGTCATAACAAACAACCAGATGTTTACCAAAAAGCCAAAAAAGCGACTGTTTGCTGTCATTATCAAACTTCACAGAAGAACCCACCGGGCTTATTCTCATTACATTTTAGAAAATCATTATTTTCTAAAGTCAAAATCGCTCCAGTCTTACGCAACAAGCAAATTTTTTTTTGAGTTTCTTGTAATGGAAAGAAATGTCTCTTTCCTTAAGGAGAAATATTTGCTTGTTTGCTATCTTATGATATAAAAAGCAAGGTATTGTGTTGTGTTCCACTTGGTTACTTGGTAACGGTGATTTTTTATGAAATAAGAGTACATAGTATGAGAATAAGACTGTAATTGTAACAGCATTAATAGTTTTGGACAGAAGTATAAAATCTTAGTTTGATTAGTGTTTCTAAACTAGCATTCATTCTGTTTCTTTTATTTCAATGTAACAAAATGAAAGCCCATTTACAAGATAAATAAAAAAAATAAATGACGTTTATTGTTTAACGCTATATCCGTTTCCACTTAAGGAATAAATAATTCCCTTTAACTGGATGTCAGCGATTTGCGCCGTGATCGAATACATGGATTCTTATTGAAGTGAACTGAATGACAGCGGCGCAACGGGCGGCGCGGGCAGCTGTATCAGAGAGCTAAATCGCGCCGCTCTCGCCACCGCCCCGCAGATCGCCGACATCCAGTTTGAGGCCTTATAATATTATAGATTTATAGATTATTTACTAGCAAAAAGCAGAGCTTTATAAGGGCTCGCAAAGTTATACTACCTAGTAATATTGCTAAGAAAGTATTTTTTATGAGAATTACATCTTTTAATGTATGGACTTCATTTATAATTATCTAACCTAAAACAAGCCAGCGTATTTTTACCCAAACATTATATTCCCATCAAAGGCGTCGTCAGGCTTTGATCTAGAAGGCACAGGAAAATAAAACCAAAATAAAAAAACATGTTTCTAAGACAATTTTTTTTTAGAACTTACAAGAAAAATTCTTTAAAATTTTGCTATGATAAGATAGATTTACGAAATATTTTTATTTTATTTAATTAACATTCAAAATTTTTAGGATTAATATTGGACTTACCGCAGGCACGAAGAATTTGCGGTAGAAACTCAGCGAATAAATTTTTCGAATTTTTCTCTCAGGGAAACCCTCGGGGTTCGATTCCCGAGTCAGACAAATCAAAAATGTGTTTTTTTTCAATTTTCTAATAAAAACAACGATACCCGGGATTGGTAAAATGCCCGGTTGGTGATAAGCTGATCACCTATCACGTTGTGGGACTAAGGCGTATCTTCGGCTAATCGTGGATGCACACGTTGTACCTCTGCCTACCTTTTCGGGGTTACGGTCAGGACCATACCTTTTTGTAGCTTTTTACCCTCGGGCTAAGATTGAAAATTATTCTCAATACAATATTAATCAATTAATACACTTGTACTGTTTCACAATAATCATATTGTCAAAAACTGTAATCGGTTGACCTTAAAGGCCATCCCTGAAATTTCTCAATTGCTAAGTCACAAAAAATAGCAAGAAAACACGAATGAACCAACGAAACAATCATACATGCAGTTTATTTTGATAAAAATGTCGGTACATTGATTTTTGAAAAACTGTATATTTTGGAAACGATGATCAAATTGATCAAATTTCAAATGGAATTCAACTCAATTTAACTATTGCTTTAGCAAAATAATCGGTAGGTTCAAAAATTTCGAAGCAATTTCAAAAAAAATTTTTTCAAAAACTTTCGTCATTGATAGATACCAAACAAAGTGACTGATTTTTATCCAGGTAACAGTACTTGACGCAGTTTTTAAAGGAAAAAAACTGATAAGATTTTGAGGTCAATCGGTACATTGGTTGGTCGGTCGGATCGGTTTCCGATCCGGTAGTAGTTTTTAAAAAAAATATGTTGACGTGTTAAAATAACTTGTAAAAAGTTTTATTGAATAAAGTATTTCTGAAGTCTGATTTCTGATTAGCCTGAAAGTTATTTCAAAAACATTAAGTAAGTTTGCTTAACACAACGTAATTTTAATATTTGAAAAGCTGTAACTTTTGAAAATAAGATTCGATTTTAATTTTTAAAACGGCATTCGACGTTATTTTTTTAGTACTAAAATATTGTAGAATAATAAAAAATGATTGGTTGAAATATTTCGAAGTTATGTCGAAAAAAAAACTTTTTTCAAAATTTTCGTCAACGATTACTTCCAAACAGATAAACCGATTTGATGCAATTTATGCATTAAACTTAATTTTTTTTGAGAATATCAGCTATATTCTTATTAGTCTTTGTACTCAATCAGTACATTAATCTGGAAGTTATATTAAAAAAATCTGTTTCACCAAACTTTCTTTTTGGGTTTTTTCAAAATTTTATCAAAATCCCTTGGGCCCAATTGGTTCAAATTTTCAGGAAGTCTAAGTTGAGTGGAATCCAATCGAATGCCATCAACCGTATTTCGATCGGTCCAGCCGTTCAAAAGTTATGAGATGTTTACATACAGACATACATACACACACACGAACACACACACACACACACACACATTCATACAGACACACTGACGTCATCGCGAAAAAAGTCGAAAAAGGTTCCTAGGACCTCAAAACGCGGACATCTGGTGAAAATTTGATTTTTAAAAATCGGAGAAAAATCAGTAACTTCCTTATCCACATACGTAGTAGGAAGTTAAAAAGTACAAGTGTATCAATAGATTAATATTTGTTAAAATGGAGTGAATAAAAATGAATTAAATCTACCACGCCAAAGTAACATTTTAACTCGTTAGCGTTTTAACTCGTTAATTTCATAATAGATGGCGTTAGTAGTAATAAAATTCTAATACATGTATTTTTTATTTTTTTCTTAATGTTTATAAAATGGCACTTTAATAGTAGATAACATATCTAGACATGAATTAAAAACTGCCACGTCAAAGCTCAAACCTCGAAGTGCGATATTTTTTTAGTAACAGATACCACAAAAGTGCATACAAAGTGGCCTAGTGTAGGGCTCACTTCGCTCGCCCTGATTATATAGATTTTGTTATTGTTTGGTAGTGGTGTTCCAGGGCTCCATAAAAGATTGACCATTTTCAGTTATGGTAAGCATTTTGTAAAAGGCCAATTATTGGCTATACGTGTCACTACCATCGTGACTAAGGGCGCAGCGTCTCACCTGGGTATTTGGTACCACAGTTTTACCTATTTTTGTCACAATAGCGTCAATGCTTGCAATTGTCGTATTGTAGTTTGGAGGGTAATGTAGCTAGTAAACTTTGCAGGCGGTATGGCTACCCCGCCACAATATGTATAGCAGCACAACTTTAACATCTTCGATGTCTATAGGCGGTATAAGTAGATGGCTCTCTTTCCACCAAGAGAGTCATCTACTTGTTTGCTATTTAAAGATATAAAAAAACAGCCAAGGCTAAGCCTCTCACTATCAAGCTATCAGTATCAGCCTGATAAGTGGGGGATTTTATTAACGTTTTAGATACATATATAAAAGGTGGAAGATGCTCGAATAGGTCGTAGAGTTCTGCTTTTGATTATGAACTACATAATCGAAAGCAAAATTCTGCAAGGTTTCGACTAGATTTGTAACCATTATTCTACATATTCTTACTAAATACCATTGGTGCGTCTTTTTCAATCGACGAAAAAAGGAGGTTATCAGTTTGATGTATGTAATATTGTTGGGATAAGATAATATTTGAGTTTGATGATCTATTTAGACGTGTAAGTACGTGTATTAAATTTCGCAAGTGTATGTTGCACGAATATCTCGGGAACTAGAAGACATATCGAGATAATTCTTTTTGATTTAAATATATTCCAACCAAATATATATTCCAACTAAGATAACAGTCTGTTTCATCAAAATAAGTTCCGTAGTGTTTGAGATGTAAGTATAGTTGATAGGTACTTGAAGCCGGTTTAATTTTTTAAATTACTGTTATCATGTTCTCTTTGTTTTAATACTAAAAGCAGTCAGTAAAACATATAGCATTACATTCTGGTTACAATTATGTGTATCAAAGTACGATATACATCCTCCTTTATTAATTATTGTAATCTCTTTTTATCAGATGAGACATCTACTTGTTTTTATCCTATAATATAAATAAAAACGTGTACCTACTGATTATACATCCAGGGCAAAACAAGACAGTAGAAATCACGCATACGAGCACGTGATGATACGTGTAATGACTTGTTATTTGCAAGCCCACCTAGTCCACAATGCAACCTCCTTCATTATATCTCTTTGAAATAGTCTGATCCTCGTAATGAAGTATAATTTGCAACAATTTTGTACTTAATCTAGTATTCAAAGTGACAATTTGAAAAAACTTGCTATATATATTTTTTACTTTTTAAGGCATAGTGCATTATTAATGTAAAAGTATTTATATGTTCATGGACGTACCGAGGGGGCGAGGTAGGGAGGGGCAACTGGTCCCGCCTGGAATTTGTTTACCTCTTTACTATCTACTGTTGTAGATAAAAATATAATAAGATAAAAATATAGTCTTAAAATTTTACGGTTACCCCCCCTGGCCTAGAACCTGGGTACACCCATGGCATGTTAATGTGTAATAACGTGAATCCAAAACTTTTTACGAAAATTATGCGAACAATAGTATATGGAGAGCTAATATTATTATATCTTACACGGTACATATTGAATAATTAAAGAGGGCTTTGCCATTGTTCATAGTTCAGGGCGAACCACAAGTAGATAAATAATAGTATTCAATAACATGATATGTTGGGATGGCTTTTCAACTAATTGTATTAAGCCATTAACTAACATGATATAACTTAGCGTATCAAGTAGACGAGTAGAGATTGATTAAATCCACTACTACCAAGCTAGTAATATTAAGTAACATTATAACATTAGCGTATTAGTAAGAAGAGCTGGGACTAATAAAATCCACTACTATTAAAGTATTAATTACTAACATAATATGGTAGCTTAGCATACCGCGTAGCCGAGTTGGTTAATTAAGTACACTACAATCAAACTATTATAAACTAACATGACATGTTAGCTTAACATAACAAGTAGCCGAGTTGAAATTGGTTAAATCCACTACTATCAAATTAATACTCGTAGAATTAACTGACATGATATGGTAGCTTAGCGCACTAAGTAGCCGAGTTGGGATTGATTATATCCACTACTATCAAATTAATAGAATAACTCACACGATATGGCAGCTAAGCGTATGGAGTAGTCGAGTCGAGATTGATTAAGTTAAGATTTATTTAATTAATTTGAGATTTAAGAAACTAGTATTACGTGATATAACGTGGTAAACGGCAATCCTGAATAAAAATTCGTGATGATTAAGTCTATCAAAATAATAATAGGTATTATTTCATACGATAATAGATTACAACACTAAAGATTAGCCGAGGTTGATCGAAGTTACAATAATTTTTCGATCCAAATCCGTGAAAATATGAATGTCGAAAAAAATGAGCAATCCACAACTAAAGCAATGTTATTTATACACAAAACTACCATTTTGCAGAAGGCTTATTTCGTTTACCACGTGTCCTTTAAATTTAAAAGGAACTTTCGTCACTGCTATTGTACATTTTTTGCATTTTCCAAATTTATTACTACAGCTAGTCCCATCCGTTAATATCCTAAACCAAGTTGGAGACTCTGGAATCGTAAGAAAGTTTTCTTTTATAGGAGAGGGTGAAAACGAGTTAGAGGCTCACCTGATGGTGAGTGATTACTGCTGCCTGTAGATAACTACACTACCAAGGGCCTTGCAGTTGCATTGCTTGCCTTTTAAGGATGCGTAAGCTCTTCTTTTGAAGGTCCCTCATTCGTAGCCGTTTGGAAAATTCCCTGCTGACAATTGATTCCACTTAGGAGTTGTGTGGAGAAAATTTGCCTTAAGAATCGCACGGTTGTATATTTTCAGACATTGAGGAGATGGGGATGAAACTTTGAATTTTGTTGTGAAGTCCGATGGTGAAATTCGGCAGTAGGAATTATTCCAATCAGTTCCTTGAAACATTCCCAATAGTTCAAAGAAAGTTATCGGATGACGTTTCTCGGATTAAGTCTTCGGAACATAATTTCTTGGATTCGGATCGGATGTAGAACGTAAGCGCTCATGCTTTCAGGTGAGCCTATTATGATTTATTCATTTGCCCCCTAATCCATAAACCAGTGTACCTAATAGAATGAAAGTAAAATTTCATAAATGTGTTTCGTCTAGACTTAACACATTTCGTAGCAATTATTGAAGTTAGCAACCTACATTTTCTTATTTAATCTTTATGTGACATGCGAAAAATAAATAAAATATTTTGTTTTAAATATTTTCTGTTAAAGTTTATTATACATTCTACTTTCTAGCGTGATATTGTTACATTACAAAGATTGGGTAGTTAGTGACCCTAACTACGTATGAGATGTGCCTTGGATTCTATTCCTGACATAAATCGGCGTTTGCGTATAAAGCGCATAGAGAAGTAGAATTTTTTTTTTTGGTTGTGCGACCGATTAATTTCAGTTTCCATTTGAACATTCCCCTTATTACAGTCGTTTAGATGATGATTTTTTTATTGCTCTCCTAGTTTAACTATATCGAACAAGAATTCCTCTAATATAAGTGAGTTGTGGTCTCATTTAGCATTAGAGTTTAAAGCAGATATTTTAGTATTTATTCAATACTAGCTGTTGCCTGCGACTTCGTCCGCGCGGACTTCGTTTACTCCGCACTGCTCCTCCCCTGTAGGTGATAGCGTGATAATATGTAGCCTATATGTTGACCCGAACTGTTAGTAATATTCATGCACAATTTGAAGTAAATCCATGCAGTACTTTTTAAGTTTACCCCGGACATACATACAGACAAACAGACAAACAGATAAACAGACAAACAGATAAAAATTCTAGAAACTATATTTTTGGCTTCGGTATCGATTGTAGATCACGCCCCAAGTATTCTTTTAAAAAATATTCAATGTACAGTTTTGACTTTCCTACGATTTTATTATATGTATAGATTATACGGTATTCAGTACCGCATGGTCGCATATTATATTCCAGTACATCTAGCCAGCGTTTCTTAGGGTATCCCCTTTCGCCTGCAACTAGTAGCGGCTAATTGTTGCCAAAGTAGTATTTGAACATAATTTAATAGTGAGCTTCAATACTAAAGTTAGTTAGCACTAAACTTTTTAAACACTTTTAAAATGACTTTGACTATGGTTAAATACGTTTAAAATTTCTTATATAGGTTGATGTAAGTGACCTAAATATTTGTCAGCTCAAAGCGAGTTTTAAGAGCGGGTATTCTAAAATTAAAGGTAAAAAAAATTACTTGAAAAGTTTGGAATAAATCCTTAGCATATAAATTGCTCTTAAACCACTAATACGATGTATCGGCATGCGTATATATCAAGGAAATTGTTATTAATACACACCATTGAAAACATTATTTCACCGATTTGCAGATCAAAGATAAAAGGTAATTAAGTCCACTTTAATTTATGAGAGCTCTTCATGCAACTTTTCCTTAGTTAATAAATACAATCTCGTATTTGCGTCCACTGACCAATGATATATAACGTTTGTTAATTAGGTTATCTTTCCGGCGGCATCTACAAAGGGCCATGCTTAAAAGGCTCGTTGATATTAAAAATGCCGCTTATAAGTTTTATCATAAATCACCCTTGGGCAAGTGGCGGGGGCGCGCGAAAATGCGATCTACTTTGAAGAAAGAATATGCAAGTAATGACGGACGCACTCTGAGAGCTTTTTTAAGTCACTCAAGACGGTGTGCTTAGAATTAATTATCTTTGCCAGGCCAGTAAAAGCGAATCAATGTTATTTTAGCTAGAATATTTCAATTCTTTTTGTGTTAAGAATCAATCATAGATGTAAAATTGCGGTACTTTGAATAATGGTGACTTGTTATAAATTTTTAATGTTTTCAAATTTAACTGAATATTTTTGTTAATACATTTTTTTCTAATCCAATAGGACTTATTGTTATAAGAATAAACACCACTTGCTCTTCTAATGAAAAAAATAAAATCATTTCTTATAGACCAACACTGTCGTAGCAGAAAAATGTGTCAAATTAAAACGACTTATTACAGAACTCTATCTATTAGTCACGATTGTAGTGACATATTTGCCCAATCGTAGTCTTTTACGGCTTATATATGTATGTTACCGGCCAAACCCGATTTCAGGCTAAACTAGTTTGTCCTAGGCTAAACCAGTTGACTCTAAGTGTATCAGGATACACTAGTTAAGCCTAGGACCATCTAGTTTGTGTTAAATATTTTAGGCTTAACTAGTTTGGCCTAGGCCGAACTAATTTTGAATTATAACTGAACCTAATGAATTATTGGAAGTGACAAAATAAACAGGTTGTAACCTCTGAACGCAGGAATATCCCTTCCGTTTTTCTACTGGCACGCTTTCTTTATCTTTTTACTCATTAATCTAACTTAATCCAAATGGTTCATACATTAGAGGGGAACAAAAAACGACGTTGCCCGGGATTGGATAAGTGTCCGGTTGGCGACAGGCTTGCCACCTACCACATTGTGGGAATAAGTATCTTCAACTAATCGTGGGTGCACTTGTTTGACCTTATATATATAATATATATATATATATATATATATATATATATATATATATATATATATATATATACACATATAAATACTATTTTTTATATACATCAGTAGTAATTAATAATACTAAAAGTGTTTCATCATAGAATAAAAACCAAGCCGATTGCTCTATTGATTGAAAGACAGAGCCGTTACCTATAAACATAATAAATATATAAATGGTGCGTTACAACTTGCAATCCATACTAATATTATATTACGCCTTTTCTTCACGCCTAAGACAATAAACCGATTTGGATGAAATTTGGTACAAAGATAGGATAGTTTTTATCCCGGAAATCTCACGGAAACGGGAACTATGCGGGTAAAACTTCAGGACTGTCTATCGTTTAAACCACGGTAATTTTTCGCCGTGTTGGTCCCGGCCTCCTTTGTAGAATAGGCCAACTGCCGTTCTGCCAGGCAGGTCGTAAAAGGCGACCGATTGGCTATCGAGTCACCATCGTGGCTACTAGGTGGTAGAGTTCTGCATTGTCTCGCCCGGGTCTGGTACCACCGCCTTACCTATTCCTGCCGCAATAGCGTCAGTGCTTGTTGCTGTCGTGTTCCGGTTTGGAGGGTAAGGTAGCCGGTAAACTTATGCATGTGGCATTACATTACATATATACCTCGTCACAAGATAGCAACGCACCATTAACATCTTTGGTGTCTATAGGCGATGGTTGACTCTTTCCATCAGGAGACCCATCTGCTTGTTTGCTATCTTATGACATAAAAAAAAAAGGAGTAACTATTAGGCTACTTTTATTTAAAAAAAAATTCTACGCGAAGTCGCGAGCGCAGCTATTTTTTAATGTACGAATGAAACCATAGGTGTCAACTAGTCTTGAACAAAATGACTATCCAAAAAAATAATTCTTAAAACAAAAATAATTTTATTTCAGTAAACACTATTTATAGATATAATTTATGAGAATAATGAACCCCGTGGATTCCGTCAAAAGCAAAGCATCAAGTTTTGATTACAGCTTCTCTGTAATAATAAAATATCGACATGCCGCCTTTATCAACTGCCTTCTCGATAAGCATCCGTGACGAATTCGCAGCACTCGTGCTATGCCTGCATGTCGATAAACACGCCTACGATACACCACACTATATCGATAACAAATCATAACCTTATTTTCATATCCTTAGAGGATATTTTCGTATAGAAATAAAGTTTATTATACGCATAATATTTATAGATTAAAATGTCCGAGATGTTCTCATCGATATAATTTTATTTCCAATTACGATACTTTTCTTGTTGTAATGTTTCAGGCTTTAAAATCAGAATTAATATCAGTTTATGAGCTGTGACTATTTAACGGATAATGTTGTTATTATGTTTAACCATGTTTAAAAATGCGTGTAATAAAGTACAGTTTAAATTAAAAAAAAATAAAAATAACTTATACAATAAGAGACGAATCTATTTTTACACATTCAAAATTCAATATAGTTTTTTTATTTCGGTTGACTGCAACGTGGCAGATGGCTCTGCCAATAGAAAAAGACAACTATTGCTCGTTTACTTTACCCTTCTAACGGGAACAAGACAGTTTGAAGCACTGATGCTATAGTTAAATTAATAATTAAAAAATGTTATTTAAGTTGATTATTTTGATCGAGGTAAATTTATCTATTAATATCCACATATATATTATATGTATTAGTCTCGGAAGTAATGCATTTGACGGCCGGACAGAGTATGTTATAAATTTGAATGTCTTAGGTCTGGTTTTAGGACGTGGATAAGATTAAGAGATTCGAAGTTTGATTATATCCAAATCTAACTGGGTACAAAGTTTGTGAGTCCATTTTTAGGAAGTAACTTCTGGAACTACTGAACCGATCTTAAAAATTATTTTAACAGGACAAAGCTACGTTATTCCTAAGTGACATCGATTACATTCAATCCCATTTTTCTCGTAGTATCGGGTCCTACGCGGCTCGTACCGCGGGAAACTGCTTATAATACATAAAGGTATGAAATAAGATAAAAACCAGAGAGAGTGTTGGTTGTGGAAAGTTGAATTTCTATAAAAGAAATTATGTAATCAAAATTTTACAGTTCGCAAAGAAAGTTGCCTACAAAATTTTGCCGTTACCATTTTTTACCGCGTAACTAGGTATTCATTTATTTTTAATAACTGCCTCAGAAGGAGAAAATTCTCCGTGCCCTAGACCCCTTTTGAAGAACAGACTACCTTCCTTTCTGCCACGCAGCTTATAAAAGTTTAACGATTGGGCAAGAAGTCACTACCTTCGTAACTTCTAGTTAAGAGTTCTGCAACGTATGATCTTCACCATATGTAACTTTGTCACGTTTCCGCCGTGTTGGTCCCGGCCTCCTTTGAAGAATAGGCCAACTGCCGTTCTGCCAGGCAGGTCGTAAAAGGCGACCGATTGGCTATCGAGTCACTACCATCGTGGCTACTAGGTGGTAGAGTTCTGCATTGTCTCGCCCGGGTCTGGTACCACCGCCTTACCTATTCCTGCCGCAATAGCGTCAGTGCTTGTCGTTGTCGTGTTCCGGTTTGGAGGGTAAGGTAGCCGGTAAACTTATGCATGTGGCATTAGACCTCGCCACAAGATAGCAACGCACCATTAACATCTTTGGTGTCTATAGGCGATGGTTGACTCTTTCCATCAGGAGACCCATCTGCTTGTTTGCTATCTTATGACATAAAAAAAAAAAATATTAAAAATGTACTATAAGTTTCTTTAATACCTATTTACTAATGAGTTGCTCAACCTGAGTTCTGAGCAGATGACGTTTGCAACATTTGTAGCACTAGACCGGTGGTTCCTAGCCTTTTCAAGATTATTAGATAACTATTTCCCCCGTGTTGGATACGGGCTCCTTTGAAGAATAGACCAACTGCCGTTCTGCCAGGCAGGTCGTAAAAGGTAACCGATTGCCTATGCGAGTCACTACTAGGTGGTAGAGTTCAGCAATGTCTCGCCCGGGTCTGGTACCACCTCCTTACCTATTCCTGCCGCAATAGCGTCAGTGCTTGTCGCTGTCGTGTTCTGGTTTGGAGGGTAAGGTAGCCGGTAAACTTACGCATGTAGCATTAGATCTCGCCACAAGATAGCAACGCACCATTAACATCTTTGGTGTGCATAGGCGATGTTTAACTCTTTCCATCAGGAGACCTATTTGCTTGTTTGCTATCTTATGATGTAAAAAAAACCATATCAACTACTAGTCGGTTCCTGTGATTTTGTTAGCACGACCAAAGAACCTTACTTTCTTTTGCGTGGTCGAGTAAAAAAATAGCCTTAAACCATCTTCACATTATTGTGTTAAAAAAACTAATATGGAGCACATCGGTTGGATTCAAAGTCTTTAATGGACATAGACAAATCTTTTTGTGCTCTATATAATATGAAGATGTAGGAAACGGATTTTAGTCCCCACTTATAATGATTTTAAACACATAATATAAGCAATCACAAAGATATTTTATTAATCTCCAAATTACTGCGTAAGATATTAAAAGTGTACTTACAATTGTAATGTACACTTTAAGCAATTTATATACAGGCTGACTGGTAAAGAATTGTAATTAAAAAAACACATTTTTTAATTGCCCGACCTGGAAATCGAACCCGAGACCTCATGTGGTCAACTCCGATACCGGACCCCTAGACCACAGAGGCGATAACGGCACGTTTCTAGCTTCATTTAATTCTTTAGAAAGGGCACGGATCGCTTTAGGGTAAATGTCCTGTCTTCTATACTAACACTATAAAGACATAACATTTGTATTTTTGTTATTTTTTTGTGTTTGTAACGTCCCGAGTTCGATCCCCTGGTCGGATAAAAAGTGTTATTGAGGTTTTTCGAGGTTTTTCTCGTAAATCTCAAATCTCAATAGTGCTTCGGAGTTCGGAGTCTGACGGGTAGTTTGTTACCACTTGGATGAGGACGTAAAGTACGCAATTGGGATTTTGGGGAATCGGAAAGTCTATAGATGTTAGGTTTACTCTACCTATCTCGCAAGGGACCCGCAGGCCTACACTTGAAAACAATATTAATAACTTTAACCAATATTGATAAAAACAATAAGTTTCGAATATCGCCAAAAAATGGTACTCTTGAAACCAATATTGCCCACATTGATTCGGTAACGACCTAATTATTGGAAATAAATGTCATCGTTACATGTCAACTAGTGTTACAAGTGGAAATTTTAAGTACCGTATTAAACAAAATAACGAATAAAAGCAATAATGAGTAGTTCCAAAAACTTTCAAAATCCGTGTGGTGCTGTCGCCGAATCCAATAATTGAATATAGTTGTCCAGAGTACGAAATACTTCAAAATTCATTAAATATTCATTTAAAATTGAAATCGGTTTTCAAGAGTAGCCCTACCGGTCGTGATAATATAAATGAGTCAAAACTCCAAACTGGAAGTACACTTTCACAAACAAAAATAACTTACAAATCCTGGATGGATATGACGGAGTTATATACTCGTATTATATATAAAAACATATAAATATGCGAATTAACACTTTCTCCTTTAAGTGAACTTAAACATAAGAAATAAGGAAAATTAATTTTACGGATACCAGCAATTAACTAATTACAGTTGCCGATTTCTTTACCGAAACTAAATATTTTTTTGTAAAGTCAAATAGTTTACTTTCAAAAAATAAAATAAAGGTTAAGTCTATCAAGACGTTTTTACAGCTTTACGTTCTCAGTTCAAACACCTCCACGAAATCCACAAATTCATTCAACAGTGTCGTTTTCAACAAAAAACATATCGAGACTTCTGTTTTTTTGACCAAAGTTTTTGCTTGGTTTTCTACAAGTGAATTAGAATTATGTATTGATTTTAGGGGAATCGTGATCGCCAGCTCGTTTATCTATAAACTAGCTGTTGTCCGCGACTTCGTCCGCGCGGACTTCGTCTACTCCGCACTTCTCCTCCCGTGTAGGTGATAGCGTGATAGTATGTAGCCTATATGTTGACCCGACCTGTTAGTAATATTCACGCAAAATTTGAAGTAAATCCATGCAGTACTTTTTGAGTTTACCCCGGACATACATACAGACAAACAGACAAACAGATAAACAGACAAACAGACAAACAGACAAACAGACAAACAGACAAACAGACAAACAGACAAACAGACAGACAAACAGACAAACAGACAAACAGACAAACAGACAAACAGACAAACAGACAAACAGACAAACAGACAAACAGACAAACAGACAAACAGACAAACAGACAAACAGACAAACAGACAAACAGACAAACAGACAAACAGACAAACAGACAAACAGACAAACAGACAAACAGACAAAAATTCTAAAAGCTATATTTTTGGCTTTGATATCGATTGTAGATCACGCCCCAAGTATTCTTTTAAATAAATAATAGTTTAAAAAAACTAAAAAACACGCTTTTTATAGAAAACCGAACTAAAAAATAGAAAATAAATTTTAATAAATTTAAATTAAGAATAGTGTTAAAAATTTCAATAATTATAAATTAATAATAGTGTGAATAAAAAAAATAATTTTATTTAAAAAAAAGCGTGGGGTGCATGGTGTCAATAGTTATAAATATTTTATTGACACATATGAGTAGAGTGATTATCATTTCGGTAATATCTTAAAAAGCACCCCACGCTTTTTTTAAAATAAAATTATTATTTTTTTTATTCACACTATTATTAATTTATAATTATTGAAATTTTTAACACTATTCTTAATTTAAATTTATTAAAATTTATTTTCTATTTTTTAGTTCGGTTTTCTATAAAAAGCGTGTTTTTTAGTTTTTTTAAACTATTATTTATTTTCTACTTTTTAGTTTGGTTTATTTATAATAGCTTGTTTTTTTAATTTTAAACTATGGCACGACTCATGATGCGAAGCATCAGAGAGTGCTTTACGATCGAATTTTTTTTTTCATATATACATATCTTCACACCAGATCCCTTACGGGGTAGGCAGAGAGAACCGAGTGCCATACATCACGATCCTTGCAGGCTTGTCTCGCTTCCTCCACATTCATCACTCTTTTCATACACACACGCTGGTTCCGAAGACTCTTGATGCCACCTTCGGAATTTTTTTTCGCCTTATTTTGGCAACTATTTTTAGTATTATAGCCTTGTTAGTTAACGGAATCAAGATATTTTGCATACTATTGTCGAGATAATTTAATGGAGATTAATTCTATACTTGCCAAAAATTAATTTAGTGCAATAGAAACGGAAAAAAATATGAAAATAGGTCAAAAAATTTCCTGTCCGTCATGTATGAAACTCCGGAAACACTGTAACTTATGAAAAAATCAATTATTTGAGTTATTTTTTTTAATTCTAATCGGCAATTGTAGATCATCGAATGCGAATGGCTAATAAATTCAGTGTCGTTTAATTACAATTAATAAAAAACGAAAACTACAAGACTGTATATCTATATATATCCATGTAAAATTAACATGGATGGTGATATATCTATATCTATAAATATTATGTACATTTATTTTGTTTTTTTTTTGTTTTTTTACTCAGTCAATTAAACTCAGTCACAGAGACGATGGCGGACTCTTCATGGCTCGTGAAATCTAAGTTATATGCGCAGACACTGTTGCAAACTCTAATGCGCATACCTAGTCGTGTGCCGCGGTAGAAGCACGGAACTACTTACACGCTTATAGACATATTTGTGTGTGTGTGTGTGTGTGTGTGTGTGTGTGTGTAAGTGTGCAAGGCGTTCCTGTCGTATTCCCATACAGGACAATACGACGGGGCCAGATATGGGCCATGCTTGGCGCAATGCTGTCTATCTCTGGCCCATGCTTGTAAACCCGCTTTTGCCCAGCCTTGGTAGAAGTAGACTCGGTAAGATCCAAGAGCGTCTAGCGAATGAGTCTTTTGAGCAGAGAGCTATTAGAGTTGATCTCATTATTGAGCGAACTCGCGAACTAGCGACTAGCGAGAGAACTACTAGCGAACGAGTCTGCCGAGCAAAAGGCTCATAGAATTGGTCTCATTGAGGAGCGTTTACCTAAGGAGTCCGCCGAGCAGAGAGCTCGTGGATTAGTAGTGATACGAAACCGTACAGCAATCGAATCTGCTCAGCCACGTGAGAACCGCCTAGCGGTAGCGCGTCAGACGTCACAAAGACTTCGTTCAATTACTGAGCGTAATTTTATAACCACCATAAATCAATATGCTGAAGTACCATGTACAATCTGTAAGAAATTATTATATCCAAAACAACAGACGTCATTAGTCAAAGCACGTTTTGATTTTTTTTTGCTCGACTACCATAAAAAAAAGAAAAGTTCCTTCTCAGGCCTACTGGAACAACATGGAAGTTATATCTTTACCTCTTGAACTGACCGAATTGACAGACGTAGAACAAACACTTTTGTTAAGAGTACTTCCTTTTATAACTAGTTTCCACCCGCACCAAAGTGCTCGTCAACACGAATCAAACGAGCCCAAACTCAATAGAGTTGTGTTATTTAATTGCTGAGCTCCTATGGTCACCTTCTGGCTTCATCGTCGAACCCTGCAGGATCCTAGTTAGCACCAAGCACCAAAGTGCTCGTCAACACTAATCAAATGAGCCCAAATTCGATAGAGTTGTGTCATTTAATTGCTGAGCTCCTATGACCATCTTCTAGCTACATCATCGGGCCCTGCAGGATCCTAGTCACCACCAAGCACCAAAGTGATCGTCAACATGAATCAAATGAGTCCAAACTCAATAGTCTTGTTATTAACCGATTTTTAACCATTTAATTATTAAGTTCCTGTGGTTACCTTCCGATTCAGATTCATCAGATCAGCTCCATGTCATAATAAGGTTTCATTGTCATTCAATTAACATACGTATACAAAATTTCAGCTCAATCGGTAACCGGGAAGTGGATCAAATTTACTTGAGAGATTTGATTTCAGACATTGAGATAGGTACAATAAATAAAAAAATGCTCATAAAACAAAAACTACTAGGCCTATCTGAATCAAATTTTTATGGGACCAATTCGAAACTATTCCGCATCAAACAAAAAAAGAATCACGTAATTCGGTTCAGAAATCTCGGAGAAATCGGTGTACATACATAAAAAAAATATACCAGCCGAATTGAGAACCTCCTCCTTTTTTTGAAGTCGGTTAAAAATGGAATAACTTTATCAAATTAGTGTATTGTCATCGGTCCTCGATAAATCTACAAAGTTTGAACGAAATCTGGCCGTTTAAAGTGGGTCAAAATCGCGCCCAAAGAAGTCGGTTACAAACAAACATACAAACATACAGGTGAAGCTAATAAAAAGCGTGTAAAAAATATTCAATGTACAAGTTTCGACTTTCCTACGATTTTATTATACGTATAGATATATTGAATTTAAAAATTTGAATGATTTTTGATTAAAATTAAAATAGCAATATAATATGATTTTGAAACGGTAATTTTAAATGATCAATTTTTTTTTTAATTTTTATACTATAGTATATGATAGCAAACAGGCAGATGGGTCTCCTGATGAAAAATAAATTTAGCCCCAAAGCGAATTATTTGCTTGTAGTTTGTATGTAAGTCATACAATGATCAACAACATCAAATCTATACCTATAATAAAATCGTAGGAAAGTCAAAACTGTACATTGAATATTTTTTTAAAAGAATACTTGGGGCGTGAGTAGATCACGCCCCAAGTATTCTTTTAAAAAAATCGATATCGAAGCAAAAATATAGTTTTTAGAATTTTTGTCTGTTTGTCTGTATGTATTTCGGGGGTAAACTCAAAAAGTAGAGCATGGATTTACTTCAAATTTTGCATGAATATTACTAACAGGTCGGGTCAACATATAGGCTACATATTATCACGCTATCACCTCCGGGAGAGAAGCTGTGCGGAGTAAACAAAGTCCGAGCGGACGAAGTTGCGGGCAACAGCTAGTAAATAATAAATAAATAAATAAGTAAATAAACATCAGAATAAACTGGACATCTATAGATTTTACGGTTCATAATGATTTACCGGTTTCTCGTTTGGCAAAATAAGTGGTGAATGGTGATCTCCTTCGCTGCATTTTACTGACCTCATACCGATTATCGCCTGTTACTAGCGATAACCGGGGCTGGCGGCTTTACGTGGTTATCCGAGGCAAGGGAGTGGTAACACACTACCCGTCAGACTCTGAGATGCTACTGGATTTTTTAGAAATCTTCGAAAAAGTCTAATAACACTTTTGCCCGTCCCGGAGACCGAACACATGACCTCATGATCTGAGCCGAATAGGCCCTAGACCACGAGGCAGTAAGAAAAAGATACAAAAAATAAGTGATCTATGTAATGGAATACCCAGAAGGTACAGTTCGCGCGCAAGCTCCGAGGAATCGGGGACTGAGGTAGGGGAAGGTGTGCTCTGTGTAATATCGACTAATTGACTGGCAAAATTCCTCGGAGCTCGCGCGCGGACTGTACATTAACAATTTTTTATATTTATAGTTGATTAATAAATTAAAATAATACATATATACATAAGAGCATATGTATACAATTTGCTTTATTTATGAAAGAGTGTATCCTCCTGGCACAGGTAGGTATCTTTTGCTTAGAAGGAGGTATCACGAATTATTTTGAAGTACATTGTGAATTTTTGATCTCGAAACTGAAGCAATTTTGAATTTTTAAAAAAGTGTTCCGAAGTAAACTAGGAACGCTTATAGTTTCACTATGTCCGTCCGTGCGCAGTCTAGCTCAGAGTTTCTTAATACTAGAAAGGTACTAGAAAGGTGGGAATATAAAATTTTGAAAAATATTTAATTTTACATACTCGTATAAAGCTCCTCTGCATGTAAATTGGGGTTGTTATTTGTTTTTCTCGTGTATCTCATAGTGTGGTGGTGATAGGTGCTTACTTTGGGGTCAGATCAATTCGTGTAATTTGTCGTCTTATTTATTTATTTTATTTATTTACAGGTTTTTAAAAAATATTGTAGGTTTGTGAAAACATTTTAATTATGGGTTTTGTTTGTGAAATAGCTTTAACGTGTTAATTTTTGTAAGAGTCAAGTGTGTGTGTGTTTCCCGCCCTTCTGCAATCTAAATGGCTGGTTTTGGGGGTGGGAAAAAATTCATACTTATTAGTTGTAAGTATAATGAAGTTGAAAGGAAAGCTATTACGGCTTACAAGGTTTTGTTAAATAGGTTAAATGTTCAGGGGGCGTAATAACAAGAGCCTACTTCTTAGTCCGCATTATTGTAATGGGCAACTTCGGAACTATACATTGCGCGTGGCCCAACACGCACTTTACCAACTTATTATATCATAGGATAGTAAGCAACTAGATGGCTCTTCTGATGGAAGGAGACAACCATCGCATACATACAGTAAATGTCAATGGTGCGATGCTACCATGAACGGGTTATAATTGCTACATGCATAAGTTTACCGCCTACCTTACTCTCCAGAGCACGACGCACAAACGCCATATAGACAACATACAGATAATTGGCAGTATTGTAAGAATTAGTAAGATGGTGGTACCTACCAAATTCAGTCAAGATGTGACAGAATCGTACCACGTAGAAATCGTGATGGTAGTGACGCGTAAAGACCTTTTGTTCGCATTTTACGAATAACAGTTTGAGAAATCGTTTCACAATGATTTAGTTAATGCCTTAATAAGACTTAAGTCCGATTTGTTAATAGCTCGACCTCTTGATACATTAATCACCACGGGATTTAATATCGCTGGATATGTAGATATGTTGATGCCATAGTTGCCACCTTTGTCCCGTGATACCCTTGAGGGATTTTGTCGTAACAACATTAATTTAATTTATTTCTATTATTTAGAATAATAGGTACTAAGATACGATTCAAACCGATCGGCTCGCATCGTCCGCAGCGCCGGAGCGGATGCGTACGTAGATATGCTGCGGCAGTCGTACGCATGCTGCGGAGGTCGTACGTGTCTGTCGAAGACATACTTCATTTAAAAAATGACTCAAAGAGTATAGAATACTACGTAATGATTTGTCATTCTATTTCCTGCATCGTTGCTTTCTATTCACTTCCGTGATGGTCGTACGGCTCCGAACGGACTCCGATGAATGGCGACGGAGCCGGCTATCTGGTCCAGAGTCGGATCTGTCGGTAAACGTTCAACAATCGTGAAACGTGAATGTAACGGAAAACTGAACTGTAACTCATGTTTACGCATTCCAATTTCCTTTTTTTGGTTTTGCCCATTGTTGTAACTTGCTACCAGATGGCTACTGCATCATATTAAAAAATCTACAGATAAAAAAACGTTAAAAAATCTGTGACATGAAAACACTTAATTGCGTCAGATTAAGATATGGTGGGTTTATTGCCACCTAAAATTTAGTATATCTGCCGAATAAAGTATAGTGTAAAGGAGTGGCAGGGTGCTAAAGTTGCAAAGAAAACGCTGTTTTGGCATTCTCAAGCGCGTCTGAATTTTTTTTTATTATATAGGAAATTATATACCTTAAATATATTAATTATAAGATCTCCTCTACCTAAAGGTTGTCTGGCAGAGATCGCTCTTTAGCGATAAGACCGCCTTTGTGTACCCACTATATACATAATTATTAGCTATAAGTATTTTACATAATCTATTTTGTTAAATTTGGTGCGCAATAAAGAGTATTCATTCATTCATTCATTCATTATATAAGAATAACGAAAATATTATAATCTGACAATTTCCACAAGCCGAAGTTCTTGGAATTTTGTTTTTTTATGCCCTAGTTACTCCCCTTTACATAAATGGCTTATATTTGGTGAAGAGCCTCAACAGCATGACAGGTACCCCCCTATGGTAACCTGACGTGCTCGAGTAAATTCAAAATTCCCCTCTGGGGCTCCCCTACTATAATATACTTACTCCAGCAGGTCAACGCCTGCCGGATTCAGCTAGTGTTTTTAACCGACGAAAAAACAAAGGTTATCGGTTTGACATGTACGTACGTTGTTGGAATAGGATAATATTGAAGTATGTGCTTTCAAACACGTATCTAAGAAAAATCTAAGTTTTTTAAAATCGGTTCAGTAGATTTGAGATAATATGGGAATTGAGATAATATGGGAATAGTTGACAGATATTTGAATTCGTTTAATTTTTTATTTAAATTATTATTATTTATAACGAGCATGTGTGTTGTATTAGACCTGAGTGCTAAGTGTGTGTTTTTCTTTTCACATTCGATCGTGAGCGCGTTTGGAGTTTACTAGAAATTTGTATGTGATTTGTACAGCGCCACCTAGTGGTAAACGTGAGAAACCAGTTTACCACTAGGTGGCGCTGTACAAATCTCATACAAATTCCTAGTAAACTCGAAACGAGCTCACGATCGAATGCGAAAAGAAAAACTCACACTTAGCACTCTGAACGTGTTTATTCTACGTGCATATTTCATTCAAATCCGACCTGCCATTTTTCATGCTTGTTTTTGCCTGACAAAAAATTTTTCTATCTTGGCTCCATTTCTACAGAGGTATAGGTACTTAGACATAATTGAGCTTTAGCAAATACTAGTAGTTGTCTGCAAAACCCAACTTTAGAGAATTTATTAAACAAAAGCTACATAGGTAGGTACATTAGTACCAAGGAGACTTGGCTTGGCAAGAATACTTTGGTGGAGAAGAATAGCTTTTTTATATACAAAGTGCAGTTTCGTTCTTACATGAAGTAGGCAATTTGGGGCAAGTTCGATTAATAATACTACATAATTACAGTAATTGTACATTTGTGAGTGGTTACGCAAAAAGGGACCTCAAGGGAAAATAATTGATTTCGAGTAAATCACGTTTAAAATGTTGAGTCGAAATGAGTTTCGCCACGAGTGCCGGAGAGAGGCGCGGGGTGTTTTATGTTAGTGTCGTTAGTGAGCGACATGCTATGGTAATTTAGTACTATAAAATATTTGATAATTGTATTGAAAATAGCGTCATCTAGGACACGTACTGAAAAAGATTTTATTTCAAAAGACTTAAGATCTGGATTCAAGGTTTTTGCCACTACATACGAATATTAAAAATAACCTTTTAATGTCTTAAATATATATTTTTAAATAAGATATCACATTACATTATAATTTTTGACTATCTGAACTATAAACATATATTGTTTTGTGGTAAATACGCTTATTTTTCAAAATAACAAAGTTTGGCCAATCTATCAAACAAAAAACCACACAATTACAAATGGCGTCGTTATGGTGTTAAATGTTGATACTCGTGCGCATTTTATTATTGAAATTCAGTTTGTTTTGTGTGTATTAGTGTTATTTTCGTTGAGTTTGAACTTTTATTCTCCGGATTGCTTAATCGTGACACAAAACTAATATATTGTGCTATTTATTGTGAGTTAATAAAGGCTTAAATTATGAATGTTTTTATTCTGAATATATAACATTATACAGCGTGGCAATCAAACGAAGTTGCAAAAGGACTTGTCAGAGTTACATTTTGTTTGAATGGCACGCTGTATAGTGTTTGATAAATTCCTATTTACTATTAAAATTTTAATAAAAAAGTAGGTACCTATATTCAGCTGCCGAAACAAAATAGTTCTCAGGCTATAAGATAGATGACGCCAGTAGTAAGCCATTATAGATTTAGAAAGTTGCCTATCTATACATATAGTAATACACATATTTATCTATGGTGAGCGACTTCGTCAGTGAGAAATAGCACGTGTTTGCGATAGCTGTATTATTGGTGACTTATTTATTCGTCTTTTACTTGTCTTTATGTGCGCGCTAGAAAAAGAAACTAGTGTGCGCTGTGAATAAGGTGTAATATTTTCAAAACTGCCTCGGCTTACATAAAAAATCATTAAAAAAAAACTACGGCACCTAAAATTATTTTGATTAGAACAAAACAAAGATGAAGGACCATAGAATCAGAATTTATCAAAAAAAAAAACCGTTTCCAATCCCTTCAGGTCCCTTTTTGCGTAACCACTCACATTTAGACTCTAATTTACGGTGCGTTAGGTAACTCAATAATGACTTTGAGATTTTGCCGTATGGGTCAAGGTTCCTTTTCTATCACATCATATGCACAAGTCGTCTAGCTACCTTACCCTCCAAACCGGTACACAATAGTGACAAGCATTGACGTTATTGCGGCAAGAGTAAGTAAGGCGTTGTTACTAACCCCGGCAGGCGTATCACTTAAAATTTGTATTCTGCCAATGATCAGCAATGACTGTTAACGTAACAATAAAACCATAAAAAAGTCGCCAATTGCTTGCTGATCGCTGGATGTACTTTTGCAATGCTACAGCACCAAAAGTATTCATTCAGCAACTACTGCCATTAATATACCTACAAGGCTTATTATGTGTCTTGCAATACAAAACGATTGCGATAAGTGCGCATTGCGAGATACGTGATAATCTCGCCGGTGACACGTTGGGAAACTCTACCAAATAATAGTCACAATGGTAGTGACACGTATAGCTAATTATTCGCCTTTTGCGATCTACCTGGCAGAATGCCAAATGGTTTATTCTTCTAAGGGGCCCCCATACCAATACGGGGAAAACTATGTACCTATCTACACGAAGAAACATGTTGCTCTATAAATGATAATGCAAATTAATGAAGATTTAATTCCTTGTCAAAATAGGCCTTTCCTAGTAGATATGTCCTATTATTTAAAGAAAGAGTGAATATCTAGGCAGGAAAGCCAAGTAAAGCTTTCAGTTTTAAGCTTGAGCGGCATTATACCTACTGTTGACTAGTGTTGCCCAAATTCAGTCTTGGTCTTGCAGTCTTGGTCTTGTTCTTGCGTTTTTACAGGACCAAGACCAAGAACAAGACCGCGTATTTTTAGCAAGACCAAGACCAAGACTGACCGTGCAAGACTTGAGCAAGAACAAGACATAGCCTGCAAGACTCTTGCGTCTTGCAGCTAGGACTTAGCGCTATTTCACTGAGTAGTTAGGTGTAACAGTTCGGTGTATAGGTAGGTACGCTTAGGAATTCTATGAGACGCAAAAAACTGTATCAAAGAATATGAAAAACTGGACCTATGCGCATTACGACTAATACCATAAACATAGCGAATAAAAAAATATCTATTAAAATCAAACTGAGTGCATGCATAGTTATGTTTTAACCATCGGCACTTTGATAATGCGGCATCAAAGGTTTTGTACTTAATTCTCAAAGAAATTTGCCGCTTTTCGGAAGTACATGGTTATGATACACGCGCCGGCGGCTTCTTTTGAAATCTAAAACAATCGTTGCCGCCACGCCGAAATCATAACATTTGACACTATTTGATTGCCGCCATAGGGCGTAGGTATACTCATGCAAAATAATTTCGAATTTTAAGAGTACTTACAGGTGTTCCAAAGAATAAATAAGTTTCAGAGTGCTTACAATGAAAATGAATACATTATACTGATCACGCAAGTAGTATTATGATTGGGATAAAATGGTAAGGATAGGTAGTAGATGTCATATTAATTCATTCTAGTAAGTATATATTATAATATTGATTACTTATATGGTTTTAAACTAATTACTTAGGTACTATTATTGTACATTTAGTCATTATATTTCTTAAGTTTTTACAAGAAAAAATAGCAAAAAAGTGTTCAAATATCACCCCGCACCCGTTTTTTTTAAATATACGCCACTTTTAAATATACTTGAAACGTGTAAAAAAATCCTACAAAACTATTAAAATAATATAAAAAGCGTAGGTTACCTACTAATAAAATAAAAAGCCTGCGATAAGAGTTTTGTATTACTTACCAGCCCGAATATCTCTGAGAGAGATGATGAGAGTAAGTATTTACTAGCTGTGCCCGCGACTTCGTCCACGAGGAATAGTAACTTTGGAGGTATAGTGACGTTCAGGACTTATTTATTTATTTTAAAACTTCTGTCATCAAACATACAAACGAACTCTTCAGCTTTATAATATTAGTATAGATGTACGCCAAAACATTCACTTATATGTAAAGAATAGTGATTGGCACTAATTCTTTACATATATTTTATTCACGCGTCGCGTCTGTACAAGTAGGTAATATTTAGTGTGTGTTTGTACGCCGCACGCGGCATTGTTTGATTTGCGGCGGCATCCAGTCATTTCCAATTGAGCTGTGCTTCGAGTCTAACTTAATAATTGTTTTTACTAATTCTCGTTGTTTTCTAAAAACGTATCACGTGTACAATTTAATATGAGTGACGAAGATTCAAATTATTCTAGTCCGAGTAACGAGAGTTTGAGTCACAGATCTAAAAGACCCAAAAGCAAATTTGAGGAGTTTTTCGAAATAATTCATGCATCCCAAACTGCCTTCTGTAAATTGTGCCAACATAAAAAGATTGAAATAAAAATGAAAACCAGAAACACTTCAGGCTTAAGGAAACATCTAATATCTTTCCACAAAAAGGAATCAGAAATATTTCTTCCTGTTAAACCAAAATTAAGTGGAGATATCACAAGCTTTTTAGTAACCGCTGGAAGAAGTGGACAGGTAAGAATATTTTTTTAACAGTTAAAAGAATTTTAACTCTGCGTAGCTATTCATGCGATACTTTCAAAAACGCCATTAACTTACGTAAGTATTTTTGAGTTAGTGGTGTTTTCATCTAGGTGTTTTCATCTGCGACATATTAAGTATGTAATTATCGTCTTAAATATTTTTTATAAACACCCATATTTTCATTTAATCGGCCAGTAACAACTAAGTACTTTATTTTGGTAAATTACAGTACAGTGCAACCTTAATATAACAAATATCAATTTAACGATTTTCTCGATTTAACAACAACAAACCTCCTCCTCTTATATGCTCAAACCTAGTATGTTTTAAATAATAACACAAGATTTATTGTTTTGTTTCAGTCGGAAAACAGCAGTGACAACATCACGACAGCTACAGTTGATTGGGTGGTGAAAAAATATCTTCCCTTCTCATTTTTCGATGACGAAGCTACACAAGTATATTTTCGACGTATTTGCCCTAATATGGTGTTTCCTAAAAGGTCTACACTTAGAAGGAAAGTCAAAGAGCGATTTGAAGAGCTCCAATTGAATCTCAAGGAACGACTTCAACAATTATCATCTAAAATGTCTTTTACCATTGATGGGTGGACGTCAATTGCTGGTAGGAGTTACTACGGGGTTACTATTCATTATATAGACAACGAATGGAAGTATCAATCTGTAGTTCTTGATTTTATACCATCACGCGGTCGACATACTGGGGAAGATATTGCAACGATTTTCCATGAATGTTTATTGGAATATGGCATAATTGATAAAATACAAGGTATCACGGTCGACAACGCAACTGCAAATACCAAATTTATGTATGAACTGGGCAAACAGCTGCCGCCACACTTTGATTCAGACAATCAACATTTCCGGTGCTTTGCTCACATTTTAAAACTTGGTGTACAAGATTTATTAAAGACCTTAGCATTACACTGTGAGTCTGACACTAACGCGCAAGATCAGCAGTACGAAGACTATGCAGACGAAACTGAGGATGAGGAAGATGAAGAGTCTGCACCAAATATTGCTGACTCGCGTACATCTGTAACAAAGTTACGCAGTATTTCCAGTAAAATAAAAAGAAGTGAGATAGTGAAGAAGAAGTTTCAGTCTGCTTGTGAAGCAGCTGGCGTGCCATCAAATCTAAATGCCATTCTTGACTGTCCAACGAGATGGAATTCCACACATGATATGATTGAATTTGGTTTAAAAGTGAGAGCGGGCATTGACATATTGTGCAGTTCTGTCACCGAATTAAATGATTTTCAAATCACAGCTAATGAATGGCAGGTACTCGAAAAATTACATAAATTTCTAATAAACTTTAAACTTTTAAGTACAAAACTTGGTGGAGACAAATATGTTACATTACCGCTAGTCATTCAATCTCTTGCTAGATAAAATTGAATCTATGGTAAAACAGTTAGATGAGAAACCTAATCGATCTGAAGTGGATGAAAGGCTCATTCTAGCTTTCCAAGCAGCTCGAGACAAAATGCTTAAACATTACAAGAAGAGCAACTGGATTTATTGTACTTCTTTAATTTTAGACCCAAGGCATAAGGCTCAGACTTTTGACCTGACAATGTGGGGGAAGCAACTTAAAACAGAAAGTCTGCGCAAGTTCAATGAACTTTATGAAGAATATAAAAGTCTACACTCACTGAACAAATCTCTGGAATTACCAGAAAAAGAAAATAAAGTATGTGATGAAGATGAAGACGTAATAGACTTTGATAAACTCTATGAATGTCCCTCGACGTCATCTGGATCTTGTCTTCAAGGCTTAGTGATAGACGAGTTGGAGGAGTACCTGAGAAAACCAAGAACTGCCAGCTCGGAAGACATTTTAGATTGGTGGAGGACGCATGAGACAGAGTATCCGATTTTATCGAAAATGGCCCGTGATTTTCTCTCAATACCTGCAACTTCAGTACCTGCTGAGAGGTTATTTTCTAAAGCATCATTAGTAATTAGAAAACATAGAAATAGGTTAAGTGATGAGTCAGCCAGATGGTTACTTTGTATTAATTCTTGGTCAAAAAAATTGATATAAAGTATCATAACCTAATGATAAAGCTGTTGATTAGTGTTGTATTTTATTTTTTGTTCAAATAAATGATAAATCGTAAAACTCTTTTATTAAATTTCTTATAAGTTGAGGGTTCAATCTCTTTCTAGACAGATAAGTATTGTTCTTTAAAATACAGTCAAGTTATTGTAATTAATTTGTTTTTTTACATGTTTTAGCAAATGTAAGCTTATAAATCATAAATGTTTATTAAGAAACAGTTACTTCCATGGAAAACGACATATAGGTCAGTTGATTTTTCGAATTTCTTATCAAATCTTCAGTTATTTATTAATCTGCTTGATCTTTACTATGGCTATGTTAATTCAAGCTCACAATGTTCCAATTCTAATACGTTTTTCTAAGATTTAAAGTAAACTTTAATAAATAGTAATAGACTAATAGGTAATTGCAAGACTTGCAAGACTCTTGCTGCAAGACCAAGACCAAGACCAAGACTGGGAGCGCAAGACCAAGACCAGGTGTATTGGCGCAAGACCAAGACCAAGACTGGCTAAGTCTCGTCTTGTTCTTGCATTTGGGCAACACTACTGTTGACTATGAAATATATTAATAATGGGGTAATAGGGTTAATGCCAAGTCTAATAAATAATTAATTTAATCCTTAAATTATATGCCTCGTATTTATCATAAAAGAAAAAAGTAATGCCGATAGTAGGCGCGATAAATTAACAAATGGCAAGATTTAAAATATCATTCAATTATCGTTGGATTGCTGTATAATTCAAATCTCTTTTTCTGTGTAATCGTAATTTACATACGCTAAATAAAAGGCGGTGTCATCACAAAAGATATTTGGAGGCAATATAAACATAATATCAATTTAAATTCCTTGTTAGTGGAGCGAAAGCCGACATCATACCTTAAATTGGACGCTCGTTATTGGTTGAAGTTTCCGCCAATGAGAGTGCCAAGATAGATGCTTAACTTGGTTCGAAACGGACCCCAACCGGGCAGGCGGGTCGAATCCAAAGCTCTCTCCGCACCGCAGTTTATATCCACACCTTGTACTGAAGTGACGTGATCATACCGTGTTGTTTAGTACCATTAATTTTTAATATAAGAATCGGTGTGGCCGTGAAAATGCCGCGACCGTCCCGTGAATCCTACGGTGACCAAAAACCACCATACTCGTATATATCCCTTACTGCAATGGCGATTTGGAGCTCACCGGAACGTATGTTGCCTTTGTCAGAAATTTATCGTTTTATTATGGACCGTTTTCCCTATTACCGGCGAAATACACAACGTTGGCAGAACTCTTTAAGACACAATTTATCGTTTAACGACTGCTTTGTGAAAGTACCAAGACGTCCAGATCGACCAGGAAAAGGTGCCTACTGGACTCTACATCCACAAGCCTTTGATATGTTTGAAAATGGCTCACTTTTAAGAAGACGGAAGAGATTTAAGTTACAAAAAGGAGAAAAGGATAACTTGAACGCAGAATTAGCAGCCCTCGCGAGTTTTAACAGAGCTTTCTTAGCACGTCAAGCCGGTGCCCCGCCGCCACCACCAATACCCACCGCGTCTCTGTACACACCGTCAATGTGTCCTCAATTGAGTCCAGAACCGGCGGAACTACCTGATGTTACATCAGTCACAGTTTTACCGAGGGAAAGACCGCGAAGGGCATTCACGATTGAGGCGTTATTAGAGCCGGAACCTCCGAGATCGCCATCGCCTTCTCCAATGATAACGTTACAAGCGGTACCAGTTCCAAGACTTGAGTTTTCGATGCATTCGCCGTACGTCCTTGCTGCTCAACGTTATCAGGCCGAACTCTTACAGGCGGCTGCTCATGCTCTTCGTCCGTGTTATCTCCCACCGCCACCTTTGCCAGTCGCGTGACATCATCGTCCTCTCGCAAATTGCTCCAATATCACGTGCAATGCTAGGCTGTAAGTACGAAAAACTTTTAAAAGACTATTTTAGAACATCTTAAATGTATATTCATAACCGTTGTTAAAATTTGCATTTGATAGTGAAACAATAGTAAAAATTAAATGTTGGAAGTATGCTTTTAAACTTATTTAGACTTATTAATAAACATAGTTTAAAATAAAATTTGTTTCATCTTAAATATCTACAAAACATAAACTGATTTCAGAATGAAATAAAGTTAAATATCTATCAATGTTATTTCTAATTGATAGTTTTATTTTAATCTATGTTTATTATAGTGAGAACTTTAAATATGCCAAGTAGCGACGGTGCGGCAGGCCTAAATTTGTAAAGATATGCATTATGAACTAAGATTATAATACTCATTTGAAAAGCCAATTTTGTAAAGTAAAAAAATAGAGATCTCATAAAGGTTATCGTTTTAGTGATATTTATAATTTATTTATTAAAGATGACAACGATGTAGGTGTGTTTTTATTGTAAATACTTTTTATTGGGTAAATATAAGTAGAGAATAGTGAATAATGTTTAA
The DNA here is from genome assembly GCA_036924255.1 of Apodemia mormo. NCBI lineage: Eukaryota > Metazoa > Arthropoda > Insecta > Lepidoptera > Riodinidae > Apodemia > Apodemia mormo. The sequence goes on from JAUPFN010000002.1 coordinate 37,457,890, forward strand.
AAATTGTTATTTATTTTTGTTTCGCCGTTTATCTTCTAATTATCTAGTATGAATCACTGTTGTAAATATTGTTTTCTATTGTTATAGTCTGAGTAGGATATTAAAAGAAATTGTAATATATAAATTGTTTTATTTAATCTTAATATTAGTTTCACATAGGTATGTATATTCATCAAAAACAAAATTCTTTTTCTACTTATGATTCGATTCTAAATTGTATTCTGTTTAAGACGACAAATATAGCATTATTTTATTTATTTACCGAAGTCAAATATATGCGTTTATAATCTATATATATATATATATATATATATATATATATATATATATATATATATATATATATATATATATATATATATATATATATATATATATATATATATAAATCAATTACTGTTCGTTAGTCTCACTAAAACTTGAGAACGGCTGAACCGATTTCGCTAAATTTGGTTTTGAATTAATTGTTGAAGTCCAGGAAAGGTTTAAAAGGTGAGAAAATATAGAAAAAAATAAGAGTAGTTAAAAAGGCAGAACAAAGTTTGCCGGCTCAGCTAGTATTCTTTAAAAATAATATAATATTCTTTTAAAAGCAAATTTTACGTTTGAATGGAAGGCTTATTATCACATTCCTTCTATAAATTCCAAGGTTAAACCTTAGAATTAGGAGAAGGAATGTAATAATTAGTGTGGTTCCAAGTGAGACTTCATTTTGGACCAGTTTAGTTGCAACGAGCTGAGCTTATAATCACTGTAGAGCTAAAATAGAATATACAATTGAACAATATGTTAATTCTAAATATTATAATATAATTGATGCACCATCCATTTCGCCAGTCGACATATTGGTGAATTTTATTGATTCAGAGTTTCTATTGACTTTCGGTAAACATAGCTTACCTCGCCAAGGAACTGGCGTGATGATATTTATTTTGTATTAATTAGCCCTTAGTAAAATAAAGAAAATAATGTTTATTTGTAAGAATATGTATGTTTCAAGTTATAGCGTATTAATATATTGCACTGATATAGGTACCTATTCTACCATATTTTGGTATGCAAATATTTTACATACCAACTATTTTTGGTATGAGTCTAAGTATGATGTAAAGAATAATGCGATGTATTAATAAAAATTATAATATATGAAATAATATAAGTTAGGTTATCTACCTAATTGGGATAGGGTTGAAAGCGAGCATTCAGCGGTTTTCCATATTATATGTGGCTATATTGTGCAGTAAATTTAAACTAAAAACATTGACGACCAAACCAAACGTTTATTGAAATAAATAAGATTTTTTGATTTAAACATGAATGTATATTTGAATCGGTTAGCTTGTAATTAGTAGGCGAATCGGAATAATTAAACGGTTTTGTGACTTGAGACAGATAAGGGGACCTTTTAGTACATTTTTCATGATATGGAAGAAATCGTAAAGGAATTTATTAGAAGTATGAGTGCTACTTGACCAACACAGAGGTCGAGAGGTTAGCGTATCAAGTAACGAGGCCGATCAAGATGAGGTTCAGGTCCGATCTTCAACAGAGCAAAGTATTTGGCCGTAAAGCATATAAATGTTTATAATTATAATATAAATGTTTATAATATATATCTGTATTTTATGTAACACTAGTTGACCCGCGCAGCTTCGTCCGCCAGTCGAGTATCATGTCATCAATATAATCTTTCAATCAAACTTTTACGTCCTAGTTTAGCCCCTCATCAATTGATTTATGAATAAAATGTAGCCTACGCTTGAGCCTGGGTCTTCAACATTTATCTCGTTGGCAGATATTTTAAAAATCAGTCCAGCGATTAAGCTTTGAAGCGCAAGAGACAGATAGACTTTTGCATTTTTAATATTATATAATACGGATATATTAGTATCATTTAATTATACTTATATTGCAAGTATACAAATTGCCAATTTTGAAATTAGATCAATTCGTCTAATTTGTTCAGTGATATTTATTTATTTACATTTTCCTATCATTATAATAGGTAAATTCCTGGGTGGTATCCTTCCACTTAATCAAGTTATTACGCTTTTTCCAAGGAATTACCAGAGAAGTTCAGAAAACATAACCCTTCGTGGGAGGCGTCTAGCAAAAAGTTATCCATATTTTAATGGTAAAAAAAGCCTGCGGAGGTGGTCTGTTTCACGGTGTAACGTGCTGTAACGACCCGCATTTGTGCTCTAATAGATCGTGATATTGCATCCACTTGGACAATGCTTAGTCATCGACCCCTTTGGCTTATTATGTTAATCGGGACGTTTAAGAATTTTTAGGTTAAAAAATATTATATTCGATATGGAAAGGGTTAATGTTAGTGTGAAAAATGAAAAGAACGTAGGCTTTTGAAGAGAAATGTGATTTTTTTATTTTATTCGTTTCTGAACTGTTTGACCAGCAGGCAAAGTTCCGTTAAAATATAAAAATGTTTGACTTTACAGAAAAAAAACTATGTATTTTTAGTTCTTTTCTTAATTTTGCAGCTGCCTTAAACAGTTTGTTCAATTTCTAATATGTAAAAGGAAACTAAACATAGGCTCTATATAATATGCTCTGCAAAATATGAAATCTGTACAAATAAATAAAATTGGAGTGTCTGTTTGTAATATTAAAATAACTACTTTATACTAAATAAATATGGATGTGTACATGGTACATATACCTAAATAACATTTTTTACAAATTTTAACCGTCTGTCTGTGCGTCTGTCTGTTCGTTCCAGCTACTCTCTAAAATGGTTGGACCAATTTAGACGGGACTTTCACTGGCAGATAGCTTATATAATAACGAGTAACTTAGGCTACTCTTATTTTAGAAAACTTTTCACGCAGACGAAGTCGCGGACGCAGCTAGTAACTAATAAAGTTCCCGTGTTTATGTGGACTCATTTTAAAGAATAGACCATTTGGCTTCCTGATAGGTAAACCATCATGACTAATACTTGATAGGGTTCTGCGACGTTTTGGTCGGATTTTCTTCTTCGCCATACAAATGACAATGACAATGCGTCATTAACATCATTAATGTCAATAGGTAATGGTTGTTTTTTACCATCAAGAGAACTATTTGTTTGCTGTCTCCAGGCCGTGATATAAAAACTATTGAATTTGGTACTTTCTGACCCACGCAACTTCCTCTGCATCACATAAGAAGGAGTGGGTCATAGGGACCTATAATACCATTCTAGAGGTACTGCAACTTTTTTAATTAATCCATGAACCACTTGAAAACTATTAAAACAAACAATCATACCTACAGTGCTAATATAACCAGAAGAGATTGTACCTTTGTCTGCTATGTTTGTAGGTACATTCATTTGAAGTTTGATTATGTTTTTTTTGATATCTACGGTAAGAGTATAACAAATCCTATTATATAGTCATCCCACTATGATTATGATCAGTAATTTTTTTATATTAATAGATAGCAAACAAGCAGATGGGTTTTTAAAACTATATAAACGGGTCAAAAACACGTACATATATAGAATTTACTTGTAAAGCTCGAAGTTATGTACATTGACCGTGGTCACGAGCAGACTGGAGCAGCGAGTTTCCTCCGTCGTTCACGTCGGAACTTGCTAAATTTACTTTAAATTGTGAACTTAAATACATAGATGTACACTATCTTGGATTTTTTTTTAACATTTTAAGACGAAATATATGATTTTTGCGTAACTTTAACCGTTACCGCAACGCACGCTAGGGAAGCTCTCGAATGGTTAAAAAAATCCCGTTTAGATCACATTTTTCATTGATACTTCGATCCTGTTGGCCGTAGCGTGATATTATATAGCATATAACCTTCCTCGATAAAGAGGCTAATAACTCAAAAATAATTATTCAAATCCGTTCAGCAGTTTTCGAGATTTGCGCGTACAACCAAGCAAACCCCGTGTTGGTTCCGGGCCCCTTTGAAGAGTAGACCAATGGCGGTTCTGCCAGGCAGGTCGTAAAAGGCGACCGATTGGCTATGCAAGTTATCGTGACTACTAGGTGGTAGAGTTCTGCATTGTCTCGCCAGGGTCTGGTACCACCACCTTACCTATTCCTTCCGCAATAGCGTCCGTGCTTGTCACTGACGTGTTCCGGTTCGGAGGGTAAGGTAGCCGGTAAATTTATGTATATGGCATTAGACCTCGCCACGATATAGCAACGCACCATCAGGAGACCCATCTGCTTGTTTGCTGATATAAAAAAAAAAACTACAATTTTATAATATTAGTGTAGATACAGATATCTTTTCTAGCGACTCGGCTTCGTACTGGTAATATATATATATATATATATATATATATATATATATATATATATATATATATATATATATATATATATATATAAAATAGACATAAAACCTTGAAAAATGTTACACTTAAGCCTTCCTTATGAATTCCTCTATCAATTGGTGAAAACTGTATGAAAATCCGTTCAGTAGTTTTTCAATTTATCACGAACGGACAGACAGACGCGGCGAGCGACTTTGTTGTATAATATGTATATACGAGTAGATGTGCTCTATATTTTGTGTGACTTAACACAGATTTTACAGAGCATAATATATTAACATCATACAAACGAAGTGAACCGAAATATTATTATTCACCTTGACTTGTCGTGTTCCCGCAACACTCATAGCCTTATCACTACACAGTATAAAACAAAGTCGCTTTCTCTGTCTGTCCCTATGTCCCTATGTATGCTTAAATCTTGAAAACAACGCAACAGATTTGGATGCGGTTTTTTAATAGATAGATTAATTCTTGATGAAGGTTTTAGTATATAAATCTTTCCGATATTCCCACGGAAACAAAAGCTGCGCGGGTGAAACCGCGGACAGGTGGCTAGTTCTTTATGTAACCAAGGACGATAGTCCCGCTATTGAAAGCACCCGATCAGTCTCATTATTGTAGATAATATATTCGTCTTGACCTCCGTCGGTATTTATTGATTCGTAAAATATAAAGATGTTATTGGTAGCTTTTTAAATAAATTATTTTAAATGCCATTCTAATGTAAATAATATAACGGATGTTAAAATTTGCTTATTCCAATGTAACATTGTATAACCGATCCGAAGGTTATATTATTCCGTTCTTTTAAAATATCAGTACTAATAAATTTTAGGAGCTAATTCTGTTATTGATCATTTTTTACTCACATAAGGTATTTAATAATTGCGTGGTTTAATTGCAATCTCGTTTTAACATGTTTCTAAATAAAATGCTTAAATTTAAATGTTATTGTGTAATAGTCAGTTCCCAACCTGTATTTCTTACAAGAAACCAACACTGTATCAACTTTTCGAATCTGTTGAAAACTCAACAGATTCGAAATTCGTTGGTGACACATAGTTTAATAACCGAATCTGAATTACTAAAATGATTGACGGCAGCTTAGTAAAGAAGCGTGTTTTTACCTACACATTTTCATACCAAGTACGTGATAAGCAGAGAAAATTGAGTATCATCATATCATCATCAATACATCACGACCCAGACAGACAGGCCTTGCTTCCTCGATATTTATAACTATCTTCATGCAAACGCGGTGGTTTCAGAGACTTTTGGCACCACCTTTGGATAGCACCCGAATAATTTTATCATGGTACGCCAGTCTTGGTCTTTAAAATCTTGGGCTAATATAATAAAAGTTGCACTTTACTCCAAGTTACGGGTGATTGCTAGTCTTATATTATTATTAAAATGTGAAATTTTAGGAAGAAATGTGGATTTTTTATATAATTACATAGCAAACAAGTAGATGACTCTCCTGATGGAAATAAAAACCATCGCCTATAGACACCAAAGATGTTAATGATGCGAATAGCTATTCGATTGGCGGGATGATACACGCGAATAAGTAGCCGGTTGCTACCTAACCTCCGAACCGGATCACGACAATGACAACCATTGATGCTATTGCGATAGGAATAGATAAGGCGGTGGTGCAAACAGCCGTGCGAGACGTTGCGGAACACTACCACCTAGTAGTCACGATGGTAGTGATACGTATAGCGAATCCACCGCCTTTTACGACCTGTCTGGCATAACAACAGTTGGTCTATTCTTCATAGGAGCCCGGATCAATACAGGGGAAAATAATGGTGCGTTGCTATCCATGGGATGAGAAATGCCATTTGCATAAGTTTACCGGCAACCTTATTCTCCAAACCGAAACACGACAGTGGCCAGTATTGACGCTATTGCACCAGGAATAAGTACAGCGCGAGACGTTGCTAAACTCTACCGCCTAGTATTCTTAATGGTAGTGACACGTGTAGCCAATTGATCGCCTTACATGAATTGTCTGGCAGAATGGCAGATGGTTTCTTCTTCTCGGGAAACCGGGCCAACACGAGGGTCGTTAAAATCGGATCCAAGGATCGCAATGCATCATTATTTCCTCTGCTTGTTTACTGTCCTAATATAAAAACAGTGACATATATGGTCAATAGTTCACATTTAACAAACTGCTTGACAATATAGCAGATGACTTATTCTTCCAAGGGGACCCGAACTGACACGAAGTACCTTAAATCTTAGTTACATTAGTATAGAGATTATATTTAAAAATTATATAAATTCATATTTGGTGCTGTAAATATAATAAAAATAAAATGCCACGTCTGTATCCCAAAATAAGAAGAGGAACAATTAGTACGTTCACGTAACGATTTAAGTGCTATAATAATGGCAGGTGGCTAGCCTATTGACAAATATATTACATATTCAGTCTTGGTCAAGTTATATTTTTCAATAAAACCGCTTACAATAACTTGTCTGACCTGAGATTTAAAACCAGGAGCTCATGCGTTTATCAAATTTTTTAAGTTTTTTTCCTCTGTGTTAGCCAGGTAGTGTTTAAGCGTCAGCTTAGCTATTATATAATCCGTAGCTTTAGTGAAAACACCTCGCAGTTCAGATAATTTTTATTACTAGCACTTGCAGGTTCTTTAACGTGGTATGTAGAGTTAACGGACGTCCAGTTCAACATGATTCACTGGTTTTGCGGTTATATAGCTAATGATTTTCATCACCGCATTTTACTTGCATTGATCAATATTTTGTTTGAACCGGAAATCAAATCAAGGATCTCATGATCTGTATGGAATAGAGTAACCACAAGATATAGTCTAGTGTTATTTAAGAGATCTATAGCTGTTTTGATTAATTTATAGTATATTTTATCCAGTGGCGGAGCGTGCCTTGGCAGGCCCCGCCAAGCCGTATAGTAATTTTCTTGGGGGCCCTTATGAAGGGTAGAGATTTCTCACAAAAGAAGAAAAAATGTTTGCATAAAATTAAAGGAAATTTTTATTCATCATAATCATCTATCCGTTACTTTTTTTCAAAATTTTTAACAAACAATTCAAATTAAATATACACTGTCCTAGATTTGAAAAAAAAAAGAATTTGTTTATTTTGACTTTTGCCATTTAGGAAGTTTTTATAATTGATACGGCCCCGTATAATTAATACGGCAGGTACAGTGGTACCTACACCCCTTATTTCATCTTTCTTAATACTTTTTATATTAGTATCATTTCACCGCTTTCCTAGCTGTATTCCGTGACATCAAAACCAGGGTTTGGGTAGTATCCGAATTATGAGTGAGAAAGTACGTGGCATCGTCACTTTAACTCATTACTGTATCTTCACTATACTCGGAATTTTAATTTGATTCCAGATTTGACAATTTCAGTGTTGCAACGTTATGTCAATTACTAAATAGTGACGTTGCGAAATTATTCGATACGGAAATGGAATATTTCCGGATCGATTCCTCTCGTTTATAGTAGTATATCTAAACAACTACTACTTTCATAGAAACCAAGTACATCAGGAAATTAAATATTTCTGAACGGATAATTAATTTATGACGATTAATTTTATTAAGGACCTGAGAGTTGTCTTTAATAATTGCGTGTGAAATAAATAAAAAAATGTGATCATGGAGGAACATGAGAAATAAAACAAATAGATGTATTATGGTAATATTTTATTTTATAAATCGTTGCCGTCATCGCTAACGCTATCGCTGTCATTTTCTGTGACATTTATTATATATATATCTGTGATATTGTCAATTAACATATCTAGCCTACACAGTTTTTCATCTTCTTTGACAACGTGGGATAAGCATTACGAACAGAAAACATTCACGTCTTTTTGTGATGTACTTGGCTGAGGATCCATTTTGATGGAAAACTAAAACAAATAGATTCACTCAGAATTCATAAAAAACGTAACAACAAACACAACGTAACAAAACTTTAACAAAAACCCAACAAAATAACAAAATATCGATTCACAATGAAACAAGATATTCGTGCAGTCAGACTGGGAGAATGAAGCCGAATGACAAGATAAACAAAATGGCGATAGCTGCACGAGCACGCACGGGTTGCCAATACAGAAAACTATCTATCTAGGCTCTTTTATTATAAGTTTTGTTTTTAATATAAAAAAAAAAACATAAATATTAACTATTTATAAAATAAAGCAGTGGTTACTGATTAATAAATAACTATTATAAATAATTATGTATTTATTTAAATAAAAATCAATAATATAGTCTTTAATTGGCACACTAATATTATAATTACATAAACATAAATCGCGATTTTTTTTCAATTTTGTATTCATTACTACACTATTATATGTGGTATTATTATTTTACAAAATGACAGTAGTTAATGTCAAATGTGGAATCGAATTATAATTCCCAATATAGGATTTAAGTATTGGTGGATCGAAACAAGTTTTTTCTTATTTTTTCTCAAAATGAATTTAGGCAGTTGATCTGTATGATCCGTCACTGGGAAACGGGGCTTTTAGGCCGAGCTGAGTGCTTAGCCTAAGTTTGGAGACCTTAGAGCCCGACTTAAAGGTATCTCCTGTAAGAGCATACCTCGACTTGTCTTGATGTTAAGTGACGTGTAAACTGTTATAGGATCAATTTTAGGATTCCGCACCCGAAGGATAAAACGAGACCCTATTACTAAGACTGCTGTCTTTCCGTCTGTCTGTCTGTCCGTCTATCGTCAGGCTGTAACTCATGAATCGTGATAGTTAAACAAGTAGAAATTTTCACAGATGATGTATTTCTGTTACCGCTATAACAAAAAATACTAAAAACAGAATAAAATAAATATTTAAGGGGGCTCCCATACAACAAACGTGATATTATTGCAATTTTTTCTCGATCTTAATAACGACAACTGGTAGACGCTTGAAATATTTACAGAATCTTAAGTTAATATTTACTTTAAAGATAAACTATTGAATTTAAATAAAATAAGTATTTAAGGGGGGCTCTCGTACAACTAACGTGATTCTTTTGCCGTTTTTTATAGATGATGATACGAACCCTTCATGCGCGAGGTCAACTCGCAGTTGGCTGGTTTTATTATCATAATATCATAAGATAACAATCAACCAGATAGCTCTTCTGATGAAGAGACAAACATCGCCTTTAAACGCTAAAAATATTAATGGTGCGTTGCTACCAGTGTGGTGGGATAGCAATGCAATGAGTTTACCGACGTCCTTACCTTCAACGACAGTGACAACACAGAATATTTAGAGACTAACAGAAGTCAATGTTACATACAAGTAATATTCGAGCATAGCACACATAGACATCTCACACGGACGCGATACCTCGGACTGGTGCGGAACAAACTGTACCGAACCATTCCGAGATATCGCGTCCGTGAGAGATGTCTATGTGTAAGTTGCTCGAATATCACATGTATGTAGATTGACTACTGTTAGTCTCCAGTATACTGTGGTGACAAGCACCGACGGTATTGTGGCAGGAATAGGTAATGCGGTGGTAATGCGGTGGTTGCTTTGAGCTCTACTACCTAGTAGTCACTATAGTGATCACAACTCACACGTATGAATGAACGTGACGTGACACGTGAGAATGGCAGATTGTTGATCCTTTAAGGGGGCCGGATCGGATCCAAGGATCAGAATGATCATTACCGTCTATAGTATTCACAAGTGTTACTCTGCATGTTTGTTACCCAAAAATATGAAAAAATAAAAAGTAATATAAAAAGAGGTGCGTGTTTCACATATAATGAAGCTGTATAGCAAAATATTTGCAGTAACAAAACGTTTCCTCAAGAATAGATATTTATTTCACTTTGACACGTCTAGTGTATAATAAATGATAGTATTGTTTGAATTCTTAGCTTGAGTCCAGCTCGTAAAATACAGGCATAAAAACATATTAGTAACAGAATAATGTACTATTAAATTATGGTTAAGTGAATGTAAACAACTATGTTTGTACCCAATTGCGCTAAAAAGGAGTTACATTTTTACGTTTGTTTGCACGTATGCCCGTTTCTTTTACGAGACATTTTACACACGTAGTCATCTCGATCTAGCTTTCAATACAGGATGTGATTTTATATTGTTATTTATTTACTAGCTGAACCGGCAAACGTTGTTCTGCCTTTATAACTACGTTTATTTTTTTCTATATTTTCTTACCTTTTAAAACTTCCCTGGACTTCAACAATTAATTCAAAACCAAAATTAGCCTAATCGGTTCAGCCGTTCTCGAGTTTTAGCGAGACTAACGAACAGCAATTGATTTTTATATATATAGATAGAATTGATTTTATTATAGATAGAATTAATTTGTCTCTCGTCACAATGGGATCTTGTTACAAATTTGGTTGGCTTAATATCTATTTGCACACCCGTTTGTGAGAGACCGGTGCCTGAGATAGGTTCTAGAAGATCCAGTAATACAGGTCGCCAGGCCCCCACTTCGCGGTTTCAATTGACATTATACTAGTTACAGTAAAAGCCGAATTTCAATAAGTAATCGTAACATTAAAATAAAGTTAGCTATGATTTTAACAGAAAGAGTAATAAACAAATAATTATAATAACAATAATAACAACTGCTTTATTTCGATGTCAGGTTTCTGGGTATAGTTTTATTTAATTATGATTTGGTCGGTAAAGAGGAACGAAATCAAGGATAGATACTTTTGCATAAAAAGGTTGGATAGACAATAATTTGCATAAAAATTAATAAATGTTTTATAGTGCTCGGAAATCCCTGGTAATACGTTTCAATACCTACTACTACTACTACCCGCCTCCAGCATTTTAATTACATTTGCTTACCTTGTGTTTCCATTTTGTTTTGTGATTGTTAATATACTTTTTTATATAAACAAATAAAATACTTTGTGAATTGAATAGGAAGTGTTCAATTAAAATGCGTGTTGTTTTTTGATTGGTAGATTTAATTACACTCGTCATTTAAAATATGTACTTGAACTTATTTAAAGTAAAAAAATCGCGTAGTTATTGTTAAAAAAACAACACAACATTCGGTTTTCACTGCGGCATAGTCGCGACTGTCTGCATGCCGAGCGCAATGCCGAGCGCAATGCCGAGATCGAGGCGAGTAGTCATAGGATGCGCTTCTTCAGTTTGTATGAAGTTGGAATACTGTATAGATAATATTACCGTGTCACTGCTGATACTGATACTGAGCTGATATTGAGATATTGTTGTAAAGCTATGCCGTCATCTGTAGATTATTTTGTTAAATGTATCTACTTTGTAAGATAACTAACAAAATGTCTCCCGAGAAAGATCGATGTCAATATGATTAATTTTGTTATACGATTAAGAAAATTAAATAATAAAGATTTTTTTCTTATTGACCTAAATGTTATGTTGTTGGTCAACTATTAGTAAATTATCTATTCGTATATTTAAACATTATTTTTTAATATATTTCAAAATGTGTAATCAGAATTATACATTTGCCATACTACATGTAGCATGCGCTTACTACAACTCTATCTTTACTTTCGGAAAATTAATGAAAAATTTAAACATTGCGCTTTTTAGGGTTCCAAAATAAATTTGAAACCCTTATAGTTTTGCTATGTCCGTCCTTTCGTCCGCATGATAGCTCAGAAATCCTTGTTACTAGAAAACTCTAATTTTGCACGATTAGTCACGTCAACAAAGTGGTAACATAAAATCTTGTAAAATATTTTTTTTTTCAGGGTAGCTCCCCTACATGTAAAGTGGGGAATTTATTTTTTTCTCTCACATACCTAATTGTGTAGGATATCGTTGGATAGGCTTTTAAAAAATATTGTAGGTTTGTGAAAACAAGTCTTCGATTAAGGGACTCGGTTGTAAAATATAAGTTTTTAAGTACCAATTTTTGTTAGAGTCGACTGTCCTGCAGAGGGGGGAGGGGGGGGGGGTCTGCAGGCCAAACGGCTGGTTTGGGCAGAAAGTCATGGTAGTAGTAAATATAATGAAGTTAAAAGGAGAACTATCACGGCTTTTAAGGCTTTACAAGTTTTTGAGTAATAGTCGACCAACTTATAAAATGTATACATATAAGGAAGTTTTTATAGGCGGTGAACCTGTGGTGCGAATAAGTATTTGTCATTGACGTTGTATAGCATAAATGTTCATAGTATGAAACTAACTTCGGAACTTCGGAACCCTACATTGCGCGTGGCCTACACGCACTTTAGCAATTTATTTTAAGATGTTATTGCCTATGTTCCAAGTGCAAATACGCAATGTATAATATAAAAAAATGATGTGGTGTCGCGGGACACCAGGTAGGAACGAACTTCCTTCGGCTAAACGGCACTACTCGCTTGTGTACGCGACTGTCGCGCCTGCGCACGTCTCATTTAACGCTTTTATTCCACGCATTTTTCTTACGGTTTTACTATCACATTTTTTTCAGTTCGGTCGCGCAGCAAAATCCCTATCCCCTCCAAGCCTGCCGTAAGGAACTTCGTTCCAATAATACGTACTTAATATAATAATTTCCAGGGCTTTGTCTTGGCGTATGGCTGATGGCGTGTGATTAGAGAAATGATGAATATGTGTATTAAATTTTGAATTCCTACCAACGGGGAATATGCTCATAAATTTTGTGTTTATATAAAAGCATCTGTTTATATATTTATTTGATTATAATGACTTGAAGCTTTTTGTAAATATGGAGTTGAAAAAAAGTTAGTTTGCATAACATTCAATATTGTACTAGTACGGTTCATAGGAACATACAATCTTGTTTTTTAAACTATAACTAATTTATTTGTTTCGGGTAAACATGAGGCAGGACAGAACAATTAAGCAATAAGTCAGGCCTGTTTTCTGTTAAGTCTGCCTTCAGGCTTCAAACAATGAATAATAATTAAACATGGTCGTGAAATATTTAAAAGGGGATATTTTACGGAATATTTAAGTTCTTGAGAATAGCAACACTTGAAACTTAAGATGCTTTATATGTTATAAAATTAAAATAACATGGTAATAGTATATTAGAGTAATGTTTATATAAATAATCGAACTATACTAGTTGGTCACCGTTGTTTTTTTGTAAATTCTACAATTATCAATGAGCTTTATTAATTTGTAAAATGAGTGTAACTGTTTACAACTCAATATACCCGTAGAATCCCCTTCATAAGTTGCTTCTATTTTCAATAAGGAAATACAAGTTTTACAAGTATTACTACTTAGAAACCAGTATTTCTTTATTCCTATTGATCGTCTTCGTACATTAAAATTACTTTTGTGAGCAGTTTGTTGATGTGGAAGGTTAAAAAGTTGAAACGTTCAGTTTTTGTGTACGCTGCTTAGTATCTTTACAAATCTATATAGATGTCGCAGTGAAATTGTCAATACCGTTAGATTATAATCTAACTAAGTGATATTATAATTTAACTGCTAACCTAACCTAACCAAATTATAAACTCCCTAGGTAGATTATAATCTAACGACTATTGACAATTTCACTGCGACATAGACATTTCTGTCACACACGTTGATTCTTTGCTTCTAATGATTTTATTAGTGTTAATTGCGGAAACAATAGGTAAGGAGGTAATACGAAACCCATATGAGACGTTGCAGAACTCTTCCACTTGGAAATGTAATTTACATTTACTTTTTAATATTTCACACTATGTTTTTAACATCGATGTTATAATAATATGTTAACATACTTCCTCAATATATTAATCTTTTTCCCAATGATTAATGTCTAATAATAATCTTATAAGTCAATATAAAACTAAATTTAAAAATGCCATTGAATCTTTTAATATCTTCAATACATTATACATCAACAATAAACAGGTCTTTTTGTTAAAAAACTCAAATCAAACAAGAAATATTTGTAAAGGCAGCTGTCTGAAAAGGATTGTTAAGCAACCTTTAATAATAATCGGTCTCTTGGCACTTCTGTGGATGTTTTTGCCGCCATCTGTGTATAAACACTTTAACCTATAATCTTGAAATTAATATCTATCAAACTGGTTTTTCTTTTTTAGCTTTATATTTTAAAACGAATTAGTTGTTTCTTTTGGAAGATTGTTATGGGGAAAATAACAGAGAGATCGGTGATAAATACTTACTTCAAACATGAAATCAGCACTAATAAAAGTGCATTTACTAATATTTTGTAATAGTGGTTTGGTATGTTATATCATAGATGTCAAAATATCGACGACGCCATTTTTACTCTATATCCATACTACACACTTTATTATCAGTAACGTCTATCTGTACATTCATTTTTTGTAAAATTTCGTGATAAATTTTAGTTTTATTAATGGCGTTAATTTTACCAACTGAACATTTTTGTCCATCTGTATAACTTGAAAACGGTTTAACCGGTTTGATAAAGCCTGGTGTACAGCACGAACTAATGATTGCGAAAAGATAGGTAGATATTTCTTGTCTGTCCGTCTATCTGCCTACGGGTCCCGTTATCATTAAAGAATGGCTTGACCGATTTTGATAAAAATGGATATAGTTAGAATACGTGATTGCACAAATTGCCTCACAATTTTCATCTGTCCGTTTTTTTTTGTATATACCGTTACGTTGCACGGTGAACTTTTTTATGGAATTAAGATTTAATGGAATGGAAATTGGTATCTGTCCGTCCGTTCTGGTATGATTGATTGGCCGTATATTTTTTTCATTGTCAATAAATTTGTCAATATGGAAGGATGTATATATATATATATATATATATATATATATATATATATATATATATATATATATATATATATATATATATATATATCCTTCCCTCCAAACATTCAAACTTTCGCATTTATAATATTAATATAGATTTTCCGTGATATTCACAAAAATTGTATGGTAGACTTAGTTCCGTTTCCACCAAAATATTTAAATGTTTTTTAAATTTTCACGATATTCACGATCACGATTTCCCGATAGCAAAATTCGTTTAAAAGCACGGAGTAAAGTATTTGAATAGTTTGGTCCAAGCTGTTCTTAGTATGTAGATACAAATAAATTTTAATTTTTATTGAAATTAAATGATACTTAATATTTATTTGAAAGAATATGGGTGTTACAAGTTTTCAAAAATTAATCTAAAGTTATCAACATATTCTACTATGATATAGACGATATAGTGTACAAATATGTCAAAATTATCATTTTATTAAAAGTATCTTCACGCCCGTATCCCCGAAGGTGTAGGCAGAGGTACAACAAGTGCACCCACGAATAGCCGAAGATACTTGGTCCCATAAATGTGATAGGTGATCAGCCTATCGCCAACCGGGCACTTTCCAATCCCGGGAAACTTTGTGTTTCTTAGAAAACTGAAAAAACCCTTTTTTATGTGCCCGACCCAGGAATCGAACCCAGGACCTCACGTGGTCTACGCCAACGCTGGACCACTAGACCACAGAGGCGACAATTATTTAAAAAAAATAATTATTAAATTGAAAATTTCTGATTCGATTTTTTTAGAATTATAACGGATCGGAATGCGGTCGCATATTGAGAAGATCTGGCGGAAAAAACTCAGCGGTCTTGCCTTTTTTCTCTATTTTATGTATTTATATATATACAATAATGTATACTAATATACAATAATTCTTTCACATCATAAAAGTTACAAAATTACATTTTCAGTTTAATCAAAATGTTATTAGTTTTTCAATGTTTTTAAATGAATGTATGTATATTTTATTTGCAATTACAGGTATTACACACTAAAATTATGTATTTATGTTTCTTTACACGTTCGGTAGCCAATTAGTCAAGGAAATTGTATTTAATCTTGTGAGCTTAATAGATAAAATCTATTATTACGTGCGAATTACTTGAAGGATCGTAAGTAACGATTTCCAGGCCGTAAGCTACGAATGCTACGAGTAACGATTACCTGTTAGACACATCGTCGGCTCCAGTGAGTCCACTGGAGCCGCCAGCTTTTCTCAGTTCGGGTAAATCATTGTGTCATATTGTAATTATTAATTTGTGTTATACATAGTTATTGAAACTTAGAAACAATGGAAAGCCACGATTTATTCTATAGCACTTCTATTTATGGTCAAAGACTTTCTTGGACCAAGAACGAAAGTTTTTTAACATCTTTATGAAATTGTCCTGAGTCTCTGTTATAAAGTAGTTTATATTCTAATTTCATTTCATTGCACAGCTTTGTTTTGTTGCACGTTTAAACGGTAGAATTGAATCAAACTTCTTTTCAAAATTTTTGTCATTTTGGTTCAGATCCCTTTTGAAAGATAGGCTATCTGTTATTCTGCTAGGATTAGCCAAATGTGTCACCTTCGTCGTAGCTACTATGCAATAGAATTTTGTAAAGTCTCGCCCGGGTTTGGTACCTACTATGTACGGTCTTACTTATGACTACCGCAATAGCATTAGTGACTGATGTGGTCGTGTTCCAACATGTAGGGTAAGGTAGCCGGTAAAGTTAAGCATGAAGCATTCATATTTTTATCGATATAACAATACAATTGTTTCCACTAAAAATGAATAGGATATTTTGTAGTTTCTAATGATTAATTATGATATAGAGATAAAAAAAAAACTAAAATATTTATTTTAAAAGATAAGGATTATTAATAAGTATTTCTATAATATAATTTCGGCAAAAATAGACAAAGTCAGATGTCAGTAAACACAAATTTGGAAGTGTTACGTCACACCATGGTAAAAAGCCATATTCTTTTTAATATTTTTATAAAAACCACAAAGTATGTTATGTATATAAGTAACACCACGGCGTGATGTCGTTCAAGACGTTGACAGTCTAGGGCGTTTCCGCGATCAATTTAAATTTAAACTTTATAACGCGAAGTTTTTATTATAAATGTACGATATTAAAAAAATAAATAGTTTTTTGGTTAATAATACCTAATAATGTAAAGTGTTGAACAGTTTTTCAAATTTAGTGAACTAGCCCAG
This sequence comes from Apodemia mormo, assembly GCA_036924255.1. Lineage (NCBI taxonomy): Eukaryota > Metazoa > Arthropoda > Insecta > Lepidoptera > Riodinidae > Apodemia > Apodemia mormo. Next base: position 37,475,201 of record JAUPFN010000002.1, read on the forward strand.
TGTTCCGCAAAGTGTGTACCGCGGCACACTGGTGTACCGTGATTATGAGTTGGTGTGCCGCGGAAAAATAAGGTTATCTTATAAAAATATTTTAGTCACGCGAGCGAATGCGATATCTTCTGCTTTTAAAGCATGCTATTGCAATGCTTTTGCCATTTGCAACGACCTATTTGAGTGAATTAGGATTTTCGACTCTGACCACAATAAAAACCAAAAAAGGGAACGCCTCAGGACGACCGACGAAGAAATGAGAGCAGCCCTGTCAACCATTACTCCAAAATGTTTCGCATTTAATACCTTTTCTGAAATTTAAAGTTTGGGTTTGTTGATTAAGAATAAATGTTGATTAATATTACTTAAAAACCAACTTTTAATTTGTAGTGTACCTCCAATAATTTTAGTTTTCATAGTAGTACCTTGAGCAAAAAAAGTTTGCGGAACACTGAACTAGCCTATTATAGGGAAATCATATATACAAGAAATCTGGTTTGTATTAAAACCTTAAAAAATAATACCTTACAATATTTAAAAAAAAGAAATTATTCCGACTCAGTCTGGATTTGAAGTTAGAAAGAAAAAAGATTGTTTTACTAATTTCACATCATCATTTCACATAGTTAAACAAACTAGCGATCGCTGGTGGCCAAATTCAACAATAGACTAAACAATAAAATCTCTTTTACGTTTCACAACTGACTTTAGCCGTAAAGAAAATAGTATAAATGTGTGTATAATATCATGTATGTTAAATGAGTGTAGTGTGTGTAATGTTTATTTTTATCAATTTAACGTATTTTTAATGCATTTTATTTAAGCATAATATTAAGTTTCTGCAGTCCTCCGCAATATGAACTTTAACTGTGTCAAAATTCATACTCCACCGTTCGCGCAATTGTCTTAAAATGGAGTGAAAACCCACTGCATTTTTGAACTCATTTAACTAATGTGTAAAGAAGTAGAATTTCGACAGGTTGAATCAGTCACTTTGGTCTAGTGGTATGACGTCGTTTGTACTTAAGACGAATATCGCTGGTTCAATTCCAACCAGTGTCGATATCCTTTGTTTAAAATGTTAAGTCTGTTTTAAGGCTTGAATAATTCGATATTGTCCTTATTTGTGAGTTGAGGCGGTTGTTTCAGGGGCGGTACTTAGCGAACAATCGCCGGAACTACACCGCGGGAAGCTAAGGGCTCGCCTGTCTAAAGGGCCTTAGGCGGCCACATCTTACACCGTGTCATTGTATTATTACGCCATTATAACTCGGCACCAGCTCATTATAATTATATTATAATAACTCTGACCTTTATTAATAAACTTGTTCAAACAAAAGTGCAACTTGCGGCTCGTTCCGTCACTCTTACTCTTATGACAGGTGATATTGAATGACAGTGACATGATTACATACATGCTCATTGATCAAAATACAGCCGATATGAGATGGGCTCGAACTTTACTTCTGAGTGCCGTAAGGCCTTAGGCAACTGAACTGAACAAAAAATGTACTTAACGCACGTTTCACTTAGCAACCGAAGCATCTTCAGGAGAGTCGAATAGTCCTTCACTCTATGAAGGGTGAAGCATAAAGTAGCAAAATAAAAGCATAATTTGTGTGTTACTGCCTTTGTTTCCGACATGAAAGAAAGTGTGATGGAAGTGGGTGGACTATTGCATCGCTGTGGTCTTCTTTAATTTTCAGGCTTTGGATAAGTTTGCCCCATTCAGCATTCGTTACACTACCTTTCATTTCATTTGCATCACATCAGTTCCATAAAAGATTTCGCGAAAATTGTGTAAATAAAATACCACAATTTCTTTTTAAATTATGGATTTCCGCAAAGTAACGCATGAATCTATAAAATAACTTGTATTAATAACTCTGTTAATAGTTAAAATATATAATAATTATGAATGTGTTAGTTTCCGTATCTTTAAAGTATTTTTAATTATATTTACAACTATAATTATTATATAATCTGTGATAAATGTCTAACGAAGTTAACGGTAGCATTCGAGCATGGTTGTAATTATCTCTGATTTCGATTAAAACGAGAAGATTAATCGACTCGTTGAATTGAAATGACACATAATTATGTAAAAAATATATTTGAAAGCATGTTAGGTTTACATCAACACGTTTTGATAATTTTCCTTTTACTAGTATTTTTTGAACAAATAATTGCCTCTGTGGTTTAGTGATCTGGTGTCGGTGTTATTCACATAAGGTTTCGGTTTCGATTCTCGGATCGGGCAATTCAAAACGTGTTTTTTCAGTTTTCTTATCAGAACAACGTTGCCCGGGATTGGTGAGCTCCCGGTTGCCTATAGTCTAGCCAGCTATCACGTTGTGGGACCAAGTATCTCGGCTAATCGTGGGTGCACTTGTTGTCCTACCTCTGCCTGCCTTTTCGGGGTTAACGGGCGTGAGTATCCTTTTTTTTGAACAAATAATCAAGATCAACCAGAAAGTAGTGTTAAACAAGAAGACTTTATTTGTACTTATAGCTATATACATATCTTCACGCCAGATCTCTTACGTGGAAAACAGAGGGAATCGAGTGTCATATGCCACGATCCTTGCAGATCTGTTTTTCTCTACGTCCATTACTTTCTAGATCTATTATTCTCAACAATAGAATACAGAATATTGTACAAAAATTAACAAATATCATCAAGCCATGAGTCATCACTCATATTACGGTGCCAGCAGAATATGATAATAATGACATATATAGGTAATATCAGTGTACAAAACACATGAACTGATCTAACGCCAAAGTAAGCAAATTATTTGCTTGTGATCTGGGTGTTAGTTAATTACATTAATACATAGAAATACATAGATATGTAATACGGAATTACATTTAATAAAAAACATAACACAAACAGCTTTCTCATCGCACAAACATTTATCCTTGTCGGGAATCGAACCCAAACTCCTTTGGTTTGAGCCCTGTCACGATTTACTGGTTTGTGAATCACCCCGACAGGAAGTGGTCCCCATGGCCCATCATTACGTTTGTAAAGTATCCGTTTTAGGAATTATTGCTTGTTTTTTGCTATAAACGAAACTTACGTGCCCACCTGAGCTTGAGTGATAGTGTTACGACACTATTAAACTCTAGGTTGCTGTTAAGATCTTTCTTTAAAAAACCCAATAACATTTTTACTCGAGCCGGGTATTGAATCTGGGACCTCAGCATATTCTGTCGAACAGTCAAACAAGCATTAGACCACGAGGCGAGTTAATATAATACATTTTTTCCACTAAGCTTATTAAATTTTAAAAACTATTATCTATTTGTACAATCATTATCAAACAAAAAAGATTTTTTGCAGAAACTGCATTCCAATTTCAAACTCTATTACAAATTACTTTGAGTGCGGTCAGAATACTTGACGCTGTTTCAAAATAAACTTCATCACGTGCAACATAGAGTCGATATTTAAATGCAGTTTTCTGTTTGAACATTATTGTATCTTATGATAGTTGTCATTAGGTCACGTGTGATCGTAGCTCCACCGTCGGATGATGGTGTGAAATGAGTGTATGCCGGCGCCTTTGTGCCAGCCGCCCGGTACCGTTTCTATGCCACTTTTTGTATGGTGCGTTTAGGATGCGTCCTGTTTTTTGTCCCTTGTTTGTAATGCGGAGTGTGTGGGACTTGACACGTAGGACTATTGTTCATTGCCATCTGTAACATATCAAACTTTATTCGATTAGCCTAATTTTTAATATTGTATTACTATTTTTTGATATTCATGTTTTTGTTGTTAGTTACTAGTTTGTTGTTATTTATTAGTGGTAGAGTTTTGCAACATTTTGACCAGGTCTAATGTCCCGTCTTACCCTTTCTTAGACATCGGTAACAATTCACCACACCTTACTTCTGCCTGCAATCACGTTTGTGGTCGTGTTTCACTCTAATAGGCAAGGAAACTGGTAAACTTAGGCAAGTGGCCTTATGTCTTCGTCATACAGATGAAAAAGCACTATTGATATCATTGGTGTTTATAGACTTAAGCTCTCTATATGCATGAGAAGAACCATCTGCTTGTTTATTATTCTATGATATAAAGAAAATAATTTTATAAAGTGAATTTCGTATTGATGCTCTAATAAGAAAAAACGGTTGGCTATAAAAACAATTGTTAGGTAACAACATTTTTGTTGATTATTTCATGTAAAACTCTCTCAATAACTGACTATCTTGATGTAAAGATACAATCTTATATGGTAAGTTGTGCTCGTGTGCAATTTTTTTTAAATTACGATAGCTGGTAGCGTGAAATGCTACCAAAACGACATCGGACTAGTGTGCAAACTGAGTAGGCATTTAGTCAAAGTTTAATGTTAAGTTCGTATTATTAACGCCTGTGCTAAGGGCTGTAGTAGACTGAAACTGAACATGAAAGGGGCAAGCACTAATGCTTTTACAGCCGAAATAGCCAAGACGGTGGTATTAAAACGTCTCCACGTTGTTCTACCATTTAGTTGACATGATAGCAGTTACAAAAGAAGGTGGTGTAAACAACGGGAAAACTTAAGTGCGATATGAGCAGTACGATATGGGAGTCAACGATATTACAATACTATTTGTGTATGTACATACTGAAAATGTGAAAAAATTTGGATCTCTTTTTAAAAAAATGTCATGCATAACGTAATCTTTAATTAAACATAATTTTACATGGAAGATGAAGATCCAGCTAAAGAAATATATGTATTATTTGTATAAGATTGTAACATAAATTATGACTATTATAATAAATAGTATTTAAAAATACATTGACCGAGAAATAAAAAATCTATGCTCATTAATAGTAATTAATGAGTCAGGACACAAATGACTGTCTCTGTCAGAAAATGAAGATTGGAGACCAGTGGCTCGTCTTGTTTGACATATAGTTATTTGGGGTGTACGCTAGCCACTTAACTTACAGGGCTATCGGAGGGCTAGCCGGGACAGTGCACTCAATTCAACATCAGGGCGCACTGAGTAAATAAGAAATTTAGTAAAACAGGGCCCAAGTTTAGGCAATTTTTGCGTGCATAACTGTGCCACTGCTAACAGGCAACCTTAACTATTATCTCCAGTCCGGGATAAGTCCACATATATAGTAAGACACATATATAGTAATGAGACGGTCACATATGTATATTGTATATTACCTACTAAGATCAATCTAAAACGCAGTATTTCTTAACAATGAAGGTTTCAATGCTAAAACATGGTATCAGTTAACCATAAACTGGTTATTAGCATACTATAACTAATATTCCAGATTTGTTATTAAATGTTCTTAGAATTTCGTTTAAAATAACGTTAGGAAGCGAGCGCTTTTAGTAACCATTATACAAATTGTAAGTGCTTTTGTTGCGAGCGCTAACGATTTATTTAATGTTTGCACGCGAAAAGCTTAGTGTCAATTAATAGAACCAATTTAGCCTAAATTACATATCTTAATTGCTGCATAGCTAATGTTTAAAGATATATTTTAGGAACGATAAAATCAAAATAAATAGTTATGTAGGGAAGCTAAATTATAGGTTGATTATTATACTCGTATGTTAGCTATTAGATTCATAAAGTATATTAGATAGTAAATAATGATATTTATTGTTATTCTGCACGTTAGAATTAGCATCCATCAATTTTATGTATATTTTTATATTTTATTTAGATTTTTTTTTATAATTAATATTTTACTTTTTGTCTGTTTTTTCATCATTGTACTAGCAGTTCCACACGACTTCGTTCGCGTAACCAAAAAACCGTTCTTTGCTCAGTATCACCAATATACCCTTTACTCAGTCGAGTAAAAAAGTAGCTCTTGGATAATAATGTAGCTTTCTGAAGGTAAAAGAATTTTTAAAATCGTTCGAGTGATTTTTGCGTAAAACTGTAACAAACAAAATCAAATTTTTCCTCATTCTAATATTAGTTTAGATTTCTCTGTTTTGAGTTAGCTTTAAGATATCTCTCATTAGTGATACGCTCGCTTTTTGTATTGATTTTGTGTGTTACTTTCTCGTATGTCAATTTTAACGTATAGTAAAGTATTAAATATATAAATAAGGCACAACACCTAAAGGTTGGAAACAATTACATTGCAGGATAAAGTTGATTAATTACCATTTCGATTTATTTGTACGTATAATTTTATATAAACTCTTAACGACTTCACAGTATACAAGTTATGGCCTTAGTCATTAATTATAGTTATTATTAGAACATTATTTACAATGACCGATGAATAAAAATAATGACAAGACAAATTGGATAATATCTTGGAACTATTGTGGTTTTTATTCATCCAAGAATAATATGTATACAAAATATCTAAAATTATGTATAGGTATTAGGATGTCTTATAATTATGAAAGTTTCTGTAGTTTGCATTTCATCCGAGGTGTGAGGAATGGAATCTACTAAATTTAAAAGCTTGTACGACAATTTTATTCTAATTTAGCTATTGTCCGCGATTTCGTTCACGTGACACTAAAAATTACTTCATTTTAATTAATCGAGTAAAAATGTAGCCTGATGTAAGTTATCTTTAGCTTTGTATAGGTGAAAGAATTTTTAAAATCGGTATGAGTAGCAGTTTTTGAATTTATCAAGAGAGCCATTTCTTTGTTTGCTATATCTAATGATATACAAAAAAGGTAGCATGTGACAAAATGTGGATTAATGACATAACTGGAAAGCCCGGGTTTATCCGGTGTTAATAGCTCAACTCTTTTTTATTTTTTGTCCATTACCTACTTATAAACCACATGGCGTTTGACGCATTATTTTCATATTATAGTCATTTTAGTCCCTGGCTAGGAGCAAGTCTATTTAAAACCACTTACCACGATAATGACACTAATAAAGGATTTCTCATAGTAAACGTCTGAAAAACAATTTGAGGCATGATTTACTATAACTAATACCTAAAAATGTATCAGTTGTAAAATCAATATCGTCTCTGTGGTCTAATGGTTTTTTTATAGAATAAGGGGGCAAAAAGACAGGAGGCTCACATGATGGAAAGTGATTATCACCGAACATGGACAGCCATACTATCAGAAGATTTGCAGTTGCGTTGCCGGCCTTTTAAGAAAGAGTAGGCTCTTTTTTTTAAGGTCCCTAAGTCGTATCCGCTTGGAAAAACCTCTGTCGGTAATTGGTTCCAGAGAGGAATAATGCGGGGAAAAAAGTGTTTGAAAAAAGTTTTGCACTTCTAGCTAATCGGAACTATTTGAATTTCGAATGTTATATTTTTAAAACGTTGCAACTAAGAAGTAGTAATAAAAAAAATTGGCGGGAAATGATTTGTCAATGGTTTTTTTTATCACACATCAAAGTTCTACATACGCAAAGAAAATGGAATTAAGTCGAAAAGATTTTAGAGCGATGATTTTTTATGATTTTAAAAATTCTCTTTCTAAGCAAGACTGTGCCGCTCGTCTCCAAAATGCTTTTGGGAGAGAAGCACCTTCTTTGAGCACCGTGAGGCGATGGTTTGCCGAATTTGAGAGAGGTCGAGCTTCTTTACATGACGAATTTCGTGAAGGGTGGCCTTCAACTGCCGCCAACGAAAATAATGTGGCTACTGTTAAGCGGTTAATTGAAGAAACCCCCCGGATTACCTATGAGACAATTCGAGGACTATTGGGGATAGGTATGAGTCAAATTCAGAATTTTTTACACGAAGAATTGAAAGTTCGGAAACTTTGTTGTCGTTGGATCCTCATGAACTGAAATCGGAGCAGAGAGCTCGCGTGGAATAGTGCTCACAGATGCTACTGAAGTACGATCATGGACATTTTAATAATATTCATGACATTGTCACAGGAGATGAAACATGGTTTTATTGTTTTGAACCCGAAAAAAAAACAGCAATCTTGTTATTGCGTGTTTGAAAATGAGAGTAGGCCAACAAAAGTGAGACGGGCGAGAAACGTTGGTAAAAAAATGATCTCGTTTTTTTTCTCAGCTAAGGGTCTCATCTGTACAATTCCACTTGAAGATCAAAAGAGTGTTAATGCCGAGTGCTATTCTACCATTTGTTTGCCCAGAGTGTTAGAAAAAGTTCGCGAACGACGACCCAAAAGCCGCATTTTCCTACACCATGATAACGCTTCTTCACACACCGCCAACAAAACAAAGTCATTTTTAGCTTCCGAAAAAGTACATCTCGACACTCATCCTGCGCATAGTCCCTACCTAGCACCCTGTGATTTCTGTGTTTTCCCCAAAATCAAAGATTTGATGAGAGGTTTTACTTTTACCAACTCCAAAGAGACAGTGATAGCGTTCAGTCAGCACGTAGAAAATGCCTACAGATCTGTGGTCCTTCTGTTTTAAAAAATGGTTTGATCGCATGAAAAAATGTTTGAAATGTAAAGGAGATTATTTTGAAAAGCAATAAATATAATATTTTGGTTACAACATGTTGTTTTTTAAGTTACGCAAAGCTTATAGTGTGACCTACGTATTATCATATATTTCGCATAAGTATGCGTGAGTGTAGCGAAATGTTTATTTTTATTAATTTAATATATTTGTAATGCATTTTATTTAAAAATATTAGGTTTCTGCAGCACTCCGCAATGTAAACGTTAATTTTGCCAAATTTCATACTCTACTGTTCGGGCAATTATCTTAATATGGAGTCCAAAGTTTTTTCTTCACGTATATTTTTTGTGATTTGAAATTCGATGTTTTAGGTAAATAAGTATTTTTAAATATAGGTTCAGCTTTCGGTTCTCTCTGCAAAATTCGAAAGGTATGAGGTATAAATATTCGTCACTAAGAACATTAAAACTATTCTAACTTAAGTAACAGTCGACGGTTAAACTAAATACGGCATCAGTGAAGCATCACTGGTAGGAAAATGTAAATTTTATATAAACATCTGGGTGACAGGTTTTAAAATGACTATTTCTGGAGTTTGAGTTTAGAGAGCTCAAAATCATGAGAACAAAATAACCAATCGGTTCCAGCTAACCTTCAATCGCTGGTTTATCTTTGGTCTAGATGGGTGATCTTTGTTGTCGCATTTTTCAATCCGACAAATGACCGTTATCAGGTTTATTAGACTAGCTTGCTTTTTACGATAATCGGACGGAGATCGTGTTGGGGCACCAAAACAATTTATTATTATTTGAATAGCTAAAGAGTTTCTAACTCATACTCAAACTCTTTTATTCTGTGGTAGTAGGCGAAGGAGTTAGATGTGAATATACATAATGTTAATAAGGACGCTACGACCTGCCGTTTTGGCGTACAGATAATTATAAAATCAAATTGAAATATTAATTATAAATTACATTGTCATTTTAAAATTTGAATTAATTAAATCACTAAAATAATAATATTTATTTAAATATAGGTATTAAGCATGAAGTCATATTATAGTAATATTTTTACATGTCATATCTTATTTTTAAAATAATATTAAAATTGTATGTCAAGTGATTGTTTGTAGCATTTATTTACCATTTGCAATTATAAAGTTATAATAAAATAAATATTCATCAATAGTAATAAAATGACTTATTACATAAAATAACTCTTAACTTTTCTTGAAAAAACTGCAGATCATTTATGTCAGAGATCCAGGCTGGTAGATGATTATAAATACTCTGCATCATAAAGGCAACACTCTTACCGTAAAAAGCTAGTTTAAGCATCAACTGGCATATTTATCAATAAAAAATGTAAAAATGATTACCAACCCATTCGACTACATTGCAAATTCCTGAAATTGTGAAGCAGTATCTACTTGTATTTTAATTTTAAAAAAGCAAATTCAATTATCTAAAATAATTCAGTGTATTATTCAATATTCAGTCTTTATATTTTCAATTCTGATGCAAAATATTTAAAAGAAGCAATATTTTTCTTTGATCAAGAAATATGACATTAAACACGCTTTTATTCACAATATAAAAATCATTCCGCGTCATTGTAAGGGCTTTCTGGAACTGATTTTGCATCATTATGAATGACCCAAGATTGATTTCCATACAAAAGCTGTCAACCTTAGCGGATGAATAAAACGTAAATGCGGGGTTTATTGTTATAATAATAAAATGAAGTCGTAATGAGTAGGAATCGCTCTGAGGCTCCGTGCTTGTGAGGAAAATGTCGCGATTGAATTAAAATTGCCTCAATGTTGAGTTGTGACTTGACAATGTTGACATTTGACAAGCGGCGCTGACGTGTGACGCACGGCTGGCGACCCACAGAGAATATATTTTTTTAATTATTTTGCTTCTGAGTCGATATTTAAAGCATGATTCAGTAGCTTTGTTAAAAATATGTTATTATTCATGAAATTTAGACATATATAATGTTGTTTACACTAAAAATACATTGATTCTTCTTTAAAATACTTTTGCTTATTGTTAATTCCAATTATTCTTTGTTTTTATATTAAATTTTAATTTCGGTCAGAAAAAAGTTGTGCTATCAATTTGTTGTACGTATCTGTTTAAATAGGTATGTGTCCGTCTGTAGCATCATATAATTCAAACAAATGGACGATTATAATTAAAATTATTTTAAATGGTAAGAAGAATGTTTTTAATTGTTTAAATAACAAAAATGGAATTGGAAGACCTGGAATAATTTATCCAAATACTTATCCCGCCAAATCTTACCTAATATCGACTATAATTCATACATAGCGTAGGTACATTGTCTTCAAATGCTTACTTCAGTGTTACTTTGCGACACTTGAACCTTGACACTTCACCTCGATTGAAGAGATCAAGCATTAAAAGAGATTTTTAAAAAGCAAGAATGCAAGAGAACAAAATATGTGCAAGTAAGCGAGACAGCAAGTATAAGTGATAAGTAGTGATTTAGTAAATACTAGTAAGTGTGAAAAAAGCAAGTAGATTTTTATAACATGAGTTGATAATAAACAAGCAGATAATTAATTCTTCTGACGAAAAGAGAAATGTACTTCATCATCGCCTATAGATGCCAATTATGTTAATTGTGAGTTTTTATCTAATACATTATTCAGGTATGTTTATTCTCTAACGGCGCTCGTTCCACCTATCTTCGTCTTTCCAGGGTGTGTCCGTGCCGATAACCCATCTCGAGCTCCTTGGTATCGCCTTAACGCCTACTCTCAACTTTGGTTCGTACGTCGCATCTAAAGCCCAAGTTGCCTCAAAAAGCTTGATATTCTGGCGAAAATGAGACAGTATATCAGCCCGGGATCAGTTGCTCAAACTTTATCAAGCACAAGTCCGTTCGTACATGGAATATTGTTCTTACCTCTGGGATGGATCCGTCAAATACGGGCTGGAGACACTTAAGGCGATAGTCTGGAGATAGGGCTGGAGACACAAGTCCGTTCGTACATGGAATATTGTTCTTACCTCTGGGATGGATCCGCCAAATACGGGCCTTCTATCTATCGCCTTAAGTGTCTCCACACTTAAGGCGATAGCGGGCGTGCCAAGAGGCTCATAGACTACGATGATCTTGTAGGCAAAAAACTCTAGCCTTGCTCATCGACGCAGAGTGGCTAGTTTATTGGTTTTTTATCGGATACACTTTGGAGAGTGCGCTGCGGAATTGCACGACTTAATTCCGCCGTCCCCGTTTTTCTATCGATCGTCGAGGCGCACAGATTCTAGGCATCGCCATATGGTGACGTTCCACGTACCCAGATAAAGCGGTTTGACTCAAGATTCTTGATTCGAACCGCAAAGGACTGGAACATGCTTCCTGAATTTGTGTTCCCCGATGAGTACAATCTGAGGATCAAGCGCTTTCCTATCAATAATAACATAAATTAAAAAAAAAACCAAGCTTTTTAAGCATGTTTAAAGTCTTTTGTGCAACCTAGAGGAATTACGTAATATTAAGGAATAAGAAGTAGCCTATGTATTAGATCGAGCAAAGATTATTTTTTTTATACCAGATATCCGATTAGCCGTTTCTGCGTAAAGTCCGTTCGTACATGGCAAGTAACGTAAAATCAACAAGGCAGATTGGTGTGTGTATGTATTTGTGTGCTTGTGTGTGTGTAACACGTATACAAGCTTTCGCATTTAAGTATATTTTTTAAGTACCTACAAAAATTGCTGACTCGTGCAGCTTCATGTTATATCAAATACAGAGCCAAGGGACGACTCCATAACTCAAGGAGCCGTCCTTAGCCCCTATATTTGACCTCGTGTCTTCCATTACCTAACTCCTTGTTGACTCAACAAAATCGGTTCGGCGGTGTAGTCGTGGAAACTTGACAAGCAGAGAGACAAACATACAAATACATACTTTTGCATTTATAATAAAGTATAGATATGGATGTATACCAATAAGATATATTATTATAGCTGTATACAACGAACAAGTGAAATGGTAAGTTATGATTTAAAGTATTATCAAGCAGGCGGCGATGTTAAAACTCTAGATATGGAGAAACGTGTGTAGTTAGCGGTGAGACTTGGCTTGTTTGTTATTACCAATGAGCCGGCAACCCTGTACGGCAACCAGTAAGTTTTAATTTAGTTTAAACGCAGTAGATAATTTCAACAACATACATACTTTCGTCTCCCTATATTAATTATTACCTTGCAGTTTTTATCAGAGTTTTACAAATTCAAATAAAAACCTTGAAAATTAATAATGCTAAGTGTAATAAATATGCTCTGAATATAAATAATTAACCAGTTAGCGAAATAAAATTAGTAAGCTGCGACAATAATGAGAAGGTAATGTTATCATTACATTTAGTTCAACTAGTAATATTATTTTTACTATAACATTAAAAAAAAATTAGATAACGCGAGGTCATTATTCAATATCAACTTGAATATTTTTTATCTTCATTGTCATGTTATCTGTAATTAAGAATAGGTACCAAAAAGCTAAAAGACATAAATCTGTATTGAAAAATATTGTTAAAGCCTTTTCAATACGGATTTAAAGACTTTAAATTATAGCTGTTTCCCGCTTTCATTGTACATAGTTCCCGGTGAAAATTTATTTAAAATTTAGCCAATGTCACTCAGGTATAATGCAGCTATCTACTGGTGTAGGAATTTTCAAAATCCCTTCAGGAGTTATATAGATTACTTCTTACTCAAGAACTAACAAATTTTATTTTTAGGGCTCCGTAGGTACATAAAGGGTAAAACGACTTTTATTTTCTAATTTATTGGTAAGACTAAGACTTCGCTGTACCTGTCCCTATTGCTAAGACTTCGCTGTCTGTCTGTTACCATTAATCTGTCTATCTGTCTGTCTTAATTACCGTGGTAGTTAGACAGATGATGTATTTCTGTTGCCGCTATAACAAGAAATACTAAAAACAGAATAAAACAAATAATTAAGGGGGCTCTCATACAACAAATGTGATTTTATTTGCTGTTTTTTATATTGATGGTTTATGTTAATAGTACGGAACCCTTCGTGCATGAGTCCGATTTGCACTTGGCCTTGGGTTTTTTATAATATTAACCGCTAAGACTAGTAAACGGTCACTAAGCATTTATTTCTATGGTTCGTACTTGTACTTTAGCGTTCGGCTTGTGTATTGGGAGTGATTAGCCCTGCGCAGGCCTGTAATCACGGCTCTGCTGCCCGTACGTCTACGTCGACGCATTTCACCCCCCCTGTCCCCGCGCGATCTTGAGCTGCCCCGGGCGAATATCTCCAGAGCAAACAAAAAAACACTAATACAACCTTCGCCGCGCCTCGCTTACTGTTAACGATCCGACCTGTTTTCGTTGGCATGTGGGAAGATTTAGCGAATTTAAATTTCGATTTCTGGAGTCAGGTCCCAAGGTCCATCCATCACATAAATTGATGGATTTGGGGCCAAAAGGAAGCAAATGAGCTCGTGAGATGAAAGCGGACCATTCCGTTTGCGGTATTTTAAGTGATTCACTTAAATATAGTCGTCTGTAAAAGTTCTATCATAATTTGTAAACCTAGTCACTATTTTTAAATAAGAGGTTAAACTATACATTGTTACAAAGTACTTTTACTTTTATTTTCGTTTTTGAGTATGTTTTATTTTAAGACTAGCTGTGCCCGCGACTTCGTCCGCGTGGAAAACAGTCGGTAATACAAGTAGTTTAAGTTACTAATTATTACCGTTGTTTAAAAGATAAAGAATCCCGGGGTTTTACCCGCATAATTCCTGTTAGTTAGTTAGTAGATTTCCGGAATAAAAACTATCCTATGTCTTTTCTCGGGTCTCAAACTATCTTTGTACAAAATTTCATCCATATCAGTTTAGTGGTTAAGGCGTGAAGAAGAGACAGACAAAGTTACTTTCGCATTTATAATATTAGTATGGATTTCATCTGCCTCGTTTCTCCCGTGTTGATTCAAACCTCTTTGATGAATACACCATCGAATAGACCTTTCTGCCAGGCAATTTGTAAAAGGCGAACGAATACCCAAACGTATCAGTAACATCGTGACTATTGGTTGGTAGAGTTTGCAATGTCTCGCCGGGTTTAGCACCTTGTCTTTTACTGCCGCAATAGCGTCAGTGCTAGTCACTGTCGTGTGTTTAGAGGATAAGGAACCGATATACATGTGACACTACATCCCTACCACACGGATGATAAGGCATTATGATATTAACGTTTATAGGCGATGGTTATCTATTTCTAGCAGGTGAATCCTCTTGTTTGCTATTTTGTAAATTTTCCCCCGTGTTGGTAGCCCGGACTTTTGAAGAATAAACCAATTGCCGTTCTGCCAGGCAAGTCGTAAAAGGCGGCCGATTGGCTATTACGTCCTACTAGTATCGCGACTATTAGGTGGCAGAGTTTATCAACGTCTTGCCTAGGTATTTGTTACCACCTTCTTACCTATTCCTACCGCAGTAGCGTCAGTGCTAGTCATTGTCGTGTTCCGGATTGGAGTGTAAGGAGGCCGGTAGACTTATGTACGTGTCATTGTCGTCCCGTCACACAAATAGCAATGCATCATTAACATCTTTGGTGTCTATAGGCAATGTTTTCCCTTTCTATCAAGAGTTTCATCTGCTTGTTTGGTATCTAATGATTTAAAAATATTTGGTCTATTATAAGGTATACAAATGATCTGAGGCGTAATTTATAAAAGGTAGGTAAATGGTAATCCATAACAGTGATCACTGGTGGAAAACTTCTGCAACACCTTGCCTAGGTTGGTACAAAATAGCGATGGTAATTGTGGCTCTGGCGTAACATTCACAGTTAAATTTTGTGTGTTTTTATGTGACGGGAATTTTATTTAATTAATTAAAGTCTTAAGTTAACAAAAACAATTTCGGAAACTTTTCGCCCGGGGGTACGAGTATATTATTTAAGTAAGAGAAACGTCGGTTCGCATGTGGCTATACAATCGTACTACAATTAGGTACACGTACGGCCATCACGGAACATGCTACGTATAATTGAAAATTTATTAAAATGGCCGCGTTAACCAAACTGTACTGACACGTAACGTAACGGAAGCATTCGTAACGTTTTATTTTTGCCGTGTAACATCTTTTCTTTCGCTTTCCTGCATCTGTGGGAGTGTTTTCGTGAAATATGACGGAAGTGTATAACAGGAAGTCAGGAAAGCGCGCGCTCTATAAATAGTCCAATCAACTCACGCAATTTAAATTGACATAAGCTCGTGGTGGTAGGGTTGGCCATCAGATTGTACCAACTTAAACACTTAGATGTCAGATGCAAGGAACTTATATACGATAACTGGAATTACTACGAAGCAATACTTGAAAAATAAAAATGTACTTTATTTCTATCATAATAATGTTGACATTTGTTTCTTACATAACAGAGGGGGAAAACGTTCTGAGCAAGACAACGACATGAGTGGATGTTGTCCTTTTCTTGCAATTGCCAGTATAAATAAAAATTTTCGGATGGTAAATTTTTATATATATTCGGTAATCGTTAAATCCCTTTTATTCATACACGTCGATAAATGCATTAGCATAAAATGTTTTGTAATTAACATAGTGAGTTCCAAAATGTGCTCATTTTAATTATAACGTAATTACTTATGCAATGCAAAAACTGTTTCTCAAATTAGTAGAATTACTTAGTAGTAATTTGCAAACTACGCATGGCCACATTTATATATGGCGGTTGGCGCTTTATTTAGTAGAAAGAGACACACTCCACTCATGTCGTGGTACTCTTCGGAACGATTTTGAAGCGCGTGTAAAGCATTCCGGGTAGAATATAACTTCCTTGGTCAGATGTTAAACATTATGTGTGACCACCGTAACGTAAAGGTGGCTTATTATTTTATGTGTTTTAGTAGTTGGTATCTGTGATTTCGTCCGTGTGACCCGAAAACCGTACTTCGTTTTGCTTAGCCGGGATGTTATTAAAGTAAGAGAAACGTTGGCTCGCATGTAGCTATATACTCGTATCACAGTTACATGTACGGTCATCATAGAATAAGAACATACGTTTTATTAAAAATGTAATAAAATGGACGTAAACCAAAATGTACTGACACGAACGTAACGAAAGCACTCGTAACTCTTTATTCTATATAATATTATTTCTTTATAAGAAGAAAGCACACGAATATGCTTACCCCTTAAGAGATCTAGTGTGAAATTTTTTTAATAAAACGATGCTCAATAGTCCAAATAACTTGATAGAATAATGAAACGATTGGTACCAGACCAGGGCGAGACAGTACAGAACTCTACCACCCAGTAGCCACGTAGTGACTCGCATTGCCAATCATTCACCTGTTATGAACTACCTGGCAGAACCGCAGATAGACTATTCTTCAGAGTGAGTTCGAGCCAACACATTAGAAATTCGCTCTTTTAACAAGCACTACCGTGGAGAAGTAGGACAAGCGGTAGGATGCGCATGCCCTGGAGTTGGGAAGTTTGCTTCGTTATTGCCTCACGCAAGCATTACAGAAGAAGTTGTGGGAATCAGCTAGTATTTTTATAGATACTATGGAGATAAAAACGCATTTATACAGTGAATGACAAGAATAATGGCCGACCCAAAAGATGTATACAGCCATAGGTAAGTCAATTAAATTATTAAAAAATATTCTATATAAAAAATTTATTTACCATAACATATACCACAATATATTGTAAAATATTTGTAAAATAATATAGTATCTTCGCGCCCGTATCCCCGAGGTACAACAAGTGCACCTACGATTAGCCGAAGATACTTGGTCCCATTATGTCATAGGTGGCAAGCCTATCGCCAACCGGACACTTTCCAATCCCTGGCAATGTTGTTTTTATCAGAAAACTGAAAAAACACGCTTCTGATTTGCCCGACCCAGGAATCGAACCCGGGACCTCTGTGGTCAACTCCGACACCGTAAAATATTATTGTAAAATATTATTGTATTTTAAAATCCTCGTATTTATCCTTCAATTTCCATAAAATGTTGCAATTATTTTAGGGTAGACAATATCACGCCGCGTCAACGTATATGTCGCACCTTCGCTCAAATAGTGTCACAAGTCAAAAAAAAAAAACGATTTTCGAATAAAAGTGGTTTAAAGTTGCTCTTGTTTATTTTTTTCGCTTTTCCGGCCAACGCCACTAAGGCACTGACGCCATATAGTATCAAATCATTGAAAACAGTAGTAGATCACCATTCGAGATAAACTATGGCATAATACGATACGAATGATACAATAAAAGTGTTTTTGAATTGTGCCACTATTTAAGCGGAGGTGCGATGTGTTTGTAAAAAGATCGATATTTTTGTTGCATAAGTAATATTTGAATATTGTTTAATATAATTATTTTGATGAGGGAAAATGTATCTATTAGTCCACAAAATATATGATTATATATGAATCATAATATAAAATTATATTAAGCTGGATAATTCCTTAGGCTATCGGACTGAGTATTTTTTGCTCACTGAATGTACCTACCATATTAGATATTTTTTATTCTTTAACAATTATTTGTTTAAATAAGGACTATAAGGGAATGCTTCACATAGTTTGCAACAAAAAAATGATAACCGATTAAAAAAACTATCACTGTGCGAAATTTTCTCAACTAACAGAGACAAATGATTCAATCTATTAGAGAACCTTTGCATTTACCGCCACAATGATGACGCATATCTTGTCCCGGACCTAGCCGAACTAAGGAATATCAACAAAATAAACACGTTAAAAAAGCTGTTTTAAAATTAGGCATTGTTAACTGATATTTCACTGGCAAACATATATTATTTTCAGTCAGGTATCACTTCATGTTTGTTATAAAATTATATTTACCTAACAGAATTTAACACATTGTTTATTTTTATATTGTAAGATAGCAAACAAGCAGAAAGAGGTCACCCGGCCTCCTTTGAAGAATAGGACAACTGTCGTTCTGCTAGGCAGGTCGTAAAAGGCGACCCATTGGCTATCGAGTCACTACCATCGTGGCTACTAGGTGGTAGAGTTCTGCATTGTCTCGCCCGGGTCTGGTATCACCGCCTTACCTATTCCTGCCGCAATAGCGTCAGTGCTTGTCGCTGTCGTGTTCCGGTTTGGAGAGTAAGGTAGCCGGTAAACTTATGCATGTGGCATTAGACCTAGCCACAAGATAGCACCGCACCATTAACATCTTTGGTGTCTATAGGCGATGGTTGACTCTTTCCATCAGGAGACCCATCTGCTTGTTTGCTATCTTATGATATAAAAAAAAGGTGCTTTACTATTCTGGTGACGGGGTCTTATTGCCACATGCCTTAGGTTACTGGCATAATTACGTGGCAGGTATTAAGGGTATGGTACCTCCAAACCGGAAAACGACAGTGACAAGCATTGAAGCTATTGCGGAGGGAATAGGTAAGGCGGTGGTACCAGACCGGGTGAGAAAATGCAGAACTCTACCACGTAGTAGGCGCGATGGTAGTGCCTCGCGTAGCTAATTCTTCGCCTCTTACGAACTGCCTGGCAGAATGCCTGATAGTATATTCTTCAAAAGAGGCCTGGACCAACACTGCTTATAGCGGTACTTATATCGTAACGGCTTATAGTGCTAAAGTTGTAATATTAGTATTATTATAAACACAAACCAGTAAAACTGTACCAATTGATTTACAATTTCCTGTATCCCCGGAACTCTATACAGATCCACACCAAATTAAAATGGGCCCTAATTGTGTACACCTCTAAAACAAAAAAATACTTCTTAAAATCGGTTTATAAATGACATACTTTTAAAGTTAAAGACATAAAAATATATTTTTTAAATATAAACGGGTCAAAAACGCCTACTAATATAGAATTCACTTGTCAAGTTTGACTTTTAGGCCAAGTTACATTGCGCGGACTAGCCACAGCCAAACGCGTAATATATATATATATATATATATATATATATATATATATATATATATATATATATATATATATATATATATATATGCAACAAATTAGAAACAAATTTTCCTGCATTTGTTTTTTTTGAGCAATTAATATTTTTAGCAGCATTGTTAGCGATTACTTGAGATCAGCTCGGCTAATTAACAACAAATTAGCAATAAATTCAGGTGGTATCATTTTTCAATTTCGCAAATTTTATCACTTTTCACACTAAACGAACCTGATCGACTGACATATATGTTGTCGGACATGGGTAATGCACGCTAAAATGCATTAATCTGTAATTTATATCTATTATCAACATATTTATGGACCGTAGTTTACAAAAACGCTAACGACGTGTTGATAGTTCACTCCACTTACCCTACAGGGGATTTAGTATAATGAAATTTATTTGTAGCGATTTAAAAGTTTTTGTGTTATAAACAAAAAGACAAGTATGACCTAATTTAGACTATACCTCTCTAAAATGAATTTAACGCGAGCCAGGCCGCGGGCAAAAGCTGGTATTTATACCAATACATAAAGTTATTTCATAAACACATATTACCATATGTGTTTATGAAATAACTTTATGGTGAAACTTGAAAAATCAACCGTCATGGAACGTGTGTCAGATGTAAAACATTGGACCTATTTTGTATGTAAAATATGTATTAATTAATACTTTGTTAAAGGTAATAAATGTGGTATAATCAAAAACAGAATATTTATACTTTTCTAAAATTATTAGTTATTCCAAAAATATACAAAATTTTATGTCGTTTCGTATCATGACGTACGGGTCAATTTACTGTTAATTGATGTAAAATTATTTGCTACATCAAAATCGATATAGCGAATAATTATGCTATATCGATTTTGATATAGCATAATTATTTGGCACTATATAAAGGTATATTCTTGAAAGAAGCCCGGGACCAACACGTTTTCACCGTGTTGGTCCCGGGCTTCTTTGAAGAATAGGCCAAATACCGTTCTGCCATGCAGGTCGTAAAAGGCGACCGATTGGCTATACGAGTCACTATCATCGTGGCTACTAGGTGGTAGAGTTCTGCATTGTGTTGCCCGGGTCTGGTACCACCGCCTTACCTATTCCTGGCGCAATAGTGTCAGTGCTTGTCACTGTCGTGTTCCGGTTTAGAGGGTAAGGTAGCCGGTAAATTTGTGCATGTGGCAAAAAAAACAGATTTTACAAGATTCAGAAAGATTTTGATTTTTTTGGGCATCATAGTTCTCATTTAATTACATCAAATTGATGCATAGATCTATACATTATATGCATTGATATATATCAATGATTATATGGTATAAATCGTATAAAAAATTACGAGTTCTATGCGAGCGCCGAAAAATCGAGGCGGGCGTGTAGTGCTGCTACAAATTTTTCAGACTCGTCATGTTAAAAAATATTTTTTTTTAAGAAATAAGCTATTTAAAATAGTCGTGCATTCTAGCCCGAATATTTTTTAAGGTTTATATTAAAAAGTAGGTTTATGCATTTAGGAATTATGGCGTATGCATTCCGAAAAAGGTTTTGAAAAGTTTAGTCAAGAAGAGTTGAAATCGAAGTTCTTATGAGCAAAGAAGCAGAAACAGCTAGGTGTAACCTTTAACTTAGGCTCATTTTGAAGAATAGATCAAATACCTTCCGAAAAGACGAGACCAGGCTTATACTATCGTGACTACTAACTCAGTGGCAGAGTTCTTCAAGGTCCCTCCCGGATTATATATTATCATAGGATTCGAAACTGTCAGGAGAGTTGAGAGAAAGAGACGATCATAGATGTAAATGTTGCATTGTTATCAGTATGATAGGTTTATAATGCCCAAAATAATGCCATATGCATAAGTTTACCTTACCCTCCGAACCGGAACGCGACAATGACAAACATTGACGCTTTTGCGGTAGGAAAAGTAAGGGGGCATCCACAAATTACGTGAGATGTTTAAGGGGAGAGAGGGTCGAGTTAAATCTCATGTAATCTTACGTTGGGGAGGGGGGGGAGTCTCGGCAAATATCAGGCAATTATTTCTGATTGAAACGAAAAAAAATTATAGTATTTTGGTCCATTATCCAGATTTTACATGCTTAAGATTTAATCTTAAGCGTAATCATAATACGATTAAGATCGTTCACTAATTCGTTCGAAAGAAAATAATTTCATTCATGCTTCCACGTTATACAATCTTAACTAGTCGTAAATAAAAGCACGAAGTAATTTTTTTTAAACAATAACATTCCAACGCGTTTACATATTTAAGAAACTCACATTTATAAAAATCTCACGTGAGATGGGGGATGGGAGAGGGGGTTGAATAAAATCTCACGACATCTCACCAGGGGGGAGGGAGGGCCGGAAAATTTAAAAAAGCACCTCACGTAATTTGTGGACGCCCCCTAAGGCGGTGTTATTAAGCCCCGAGATGTTACAGAATTCTACTGCCCAGTAGTTACGATGGTCGTGAGTCTTGACATGTATAGCCAATCGGTCGCATTTTACGAATTGCTTGGCAGAATGGCAGATAATTTTTTCTTCAAAATGGACCCGAACCAATACGGGAAAAATTGTCGGTGCTTGTCAGACACGTTTCAATTTGCAGGGTAAGGTAGCCGGTAAATTTATGCATATTGCATTATTACATCTCGGCCACAAGGATCGCAACGTATCATTAACATCTTTCATATTTATTTGTGATTTTGGTTTGTTACATTAGTAGAACCATCGGCTTGTTAGCTGTTTTATCATATACTAGCTATTACTTGCGACTTCATTCGCGTGATCCAAAATCATTACGTCAGTTTCTTTTCGTCTAAAAAGTAGCCATGTCCCGCCCTGTAAACTCCTGTCTTTCGGTGAAAGTTCCATCAAAATCGGTCCAGCCGTTCCAGAGATTACTCCGTACAAACAAAATGAAAGAAAATTTTAAATTGGTTGTTTAGATATTAGTATAGTAAAAATAACACATTGCAGTTGAAATAACCTAGTTATTTTGAAATCACAGATATACACTTTAATTTTATTTAGGTACTAGCTGTAGCCCGCGACTTCGTCCGCGCGGACTTCGTTTACTCCGCACAGCTCCTCCCCCGTAAGTGATAGCGTAATAATATGTAGACCTATATATTGATATATGTTGACCCGACCTATTAGTAATATTCATGCAAAATTTGAAGTAAGTCATGCAGTTTTTGAGCTTACCCCGGACATACATACAAACAAACAGACAAAAATTCTAAAAACTATATTTTTGGCTTCGATATCGATTGTAGTTCACGCCCCAAGTATTCTTTTAAAAACATATTTAATGTACAGTTTTGACTTTCCTACGATTTTATTATATGTATTTTATTTTATTATATATGCAGATATAGATATGTATAGATCAGAAGACTATGAAATAAGGAAGTCGTTTAAGTTTAATTAACTAGGCTAACACGTTTATGTGAAGTTAAGTTATAAATAAAAAACGTAATATATCACTGTCACTTTTATAACTTTACGTAATACATATTATGAATCTGTCTCTATAACATATTTATATGATACAGAGACTCAAAAACAGAATTAGCATATTCAAATAGACATCGAGGTATTAACCAATCAACATATTATAATATTTACATATACTAATTACAGCGCGGCTTCTCAAATATTATTAGCTACCAAATAACATATAATGTCGCAGCCAATTAAAATTTAATATGTATATTTCGATATTATGGAATGTAAATTTTAATTAACCGATTTTATTATGACTTTAAATTGTGCGGGTTGATACATATGTACGCATTATTACGCAAGATTTTACTTGAATATTTATTGACAATATTTATCATTTTATCCCTTTTTTCAGGAGAACCATTCACTTCCACATGTAACATATACCTACTTTACCCTCCCAACTGAAACACGACAGTAATAAGCACTGAAGCCATTGCGGCTGGAACAGATAAAACAGTGGCACCAGAGCCGGACGAGACAATGCAGAACTCTAGTAGTTAGTAGCCAAAATGATAGTCTTACATAGCCAATCGATTCCCTCTTGCAAAATGCCCGAGAGAACGGCAAATGATATATTCTTCAATGGGAGCCCGGACCAACTGCAGGTAATCTTTAGTTTAAATTTAAGCCAAGAACTAGGCGCTAGCCTGTACGGACTCCTTATCCTACGTACCACCTGACTTTTATCAAGTCCCACAAGACAGATCCGTGCAAAGACTTCTACGTACTAACGTACTAGACAAGACAATACCACCCACCCACGAAAACGAAGGTACAGGTTCAACTAATCCCTCTACGAGTAAACAACGGTCCTATGATAGACGGTCAAGTTCACCACGATTCACCAGCCAGCGTACAAATTATTACGTTTTCTATTTGCGTTAACCCGAACCACCAGCTTTAATCGAGATACGTTGGAAATAACACACCACCACAAGGCGCCCCAAAGAAATTTCCATTATATTTTTTGCGCGATCAGGGATTCAAACCCGGGACCTCCAATATTTATAATATAGCTTATAAAAACTCCAGTCAAGTGACCTCTTTTAAGATATTTTTAATGTACTTATAGCGAACACAGTATTACGCAATAGTTGTCATTGTTGTTTACCGGTTCTGAGGCTGATAGCGGGTACATATATGGACATGGCATTTCAATGCAGACGGTAATGCATCATTTACATCTTTGGTGTCTACTGGATATAGACTTAATAATTTCGTTTGTTTTAGTTCTTATTTTATAACTTATTGTCTCGCCCGGGTCTGGTACCACCGCCTTACCTATTCCTGCCGCAATAGCATCAGTGTTTGTCACTGTCGTGTTCCGGTTTGGAGAGTAAGGTAGCCGGTAAACTTATGCATGTAGCATTAGATCACGCCACAAGATAGCAACGCACCATTAACATCTTCGATGTCTATAGGCTATGGTTGACTTTTTCCATCATAAGACCCATCTGGTTGTTTGCTATCTTAGGATATAAAAATACCTATTCAAAGTCAAAATCAAAAAATCATAATCATAATAACTTATTGCATTTTATTCAAATAAACCGGATTTTCCGCTGATACTTCCTAACTCTTCTACCCGTGATACAAACTGGAACATTTCTTTGTGTCGCGGGCTGGTGTGTGCACCTACGTCAGAGAAGATATCTGTTACTGGCGCTTGGGCACACTTGAGGTCAGGACCTATCTATCTTTTGGTTATGCGTAGTTTCCGACGACCGTTCACGTATCAACGATTGCTTTTACAGGTTCCATAGCGGAAATACTGAAGTCTACAGGTTTGTTGAGCGCCTACAAACGGCTGTTGATTCCGTGTTATTACAGACCCCTTCCACCGAGATCATGATCTTAGGCGATTTTAATGCTCACCACACCGAATGGCTTTGTTCACGCACTACCGATCATGCGGGGAGGTCTCTTCACGATCCAGCCTTGGCGTACAGTCGAACACAATTGGTAACTTCATCTATGCGAATTCCAGATGTGGACGATCATACATGTCTTCACTTTTGGACCTTCTGCTAACATCTCATCACCTTTCAACACAATTAGTAACTTCACCTATGCGTGTTTCAGATGCACATGATTATACGCCTTCACTGTTGGACCTTCTGCTGTCCTCTAATCCGGACAATTACCGAGTATCTGTGAGGGTTCCACTTGATACGTCAGACCATTGCCTGATCCGAAATAAAATGCCGGTTACATATCTATCACAGCCCCTTCCTTAGTAGGCTGGCACCGCGTTTGGCACTACAGGTCATCAGACTAGGAGGGGATGCGGTCTTTTTTGTGTCTTACCCATGGGGGCGGACGTGCTTTACGATGGATGATCCAAGTGGATCATCCATCGTAAAGCACGTCCGCCGTCATCGCCGTCTCTATCGTTGATGTGGTGTTGTAGGGCATGGAGCTTTTCGTTTTCTGCGGTACCAATTGGTGGTAGGTCTCAGCCTTTGTTTGGTCACTAGTGAAAAACAGCTTCACGCCGAAAGTAGGAGTACTACTGGGCTTGGGCTGCTGCGTAGGCATCTCGTGATGTAAAAACCAGCGCGTTACGAACGGAGTATAATTCTGCCTCGAGGTTCGGCAGCAGAGCTGAGCAGAGCAGAGAGCAGCAAAAAGAGAGCAGAGCAGAGCCAAGGCAAAATAAGAACACAGTAGCAGAATTGGTGAGAAATTAGTTCGACTTCCTTCGGGAATTTGTGAGTTCTAGTATCTCACCAAGGCTGTCTTAAGAAATTTCTCTCAGCCCGATACCGTCCTTGCACGGAGACGATGACTCTCTGGCACATACCGCAAAGGAGAAGGCCGATCTCCTGGGTTCATTCTTTGCGGCTAACTTGACTCTGGACGACCAAGGGAATGCACTACCTACCATCCCGGGATGCGATAGTTCTATGCCGGAACTAAAATTCCTGCAGTCTTCTGTGCATGAAGCACTATTTTCCTTGGGCTTTCACAAGTTTAGTGGGCCGAATGGCATCCCTCTAATTGTGCTTAAGGTATGTGCTCTTAGAGTTTACGCCAGTATTAACGTGCCTGTTTTGGCTCTCTTATTCACTCGGCATGATACAAAAATCGTGGAAGAATGATTTAGTGCATCTCATCCTTAAAAAAGGAGATAGCTCTAATCCATCCAACCGGCCCATAACTATAACCTCCTTGCTTCCAAAAATTATGGAAACTCAAGTGATGATCTTCTAGTATAGTTAACACACCAGTGGGTCGAAGCAATTGAGTCCAAGGAGGAGGCATTGACAGTTAGTTTAGACATAGCTAATCGGGTATGGCATAAAGCGTTTCTCGCGAAGTTGCCTTTTTACGGGCTTCCTGAGAAATTAAGCAAGTCGCAAATTATTACTATTTTTGGTTTGATTCGACCATCAAGATCATAGTCGATGGTGCATGTTCCGATCTTAAAACTGTCAATTCTGGTCTTCTCTAAGGCTGCGTTCTATCACCGAAACTTTCTGACATGTTGGGAATTAGCAACATAAATTGCTACATACTCCGGCCGTAGCAGTATTTCTCGGGAACATGTCGAAGAGTGCCGAAACATTGTTGTGTCTGAGGTCGAGAATCGACTTACTGATGTCTCGGAATGGGGTCGTCAAAACCTGGTCATATTTAACCCCAAGAAGACAGCTTTGCGCGTTCACCGCAAAAATTACATGATTTTTCGTATCACCTCGATTTGAAGATACTATTCTCACAGCCTCAGACAGTGTCGGAATTCTGGAAGTCGATATATCGAATAACGTTCAGTTTCGCGGTCATTTGGAAGATAAAGCTTAACTAGCCTCCATAAAGCTCGTTGTGCTCAGCAAAGCGAAGCAGTACTTCTTGCCGACCCACCGTAACCAAATTTATAAGGCGCAAATTCTACTGTTCTCATCTCTGGGCTGAAGCTCCCCAGTACCAGCTTCTTACAATTGATCGCCTTTAGCGTAGAACGAATCGAATTGTGAACGATCAGGCTATTTTGATACGGTTTAACTTTGGCATTACGCAGAGATGTAGGTTCACTCTGCATCTGTTATCGTATCTATCATGGAGAGTATTCTGAAGAGTCGTTTGGATTAATTTCTGCTGCTAAATTTCATCATTGGACATCGCGTCAAAATGTGATCGTTATAATAATTATTATTATTACGACACAAAAAGCTGCTAGATTTTAGTAATGCGTTCAATTCAGTGGATTTTGATATTCTTCTTGGCATTCTTACCTCCTTTAATATGTTATCTACTGTGGCAAACTGATTTAACTCTTACCTTTGTGATCGCCAGCAACTTATTCGTTCGGAGGAGGCATGTTCTGATTGGACGTCCTTGGTTGCTGGTGTTTCACAAGGAGGCGTACTTTTTTCTATTTTCATTAATATTATCTCTAAAATAATTTCTTGTTCTTACCATCTATTTGCAGATGATTTGCAACTTTATAGACATACTTCTTTGGTTGATTTGGATTCTACGATAGAAGCTATTAACTATGATTTCGAGTTTATTCGATAGTAGGCTGCGTCCTTTGGCTTATTAGTAAACCCTGCAAAATCTCAGGTCATAATAATAAATATCTCAGGTCATACGAAGAAGACCGTTACGCAAGAAGATTGATTATACTACTATAAAACAAGTCAAATATAAAGATATTCCCATTCCGTTTACTGCTAAGGTAAAAATCTAGACTTTATTATGGATGTCATTTAACATAGACACACCACACAAATGAAGTTTGAAAAAAAATTAATTACTCGCTTAATTCGTTAAAAAGACTCCTTATTTCTTCCACTCTTGGATTACGCTGATGTCTTTACTTAGATGTCACAGAGGAGCAGATTAATAAAACTTAAACGCTTTCAAAACCTTGGCATCAGATTTATTTATGGTTTACGGAAATACGACATTTCTCATTTTCGTTCTCAGTTAAAATGGCTTCCTATTCGTCTCCGCAGGAATGCTCACATACTATCTTTACTATATAATACGTTTAAGAAATCTTTCTCTCCTCTTATGCGTGAGCGTTTTAATTTAGCTCTCCCTAGTAGCCGAACAGTTCGCTAGTGTACCAATATTAAATATTTCTCTATTATTGCATACAATACAAATTTCTACGGGAACTCATACAATTTAAAATTAACAAATTTATACAAAAGGCGGTCTTATCGTTAACAAGCGATTTCTTTCAGGCAACCAAATTAATAGAAATAAAAAAGACGACTAGGACAAGGTACAACTTCTAAATATACATTACACAACAAAAATATCACAAAGCTAAATTAACACTTAAAATAATTAAGTAAAAGAAAAAAAATATATTAACAAGAACTATATTTTTATACAATGAAGTAAATATTTATCTTGTTAGCTCCTAACATGATTTGAAATAAAAGTCATGGAGCATATTTTTAAAGCTAGTTTTGCTCATCGCTTGCCTTATATCTACGGGTAAAGTTCCACAGTTTAATCGCTTGGACAGAGAAAGAACACTTATAAAATTTAGAGTTATACCGTGATAATTTTATTAACAAACGTTTGGATGTGCGTTCAGAAATACTTTGATTATTTAAAAATGTAAATCTCTCTTTCAAATAAGGAGGAATTTTAAGATCAAAAAGTATACTATACAGAAGATTAAGTACATGGGCATTTCTACGAAGACGAATGGTCTACCAATTGAGCTTAGCACGAAAGGAGGAAACATGGTCATATTTGCAAAGCCCAAACACAAATCGGTCAGCGAAATTTTGAAGGGGTTCTAGTTTATCAAATTGATCCTTGGTCAAATTAATATAGCTTGTATCAGCATAATCTAGAATCGGTAATACTAAAGTATGTGCTAAAGAAATCTTAGTACAGTTACGAAGTCGATTTAAGGATCTAAAGGTAACGTATATTTTTTTACTTAGCTCTTTGATATGACATGGCCACGATAATTTGTTATCAATGAAGATTCCCATATTCTTTACTGGATTAACAAAGGAATGGCTATTCCATTTAACTCAATTTTAGGTAAAGTAAAAGTGTCTATCCGAGAGATCATGTGAAGACTACCAACAATAATAATTTGTGTTGTGATGAAATTTCGCGAGTGATGGAATTGATATACCTACATTGAAAAAAGTAGAGGAGATAATACACCGCCTTGAGGCACACAAGAAGTACCTAATATTATACCATGAGGAAAAAATTTGCATTCACTGTGCCTCGTTGCTGACTGATTCGGCAGTGCCAAAAGAACACAACACTAAGTAGAACATCAGTGTCGATCGTATTGAATGTATTGCTAAAATCAAGCAATGCGAGGATAGTAAGTAATCTATTGTCCATGCCCATCCTTATGCCATCTGTTATCTTTGTAAGGGTAGTAACTATACTATGCCCAGGACGGAAACCTAATTGAAAAGGACTTAGTAAATTATTACTATATAAGTGGGAGCTGAGTTGTTTGTAAACTATTTTATTTAATACATCAGATAAGAACGGTAGAGTGATTTTGGCCTGTAATCGGAGTAAGAACAAGAACAGGATTTTTTAGGTAATGGATTGATAAATGCATTTTTCCTAGCATTGGGTAATAATGATGGTGATAATGAATGATTTAAAATATTTGTAAGAAGAGGAGTAATGTAATCGAGTACTGGAACAATCATTCTAGTACTAATACCATCGCTACCTACCACAGTTGAAGAGATGGATATTATAGTACTTTTGACAACGCTATCCGTTTTAAAATTCAAGTGAGATGGTTTAATTTTGGCGTCGGAATTTGCAATATAAAATTTAAAGTGCTTGGCTTTAGTGGTGTTGTTATATAATGAAGAAGATGAAAAATGACCGGGTCAACACGGGGAAATAAATTGTAATAAATTGTAAGATAATAAATAAAACTGTTTATTTCAATGAGTGTGAAAACCTTGTAAACAAGTAGCTACTCGTATATCTACTACTGTTTAAATTGCTTAAAGCCGCCGCACAAGTGGCTCTAATAAGTTTGTATGTATACCCCACATACCGGATTCACCAAACGATTATGATATATAAATCTCAAATTTATTGCTTCTCAATAAAATGTTTTCTCAGGCACGTAACAAAATCAATCTTCGCAGTGACCTTATATGTATATTTTTATGATTAGAAACTTGATCCATTATTGATGGTCTATAAATTAATTAATGGCACCTGTATATTTATATCACGAAATGTCTGAAAGTGAAGTATAGAAGTCGTTCCCATGAAAAAATGAGTGTATGTATTAGAGATTAGAGGTACGGGCGTATATCTACATATAATACGTGAAGGAAATACTTTGTATCCCTTTTTAAGACAATTACGCGAACGGTTTTGACACAGTTACAGTTTAAATTGCGGAGAGTTGCAGAAACCTAATACTTTTGAATAATGAGAAAAGAAATACATTTTATTAATTAAATTAAACATTCACCGTGTTTGTTCGGGCTCCTTTGAAGAATATACCAACTGCCGTTCTGCCAGGCAGGGCGTAACAGGTGACTTATGCATGTGGCATTAGGCCTCGCCACAAGATAGCAACGCACCATTAACATCTTTGGTGTCTATCGTATGATATAAAAAAAGTACAATTGCATTGATAATTGCGTCTAACAAATCATATGAAAGTATAAATATGTTCAAGATTACATATAACTTGGTGACCAAGCTGGGTGACCAAGCTTCGCTCCGGTGATATTTTTTTTGTGAAAACTGATTATCACTGAGATGACACTTAACTAAATCAATTTTAATAGTAAAAGTCTATCAAAATACAAAATTACGTCAAATCGTTAAGACCATTTCCAAGAAATCAATTACGTACAAACAAATATAAAAGAATCGCTACTTTAAAGTATAGATTTAAATTACGGCCGGAGAGTATACCATCAGGTGTTTAGGTCATTGCTAGACTGCGAGTTACTTATAACATTTTTTCACCAACCCGAGAACTAAACCCGTGACTAGGTTTAAATGAAATCATAAATCTGAGTCGCGGCATTCGTTAATTTAGGTTAGACATAAAATTAGACCTTCCGTAGTGAATGTACTTCCTGTTACGATTACACACTGAATGTTTATATAATATAGATTGAACTCCTTGTTAGTCGAGTGGTTAGCGACCCTGACAATGCAATCAATGTGGTTCGCGTTCGATTCCCGACAGGGACAGGCATAGATGTTTATATTATGGCGCAACTACATATATCGGGCTATGGCGAAGGTTCGTGCTATCGCGATGTCGCGAACTGCTTCGCGAAGGGGCTAGACGCGTCACAGCAGTGGGCATCAAACTACGGTCCGCACGTGATATTTGTGCGACTCACAACAAAGAAACTATAATATAATTAGGATAAACAATAATAATAATAACAAATTAGAATTTATCCGTATACATACGTTTAGGTAATTTCATGTATAAGCCGTATTTTGATATTGACCTAGTGTATCGACGTAATATGTTATTTTATTTTGGTCCATGGTTGAAAAAAAAAATAACATACGACGATATGACCTTCATGTTTATGAAGCTGTATCATAAGTTCGTAATCTTTGGGCGAATGAAATATAGTATACAGTAGCATAAAGTTTAAGAATTTAAGGAGCGAATGATAATGAATGACCAGTGATAATATGACGTCATTATGACGTAAGCAGTTGTCGCGACATAGTTCGTGCTAGCGCGAACTTTCGCCGTAACCCAATATATGTAGCTGCACACTTACTGGGTTTGGGTGTTTATTAAATATATTTTTATTATTTATATATGTATTTCTATGTTTTTGTATCGCTGATGACACCTGTATTACAAACAAGTAATTTGCTTACTTTAGGTTAGATCGATTCGAATAATTTGTCCAGCGATATTATTAATTTATTATCATGGATTACCAAGAACATATTTAATGTCAGAAATTGAGGACCTAATATAAAAACAAATCACTGGATTGTATAAGAATATTTGCTCATGATTAAATAAATTACGTCTAGGTTGCAGTATTACTAGTCTCCTGGCTGTAATTGAGATTTTATAGATAGAAAATTCAATTTTGCTTGACTCAAGAATGGAACTCGGGATGTTTTGATTTGGCTCAACATAATAACCATTAGACTAACAAGGTATACAATTATTATTAATCGTAATTTGGTATGTTATTTATCATAATATCATAAACAGATTTTTAAATCACTTAGTTTTAAAATACAATAATATTAAGCAAAAGTATTTAAATACATTGTAAATAGCTTTATCTGGTAAAATTATAAAAAAAGCAAAATATAATTATTAAATGAAATAAAAAGAATTCCAACATAAACCGCTGCATTTGACCAGGCCGTTGGTCAAGTGGTTAGCGAACCTAAATGATGCATCAATGGAGCTCGGGTTCGATTCCTGACAGGGACAAATATTTGTGTGATGAGCGTAGATGTTTGTATTATGGGTTTGGGTATTTATTAAATTTATTTGAGTATTTATTCATGTATTAGTGTCATTGACTGACACCCATACTACAAGCGAGTTTTTTCATATCAATGCTATAAGCAGATAAATTAAGCAATTTATTTGCTTGTAGCATGGGTAATTTGGGGTTAGATTAATTCGTGTAATTTGTCCAGTGATATTTATTTATTATAAAATACTTAATATACCTATAGAGCCTTTTTTGAAATGACCGCGTGTCCGTTACTACGAAATCGGGGTTTTTTCCGTACGATTGTGTAATTAGTAGATTGATTTCCTTATTACAAGTGTTGCGTATTTGCATAATCTAAATGGTAAGAACATGCTTAAATCATAAATTCAGTATTTAACATAAATTACTAGTTACTAGTTGTATAAGATTTGCTTAAGACTATGTGTAATTATTTTACGGTCGGAGTGTCATTTGAGTTAATTCTGCTTTAGTTACACCTAACTGATTCAGGGTACCGCAACGTTTCGTCCGGGTTTCGAGCCCGCATTTGGTACCACCGCTTTGCTTTTTACGCCGAAATAGCATTAATCTTTGTCACTTTCGTTGTCCGGCTTGAAGTTGCAAAATCTATGTGGCATTACCATCCCACCACACGGATAGCAATGCATCATTAACATCTTTGGTGTCGACGATTACAAGATGATGGTTATCTCAGAAGAGTTTGCTTGTTTGCTATCCTTCAAAAACTGCGTCAAATACTTAAAATCGGCTAATACGTAAAATCAAAAACGAAAATGTTTGAAAAAAGTTTTTTTTTATTTTTGACAACCTATCGATTTCGTAGTTAATAAAATAATTTAGAGCTCATATTGAATACCATTCAGAAGATCAATTCCGTCATCATTATGAAAATATACATCTTTTTGAAAATTAAAAAAAATGTAATTTTTACAAACTTTAGGTTTTTTAACTCTTTGAGCTCAAAAAACTATGACTAGATATAGCTGTTGCTTCTTTGAGCTTTAAATCTTAGAGTTTCAGGGATGGTTTGTAGAGTCAACCGGTTTACATATTTTTTAAATTAAATTATTTCTAATGCATATTTAACAAAAATATTAGCTCTCTGTTTTTTTTTTCTCTTATAAACTTTAACTGCGACAAATTTCATATCCTCAGTCCTCATACTTTCGCTATACGTATTAAAGCGTTTTTATTAAAGTGCTGTGGATACCTATTGGAACTTGTAGATTAGATGATAGGAAAAATAAAAGGTTTCATAATGTTTTTCATTTCAATAAATAGACTGAATGATAGAAAAACCACTGGCATTTAAACACTGAAGCACGTCAGATTACCGTCAGATATGTTAGGTTGATAATTCCGAACTGAAAAGAAAATCTGACGAGTTGAGTTTCATGTAAGGGAGGGTCACAAGTATACAAGGAAAGGGTTGTATAGACATATTCGGGCGCGTCTGAATTTTCTTTTATTTTGAAGGAAATGATGTTGGTCGAGTGGTTAGAGACCCTGACTACGCAATCAACGGGGCTCGGGTTCGATCCCCGACGGGGACAAGCATTTGTGTGATAAGCATAAATGTTTGTATTTCCGGGTTTGGGTGTTTATTAAATATATTCTTGTATTTATATATGTATTTCTATGTATTAGTATCGTTGACTAACACCCATAACACAAGCAAATAATTTGCTTACTTTGGGGTTAGATCAGTAAGTGTAATTTGTCCCGTGAATATTTAGAATATTTAAAAGAAAAATATGTAAAATGAGGATATCCATAAGCCGGTTATTGGAATTTTTATTTTTTACTGTCTGCCCGGCTCTGTATAAAGAGCTTTAACAGTACGCGAGGTATATATATTATTCTTATATTAATCCCTTATATTACACCGGCACACAAAAAAAAGTTGTCTGTGCACCGGGTGCCACCTATCAACGGGCATGTTTTTCAACCCGCTGAACACGAATTTCAAGTCAGTTTAGGCCGTCCGGGCTTCAATTTCGAGTAAATTGCAAAAAACCCCAAAAAATAGCGAAAATTCGATGTTTTGGCAAGAAAAAAAATTTTTGAAAACTAATTTCTCAAGACAACTTTTTTTTTGTGTGCCGGTGTTATTAATCTGACGTAATCGAGTAAATTCCAAAATCCCCTCTTGTCTAGGAAGGGAGCCTTACTTTAGTGTGGGTAATGTTTGTATGAATATTTTTATGTAATATTAAATGAAGATCTACCTATATAGCAAAAATATGAAAGAAAGAAAGAAATAATTTATTTGCCAGAATATGGGAGTTAGAAGTTATTAAAATTTGATTAAGTTACCGACATATTCTACCATGATATGGTGTGCAAATATTTTAAAATTATAATTATTTATCATTATGTAATATATGATTATATAATTCTGATTAATTGTGAAAAGAGCGACTTTTATTCAAGTTATATCTAAGTGACATCGGCACATGATGTTTATTTATCTGTATTGACGGTCACGGAATTATTCTTTATATTTGTTCTGTAGGTACTGCAGCCGGCCGTTTTATAGCACATCTGTCATATTTCACGCTTGCCTTTTCCAATTTTCCATCGGCCTCTCTTATGTCGTCATAAAAGTTCATCTTTTCTAAAAGATTCGCCGGCTATGTCCATACTCTGTCATTGGTCATGCTGTCTTTACACTCGTAAATTCACAGATTTGTTAATGGATTATTTGCTTTATAATTGAGTATTAGAGTTCATTTTTTTCTGTCTTCGTAGGAGCTATTGTAGTATAATCTCGCAGGTGTATGCGTCAGACGCAACGCGTCCCAGTGCTTATTAAAATATTTGTTGTTCTGTCGTTATTTATTTGTATATGCTAAGAAGCTTTGTAGTGTACCGCCAGTTCGCCTGACGTTGGTGGTACGCTGCTGTAATCTACCATTGTGTCTGTGACCAATTTCTTTGTGTCACATATCGCTAAATTTACTTTTAGTATAGGTATTCTTTGAAAAACATTTGTTAAGGTAGTCTATTAAGTATTATTAATGTTTGTGTGTGTTGGATAGAAAATGATCCTGACGCAATTTAATACAGTACAAGATACATGAACATTTCTTGGTGTTTTTCAATATGTTTTTGAGTAAATTGTTGTAGCCTATACGGTCTATATAAGTACAAACTTCTGTGTAAGCAAATGAGATTTCGAGTTCGAATCTCGGGTCAGATGATTCGTTTTGAATAAGTTTTTCTGAAAAACACAATTTGCTTGAGATTGGGTTTGTGCTCGATTTGTCGATAGATTGGCCATTTATCACAGCATAAGACTTAATACTGATACCGCCCCGTTGGTCGAGTGGCAGCAACCCTGACTACGCAATCAATGAGGCTCAGGTTCAATCATTAGACACTATTACTATTGCACTTGTCCTAGAACTATTTCACTTTTAAACATATATTTTTTAATATATTACTCGACCAGTTTCACTTTTCATAGCATCTCCGGGATGTAATATACTTAAATCGTGGCAAATATATGTGTGATGAACAAAGATGTCTGTATATCCTAGGTTTGGGTATTTATTAAATAGATTCCAGTATTTATAAGTGTATTTCTATGTACTAGTATCGTTGACTAGCACCCATATCACAAGCAAAATAATAAAATAATTAATTAGTGTGATATGTTTTGCGAAATTTATTGTTGTTATTATTACAATACTGTTGGCTAATCGTAGGTGTATTGATAGTAGCGTCTATCTAAGCTGGCGACCTATCACATAGTGGGCAAGTATCTTCGGCTAATCGTGGGTGCACTTGCCGTACCTCTACTTACTCCTTCGGAATACAGGCTTGAAGATTCTTCAATTTACCACATTAACATGAACTCTGTTTTCAAGAATAAACCATATTTAAGGAATTTCTAAAGTATACTGCACAGTCCAGCGGGTCTATCAAATTATTTGTGGGCCAAATGAGACGGTTAGGTATCAAGGGTCAAGATTTTGAGGGTCAATTAGATTATCTACTCTCTTAAAATTCGTCTCTTTTTCATTTCTTCTGCCATCTAATTGATTTCAATATATTTCTACTATTCCTCTGACTGCCCTAAGTAATGGGAGGAGACTAAAATGTATTGTAAGTTTTGATAGCCATACTTGTAGGATTTATGAAAGAAGCACATTGGTACGTGTTGGTCCGAGCTCCTTTGAAGAGTAGAACTAATGCTGTTCTCCCAGGCAGGGCGTAAAAGGCGACAGATTGGCTATACGTGTCACTACCATCATGACTAGTAGGTGGTGGAGTTATGCAACATCTCACCCGGGTATTTGATACCACTGCCTTAATTATTCCTGCCGCAATAGCATCAATGCTTGTAATTGTGTGTTCCGGTTTGGAAGGTAAAGTAGCTTGTTTGCTATATTATAAAAAATGGGAACTACTATCTGTTCAACACATGAAAAAGAAGAATCTAGTAGAATTACGCTATAGATTAGATGCAGTATTGTATTTATTCGTTTGCGTAGCAACTGGTGTACCATGTTTACAAATTATGTTTACTTACCCCCACGGTAAGGTAAAAACATTATACATAGCTCTACATTTGACTATAAATTCTAATGCTTGGGGACTCCGTGGTCATGAAGACAAATATCACCAGCTCTGGTTTCGAACCTGATTTTACTTAAAGTATATAGGCACTAAATAAACCAATGTAAAACCGTCGTAAAACTGCTTCAGCAGTGCAAAATGCCTATGCCTATATGCAAAGGCATATAGGCATAAGCTTTGCATATAGGCAGTGAAAAAAGTGCACGAAAACTATGAGCATCGAAAAAGAATCTTTTGAAAAATACTACGAGTATTATACTATATACATATTCAGCCTATTAGCACTATTTAAGAACCGTGTTTTTTTGTTTTTTTTTTAGTTTCTTGACAGCAAATAATTAGCTAGTCTTCAATTGATACTCTCATGAAGTTTTCGTTAAATTTTGCTTTTATACAAGCAAATACAAGCTGTATTTGGTTCCGAATGGGTTAAAATGTATCTACTTATATCAAAAAGATGTACTTAAATTGATTGATTTGCAATTTTGAGACTGCAAAAAATAGAACTGACTGAAATGATTTCATTTTATAAGCCAATTTTCGTTTTTATTACACATTTTGGTTTTTGTGAATCGATTAATCGTGTATGTTTTAATAGTACGAACTACATACTCGTAATATTCGTAAATTAAATTAGTCATGCTAGTTGAAAAACTAAAATACGTAAAACAAACCGCTTATAATTCCTGACTCCCGCATCATTCCCGATAGGTCATAACGAATCGAGGCAATTATTTCTCGAAATAAATTAAATTGGGCAACGCCACAAGCATTTAAAGGGCGAGACTGTTAAAACATTATGGGCTATACTAATTTTATCTCTAAAAACAGAGAGCCCGACCCAGGCAGACGAGTCGGCGCGGACGCATCTAAAAAGAGACAAAAAACCATGGTGAAAAGAGATGAAGCACTCGACCGTCAGAGGTCGAATATAAATGTGGAATGTTTATGACTCTACCGTTTTATTTTATTCCTGGGCTGGGCATTAAATATTGTTTCAATTGAATGCGGCACATCAGAGGGAGTAATGAAGAGTGTATTAAAACCTGAATTTGGTAGTGTGGATTAATTTGGTGGTGAATCTAAACAGAATTATAGTTTTAAGATTAGGACTGAGAATGAATCACCATCCCTTATTTTGCATAATTTTATGCAGCATTTTACATTCAAAACAGGTTTCTGAATGCCAATTAGTATATTTTCATTAAGTTTTCGAAATTGGTAACGCATGTATGAGATTCGCTGGTTTAACATGTGAAATGAATGTTTTTTTTTAAATATTTTATTGATTATAATTACAATTAGGCTAATGAGACAGTTTGTATATTATAGAGACAATAGGTATATGAGAAGTTTCTGAAGTTCAAATATATTTTTATTAAGTTTTCAAAATACGAGTAGGTAACGTATTTATGAGATTAGCTGTTTCAATATGTAGTGAGAGTGAAATAAACTGTTTCCTTCTCAATAACTTGTTGATTTTAATTTCAATAAGGCTATTGAGACATTCAATATATTATAAAACAATACATGACAAGTTTCTAAAGTTCAAATATATTTTTATTAAGTTTTCAATATAGGTAACGTATAAATGAGATCAGCTGTTCTAATATGTAGAGAGAGTGAAATGAAGTATTCTTAATATCCTATTGATTTTAATTCCAATAAGGCAATCGAGGCAGTCAATATTTTCTAAACATAATACATGAAAAATTTATGAACCTCAAATATATTTTTGTTAATTTTTCGAAAAATATAACGTATATGTGAGATTATCTGATTTAATATGGAAATAGAGTGAAATAAATTGTTTTATTCTTAATATATTATTGATTTTAATTTCAATAAGGCTAATGGGGCAGATTGATATTGGGAATTGATTTATAAAAGGAGGATCAACAAAATTCTCTAAAGTCGGTGTTGCATTGGCAACTAACATTTTGAGTTACAAATGTTCATGGACAATTAAAACTGCTTTCCATCAGGTGGCATTATTCACTCGTAGGCAGATACAACAATAAAAAAGACATAACTAGCGAAATCGAGGCAGAATAACGTTAGTTGAGTTAGTTGGCAATAAATAAAATAGAACGACTTTGTAGAGTCAACGTCTGCTAAGACAGCGCT
Organism: Apodemia mormo; assembly: GCA_036924255.1. Lineage (NCBI taxonomy): Eukaryota > Metazoa > Arthropoda > Insecta > Lepidoptera > Riodinidae > Apodemia > Apodemia mormo. The sequence continues at coordinate 37,514,233 of JAUPFN010000002.1, forward strand.
AATAATGAATAATGTGCTAATCAATTTTACAAATTATCACTTGCTAGGCGTGTAGTTTATTATCGCACGAAGGTTTTGTCTTCAACGGTGTATAATAGATTTATGTTTTGTAAAATTAGTTTTTACAGGATAGACAAGCTAGCTCGTAGTTTCATTTCGTGTGTATAATCTTACCTAGATTTCCAATAAACACACGACGGGATGGTCAAAAAGGACGTTGATTCAGAATAAAAACAAAAGTGGACTTTATTGCTTTCTTGAACATTACAAAAAAATAAGCCATCGGTCTGGTGATTACTAACTTGTCCAATTTTTAACTTCCCGTACCGTAGATAAAGAAGTTACTGATCTTGCCCCGATTTTCGAAAATCGAGTTTTAACAAGATCTCCACGTTTTGAGGTCCTTGGAATCTATTTCGACAATTTTCACGATGACGTGAGTATGTCTGTATTATGGAAGCAAAAATGACAAGTGCGTAAAAGAAGATCAACATTGAAATAGAATAAATAAAATTTGACTTCACTTTTTGACCCGGGTCCCATTTAATGATTTAGCCATCAATCGTCCTATCAAGCAGTAAGTAAGCGACGATTAATAATAGTTTCACTGCAGTTGAGATTGTTGGGTCCATGAAAATTTCAGCCTGATTTAGTATCACCGCTTTACCCTTGATGCAATAACGACAGTATTTGTCATTGCATGTTCCGGTTTATAGTGTAAGTTAGACGGTAAATCTGACATTACATCCCGGGCACGCGGATAACAACACACTATTAATATCTCTAATGTCTATAAGTTTTTTTTTCAAACGGACACCTTTCCTGGTGGAAATAAGTGATAATTATTTCCACCAGGAAAGGTGTCTGCTTGTTTGCTATCACATTATATGAAAGCCACCGCATTTTGCCTCCGTAAAATTGATATTGATCAAAGTGACAATATTATACAAGGGCAAAAGGTTTTTCAACTGTGTTGGTCCGGTGTCCCAAATAACTTGTAAGAAAGAGTCGAAGCTAAATGCATTACTGCCATTATAGCAACTAAGTTATAAAGATTTGCGACTACTCGTTCAGCTCACTTATGATATGCAACACGAGACAAAATAATAATAATAATAATAAATATTCAGGGGACAAATTACACTTACTGATCTAACCTTTGGGGTTAGCAAATTATTTGATTGTGTTATGGGTGTTAGTCAACGATACTAATACATAGAAATACATATATAAATACTAGAATATATATAATAAACACCCAAACCCGGAAATACGAAAAACATGTATGCTTATCACACAAATGCTTGTCCCCGTCGGGGATCGAACCCGAGCCCTATTGATTGCGTAGTCAGGGTCACTAACCACTCGAACAACGGGGCGGTTGACCCTATTTAAGAAATACACATCAAAAACAACAAGCAATCCATATTAAAGTAATTTTACTTTATGCGTAATAGTGTTTACGTCATTCATTATGTGACTTTTCAATCAACTGCATTTTTTTTAACATTTCTAGAGTTCCGAACCTGATAAGGAATAACGGGGCCCTCATTTCGTTGTCCATCTCTCCATCGGCCAATATCCTTTTTCTCAGGAATACGTAAAGGTATCAAGCTGAAATTTATATCAAATACTTGGGTCTATGATTCCTGTAGCGCTTCAACCAATCTACAAACGCTACCAGAAAAAAAAAAATGAAAAAAAAAATTAAATTTAAAAATTAAATCCTGAATCGCAATATCACAATTATTTACCTTGTACACACTATATACAAGTTTCAACGCTTCTCAAATGGATTTCGGTTCCCAGGCAGTACACCTTGCCTGACTGGGAAGATCTTCCTTTTCCCCTTCCTTGTCCTTGTGTGACGTCATCAACCACCACAGTTATGACGTCATCTTGACAAAAGTTGGTTCGTTGGTTCCATCACCCTATGACCCTTCAGCGGTACGGACCAACAGCGCCACATCCCTCTCAGCTGTGATAAAATCAAAATTGTAAGACAACGCGATTTATACATACATATATGACCATTTATGTCGCTTATTACCGATTTCAAAAGGAAATTAGAAGCTATGTCTTACAGCACATGTAAAGGGAAAAATCCAAAACCGGTAAAATTTTAGTTACATTATTAAAAAAACGCGATCAAAAGAAAGCCAGAGAAAAAAAATTGAAGAAATGAGTGTGAAGCAAAATGAACAAACACATAGTCAGAATAGAGAAGAGGAAGAAGAAGAAATAGTGAAATTAAGGAAACATTGCAAGCTAAAATAAGTTATAATGATTTAATTAAAGACAAAACAGAAGAGCTGATTAATAATTGGATGCACATGCAAGTTGAACAAAGTTCTTTATCTAAAGACATATTAATTGCCATAGTGAAAAATAATGATATCCTAGAACATGTAGTAAATAAACAGGAGGAACAGGAAGGAAAGTTCTTGGAAAAAATAGAGAAAAATAGAAAGGAAATAGAATACCTAAAAAGAATTACACAGGAAAAGCAACAAAAACTACAAGAAGAAATAAATACTATACTTGATAAACATTATAAACTAATAGAAAGACTAGAAAAGAAAATTCAATTGAGCCAAACAAAACAAAGCGAAGAAAGGAAATAGAATACCTAAAAAAAATTACACAGAAGAGCCAACAAAAACTATAAGAAGAAATAAACACTATACTTGATAAAAATTATAAACTAATAGAAAGACTAGAAAAGAAAATCCAATTGAGCCAAACAAAAGAAAGCGAAGAAAATTTGAAAACGACACAGAAAAATAATAGAGAAATAGAAGAGATTAAAATTATTATACAGGAGAGTCAGCAAAAACAAAAGGAACAAACCAATAAAATACTTGAGAAAAATAATAAAGTAATGGAAAAATTAGATAAGATAATAAGTTGAACCAGGGAAAACAAAATGAGAAATGTATAACAATTATAGAGAAGAACGGCAAAGACAGAAAAATTGAAAACAGTAATACAAGAAAACCAACAAAAACAAAAGATAGATACAAACAAAATAACTGAGCAAAATAATCAAGTACTAGAAAAAATAGAGAAGAAAATAGAACAAAATCAAGGAAAACAAAATGAAGAAATACTAAAAAATATTACAGAAAACAATTGGAAATTAGAAGAATTTAAAAAAATTGTTATAGAAAATGCTGAAATACAGAAAGATAAATCGTACGCGAGTGTATTAGCGGCGCCCAATGAAAGGAAAATTCCAGAACGAGCAGTTCTGCACTCGGTAGTTATAACTTCAAAGCAAGAAATGGATACAGGGGAAGCAATTGGATATGGCGAGGAAAACAATAAGAGCAAAGGAAGAGGGTATCAAAGTAGAGAACGTGCGAAAAGCTAAAGACAGAAAAAATATAATAGGCTGTAAAACGGAAAAAGAAAGAAAAGACATAAAAGAAAGGTTGAAGAAGGTAGAAGATAGACTCCACGTAGAAGATGCAGTGAACAAGAGCCCACTTGTGGTCCTCAGAAATGTGCTCGAAAGCAACACAGACTGATATAATAGCAGCTCTGCAGAAGCAAAATAGGCACATTTTTGAGGGCCTAAGTCAGGAAGATTGTTCAGTGAACATTATTTTTAGAAAAAAAACCAGAAACCCCCAAGTGAGCCACATAGTGGGCAGAGTCGCTCCAACGCTATGGCGGCGTATGATTGAATCTGGCCACTTACACATAGATCTGCAAAGAGTGAGAGTGGAAGACCAATCTCCACTCATACAGTGTTCTATGTGCCTCGGCTACGGACATAGCAAAAAATTATGCAAGGAAACCGTACCGAGCTGTAGCCACTGTGGGGGTCCCCACGCGAGGGCTAAATGTGGAGAGTGGTTGTCGAGCGCACCACCCAAGTGCACCAACTGCTCCCAAGTAAAACTTGAGAGAATAGACCACAACGCCTTCAGCGAACATTGCCCGATCAGAAGCAAGAGGGAATCGCTAGCCAGAGCCATAATCGCCTATGGCTAATGATATCCCTTTTTCATTTATGAGAGTTACTTAAATGAAAATAAATATAAAACAAATAATAAAGTACATAAACGGGAAGCAGACAAACTATGTTGGAATTTATATTTAAGTATATAAATTTCAGCATACGGTGTTTGAAGACGGTCACAACACAAACAAAATAAAACAATAGTTACAGATTAAACAAAGATAGAACGTACATATATATGTGTATATAAAAAGTATGTATATTTAGATATAAATATATATACGAATATACAACATTATGTATAGATGCGTACATGTACAAGTGCTCAATTTTTAAAAAACAGTTAGGTATTATAATATTGGTATAAAAAATAGAATAAAAACTATATATTTAATTGCATAATATATGTAATTGGTATATACTATTAAAATATTTATAGAAATAATTAAATGTTGAACATTAATGATAACAATGACATTGAATTGGAAAGCGGGACAATGTTAGCTATATATAAAATATTGAAGTTTAGAACAAATAAGATATATAGAATATGGAAATTTAAATTTATTAAAAGTGGACGAAATTAACAAAGACAGAATAAATTGTAAAATATAAAGAATGAAATATTGTGAACGTAATTAAGATAATAAGAAATATAATTGTAAAACTAAATATTAGGCAAATTAAAATTTTATTGAAATATAACAAAATAAGAAAATAAATAATAGAAACAACATATAAAAATAACTACCTACTGTATTAACATTAAGATATCTAACGGCTCTGATTAAGTTAGAGGAACTAGAATTAAGAGTATTGTGGAATTGACAATACACTCCCCCAGGGGGCGGATCTACCATCCTGGGGAAAACTAAAAAAAAATATGCTGGCATCTTTGACCAATTTTAATAAATTGTACTACCTATTTTCTAGCAAATAAATACTTTTCATTTTCATTTCATTTCGGATTTTGTGCATACCCCTCCGCACAAATAGGTCTAGGATCACTTCGAAATACAATTACACGGATTGGTTCGAAAGCAGAAGAATAACCGCTCTTAGGGATTTTTAATATGTCACAAAAAGTAAACAAGCTGATGATTAACCGTATGAAAAGTGACAACCATTGCCTTTAGACATCGGAGATGTTAATGATGCAATGTGATCCGTGTAGCAGGGATGGAATGCCAAATGCATAAGTTTACCAACAACCTTATCCTGTAAAATGGAACACGACAGAAGCTATTGCGGCAGGAATGAGTTAGGCGGTGGTGTCAAAATCCGAGCGAGACTGCAGAACTCTACCACCTAGTTTGTAAAGACACTTCTTCAAAATTGTCATTGTCAATAATTATTATATCTTCTACTCTTTGAAAGTGACGGATCAAAACACGGAAAACCAACAACTCGTGCCGGTGTCTACGACGCTTTCATAGAAAAATGATTGATCTTTTCGGTGAAACGACCGAATCATGGCCTTCGACCAAAATAAAAATGGCAATAAGGGTAAGTTGACGATTACGACTCTAGGACAAAACGTTCTACCCCTAATGATCTATGTACATCGTATATGAAACAAGAAAACCTTGTTAAATTTCATTTAGATGTTAACAAAAGCATTAGAAGGCCGATTGCCTTGCGGGACTTCAATGTAAATGCAATTAGTGAACCGGGATAAGTGCTTCTTACACATATACACTCTTTACGTAGTGGATTTATGCATTAAGCTTGCCATTTGTATCCTGCATATTTTGTATGTGGTTCAATAAATACATATAAATTTAAATTAAAGAAGATACGTATTATTAACTTGTGGGTCTCGAATACATGCTCATCGATCACACAGCCAGGTCGTTAACCACTAGATCAAAGGGCCGGTCAAAGTTATGTACTGTTTTGTATAATATATTGTTTGTTAACTAATTTTTGCTTTCTCTCGGCCGCACACAAAGGTATTGTCACCACGCTTTTTGAAATCGGCGAGCCACTCTGTGTCATTGTGACGCGATTAGTCGCGGCGCCGCGGTCTGCCACATTCTGTCGCGTGTTGTGACACCATCACAAGAGCCGACATAGACGCCGACTGTTTGCATTGTGCTACGTGCCGTGACATATCGTTTGTGGATCGCCGCCGATGACTTACGGTGTTTTATGCTCCTCGCCTATTGTTGTGATTCAATACAGCATAGTATTACACAAGACCTAGGCATCTTCTAGGTATACTTTAAACGTGATGTTGCATTAGGGGATTGTAAATATTTATAAATAAGGGTTATTTTGCTGGTAATTTATTTATAAATATTGTAAGTACTTTTTTGTTGTTAATATTTTTTAACATAAGATAACGAACAAGAAGATGCTTTTTCTAATGGAAAGAGTTAGCCATCGCATGTACACAAGAAAAGATTATGGTGTATTTTACGAGCTAAATATTCCATCTACGTGGGAGTTTACATGATTTCTTCTCCTTTGAAAATCCTTGGGTAAAGTTTGTAAATTACCTTTGCGCTTTTTTCGTAATAAATAAATATACGAATAGTATTACGATTATTTAATTTTAATCAGAATAGACGAAGAAAATAAAGCAAAATATTTAGTGGTTCTCATTTAAAATAAATGCACTTGCATCTTTTTTATTCTTTTTAGGAAGATAATAAGTTTATTTCGGTTATCTAGCCCTGTATTTTTTTGTATCATTAGATGGCAAACAAGCTGATGTACTTGTGATGAAAACAGAGAGACAGGAAATGGTTTTCCTATAGACAACAAAGATGTTAATTGGGCGTTGCCATCCTTGCGGCGGGCTCTTAATATCACATGCATAACTTTACCTGCTACCTTACCCTGCAAACAAGAAAACGACAGTGACAAGCACCACCCCTTTTGCGGCAGGAATAGGTAAGGCGGTAGTCTTCACCCGGGCGAGATAATGCAAAAATCTACCATTTAGTAGCCTCGATGGTAGTGCGTCGCATAGTCAATCATTCGCCTTTTACGAAATGCCTGGCAGAATGACAGATGGTTTATTCTTCAAAGGGGGCCTGGACAAACACAGGATAACTTCTAGTGCGTGATTGCTATTCAAACACTTTGTTAAATAAATAAATACTGTAATACCTCTATGGTGAGGCATTACAAATAAGCTGGCAGCCTTGTCTGCTTTTAAATATTTTTTTTAAAGATAGAATTTCATGTTTAGTCTTTTATATATTTTTCAAAATGAATAATAGATTGAGTTTCTCGAAGGGCTAAGACGTATGCCCAAATAAGTGAAGATTAGAAAATATCTTTTATTATTTTAATATAATACTAAAACCAACGGTTTCGCGTACCTCTCAAGCAGCCAAGCAGTAAAATAAACATCCAGGCGATCGAAGAATTCTACAATTGGTGCAAGCACCGTGTAACAAGCTTCTACAATACCATCACGTCCTGAAGAGGTAGTGGTGCAGTTAGTGTAAAGTGGTTACCTATACGACAGAGCGTAGAGATTCCAGAATGTTATGCACTCTGTTTTCTATATTGTATGATCCGTCTGTTCCTGGATACCTTGAGTCTCGTTTTGATTGGCAGAGAGACACACATAACCGGAATCTGAGGTCCGATTACGACCTGCCTGGCATTTGACTTATTCTTCAAAGAAGCTCGGATCAACACGGGTTAATAATTATGTATACATGTAATTTATATTATAAGTTATTTATTGTTCTTATTAACTTTGTCTTTTCATTGTAAGTTTAAGTTATTCGGATAGAGTTAAGATCCGCCACCTCTTTTAATTATTTTTTTAATACATGAGTCTGGCTAGTAAAGAATGCCTGTAGGCGTCAAGTTAAACCTGTGTACTTTTTCTTTGCGCATGAATATAAATAATAAATAAATAAATAATCATACTGTGCAAGGAATTAATTAATTAAAATACTATAATTGTCCCACTGTCTGTAATTAGCTGTCTCATTTTTGCTTACTACTACCAAGAGAGAGTAATACTACCAAGGTATGTGTTGGCTTAGAACTCTAGCAGTTAGTAGTAATAAACACATAAGTATACCCTTTACATCAGAACACGGTTATGATAAGCACTGACGATTTTGACAGCTGAAATAACTGGTTTAACTTAGTTCGTAAAAGGCAAACGATTGCTCATACCTGTCTCTACCATCGTGACTACTAGGTGGTAGAGTTCTGCAATGTCTCACCTGGGAATTTGGTACCACCGCCTTACTTGATGCTGCCGCAACAGCAACAATGCTTGTTTGAAGAGTAAGGTAGCTTATGTATGCAGTAAATTTATGCGTGTGACATGTGGCATTAACACCTCGCCACACGAATAGCAACAAACCATTAAGGTCTTTACTGTCTATAGGAGATGGTTGTTTCTTTCCATCAGGGTAGCCATTTATTTTTTTATTATCTTATAATGTAAAAATCTGTAAACCGGTTGATCCTGCAGACCATGTCTCAAACTTCCTGCTAATTTGAAGTATTTTAAGCTCAAAGGAGTAAAAGCTTTAGGAATCTTTTTTTTCATTTCAAACATCTGGTTTGTTAAAAATGACAGTATATCGGTTTTCGAAAAGCTGTATATTTTGGTAACGATGATCGATTTGAATGGCATTCAATGCAATTTTTGAGATCTGAAATGTTGTTTTAGCTACATAATCGATAAGTTGAAAAATGTCGAAGTAATCTTAAAAATGTTTTTTTTTCAAAATTTTTATTTTTGATAAATCCCAAATAAACTGACCGATTCTGATTGAATTTACGGTATTTGACGCAGTTATATCTACACATATACGCACACCTGCACAAATACATACCTACATATAAACACACATACTGACGTCATCGCGAAAATAGTCGGAAATGGTTTCTAGGATCTCAAAACGTGGACATCTGGTGAAAACTCGATTTTTGAAAATCGGGTCAAAATCAGTAACTTCCTTATTTGCATACATAGCGGGAAGTTAAAAATACCTAAATGGTTTTAATAAGTAAAAGTCAACACATACATGTTGATTGGTCAGTTCAGTTCTCAGAATAAGTAAAAAATGGCACTTAATTTTTGACCTAATTATTCAATTTTTTAGTATGGACACCCGCGCAATATCGATATCGAAGTTCATTGTTTATAAATACTGATTTGTCGCCGCTGCTGCAGCACGTGTGGGTCAAAACGCACGCCTATAATCCGCTCGGTGGCCATATTTTCTCAATATTAGTACACGAATTTCGTTGATGATTTTTAGTTTACATTATAAATAATAATTTACTGGAAGATTTTAGAATTACTGCGCAGTTGTTTTGCTACATACCTGACCCCTTGTTGGTCCCAGGCTCTTTTAAAGAATAGGCCAACTGCCGTTCTGCCAGGCAGGTCGTAGAAGGCGACCAATTGGCTATGCGTGACTACTAGGTGGTAGAGTTCTGCATTTTCTCGCTCCCGTCGGGTACTACCGCCCTACCTATTCCTCTCAGTGCTTGTCGCTGTCGTGTTCCGGTTTGGAGGGTAAGATAGTCGGTAAACTTATGCATGTGGCATTAGACCTCGACACAAGATTTAGACACACCATTTAACGTCCTTGGTGTCTTTAGGCGATGGTTGACTCCATCAGGGGACCCATCAGCTTATTTGCTATCTTATGATATTAAAAAAATAATACTTTCAGTTTTAACCATTCAGTTTTATCTCACGAAATTTGGATTTGATTATCAGTTCAATTATACAGTTCTCAGTTTTTTCTACATATACTTTTTGACCTAATAGTTCAACTGTTCAGCTAAGACTGTGCAGTTTAAACTGAAGCAATCAATTCCAGATGAATACGGCTTTATAGGTGGAATAATGCGATTATAATTAGCTATAAGAGATATGACAGAGCCTACATTATTTCTACTTTTGACCACTATGAACGCTGTGATAGATTCTCACCTAACGTCCTGGCCTATATGGGTAGGTATATGGCGAGTAAGGGACGGTCTACCGAAAGACATGGATTTTGACCATGATTCTGAGTTGAAACTGTTGAAAGTTTGTGTGGGAAAAATTTAATTTATTAATCAATTTTTAATTTTAATTTTGTATCTATAATTTAATTTATAACTTTATAGTGTTTATTATAAAAATAGTAAAACTTAAGAAAGTACACAGAAAAGTGATACAATGTATTAGGCGCCACGTAATGCGCAGTGCGCTAAATGGACGGCTGATTCGTTAGTTCCACGAGCGCGACGAGTCGGGGGAATGTATTCTTTACATTGTGAGGAGTAAAAATAAGAAATAATCATAAAACGGAAATATTGCATTTCCCCAAAAAAAAGGAATTGCCATCGTAAGTAATAAGGCATGCTTTCTTAATTTTTCGGCACACCGTCCCCTACATGCTGTATAGATCTTTTAATATATTACCTACTTATATTTAATGATAACTATGGTAAACATGAATAACTGAAATCTATATATTAATACGCGAAGTAAAAACTTTGTACTTTTTTACAACAATTACGTAAACGGTAGACTATGAAATTTGGCGCAGTTAAAGTTACATTGTGGAGCAGTTCAAAAAAAATATTTTTAAATACATAATATATCTATTAGAAATACATTAAATTAATTACACACATTATCATTCATATGTCATACACTATATTATATACACATGTGTACTTACTATTTTTTTTACGGTTTAATTCGGTTCTCTAACTTAAAAGAGATTTAATTGTTTAGCCTTTTAATCGAATTTCGTCAAAGGGCGATTGGTAGTGCTATTTCATAAGTCATGTATTTCATTTATTTTGGATCGGTGAGTTATTTGTGCATTATTTGAATTTTTTTTATATTATAAGATAGCAAACAAGCAGATGGGTCTCCTGATGGAAAGAGTCAACCATCGCCTATAGACACCAAAGATGTTAATGGTGCGTTGCTATCTTGTGGCGAGGTCTAATGCCACATGCATAACTTTACCGGCTACCTTACCCTCCAAACTGGAACACGACAACGACAAGCACTGACGCTATTGCGGCAGGAATAGGTAAGGCGGTGGTACCAGACCCGGGCGAGACAATGCAGAACTCTACCACCTAGTTTTACGATTTACAAATATGTACCTAATGATATATAAAATATATTCCTCTTTATATGGGAAAATTACCGTTAACTTACTATCCGTGCGGCGGGAATTTTATGCCACAACAATATCTTTGACATGTTTTAGCACTCCTTTTGTATGTGGCATCTCATCTTGCGACGAGGATTGTTATGCATTATAACCATCTTCGGAGTATAGTTATTTCTTATCTTCATTAGTGCTGACAACTTGTTTGCTATTTGATACTTCACTAACGATCGCTTGTGGCTGAAATTCGACCATAGACAAAACAATAAAATCTCTTTTTAAGTTTGACAACTGATTTAGCCGTAAAGAAAATAGTATGCATGTGTGTATATATTATCATGTATATTACATGAATGTAGTGTGTGTAATGTTTATTGCTATTAATTTAATGCATTTCCAATCCATTTTATTTAACTTTATTAGGTTTTTGCAGTTCTCTGCAATGTACACTTTAACAGTGACAAATTTCATACTCCACTGTTCGCGCAATTGTCTTAAAAAGGGGTCCAAAGTTTTTCCTTCACCTATTAATATACTATATATATAAATCTGTTTACCGTAGACTTTGCTGGCTATCCCTGAAATTTCCTGCTAAATTGAGGTAGTTTAAGCTCGAAGCAATCAAAAATATACCTAAGCAAAGTAAACGCAGTATTCAGTGTTTACGGCCTGTTTTTAAAATAAGTTGTTTCAACTGTTTCCCTGAAAAATTAATCAAAATAGGTTCATTGGTGTAGTCGTGTTAGAGGGACAGAAGAACTTTGCTGCATCGTGCGTCACGGCTACGGATGAACGGACGGACATGTCTGAAAGGGTTCCTATTTTACTTCGAAACCCTAAAAAAGCTGAAAACTTATTTAACTTACCTATTTAGAAAGAAGGAAATGACACTGTTATCATTTTCGGTATTTCACATCAAAAAGATGTGCTTATTGTTGTTTACGTCAAAAATATTGCAATGCTATACAAATGTAATATTCGTAGACCTTGTTTATACACATTCTGAAATTGCATTTTTTTATCTAAGTAAGTACTTCGCATAACAGTAGCTATTCGCAAAAATAGGTGTATTGTCTTCAAAATCAGCTTACTACATAATTCCAACTATAAAGAAATTAATTGCCCATACAAATAAGCGAGTTTAATTAAACACAAAAAGTTAACATACATAATGTATATTTTCCTTCACTAAGTACACAATAAATTATGATTATCTTCTATTTAATCTGTACATTTTCACAAGTGGTATAAACGCAAATATCACAGTTCCATTAAATATTAAATGTAATTAGTTCTTGCCGACGGATTAACCTTCGAAGTGTTTTGACCTTGTTGTTTCATTATTTCAACTCTGGAAAAAGAAAACATAATGAAATATTTTAACTAATTGGCAGCTGCAATCAGTGCTTTATTGCACACATATATTTAAAATATCATAGAAAAGTAAAATACGGATTGTTTTCTAATGACAAGATATATATTTCACGTACCTATTCCTAATGGGAAAAGATAAACCTACCCTGTGTTGGTTCCGGGCTCCTTTGAAGAATAGACCAACTGCCGTTCTGCCAGGCAGGTCGTAAGAGGCAACCGATTGGCTATGCGAGTCACTACTATCGTGGCTACTAGGTGATAGAGTTCTGCATTGTCTCGCCTAGGTCTGGTACCACCGCCTTACCTATTCCTGGCGCAATAGCATCAGTGCTTGTCGCTGTCGTGTTCTGGTTTGGAGGGTAGGGTAGCCGGTAAACTTATGCATGTGGCATTGGACCTCGCCACAAGATAGCAACGCACTGTTAACACCTTTGGTGTCTATAGGCGATGGTTGACTCTTTCCATCACGAGACCCATCTGTTTGTTTGCTACCTTATGATATAAAAAAAAGCTATGTATCACGGTTACGCACTATTGAATATGGAGTGCAAAGACCAGGATCACAATAATATTTTAACACAAAAAGTGTCCACGACATCTATTCTGCTATAATATTACGGGAAGCGAAAACTTTGTAAACTTTTTGACGAAAATCACGCGCACGGAGGAGTTCGAAATTTGGCACAGTTAAGTTTACATTGCGGAGGACTGCAGAAATCTAATATTTTAAATAATTTTCGTTATGTCTAAAGTCTGTTGTTAAATTAAAAGACATGTTATTGTTCGGTATACGGTTAAATTTAGACCAGAGAGCGAACGCTAGCATTAAATATGGAAGCCAGAATGGTGCTAGTGTAGCGGAGCTGCTTTAAAAGAAATTAAGTTGATGCGTTTCCATCTGTATGGTGAGGATGTAATGTCAGATCAGTTTATCGACTATATTACATTCCAAGCCGAACACAGTGTGGTGGTGATGGTGGTACGTATAGGCGGGTTGAAATGCCACGTGTATAACTTTAAGAAAAAACTTATGCACGAAGTATAAATTCTTTTTTAAACTTTTACCATTAACAGTTGTAGTAAAAAGATATTAAAACTGATTTTGTCAAACACTTGTACTATTTCACAACTAACATTTAATTATCGTGAAGTCAATTAGTTTCGACTATTACAGCAACATCAGAGCTTTTAGTTTATTTATATATTATTTATTTGAGCGTTGCAGGTACACACGCAAAGACAACTATAAAAATACAAGTACACCAGGTAGATAAACAATAATTATTTTGCAAGTACCGTCATTAATAATACCGTCATTAGTAGGTAACAGGCGAAACCGGTTGGTTTCATTATAATTAAATGTTAGTTGTGAAATATTTGTGAAATAGACAAATGTTTGACAAAATCAGTATGATCAGTTTCACCAAGTGCCGACGACGTAAATTATAAAATATATTAATCTTTAATATGATTATAATATAAAAAAGGTCGTAAAAAATTCAGACCCGGATTATATATGCTGTCTATTTTCCAAAGGTTTTATTAATCCTCAAAGAACCTTATTAATATTATAAAATTAAAAGACAAAAAATGAAAGATTCTTATCATCGTAATAGCCATAATTGCGTTTTGCTATGGTTGAGTACCGACTTCCCATTTAATTTTCTAGGCTACTGGTCATAATGTAAAAATAACTTGGCTATCAATACACGAGGTGTTAAAACTTTGTGTAATGCCATTAAAATCTCGCTATAAATGCCTCGAACTGATCACGCAGTTTATCTACTCAGGGCATATTATTAGGTCCTGGCTTTGATTCCCGGGCACCGTGTTATGGGGTTCGTTCTTATGTACGAAAATCTCAGTAGCAGTCTGGACTTTTGTGATGACTGACTTTTTTTTTATGTCGTACAATAGCAAATAAGCTGATGGCTATTCTGATGCAAAGATATAATCGTCGCGTATAGGCATCAAAGGTGTTAATAGTGTTTCGCTATTCGTGTGCTATATATTTAACTTTACAGGCTACCTTACGCTTTAAATGGGAACCTGACAGGTGACTCTCAGCGTTGACGTTGTTGCGGTAGGAATAAGTAAAATATTGGTACTAAAACCTGCCGTGACGTTTTCTGAATTCTATTTACCACCAGACGACAAATAAATAAATAAATATTCACGGGACAGATTACTCTTACTGATTTAACTCCAAAATAAGCAAATTATTTGCTTGTTCTATGGGTGTTAGTCAACAATACTATTAGTATATATAATACACACCCAAACCCGGAAATACAAATATTTATACTCGTCACACAAATGCTTTTCCCGTTGGGGATCGAACTCGAGCCCCGTCGATTGTGTGGTCAGGGTCGCTAACCACTCGACCAACGGGGCGGTACCAGGTGATATCGTGGTCAAGCGCTTTCCTATCGATAATAAAAAAAAACTAGTAAGCAAAACTCTAGTCAGTTAAATCTGGTATTCCAAAATTTCCATGCCTTGGAGAGGAAAGCTTTTAGTCTACACTAATATAAAAATTTGTATTTCTGTGTCTGTATATTAGGAAATTGAATAAAAATATATCGACCGGCTTTTTTCCTCAAACACCTACTCCTATGTGCTTCGTTAGGCTTAGGCCGTATTAAACAACATAATTTTTGCAACCTTTTTTTTTATATCATAAGATAGCAAACAAGCAGATGGGTTTCCTGATGGAAACAGTCAACATACTAGTATAGACACCAAAGATGTTAATGGTGCGTTGCTATCTTGTGGCGAGGTCTAATGCATCACGCATAAGTATTACCGGCTACCTTACCCTCCAAACCACACGAACACGTCAGTGACTAGCACTGACGCTATTGCGGCAGGAATAGGTAAGGCGGTGGACCAGACCCGGGTGAGACCTAGTAGCCACGATGGCAGTGATTGGCGTAATCAACCGGTCGCATTTTACTACCTGCCCGGCAGAACGGCAGTTCTTCAAAGGATTCTCCTATTCTTCAAAGGAGCTCGGGACCAACATGGGAGGAAGACTTTACGCAAGATTATAGTTTCGTTCATTACATTTTATGCTCAGATTAACTAAATCCCTGTTTATGATTTTACGACTAAGCTTTAGTACTTTTACTACTATTACTTACGTTTCGTTAAATTCGTAATCCTCCCAAAAGCGTAGTTAGTATGTTTACATACATGCATACAGTATTGTTTGAATAGAATAATGCCACAATTTATAGTTTGAGTTTATTTAAAAGATCATATAGGGACGCGGTCGTGGTCACCTAGTATGTGAAAGTTCTTCAACACTTTCACAGAGTTGGTTATATTACTTCACTAGTTGTACTCTGTAGCCCGCTGCATTATAAAAGTTTTTGGTGAATCCCACGGGAATAACGTAACGTTCGGGTGTCCCAGATGTTTGGATGAATGGATGTTTGTTACTCAATCACGCAAAAACTACTTTATGGATGTGGATCAAGTTTGGCTCGCAGGTTGATTATGACCTGGAATAGCACATAGGCTGCAATTTATCCCGAAAAAATAAAATGTTCCCTATGGATTAACTAAAAACTTTAATACCGCGGCGGGATGCAGCTAGTTTTAAATAAAATTAATGTGATTCCATGAGTTACAGGCTTCGTTAACATTCAACCCTGAAAACCGCAGTGACAATTACTGACGCTTTAAATTGATGCACGTTTTTTTTGATATCATAAGATAGCAAACAAGAAGATGGGTCTCCTGATGGAAAGAGTCAACTATCGCCTATGGACATCAAAGGTGTTAATGGTGTGTTGCTATCTTGTGGCGAGGTCTAATGCCACATGCATAAGTCTACCGGCTACCTTATCTTCCAAACCGGAACACGACAGTGACAAGCGCTGACGCTATTGCGGCAGGTGGTGGTGGCCAGACCCGGGCGAGACAATGCAGAGCTCTACCGCCTAGTAGCCATGATTGTAATGAATCATATAGCCAATCGGTCGTCTTTTACGAGCTATCTGGCAGAACGGCAGTTGGCTATTCTTTAAAGGAGCCCGGAACCAACACGGGGAAAAAACATGTGGTAGGTATACATCCGCCTTAAGTATAGCAAGGCATCATAAATCTTGGGTGTCTGTATGTGATTGTTATTTCTTTTTGTCAAGAGATAATCCGCTTATTAATACGAACGCATAAATACATATTTTGGTAAAATATAAACAAAGACTTTTCAAGTTTAAAAAAATTTCTCTATTATTTTTTTACTCCGGTGCCATCAATGTTCGCCCCCAAATGTTCGCACTCCAGGCCTATTTACGAGCAGCCTCTAAGTTTCGTTTGTTAATTTATTTATCTCACGTATTTTACGTTACAAATTGAATATCGAAGTAAAGAATGATGTCCTTAATTTAAATAATATATTTAATAAATTAATTGAAACGATAGAGATGATATGTGATCACTTTTTTAAATTTAAATCACAATCTGCTGTCAAGGATATAAGAACATGTTTTATTTTGTAAAATACAATATCAAATATTTTTATCGGTTTTTAAGTGACTTAAAGTAACGAAGATGTTCTCATTCGTCAAAATACGTTTTTTGGTGTGTTCCCTGATTCTCAAGAGTCTTCCAAGAACCCTGGATCGATTAGAAAAAATGTCCTTTCATTTGGGTGGTTTTATTTTACTTTATAACATTTTTCTTTAAGCAAATAAATTTTTTCACACGATGAGTTTTGAAGTAGCGGCCATCATGCCAGAAAGTCAGGCAACATTTTTCTCCTTTTAAAAAGTTTTAAGGTTTCCTCAGTACTGGGGCAGTGCTATAAACACTTATTTGCTATGAATGAAATACCATTTGCCATTCTGCCAGGCACTTTGTAAAGGCTAACGATTGGCTGTAGGTACGTGTCACTACTATCATCACCACGAGGTGGTAGAGTTGTGCGTCACGTATGGGTACCACCGCTATTTCATGCAGATACAGCATCAATGCGTGCACTGTCGTGTTCCGGCTTAGACGCTTATGTAGCCTTTAAACATGTATGTGGTATTATAACCCGTCACTCGAATAGCAAAGCATCCTTGGTGTCGATAAGCAATGGTTGTTACATTCCATCAGAAAAGCCATATAATTGTTTGCTATCTTATAATGTATAAAAATTGATCCGATATGAAGTTGCTTGAAGATCTGATTCAGGACTTCGGAGGCACAGGAGATTAAAAGTAGGTTGTGGCGTTTGTGGTGTTTCTACATTTCTCACTTTATTGGTCTAGGGCCTAGGCCATTCGGATTCTAGGTAGCATAATTCGATATCGATAAATCAAGCACGTAATATTTGGAGTGAATATGGTGACATTGCTCACATTATCAATAGGTTTGCGCAATCGATGGCTAATCGTGAGTGCAAGAATTATAATTTTACACTTCTTTGGAGATATGGACGTGATAATATTTAATTTAATTTTAATGATAGAAGTTTTTAAGTGAAAAAAGTTACTTACATTGTTTCATATGACTATATATCATCTACATCCCGCCGCCGCTTATATCTTGGACATATTCTAAATTACTTTGGCAAAATATGAATAGCCGGAGACTATTCTTATAACTAGAGCCTATTCTCGAACTCTTGTTGGGGTGGGACCTGTAACAAAGATATTAACCTCTATTAATAAACACGTTATATATAACATTTCTATTTTTGTATGTTTGTAATGAATAAACTCAAAAAATATTGGATCGACCTTAAAAACTTTTATACCATAAAAGTTACACTATCCAGGAGTAAGTTTTTACCCGACTCTGTAAAAAAAATAATGTATTTAAGTGACGCGAACAAAGTCGTGAGTACAGCTAGTTACGTATAAGCCCGTTCGGCTGTTCGTCTAAGATCAAGTCTTATCCAAAGACTTTTCTTTTTTTATATTTCGTTTTAACTGCCTCGTAGTCTAAGGAATCACCTATTCCGCAAATATCATCAGGTAAGACCCCTTTCAGGAGCTTACATATGAATGACAAACGCCTGTTTTTTTAAAATTTGTAATGTAGATAAAAAGAAATTAAAAAGCTTTTCTTCATGAACGTGTTGTAATTTGGTGTCCTCAATTAACTTTAAAACCCAGTATTTGCATGCGATAGCAGTAAAATGTCAGAAGTCACCATAAACACGTTTTTGTGCTGCAGCCGGCTGAGGAGGGGAAAAGGTAAACGATTTCATATTTGCATTTTACACTCATTTTTATTAACAAAATTCGAAAGCTGTTAAGATTGTTTTAAAATATATAATTAGTTTTACGTATTCGTAAATGGCTACTGACACGTTTTGTTTTTACTTCTGTAATAAGACTCATTTTATCTTTTTTAAATATATTATAACTAGCTATGCCCGCGCCTTCGTGCGCGTGGAAAAATTTCGAAAAAAGTAGCCTAAGTTACTCCCTATCACATCAGCTATCTGCCAGTGAAAGTCCTGTGCCGGCCGTTCCAGAGATTAGCCGGAACAAACAAACAGACAGACAGACAGATAGACACATAGACAGACCGACAGACAAAAATTGTAAAAAATATTATTTTGGTATATGTACCGTGTATATATTCATATGCATTTAGTTAAAAGCGGTTATTTTAATATTACAAACAGACACTCCAATTTTATTTATTTGTATAGATATAGATAAACAAGCGGACTAGAAACTATTTTATATGCACTTTTATATCTTCATCAATAGCTATTGACTCGTTTCACTTTGATTTCTATAAAGTAGCTATCTCATATTAATTTATTTTTAACTGTTTTATATCTATACATATAATAAAAATATATATATCTATACATATAATAAAATCGTAGGAAAGTCAAAACTGTACATTGAATATTTTTTTTAAAGAATACTTGGGGCGTGATCTAACATCGATACCGAAGCCAAAAATATAGTTTTAAGAATTTTTGTCTGTTTGTCTGTTTATCTGTTTGTCTGTATGTATGTCCGAGGTAAACTCAAAAAGTACTGCATTGATTTACTTCAAATTTTGCATGAATATTACTAACAGGTTACGTCAACATATAGGCTACATATTATCACGGTATCACCTACAGGGAAAGAACAGTGCGGAGTAAATGAAGTCCGCGCGTACAAAGTCGCAGGCAACAGCTAGTGGAAAAATAAAAAGGCGACTTTCTTGATGAAAACAGATAACAAGCAAAGGTGATTGTTACTAAATCAACTTTTGTCCCATTTTTAATTATTTAAAGAAACTATTTTATATTCACTTGACTCGTTTTACTTTGACTTTTGTAAAGAAGCTATTTCATTTTAATTTATTTTTATTTTTTTTATGTTATGGAAATAAAGGCAGACGACCGCGACTCTCCTGTTGAAAACAGATAAAATTCAAAGATAATGGTTACTGATACAGTCCTTGTTCCATTTAATTATTTAAAGAAACTATTTTATATTCATTTTTACATAATCTTTAATGTCTATTGACTTGTTGTACTTTGGCTTTTGTAAAGAAGCTGTCTCATATTAATTTAGATTTAACTATTTTATGTCATGGAAAAACTAGGAGCCGACTCTCCTGATAAAAACAGATACTAATCAAATGCAGTGTTTACTGACTCAATTCTCGTTTCATTCTTACTTATTTAAAAACTATTTTTATTAACATTTATATATTTTTAAATGACTATTGACTTGTTTCATTTTGACTTCAGTAAAGAGGCTATTTCATATTCATTTATTTTTAACTATTTTATGTCATGGTAAAATAAGCAGAGGTCTCTCCTGATGAAAACATATAACAATCAGAGGCGGTGGTTACTGATTGAGTGCCGGGATATCAATGCCATATACATAAGTTTACCAAGGACCTTACCCTCCAAATTGGAACACGACAATGATAAGAATTGACGCTATTGTGACAGAAATAAGTAAGGCTGTTGCACCAAATACCCGGGCGAGACGTTGCGAAACCCTACTACCTAGTAGTCATGATGGTAGTGACTCGTATAGTTAATTGTTCGTCTTTTACGATCTGCCTGGCAGAACGGCAGAGGGTCTATTCTTCAAAGGGGGCCCGGACCAATTAATTTTATACTGTACTAGCTGACCCGGCAAACATTGTTCTGCCTTTTTAACTACTCTTATTTTTTTCTATATTTTCTCACCTTTTAAACCTTCCCTAGACTTCAACAATTAATTCAAAACTAAAATTAGCCAAATCGGTTCAGCTGTTCTCGAGTTTTAGCGAGACTAACGAACAGCAATTATTGATTTATATATATAGAAGATATTATTTATGTCAGCGCTTGTCGCTTTCCTTAGTGGGACAAGGAGGATCTCACTCTCTCTCCCTCTCTCAGTTTTAATAGTTTTTCTCAAGTTTTAATAGCCAGGTAAATAATGGTATTAATAATTTTTTGAGAATGCGTGTAGATTAGCGGTTATTCTACCGTATCGAATAAATCGTAATGGATGCGGAAGAATGATCGAGACAGAATGAACGCTGATTTATGTACAATCAAATAATCAAACTTGTTTATTAATAAGCCCCTGAACTTCTAACGTACATAATTTAGCTGTGCATTTAGCGGTCAAACTTTTCAACCTGCCTTCCATTTTTATTATTTGAAGGTAATAATTGATTACATTAAAGTGTAGACTTAGATAATAAACTTATTTGAGCATGTGTGTGGATAAGCGGTCATTCTATCGCATCGAATAGGTACGACGTTTTATACGCCAAAGAATGAATGAGGCGGAAGGAGCGCTGATTTACGCACAATCAAACTTTTTATTAATTAACCCATTGACATATTATTATTACTATGGACGTCGGGTCCGCGCTAAAAATGTCCGAGGCAAATAAGCTACAAAATGCAAAAAGAGCTACAATTCCGCATTAATCCAAATTGAACCTTGATATAATGATTTAATGTTTAAATTACCTTGTCAACATATCTATTCTTATGTAACTGGGATATTTTTTCGCGATTTTAGTATGAGACCCGATGTCTATAGTAATAATATGTCAATGAATTTACCTCTGAAATTCTAATGTACTCGTACAAAATTTAGCTGTGCTTATTTAGCAGTAAAATTGTTAAACATGTCAGCCTTCTTTGTCATTTGAAGGTATGATTTTATTACATTAACGGGTAGACTTAAATTGTACTGGGAGAGGAATGGGGTGTCGTTGTAGACCCGATAATCTAAACTCGGAAACAAGTACACCGGCGTTTAGTCAATCGTCTTTATATGTTAGAATAGTAACAAATTTAAGTAAAGATACAATATTTATAGATGTATACGTCATACTTTATAAAATAATATTAGAAACAATATTTTGACGCGAATACGTCTCTAAATTTGCTTTCATAGTAAAAGATAGTTCAAATGATTGATAATAACAAAATTAGGGGATAGCGTTTGATGTTATAGCTACGTAACTATCGTCAACATATTAAATCTAATTATACCGTTGAAGTTGAACAGCTAAAGAATCAAATAATTTGTTAAGTCCAGTGCGAACTACGATGATTTGCTGGGGTTGAAGGAGGAAGTGCCGCCACTTTTAGGTAATTTCGCTGCGTCACAGAATTTGCATCTTTTTACTCGGAGTAGTTATGACATTTGATTAAGCTTTGTTTGTGACAGTTCCTGTGGTAAGGGAGCCGAAGAGGCTAAATGGGTAGTCACTCGAGCGTCGTAGAGACCTATTGGTTTTTGTAAATTATCCGGTGTTGATCCGGGCTCCTTTTGAAGAATAGATCAACTACTAGGCTTTTCGTAAATGTGTGAAAAGGTTTAAATGTGTCATTAATGTCGTGGCTACTAACTAGGTGGTAGAGTTCTGCAAGGTCTCGCCTGGGTGTCTTACATACTTCCATCACAACCTTACATACTTCTGCCGAAAAAGCATTGGCCCTCGTTGCTGTCGTGTTCCAGATTAAAGGGTAGTGTAGTCGATAAACTTATTTTACATTCCGTCCTTTTTTATGTTAGTTGGATAGACAAACTGGCAGACGTGCCACCTGATGGTAAGTGGTCGACGTAGCCGTTTTTACCTAGAACTAGCCCAGGTAATTCATTTATGTGTTGCCTATTCTGAGACATAAGATGTTAAGTCTCGGTGCCAGTAATTTCACTGCCTGTCTTGCTCTTCTTTTCGAAATACAGTAAAGCGGATAAACAAGTAAGATGGTGGTACCCATCGGCCGGGAGCGCGGCACAGCACATCCCTCCTACCGGTATTACGCTGATAGTAATGTGTTGGTTCGCGCTACCTTTAAAAATTAGATATATATGCCATTCTGCCCGACAATTCAAAAAAGGCAAACGATTGACCAACCGTCTTCGTAATTACTCAGTGAAAGAGCTCTGCATGTAACGCCTCGATCGGGATCGGCCGTACTTATTTCACCTGCAATGGCGTTAATGTTCATCACTGTCGTGTTCCGGTTTGTAGAGTTAGATAGCCGGTAAACTTTTGCATATGGCATTGTAATTCCACCACATGGATAGCATCGCATCATTAACACCTCTGGAGTCTATAGGCGATGGTTGTCCTCTTTCCAGTAGAAGCACCCACAACTTGTTTGCTATGTAAAAAATGATATTTACAGCTAAAGGTATTTTTATCTAGTTGCGAATATAAGCGACTGTTTTGAGCGAGAGGAATGACTATTTTGTAATATTGCCTTTATGTTTCAATTACATGAAGATCGTTAAGGTATATTTCCGTGAGTCACGCCCGATATATCCCAAGTAGCACGTTAAGCTGTATATAGGCTGCATTTAGGTTCATTTTTAAACTTAAAGCTGTATACGAAGCCGTACAAAGGCTGTAGAAGCGCTTCTACAGCCGATATAACACCAAAAAGGGCCCCAAGTTATACAGCTTATTGCGTTATATAGGCTGCACAATAGCTATACAAGCTGTTATAAACTGTACAATGGCTGTTATTTGGTGTATAAAGAAACTATAACACTAAAGATACTCTCTTGTAACTGTCTTGTACAGCTAAGAGTTAAATAGGCTGCACAATAGCTGTACAAGCTGGTATAGGCTGTACAAAGGCCGTTATTCGGTGTATAAAGAAACTATAATACTTAAGATACTCCCTTGTGCAGCTAAATGTTCTTAATAGGTGTTTGAAAATGATAAAAAGTAACTAATCTGTTTTTGATATTGTATAACATTATATCTGCAGACGCCATAATTAAAAATATATTAATAAACGATAAATTCTTGGACTTGGAGCAGTATTCAAGGGTGTATTCAAAGTGCAAATTCTAAATGACTGTGAAGTCGTGTATGTTTTTCCTCAAAATATTCACGCACCAACGAAATAATCAAGATAACACAAATAAAATCATTGCGAAATACGGTAAGTGTTTGTGTTTAAGGTTAGAATATACAAGTATTTATGGTACAATATTGTATATAAAGGCATAATGATCATAATATAAGTTGCTTGTCAAGACAGACAAGCTTTAGCTATTGCTAAATATATCTTTTATTTAACAATATATTTCTTTAATGTTATTTTTAATACACAATAATGGCGGCGTTTTGTTATACAGCCTAAAGTGTATTTGCAGGGTGATATACTGCAAATAGCTGTACTGAATCTCTTTTTTGTTCTATTATACGGCTATTGGCTTTTAATTACCGTCTAAATACACTTTAGGCTGTACTAAGTCCCTATATAAATCTATTGTACAGTAATTGGCTTTTTATCACTTAACTTATGTTTAGAGATGCGTACAAAAATTGAAGAACCCTAAATACAAAATATATGTTTGTCACTTGATTTCGCTATTGTGTTATATTGACGTCGGTCGTTTGACTTTACAACTAAATCAACTTATTGTTAACTATATCTTATGAGACATGTATTTCAATCATGTTTTACTTTATTTTTCAGGGAAATATGCCTTATAAAATAATAAAAACAATTGAGAGAAGCCAAAACCGTATTTGTATCGTACCCAGTTTGTGGGAGGATAAAGGTGAATTATAATGACCAAGAAAATAACTTGATATAACTAAGTTGATCAAGAAAGAAAAATCAAGCCCTTTAAATATTGGTCTATCACAAAAATATTTTTAAGAAGAATACGTTATTTCGTGCTTGTGATTTAATATTATTAGTTCTTCAAAGAGAAACACATACTCTTTTGCCTGTAATTGTATCTAAGTATATAATATTTTTAAAACGATTGTAAGTATACATATATACAGGGTGTTGCAAAAGTGGTACAGTAAGCCGCAAGGGGGTGGCTCAGGGAGTCATTCTTAACAACTTTTGTTTAACGACTTTTGGAAATTCGCGAAAAAAATATTGATTCTCCATAGAAACTTTGTTGGTCACGTGACTTTTTACAATGGAAAAACAAAATTGTTTTTCGGGAATTTTCACAAATCGTTGAACAAAAGTTGTTCAAAATGACCCTCTGAGTCACCCCCTTTCGACTTACTATACCGCTTTTGTAAAACTCCGTATAGTAGCAAGTTAAAAATAAAAAATACATATTTTCTCAGTGTAATGATTTTTATTTCTCTTTTTAACTCTTTTTTATATATTCTTTAAAGAATATACCAATTGTCTTTCTGCCAGGCAGGTCGTAAAAGACAACCGATGGGCTATGCGAGTATATGCGAGATAGAGCTCTGCATTGGCTCGACCGGGTCTGGTACCACCGCCTTATCTATTCCTGCTGCAAAGCGTCAGTGCTAGTCACTGTCATGTTTCGGTTTGGAGGGTAAGGTGGCCGGTAAACTTATGCATTGGGCATTAGACCTTGCCACAAGAGAGCAACGCACCATTAACATTTTTGCTGTCTGTAGGCGATGGTTGATTCTTTTCATCAGGAGACCGATCTGCTTGTTTGCTATCTTATGACATTAAAAAAAATCAGTTATTGTAAATTACCAACCAAGTAACCTTAATGAAGAAGATAAGCCTAAAAAATAATAAATCAGATAACCTACAATCACTTTTTAATGTTTTTGTTACGGAACCCTTTTCCTTGAACATTAATAAAAATGACGATTGTAGGTTTACCTGAATTAGTAATTTTTCAGCTTTATCTTCATCACGATTACTTGGTTGGTAATTTATAATATTTAAATATTCCTTTTCAATATTCCTCTTGATTTTTTCCACATGATATCAACTATGCAGATATAAAAACAGCAAACAACAATTTTCTCAGTAATACAGCCTTGAGCTGTACTATAGCTGTATATGCAGATTTTTTAACACCATTGGCTGCATAACAGTCTACAATTACGCCATAAATATTAGCTGTAGAACGGTGATTGCATATCCCATTTTACAGAAACAAGCGTTGAGTGATACTATAATAACACTTAAAGCTGTAATAAATTCCCGTGCTAAACAAAATGCAGCTAATGTACAGCTTTAAGGATTAAAATCAGCCTAATGAGTTACAAATTACTTAAAGCTGTACAGTAGTGTATTAATATTCAGATATAACGCCTAAAGCTTACGCGGAACTCTAAGAAAGCCCTTGTACAGCATTAGGCTGTATATAAACTCATAAAGGTCTCTTATACCGATAAAAGCATCTTTTTACACCATTGTACGGCTGCAATAGAACTTTAAGTTCTATATGAGCTGCTTTATGGGTATTAAACATGCTTGATTGCTGCTTGGGATCTGACGCATGTAGCAAATAATATCTATTAGGTGGAAAAAAATCCTCCTCCCGTATTATGAGGATCAAAATGTTCATTTAGTCAGTCAAATGTCGTGGTGTGATGATATACGGGACTTTTCAGAAGTACGATTTCTAACTTTCCCGGAGTTTTAAAATCTTCCAAAATTAGGGTTCTACACTTTAAAATCTCTTACTCCTGGTGACAATTTAACATAGTTGAAATTCTTCCGAAATTTTTAAAAGTGACACGAAATTATTATTACGTGCAGATTTGCCCATTGTTGATTAAATTACTTAAATATTATAAAATATTGATACTTTTATGACGATTAAAGTGCCCAAGCGATATAAATGACTATGGTGTTTTTTCATCACATAAATAAATAACGCTGGACAAATTTCGCGGATTGATCCAACCCCAAATTAGGAAAATTATTTGCTTGTGTTATGGGTGTTAGTCAACGATAATAATGTATAGAACTAATACTGACATATCTACTTAATAAAAAAACCCAAACACAGAAATAAAAAAGTATGTTTATCACACACATGTTTGTCTGTGTCGGGAATTGAACCGGAGCCTTATTGATTGCATATTTAGGGCCGCTAAGTAATCGATTTCCTTATATCTAAATTTAAATTTGAGTTAAAGTTACTATAATGGTTTTTATTTGTCTCCCGGATTTAGCTTAGAGGTGCTTACCCTAAGAGGAAGAAGTCTACGGTAGCCTGGTAGGAACGATATTCGCCGAAATAGAGGATTTGGCAGAATATGGATATTACAAGATATTAAAAATATTTCAAAGATATTTGAATATTTATTAATAATATAGGGTGCAAATATTTTACATTTTTTCATACGCGAGCAGGTATAGTGTCTGCCTGTACATTAATTTTGTGTCAAATTATATGATAAATATTCATGTTATAACACTGACATTAATTTAACCCTTTTAAAGTTTTTGTCAATCTGTAAGAAAGGCCTGCCTGATCTTTGTGAAAATTGGTATACAGTGAGAACACGTAATTGCGCAAATGATAGACTCATAAAAAACTGTACATATTCTAGGACACGATTGTTAATAGTCATGTAATAAGGAATAAAATATATATAATAAAAAGAGAATATTACTAAATTTCATAGTACATCTTAACGGAATTAGTGTAGTAATATTCAAAAAATATTGTCACTGTGCGGGCGACAGGCGTACGCCCTGACTAACACGCACCGCGGCAGCATATCGCTGTGGCCATGGGTGTCCGTACTCCGTACTTAATATTTTTATTAGACAACTAGCCGAACCGTCGAATACGTACCCCTTAGAACAGATTTAAAATGATTACCTACATGTTTGACAGCTAGTAACTGTTTCTATATGAAAATAAAAATGTTGTTTTTATTATTTTCCTCGCGATTTTTCATTTTTCTTTCCATTAAAACTTCCCTCGGACTTCAACGAATTCAGTAAATATTGGTTATGCGCAATGACGGATATAAGCGAGTCACTGGTTCACCGCTTACAGTTTACTTCGGAACCCTAAAAAAATAAGATATTTGTCTATCCGTTCTCGAGTTTTGCGCTTAGCAACACGTTAAATATTCATTTATATTTAAATGAATTCATTAATATTCAAATTTTAAATATCTATCTCGTAAATATTTGTATTAGAATCGAGTACTGAACAGTGAACACCTTCCTTCAGTATGTAAAATCGTTTATCAGCCAACCTGTATAATATCTAACCTCTAAAACACGTTGAGCCCAGCGAAGCGGACGAGTGTTAGCTAATGTTTGTATAGAACTGTAGATCATCAATACGTAAATAAACCGTATTCATAATTAGGTAACGCAATCTTGGTACGACTATGTACATAAATAACCCATGCTGAGATAACCTCGACAAAATTGAATTAACACCTACATAGTGCAATTATCCAAGGAGTACTTTGTAATATACTTAAAGCAAATCTTCACGCTTAGTTCCCGTTATGGTGAGCAGTGTTAACCTTACGTTAGTAAAGAACTCCGTTTTTAGGTTTTTGTACTTCGAAAAAAAGGAACCCTTATAGGATCATTTCGTTGCCCTTCTGTTCATCTGTCCGTCTAGTCGTCTGTCAAGGCTCTTTTTTTAGAAACGCGTAGAGATATCATATTGAAATTTATATCGAATATTTGGGTCTCCGGCCCTCCCAGCTGTGAAAGAATCAAACTTGTAAGTTAATGCGGTCAAAAGATATCACCATTTATGTTGCACATTTTTCGATTTTTCGCGATTTTAAAAGGAAATTCAAACGTATAAGGTACTTCATCTTGACCCGAATCATAAAATTTAGCAAAAAGCAATGTTTTACAGTACATATAAAGCCAAAAAAAAATTGTTACATCACAAAAAAAGTTACGATCGAAAGATATGAGAGTATGTGTCGCAATTTTTGCGATTTCACAAGGGAATCAAACCTATAGGGTATTTGGCGTTGACTTAGCGTCATGTTTATGTGTACCTAGCTAAAGTTATCTACAAAACTATACGAAAACTTCGGTTAGTCCAACTCACTTTACTGTTTTTTAGGGTTCCGTACCTCAAAGGTAAAACGGAACCCTATTACTAAGCCTCCACTGTCTGTCCGGCTGTCTGTAACCAAGCTGTATCTCATCAACCGTGATAGCTATAAAGCTAAAATTTTCACAAATTACGTATTTCCATTGCCGCTATGACTACAAATACTAAAAATAAAAAATGAAAATGTTTAGGGAGTCCCCATACAATAAGCGTGTTTTTTTTTAACTTCCCGCTACATAGTACGTAATGTACGTAGATAGAAAAAAAAAAGTATCTTCACGCCCGTATCTCCGGAGGAGTAGGCAGAGGTACAACAAGTGCACCCACGATTAGCCGAAGATACTTGGTCTCACAAATGTGATAGGTGGCAAGCCTATCGCCAACCGGGCACGTTCTGAAAACGAACTGAACGAAAACTGAAAAAGCTCTTTTTTTATGTGCCCGACCCGGGAATCGAACCCGGGACCTCATGTGGTCAACGCCAACGCTGGACCACTAGACCACAGAGATAGGAGTAGATAGGAAGTTACTAAATTTGTCCCGATTTTTGAAAATGAGTTTTCATCGGATCTCCACGTTTTGAGGTCCTAGTTTGTATTTTTTTTGCTATGATGATACGGAATCCTTTGTGCGCGAGATCGACTCGCACTTGACCGTTTTTTTACGATTCACTGATTTGCCGGCTGGATGGTAATCCCCACGGTCACATTAACGCATCGTCAGAGCTACACGGCACTCAATGGTGAGCGCATCATCAGGGCTACAAACATCAATAAGTGATGAATGCATCATCAAGGCTTTGAATACAATTCAACGGCGAACGCATCATCAGAGTCAGTATTTTTTTTAATTTAAGTAAACTTTTACAGATAATTTTGATGAGTTGACTTTTTGTTATAATTACTACCGGATCAAAACGCGGCCACACACTGAGAAAAAAAATCAGGACCACAGACATCACTCAGTGGTGAACGCATCATAAGGGCTGCAAGTACCACTTACACCCGGTTGCTATATCTGTACAACAACTCGTTTTAGTTACAAGTAGTAACAATTTTCTACGAAACGTAAGCTAAAACTATTCTTGTAAAATATGTCAAATTACTAAATGTCTTTACAGCTTGTGGAACTTCTATTTATTATTAAATTCGTACTGCTACGAATAACGGATCGTTGATTATAGAAACCCGGCATTAGTGGTGAACACATCATTAGGGCTTCAAAAACTACAAACTTGTGAACATTCAGTGCTGATTTGTAGCCCCGATGTTGCACTAATAGTCGAAACCGGTTGGCGTTAGTAACTTAAAGCTGTAAAAACCGTACAAGTGTTTTTAAGAATATGTAAATATACTTTAAAATTAAGTGTAAACCTGCCGATGATATTCAGTTTTGAAAATAAATACGTTTATTTAAAAGCGATTACTCATTTTATTACACTATTGACACAATTGTTGCAATTGACTTACAGCCTTGTAATAAATTTTGATACATTTCATATTATTTTGTAGTTATTATTTTCATTTACGTAACTTAATTATATAGGGCCTAGGTCACATTATCGTCCGGCGATACGTTTTTGTTTATAGCATTAGATAGTAAACAAGTTGTTCTAAATTACCACTCCACAGAGCACTTTGTTGTCCAGGGACAAGTGAGAGGTCAACGGGCATGCAGACAATACCCTGCGCGTTGGATGGATCTTATGCATTGTCATCAACCACGACTACTCTTTCATGAGTAAAAGACTAAGAAAGAGGAGTAACCAAGCAGATTTCTCTCCTGATAGAAAGAGCCTAGTATAGGCTCTTATAGACCCCAAACATGTTGATGTTGTGCATTGCTATCAGTGTGGCGGAATAGCATGCATTAGTCTACCGGTTACCTTACCCTCCAAACTGGAACACTTTTTATAGACATTAAAGATGTTACTAGAGTATTCTTATCCATATTCCAGCGATTTTAAACTACATGTTTTATTTTACCGGATACTACAATTTACGAATTGGAACACGACAGTGGCATTATAAATAGTTGGCGTTATTAATTTATTATTATTATTAGTTTATAAATAAACGAAACTTAGAGTTATTTATCTTTTCCCCTTATTGGTCCCGGGCTTCTTTGAAGAATAGACCAACTGCTGTTCTGCCAGGCAGGTCATAAAAGGCGACCGTTTAGCTATACTAGTCACTACCATCGTGGCTACTATGTGGTAGAGTTCTGCATTGTCTCGACCGGGTCTGGTACCTCCGCTCTACCAATTCCTGCCGCAACAGCATCAGTTCTCCTCACTGCTATGTTCCGGTTTGGAGAGTAAGGTAGCCGGTAAACTTATGCATGTGATATTAAGACCCTGCCATAAGGATAGCAATGCATCACTAACATCTTTTTTTATATAGAAAAAGGGGCAAACGAACAGGAGGCTCACCTGATGGTAAGTGATTACCACCACCCATGGACAGCCACATCACCAAAGGTCATACAGCTGCGTTGCCCGCCGTTTAAAAAGGAGTATGCTCGTTTCTTGAAGGTCCCTAAGTCGTATACTGTCTGCGAGTGTTACGCCACATATTTTCCGTAACAATCTCATTTCGGTTTCTTTGATCTACTTACATACCCTTTCTGACATATCCAGCTCTCACTTCCTTATGAGCACGAGACAATGCAGAACTCTGCCACCTAACTTAATTACACAGCCATTATAACTTGCTGAATAATTGAATCCTGACGGTTACTTTATTCTTTAGATTATATAATTTCTGATTGTATCTCGTAGGGAAATTCCCAACTTCTAAACTTGTTCCTTAATTTAATAGACTCTTTCTTATTTCAATTTTCAGAAAAGTTGTTACCGAAATGCTCAGAAAGTAGAGACATATTGTTTTTGTTAATTTTATATAATACTCATCGATTACAGTTACTATTAGAAATAAAAAAAACACCATGATTGATTTTAAAATTCCCTATAATTATATGCGACTAGGTTAAATTAAGTGTGTGAGTTAACACAAAAGAAAAGAATGAAATAGCATGGAAAAATTGTACAAACGAAAAACTAAACTAAATGCGTGACGAAGGCTATTTTCTTTACTGAAGAATATTTTTGTACGGGAAATAGTGTATCTATGATTTGGCATAGAGACAGATTTAACGACATTTTTGTATATACCCGTTATTTGGATAATTTTATGACTTTTTATGACAATTTTATGTCAAGAAATTTTTATTTTTATTTTATTTCATTCCGTATGATAGCATATACAGCATCACATGCTTCTCCTAATGAAAGAGATAAATATCATCTATAAATAACATATTGTATTATATACATATATATGGTATTTCAATATATATTGTAACATAAATATATATTGAAATACCATAGCTTTGTTTACCGGTTGCGTTACCCTCCAAACCGAAATACAATAACTAAAAGCACCGACGTTATATCCCAGATACACTATTTCCCGTACAAAAATATTCTTCAGTAAAGAAAATAGCCTTCGTCACGCATTTAGTTTAGTTTTTCGTTTGTACAATTTTTTCCATGCTACTTTATTCTTTTCTTTTGTGTTAACTCACACACTTCATTTAACCTAGTCGGATAAAATTATAGGGAATTTTAAAATCAATCATGGTGTTTTTTTATTTCTAATAGTAACTGTAATCGATGAGTATTATATAAAATTAACGAAAACAATATGTCTCTACTTTCTGAGCATTTCGGTAACAACTTTTCTGAAAATTTAAATAAGAAAGAGTCTATTAAATTAAGGAACAAGTTTAGAAGTTTGGAATTTCCCTACGAGATACAATCAGAAATTATATAATCTAAAGAATAAAGTAACCGTCAGGATTCAATTATTCAGCAAGTTAAAATGGCTGTGTAATTAAGTTAGGTGGCAGAGTTCTGCATTGTCTCGTGCTCATAAGGAAGTGAGAGCTGGATATGTCAGAAAGGGTATGTAAGTAGATCAAAGAAACCGAAATGAGATTGTTACGGAAAATATGTGGCGTAACACTCGCAGACAGTATACGACTTAGGGACCTTCAAGAAACGAGCATACTCCTTTTTAAACGGCGGGCAACGCAGCTGTATGACCTTTGGTGATGTGGCTGTCCATGGGTGGTGGTAATCACTTACCATCAGGTGAGCCTCCTGTTCGTTTGCCCCTTTTTCTATATAAAAAAAGATGTTAGTGATGCATTGCTATCCTTATGGCAGGGTCTTAATATCACATGCATAAGTTTACCGGCT
Organism: Apodemia mormo; assembly: GCA_036924255.1. Lineage (NCBI taxonomy): Eukaryota > Metazoa > Arthropoda > Insecta > Lepidoptera > Riodinidae > Apodemia > Apodemia mormo. The sequence goes on from JAUPFN010000002.1 coordinate 37,547,194, forward strand.
ACCTTACTCTCCAAACCGGAACATAGCAGTGAGGAGAACTGATGCTGTTGCGGCAGGAATTGGTAGAGCGGAGGTACCAGACCCGGGCGAGACAATGCAGAACTCTACCACCTAGTAGCCACGATGGTAGTGACTCGATAGCCAATCGGTCGCCTTTTACGACCTGCCTGGCAGAACAGCAGTTGGCCTATTCTTCAAAGGAGGTCGGGACCAACACGGCGGAATTTATGTATATGATCATAGTAGGTATATCAGTTCTGATATTGATCGAGAATCGTGTTGAATATTAGTTCTGATAATCTTTTGTCTGCCGTTCTTTCTACTTCTCCGAACAATAAACGCTCTAGATCTATCAACACGATTTGAAGAAAATGATTTTTTTTAATTCCTAATTACACAGAAAAGTAAATGGTATCAGGTCTATGGATCTAGTCACTGAAAAATATATGTCATATATTTACTTAAAAAAATAATATGCCTCTGAAAACCCTAATAATGTAAGTCAAGGTGTAAAAAGTGACCTTTAATAATTCTTACATCGCGTGCGTTGCAAAAATTGTTAAGAGATAGAACAGAGTAATATACTAAAGTGATATAGAACTCATCAATAACTACAAAAAAGTTAACGATATGACATGTTTAACTATTCGTTTTAAGACTTTACAATTAATAATAATTACATTTTTAATGTTATACAAGTTATAAAACTGTTGGGAGAAATTAGGCCGTATCTAATTTTCCTTACTTACTGTCCTTATAATATTATAAATGAGAAAGTAAGTTTGTTTGTTTATTTTTTTTATATCATTAGATAGTAAACAAGTAGACGGCTCTTCTGATGAAAAGATACAACCATAGCCAATAGACAATAAAGATGGTAATGGTGCTTTGCTATCCGTTTAGCGGGATGACAATGCCACATGCGTAAGTTTACCGGCTACTTTACCCTCCAGACCGGAACACAACAATGACAAGCATTGACGTTATTCATATGACTCAATTTTGACTTATATTGAGGCAGGAATAGGTAAGGCGGTGGCACTATATATCCGTTCGAGACGTTGTGGAGCTCTACCACTTAGTAATCACCATGGTATTGACACGTATAGCCAATCGATCGCCTCTTACAACATGCCTGGCAGAACGGCAGTTGGTCTATTCTTCAAAGATGGCCTGAACCACCTAGGAATAATTGTTACGTTTTCTCGGCTAAATTGCTCAACCGATTTCGATAAAATTTGGCATGGAGATAGTTGAAGTAAAACATAGGCTAAGTAACAAAAATTAACTCCAAAGAGGTTTAAAATAAGTGATGAAAGTTTAATAAAAATCTATATCGACGATGTGTCAATCTATTCGCGGACGAAGCTGCGCGGGTTAGCTAGTATTTTCATATAATATTTTCCCGACTGCTCTAGATGGAGGGTTATCTTTTATCGGATTAGGACGCAATTGGGTTTTTGTTTTAATAATAGTTATTTATCAATCTTAGTACTTAAGGCTTCATCCCTTCTGGTTTTATTAATAAACCTATTTTGTCATGTAAATAAGTGCCTTTTTTCGTATACACTACGATATAGAAATACGTAATGAAAGAGACAGAATTTGCGTTGACGTACCGTGACTGAGTTTATCGTGATTAAATAATTTTGTAATAAGACCGATCGTATGTATTTCAGGCTGTTTTCTTTGTGACGGTCTGGGCCCGATAAAAAGAATAGACTGTATGCCTTAGAACAGCGGTTGGCAACACCCGGCCCGCAGACGTTTACTTGCGGTCCGTGGATGTTTTGTAAATAATTTATAAATATCAAAATAAATGCATCATCCATCGCGCTCGCCCGTATAATGTGTATCCAGCCTTAAGAGCGCGTATTTGCTCTGCCTACGAACGAACGAATGAGAAATACGAATATAATAATACGAATCACATTTTGTATATTGTAACAATTTCAATAACATTTTCATTTTTTTCTACGGGATTATATAACCAATTATACGTAGGTATATTGGGCTTTTAGTGTTAATATAACGAATGCGGCCCCCTTTATTTTATTTTGCCATCTTGCGGCTCTAACTTGTCAAAAGGTTGCCGACTGCTGCCTTAGAGTGACGGTTTCTAAAAGGCGAACGATTGAGAAAACATGTCCCCATTGAGACTTGCGAGATTTTAATTTCTGTAACGTTTCATCTAGGCTTGGTATCACCCACCACTGACACTTATTCTGTACTGATCCTCACTGATGATTTCTGATTGGGAGGGTAAAGTAGCTGGTGAACTTGTGAATGTGGCATTTCATCGCTGTGACACACATAACGACGCACTTTAAGAACTTTTTTATAAGCAATATAATATTAATAAATATAATAATATTTTTTTATAAACAATGGTTAATAATATTAAAATATAATGTTAATAATATTTTTTTATAAGCAATGGTTGTCTCTTTTTATCAAAAGATATCAGCAGATCTGTACACTACTTTTTGAATTACACCAATCGGATATTTCATATGGAACACCACATAGTGTTCCGTAGTTTTGTATGATTGAGTACTAAACATCCAAACCATACTAAACCATAATATTAATACTTTTATATACTAGCTGATCCGCTCAGCGTCACCCATAAGTAGAGTAACAAATCATCAATATAAGCAATTTCATACCATTTTTCATCCTCTTAGGGTTGATTTTTGAAAAATGTGACCTATTTTTGACTCCGGTTCTTCAAATATCTCCTTGCTTAATTTATTTCGTCAAAATCGTTTCAGCGATTTAGCCGTAAAAGCGTAAGTAACAGATGGACTTTTGCATTTCTGTTAGTAGATAAGTATTGATATTAGCAAGAAAAATATTTTTATCTTAATGTACTTAAATGAGGATATCTTTTCATCGTCAGATTTAAACAAAATGAAGCTGATTAGTCTTATCTGAGTTCTATCGATAAAATCTGTTAGCTAGGTTTACTAGGTGATAAAGTTCCAACGGCGGTGGTACAAAATACGTCTCAACCGGGTATTTGGTACCACTGCCGTACCTTATTCTGCCACAATAGCGTCAATGTGCGGTTTATTTAATAACGCAAAAAATTAAATAGTTTTTTCTTCGATCAATACTCGTCATTGTCGTGTTCCGGTTTGCAATGTAAGGTAGCCTGTAAACCGATGCATGTGACATTAACAACTCGCCACATAGATAGCTAACTACTATTAATGTTTTTTGTGTCCATAGGCGATGGGTTTCTCTTACCATCAGTAGAGCATCAACTTGTTTGCTATCTTATAATATAAAAAAGAGATGCTTGTTAATAAACAAACAGATAAACAATTTAAAATACATTCCTTTGTGTAATTTTATCTGTAGGTACTATCCACTTGTTGTTGATGTACGCAATTTTTAAATTTTTATGACTTATTTTAAAAAAGTAGATACATAAATATTAAACTTACCACTCACGAATTAAGCGTATAATGTGAAAATTGACTAGTATCTCTCCACGTCCAGAGTGGAGGCAAACATGACTGTTGCAAGCCAGCCAAGAGTTCCGCGTGATATCTCTGAGCCGCCAGCAGGTACGGGGTTGGTGGAAGTGGCATTGGGCAGTGGGGCTGATGCAGCGGTGGCGGGGGAGGCGACGGCGAAGATCTTCGAGGCTCTGGCTCCAACAAAGCATCTATAGTAAATGCACGTCTTGGTCTTGGAACCGTAGGAAGTAAAGCTGCCGTATCTGGAGCGTCTAAGGGCTCTGGACTCAATCTTGAACAAATCGTAACAGCTGGAGCATAAAGTCCTCCATGGATCCCATTGGAAGGTGCAGAATTAGCTTGTCTGGCTAGAAAGGCTCTATTAAAACTAGCCAATGCAGCTAACTCGGCGTTTAAACTGTCCTTCTCTCCTTTGTGTAGTTTAAAACGTTTTCTCCGACGCAACAGTGATCCATTTTCAAACATATCAAAGGCTTGAGGATGAAGTGTCCAGTAAGCTCCTTTTCCCGGTCTGTCAGGTCGGCGTGGTACTTTGACGAAGCAATCATTGAAGGATAGGTTATGTCTTAGGGAGTTCTGCCATCGTTGGGTATTCCGTCGATAATACGGGAATCGGTCCGTAATAAAACGATATATCTCCGATAAAGGCAGCATTCGTTCTGGTGAACTCCATATCGCCATAGCAGTAAGTGCTATATAAGAAAACGGAGGTTTTTGGTCTCCATAAGACTCGCGTGTCGGCCGTGGCATTTTCAGCACTGAATTTAAAACACCGACGTTTCAGACAGCACGTCTCTCACTGGTTAATATAAGATAAGGACTGCAGTGCACGAGCGAGTGAGACTACGCGCGCGAGACGGGTGGAGTCTCGCACGAGACGCCGCCCCGTGCTCTAAGCACCAATCGCTTACGACGAGGTTTGTTTGTTGTTTTTGTCGGCTTTAGACCCGTTACAGAAGAATTTAAATTGTTATCACGTTTACATTATACAAAATTTATTCGACACCTATACTTGAGCTTGTTTCGAAATTGCAATGATTAAAGACGTAGGTATTGATGTTGTAAAGAAAGTTAAGGGTATTGGGATTGTATGCGTTAATACATAATGGTTACAAATTGTCAATTTTTTGAATTACAAATAATTTTATTTTAGATTTTATAGAATAGTTTGGGGTAATTAGGCTGTAGCGGTCATGCTATCTTCAATGATACAAAGCTAGAGCTTCAATGATACAAAGTTAGAAATAAAATTCTATATCGGCTATAACAATAATTATTTATCTTGTAATATTAGGTAGGTAGGTATATACCTACAATTTTCAACGCATCACAATTCTCTAACATCTGCCTGAGAGTATCTTCTCTTTTCCATCTTTGCGTATAGGGATGCAACATCGCTCATAAAAAACATCGATATTATATTATATTTCTAGAGTATAACATCGATGTTAAAACATCGGAGTTTATGAACGATGTATCGATGTCGATAATGGTCGATGTATTGCCATATAAATTACTTGTATTGAATATTTTGTTGGGATACTTGAGAGCGGGGGAAGATGGTACTCAGATAAAAATATATCGTTCATAAAACATCGCTCATAAAGAACGATGTATCGTCAATGTTCGGGGTTTCAATATAGATGTTAAAACATTGATGTTTGAAAAAATTGATGTGTCATTTGCATCCCTACTTGTGTGTCGTCACCTACCTCCACATTAGTGACGTCACCGCGATAACCATCTACCTCTACAAGGTTCGTTCATAGGTAACCTTTGTAATAAAGTTTTGGAGACCTACTGATCTCTATGTTTTATCTAACACTAATAATATTGATAATAGTGCGCTACCATCCGTCTGGCAAAAGAAAGCGATATTTCCTGCCAGGTTGGTCCGGGCCGAGTATAGACCATCTGCCTTCCTGTCAGACAGATTGTAAAAGGCAAACATTTAGCCAAACATAGGTATCACTCCATTATAACCGATGACTACTAAGTTGTAGACTTCTGCAACGCCTCGCCTTTACCCACCTGCCTTAAATTTTCCTGCCGCAATAGCGTCAGTAAATCCTTGATATTGTTGTGATTTTTCGGCTAATTGTAGAAATTACTGGCTACCTTAACAAACGTGAATTTGGAGGGTAAGATAGTCGGAAAAATTATGCATGTGGCATTTTAACCCACACCACGGATTGCAATTCAATTTAAGTATTTGGTGTCTAGTAAAGTATAGGTGGTTGTTTCTATTTGCAAAAGGAGAGCAATCTGCTTATTTATTATCCTATGGTATAAAAAATATAATACCACTCATAAAATATTTAAAAGTTTACTGCAACCAGAATATATTAGTGCCAATATTAAATAAAAATTTAGCGTTTCTTAACCTTTATCAGTCCGCGGAACTACAAAATCAAGCACAGTTTCAAGGACCCCATTAATAAAAAATATTGGCATTTATTTATTTATTTATTTAAATGTCCATAGATAAGACGGCGGACCTCATACACATACCCCCATACGTGGACCCCCAACATGGTGTTCGTGAATAAATATCACAAGACAAATTATAACACGAATTGATCCAATACCAAAGCAAACAAATTATTTTTATATATATATATATATATATATATATATATATATATATATATATATATATATTGGAACAACATTACGTGGATTTTTCAGTTTTTGTTCAAGTACAATAATTATTATAAGCGAAGTATGATTTTTTATTACTCTTAAGGCGTGATATTGTTAATTATGTATATAAGAAAGGCTCCACAAAGCAAAAAATATTACGATAATTATTTAATTTTTTTTTCATTTACAATTAAGACGGAAGTACGAGAAAATTTTGTTACTTAACAATGGTTTAACTCGTTGAAAAATTAATTTTAAGTAAAATTTCTAACCGAAATAAATTATTCAAAGTATTCAGATTACATCATATTTTTTTCAAATTTAAAAAAGGATATTCATTTTAACCTTTAATTAATTAATTTGTGTACCGTACTCGCTTTTGAGGTCGTGCGAGCAACTTAAAATGTTGTGCGGAGTACTATTTTCAGCGTTAAATTAAAATTATAAGTAATGGAGATATAGTTCCGAGATCTGACAATTTCTTGGAAATTTCCTCCTCTTTCGAATCTTTTAAATATTAATTATTTATGAAATATTGGCAAAAACGAAATGCCATTTTTTTCATCTTAATTGTTTATAAATTTTGCAATTTTTTATGTGCTAGTACACGCTTTTAGCACATTTTTATAGGCGTCATTCCGGATATAACGAGCTATCGCACATAATTTTAAAATCAATATCTCTATTTTAGACGATGTTTAATTTGTCGAGCAGACTAAAAATATTCGGGTGAAAGTACCGGTTGTGGCTACTGTACCATTTGTGGCTAGCTAATCGGGGGCGGATCGTGAAATTGTGGAGCTCTAGTATAATATTACATAGAATGGAGGCCTACCTAATTGCACAAATTACTATTTTGTCAAAAAACTATTTTCTATAGTGACATAAAAATAAGACAGTATTTTTATGGTCGAATTTTATTTTACTTAATTTTTTTACAATATTGTTCAGTGTAATTATTAATACAACATTTTTACAATATTAAATTTTTTAGTGAAAGTCGAGTACCTTTTTATCCAAGGGGCTCTGGGCTGTAGTTCCAAAAGCTTTTAAGTGAATTCATCCCTGATGTTAAATTTTTTATAAAAATAATTCTTCATATTGACGATAACTTGGTTCATTTTGTGTGTGTGTGTGCCAAATGTATGGTAATTTTTTTTTAAATTAATTAAATTTATTTCTAATGCATCTTGCAAATTGTAATGCTGTCCAAATTGTATATGCTTTCACGGCTAAACTACTGAACCGATTTTAATTAAATTTATTTGGCATTGAGATAGTTCAAGATCTAAGGTCAAACAAAGGTTTTCTTTAAAAGATCAACCTGTAAAGGGTTGAATGAGATGTAAAAGTTTGAAAACCTATTCGGATTTTCTTAAATACGGGAACAACGTTTTTGCTTCATATATGCTGCTCCCGTTAGTTACAAAACCGATAATATAACAAAATGTTAAAATGGAGAAAAAATCTCAATCGAACGAAAGAGGATATCTTATGCTGTTTTTAAATTACGAGATATTACATACCTACTAAGTGTAAATATACATGTTCATACACACAAACATACACACAGAGACCCAGTTTTTTTTTTGTTAACGCAGGGGAAATGCATTTACGCACGACCGGGCCACAGAGCGTGGCCCGAGTGTGGGACTCGCCGGCTGACGACCGGCCATACCCACTAAAACCCCTGCGGTGTTCCTACTCGATGCTTTTGTAGGCGGGGTGATGGGTACGCGTGAGCATTCTTCCACTACCCCGCCAGCATCCACATCTGCCTTGAACCAGGGCTTTTTACAACCCCGGTGGACGGCTTTGCCATTTTTTAACGAGGTTGGCTTCCTCACACTCGTGCGCAGGCGAGGGCAACGCCCCTGCCTTTGCACCGCGGGCCTTGAAGGCCCGCCACCCCACGACCCGGAGGTCCTCTGGGCAGATGCCCTAGGCAGAAGTCCTGGGCAGGTGCCCCTCCCCTCGCGGCCAATTTTTTGACGATGTTGGCCTTCCTCGTACACTGTGCGCAGGCGAGGGCAGAGCCTCCACCTTTGCACCGCTAGCCTTGCAGGCCCGCCATCCCACGACCCGAAGGTCCCCTGAGCCGAAGCTCCCCATGCGCGCAAAGCGCGCTGCGCACCTCTATCCCCTCTTCAAGAAGAGAGGTTCGAGAGCGCCCACCTCGGTCCAATTAGCTTCTCCAGGGTGCTGGATTGCACCCCGGATACTGAGCCTCCCGCCACGACAAGGCTTGGAACCATGGGGGCGAGTCATATACCTACCTAAGGTAAGTATATAACCTTACCTTACCTTAACTAACCTTACATTTCTTCGCATCAAATAAGAACATGAATAAACCACGATAAATAATGGAATAATATTCACGCCAAATATTTTTTTGTACTTTGCTATTATTGTAAAGCACAATTACAAGACTATTGTGGTAATTTTTCTCGGATGACATTTTTATTGATACGCATATCAAAATTATTTTTTAAACATTAAATTGAAGGGGAGCAGTTGAAATTAAATTTAAAATGTTACCCTTCATCCCTGTAGTTGCGTATAGTGCAAAACAGTGCAAAATTTAGGGTCCGTGACACTTCGGTCATTTTTATTCATATTAGGATCTAATTAATGATTTATAATCCATAAATATTTATATAAACTATGTACATGTATATAATGTTATTTATGCACTAAATATTAAACTAAGAAGAACACCAATAACCATGCATTTAAAAATTATAAACTAATAAATGATATTTGAATTTTTTGAAAATTAAAAAATCTTAGTTAAAAATCTTGCCAAAACGAGACTATATAGCTCATCACTACATAGTATAAAACAAAGTCGCTTTCTTTGTCTGTCCCTGTGTATGCTTAAATCTTTAAAACTACGCAGTAAATTTTAATGCGGTTTAATTTAATAGATAGATTGATTCATCATCATACATCGAGAATTTCATTTATCTAGTACTAGCTTTTGCCTGCGACTTCGCTCGCACTTCAACTATCTGCACTTAAAAAATCACGTCAATTCGTCGCTCCGTTTTGACGTGAAAGACGGGCAAACAAACACATACATACACTTTCCCATTTATAATATTAGTATGGATAATTTAAATCCAAGCTATGAGGATTAAAAAGCCAGTGTCCTTGCGCTTCGCTTGAGAGCTTCGCAAGATAAGCATCTTGGCGGGGGCACTACTGTGCCTCCAGATTATTCGATTAATAATGCCCCAATTTTGGAAGTAGCAATTAATAATTTTGCTTTAACAAACTTCTTTAAAACTCCAAAAGTATTTTTGTTAACCTGAAAATGGAACCCGAAATACTAGATAACGAGACATATTTGTGAAAGCCTATTTTTGTAATTTCTTGAACTAAAATACTTATATTTTGTAGAAAATTATATAAATTTCTAAGTTTTAAAATATTTGCAGTTTAGTGATAATTATATCGCTGTTTAGTGATAAACTGATTTAACGTGAAAAAAGTCGCGTTTGCGTTTTCTTTCTATGTTAGTTCGAGCCCTTTTTGAAGAATAAATCAGGTGCCTTCCTGGCAGGCAGTCGCTATTTATCTAATTTTATTTAATCATCTTATTTCATAGTATAGCAAACATACAGATATTTCCCCTGACAGAAAAGATCGCCTATAAGCACCATAGATGTTAATTGTGCCTTGCTATCATCCGTGTGGCAGTGTTGAAATACTATGTCCATAAGTTTACCGGCTGCCTTTCCCTCTAAACTAGTTCACGACACCAATGATAAGCACCGATGCCATTACAGCAGGAATAGGTATGGCGGTGGTAATGAACGCGGTCGAGACGTTGCAGAACTCGACCATCTAATTTTTAGAGAAAGGTATTTAGCCTTTCTCTATTTTTACGAGTTGCCCCCCAGTATGTGGCCTGGATCAAAATGGGGAAAAGGCGAACGAGGACTTCCTTTTAATGTGAATTGGGTAAGAAAGTGTCGTATTACAAAAATAATGTAGTTATCTAAGTGCTGTTTTAGGTTAGCTGGAAATTTTTAATTCAAAATAAGCTCATGTTATGTATTAAAATTTTTGAATTCCTTGTGTAAACTGTGTACTACTTATTCAGTATTAAATAACCTAATACCTACCTAATAATAAATGCCAGAATTCAGTACCCCTTTACGATTTAGGTATAAATGTAACGTCTTCTTTTTCTTTTCGTGAAATATACTAAATACTTAAAATTAAAATACTACCTACTATTATAGTTTTATTTTACGTGCAATTCAAAATGTTGTTTCTCACCAAAGACAGCCGCACTAAACGAATTAACCAAAAACCAGTGTATAATTATAAAAACGACATACGTAGTTCGTTATAAACGTTTCGAATAGATATCATTTCCTCAAAATATGGCCTTTACAGCAGTATCTCATGGAAGCAATCATAGCACCTTCCTCGTATATTGAACTAATGACTCCTTTGAAGCCGCCGCCTCGGCCAGAACACTCTGTGGAATACATAAACACCTCCACCTTGTTATTAAGTGTGAATTCTACAAATTGTTCACAAATATTTGCGTCTAACTGTGTTTTTTAGCCGCCAGTGATATTTGCCGTAACTGAATCAAGGACGGTATTAGAATTGGCCGATTAGATATGGCAGATTAAAAATATCGAATTGATCTCTCGATGTAATGGACTTACAATGGGAATAAAACTGAAATTATGGAAGCAGTGTTTGGAAATAGAGAATGAATTTAATATGCTCAATTTAATGTGCTGTTTGATAAAACAAATAATTTTAGAAAATTTGTGTCTTATTTTAAAAAGTTGCCATGTTGATCTATTAGAACGTATATTTGCTTACAGATCACAAAGTCGCGGTTTCCATTCTGACTCAAGAAGAAAAGATAAAAATTCCAGTCCCTAACTGAAGAATGCAAGCTGCAAGTAATGAGTAACAATTTTCAAATTTTGCTATTATGGCAGTACCTTCTGACTAACGATAATATCTGCCGATAAACTGGTTAAAAGACTGGTAACCTAAGTCTTTGTCGTCGTCGAATTCAATCTTACCACTACTTAAGAAAGTAGTACTTATCATCACGCCCGGTTCCCTTGCGAGGTAGGTAGAGTAAGCCGAACGTCTATATAGTTTGTTGTTCACCGCATTTCACCGGTTCGGTGGTCGGCAAGATAAGTGATGATCCTCCTCGCCGCATTTACCTATGTGTTAATGATTATCGACTATTTCTAGCGATAACCGGGACCGATAGCACGATCCGAAGCACACTCTGGAAAGACGGGGATAGGTGGAACGGACTCCGTTTAGGGGAGAATAGACACGCTACGGCTTAATTCGCATTAAACTTGACAATACTGGCATCGCCGCAATCGGAGACTGCCTGTAAGGACAGGTTCAAACGATCGACCGTCGCCTCTCTGGGAGACGGATCGGTGCCATACTTGCCTGCGCGCTGGATGCGTAACTCTCCACAACAGTGCTATCATTTGCGTACACATAGATACCGGGATTCAGCACATTGTTAATGTGTAGCAGGAATAGAGTTGCGGAGAGAACTGATTCCTGAGGGACTCCGACATTAATAGCCATTTGGTCGGATGAGCAGCCATCGACGACTACTTTAATCGACCAGCCACTCAGCAAATCTGACATTTAGGCGCAAAGACCAGTAGACAGACCATACGATGGAAGCTTGCCAATAAGAATATCATGCCAGACCCTGTTAAAGGTATTGTTCGCTTCTAGGTGTGGCATTACCTAATTTTCAGTACACGCTCCTATAGCCTTCCAGAGTATGGACGTGACTAAAATTGTCCTATAGTTAGAGGGGTCGGTACGACTGCCTTTTTGTGCACAGCCGTTAGCTCGTTAGCAAGCTTCCATGATTTCGGTATTTTATCAGTCATCGTCGAAAGGCGAAAGAGGCGTGTCAACACAAGGGTGTATTCAGGCACACAAGTTTTAAGTACAATGGCTGGAATCCCATCCGGGGCACTGGATTTGCTCACATCCAGATTCCGCAGCTTTTTAAGAACCTTCGTCTGACTGATGCGAATTTTCTGGCATATTCACCTCGCATCCAGGTAGAATGGAAGGTTTTGCGTTGGTGGGATTTAGACGCGAGTTTTCTGCAAATAGAGTAGCGAATAGGTTCGCTTTCTCGACGCCAGTGTGAGCCAGCGTCTCATCCGGTTTCAGCAGTGGAGAAAGATAGGGGCGGCAGAAATTCGATTTGCTAGGGACCAAAAAGCCTTACTACCTGAGGGGTACGATCTGTAGGGGGCCGAAATGTATGTAGCGCGCACAACTTAGAAATAAATACGCCAAGTTGAATTATTCTTATTTATTATTGTGTGTGCAATGTTCGTTTAAAAGGAAAAACATAAACATTGTACGGAAAAGCTTGTGAAAGTTGTGTAATGCTTGTTGATACAAAAAATCATCTATAACAAAGAATGTTCCTTACCAGCTTCTTTTGATTTCTATACCAACTCTTTCGGTCTACTATATTACTATTTATTTCTATATTTAATTTATTTTTCCCTTAAACAATCTCATCTAACATGACAAAAGATTTAAAGCCTTTTCTGGCTTTATCTAAAGACTTTTTAGTGTCCTTTTTATAGTGTGTAAATAATTGAGTTTGAATCAACGCCGCTTCGCCATCTGTTCGCCAACGTTTTACACTCTTTTTGGAGTTCTCACTTAACTTTAATGTTCTCATAAAATTTTACATTAAAGCTACGTCAAATGAAATTAAAACTTACATTCTAAACTTAAAATTGAAAATTGATTGATATAATATATTTATATTCTTAATACTCAGAGAAACTTAAGCCAGTTTCATGTTTAGGTATCTTAAGAAGATTAATCTGTGGGATTGGTTTACAGTGGACTGACACTCCTCATATTTTTTTTTTAATTTTGCAAATAACGACAAGTCAGTATGCGAGATATTTTTAACTTCCCACTACGTATGTAGACAAGGAAGTTACTGATTTTACAGTACTGTCAGTATGTCTGTATGTATGTATGTGTATGTGTATGTATGTGTGTATGTAAACATCTCATAACTTTTAAACGGCTGGACCGATCGAAACGCGGTTGATGTCATTCGGATTCTGCTCAACTTAGACTTCCTGAAAATTTGAACTGATTTAGTCTAGATTTTGAGAAATTTTGAAAAAAACACCAAAAAAATTTTGGGGAAACAGTATTTTTTTAATATAACTTCTAGATTTACGTACCGGTTGAGTACAAAAACTAATCAGCTCTATTCCTCAAGAAATTACGTCTAATACATAAATTGCAACTAAATCGGTTTATCAGTTTGGGAGTAATCATTGACGAAAAATTTTGAAAAAAGTGTTTTTCCGACATAGCTTCGAAATTTTTCAACCAATCATTTTTTTTGTATTTTACGATATCTTAGTATTAAAAAAACTACGTCAAATGCCGTTTCAAAAATCAAAATCGAATCTAATTCTCAAAACTTATAGCTTTTCAAATATTAAAATTAAGTAGTTTTTAGTAAACTAACTTAATTTTTTTTAAATAACTTTTAAGTTAATTCACCGATTGACTTAAAAATCTTATCAGCTTGTCTCCTCTAAAAACTGCGTTAAATACTGTCAATTTAATCAAAATCAGTCAGTTGATCAGTTCATCAGTTTGTTTGAGATTTATTAATGAAGAAAATTAAAAATAAAATGTTTTTTGACATTGCATCGAAATTTTTTAACCTACCTATCGATTATTCAGCTAAAGTAATATTTTAGATCTCAAAAATTGAGTTGAATGCCATCATCGTTTTCGAAATATACATCTTTTCAAAAATTAATACAATGCCATTTTTAACAAAATATAAATTTATGCTTATATTTTTTTACTCCTTTGACCTCAATTTAGTAGGAAGTTTCAGGTATGGTCCGTAGGGTCAACCGCTTACACATTTTTAATTTTAAATACTTTTTTCATAATCTATAGCTATATATATATATATATATATATATATATATATATATATATATATATATATATACTTTTCTAACAATATTACTAGATAGTATAACTTTGCGAGCCCCTACAAAGCTCTGCTTTTTGCTAGTTTAATTGATTCTCCAAAACAGCTCTATCGATTTTGATGATATGTTGTAATTAGAGAGACTTTTAATATTGAAATTAATCGTGCTATGAAAAATTATATAATAATCTATACATATAATAAAATCGTAGGAAACTCAAAGCTGTATATTGAATATTTTTTTAAAAGAATACTTGGGGCGTGATCTACAATCGATATCGAAGCCAAAAATATAGTTTTTAGAATTTTTGTCTGTTTGTCTGTTTGTCTGTTTGTCTGTTTATCTGTTTGTCTGTTTGTATGATGTATGTCCGAGGTAAACTCAAAAAGTACTACATGGATTTACTTCAAATTTTGCATGAATATTACTAACAGGTCGGGTCAACATATAGGCTACATATTATCACGCTATCACCTACAGGGGAGGAGCTGTGCGGAGTAAACGAAGTCCGCGCGGACGAAGTTGCTGGCAACAGCTAGTTATATATGTCGCAGTGAAATTGTCAGTACCGTTAGATTATAATTTACCTAAGTGATATTATAATTTAACTGCTAACCTAACCTAACCAAATTATAAAATCCCTAGGTAGATTATAATCTAACGGCTATGACAATTTCAGTGCGACATATATAAAATAAGACAAGGTAATCTCGCTAAGTTTCTTCCGCCGGATCAACTCAGTGTAGGGCCGCATTTCGATTTGGTAGTAATTCTATGAATGTTAACTAGCCAAAAGGTAACGTATAAAACCTATACTTACGTATAAAAGTTAATTTGAATAAATTAAAGATTGGTTTAAATCCTGAATAACCAAAACATTTACTTTCACATGGAAATGCACGTGATGTAGGTATTTATTTATTTACACCTACCTACCAATTTTTCGCATTTGAACTGAACGTTGCTCGATATGTCAACTCCAAGAATTTCAAGACTGACTGTGGCTCTTAGGAAAGTATTTTGAAAGCGAGGAGATACGACAAAGGAAGATTTATTAGTGGAAAACGTAAGTTTAGTCGACCACTCCTTGAGGCTGCGGAAAGTTGTTCTTCGATTTCCGACACAAGTTTGATCCGGCACTCGTTGACGTGTTGTTGAGAAACCCCGTTGCGGGTAGAGTACAAAGCATTACTCGTACTATCGTCCGTATAGCAATGAATGTTGTTTGATTGCAACATGTCATTAATATGCAGAAGAAACAGTGTAGGTGATAGCACACAGCCCTGAGGAACACCAGCATTGACGGGTTTAAGGTCAGAGCATGCCCCATTAACAACGACCTTGATGCTCCGATCTGCCAAAAAACTGGTGACCCACTTGCAGAGTTTCACAGGAAGCCCATAAAAAGGGTGCTTGGAGAGAAGTGCGTTGTGCCATAGCCGATCAAAGGCTTCCGCTATGTCCAAACTAACTGCCAAAGCCTCCCCCTTGTGCTCCACAGGCTTAGGTAAACGAAATGATCACCAGCTGAGCGACCGCGACGAAAACCGTACTGACGAACAGTCCTATGCCCTGCAGCACCACTTCAAAAATGCGGCGACGACATCTGGATCATCCAGTGAGAAGCATATTTGCCTCCGTGGGTAGGATGCAAAGAAGGACCGAAATCCGTCCCAATCTGCTGACTTGTAGTGCCAAACGCGGCGACAGCCTGAGAAACGAGGCCGCGATAGTCGCATTACCGGCACTTCGCTCCGTATGAGGCAGTGGTCTGAAGAACCTAGCGGTGCATCTACGGAAACTTGGTAATTGTTCGGATGAGAGGTCAGCAGAAGGTCTACCAGGGAAGGTAAATGGTCATCCACATCTGGAATACGCATAGGCGAAGTAACTAGCTGTGTTAGACTATGTGCTAGAGCAAAATCGTGAACAGATCTCCCCGCGTGATCGGTGGTACGTGAGCTGAGCCATTCAACATGATAGGCGTTAAAGTCACCAAGGATCACGATATCCGCTGTATCACGAGGGGATCTGCTGTATCACGGAATCTGTTGCTATTTGTATATGCTCTACGAGTCGGCCTACTTCGGCATTTCCACTATGGGAATACGGGAGGTATTTAACTCCCTCCCTTATATACCTACTAGTGTGCATCTTCGATGTACTTCTAACCGGTTGAACATTTCGGGTGAGTGGAAAGAAGCCACTGTCACATGAATGCACAAACTGGGAAAACCGTGAAAAAACATCAGTAGTTGCCATACCATTAGCCTAATCAAAATGTTAGGAAAAAACTTACTATCTCACCTTAAAGCATTGGTTTACGAGAAAGGTCTCATAATAAATGAGCAGTTCGGTTTCCAAGCAACTCACTCTTGAACTCATTGAGTGTACCGGCTCACAGAGTACATTTTAAATGGTTTTAATGCAGCCCCGGGGTTGCAAATTCCCACCGCTTTTCTATTTTTTGACGTCATGAATGGGTTCTATAAGATCTGGCATAATGGCTCAATATACAAGCTATACCAAATGGGAGTGCCCAACAGACTCGTACTCATTATACGAGAGTATCTAACCAACCACCAATTTCAGTCCCGTGTAGAAGGTTTCCTCTCCACCCATAGGAAGATCACAGCAGGGGTAACACCGGGCTCTCTACTGTCACCCCCATTATTCTCCGTTTACTTGTGTGACGTACCATGTGAACCACACGTCGAGTTCGCATTGTTTACCGACGCCCTCTATATATATGTACGTCCAATTTTTCTGAAGTTACAACCACTTAACGGTTGCAGGCAGTGGTCAGCACCCTCGGTGATTAGTTCAGGAAGTGGCGTATTAAAATCAACCCAGATAAAAGTGCAGCCGTGTATTTTTACCACGGTCAACAATCGCGACAGCAAAGGCGCGGTCTGCGAAAATTAGACAACATTACCCTGTTTGGAAGCATCATCCCAGGGGAAAGAAATTCAATTATCTCGGTGTAACTCTGAACAGTAAAATGTCATTTAAACCACACACACACACACACACACACACACACACACACACACACAAAGAGTGAAAGCTAAGGCTGAATTCGTTGTAATTCAGTTATACAACCTTTTCAATAAACGCAGTAAAATGTCACTTAGAGACAAGGTGGCACTTAACAAGTCGTACGTAAGACCTATTCTATAAGATATTTCGATCGTAGCAACTCACACCCTAACCCACTGGTGATAGTCGTGGCAGATAACATCCGAGATCCTAATGCCGATCCCAAATTACGTAGGCCCCGCCACGTTCTCACCGACCCCGGCGACTCTATAACTCTGGCCAACGGAATACACCAAAACGCTACACACATACACACGCGACAACATAGCCGCCGACAGCGACGAGGACCCCTGTTTCTCCCATCTGCGAAACGTACTTATGCACAAGAATCAGTCGATGTACAAAACAATGCCACTAACTCTCATATCGCAAATCGCGACCTCAACCTAAGCCGAGGATTCATCTTACAGGAGACACCCTTAGGCATACAGCAGCAGATCTTTAAATTCTGACAGAGCGCTCTGCTCACCCCGCGACCGGTGAAACTGTTAAGGCCCTAAGGCCAGCAGTGATTCAGTCATTCCGAAAAAACAGGTGCCATCGTTGATTGCCTTCATCTTTTTACGTTTTTAACACTTCTTCACTCTTACATATGGAAGTTTATGGATATCATTAGATTGCTATCTAAAGTCCCTTTCAGACGGTATACGTTCCTTGTATTTGGATAAGGCTTATTCTTGGTTGATTACAACTTTTCTTTGATTTTTAATTTAAATGTCATATGTATTTACTATAAACCTTTAGTTTTTTTTTTAAATTATACAATCAATAAATCACTACAAGAGCTTTCGAATAAAACTTAATCGAACTTTATAGTCGCTCTGAGTTAGAAGATATACCATATGCAAAGTATGTAACGCATTGAAATTACCTAAAAATGACGGCACTTCTTACTCCGCTCCCCGCAAAGCATTGAAATCCGCGCCCAGCTTATCAAATTCTTTGATTCTTTACCACTGGATAACAGTGGTATAATTAAAATTTTGGATGTTGTTGATAGTTATGTAGCTATAACACCAATTTTGTTATATATATTGTATACTCCAATTTTGTTATCATGTGTTTTTTGAACTGTCCCCGCTATTAAGGCAAATTTAAAGACGTATTCACGTTAAAAACATATTTTTAATTGCTCGACCGAGAATCGAACCCAAGCTTCCATGCCGACACTAGGCCACAGAGGCGACATATTATTATTTTTTTAAATAATTTCTGTCACAATCTCAGCATCGTTGCATACGAAACGACATGAAAATTCTCACGCGTTAAATTCATGATGCCAGTGACACGACTTTTTAAAATTAACACCTTATTAATTATAAAACAAATGACAAATATATATGCCATATATCTTTTTAAATTATAAAAGCGTTCTATTTTTAAAAGTGGTGCTAGATTTTCAACATTGGTTAAACTGGCCAGTTCTAAAAACTTCTAGTGTCACCTCGTGTTACTAGAAAAACCATGGCGGTAGTATCAAACTCGTAAAATACAATTGTGTGATAAAAAGTTGCAGAACTCTGCCTGTATTAATTTTGTGCAACTTCAAGAGTATCCATTCTATTACAATAAAAGGCCTCTTATATATTTTTATATCGCGTATTGCAAATAGTGGAGAGTTACATGAATAGCTTGCAGAGCCAGCCGCTTTCTAATATTTTTTTAGTTTTAGAACAGCAAACGATCAGATGGATTTTTCGATGAAAACAAAAAACAGCGCCTATTGACACTAAAGATGGAAATATTTGGCCCCCGATGCTTCTGGGTTCATTTGAAGAATAGGCTAACTGCCGTTCTGCCAAGCAATTCGTAAAAGACGACCGGTTGGCTATGCGAGTGACTAACATCGTGACTACTAGGT
Organism: Apodemia mormo; assembly: GCA_036924255.1. Lineage (NCBI taxonomy): Eukaryota > Metazoa > Arthropoda > Insecta > Lepidoptera > Riodinidae > Apodemia > Apodemia mormo. The sequence continues at coordinate 37,566,318 of JAUPFN010000002.1, forward strand.
GGTAGAGTTCAGCATTGTCTCGCCCAGGTCTGGTACTACCGCCTTACCTATTTCTGCTGCAATAAACCGTATTCCAAACCGCAATACGATAGTGCTTGTCATTATCGTATTCCGGTTTAGAAGGTAAGATAACCGGTAAACTTATCCATGTGGCATTAGACCTCGCCACAAGATAGCAACGCACCATTAACATCTTTGATATTTACAGGCGATGGCTGACACTTTCCATCAGGAAACCCATCTGCTTGCTTGTTATCTTATACTATAAAAAAAACATGGTGCGTTTCTATCTGTGTAGCCGATGTGATTCCACAAACAGGCACGATAATCACAAACAATGACGCTATTACGAAAGATAATGTAAGGTGGTGGTATGAAATCCACATGACACGCTGTAGAACTCTACCACCTTGTATTTTTGATAACAGTGGTACATTTGGTCAATTGTTTACATTTTGTTTACAAGCATTCAGTTGAAAATTGAGATAACAAGTAACGTTTATTTAATAGCGGTTGTTTCGGCTGTCGAAAACAAAATTGCTACGAGAAAACGCTTTTCTCTTAGCATATTAGAATAAACAATATATTAGTCAATAGCGGCAAAGTCTCTTCCCTTGTTTTCTATTTGATTTTTTATTTCATACAATAGCAAACAAACTGTCCTCCTGATGGAAAGACATAACCATCGCCTATAGACAACAAAAATGTTGATTGTGCGTTGCTGTCAATGTGGCGGAGTTGTAATGCCGGTTCCGGTTTGTAGGGTGAGGTAGCTCGCTAGCTACACTTACACAAAGTTTAGGGGCAACCTTACCTTACAAACTGGAACACGAAAGTGACAAGCAACGACGTGTTTGCGGTAGGAATATTTAAAACGTTGGTACAAAACTAGGATAAAACGTTGAAGAACTCTACCACCAGGTCAGTAGTCACAATGTTTCTAACGCATATTAGCTTTCTCTCACATTTTACGAGATGTTCAGCGTATGCGACATAATATCTTGTATTGCATATTCTAAGCGGATTGGACAACAGCGAATAAATAAGGATAATTTTTGTCCCGGAAAATGCTTCCTGTAATATCTTATAGCCAAGCCACACTGTTGGAAACAAGCTTCCAACTCGGGTGACCTTGGTAGGAGGCTTGTGAAGTTCAAATGAATTTTTGTTGTAAACAAGTGTTTACACTGTTGTAAAGCACCCATGTGGAGGGCTTGTTTTCAACAGTGTGGCTCGGCTTTCACGATGAGGACGAAGTTGCTTGCAACAGTCAGTAGTTAATATTAATTGACGAGTAACGGTAGTGAATGTCAGATGTTAATATATACTATATAAACGTCGGATTGTACGTCCAGATACCTTACCGAGTACCAACTGGCGTTGGTTATCTTGATCTAGCGATGCGTTATATCGTATAAAAGTGCGATAATCTTCTAAAAGGTGTGCGTTGTTGTGGTAATTAATATTTAGGCGAGGCTTGGCGCCCCGCGGCGCTTGCGCATCGCTCCGCTTTGTGGGGCACCGCCGGTCATCGCATTTGTCATGTTAGCGCACCAAAGGTGTGAATGACTTTTTTCTAACTATTATTAATGACAATGATAGAAAATATTGTTTTTTGTTACAACACAGTTGATTGTTGTCAATTAGTTTTTTGTGGTAACACCGCGCTCTGATTGTGAGCGTGGCCGATCAATTCAATTTGAATTCAATGTTTGGATTAAAATATGGCGGGCTTCATTAAAGCTTTTGATGTGATTGAGTATGAGTGATTTTATTTATTACGGATAATGATTGCCCTTGCCATTTATTTAAGTTTGTAACAGGTTTTTATTACGGATTTCGTTTTTAATAAGTTACCAGGGTGTTGTAAAAATCCACAAGATTTAAGATGTTTTACCACCTTTTTATATATGGTATAAGGGTTAAATGCTACTTTCTTTACAAAGATGCTTGTAACGATTAAGTCTAGCATTTGATTATAAGGGGCTGTTCATAAAATACGTCACACTAAAATCAGCTTTTTTTGACCCCCTCCCCCCCATTGTCACGCTGTGTCACACTTTTTGTGACCCCCACTAGAAATATTTCGTCACAAAAACTAAGACCCCCCCCTGCTGAGTATGATAAATTCTAAATGATAGTACACAAATTCTGAAAATTAAAAATATTTATTTAGTTATTATAATAACATTACGCGCAGGGTACGTGGAAACGTTACTGTCTCAAGTATTGGAAAAACAAAGAAACCCGTTGTGACGGATCGCAACGCCGCTAGAGTCGCGCCACAGAGCTAGCGCTCATGTCACAAAATAATAAACGGCGAACGTCACGTTGCCGTATACCCCCCGTCCCCCCTGGTCACATCTTGTCACACTCAGCCAGACCCCCCCCCTCCCCTTGTATGCGAACGTATTTTATGAACGGCCCCTAAGAGGTTTAGGAAAATATCTTTTTTATAAGAATAAATTTGAGCAAAATCGGGAATTATATATATATATATATATATATATATATATGAATGATGAATGAATGAATGATAACTCTTTATTGAGCACATAATTACAGTATATTATCAATTTTACACTCGTAAGTCATATTTTATATTAATCTGTAGCATATGCCTGTATTCAAATTTCGTGATAAATATTTGTTTTATGAGCCACTTATATCAATTTTACCATTTTATTTTTTTGTCTGTCTGTCTACATGTGTCTGTATGTCCAGCTCTAACTGAAGGACATCAAATCTTCACTAAAATTGGTATAGGGTAAAATTACTAGATTGCGCAAATAATAGGGTAAATAAATTTGTATAATATCCTTATAAGTTAGGAACACTTTACTAATCTGCATGAAAATTTGTATGTATATAATAGGTAATTGCGCAAATTGTATTTTTGGTATGTTCGTCTATCAAAATATTTTTTATTGTCAATGAATTTACGCCCAGTGTAGTAGGCAGGTATTGGCTAGTCGCAAACTTATGCATGTGGCATTAAAATCCTTCCACATGTACTACAACGCATCATTCAAATCTTTTTCCACCACGAGGGCTATCTGCTTGTTTGGTATCTTATGATTATTAGACCACCTGTCACATGGTAATATCTTTGGCTAATTACGAATGCGTGGCATCTCTACCTACTTCTTCGGCGATATGGGCGTTTCGGTATTTTTTACATAATCAATCAAGTCAAGTAACGTCCCGTAATTATATTTCACTTAAGGCTGAAACAATAGCCATTATGCATGGAATATTTTTTTTTGAAGTAACAAAGCATAAGTCTTTTACAATGTAGAGCAGCTAAGATGTTACGGTATTTAATAAGGTAGGTGTAACAATACTGCTACGCACTAATAACATTGCCTCTGACGTTGCTGTTAGTGTACAGTAATTTTTGTATATTATAAGATAGCAAACAAATATTGGCTCTGTTGATGGAAATATACAACCATCATCTATAGACACCAAAGATGTTTATGGTGTGTTGCTAACCTCCTGGTAGAGTTTTAATGCCACATGCATACGTTTATCGGCCACTTTCCCCTCTAAACCCGAACACGACAGTGACAAGCACTGAAGCTATTTCGGCGGGAATATGTAAGGTGGTGGCATCAGACCCGTGCTAGATAATACAGAAATCTACCACCTAGTATATTATTTTAATACAGCATTTTGTTTAAAGAACTTATAACACAGTCGATAGTCTGGGCATCTTTTAAATAATAGCTTATCTACCTTTTTGCAAGATACCGATTCGTAAAGGGGAAACGAATGGCCAAAAACAAGACTTTTACCATCAGAAGAGAAATCTGTTCTGTAAAAAGAAGGTCAATTGTGAGCTGAAATCACGCACAGAAATTTCTATTTAAATTTAGAATAATAAGTAATAACGCAAAGTCTATGGTAAGAAGGTTGTGACATTAATGCGTTTACTAATAGACAAACTAGGCCAAAAGGCAAACTTAACATTGCGGTTCGATTTCTAGACACAGTTATACACCAACCGCCAATAAAAAACAGGCAATAGTAAATTTGCTTTTTTTTTAATTCCCATGTAATTTTTATATTTTCAAACTCGCTTAATTTCGTGATTCTAGGTCAATGAGAAGTTTTTTTATATCAGCAAACAAGTAAATTGCTCTCCTGATAGAAAGATACAACCAAAGGATTTTATGGGTTTTTTTTTCGCTTGCAACTTTACAGAGTGCAAATTCGCCCTCACATGGAGTACTGTTCTCATCTCTGGGCGGGAGCTCCGCAGTATCAGCTTCTTCCACTTGATCGCATTCAGCGTAGAGCGGTTCGAATCGTTGACGACCAAGCAGTCTCCAATCGGCTTGACTCCTTGGCTTTACGCAGTGATGTAAGTTCGCTTAGCATCTCTTACCGCATTTATCACGGAGAGTGTTCCGACGAACTATTTGGATTGATCCCTGCTGTTGAATTTTATCATCGCACATCGCGGCAAAACTCAAAGTTCCATCCTCATCACCTCGATGTCTGGAAATCCACAACCGTGCGATTCTCTAGACACTTCTTACCACGCACTACTCCTTTGTGGAATCAATTACCGGCGGGGGTGTTTTCGAACAGATACGACTTAGACACCTTCAAGAAAATAAGCTACTCCTTCTTAAAAATGCCGGCAACGCAGCTGCAAGACCTCTGGTGATGTGGCTGTCCATGGGCGGCGGTAATCACTGTTGATGTGAGCCTCCTGCTCATTTGCCCCTTTTTTCTATATAAAAAAAAATGGTGCGTTGCTAGAGTTGTGGCGGGGTCACAGTGTCACATGTATAAATACTCGATAGATTTTGATTTCATTGTGAACTTACAAAATATGTGAAAATATTTGACATAAACGGTCATTACGGTCTGATTCAGTTTCATGGCATAATATAATCGTAGACTTGAGTGTTTACTATGAATTTCAAATTTATAAGAAAAATGGATGTGTGAATAATAATAATAATAATAATAATAATTTATTTATTTGCAAGAAATAGTGTTACAAAGATCTTATATCTAGTTTATTTATTCGCCTATTCCGCTATACGTTAGCATGCACATTCATTTACAATTATTTTGAATTAAATTTATATTTTTTATGTATACAATAATTATGTAAGAAATAAAATAAATCTTTTATATTATAGCAAGATATGTACGACTTAGATTTAGACGAAAGCCGTTTGTTTTTGTTTTTCAAGATAGTGCCATTTATCTATGCCGATTTATGTATTGCTTTTTGTGACTATACCAAGATATATGTAATTTAAAGTGTTATAGTAAATGCAATGTCGTAATACAAATCTCAAATGAATACACGTCCAGCTTATAACCATACGATTTCCAAAAATATATTGATATTAGTGTTTGTAACTAAATGAGATAAATTTAACAACATTCATTAAACATTGAGAAATAAATAAAGTATGTCATCATCAGAATGAATCATTACATAATAAAATCATTACATATATCTTATTCATTAAATCATTGATAATGTATATACAATTTGTTAATCTAATAATAATAATAAAAAATAATTTAAAAAAATGTTAGATAAATTATTATAATATGTCAAAATGTAAAACCATTGTCAGTATAAGATCTATTTTACAAATAATGTCAATAATTTAATTAAAATGTCAATGTCAAATATAAAGAGGAGATAATAATAACCTAAATAAACAATGATAAATAAATTAAAAAAAAAACATTTTTGTAAAAATCAAATTTGTAGTAAAAAACTATTTGCTTTCAAAAAATTCCTTAAGAGTATAGAAGTTTTTATTTAGCAGCCAATTTTTAAGGCAATTGTATTGTTTCCCTGTTGGCAATTCTCTTATTTCTTTTGGTATTTTATTAAACACCTTAATACTCATCATATAGCAGTTTTGTTGGAAAATAGAACATTTACATGATGGAAAAAGTAATCTGGTGGGGTTCCGTAATCCCAGTCTAGATGTATCTCTAGCTCTGTTGTACAACTGAGGATGTTTATTTACAAAATTGGCTACATCTAAGATATACATGTCAGTTAAGGTTAATATCTTATTATTTTTAAAGGTTTGCATGACTCTAATGGACCGACATTACAAATGGCGCGTATACATTTCTTTTGTATCAAAAAAACATTAATAGCATTGCAAGAATTCATCCAAATGATTAGGCCATACCGTAATGAAGAAGCGACGTATGCATAATATGCCGTCAGTGCGGCATCTTTACCTATATTATGTGTAATTTTACGTAGAACAAAAACATATTTATTTAATTTGTTACATAGCATTTCTGTGTGAGTTTTCCAGCTTAAATGTTCATCGATATGAATACCGAGAAAATTTGTATTACTTACTTCCGTTATTATTTGGCCTTGATACTGAATATTTAGGGTTACTTTGGATGTGTTGTAGATCACGTATCCGCAAGCGCAGCGTAGGAGGCCAACCGTCAGATGGACAAGCGACCTGGCCATGATTGCAGGGTCTCGCTGGACGCTGGCCGTTTCCAACCGGTTGCAGTGTTAGTCATTGTAGTAGATCTATATACAGCAGTAGACGTCCTATAGCTAATATGATGATGATGTCGATAACAAAAAAAATTCTTACAGACGGCAGGCGGATATACAACAACAAAGTAAACCTGTTAGGTTTTGGTTTTTTCTTTTGAGGTAATGAATCCTAAAAAATATGGTTGACAATCGAATGTGCAAAGACTCCAATTTTTTATGTTATTGAGATAGGCAAACTGACAGACGTGCCGCCTGATGGTAAGTGGTCGACGTCGCCAATGAACAAAAATGGGATACCTGGGCTGGAACTAGCCCAGGTATTCCATTCGTGTGTTGCCTATCCTGAGACATAAGATGTTAAGTCTCGGTGCCAGTAATTACACTGCCTGTCTTGCCCTTCTCTCCGAAACACAGCAAAGCTGTTAAACGGGAGAAATAAGCAAGATGGTGGTATCTATGCAGCTGGGACCGCGGCACAGCGCATCCCTCCCACCGGTAACTCATGGTTTATCGGGGTATTCCTCGAAGCGCAACCATTTTGAAGCGCACCTGATAAAGCGCAACTAAACTATTCCTCGAAGCGCACCTCTTAGTTGCGCTAACAAAATAAATTATAAATATTGTAATTTTATTTCTTCAAGTGTACCAATGATGCAAAATAGGGAAGAGCATAAAGAAAGTGACGTAAATAATAAAAAAGTATATTATGCAAATATTTATGAAGTATGTTCTTGTCCGAATTCCCGAAAAGGTAACCAGTGCATCCATGAGTACCCTAAGATACTTGGTACACAATGTGATAGGTGACAAGCCTATCGCCATTTATCCAATTCAGGGCATTTGTTTATATTAGAAAACGGGAAAAATACATTTTTGATTTGCCCGAAAATCGGATCCACAGCGTGCTACTAGACTGCAGAGGTACTAGACAGCTCTGCAAATTTGCCTGGACCTTTAAAATCTAGATAATTGTTGCTTATTTATTATTCACTCTACTGGTTTTATGCTCGTCCCTATTTTTTATCATTAGTGCGGTTCGAAGAATAAAATTATAATATTTTTTAATTATTTCTTTAGCGCAACTAAAAGATGAGCCCCGAGGAATAGTTTAGATGCGCTTCAAAATGGTTGCGCTTCATGGAATAACCCCGGTTTATCGCAATTCAACGCTTTATTTGGCATAGAACACCCGGTTGATCGAGTGGTTAGCGACCCTAACTACTAACTATCGATAGGGTTCGGGTTTAATTCCCTATAGGGACAAACATCTTATGACAACAGATATTTGTATATCTGGGTTTGGGGGTTAGGTCAATCAGTCTAATTTGTCTAGCGATTTTAAAAAAAGGTCCATAATATAAACTGCAGAATTTTCGCTTATTTCTTTCTTTCGCTCTTCTTTAAATAAGTAAGAGCGACAGTTTTTAATTCTCTCTTCCAGGTTTTAGAAGTGTTGCCTAATTGATTAAAATCAGGTACATTTTAACTAATGAAAAAGTTAAAGTTACACCAAAGTCGGTTCAATAGTTTTTGAGATAAGAGTTTAGTTGATATTTGGAGTCGGTTTAATTTTTTAAATTACTATTATTTATTTATTAAATATCTATTATCTAACCCCAAATCTCAAGCAAATCATTTGTTTTTGATATGGGTGTTATGATTAACTAATAAATCGCGATAAATAAATAAATACAAAAATATATGTACTCGTAATAAACACCCAAACCTCGAAATAAAAGTATCTATACTTATTAAAAAAATTGTCCCCTTCGGAAGCAAACCCTAGTCCCATCGATTGTACATTCTGGGTAGCTAACTACTGGACCAGCGGCACGGTTAAAAACTCAAATCAACGTCAAATAACTTTAGGGCATGTGAACATATCCTTAAAATTATTTGACTTACAAACATATGAATAGTGACCCACCAGTCACCACTAAAATCTGCTTAGGTTCGCCATCTCTCCTTTTCCGTCGAGAATAACAATCAAAATAATATAGCAATAAATTAATTTTCTCTTTAATATGTAGTAGAAACCAGCCACGATACTTCCTGACACATAGACATCATCATGTCTTGATTAACTTATACGCCATTAAGAAGGTGATTATCTTATCGGTGATTGTCAAGCTTTTATACAGATTAGATCGTACATAAAATTATTAACATAAATCGCCAACAAAGATCTCGACATGGAGATTTTCCAATGAATTAAACATGTTTTCATTGTGAAGGACGAGGGATAATGGGCGTGGGGCAGAGGCGGCGGAGGCGTTAGTACTATTAACGTATGGTTTAGAGATAACATCGGCCGACAAACTCGATTAGCGGCCGGAGTGGTTTCATTTGTGACTGGCTTGAGCAATAAGCGTATTGAGGTTTAAGTAAAATTAAACGGTATGAAAATATTTTTATTAAATCTATGCAAGTTTTACTAAGTGAAATAGTTTGTTTATCCATGTATAAATATAAAAATTATTTCTAATAGCTGATAGAATTGATTGATGGAAAATAGTTTTAAAAAAAAATTGTTTATGTTGAATTGTCGTTGATAATAACGATAACTGATTCAAACGCTTTTGAAATCCTTCTTTTAAATATTTTTTCTTCAAGTACGATAAATGTTTTGTTTAAAATATTGTAAAAGTAAGAAAAATGCTACTAATCGTAGTGTTTTTAACACGAATACGATAATAAGCATATAAATTATACATATACATATATATGACAATTTAAACACGACACGATAATAAAACACGACTCCAATTCCCCTATTTTTTTAGAAAACTTAATATACTGTAATTTAATAAAGTAATATATGAACACAGTACAAGTGCAATATTTTTCTTTATTCTTATAAACTAGTAAATCTTGATGTTTTGTAAATGGGACCATCTCAACTCCTTGAAATAAAATATTTTTTATATTAGGCTATAGTCCACAAGTCAACTCACAAAACATTTGATTTTTTAGTTTAAACATTCATTTTGTTAAAAATGACAGTATATTATTTTTTGAGAAGCTGTGTATTTTGAAAGCTGTATATTTTTAAATTTTCTTTATTTATAAATCCTAAACAAATTGACTGATTTTGATTAAATTACCGGTATTTGACACAGTTTTAAAGGAGAAAAGCTGATAAGATTTTTAAGTCAATCGGTGAATTAACTTGAAAGCTATTAAAAAAAATTAAGTATGTTTGCTAAAACCAACGTAATTCTAATATTTGAAAAGCTTTTTGAAAAGAAACAAGTTTTGAAAATAAGATTCGATTTTGATTTTTAAAACGGCATTTGACGTAGTTTTTTATTACTAAAATATCGTAGAATACTAAAACACGATTGGTTGAAATGTCGAAAAAACACTTTTCAAAATTTTTCGTCAAAGATTACTCCCAAACGGATTACTGATTTTGATGCAATTTATGCATCGTACGTACGACGTAGTTTTTTGAGGAATAGGGCTGATTAGTTTTTGTACTCAATCAGTACATAAATTTGGAAGTTATATTAAAAAAATACTGTATCGCCAAAATTTTTTTGGTGTTTTTTCAAAATTTTTCGAAATCCTCTAGACCTAAATCCTTTAGAATTGGTTCAAATTTTTAGGAAGTCTAAGTTGAGCGGAATCCAATCGAATGCCATCAACCTCGTTTCGATCGGTGCAGCCGTTCAAAAGTTATGAGATGTTTACATACACACATACACACACACACACATACAAACAGACATACAGACGTCATCGTGAAAATAGTCTGAAAAGGTTCCTAAAACCTCAAAACGTGGGCATCTGATGAAAACTCGATTTTCGAAAATCGGGGTAAAATCAGTAACTTCCTTATCTACTTACTAAGAGGGAAGTTAAAAAGACTTTGCTGGAATGAGAGTCCTTTATTGAGTGTTGATTTAAAATCTTTATTAATATTATAAATGCGAAAGTTTAGATTTTTGGATGTTTAGATAGATGTTGGTTACTCAATCATCCAAAAACTACTCAACGGATTTGAATGAAATTTGGCACACAGGTAGATGATGACCTGGAATAGCATAAAGGCTACTTTTTATGTCAAAAAGTTAGGTGATCCCGCGGGATTCGACAAAAACTTTTAAAATGCAGCAGGCTGCACGCTGCAGCTAGTATCTTATAAGTGAATGTTACATACATTCTTTTATGACATGGACCACAACTTTCGTTGCCAACCAATTCTTATCGATATGTTATTATAAGTTGAACGCCCAAACAAGACTTCGTAGTATTAATCTGTTTTATATTTTCTAATGGTTATTTAATAAATTTTAGTGACCACTGTCCACTAAGAACGTTTTACAACTGAAGTTTAATAGCTTAAACTTCAGATTTAATTGATATTTTAAAAAACCCAATTTCGTCACAGATGATCATCAAAATTTTTAGGGTACTTTCTGAAGTCCTAGAAATTTGGTATGTAAGCTAGTATTAGTACACAAACAACAAAAAAATTATAAAATTTGTAACTTTTACCCCCCTTTCCATTAAATAAGAGACTGGAATTTTGTATGAGACTTTTGCAAATTTCGATCCTAAAGGTCTGAAAATTGATATCGTCAAATGGGCATAAAGTGAAAAATTTACTCACGGCTCATTATTTCCTGTCATATAATAATTTTTGTAGTAACGAAACAGCTAAGCCATTTTGATTATGGTGCCAAGTTTGTGAGGATAGGGCTTGTAAAGTGAGGACGTGTAGCATTAGAAACTTAGGTTTTCATAAGTTCTGATAACTTTTTGACAAGTCAAGTCGTGGCAATATTTTACATGAAATTGTTTTTAGTGGGATTAAATGAATAAAAATAAATATTACACAAATTACGTTCAATTGGCATGCATGATCTCGAATACACACAAACATAATGTACCTATATAGACATGTGTTTTCTTTACGGCTAAAGTCTGTTATTAAACTTAGGAGATTTTATTGGTTATCTATGGGCGAATTTCGACCACAGGGTGATCGTTAGTATAGATAAATATCTAGGTACACTCCAAAAACATAAGTTATTATAACGCATATTTCTTATTTTGTCTTTAAAACTATGGTCATGATATAAGATTTTACAAGTCTAAGATTAAATATTATAACCTCACCTTACTTTAATCAAAGATAAATTTAGGCTTAGATTAACTTAGTGTAAAAGGAAATTATTTAAATAAAATAATATGTGTTAGTTAAAAGATGCAAATATTTCTAACTGCAAATTATTGCGGCATATAACCAGCTATTGTACCTATATTTCAATGTTAATCGAAGCTGCACAAAATAATTGTGTTAACACAAATTACCATTAACCAGTTCCTAAGACACTCGCTTATATTAATGTAATCAATAAGTAACATAACGTTACGTCTGAAACACCACCTTTTTAGGTTTCCATACCTAAGAGGTAAAACGGAACCCTATTACTAAGCCTTCGCTGTCTGTCTGTCCGTCTGTCTGTCTGTCATAAGGCTGTATCACAATTTTTGTTATAATGGTACGGAACCCTTCGTGCGCACACTGTTGTTCGACTCGCACTTGGCCGGTTTTATTAAAGTTTGCAAACACTGTATTGGAGACCCATACACTACTACACTTATATAAAATTATTGAAATTTATTTATCCGTTACTTTGGTATGAAACAAACGATACGTTGTTACGTAAAACAATTGTAAAGGCTATTTTAATTAAGATTTACATTTTTCTATCATCTCTTGATGCGTATAGAAATCAAATTATATGTATCGCATTTTTCAAGTCTTCAGTAACAATTCTGGACGTTATTGCAGTGGTTTTAATCCGGGGAAGATACTACACGGTAGCCACGTTAATTACCTATTGACATTAAAAACCTGAAATAGATCATAAGTAGCAAAAAGATCTCTCCAGATGTCGTATTTACTAAATGTTCCTGCTGCAATACTGCGATGCTCTACATGCATCTATTTCCACCAAGAGAGCCATTTGTTTATTTGCTATCTTGTGTTAATAAAAACATAAAATTTGATATAAATCATTGACCAAGTACCATTTGGTTGCCCAGAAATGCTTATTTTCTTTGGATATTTAATTGAATTTATTTTCATTCATGTTGTTTAATGTAAAGTTAGCACTAGACTTAGCGACGCCGACCATTCATAAGGCTTTTAATTTGTGATCAAAGTGTTTGTGAATTGTATATTTCCGAAGAATTTATTACTTACATCTTAAGATAGCAACAAGCTGATGGCTTTCCTAATTAGAAGCGATAACCAACGCCCATGTACACCAACGACGTTAATGTTGAGTTTCTATCTGTGTTGCAGGATGGTAATGCCACATGCATAAGTATATTATTTAGGATATCTTACCCGGAATACGTAGGTCACACTATAAGTTTTGCGTAACTTAAAAACAACATGTTATAACCAAAATATTATGTTTATTGCTTTTCAAAATAATCTCCTTTACATTTTAAACATTTTTTTCATGCGATCGAACCATTTTTAAAAACAGGAGGACCACAGATCTGAAGGCATGTTTTCTACGTGCTGATTGAACGCTATCACTGCCTCTCATCAAATCTTTGATTTTGGGGAAAATACAGAAATCACAGGGTGCTAGGTCGGGGCTATGCGCAGGATGAGTGACGAGATGTACTTTTTCTGAAGCTAAAAATGACTTTGTTCATGATCATGGTGTAGGAGAATGCGGTTTTGGGTCGTCTTTCGCAAAATTTTTCTAACACCCTAGGTAAACAAATGGTAGAATACCACTCTTTTGATCTTCAAGTGGAATTGTACAGTCCCATCTGTACCATTTCCCCGCTTCTGCTCCGCTGTCAGTTCATGAGGGATCCAACGATAACAAAGTTTCCGAACTTTCAATTCTTCGTGTAAAATTTTCTGAATTTGGTTCATACCAATCCCCAATAGTCCTCGAATTGTCTCATAGGTAATCCGGAGGTTTTCTTCAATTAACCGCTTAACAGTAGCCACATTATTTTCTTTGACGGCAGGTGAAGGCCGCCCTTCATGAAAATCGTCATGTAAAGAAACTCGACCTCTCTCAAATTCAGCAAACCATCGCCTCACGGTGCTCAAACAAGGTGCTTCTCTCCCAAAAACATTTTGAAGACGAGCGGCACAGTCTTGCGGAGAAAGAGAACTTTTAAAATCATAAAAAATCATCGCTCTAAAATCTTTTCGACTTAATTCCATTTTCTTATAACTTTGATGTGTGATAAAAAAACAATAGACAAATTATTTCCCGCCAATTGTTTTTTTTATTATTAAAAAGGTTGCAACGTTTTAAAAATATAACATTCGAAATTCAAATAGCTAGCTAGCTAGAAGTGCAAAACTTTTAGTGTGCACCATGTAGCGTCAATACTTGCTCGGGTAATATTTATATTTTCCATTTAAAAATGTACATTCGTTTATTTATTTTTTTTTAATTTCCCGCTATGAATAGGATAAGCAAGTTACTGATTTTGCCCCGATTTTCGAAAATCGACTTTTTTCTGTAACCCCCATGTTGTGAGGTCCTAGGAACCTTTTCCGACTATTATCGCGATGACGTCAGTATGTCTGTATGTGTGTACGTGTTTTTTTTTTATAGAAGAGGGGGCAAACGGACATGGCAAGTGATTACCGCCGCCCATAAACAACTACACTACCAGAGGTCTTGTAATTGAGTTGCCGGCCTTTTAAGAATGAGTAAGCTCTTTTCTTGAAGGTCTCTAAGTCGTATTGGTTCTGCCGATAGCTGGTTCTACATAGGAGTAGTGCGGGGCAAAAAATGCCTTGAGAATCGAAAGGTTGTGGATTTCCAGACATCGAGATGGTAAGGATGGAACCTTGAATTTTGTCGCGATGTCCGATGGTAAAATTCGGCAGCATGTTTAGGTTTTTGAAATCTTTGAGCTCAAAAATCTATGATTAGGTATAGTTTTTGCTTCTTTGAGCCTAAAATATCTTAATTTAGCGTGAAGTTTTTGGGATGCCTAGCAGGGTCAACCGGATTACCGATTTTTTATTCTGCTGCACTCACAGGTAGACTGGTAGTAAATGCCGTTAAGGCATAGTTTAACCTACATTTGACCGCCTCGTTGGTCGAGTGGTTAGCGACCCTGACTACGCAATCGACGGAGCTTGGGTTCGATCCCAAACGGGGACGAGCATTTGTGTGATGAGCATAAATGTTTGTATTTACGAATTTGGGTGTTTTTTAAATATATTCCAGTATTTATATATGTATTTCAATGTACTATCACCGTTGAATAACATCCATAACACAAGCAAATAATTTCTTACTTTGGGTTAGATCAGTAAGTGTAATTTATGTCGTTAATATTTATTTATTACATATGAAAAATTTTTTGTAGTGAATAAAATTATTCGTAATTATACCTTTATATGATTCAAATTTAATTTAAACGAAATATACGCACTAACTTATTTAGTTGTCATAAACAAAACTTAAAAGTCAAATTTAATAACAAAAAAAATCAATGCAGTATGACATTCGAACATAGCCTGTGCCCTGTAACGAGGACAAAAGAATAATTATTTTCGTTGAAGTGTATATTGACCAAATTGACATAGTATGAAATATAACGTTGCATAACATCTGGTGCAAAGAGTATATAATCACTCAAAGAGTATATAATCACTACGTTTTAATCTGGTGCAATACCTCTATTAAACGGTATCTATTTATTAAACTTGTTTCGAGTCCCGAGTTTTGATCAACAGAAAAACTGAAAAAATATGCATTTATAATAATTACTAGCTGATCCGGCAAACGTTGTTCTGTCTTTTTAACTACTCTTTTTTTTCTATATCTTCTCACCTTTTAAACCTTCTCTGGATTTCAACAATTAATTCAAAACCAAAATTAGGCAAATCGGTTCAGCCATTCTCGAGTTTTAGCGAGACTAACGAACAGCAATTGATTTTTATATATATAGATAATTAAACAACACGGAATTAAACAGTCATTTGCAATAGTAAACTGAGAACACTTTTATTTTATTTAGAATTAGATACAGTGGTATCTAAATAATTAAAAAAATAAAAATATTCTAAATAAAACAAAAGTTTTTTTGATTACATACATATTTTCTATAAAATATCAAATGAGTATTTTTTCTTGACATCATGTACTTACCTACATTATCTACTCAAGTCCTAAAAGTGCAATATGAAAAAGAGACATATTTTCTACCTTAGAAAGATGCTTGATTACGATTAATTGAGAGTAGAATACTGATTCGCGTTACGGCATGAAATAAATTAAAATAGCAATCAATTTTATTGGTAAACAATGAAGGAACTATGTTGTTACTATTTTAAATATGCAAATGCAAAATAGTAAATAAAAAAAATAAGCGGGTTACAAAGTATGAATACTTTTGTACATATAACAATGTAGCAGTATTTGTGTACATATAAAATTGTTTATCCGTTATCCCGGCTTTAAAATAAATCCCACAAAGTGTCCCCGAGCACTGGTAAACAGGTACTATTGATATGCAAATTTAAAGTCCAGTAAAATTTATAGAGGCGCGTAAAACTGACACAATGGCGTAGCGGGTTTGCGGAGTGCGGTCGGCCGACAATGCGGGCGCCTTTCTGCCTTTTACTACTCACAATTACTGTTTATCACTGTTATTATATAGTCAAATGCGTGTTATTAGACATTGTTTCTGTCGTTTATTATTTATAGAGATCTTCTTAACTGTATATTATAAATATTGCTATGCGAAGCTTTGTTTTCTTATTTTTAACGCCCTTTTGATTGAGTTTGTAGCGACGCTGATTATGGATGTGATGGGGCTCGGGTTTTATTCCCGACAATGAAAAATGTTTTTGTAATGAGCATAAATATTCGTTTTTTTGGCTTTGAGTGTTTATTAAATATAAATATATTTGAAAATACAAACATGTATTAGTATTGTTGACTAGCACCCATAACACTAGTAAATAATTTGCTTACGTAGGGTTTAGATTAATGTGTGTAATTTATCCAGCGATATAATTATTATTTATTAACGGTCACTGAAGTAATAGCTGCTATGAATGATGATCTTGCACGCATCCGAAAGCGGGCAAAGTCTTTCGGTTTATCAGTAAATCCTGTAAAGTCACAATCGTTATTAACAGGCAGTCGCGTATCATGTTTAAAAAAATAATACGCCTCCTTTAACCTACAATAACAGTATATAAATTGAAAGTAAGTATTAGTGATGATTTTTCCTGGACTGCTCATATATCTGACGTGTGTAGAAAAGTTCACCATAGCTTCCATCCTCTGAAATACTTACATAGATTTCTTCTTCTTAAGACTAAAATTTCCTTAGTTCAGTCTCTCATTTTCCGTATATTTGACTACGCAGGTGTATGCTATCCGGACAAAACTGGAGAGGGTTTCAATAAAATCCAACGTTTACAAAATGTTTGCATACGCTTCGTATTCGGTCTCAGGAAATATGATCATGTCTCTGGTATCAGAACTGAACTCAAGTGGCTTCCCATTCATGAACGCAAGAATTTACACACGCTTAGATTTCTGTACAATATTTTGTTGAGTGATATTTCCCCTCAGTATCTCCGCAAGCGATTTCATTTTCTACATTAATTTGACTCTGACCGTAGATCCTAATTTCGAGGTATTTTAAAGTTCCCTTTGAATTTCCCATTTCTATAGTCATTATTTTTTTTTAAAACTGTTAAACTTTGGAATACTCTCCCCTCTAATATTCTTAATAGGGAATGGCTCAAAATTTTTAAGAAAGCGCTTAAAACTTTAAACCTCTCCTCTTAATTTGAAAGGCATTATAAGACATAGATTAACTTTCTTCTTTCATTTTGTTTTAATTTTTTTAATATGTTTATATTATATTATTGTAATCATAGCTTTAAGATATAACGCACTTGTACACTGATTGTGTATTATTATAGGATATATCTGTGCATTCTGGCTTATCGGGTCTGCTGGTAGACATCTCTTTCAGAGATAACCTCGCCCTTTGTACATGTTTAATTATATGTTGTGTACAGTAAAGTGTTAAATAATAAATAAAGTTATATAGAAAACAGAAAGCAATGCGTTGAAATATCAAAAGTATGTAGAGAAGTAAGAAAATATATATTTTAAATTATCTTAGTTGAAGCTGTGAAGTACCACAAGGAAGCGTTTAGGGCTCTTACTTTTCTTAGTTTATATTAATAATCTTCCTGAAACTATCGCTTCTGATTCGTTTTTATTTGTGAATGAAATTTCTTAATAAATATAAAAATATAAATAACTTCGTTAAAGAAACCACCGAGATATTACTTAAGATCTCAGAATGATTGAAACATAATAACATAAGATTTAATGAAAATATAACACAGAAGAATGATTGAATCCCAAACATATCACAGAAATAATGTTGAAAATTTACGTACATTATTATATAATAATACAAATATACAAAATGCAGAATTTACTATATTCTTAGAAATAATAATTGACAAATATTGCAATAAAAAATTAAAGATTGAGTTACTTTGCAATAAATTAGATAGATTTGTCTATGTGTTAAGAATACTACGTGAAATAGGAGACTTAAAAACTTCCTTATTACAATATCACGAATATCTTCTCTATTTTATAAAATGGAATTGTGTCAATCAGTTACATTCTTACAAACTCTTATTTAAGTCACTTAAAATACTACCCTTACCCTGTTTGTATGTTTTAGCGGTATGCGTATTTGTAAAACAAAACTTCCGCATTCGTTTAAAACAAATAATGAAATAATAAAAAACTCATATTTTAGAAATAGAGGAAAATAAAAGGATACATAAACTTAATATTTACAAAAAGTGTATTGTATGGTAATTAGTATATACAAATATATTCCTAATAGTCCTAAATCTTTACCTTTAACAAATTTCGTAAAAAGCTGTTTGATGGGTTACTGGATAAACATTTCTATAACATTAAAGAATTTCTTGCTGAAAACATTTAATGTTATTAATATTAATGACCTCCTTTTTGTCAATGCAATAATAATCCCACGACCCATAAGGCCAACTGCAATAGTTATTTTGGAAAAAAAGCTACGTTAGAGTTATTATTTTAGGATCTAAAATAATTTATGTATGTATGTAGTGGATGGAGTAAAATTTTTAAGTTATCATTTATATACCACTGTTATGTATTTGAAGCATAATATTGCAATCACCTCCACTAGTCGAAGTTAACCACATGAGGTCCCCGGTTCAATTCCCGGGTCAAGCAATTTAAAAAAAATATGTTTTCTTTCAGTTTTTTGACGAAAAAATGTAGTACCTATATGAATTTAGTTTCGTCTAGTTTAATCTAATCGCCTCTGTGGTCTAGTGGTCCAGCGTTGGCGTTGACCACATGAGGTCCCGGGTTCGATTCCCGGGTCGGGCACATTAAAAAAAAAGTGTTTTTTTCAATTTTCTGAGAAACACAAAGTTGCCTGGGATTGGAGAAAGTGCCCGGTTGGCGATAGATTGCCACCTATCATATTGTAGGACTTTGCATCTTCGGCTAATCGTGGGTGCACTTGTACCTCTGCCTACCTCTTCAGGGATATGGACGTGATGATACTTTTTTTTAAATATTGTAATTAAACTATATTTATTCTATACTTTCTATCGTCGGCACTTGATAAAATTCCATTGTTATTATACGATTAAATTATCACTTGCACATTAATTTCACTTTGTGACTTTATTTTTAATATATCACTCAACCGGTTTCACTTTTTTAAGCATCTTCAGGATGTTATTATTGTATTAATTAGCATCCTAAAGACGCTTAATAAAAAGTGAAACCGGTTAAGTGATATGTTAAAAATAAAGTCACAAAGTGAAATCAACGTACAAGTGATAATTTAATCGTATAATAAGAAACTACATTTTTACATTTTAACGCATCGGGGAAGTTAAGGTTTTTATGTATTTTTTTAAATTAATGTATTTAATGTGTTATGTTGGACTGCCTTGTGGTCTAGGAGATCCTATTTGGCTCAGGTCATGATGTCCCGGGTTCGATCTCCGGGTTGGGCAAAAGTGTTATTAAGAGTTTTTCGAGGTTCTTCTTGAAAATCCAAATTCTAAATAGCAGTTCGAAGTCTGGCGGGTGGTATGTTACCACTCCTGTGAAACGTTGTCCTGTGTCACAAAATCAGTGAAACGTGATGAATCGAAAAGTCTAGAGACGTTCGGTTTATTCTGCCTACCCAGAAACGGAATCCGGCATGATGATACTTTTTCAATGTTGAATATAAGAAATGTTATTGACCTTCTCCGAAGGAATAACCTAGCGATACCATAGATGAGCGTGAAAAATTTTTGCTTCTGGTTACTGCAAAACAGGTACGGCCGCTTCATGTGAATAAAATGTTAATTACCTCCTATCTAGCCAATCAACCAACCAACCGATAAATCGTGACGAACTGGATCGTCTATTAACGACCGGTTCATACTTCGTTCTGCATACCTTGCAAGAAATATATCTAGTACCTACAGTATAATCAACTCATTTATGGAGCAATGTACCTATATACTTGTACAATAAACTTCCCGAAGATATATAAGTAATATATAAGGTAGGTATAAGAAATTTACTAATAAATACATTTAAAACATAACTATTACAAAATTGTATAAAAAAGTTACTATAAAATTACTGATTACTTAGAAGACAAAAAAGCCTGGAATTAGTTGCCTGCTCCATACTAATCTTTGATAATTATTTTTATTCATAAAAAATGTAAGGTTAATTTGTACCTCCCCCCCCCTAAAAGGCGACTAATTGGCTATAAGTGTCACAACCACCATGATTATGGTGGTAGAGTTACGCAACGTCTGGTCCCGGTATTTGGTGCCATCGCCTTACCTATTCCTGCTGCAATAGCGTCAATGCGTCTCATTATTGTATTTCGGTTTAGAGGGTAAGGTAGCCAATATACTCAAGTATGTCAACCTGCCACTCGGATAGCAACGCATCATTAACATTTTCGGATTTTGGAACATTCAGCGTGCAGCCCGCTGCATTATAAAAGTTTTTTGTGAATCCCGCGGGATCATCTAATTTTTCCGGGATAAAAAGTAGATTATGTGTTATTCTGGGTCTTCAGCTACCTACATGCCAAATTTCATCGTAATCGGTTCAGTAGTATTTGCGTGAAAGAGTAATAAACATCCATACATGCATACCCACAAACTTTCGCATTTATAATATTAGTAGGATAATATAATATATATAGAACTTAGTGTACAAATATAAGAAAAGCGTACAAAGGATAGGCTTACCCCTAAATTAAAAAGATTCATCCAACCTATCCAGCTTATGAGGCTTTGAATGAGAAGCAGCAAACAAGATCATCATAGCATATCCTTTTTAGTCTAGTTCTATGCCTATTTGGTTTAGGCTATAAGAATCTGGGTTGGATTCTCGGGCCAGGTAAAATGATATTGAGTGAAATTGTATGAAAAAAATTCAGTAGCCTAGGGCCTGGGGATGGTGTATTGGTGTAAAGCGCAGGTGTAAAGGAACAAGTGATAAAGCGGCGATGCGCATTTCATCGACCCGATAGCATTTGGTAATGTTCTGTTTATTCTGCCTACTGCACAAAAGAATTGGCGTGATAATATTTATTAATTTTTTTAACTTAATAAAATGACCTAACGTTATTGAAATAAGTTTAAAAAGATAGTTATAACAAAATAAAGGCAAAAAATGTTGAATTATTCGCTCTGCTGAAAAACACTGGATTCTCTTATGATAATTGAATAACAGGTAGTTGACAGAAACCACAGCATACCAAAATGTTGGCTTTTTTATTGCTGGTGTTTTTAACGAAATTGCTACACAACTGCATATAATAATTTGTTCACGTACCTGCATAGTAATGGATTAAATTAGATTCGAAAATAAGAGAATATTTTATTATTATTGATAAATTATAAGTTGTTCTTCCTCGTGTTGTTACCGGGCTCTTTTGAAGAATAGGCCAACTGCCGTTCTGTCAGACAGGTCGTTAAAGACGACAGATTGGCTATGCGAGTCACTACCATCGTGGCTACTAGGTCGTAGAGTTCTGCATTGTTTCGCCCGGATCTGGTACCAACGCCTTACCTATTTCTGCCGCTATAGCGTCAGTGCTCGTAACTGTCGTGTTCCAGTTTAGAGGCTAAGGTAGCCGGTAACCTTATTCATGTGGAATAAGACCTCGCCACAAGATAGCAACACACTATTAACATC
Source organism: Apodemia mormo (assembly GCA_036924255.1). Lineage (NCBI taxonomy): Eukaryota > Metazoa > Arthropoda > Insecta > Lepidoptera > Riodinidae > Apodemia > Apodemia mormo. The sequence goes on from JAUPFN010000002.1 coordinate 37,588,122, forward strand.
TTTGGTTCCTATAGGCGATGGTTGACTCTTTCTATCAGGAGACCCATATGCTTGTTTGCTATCTTATGATATAAAAATTGAAAAATATAAAATAAAAAATAATATAAAAAAAAATAATATAAAAAAATATAAAAATGAAATAACCTCCCTTTTTTCTTCGGTAAACGTAATACTTATTGTTATAATCACGGAGTAAATGGAGGCGCCTTCCTAAGACGTTTCTTAGACGTCAAGCGTAAATTTTGAACTGACATAAATACGAGAATGTATGCAACAGTACGCCAACAATAAAAACTCAATTACAATTAGTGTCAATTTGCCTACGTAATTTACCATATTTTTGACGGTGATATGAGCATTCGCTCACACGTACGGCTGCACGTTCAATGCCAAACGCCATGTCTATTAGCATATATGTGGTCTGTGGTTATAATTATCCACTTATAACAATATCACATTTGAATATGATGATTCATTTAGGCGTCCAAGCACATGTACTAAATTTCGTAAGTGTATGTATGTTTTTATGTTAGTACACGAATTTTTTGAAAGCTAAAGCCATAGCGCGATAATTGTTTTTAATTTAAATCAGTTATTCTCCAATTTAGGGAACAGATAAAGTTTTATCAAAAAGTTTATAGTTGATATTTGAAGTCGTTTTTAAAGTTCTAAGTAATTTTTCAAATTACTTTTATACTTTCAATTGTTTCATTTCTGTGAGTAGGTATTAGTAATTTGAATTTATCGAATAAATGTATGTCGTGTTTTGAGTATTGCTGCTCGTATGTTACAGACAATACCTCAGTCAGAACAAATTTGACAGATGAATACAATCTGGGAACTATAGATAATTTAGTAGATGCAGACAATTTAACAATAACAAATGACAGTGCTAAATTCTCATTTAAAAATAACAGAATTAAAGAAAAGATGAGCAACGAAAGGAATACTAGTGAAAAGAATAAAAAAAAATCTTCTTACTAAGAAGATGAAAAAAATAAATTTAAAAAGAACCAAAGAAAAAAAAAAAACAATAAACTCTGTCTACCAATAGGCGTAACTAAATATAGTATTATAAGCGGTAAAAATAAATAAATATACTACACAAAGAAAAGGTAAAAGCAAAACCAAAAGAAAACTAACGAAGCATTTTAATTATTAAAAATATCCTAAAACTATGTGTGTCTAATTAGTAAAAAAATAATGTTTAATAAAGACTTATTGATTTAAAATGTTTGTTTTCTTGTAAAGGGTTTTTATCCCTTCCACGAAATTAGATTTGGGGCACATTCCCCGCATTCGAGGTACATATCCCTGTATGCAGTTTAAATTTTAACTCAAAATATACGATTTATTTATTGACCAGTCTACAAAAAACAATGCAAATTGATTAAATAAATAACCAAAGATATTTCACATATAAAAATAATGTGCGTATTATTTGTATATTAGGACTTATGACGAAAATAAAAAAGGTGGGCATATATCCCGGAATTACCCTATAGACTTTCCGGTTCACCACGATTTACCACTTTGTCGGTTGGTAAGAGGAGTAGTGATCTCCATCGCTGCATTTTACCGATCCGATTACGACTATCGCCTATTACTAACGATAACCGGGACAACTTCTTGTTATGTAGACATTAGAACTTAGTATATGATGTATACGCAAAATGTGTAGTTTTTAAATGCGAAATGATCTTGATGCGAAATGATGAGCAGCAGAGCAGTATAGCAAGCAGAGAATACGAATCCGGGATATCGAAATTTCGGGATTCTGCATGCTATATAGGGACTAATTCTGGTCTTAAATTGAACGGAATCTGGCGTAAGATTGGCGGAAAATCGATAATCATGCGTATGTGAAGTTTACTTTCAAAGTAATGTTTGTCTTAAAAAATGTTAAAAATTTGATTTATAAAACTTGAATTATTTCAGTAAGTTCCTACAAAGGTTGAACTTGTTTATAAATTATTTGCGAAGTCTTACTAAATACGCAGGATCCAGCAAATCCGCGGGATTAATATTGACGTCGCAAATGTCGATGTATGTCTTCTGAATGAATATTCTATAATCACTACTGAATGAATCACCAACCGATAATCTCAAGTGATCTGACCAACCGATAATTCGGTGATTTTAATGAACCGATAGGTCTGTGAACTACGACACAAATATGCAAGCCAGTAACATTGTACCTGCATGAGTTTTTTCCAAGCTTTATAACCAATTAGCTTTGAGATGGAGAGTTACTAGGACTTGTCTCTTTTTTCGAAATGACTTATTTACAGTCAGACCTTGAGGATCGTTATTGAACAGACTTTTGGAGCAAGAAAAGTGCTCACTCAGAATTTAAAGCTAAACTTGGGCTAATAATGCATGCGCTAAGGACTGTCTCCGGTGAGAACATACTTCAACGTAGTCCGAATTATTTATTGAGGACGAAGTTGCTACGCGCTCCACGTTAAGCACGGGACAATAAAGACGCCTTTTATTGTTGAAAATCATCAGATGTTTTTCCTGATAGCAATAGGCAAGCATGGCCTATAGGCATCAAAAATGTTAATATCGCGTTGCTATGCTTGTGGCGGAGTATTAATGCCGCATGCATAAGTTTACCGACATGACCGTGACCTTACCCTCGTAAACCGGAACACGACAGTGACAAACACTGACGCTATTGCGGTAGGAATAGGTAAGGTGATAGTACCAAACCCAGGCGAGACCTACCCCACATAACAGCCACGATGGTTGTGACTCGCATTGCCAATTGTCCTCCCCTTACTACGAACTGCTTGACAAATATTTGATCTATTCTTTAAAAGGGACCCGGAACCACACGGGGAATTTTTTTGTGTTTCGGTCTTCAAGACAGGCGACGACGGTATTGTATTTATTACCTGTGTGAAGTTGTATTACTGGATTTTTGTGTCGGTTGTGGTGTCGGGATCATCAGGATGGTAAAGCACATGGCGGGTCCTCCTGAACCTGTGATATACGGGCCTAGTTTCGCTTTTTGTGAGTAGTTTAGTCGATAACCAGATTCAGCTGTATATTTTTTATATTTGTTATCTCAGAAGACGGTCATTTATATACCAATTTGAAAATTACTTTTTTGTTTGAGAGGATATACCTACTTCCCGTAGGGTCTCAGGTTCTATTTAGATCTAATGCAGGGTTTCGGAGATATGGGAAATGTGTCGGATGCTGCAGTCTTACTGCGTTAAAAATTATTTAAAAATCAACCTTTAAAAGGCTGATATAGGGGATGGAAGTTTGTTGAAAGATTATATTGGAGACATGTTACTCTACACGCGGACGAAGATGCGCGGGTCAGCTAGTCTAATATAAATGTAATAAAATAAACAGTTATACCAGTAACGGTACCATCTTGGACATTATAAATCTATTCAATCAAACACGTAATTACAGTAAAATCTCATAAGCTACTAAAATATTAAATGCTTAAAACATTCAATTTTGTTATTTATGGCAATTCGATACAGCGCATTATAGCTTAGCCATTAAGGTGTGAATAGATGGTTGACTAGAGGTTGATGAGTGAATTGTTAATTGAATTGCGCGTTTAAGTTTAGATATGGCGGTCGGGTTAGTGAAACAAACGTTCGCATACATGGTGGTCTTAGATCGTTAATCTTTTATCTAACGTCATAGTAGGGTTGCCAAGTCCTAAAGTCTAAAACTCCGACCGTTTTCATAGAGAAACTATTTCCCCGTGTTGGTTCGGGCCCCCTTTGAAGAATAGACTATCTGTCGTTCTGCCAGGCAAGTCATAAAAGACAAACAATTGGCTATGCAAGTCACTACCATCGTGGCTACCACCACCTAGTCGAGTTCTGTCTCACCCAGGTCTGGTGCAACCACCTTATCTATTTCTGCCGCAATAGCGACAGTGCTTGTCACTGTCGTGTAAAGTAGCCGGTAAACCTACGCATATGGCAATAAGGTCTCGAAAAAAGGTGAAATTAATTTAAAAGGTGAAATTATTTAAATTTGCTATTACCCACGAACTGTTCTATATGATCTCCGTGGCCATAACGGACAGCAATGCAACATTTACATGTTAGGTATCTATAGGCGACGGTTATTACATTCTGTTTGCGAAAGGGTATGGTTGCCTCTTGTCATATACCATAGCACAATCTATTAATCTATCTGTTATCCGTAAACGTGGTCGTTTGGTGAGGTAGATAATTCACGCTGTGGTGGAAATGGTTCTCAAGATTCATATTGCTCTACTTTTCGCAAAGGTATTATATATAGGTATTTTATATATTAAAGGTATTATATCATATCTTACAAAAATAAGATTCTACATTACATCTGATTTGTCCTGGCAGACATTCAAGGATTCGTCAAAGTCCGACTTTACCTGTGTGAGTGGCAGCCCTGTACCAAGGTATCTTTGTGGTAATGTCACGGGTGTCTCAGTACTCGGCGTGGCGAATTGTCGCTCTACGTTCGGCGCACCTCCCTTGCTATTGTGTACTACTATTCTTGCATTGATTTTTAAACGCATTAGCATTGTGTCTAATGTGAATAGACATTACTTTTTCGTTTCCGTTATGTTGAACTTGGTAAAAATGGAGTAATTTATTCTTTTTTATATTGTAGGATAACAAAATACGCAAATGGTTGTCTTAATAGAAAAAGAGAAATCCGCCTCTATTCACTAAAGATGTTCCAAATCCGGTCGAGACGATGTAGAATTCTGTCAAATCACGATTGTAATATCTTTAGCTAATCCTTCGCTTTATACAGCTTGATAGGAAAGAGGAATATTTTTCGAAAGGGGACTGGAATAAATCGGATTAAACAATGGAAAGATCTTTGTGTAGATAGCAAACAAATATCTTAAGATAGCAAACAAGCAGATGGCTCTCCTGATGGAAAGAGAAACCATCGCCTATAGCCACTAAACTAAACTAAACTAAGGATGGCAATGCCACATGCATAAGTCTACCGGCTATCCTACCCTCCAAACGGGAACACGACAATGACAAGCACTGACACTATTGCGGTAGAGAATAAGGCAGTGGTACTAAATACCCGGGCGAGACGTTGCAGCATTCCACCACCTAGTAGTCACGATGGAAGTGACACGTATAGCCAATAGGTCACCCTCTACGACCTGCCTTGCAGAATATCAGTTGGTCTATTTTTCAAAGAAACCCGGAGAACACGGGGGTGAATAATATCAACATTTAACCTATTTAACGTTAATGACGGATATATCCGCACTATAGGTTCACCGCCTATAAATACTGACCAAGTAAGTATATTTTATAAGTTGGTCAACTATAACTCAAAAACTTGTAAACCCTTTTTAAAAGTTGACTTTTAAGCACTATACTAACTTAAGCACAAATTTTACGTCAGTTTCATGTTTAAAGTTTTGTTAATATTCGTAATATTGGAAATCAAGACAAATTTTTAGAATGAGTGTCGAAACTCGAAACCTTTGATTTATAGTATTGCCGATTGATAGTCCTTTATCGATAGGGTTTCATTACTTCAGTAAGTACAATACTATCAATAAACAGCAATACAATCGATAATATCGATAATATTCATGATTAAAAAATATACTTTCAAAAGTATCGATACTATCGATAGTATTGCTATTTAATATTGCATTAATCACAATTACTATCGATAGTATCGATACTATCAGAACTATCGATAGTCAACTTTATTCTAGTACTTACTGTAAAATTGTATCCTGGACTGTGTTTATACTTAAATATGATGTGGTGACCAGACTTACAAATTGTTGGTCTAGTATTTGAAAATTAAAATTAAAATGTTTATAGTGTATTTCTCGGCAACTACAACTAAACCATTTTGATTTCTAGACTATTCGTCGTAGCCGCCACCCAATGTCGTAACATACGCTGTGCTAATTTATACATTTGTATTAATGTGCGCGGCGGGGGACGCGGCGAGCGATTCGTTTGGCTAAATTCGTCCGCCGCCCCGCCGGTCGCCGCGCCGCGAAGCATGATTAGTACTTTCCCATATATTTGTTTTATCAGACGCCAGACGCTTCGCCGTTCGCGCCGCGCGAAAAGACGCGAGCGCGAATTTCCTGTGGCCAGGCCGTGAAGCCGGATGATTTTCGGTGTTTCATGATAGAGCTGAAAGAAGTCCATGAAAAACCCTAAGCTAAACTAAAAAAAAACACATCAAGTGTGGGCTAATTCGATTTATTTTGGCAAATACTTAGGTAGGTGCTGGATGTTTTCTATGATGTGATGATGGAACTGAAAGTTGGCCGTTTGAGATTGAACTGACATAGTTGGCTTTCATTGTGTGTGAAAATGTGTCGAGGGTTTTTTAATTTTTTAATTTAGAATTATTGTATTTGTAGCTAGCAGTCAAGAGAACTTAGTGGAATAATCTTAATACAACCTATTCATTAGTTGTATTTGAGTGTAAGACAGTCACAATTCAAAAGTTCTTACAATAAATGTTACTATCATTTGAATTCCAGCCACTCCATTTCATCTTAACCACTATTTGCTTTCCACGATTCATTCCATTAAAACCCTGAATAAACTCATTATGAGTGAATACGACTACCCGCCGAAAGGCTCCTTTCAAACGATATTAAACCGCATTATCCGCGTTTATTCCAAACCTTGATTACTCCCATATCATTTGGTCCTGTTCTGTAATTATAATAATTTAATCAAAAAACATCTTTAAGTTATATGGTACAAGGTTTTTATTTGCATAACTTATTAACTAAGCGGCGCCTTTGAATGTAGGAGATGAAAAGCACCGCGCGCGACCATTTATCATTGACAAACACAATTGTATTGGGACACGGCCCAAGAAAATGGTGGACAAACAAACTGGATATCAGACATTAAAGTTCAATAATTTGTCTTTACCTGCTATAGCAAATTGTATGAATTTACCTTTCATTTCGTGTTGTAACGTTTGAGAGATGGAAATTAACTCTGTGATTTGTTAGGGATTACGGGATGCAGATTTATTCGTTTCAGATACTTTTATTTGATGTGAAATATCCAAATAATATTGAGTTAATGAATAAAGCTGCATTTTGGAGAACTATATCGATATATGAATACTTAAAGACCAAGAATCGATAATTGGGGCTCTAGTATTATTTTTACACTATATGCTTGTCCATGCATACAAAGCAGCTGCAGCTGTTGGTTCATTTGTATTGTATTTTTGTCAGAACAACGTTTGTATGAACTAAAAATTTTTAATTTTTTTTTTATATCATAAGATAGCAAACAAGCTGGGACTCCTGATGGTAAGAGTCAACCATCGCCTATAGACACCAAAGATGTTAATAATGCGTTGCTATCTTGTGGCGAGGTCTAATGCTACATGCATAAATTTACCGGCTACCTTACCCTCCAAACCGGAACACGACAGTGACAAGCACTGACGCTATTGCGGCAGGAATAGTTAAGGTGGTGGTACCAGATCTGGGCGAGACAATGCGGAACTCTACCACCTAGAAGTCACGACGGTAGTGACTTGCATAGCCAATCGGTCGCCTTTTACGACCTGCCTGACAGAACGGCAGTAGGTCTATTCTTCAAAGGAGCCCGGAACCAATACGGGGATATTTAAATAACCATACGGAAATTTGAAAAATTTGAGTTCAATCAATAATAGTACTGTAAAGTGTAGATTAAGTTGCATAGTCTTCATTGGGATAGTTTATATCGGCTAGACGTCTCAGTCACGGAAATCTAGACGTTCCAGCTAAAAATAAAATCCGGTTAAAAGTAGTTAAATGTCCAAGAAAGGTGCTACCCAAAATAATAAATTGCAGTAGAAGACAAAGCCATCAACTTCAGGACAAGAAGATAGCGTTGGTTTTTATTATAACACATATAAACCACACTTTACTGTAATCTACCGAAAATTGAGTAAAATGTCAACTCTGTGGGCGATGGGCTCTTACTGCATTGCAGGGGTGTATGACGAACAAGTACTCATAAGCATGTTCTGTGAATGAATGAGAATTTCATATTGCCCCTATACCCTTCCCACATTATTATTGCCCCATTTTACATTTCCCATCTTACCCCACATACGGGGTAAGACGGTTTGTGTTCTTAAAAAATAATAATTTTAGAAATTTGTGTTAACTTTGTTGTCCAAAGAATATGCCAGTTTGATGTTGATTAAGAAATTAAAGAAAGTAAATGAATACATTATGTTGATTTTTACTGTTGTTTTTATTGTTTTCCCTTAGCGTCCCCATCATACCCCTAGTTCCCCTAAACACTGTTCTGTTATAGAAATTATTTGTACTGAAAATTTTGTTCAAAAAACGAAGGGTTCCGTATCATCATCTATAAAAGAAAATCACGTTTGTTGTATGTATACTTAAATATTTATTTTATGTATTAGATATTTATTTTTATATTTCATATATTTCCAAATACTTAGTTTTTTGAAAATATTCAAGTTTCTACCTGTTTATTAAGATCGAGTAAAATATTGCTTAAAAATTACGTTTGTTGTATGGAAACTCCACTTTAATGTTTACTTTATTTTTATTTAATTATTTATTTTGAAAGGTAATATACAACTAAATATTCAGTGAACATTTTAAACGTCTACCTACCTGTTACCGTTATTAATATTGAGCAAAAGAAATACGAAAAAAAAACACGTTTATTATACACGTTAATTATTAAGGGGTTAAGACCCCCATTTTTATTTGCATTTTTTATTTTTAGTACTTTTTGTTAGCGGCAACGGAAATAGATAATTTGTGAATATTTCAGCTTTCTAGCTATCACGGTTTACGAGATACAGCCTGATGACAGACAGACAGACAGCGGAGGCTTAGTAATAGGGTCCCGTTTTACCTTTTAGGTACGGAACCCTAAAAAAAGAAAATAGGGAAAAAAAGTTGGATAGAGATCTTAATTGTCAGAGTTATTATATATGTACATTAAGACCTATTCTCACATGTATTAAATATTTCAAAAAAATAATATTAGCTGTTTTGGAGAAACGCAATAATAAACACCGTGACAGGAGATTTATATATATAAGATATTAAGGTGCAATCAAATGAAAAATAGCATCATACAAAATGTAACTTTTTAAACGATTGTTTGATTATGTGTAAATTAAAATTTATTCGATACTAAATTTTACTACAACATTCTGGGATTTAATGCTTATAGCTTATCACGGTTAACACATGGAATGGCATCAGGCAAACCTAAACCTATCAAAAATTAATTACTTATTCAATCAGCTTTTACAACTTTCTTCAACAATGTATTAATTTACCAGTCTACAGCGAGATAACGGTTAGTAAGTCGCTCAGAATTAATAGTATTAGGTATGTAATATATGGGTTGTTTGATAAAAGATTGTACATATTCAAGGATACGGTATTTAATAGTCATAAGTAAGCAATAAAATATATATTTTTTTTCATATCATAAGATAGCAAATAAGCAGATGGGTTTCCTGATGGAAAGAGTCAACCATCGCCTATAGACACAAAAGATGTTAATGGCGCGTTGCTGTCTTGTGGCGAGGTCTAGTGCCACATGCATAAGTTTACCGGCTACCTTATCCTCTAAACCGGAACACGACAGTGACAAGCACTGACGCTATTGCGGCAGGAATAGGTAAGGCGGTGGTACCAGACCCGGGCGAGACAATGCAGAACTCTACCACCTAGTAGCCACGATGGTAGTAACTCGAGAGCTAATCGGTCGCCTTTTACGACCTGCCTGGCAGAACGGCATTTGGGCTATTCTTCAAAGGAGGCCGGGACCAACACGGCGAAAATGTTTCTGTATCTCGTAAACCGTAATTAGTAGAAAGCTGAAATATAATAAAAAGAGAACATTGTTTAACCACATAGTAAGCCTCAATAAAATTATTCAAAGAGTATGATCGCCGCACGATGTATTAACGAGTCTAGTCGAGAGTTCGGTAAATCGTTATTTGTAAACAATGACTTTCTATGCACCCTGCGTTCGACTAAACGATTTAATTGGATATTAGGTCAAAATTTAAGTACATATTTTTTAACATATTCAGTATCAGCATCGAGTTACCTACTCGATAACAATCTTTCTAGTAAACCTGTATAAAAATCTCGTAACACGGTGTTTGGTGTTGTAACAGACTTTATCTATCCCTTAAGAGGTTTAGTGTAATAAAAGAAAATAATAAGAATCTATACTATTTTTTTTTGTTAAAAATATGTCTGAATTATGTTTAATAAATAATATCAATGGAATTAAAGACGAAAATAAATAAAGAAAACTAATTCTCAATAATATATAAGACCTAAGATATAAACATATAAAACCTTAAAAAGAGAATGACAGGAAAGAAAATTGGGGGATATAGAAAAAATAATGAGAGGATTGAAAAAAAAATGGAAAAATGGAGAGAAAACGGGGGATTTGTTTTAAAGTTCTGGGCGTTATAAAAGAGATTCTTCGTTTGAGACAATAATATAGATATATCAGGGATATTCCGGAGTGTAAATAATAATATAAATACTCTTAATGTGAGAAAAGATAGGAGGAAAAGGGATTGGTAAAAATTTTATTGATCAAAAACCGTGAGTATGTAGAATAGGGATTTATTCAGGGATTACGTATGTACTTGTGCAACTTCGTATTTGATATGGTAGTCGTTGGGTTTATTTAAATCTAGCAGTATTGGTAGAATGTAGTTTTATTAGAAGGTAAATCTTTTGAATGCTGTCTATACAACTTTAATAAACATATTACCGATAAATATGTGATTAGGTTTACAAGAATGAAATTGTGCAAAATGTTGTGTAAAGGTGGATCGATCCTTGACTGAGTGAAGAATGTTTGTTGTATGAAGAAAGGAAATTATTTATTTTAAGGAATAGCTGTTGAAAAGATGTTTAATAACATAGGAGAAACGTGGACTTGTTTGCTTAATAGAAATTGTGTGATATTATTATTAGGGAAGTCTATTTTGATTTTAGGAAAATAAAACCATAATTTATCCTGTTATTTAAATGTTCTTTTCTTTCCATAAAAATGTGAGCAATGGTTGTGGAGCAATTGCTGTCTTACAGTTTTGCAGCAGGGCTGCTAATCAAGACGCAGGATAAATCGGAATTCTAAACAACACAGGTGATGTAGTTTTCCAAATTAAATTAAATTAAGTTTGTATAACAATACAAGACTACAATTTAAGTTTGTATAACTATACAAGACTAAGTAATGGCTTTACTTTATCAAATTTCAGTGCTTGACGGATAACAGTTTATTAATTAATTAGGAAATGGATTTATGGACTTAATTATATGTTTATAGATTTTCATCATCGGTATTTAAAGGAAACCCATTGCCTTTAGACACTATTATTATTATACCTATACCTTGCAAGTGACTAAGATTGCTATGTTTGTTAATTTTCATGTAATATAAAGAAAAGGCTTTATATTATCAAATTCAAAAGCATGTTGGCTAAATAGCTTATTAATTAGGAATAGATTTAAGTGCTTTAACTACTTTAAATTATACTTTTCATCTTCGTCATTTTGAAGGAATTCCATTGTTAGATACTAATACTACTGCACCTGAATTAATATTATCAACTAGTTTCAACGTACAACCCGCAACATTATAGAAGCGAATCCCGCTGGATCACTAGATTTTCCCGGGATAATAAATAGCCTATGTGCTAATCCAAGTCATCAACTATCTGTGTGTAAAATTTCATTCAAATCCGTTTCGAAGTTTTGCGTGCGGTTTTATCTTTTAAAATCTACTAACTGGTGATAACTACCACATATCTTTATAGATGAGAACCGGCTAGGAAGTTCCTAGAATAATTTCCATAGTACAGTTGATCCTGCTTGTTATTTAAACTTTAGGGATCGAGAGCTGATTCCTTTGGAGCCTTCGAGGCCGCGTGGGGGTGACTTCTTAGCTGTCGTCGGAGCTGAAGGCAGAGCTACTGTAGGTTTGTTGCAGAGTTGGAGGTATGGCAAATACGATTTTAATTTCTGCATTGTTATAATTTTGGGCAGTTATAATTTTTTTTTATGAAGGAACAATTAGGTGATAGGGTAGGGCGTGTAGATATTAAGTGGAAGAATTGATGCTTTAATATATTGAGGAATTTAAGGAATACTTTGTTTATTATTGACTTTCAATTAAAACTAGGTGATTCAAGCTTAGGAAATATTTATTATAGAAACTTTCTCTAGTTAAAATGATTACTTGAATTAATGCTTCAAATTGGATTAGGAGGAAATAGGAACTTTTAGGAATTGAAGGCAGAAGGTCTGTTACTGTAGGAATAATATATTACAACCAATAAGTGGGGGCATAAATCTACACAAAATTCACACGAAAACCTATCTTAATATGAATTATTAAAATTATGAAATGTTAATACGAATTATTATATCCTATTATAAAACTAAATATTAACTAATACGTAAATTGATTGCATAGGCCAGTCTCTTAAAAACAAATCTTCATAAAACATTATTTTATTTACAATCAAATTTAAAACCGAGTACAAATATTAAACGAGATAATCACAAACTAATACAAATTACTCTCTTCGTGTCTAACAAAGAAATAATTAATATGAACTGAATTGTTGAATTAAATTTGGAGCGAGAATCTTAAATGACTTTAATAAAGCTTCAGGGAGTTAGAGTACAAGAGAGGAATGAATGAACTTTAGTCCAAACGTATTATGTTTATTTAACCATATTTTGTATAAATTATTTACTTAATTTAATTAATTATTTATTTATTTTATTCTTATTTTATATTATTTATATAGGGATTTAGGAGGATAGGAATTATAATATTAAACTTCTTTATCAAATTAATTCTTTTGGATAATTGAAATATTATTGTTTATAGTGACAGTGCATAACAGATCTTTTAGTAAGATAGGAAGTTTACTAAATAAATCTGAAATTAAGGTTAATTACTAATTTTGGATTAGATATTTTTACCTTTTACCTTGGTAAATAGATCATGTCATCTTCATCTCACGGGAATATCGACTTTACGAAGGCAACAAGTTGTGCACACCCAGCACAACTCTATATAAAGACATACATGTAATGTTGTCATTATGGTCATATTCTCTTCACCAGTGCAGACACACGGTTAATATGCCCCTCTGTCGTGAGCAAGGTGTTTGGGGCGATAACCCAGATAAACCCCCAACTATACCGCCAAGCAAAGTTGATCCATTTTCATCATCTCAGACATGAACTATTTTACAGAACTAGAGTTATTTGTCTAAATTGTTTATCTGTATATATTCATGTATTAACCTGGATTCCATGATTGAATCTCTACATCATAAGGATTGTACAAATGAACTTTACTTATGATTATTCGGGTGGCTAGACGTTTCATAATACTGTTCACTTAAAGCAACAATAGATCTAATAAGCGTTGATTTCTAGAAGTTCAGACCTTATTAAATTCTGAAATTTGATTAAATAGAAATTGAAATAAGTGTAATAGAACTCTAATAGTCAGGAGAAGATATAAATAACTTAGTTTCATTGGAAAACGAGTATAAGACGAATTGTTTGGATTCTAAGATGTATTGAGTATTCAATCACAATATTAAAGAGTTCAAAGATCTTACTAAATTTCATCTATAACTTCAAATTCGATTAATAAGTAATATTTCATTGCTTGTGGTGACTATAAATTATTAGGGTTATAGGAGGAAATTTGACTATAATATCTTTAGAACAAAGGTTAATTTCTCGTTCAGTAATAATTTATTTTAATTATTTGGCTTTTTGATTGGACCATACCTTCGTCACAAGGTAGTGTCGGCTTTGCGAAGGCATCAGGGTTGTATGCATGTCGCATGCATTGTGTATATCTATATAAAGACACACATGTAATGTTATCGTTATGGTTATCTCCTCGTTACCAGTGCGTGGTATTCGGATAAGTCCTACCGCAAACAGTGTATTCAGAGGGTTAACCCAGATAAACACCAACTATCTAACGCCTAGCAAAGTTGATCTATTTACATAACCAATCAAATCTTCAACCAGGTATGAGCTACATCACAGAGCTGGATATATTAAATTGCTTGTTTTAATGTATTTTTATACATTAACCTGAGTTCATTTGACTTTCGTCATAAGGATTATCTTAATTGATTTTACTTATGAAATTTTTATGATTTGGACTATTTGAAGTTCATTGCGAGCAATGATTACTTTTATATATGTTTATTTATCGCGTACCGGCTATTAATGTTTCGGTATTGTGATTGAAGATAACATATTATCTTGTCTTAGTTTTGTCAAGTAATTGTTAAAACAAACTTGCACAAACTTTAATTGTAAACTTGAGAATTATATTTATAATTTGGCCTTTTGACTGTGCTCAATACAAATGATGCACCTTTGTCATGCCAATATTTATTTATTATTTTGTTACTGTTTGTTACTAGAATAACAACAGTATATATTTTTATCAACATTTACTTACTTTGATCAAGTCAATGCTTAATCGTATACTTGAGAATTATATTCATTGTTTGGCCTTTTGACTGTGCTCAATACAAATGATGCACCTTTGTCATGCCAATATTTATTTATTAATTTGTTACTGTTTGTTACTAAAATAACAACAGTATATACTTTATCAACATTTATGTACTCCAAGTCAATGCTATCTCAAACTTGAGTATTTTATATATTATTTTAATTATTTTACTTTGATCAAGTCAATGCTTAATCGTATACTTGAGAATTATATTCATTGTTTGGCCTTTTGACGGTGCTCAATACAAATGATGCACCTTTGTCATGCCAATATTTATTTATTATTTTGTTACTGTTTGTTACTAGGATAACAACAGTATATATTTTTATCAACATTTACTTACTTCAAGTCAATGCTTGATTGTATACTTGAGAAACATATTTATTATTTGGCCTTTTGGCTGTGCTCAATACAAATGATGCACCTTTGTCATGCCAATATTTATTTATTAATTTGTTACTGTTTGTTACTAGAATAACAACAGTATATACTTTATCAACATTTATGTACTCCAAGTCAATGCTATCTCAAACTTGAGTATTTTATATATTATTTTAATTATTTTACTTTGATCAAGTCAATGCTTAATCGTATACTTGAGAATTATATTCATTGTTTGGCCTTTTGACTGTGCTCAATACAAATGATGCACCTTTGTCATGCCAATATTTATTTATTATTTTATTAAACTGTTTGTTACAAAAATAGCAACAGTATATATTTTTATCAACATTTGCTTACTTCAAGTCAATGCTTAATTGTATACTTGAGGAATATACTTATTATTTGGCCTTTTGGCTGTGCTCAATATTAATGATGCACCTTGGTCATGCCTATACTCATCAACTTCCAAACAATGTATTCACAAGTTTGGACATTAAACTATATGGCTATCACTTTGTGACCCCACAATAGTAATGCCTACCTGCCATTAACTTGGCTCTTCATAATATATTGATTTTCTCTTTGAGATTAAGGACTTTAGTTCCTTTTAGTTTCAATATATTTCTGGGGAATACGCTAGGATGGCCTTCAGCCGGCATGGTATTCACACATGTGAGGCGAGGCGGCGCCTCTTACATATCCCACAATAATAAAATTGAGGCACTAAAGTGCTCTACAACTCCCAACCTAAATATTACAATAATTTTGTCCATATATTCCATACTACCATACTTCTTTCCTTTAGATGAAGTCAATGTAATTATTAATATCATCATATCGCTCTCTTAAGCTATATATTTTATTATGTATTTTATGTATATATTTAATATATTATTCCCTTCCTTAAAGTCAAATATTTTTATTAAGTATTTATGTATTTATGTATTTATGTAATATATTACTCCCTCTCTTATGCCAAATATCTTCAATATATTAAATTTTAGTCCTTTAAATCAATTTATAATATACATTTCCTGATAAAGTATGGTTGTTTATAAGAGATGAAGTGTACCTTTGAAAAGAATGAATGGGGAAACTATATAACACAAATAGGTCCTCAATTTAACACTAGATGAATCATTTGGCCAGATAATATGATTATAATTCTGTTGACTCCTTTATAAACGAAATATAACAGACAATTTTGTTATATTAAAAATGTGAGTTTAGAGGGTCTTCGGGAGAGTTTGTTACAGTGTCGTACTCCTTAAAAATGGCTCGACTAATTTTCTTGATTACTGTTTTGTAAATTAGGTTTGTATGAGAATAGGTAAATCAATCATATAGCAAAGAAGAAATTTGCCACGTCGAGCCTGTCAACGCTAGCTGAGTGGTATAGCGTCCCGGTTTTAGGGAAAGGGTTGCAGGAATAATCCCTGCGTTTCGATATTTTTCTTTGTTGTTTTTAAAATTTTTCAAGTTTTCCCAAGCACGGGGTGAGTGCTACAACACAGCAAAATAAGTAAAGTATATTTCATACTGCTAGGTGTCTTTAGTGTGTGTGTGTGTTTGTGTGTGTGTGTGTGTGTGTGTTTGTGTGTGTGTGTGTGTTTGTTTGTGTGTGTTTGTGTGTGTGTGTGTGTTTGTGTGTGTGTGTGTGCGTGTGTGTGTGTGAGTGTCCCTAACAAAATATATTAACTACAAATAATTTATTAGAAATTTATATCAATACTAGCAATTATTCGCGACTTGTATCCCCTGGCAACAGCTAGTAGACAATATTGAAATCTCTTGCAGCAAATTGTGACTAATAATAAAATAGTATACATGTGTATGTGTCAATTTATTAAAAATAAATAAATTTATTTTTAATGCATATTATTTAAAAATAATATCTAGCTTTCTGCACTTCTTTTCTGTATAAATTTTATTTTTGCCAATCTTTCAGTTCAACTCTTCAGTTCACGCAATTTTTGTAAAAATGGATATAGAGTCATTGTTTCACGTATTAATATGTAGGTACCAGTGATCGCCCTGTGGTCAAAATTTGACCATGGACGAGACCAGTGTTTCCCAAACATTGTTTTGATATGGCCCGGTGATTTTCAAACTCGCCCTGCGGTCAAAATTTGACCATGGACTAGACCAGTGTTTCCCAAATATTGTTTTGATATGGCCCGGTAATTTTCACACTGCCCTTGCGTTACCCACTTTATACTTTTAAACCCAAGCTGGTTCTATTAGGTGAAATAATACATACCTATTTAATAATAGTAAAAAGTTTTAATTAATGCTAAATACTTTGATGTCGCCTATTTTGTAATCACTCAAAGCTTAAGAATTTTCATCACGTTGCGTCGATCTATAGTAGGTAATATTTTAAAAGCAAGGCGGGAATGTTGCGACCTGGTATTTTTTTTTGATGGCCCGGTATCGGGTCGCGACCCGGCAAATGGGAAACTCTGGACTAGACAACAAAATCTTTTTTTTTATATTATAAGATAGCAAACAAGCAGATGGGTCTCCTGATGGAAAGAGTCAATCATCGCCTATAGACACCAAAGATGTTAATGGTGCGTTGCTATCTTGTGACGAGGCCTAATGCCACATACATAAGTTTACCGGCTACCTTACCCTCCAAACCGGAACACGACAGCGACAAGCACTGACGCTATTGCGGCAGGAATAGGTAAGGCGTTGGTACCAGACCCAGGCGAGACAATGCAGAACTCTGCCACCTAGTAGCCACGATGTTAGTGACTCGATAGCCAAACGGTCGCCTTTTACGACCTGCCTGGCAGAACGGCAGTTGGCCTATTCTTCAAAGGAGGCCGGGACCAAAACCAATCTCTTTTAAGTTTGACAATAGACTTTAGCCGTAAATTAGCTGTAAGCGTTTAGCCGTAATTATCATGTATGTCACATGAATTTAGTGTGAGATGTGTATTGTGATTATATATTGTTTACTGTAACGCATATTATTTTAAATGCCTATCATTTTCATTATCATTTTGATCGCCTCTGTGGTCTAGTGGTCCAGCGTTGGCGTCGACCACATGAGGTCCTGGGTTCGATTCCCGGGTCGGGCACTAAAAATAATGTTTCTTCAGTTTTCTGATAAACACAAAGTTGCCCGGGATTGGAAAGTGCCCGGTTGGCGATAGGCTTGCCACCTATCACATTTGTGGGACCAAGTATCTTCGGCTAATCGTGGGTGCACTTGTTGTACCTCTGCCTACCCCTTCGGGGATACGGGCGTGAAGATACTACTACTGCCTATCATTTTAAAAATATTAGGTTTCTGCAGTTTTTAATGAAAACTTTAACTGTGCTAAATTTCATACTCCAACGTTCACGTAATTGTTTTAAAAAGGCTATAAAGTTTTTGCTTCCTGTATTAGTGACGTAATAATAACATACTTATTAATGAAGATTTTATAATTACTAGGCAGGGCTAGTTAGGGTAAGGTCTACCTGTGTACTATATTCCACATAAATTATTTTAGCCAGTTAGTATTGTCTCTAGTTAAGTGCACCAGTCGAGTCCCCAGTGCGTCTAGGATGGTACGGAGAGGCGTGAGCGCTCCGCCCCCTCGCAGCGTCCAATGGATGGCGGGTGAGACGAACCTCACACTTTATCCTTAGGGTTATCAACATTTTAACTGGACAAATACGATATTAATAAACAAGTTATGTCTTGCTTGTAAATTAGCGCTCTTTTTGCTTTAATATTTGAAATATATTTTTAACAATTTTAACTTGTTTCATGTCTGTTAATAAAAATATTTTTTATTTTTTTTAATCATTATGTGATGTTGTGTGATATATTATGTGATGTCACAAAGAGGCAAAATATTATATAATACATTATTAATAAAGTTTGCAACCCTACTTATCCTTATGATCGTAACTTGCGAATTGCTATCACAACCGGTTAACAACAATTTTATTTAACTAGACTCCCTTGTTGGTCAGTCCACGTCTCTTAAGCTCAGATCATAAAGTCTCAGACTATACGTATAAGCACTTAGAACTGTTAGTCTCAGTTATACCGCCCCGTTAGCCGAGTGGTTAGCAACCCTGACTATACAATCGACGGGGCTTGGGTTCGATCCCCGGCGGGGACAAGCATTTGTTTGATGAGCATAAATGTTTGTATTTCCGGGTTGGGGTGTTTATTAAATATATTGCAGTATTTATATATGTATTTATATGTATTAGTATCGTTGACTAATACCCATAACATAAGCAAATAATTTGCTTACTTTGAGGTTAGATCAATACCTGAGTGTAATGTGTCCCGTGAATATTTATTTATTTATTGCAAATAGCAAATGATACGCTTTAAAATTTGCAGATATGCCGATGGAGTTTTAAACACTAGGAACGAGTCAAATTTCGACAACGAATTTGTCATACGTGGAAGGAGATTAGGTACTATCCATTTTTACTAGTTGGCAAACCTGATAATGAACCCGACAGGGGTAGGTAGAGTAAGCAGAACGATAGTATAAAATTTTAAAATTTATGTGTGTTTTAGCACTTATGCTTGGGAAACCTCATAAAAAAATTCGACATGAAAGGATTTAAACCTAGAACCTTGCGTTTGGCTGGCACGCTCTCACCAACTGAGCTACTCTCGACTGTTTCAAAACGGCAAAAATTCTTCTTTTGTTTTGTCATTGATTTGGTCGATTGTACTGATCGCTAGATATACATACGTATAAGTATACCTACGATTTAAGTGAGTTCATCGTTACAGATAAAATTCATATTTATAACATGTGTTTTAGCACTTATACCGTGCTTGAAAAAACTTTAAAATTGAAGTAAATTAATTCAAATTTATAATTTTTACAAGTATAGCAACGCACCAATAACATTTTGGTGTCTATAGACAATTGTTGTCTCTTTCCATCAAAAACTGGAAAAGTTTTCCGCCAAAAGAGCCATGTGCTTGTTTGCTATCTTATGGTACAAAAAAAGTATACGCCGACGAGCCTGACTCAAGGCTCTTTATGTTTCCTACATTTTATTCTCGATTCTTTAGACACGACGGTTTTGCTCGCTATTTGATCAGCAACAACGATTCGAGAGTAAAAAGCCAGTATTCTGTGGTAAAACCTTTGTTCTTCAATCTTAAAAACCGTGAAACAGGCTCAAACGTTGATCAGGGCCTTTAAACGATGAAGACATACTTGAAACTTCGTGAGTGGCTTCCTTTAGGCGAGTCTACTAAATTGTCTCACTTCGACTTTTGTGGAAAGTGATGCAAAATACTATAACAGTAATATCGTGATCTTATCGGTCTAAAACATATACTATTTAGTAGAAATAAACTGTATGTATTGATTGCTGTCCCAAACAAAAATGCTTATAGTTTAAGCAAGGACCGTCAAAATAGCGGAGATCCATGATAAGAACAAAAATGGACTTTATTGTTTTGTGGACATTAGACAAGTAACAGGTAATCCGGTCGATCTTGCCATCTATAACTTGCGCATTTTTTTTTGTAAATTTGTTGAGTAAGACATAACTAGAATGTTTTACCATTTAAAGGTGTTTCGATCAGTCAAGCATTAATTATAATAGTGTCAGATTTAAATTTTGATTTTAACTCTGTTACAGGTAATATTGACAAAACTATTACTAGACCAGACTCAACTTATTGCAAGGAGTTTAAATTTTCTATATAAGGTATAAGAAAAACTAAATGTCAGTATAGGCATAAGAACGAAACGAAAAAAAATTCTAGAAAAATAAAAAAAATTGGGCAAGTTATTACATCGCAAGTCCGTTTATTTAATATTTCGGAACACTGTCTCTAACATTAATAATATTTATGTAAGGACGGTGTAACTCATAGAAATAATATTTCGAAAAATGTTTTGTACGACAAAAATACTGCATTGATGAGCTTGTCAAACAAGCCGAAAATGCAAACATATTTTGACAGTCCAAGCGGGGGCCGTCAATAAGAACAAAAATGACTTTATTGCTTTTTGAATTTCACCTTCAAACTTAGTAATTTAATGTTAGCATTTATAGTAAAAAAACTCTAATAAACAAAATTCAAAGGTCAAGAAAGTACATACATATATAATTTCATATTAATAATTGGTATTTGATGAATATCCATGATTACGCTTTTGTAGATAGGTACCTATTTACAATAAAACCACTGTTTCGTCAACATAATATACTGTTTTATGTAAAATAACGAAAATGATTCGAGTTCAAGTAATTAAAATAGATTTATAACTTAGCGTGAATTAGCACACACACAAAATTAAGGAAAATTGTAAAAATAATGTAAATTTTTAAAAACTTTATTGCTCAGTAATTATACTATGATGAAATTTTATAACAACTTTAATTGGATTCCATCAAATTGCCGTTTGAACTTTTAATAATAAATATTTATACAGGTAGCAGCTGCATTAAAAACTTCGCTCGATACCCAAATAATAATTAGCCTGCCCTTAGCACCTCGGTCGGCGTTCGAGAAAAAAGAACGCGTCCAGTCTCGCTCGCGAACCAACATAACCTGTAATTTGGAAATTATTATCTAACACATTGTGCCTTTCTGGTTATCCCGCCGGTCAATTTGCCGTTTTTATGGCTCCCACAGAGCCGCGGCCTCTAATTATCTCAGCCACGATCACGGCCTGAGGCGAGATAACATTTAAGGGCATGCACAAAATGTGTCTTATTCCATGCAAGTAAGACTGATAATGTCCAATCGTGGCAGCATTATTTAGACAGATATGGAAGAAAATATGTTTGAACTAACGCATCTGCGCGAAATCTATTTGTTTTACCGCGAAATGTTTAATTATATTTTGTAATTAGGCGGCAAAACATTTAAAAACGGTAGTCGAACGATACATCTATAAAATAAATAATTTAGTTGATAAATGCGTTTTATAAAATGAAATTGATAGAAGCCGGCGCAATATAGAGGCAATTTAGTCTCTACCTTGTTAGTGAGAACTTCTGTATAAATGATTACAATTTTCTTTTTATACGCTATTAGTGTATAATCATAAATTTAAGTTAAATGCGTAAATTTTAATGCCCAATCCGAAATTGAAGAATAACGTATTAAGAATTTTAAGTGACACAAACCCGAAAGCGTTTAAAACGCAAGACAGGTTGAATTCTATTAGAAACTATATTAGAAAGGAGTACTAATAAAATTAATTTATTTCCCGATTACAACAGCAAAGTGAGTTCAAAACGAGCCGCTTCGGGTCATTAATCATATTAATTAAGAGTCGGTATGAGCGCTTTTGTTCGGGGCACTTCTCTTAAACGAGATTCTCAATGCTCTTTCGTATTACTGTTAGCTTCAGAGCTCATGTTGCAATTTTCAAGTAGTGTTTGATTTTACTTTAATTTTTACTAAGTACCTAGTAGCTTACGACAAATACTTTAATTAATCAACGTTATTCATTTTACTAAGATAAGTGTCAGTTATTAGTTTAATTAAAAAAATCTTCCTATCCTAACATGAAATAAAGAGTAATATTTGTATAAATAATTTTTTTACATTAAAAACACGAAAAAATATTTTAAAAGCCGCCTATAAAATCGTTTGACAAATTTCAAGTTAGTCAAGTCAGCTAGTTATTTTTCATCTGTTTTTAAAACACTTTATTCGATCACAACATTTTATAGTTACTTTTTATCGTCGGCACTTGATAAATCCCCATTTGCAATGATGTTAAAATGCACTTGTACTTTTTCACAAAACACTTTTCATTTAGTTTACATCGCCTACTCAGGCCCTAGAGGTAAGTTTGAAGTTTGACACAAATTCAGCCTGAAGATTCCGTAATTAGCGAAATCGTTTGCTCAACTAAATAAAAAGTGTTTTTTGAAATATTACAAGTGCATTTCTACGTAATTATTCGATCACCATCACATAAAAAAAATCAAATTTTATTTTTGCGATTCCCCTCTTTGGATTTTCTGGATCCCGTTTAAAAGTTGCAATGTGTTCATTTAATATCAATGTGTTAAAATATACTGTCATTAAGATTGCCAAATCCAAAAAAATACCTACTGCACGATGTTGATTAAATGAATACCTAGATGTAAGATATAATTTGCAAAAAAATTGTAAAAATAAACAACCTTTTTTTATCTATTTTTTTTAAATTGTAAACGATGCTACTTTATTACCTGCATTAAACAGCTCTAGGAAATTGATACATGAACTCTTGGAATATGCAAAATGGATGTCGTGATGTTGTCGATAGAGTATATAGAATTAAATCGCGATATTGTGATCAAATCTAGTTTTATGTGTAGTTAGTAATCCGATTGGTTAGAGACAATATTGTTTAACAGAACTGTAAAAGCTGTGTTAATTGTTACGGTGTACTCGCTAGGTGTGTAATGTTATAATTACAAACAATCGGCACACGGTCACGATTTGCTTTGCTCGCGTTTCGGACGCTTTTGTTTTATGATTTTAATAAATTGAAAGTTCTGTTAAGCCCCCACCGTATCCAACTATAAATGCATAAATTGTTTCTAGTTTTTAGTCATGGCTTCATTTCTCGCTAAGAAAGCGATTATTGGCTCGTTACAAGAGCCATTGCAATTAAGTGCGTACACTGAGACAATAATTTTGGTCTCGATAGAAGCAAGTAAATATAATTACACACAGTTACATATTGCTAAATTTAATAATGATTAAGTAATACGATAATCTTCTCACTACGTTTGTACTTACAGTTTTTGCTTTTGAAAACATTTTTGGTTTAGTCGACATCTCTTGGTATGTCTCAGGACTTATGTAAGACTCAGCTTCTTCTAAACTTTTCTTTACATCTTCCTTCCCCATTCCCTGTTGGTTTGGGCTCCTTTTAAGGAATAGACCATATGCCGTTCTGCTAGGCAATTCATAAGATGTGAACTACAGGCTATACGAGTCACTACCATTGTGGCTACTAGCTGGTAGAGTTCTGCATTGTCTCGCCCGGGTATGGTACACCGCTTTACCTATTCCTGCCGCAATAGCGTCAGTGCTCATCACTGCCATGTTCCAGTTTGGAGGGTAAGGTAACTGGTGAACTTATGCATGTAGCATTGAGACCCTGCCACAAGGATAACATCGCATCATTAACATATTTGCTGTAGGAGAACCATCTGCTTGTTTGCTTTCTTATGACATAGAAAAATCTTGCCTTGGGAGTTTAAACGCGACAAAATTCAGGTCTTATATAAACCAACTTTTTCATTTACGATTTACGGATACATTCGTTTCTGTGTTTATGTCTATATCTTCTCTTATTGAAAGACTACATTTTTATGCACATATGTTTCCCTTTGCATGTAAGTTTGCGATATCGTTTTCACCTTATACAACTTCCCGTGTACATCTATTACTATCACTACGTATTTATCTGTGTTTTACTACTAAAATATCTAATTTCACATTTTCATCAGTTTTACGACAGCATGTATGTCTACACCTATAGTTAAAGTTATGTCAAATACGTCATCTACAGCAATATATTTGTGTCTTCACTTACGTCTATTTTTTAATTATTAGTTGTTTTATTATGGAAAAATACTTTAATTAGATTTAAATAATGTACGCGCCTGGAGCACTAGTCGACATCGATAACTCTTCAGCAATAGCTTAATGCCAATGATAATAATTAATATGACACAAATATAACTTATTTACCAACTCTGATAAGTAATATAATACAAGCAAGGTAAAATGATTATGATAAATAAAACAGCTTTGAACGGACCCGTTCGGCAATAAACCTGTCATTAAATGTCACACTGTATAATTATGCAAATAAAATCGCATGTTAATTACGTTGCAGCACAGTGATGCTTCAGACATGCATTGATAGCTCAAAGGCGAATATAAGGCGCCTGTTTGCTTAATGCTTACCAAGGATAAAGTTGCTAATAGGTGTTTACAACAGCTACCTATATATAAAGCTTAAATCTAAATGACCTATATGCAAATCCTTCTAAATATCATCACTTCTTGTCACTGTTATATTTCGAACTTGTTCTTAATATAAAATATATATTTCAGTTAGAAATTATTGTTACTAGTGATTAAGACTGGTAGTCGACCAGTATTTTTACTGCCTTGTTCATCTGTAGCTACTTATTACTTGATTCTTCACATTTTAATATAACAATCGTTGCTGTACTTCGATGGCTGTTCATAATAAACGAGGCACATAGCAGTTAAAACCTTGTTAACATTTTTCTATAATTATCTCTAACCTTTAACGGTACATTGTATTTATTACAATTTTAAAAGAGAAAAAGCATAATGATGTGTGTTCTTATTCTTAGCCATAACATTAATATATTAATACATGAAGAAAAATCTTTGCATCCCTTTTTACAATTACGTGAACGGTAGAGTATGAAATTTGGCACAGTTAAAGATTAAATTGCGGAGGATTGAAGAAACTTAATATTTTGAAATTGTATACACCAGAAATACGTTCATTTAATGTAATGATAATAAAAATAAACATAAAATTATTAAGCTTATGGGCGAATTTCGATCACAAGGCGGTCACTAGTTACATTAATTTCAGTCAAAGATGTGCGAACTGTTCCCCCGTGTTGGTCCTGCCGTTCTGCCAGGCAAGTCGTAAGAGGCGACCGATTGGCTATACGCGTCACTACCATCATGACTATTAGGTGGTAGATTCCGCAATGTTTCACCCGGGTATTTGGTACCACCGACTTACCTTTATCTATCGCAATAAGGTCAATGCTTGTCAGTGTCGTAAATTTATGTATGTGACATTAGCACTTCCTCGCATTGATAGAAACGCACGGTTGGATGGTAAGGTAGCCGGTAACATATGCATGTAACATTAAGACTGCTACAAGCATAGCTACGCGCCATTAACATCCTTAGTGTTTATAGACTATGATTGTTTTCCATCAGAATAGCCGTCTTATCTTATGAGCTTGTGTCTTATCTTATGATAAAATAAATAAATAATAAATAAAATAAAATGTCTGACTGCCTGTATGTCCCGTTATAACTCAAAAATGACTTGACCGATTTTCATGAAAATTGGTGTTCTCATTGACGTGATTTCATACTGTTTTTCAAAGCCAAATGTTTTTTTTCTATCGTTTATGTGCCCTGCAAAGTGGGTGTGTGATAGTCGGTTTGTATGTTATAGTTCTTCTACAACAACATACACTTAATAACGTTGTTATTAGGTAGCGGTTTTCTCGATTTCCAATTATTATTATGTGGTTAAATGTCACAGCGTGAATTTAATTATGTAAATGAAATTGTGCAATTACGATGCTACACAGATAAGTAAAGCAAGTAAAATACGCCTGTTTACTTTTGCACCCTGCACTTAAACAATGAATTTTCAACTCTAATACATAAACTTTAGGTAAAGGCCCAGACCATCTTTGGTTAAAAGACCATCTAGATTTCTGCCAGGCAATTCGTAAAAGGCTAACGATTGGCTGTATGTGTAACTACCATAGTGACTACTCATGGTAGAGTTTTGTAACGTCTCGTCCGGGTCTGATACCAACGCCTTACCTATTCCTGTCGCAACAGTGTCACTGCGTGTCAATGTTATGTTCCGGTTTGAAAGATAAGGTAGCCGCTAAACATGCAAGCGGCATCATCATTCTGCCACATGGATCGTAACACACTAGTAACATCATTTGTGTCTATAGGCGACGGATGTCTATCTTGTAAGATGGTGGTATCGTTCGCATCGTAAGGGAGTAGTTTCAATAATCTTACATTTAGTGGTTGCACAAATACCGATGAAAAATTTTACGCTTTCCTTTCGTATGTGATATTTTAGTGATGGCATTGATACTGATTGTCCTAAATATCTAAGATGTATCGACATGACATAGATCGCCTTAATCTATATACGTGAAGCGATTACTTTGTACCCCATTTTATTGACCGCCCCATCGGTCGAGTGGTTAGCGACCCTGACTACGCAATCGGCTCGGGTTCTATCCCCGATGGGGGCATTTGTGTGATGAGCATAAATGTTTGTATTTTCGGGTTTGGGTGTTTATTAAATATGTTCTAGTATTTATATATGTATATCTATGTATTAGTATCGTTGACTAACATCCATAACACAAGCAAATGATTTGCTTACTTTGCGGTTAGATCAGTCAGTGTAATTTGTCCCGTGAATATTTATTATAATTTTTATTATTAAAACTAAGCGCTGAGACTGTGTATAAAATTTGGCATATGTCAAATTTCATACACATATATATTTGGCAAGTTTGTATGGCGAAGAAGTGCAAAAAGCTGATATTTTATATTTACCTAGCGATCCGCCTTGGTTTCGTACGGATGTATTATATGCTGTAGAAACTTCAGTTATTCTCTACTGTTTTAAGCATTTATTACCTTCCTCTTAAATCACTCTATCTATTGATGAAAACCGCATTAAAATCTGTTGCGTGTGTTAAAAAATCTAAGCGAACGAACAGTGAAAGTGACTTTGTTTTATATTATGTAAAAATATGCATTATAAATAAATTAATAAATAATATTACATATTTTACCACGTGTTTAGCATAGATACATATAGACACGCGTGAACTATTTTGTTTATAGTTAAAATCTGTCATCAAACATATTTATATTTATTCTCTATTTTTATTAATAAGAACGTGTTAAAATAATAAATTGGAAGAAAAATACCCTCCCGTAATTACCTTAAATTTATCATCCTTTATATTAACTCACTTATTACAAGATTTTATTTTTTATAATATTGTTTTAATAATTATTATTATTATGTTTTTATGATCTATGAAAAACTGGTAACCTTTTAAAAGGTTTTCCATTTATAATTGCCCTGAATCCGATAATTATTGAAAGATAATTAAGTAACAACAATTATGTTTTTATTAAAAGTTAATTCCTCAAAAAAATTAACATGAAAGTATATTCTAAAAGATGGGTAATTAACTAATAATAAACCAGGTTATTACTTAGTTGGTACACTTATATTTTATTTTCTTTTATTAGTAGTAAAATGTTGTGTTGAAATTATAATAATGCCTGTGAGTTTCAATTACGCCTGGGGACGTACAGAGCGAGGTGTTCATAATTTTTTAATGCTTTTAATAAATTGTTATATAATAAATGACGTAATAAAATGTTTTGAAGGCTTATTTATAGCGTAATTATTAAGTTAATTATTTACTAATTTACAGAGCTTTTCATATGCTTAGGAAGTCTTAAAATTTAGTTCTATTCGATGGTAGAGTTCTGAACCGTCTCGTTCTGATCTGGTATCACAACCTTACCTATTCCTGTCGCAACAGCGTCCATGTTTGTCGCTGTCTTGTTTCGATTTGAAGGTAACCAGTAAATTGATGCGTGTGGTATTACTACCCGCTACACGGATAGCATTAACATCTTTGGCGACTATAGGCGATGCTCAGGTATCTCTTTTTATCAGATGAGCCATTTGCTTCTTTACTATCCTATCATATAAAAAAGACAAAATGCTTAACATTAATAACTCCTCATACTAATTTATATTTATTATAAAAAATATATTTATTTATTTAACAAAATCCACAGCGCTTTACAGTAAAATACCTACATACAAAGCGTAACTTGGGCTTACGGCCAGTTATGGATTTACATTATATATCCAGGACTTATACAACACAACAAACAACATAATAAATATTGAATAGCGTTTCAAAATAATTTAACTTTAACAGAAAAAGCCTAATCAGTAAATATAAAGGTTATCTATCTGTCTATTATTCTAGCTAATTTCCGAAATCAGGTTAGACCAATAATTCTGATTGTCACTGTTACAATAATTTATTTAGTTGAATTTATGGGAAGTATTTTTGGCTAACTTGATAATTTTTTTATTATTTATTCGTGATTATAGTACTTAGTACAGTAGTTAGAACTTCAAGGATTGTGACATATGGTAATGGTACTCGGTTCACTCCGCCTACCCCGTAAGGGATCTGGTATGAAGATATGTAAGCAAATGAATAGTAATAACATAAAATTACTAAACGTGTCACACAAAAACACAAGTAATGAAAGTGAAAATGATAATTTAAAATTTAACAACAAAAAACATAATAAATAGGTATGTGACAACTCCAAATTGAAAATATAAAATGAAATTAATAAAATAAAAAAATAATAAAAATTAAAAATAAAGACTTATGTTAAATTTACACAACATACTAAAATTCGCATTCTTACATTACGGAGATACGGTGCATGCGTGTGTGTATTTATAATATAACTTCTTTTGATAAAAAAATAAATAATTATCTACATTATTACAGTAAAAGGATGTAATTTATAAAATTAAACCGACTTCAAGATCTATCAACTATTCCCATTTCTCAAAAAGTACTGAACTAATTTTGATGAAACTTGAATCGTTCTTTAAGTAGAAATATACCTGATTTAAATAAAATTTAAAAAATATCACAACATGGCTTCTAGTTCCTGAGAAATTCGTGGCAAGTACAAACATATAAACATACAAGCACGAAATTTAGTACCTACACTTGCTTGGACGCTTAAACAATTATTTATTTATTTTATACTTTATTTATTTTATAATGCATAAATACACAATACATCAATATTACATACTTATATACATTTCAATGTGATAACTTGTTTATTTTTCCAGTTGAAAATAGACAACTTCACTAAGTTTCCTTCTTCGGAACATCTCAGTAAAACGCGGCCAACCTTTCTAATCTGGTAGTAGCTTAAAAAACTGTTCATGCTTCAAAATAAATTGTAAACAGTTTAATTGAATAATAAATATTAATTATTTTTTGATTTTCGCCGTGTTGGTCCCGGCCTCCTTTGTAGAATAGGCCAACTGCCGTTCTGCCAGGCAGGTCGTAAAAGGCGACCGATTGGCTATCGAGTCACTACCATCGTGGCTACTAGGTGGTAGAGCTCTGCATTGTCTCGCCCGGGTCTGGTACCACCGCCTTACCTAATCCTGCCGCAATAGCGTCAGTGCTTGTCACTGTCGTGTTCCGGTTTGGAGGGTAAGGTAGCCGGTAAACTTATGCATGTGGCATTAGACCTCGCCACAAGTTAGCAACGCACCATTAACATCTTTGGTGTCTATAGGCGTTGGTTGACTCTTTCCATCAGGAGACCTATCTGTGTGTTTGCTATCTTATGATATAAAAAAAAAGATTTTAGTTTCTTGTGTCCGAATCTTCTCAGCCGCCGCGTTCCAGACCCGGTAGCTACAATAATGTTAACACTTTAAAATGCCTCTAAATCTTGATTTGAAAAAAAACACAATTAGATTTGATTTTTTTGATTAAATAATAAATCAATAAACTTGTACGCTTTGCTTTACTGGTGCTTATATTAGCTTTTGGCACACACTTCCTACATCGCAAGGAAACCAGCGTAATTATAATTGTTTATAGGTACATTTTCTTTTTAAGCATATTTTATAGGTTTCTACAATCTTTCATGTTTATCATAATGACTTCGAATCAAACTGATTCTGAATTACGTAATAAAATGATAATACGTGATAATTACTAGGAAGGGGCAGCTGTAATCAATGAAGACATAATTCTTCATTGAATTAATAATATGTGCGTGATGCGTCAATTTGTCGTTCTCCACGAGGTAATCATACAGGCGACGGCTTTGATAGAGTTTATTGCATGCAATGTTTGTAGTTAGGTACAATTTGCTTTGCTTTGGTTCTTTCTACAATATAGTAAGTTACATATTTTTCATATTTTCCTGCTAACGGAATTACTAGATTTTCAGAAATCGAGCTTTCACCAGATTTCCACGTTTTGAGGCCCTGGAGGGTTTTTTTTTATTATTTTACGATAATTTAAGTATGTCTATATGTATGTACGTGTGTTTATGTGTATATGAATCACTCGAAATATTAAACGGTTTCACCCATTGAAATGTAGTTGATTGAATTCGATCGAGTTTGCCAAACTTATACTTACTGAAAATCGAAATCAGTTTAGCTTAAAATTTTGAGATTTTTTTAAGTTCACTCATGATTTTTCAATTTGTCGGTAAGTAAAATACCTGTGATCCCATATCTATGTTATGTGTATATATGTGATAATAATAATTAGCTATAACCGGAACCATCAGTTCGGCGTGCTTATAAAAAGCATGGTTCTATTGACATACTACTACCAGATTCTCGCCTGCTATTGCAATACCAATGCTAGTTGTCAGTTGGGACTTCATTTGTGTGGATTACAACCATTAGGTACCTAATTTTATTTAGTCGAGTAAACAAGTAGCAAACTTTACTCCTGGACAGTGTAGTTTTCAATCGTAAAAGATCGGTCGATCAATCGGACTTTTAGATCAGCCTGGTAGCTTTTAAATTTATCTATTACAAATATTTTTATAAACAATCAAATATTTCATCTTTATTAAGAAAAAGAACCGCCTGACCTAACATAAGTATCAAACCTGGGACCTTACAATCTAGTCGCAATGGCTAATCACTCTATCTGTGAAGCAATTAGACACTAAGAACATCAAGTTGTGATATTTCACACCTTATTAGCTACAATAACAATTTCTATAAGTCATTTGCGATTAATTCCAAAATTTTACAAAATTTATTCACAAAAATCCATTCAAATGCACGAAGAAAACTAACCTTATAAATTATATACGTTGAGTTTATTTTCGGATTATATAAATGAAGTTACGGAGGAGATGAAAGGAGCCGCCACCATTTGTCACTGCTTTTGAAACGAGGTTGCGGTGTTAAATGTTGGCCCGCCCTGCTTGCACCTTGCTTTTCGTCTTGAATCTTGATCGACTGATCGTTTTCTTTGCGTCACACTGGAATGCCAATTTAATGGTTTGTTTTCAGACCGAATTTCATTACTTTTTTTTATTAAAAACAACTTTTTATTTAAATTTGCATTTTTATGGCATAGCGAGGTATTGCCTGGGTAGCACTAATTTTATTTATAACCATATGACACAAAATTACCAAAAACCTAAAGAAATCTTTTGATTCAATTGTCAAAGGTTGCAGGATATGGGGAAAATCTGATAATTCTCTGAAAATTACTTCAACAGTTTTGGGATTCATTGGGAACATCATATCGACTTTTATGTATAAGATGAAAAAGCACATAATTCTCTATACAATATATTATGTTTGGAATATAAATAATTATAAGTATATATCGCTTTTATTGCATATTTACTTATTTAATTTCATGACAAAAATAGACGAGCTAGATATAGATAAATAGAGCTTAAACTGTAAAATTAGGTTTTTACAGAACCATTTTTGCTTGTAACCGATCACCTGTTATAATATTATTGAATCCACTTCAGACAAGTGAATTCAATAATATAACTTGTGGCACAAGTCACCAGCGTCCTCACACAGCATATACCTACAATATTAATACCATTACCAATAGTATTACAAGTACCCTATACCTATGGAGTGCCAGGAACGGTATCCATTTAATTGATACAACAGCTTGTGAATAATTTTTTGGACTTTAAACAAAAAAAAAATAGCCTAAGAAACTCAATAGTTTAGACAGTTTAATTTTTTCGATTTCATAATTTTACACACGCTTAAATTTTGTTTACTAAACGTGGCGTCACAATTGGTACATGAATGTAAGTAATTTCAACAAGTTAGTACTACGCCGTGCCAAACAATGAAACATTTACAATCTAGAATTCGGGTTCGATCCCCGACGGGTACGAGCACAAATGTTTGTGTTTTCGGGTTTGGGTGTTTATTTAATATATTTCAGTATTTATATATGAATTTCTATTTATTAGTAATCGTTGACTAACACCCATAACACACGCAAATAATTTGCTTATTTTGGGGTTAGATCAGTTAGTGTAATTTGTCCCGTGAATATTTATTTATTCATTTTAACAACTGCGTGGCTCTCCTAATGAAAAGAGGTAATCATCGCCTATATACAATCAAAGGTCTTAAGGGTGTACTATCCGTATGTTGGGTTTAAATGCCACATACATAAGTTGTAACGTTGTAGAACTCTACCACCTGATTCTCGCCTCTCACGTTTAAGCTTTTTACTAATTGATTGTCAAAAAGGCAGATGGTCTCATTTTCAAAAAGAGCACAGACAAACACAGGGAAGAATAATTTTAAAGCAAACATTAAAGTTTTTAAATTAGATTTAATATATTTCAAATTTGTTTATTGATAAGGGATATTAACTAAAATGTACTAGTGATTGTTAAATATGAAAAGATATTTTTTATTGATCAATGGAAAAATCAAGAAAAGAGCTTACTATTTATTTTTATTTAATTTATTTGTTTTATTTAAATAAACAAATAATAGTAATAAATGTTACAATTACCTGTACTTAAATACAATAATCGTAAGGTTACAAAAAATGAGCACTCAAACGAATCTTTGAAGAAAAATGATATTCATTTTACGCCATTTTAAGTAAAAATGTTAATTTTCATTGATTTCATGTGGCTGCAACACGACGCGACCATAAAAAGTAATTAAATAATTCAAATAACCAATTAAATCACTGAATGCGTGGATCAAACCGGCTATTAGACGCCAAACGCCAAATCATATACAACAGAGCGAGAACCTGCCTTGTACTATTTACATAATTTATTCAGTGCACCACTAAAATGTTGCAATTTAAAAAATGTCATTTGGTCCATAAAAGCCGAGCCTGTTACGAAAAAATAATTGAGATATCTTATTAATAAATGAAACAAGTATATGTTATTTAAAAATAACATTCGTATATATCTAACTTTAAGGCATCCCCCGTGTTAGTCCGAGACCATCTTCATTCTGCCAGGAAGTTCGTGAATGGCAAACAATTGATAATACGTCACTTACATCGTGTGTAAATAGTGCGTTGTTATCCAAGTGGCGGATGTATTGCAATAAAAAGTACATACATAAGGTTGTTGGCTGCCTTACCCTCCAAACTTAATTATTTGGATCATTCTGCCTACTTCGCATAGAAACCAGCGTGAGAGTATTTATTAATTTGTAATTTAATATGATATTAAAAGCAAGCTGCGATGTTGTTCTTTTAAGGGCCCGATATAATCTCCTAAATATTAAACTAATATTTAGGCAACGCTTTGCTCGAAGCCGCCTCATTTGAATAAGGTGCGGTTTCATCAGTTTTAAGATTATATCCAACACTGTGTCGCATTTCTTCGTTTAATTTATTAAGACCTAGTAAATAATTTAAAAATGTATCGCATTCGCTAAAATACTAATAGGAAATTGAATAGCAATAAAATACAGTAACGTCAGCAACAAAAGTTCATTGAGATATACTTATTTGTATAAAAATATAAACCCTATTGTGACCATAACTCACTTATTATTATTACAATAGAATTGAAAATAAAACGAGTTCTTCGATGTTATAAATAAGCAAAACCTTAAATTTAATTATATAAAGAAAACAATTTTATTTGCAAAGGACAATGAATATTTTCGTTAAACCTCTCCATAGGAATATTATATATACCATAGAATAGGTATTTTTAATAGAACAATATTTATTACAGCGGTAATTTTGACTTCGTTGTCCGTTCGGAGCTATAGGTACAGATAGGTATTTAATATTGTTTTTAAGATTTGTGTGATTTAAGTTATTTTTAACTAAAAGAATATCCGGGAAACATAGAACTGCACCCATAAAAATACTGCACCGTGACTGAGTCATCGATAGTTTGCTACACTACCAAATATGCCTGTTTACGAACTAAAATATCACTGCTGCCATTGTAAACCACTTTCACGTATCCATTGAAGATAACGCCCTCGCAGAAGATGTTTTGGCTCAAATAAGGTAAAAGGGATTCATTACATATCTTGCATATCTATACATAAAAAAATAATAAAAAGAAAATCTTGTACTAATGAATATTCATTCATTAGTACAAGATTTTCTTTTTACCTTACCTACTTACCTATTTTTTACCTTATACCTTTAAATAATGTCATAGGCCTTTTGCCTATATTTAAACGTGTCCCTCCCACAGACGTGTTTAAATAGGCAAAAGGCCTATTTTCAACGTTTGGAAGCTGATGAAGTCGAACATTTCCTGAAGCTATCTGAATAACAAATAATTATTAAACCAAAATTAAAATTAAATTAATAATTTGATATATTTTTTTTTAATTTTTTTTATAATTTTTTTTATAAATATTTTTTTTTTAATTTTTAACCATATTATTGCATCGTAAGCTCACGCCCTGCATTTTTTAAACTGCTTTTCTTTCGCATGTTCTAAAGGGCATACGTAACTCTCACTCGTGCTGACATCCGGAATATACATATGTATATACACAAACACATCACACACTCATATACGCACACACATACACACACGCATACATATACACATGCACACGCACATACATACACACACGCAAACACATGCAATCACAATAAATAAATAAATAATTATTGCCTTGGATACAATTAAACTAGTCAGATTTTATTGCGCAGAATATTTAAAAAATGGTATATATTTAAAAGAATTTTATAGAGAAAACAGTCTTCGCGGCTTACAGATTGACGACCAAAACTATGAAGATGCTGGTTTTAAGCCAAATTTGAGCAAAGCCGAGTTTGAGCAAGTTTGGGCCAATATTTTTTTTATATCATTAGATAGCAAACAAGCAGATGGGTCTCCTGATGGAAAGAGTCAACCATCGCCTAGAGACACCAAAGATATTAATGGTGCGTTGCTATCTTGTGGCGAGGTCTTATGCCACATGCATAAGTTTACCGTTTATAAGTTATTATTGATTGATTGATTGATTACCGGCTACCTTACCCTCCAAACCGAAACACGACAGCAACGAGCACCGACGCTATTGCGGCAGGAATAGGTAAGACGGTGGTACCAGACCCGGGCGAGACAATGCAGAACTGTACCACCTAGTAGCCTAGTGCCTAGCCTATTGCCACCTAGTAGTGTATATACTATTACAGGTGTATTATGTTTTATTAAACAGAAATAATGACGTCAATATGTTATTATGTATGCGTGGCAGGTCAACGTATCATGAACACTTGCTCTAATGTATTATCGATTATTTGGTATCAAGGGTATGCAAGACATGTTGGATTTACTGCTCCTGCTTTATTTTTGAACGATTTAATATTAAATAAACATTAAAATATTTTTATTTATGACTGAGCCGGAATAGTAGGTACTATGCTCAGTAATATAAGTAAAGCTATTAGATCTATGTTTGCTATACGTTCTTGTTTTATTATTAGTCATAAAAAATAATCTAAATCTTCTAAATCTACCAAATGTTTTTTTTTTAACTCAGAACCGACAACGAATTGAGAAAAACTGAAAAAAATAATAAAACTTGTTCTACTAGAATATACCTAGCCTTTCATCAAATTCGATTCAGTGGTATAGTCTTGAAAGTGTGACAGACAAACGGACTTTTTAATTTATAATATTAGTATGGATGGATTGTTCAAAACAAATGACATTAGAATTTTAGAATATTTCTAAAACAATATAAAAAAATTGTAAACTCACTTGCAGTACAATTGGTAAATAGAAATGGTAAATAAATAGTGAAACAGTAGGTTAACCCTATCGGGTGTAGCTGTAAATATCATAATCATAACCCATTAGCCGGTTAATGCTGTCTCTGCGGCAGCCTTTGAGCGGAATTTTATTACGTCGACTATTAATTGAGAACGATCTATGTAATATCGAAATAAAATGCCCGTCTTCCGTATTAAACGTTGACCCTATGGGGTTTAATACTGGGGATAAAACATTGAAAAGTGATTTAACTGAGGGATTTTTATAATTTACTGTAATGTAATTCACCTCTAACTTTAACAAACGGGCTCTACGCTTTTAAAAACCATTAAAATAATTTTAAAAGTTAGTGTGATATTGGATAGATTGTGGCTAGAAGTTGACTTTTTATCTATAGAATATCAAAAAAGTAGATGGCTCTCTTGACGGAATTATATAAATATCGCCTAAAAATACTAAAGATGTTAGAGCGATGCGATGCCATCTATGTGAAGGGAATGTACTACATTCATTAATTCCAATATTTGTCTCTATTCTCTATCTAACACTTCAAAACTGGAACAAGCTAAAGACAAATATTGGTGCTTTTGCTGCAGGAATAGAAGACGATCATACAAAACCTGAGTAGGATTTTGTGGAATTCTACGACTTATTATTCTTTCTACTAAACTATGTTGTAAGTGTTGGTCGAGGTTCCTCCGTGTTAGTCCGGGCTTTATTGAAGAATAGGCCAACTGCCGGTATACCAGGCAGGTCGTAAAAGGCAACCACTTAGTTATGCGTGTAATTACCGTCGTGACTACTATGTGGTGGAAGTGGTAATGTCTCACCCGGGTATTTGGTATTACCGCCTTACCTATTCTTGCCGCAATAGCATTAATGCTTGTCATTGTCGTGTTCCGCGTTGAAGGGTAAGGTAGCTAGTAGACTTATGGATGGGGCCATCCCGCTACACAGATAACAATGTTACTATTTCCATTAGGAGAGCGAGCTTGTTTGCTATCTAACGATATAAAAATAGTTTTCTTTAGTGCGAGTATTATTACACATATACGAATTGTGAAAAGCAAAATATGAATTTTATCTGCAACGGCGAACACATTTAGTAGTATCTGTAAATGTATATCCGAAATCCTTAGTATATATATATATATATATATATATATATATATATATATATATATATATATATATATATATATATATATATATATATATAGTATATATATATATATATATATATATATATATATATAGTATAGACGTGTAATATATCTAAGCCGAAACCACATTATTACTACACGACACGACACGACAGGCGGCTTGCTTAGCGTTTAGTGCTTCAGTGACAAAAAACCCATACGTTTGTATATTTCGCTAGGTCGCTAAGCAATTAGTTACGCCGTAGGTGGTTCGCTAGGCTCTAGGCGCTATGGAAGCCACCTGTCTGTGTGGACGTGGTCTTATTGATTCATTTACCCATTTAAACTGGCGAAGAGTTCTTGTTCTGCTTCCTTGTATAAATATATATATATATATATATATATATATATATATATATATATATATATATATATATATATATATATATATATATATATATATATTAATATTATAAATGAGAAAGTAACTTTGTCTATCTGTCTCTTCTTCACGCTTAAGCCACTAAACCGATTCGGATAAAATTTGGTAAAAATATAGTTTGAGGCCCGATATTTTTTTATTCCGGAAATCCCGCGGGAACGGGATCTATGCGGCTAAACCCCGGGACCGTCTATCTTTTAAGCCACGGCAATAAGGAGTAACTTAGGCTACTTTTATTTTAGATAGATAAATATATGTGTTACTTAATTACACAAACAGTAATGAAAATATAACTATCTATTGGTAAGTCACTTTAAATTTAGATCACAATAACAATGAAATCTATAGTTTTTCTGAAATTTAAATACATAAATATACTTACTATTTCCAAAATTAAAATATTTCTACAGCCATTTTCGCAAATTCATTAGGAGATCAAAAATGTAAGACCGTATTTTACAAATAAATAGTAAAGCTAAATATCTATAGTTTTTCTGAAATTTAAATACATAAATATAGTTACTATTTCCAAAATTAAAATATTCCTACAGTCATTTTTGAAATTCATTAAGAGATCAAAAATGTAAGACCGTATTTTACAAATAAATAGTAAAGCTAAATATCTATAGTTTTTCTGAAATTTAAATGCATAAATATACTTACTATTTCCATAATTAAAATATTCCTACAGTCATTTTTGCAAATTCATTAGGAGATCAAAAATGTAAGACCGTATTTTACAAATAAATAGTAAAGCTAAATACCTACAGGTTTTCCTATTGTAACGAACAGTTAGTAGTAGTAAACCTTAAGTAGGTAAGTTATACCTGCTTTGACTTCACTAGTTAAGTAAGTATACCTTTTAGGTATAACTTTAATATTACATTCTTAAGTTTAATTAATACATGTAGGTAGATAAGTTTAGGGAAATACGATAACCATATTTGAATGTAAATGCAATTTTAGCAGTGCAATGCATATTTAGATTTTAATTACAACATATTCATTGCATCGCTGAAATTGTAAATAAATAAAGAGTTAGCAGTAGTAAACCTCAAGTAGGTAAGTTATACCTGCTTTGACTTCACTATTTAAGTAAGTATACCTTTTAGGTATAACTTTAATATTACATTCTTAAGTTTAATTAATACATGTAGGTAGATAAGTTTAAGGAAATACGATAACCATATTTGAATGTAAATGCAATTTTAGCAGTGCAATGCATATTTAGATTTTAATTACAACATATTCATTGTATCACTGAAATTGTAAATAAATAAATATCTATACTTACAAAATAGAAATCAAATCATACCTATATTTTTTTTGTAATACCTGTGATTCAGATCTCAATTATAATAGAATCGGTAGCCTTGTCTGAAATTTTATTTAATAGTTATTATTAATACTACAATTAACCTACTTTTCGAAACCAATAGTTTTTATTAGATATTTCAATCGACTGATACACCTATCGTTCTAATTGGAAAGTATATCGTGACACAAAAAGTAGTTATTTTCATGCACAATTAATAATGCTGAATGTTGAAGTGTAGTGCAATCTATAAGAGGAAGAGGCGTTCGCGGAAGAGACGCCCATTTCGACGTAACCAATCAGAAGACATTGTGTTGTCACCGTAATATCAAGAGGCTGGGAGATATTGTTTAAACTGCCATGTAAAAAGCAATCTTTTATTTGTTTATGTCAATTTAGTAGCCCTATTCTTTACCGTAAAGATACATTGATGTTTTTTAAATGATTGAAATAGATTAAATATCGAATAAGGAAATTGAATTAGTTATTTTATTGGTTCAGACGTTACTTTACGCAAATCCATAATTAAAAGGTGAGTTTAACCCATTTATTTAACCGGCGTCTGACCTTTCGGTGGCATCGTGCATCGCGGTGGTCATATAGGTAAAACAGTTCGTGGAGAATAGCAAACTTAATTAAAATCGAATTAGGTTAGTGTCTGAAAAATCATTTTATTACAAACTGATCTGTTTTTTATTGTGCAGACTGTAGAGTACAATATTCTAATATAATTTTGTAGTATAAACAAGAAAATCAATAAATACTACAGGTCAGCGTCATTCAGTGCGCTTGCGGCGTAGTCAGAGTGAATTTTTCCCACGTGTTGGTTCGAGCCCCCTTTGTAGAATAGTAGATGGACGGTAGATGGACTATTCTGCCCGGTAGTTCGTAAGAGGCATACTTGGAGATTGTCTACACGTGTTTCTATCATCGTGGCTACTAGGTGCTAAAGTATAGCATTACCTCGCTCGGGTTTGGTACCTATTCCTGATGTAATAGCGTCAGTTCTTGTTACAGCCATATTCCGGTTTTGAGGGTGAGGCAGCCGGTAAATTAATTCATGTGAAATTAGGACTCCGCCACAAGGATAGCAACGCACCGTTAATATCTTTGGTGTTTATTTATTTATTTACTTATTTTCGTTATACCTAAATCTTATGATGAAAAAAAAGTTGTAAATTCAATCGTTAGCGATATTAATTGAATATTTTTTAATTTCCAAAACAAGCAAAAATAATATGGGATATATTATATTAAAGTTTATCTAAACATTTTCTTACTTGAGCAAGGTTACAAATGTATAATATTTCTATGTTAGTAGCCCTTTATATGTTACGTCTAGTTATGTTTTTTATATCATAAGATAGCATACAAGCAGATGGGTCTCCTGATGGAAAGAATCAACCATCGCCTATAGACACCAAAAATGTTAATGTTATGTTACTATCTTGTGGCGAGATCTAATGCCACATGCATAAGTTTACCGGCTACCTTACCCTCCAACCCGGAACACGACAGTTACAAGCACTGATGCTATTGCAACAGGAATAGGTAAGACGGTGGTACCAGACCGGGACGAGACAATGCAAAACTCTACCACCTAGTAACCACGATGCATGGTAGTAACTCGTATAGCCAATCTGTCGCCTTTCACTACCTGCCTGGCAGAACGGCAGTTGACCTATTCTCGACAGGAGCCCGGGACGAATACAGGGAGATTATTCAATTTTAGGCTAGTGTTTACAAGTAGAATGTAGCTCTAGCTAATCATTTTAGTAAAACACTCCTGATGGGTACTAAAGAAGTGATATTAATAACTAATGGGAAAACGACTTTAATACAAACTAGCGATCCCCCTGTGGCCGAAAATATAGACTAAACAATAAAATTTCTTCTTAGTTTTGTCAACAGACTAGCCGCAGAGAAAATAGTACTTATACATGTGTGTATTTTACCACGTATGTCACATGAATGTAGTGTGTGTTATTACATAGCATAGCAACTTATATGTACATGGGTACGTAGTGGGAAATTAAAAACATGTACAATTTTAAATTGTCGGGCACGCTGTCACTCACATTAACATTCAAAAAACGTATGTCCTCACGTCAAGTCTCTTTCAGGGTAGGTATAGAGAATTGAGGGTGATACATCAGATCCATCACAATACCGACCAATTTGACCATGGTACGTCAGTCCGGGTCTCCTCAGGCACTGACATTCATCTATATTCGGCATTCGCATTGTATATCTATTTTGTGGATCGTTCATCTGCCATTCTTTTAACGTGCCTGAACCAGCTTAACATGCTCCTTCTCATGTTTATACGAATACTGTATTTCGATCCCAACCTCCCTCTCAATTTGTTAATACGAACGCAACGTGTCACACCACAGATTTTTCGTAATGCTCTCTTTAACCGCTTTAATTTTACTTTCATGCCCTTTCTGGCTTAAGTAGCTCTCGCTTCTGTATAAGCGTTTCGTACAACAAAAATGTGAAAAATAATTCCGAGCTTCGGGTAAACTCAGATGAGCTTGGGGAAAGCTCAGAATTATTTTTCACATTTTTTGTTCTAATCGAAGACTTACTGATTTGTTTACGATTGTGTTTAGGTTTGAGTGCAACTCAAGGCACGGAATCGCATTTTTACGTTTTTTCTATCCTTTCTTATCGCTCAGACCTCCATTCAGCGGGTAGCAAGGTAGATGAAATGCTATCGTTTGATGGATTCCGTCGCGTGCTTTTGCATTTCCGCTAACTTTCTCACTCTAGCAAATGGCAGTTCTCAGCGACGAAAAAGGATAAGGCGACGGAAAAATGCGATGCCGTCATGCGATCACCACAGAATATATAGCTTAACCCTCATCCTCCTTTCTATAAAACTTACACAATTCACTTTACAATGGTATCTACCACTCGTGCAATTTAATATCCGGTGATCCTATGGTATCGTTTATTTGTCATTATTTTATTGTTCTTCTGTATAAGGAAAACGACGATGAATATTTAAATCACTATATTGAAATCAATACTATTATGTCAACAAGAAATAAAGCAAACTCCAGGCAACTCTTTCATCACTTACGCCGAAGCCGCGGGATACTGCACCGCTTTCATAATCCAATTAAGAATAATTGTCGATAAACTGACAGTTCGGATATCGATTTATGTGGTGATATTTCAGCGTCGTTAATAAATTTATGCTTGTTCTTGCTGTTTGATTGCACGCCATGTTTCCATTAATTTTATTCGTTTCGGGCTCAACGTGGATTTCAATATTGACACCTATTAATGTGAAAATATTAAATTATAAAACCAATTAATCAAATTGATAAAATCTACCTAGGTTATTTAAAAATTGCAGGTTTCATATATGTATTCGTAAATTAATTTAATAAAATTAATAGCCGGCCAAGTGCGTATCGGGCTAATGTAGGGGCCTAATGTAGGGTTCCGTAATTGTCCATCATAATAATGCGGACTAGGAAGAGGGATTTTTAATTATGTCATAATACGAATCGCTGATGGCGGATATATCCGCACTACAGGCTTACCTACCATCTTTTTTGGAAATGACCTTACAGTTGGTCCAAGTGACCGTTAAGCTCATCACACACGGTTAAGATATTATAATATTTCAAACTTCAAACTTCAAACTTATTTATTTTGCATAAATCAGGGTTACATACGATGTTATTTCTAAATACAGTACCTTAAGCCTGCTTTACTAAATAAATGGCGTGCAAAATCTTATTAGGTACCTCATCTACATCCACATTATACATTTTTCTACAAAACTACAAATAATATATACAAATATACAAATAATATTTGATCTTAAGATGTCCTAATCTATACATACATATAATAAAATCGTAGGAAAGTCAAAACCGTACATTGAATATATTTTTAAAAGAATACTTAGGGCGTGATCTACAATCGATATCGAAGCCAAAAATAAAGTTTTTAGAATTTTTGTCTGTTTGTCTGTATGTATGTCCGGGGTAAACTCAAAAAGTAATGCATGGATTTACTTCAAATTTTGCATGAATATTACTACCAGGTTAGGTTAACATATAGATTACACATTATCACGATATCACCTACGGGGGAGGAGCTGTGCGGAGTAAACGAAGTCTGCGCGGACGAAGTTGCGGGCAACAACTGGTATAAAATATT
Source organism: Apodemia mormo (assembly GCA_036924255.1). Taxonomy (NCBI): domain Eukaryota; kingdom Metazoa; phylum Arthropoda; class Insecta; order Lepidoptera; family Riodinidae; genus Apodemia; species Apodemia mormo. The sequence goes on from JAUPFN010000002.1 coordinate 37,631,809, forward strand.
ACAGTATCTTAACGTATCACATACGGCTAAGATACGATAATGTTAGTCTGCGTCGTTGGAGTTCCATATACAGATTGATTCACTATGAGTGATACGGCCTTACTTCTGGATTTGTTAGATAGCTCCTCAGACAACGATTTTGATATAGAATAATATGAAATATCCTTTTTGACTTACAAGTGGTGTAACTAACACGGCTTTATTAATGTTTTTTACAATTTTTTTTATTGATGAAAATATTAAAACGTTATATTTTCTTTAATAAATCAGCAATATTTTTTGAACTGTTTTTTTGCTGACATTACTAATTTCACACTTGTGATATGAAGTTAATTACAAGCGCGAGCCTATTCTCAGTTGGAACGCATAGTAACTATTATATATTAAACTAGCTGGACCATGCAGCCCGCTACATTATATTTTTTTTTAGTGAATCCCACGGGATCACCTGCTTTCTCGGGATAAAACGTTGCCTATGTGCTATTCCAGGACATCATCTACTTATGTGCCAAATAACATTCAAATCCGTTCAGTAGCGTTTGCATGAATGAGTATCCAACATCCATCCATTCAAACATCCCAACTTTCGCATTTATAACATTATAATATTATAGATTATGAGGCACTGCTATCGCGCATATCCCGAAATAAAAACAACCTGTATTTATATTAAGATGCGAAAAAATATATATTTCGTATCTTAAGATGATATCTTAAGATATGAAATATATATTTCCATATCGTTGGGTATTATAGGATACTAAAGGTAAAATATATATTATTTTAGTCGTGTGTGATGGTTCATACGATTTGTATGTTAAGGCATCTTCAGATCAAATATTATAGTATCTCAACCATGTGTGACGAGCTTTACTGTTAAAACCAGGCGTTTGGGGCGAAGCGAGAGTTTAAATTAAGTGGCCGAAGAGCCCGCCCTAAGGGTGTCTCCTATGAGACCAAACCTCAGCTTAAGGCAGTATCTTACGAAATTTTATTAATTATAAGTATTTTTTATATTAATTATATTTATTGCCGAGCTGTTGCCAGCGACTTCGTCCACGCGGACTTCGTTTCGACAAACAGACAAACGGACAAACGGACAAACGGACAAACGGACAAACGGACAAACGGACAAACGGACAAACGGACAAACGGACAAACGGACAAACGGACAAACGGACAAACGGACAAACGGACAAACGGACAAACGGACAAACGGACAAACGGACAAACGGACAAACGGACAAACGGACAAACGGACAAACGGACAAACGGACAAACGGACAAACGGACAAACGGACAAACGGACAAACGGACAAACGGACAAACGGACAAACGGACAAACGGACAAACGGACAAACGGACAAACGGACAAACGGACAAACGGACAAACGGACAAACGGACAAACGGACAAACGGACAAACGGACAAACGGACAAACGGACAAACGGACAAACGGACAAACGGACAAACGGACAAACGGACAAACGGACAAACGGACAAACGGACAAACGGACAAACGGACAAACGGACAAACGGACAAACGGACAAACGGACAAACGGACAAACGGACAAACGGACAAACGGACAAACGGACAAACGGACAAACGGACAAACGGACAAACGGACAAACGGACAAACGGACAAACGGACAAACGGACAAACGGACAAACGGACAAACGGACAAACGGACAAACGGACAAACGGACAAACGGACAAACGGACAAACGGACAAACGGACAAACATACAAACAGACAAACAGACAAACAGACAAACAGACAAACAGACAAACAGACAAACAGACAAACAGACAAACAGACAAACAGACAAACAGACAAACAGACAAACAGACAAACAGACAAACAGACAAACAGACAGACAGACAGACAGACAGACAGACAGACAGACAGACAGACAGACAGACAGACAGACAGACAGACAGACAGACAGACATACAGACAGACAGACAGACAGACAAACAGACAGACAGACAGACAGACAGACAGACAGACAGACAGACAGACAGACAGACAGACAGACAGACAAACAGACAAACAGACAGACAGACAAACAGACAAACAGATAAACAGATAAACAGACAAACAGACAAAAATTTTAAAAACTATATTTTTGGCTTCGATATCGATTGTAGATCACGAAGCGATTTTGTTTTAAACGACGTAGTGATAAATATATAAGTAATTTGTACCAAATGTTATTCAAGTTGGTTCAGAGGTTTAGGCGTGAAGAAAAGACAGATAGACAGACAAGTAGCCAAGAGTCACTTTCGCATTTATAATATTAGTAATGATATACTAGTAGGATAAAGTACGAATATCTACCCTGTATCTACCATCTACCCTGTTTTACCCTACGTTGGTTCGGGCTCATTCTGAAGAATAGACCGTCTGCCGTTCTGCCAGACAGTTCGTAAGAGGCGAACGATTGGCTATCTACCATCGTGGATACTAGGTGGTAAACTTCTGCATTGTCTCGCGCGGGTCTATACCACCGCATTACTTTATTTCTGCGGTAATAGCGTCAGTACTTGTCACTTTTTTGTTTCGGTTAGGAGGGAAGCATGCATGTGTCATTAAGACCTTGCCATAAGGATAGCAACGCACCATTAACATACTTAGTGTTTATAGGCTATGGTTCCTCTTTCCATCAAGAGAGTCATCTGCCTGTTTGCTATCTTATGATATAAGAAAACCTAACGGCAACTCTAGCTTTATTATAAGAAAGCTGGGTCCGCGATTTCGTCCACGTGGAAAAAAATATAAAAGTACCGGGGTTTTACCTGCATAGTTCCCATTCCCGTGGAATTTCCGGAATAAAACTATCCGATGTCCGAGTGTTAAACTATTTTTGTACCAAATTTCATCCAAATCGGTCCAGGCGTGAAGAACAGACAGACAGACAGAGTTACCTCTTGCCCCTGTGGGGCATAATTGCGCTCTTAGACAACCCTGTCCGGGGCCAACAGAGCAAGAAGGCGATGGCACCCCCTACCATGCTTATAGTGGATTTCTGTAACATCAGGGGGCTTCATTCCTGATTTTACAGAAATCCACTATTCCAACCTGAACACCGTCCACTATATCTCGAGACGGCGAAGCCAGCTTTACTCTTCTTGACCGAGACACATATATCTTCTCCGGCAGATAATTCCTACCTCTCCTACCCGGGGTACCAACTGGAACATTCTCTTGTACCGCGGGCTGGTGTGTGTGCATTCGTCAGAAAAGATATCTATTACCGGCGCCTCGGTAGGCTTGAAGGTCAAGACCTATCTATCCTCTGGTTAATCGTAGTTTGCGACGACCATCCACGCAGCTACGCGAGCCTATATAGGCCGCATAGCGGGAATACTGAAGTTGACCGGCTCGTCGAGCATTTACAAATGGCTGTAGATTCCATGTTAGAGCAGACCTCCTCCGCATAGATCGTGATCTAGGGCGATTTTAATGCCCATGGCTATGTTCTCGCACCACGCAACCTCGCCTACGCAAATTCCCGATGTGGATGACCATACGCCTTCACTGTTGGACCTCCTGCTAATCTCTCACCTGGACCGTTATCAGGTATGGGTGGACGCTCCACTTGCCGCGTCGGACCACTGCCTGATCCCGAGCAAAGTGCCGGTCACACGCCCATCACAGCCTCCTTTTGCAGGCTGTCGTCGCGTTTGGCACTATAGGTCAGCAGAATGGGACGGGATGCGGTCTTTCCTTGCATCCTAACCATGGGGGCGGTTGTACTTCTCGCTGGATGATCCGAATGCTGTCGCTGACTCTTATTCATTCCATCTTTTGCGGTGCCCATCGGCGGCAAGTCTCAGCCTTGGTTCGGTTGCCACTGCAAAGCGGCTTTACGCCGAAAGCAGGAATGCTACTGAGCTTGGGCTGCTGCGTCGGCATTTTGTGATGTAAAAACTACTGCATTACGAAAGGAGTACAATTCTTCCTCGAGGTTCTTCAAAAGAGCTATTGCCAAGGCAAAAGCGGAGCACATTGGCATAATTGGTGAGAAATTAGTTCGCCTTCCTTCGGGCACTCGTGCGTTCTGGTCTTTCGCCAAGACTGTCTTAGGGAATTTCTCCCAGCCTTCATTTCCATCCTTGTACAGAGACGATGACTCTCTGGCCCGTACCGCAAAAGAGAAAGCCGATCTTCTGGGCTCGTTCTTTGCGGTCAACTCGACTCTGGATGACCAAGGGAACGCACCGCCTACATGAATGACCATTATATGGCTCTCCGGATGGGCAGAGGCAACCATCGCTTTAGACACCAAAGATTTTAATGGTACGTTGCTATCGTGTGGCGGGTTCTTAATACTATATGCACAAAATTTAATGGCTAACTTACCCTTTAAAACAATATTTTTAGTTTATTATTATGTTAATTGAAATTCAAAAATGTCACATTTTTATATTAAAAAAAATATTTTAAGGCCCGTTTGAGCTAAACTATAAAACAGTTTTAAGGCGCGGTGTTACCTCAACATTCACAGAACTGGGTTTCTTAGACGCTCGAGTACGAAGAAACCCAAGGAAAATATCCCACGCAAAAAATACAGTGATAGAAAAGGTCTAAAGAAAAATCTTAACTGAATAGAATTTTAAATATTTGTTTAATATTTTCAAAAGAAAATCGTAATGTGCTCCACAAAAATAAACTATGGCCCTTGAAATTCTCTGTATTTTCAGCGGTAACAATATGTTTTTTAAGAATATGCTTTGATTAAAACTTTAACCAGATACATATTGAATTTAATAAGTATATTGAATTATCTAAGGAAATCCCGCAAATTAAACGTTTATTTGCAGTCTAGTCACGGTAATGAATGAGCCTAGTTACATCTAACAAGACATTTTTGGTTGCTTTGCTTTGCAATTTTCAACCTTATTCAGCGTCTCGCAAATGTTACTTTAGATTACGCAGTAATATACGGTTGTGTGAGTGAAATCGAAGTTTTCAAATCGTAGTCATTCCGCGCCTTAAATAAATTTTACTTTACTATAGTTAAATTAATTCATTCAAATAGTGTGAAGCAGGCGGACCTGAATCACAACTACATATTTTACTTTCGTATTTATTTCGTGAAAATGACTTTGTCTTAAAACGAAAATATAGTGCAGTCTATCAGTGTATACATTTATATGTTGTCTCTTTTTATATTTGAAGCAATATTTCGTTGAGAGTATTGTGTCAGCTCTATTGATTTCGCGGCACATTGCGCGCGTGAATTACGACGTTGCGGTGAACCCTGACTTACGGCCGCATCCTACCGATTTATTAGATCGTTATACAGCATCGGGACGACAGCAAATGAATGCTGTTTCGTACAATTTTTATTCCCGCATTTTATACTGTGACAAATTTTAAAACGAAATGTATGTCGAATATGGGAGGTAATACATATTGTTTAATATTTTTTTATTTTCATGTATACTACTGATAAGTATTATAATATTTTATTTTTACCAAAAATATTTAAAAAATAATGGTTTCGGAGTGCGACTCAACAGCAACTAGAAGGTGCTTTAATGAGCTGGGCGAACTTGTGTCAGACGTTGGCAAGACGTTAGCAGCGCTGAAAACGGTAGTCAATTGCAGAAAGAAAAAAAATAAAACTTCCCTTCTATTTGAGTAGGTGTCGGTTTTCTCTTCCTACTCTGAAATGGGTTTGACGTGAAAAATTACATCTTAAGATAAATAAAAATGTATCAATACGTACACAGATATTATGTAATAATAATGTACTAGAAAGTAATTGCAAAAATAAATCAACTTCAAATATCTGTCATAGACCCATACCTCAAAAATATGGAACCGATTTTGATGAAACTTTGACCGTCCCCTAAGTGAGAGTACATCTGATTTAATTCAAAATAACTATGTATCTCGATATGGCACGTTCCCATTGAATAAACAACATGTAAACATACATACACTAACAAAATACCAATATCATAGTACTCAGTGGCATAGCTAGGCCCCCTTTAGGTGCGAGGCCGTGGGCGAAGGCCCGCTTCGCCCACGGCCTCGCATCTAAAGGGGCCTCGCACTACCTGATTTATAACCTTTGTTTATTTTTAAATTAAATAAAAGCCTGAAAAATATTGGCCTCACTTTTCTGTATCTGAAATACAAACAAAACAACTCCTAGATCCTAAGTTAACGCATTTCATCTAACGTATAAAGACACGATAGCTTTTCGCTTATTTCGAATTTGGCGCGTGTTTTAGGGTAGCTTTTGGGAACGAACGGAAAGGGGCCTCACTGACGCGACTTTGCCCACATATATATTAGTCCACGCTACGCCACTGATAGTACTCAAATATTATACAATTCCAACAATATTACATACATGTTAAATTGATAGCCTCCATTTTCCCGTCGGTTAAAAATGAAGATGTATACCATGTTAAATATAATGCTAAATTAGTAAATATTTTCATCGTGAATGAGGGCGTTCCGAATAAGTTTCTTGTGTTTAATTTGATATGTTTCAGTTTTTCCAAACTCCATAAAACAAAAACTTGCTTAACAACATAAATATAGGGAACATATAATGCGTTTAAGGGGTAATTTCAACTGGATGACACGGTCATTAAACTTATATTGACTACATTGTTGTCTGAAATAAATGTACGTATTTTGTCATGCGGGAAGCGCTGTCACAACAAACATTATTTCATTTTATTTTATGATTTTGTAACATACCATGAAGTGAGATCGGCGTTTTGGAAAAAGCTATTGTCCAATAACAAAGATTCACAAACTTTTAATGTCTGTACCGCAAGGGTGATTTTTTCTGTCTAATGTTTCATTGCTAATCGTTTTCATACATCACTGGCCATTAAATTCTCATAATGTGAGAGGTATGCCCGTTTTACATAAGTTTCTTTTAAATGCTTGAGATTCAGTTAATACATCTATGAATAGGAGATACAATACGAAGCATTACTGTTACAAACTGTAACGACTGATTCAGCGCCCCATTGCTCGAATAATTAGCTATTCTGACTACGTAATCGATGGAACTCGGATTCGATTCCCCGGCCGGGGCCAGCGTTAGTGTAACGAGCAGCAGCACCGTATGGTAGCTCCTTAGTCCTGTTTGAGTGATTTTATGTCAAACCCGATTAGACATTTGCGATATCAAAAGTAACCGAATAAGAGCTGTTTCTTTGCTCTCAATTACCTTGCCGCGTTGTCTATCACTACTTGCAATTGATCTTTAAGGTTTACGAGAAGTTTTTAATGATGCTCTCTATCACTTTTAAGAGACTTATTATAATGGTCCAGTAATTGGATGAGTCTGAATTATTACCTTTTTTGGAACATGGTAAATCTGATCCACTTTCCACAATTATTGAACGGAATTATGAGAAGGAAAGCCAGAGCCAACATATAAGCAACAGATTTCGGTATATTAATAAGTTGATTGGTTTGCTAAACTTGGTGACATTTATGGTTGATTGAAACCAAAAAAGTCTGCTTCTACACCGGCATTCTTATACCTAAAAGAAGAATTTTTTTTATATAATAAGATAGCAAACAAGCAGATGGGTCTCCTGATGGAAAGAGTCAACCATCGCCTATAGACACCAACGACGTTAATGGTGCGTTGCTATCTTGTGCTGAGGTCTAATGCCACATGCATAAGTTTACCGGGTACTTTTCCCACCAAACCGGAATACGACAGCGACAAGCACTGACGCTATTGCGGCAGGGATAGGTAAGGCGCTTACGGCTAATTTACGGCTAAAGTCTATTGTCAAACCTTAAAGAGATTGGTGTTGGTCCCGGCCTCCTTTAAAGAATAGGCCAACTGCCGTTCTGCCAGGCAGGTCGTAAAAGGCGATCGAGTGGCTATGCGAGTCACTACCTCCGTGACTACTAGGTGGTAGAGTTTTGCATTGTCTCGCCCGGGTCTGGTGCCTTACCTATTCCTGCCGCAATAGCGTCAGTGCTTGTCAATGTCGTGTTCCGGTTTGTGTTCCTGGTACCAGACCCGGGCGAGACAATACAGAACTCTACCACCTAGTAGCCACGATGTTAGTGGCTCGATAGCCAATCGGTCACCTTTTACGACCTGCCTGGCAAAACGGCAGTTGGCCTATTCTTCAAAGGAGGCCCGGACCAACACGGCGAAAACAGCGAGATAACGTCCTTTTTGTATTATATAAGTAATACATTTTATATAGAAATAAAGTTTTTCTACTATGGTATGACTGGTATGCATTATTTATTTAGAGACTAGCTGACCCGGCAAACGTAGTTCTGCCTTTTTAACTACTCTTATTTTTTGCTATATTTTCTCACCTTTTAAACCTTCCCTGAACTTCAACAATTAATTCAAAATATATATATATATATATATATATATATATAAATATATATATATATATATATATATATATATATATATATATATATATATATATATATATATATATATGAGGAAGATTTTATGCATCTATTATGGAGAGTATTTCGACAAATTAATTGAATTAATTCCTGTCGCTGAATTTCACATGTGCGTTTTTCTCAGCACTTTTTGCCTAACACTACTCCTTTGTGCAATCAATTTAATCAGATACGACTTGGGAACCTCCAAGAAAAGAGATTACTCATTTTAAAACGATCGGCAACGCAACTGCAAGACCTCTGGTAATGCGGATGTCCATGGGAGGCAGTGATCACAACATTAGGTGCACCTCTTGCTCGATTGTCCCATCTTCTATGAAAGAGGAGTCAGATTTTAATCAATGGTGGTGTGAAGACACAAAAATCAGCAAGTATATCGTAAGAGAAGCTTTATTGCTGCAAAAGAAGTAAGGTCAGATTGTAAAAATCGTAATACTTAGCACTTGGTGCTTTCTACCAGGTTTGTGATCCAGCTTGAAGTTATGTATTTATATGTAAGGAAAACTTACAACAGTAAATCGAGTGAAGAAACTATCATCACGGCAATTCCTTTGCGGGATAGACAGAGTGATATGAATGTCGATAGACTTTGTGGTTCATTACAATTGACCGGTTTTCCGGTGATGATCCCCATCGCCGACTTTTATCGACCTGATTACGATTATTGCTTGTTTCTAGTGATAACAGGGCAACTTTACCTGCACATCCGAAGTAAGTCACACACTTGCTTGTGTTTTACACCAACCACTAGACTGTTGCTTAGATTTTGGATATTCGAAAAAAACTCGGCAACATCATAATAACACTTTTGCCTGACCCAGGGATTGTCCTCCCGATAAGTATTCGGCTCAGACCATGAGATCCTGGAACCTCATGACTAACCTTAAGCCACGAGGCAGCTGTCTAAGACAAGTAAATCTCGTAAAATATTAATTACCGTCAAATAATTCAAAAATAGCGTAAAATTAATCACAGGGCGAATGACAGTCGAAGCGTTATACCCGTAAATACATTCCTCACTCCCGTCGCATGATAAAACTCAATAAAAACCGTAAATACAAGATGATCCGGAATAACAACAGTATTCAAATTTACGATTCGCTGCGGATTTAAACAATAACGATCTATTTCATAGTGGGATGTTATAGGTACGATTAAACGTGTTGCCGTGCATGCTCCGGTATAGGCTTTTAAAATCGATTATGTTGGTAATTGACGCGTGCTCGAATCTCGGGAGTTCCGGTTGGTTTTCTTTTCGTAATCGTCTTAGAGTTTTTATTATTCTATAAATGTTTGCATGACATGTGTAAATTCGTTATAGATTTTTGTGGGTGATACATTTTTAGTGCTTATTGAAAGTCGATTGGTGTTTTCACACCAAAGATGTTAATAGTACATTTCAGTTCAAATGGTAGAGAGTTAATGACGCAAACGTAAATTTATCACTGAGTAGTAAGTAATTGCAGCAAGATTAGGTAAGGCGGTGGTACCAAATGTTAAACGTTGCGGAACTCTAATACCTACAAGTCGCGTTAAACCTTCACTCGACTATTACGAGCTGGTATTCAAAAGGCGTCCAGTTAAATTATTCACCATCGACCGCGCAAGTCCATTTGCAAGCTGGAAGGAATATCAGCAAACGTTAGAATTACTCCGTTTCACTAGTTTATCGGTAGCATGAATATAAGCAGAAGAGTAGCAGTAAATAACATCACCGCATTTACCATTTATCAAATATTATTTGATATCAATCACAAAGTTTAATAGTTAAATAAAATATCGTAACTGTTCAATTATTGTACCCCGCCCATGCGTTTTGTAGCGTTTTGGCGGGCTCCCTCGACATCCGGTCGCTATTTGCTTAATTCCCTGAGGGCTAAAGGTGTTATTACTAAATAAAAAAGTTTTAACTCTGTAATAGTCTAACAGGATTTATTAAAAAATACATATTTAGTTTCATTTCAAGTAATTGTTTTAACAAAATCGTAATATGAGCTAAAATTTCAGTAGTTTTGCGGAGTTGGGTGGTTGTGTGTTGAATCGTTGATATTACCGTGCCTTGAGTGACTGTTAGGTAGTTCATAAAATCTAAAGGATTGGCTAAATATGTCTGTGGTATGGAAGAACAAATTTTCATCTATTTTGTAACTTCAAAACCATTTGTCTTAAAATTAAGCTCAAAAAAGTAAAAACTATAAACATAGATTTTTTTCAGTTCAAACATCTATTTTGTTTAAATGGCAGTATATTGATTTTTGAAAAGTTATATATTTTGGAAACGCTGATTGAATTTGATCTTTTGAATGACATTCAACTCAATTTTTGAGATCTGAAATATTGCTAAATAATCGATAGGTTGAAAAATTTCGTAGCAATGTCAAAAAACATTTTTTCAAATAATTTCATCATTAATGAATCCTAAGCAAATTGACCGATTTTGATCCAATTAACGGCATTTGACGCAGTTTTTAAAGGAGAAAAGCTGATAAGATTTTTAAGTCTATCGGTGTATTAGCCTGAAAATTATTTTAAAAATATAAAGTAAATTTGCTAAAAATGACGTAATTTTAATATTTGAAAAGCTGTAACTTTTGAAAATTAGATTCAATTGTGATTCATGAAAAGCCATCTGACGTAATTTTTAGTACTAAAATATCGTAGAACGCCAAAAAAAGATTGATTGAAAAATTTCGAAGTTATGTCGAAAAAAACACTTTTTCTTAAATTTTTTGTCAACGATTTCTCCCAAACGACTAAACCGATTTTGATGCAATTTATGCATTAGATATAGTTTTTTAAGGAATAGAGCTGATTAGCTTTTGTACTTAATCGTTATATTAATCTGGCAGTTATGTTAAAACAATACTGTTTCGCCAAAATCTTTTTTGGGGTTTTTTCAAAATGTTCAAAATCTCCTAGGCCGATTTGGTTCAATTTTTCAGAAAGTCTAAGTTGAACAGAATCTAATCGAATGCCATTAACAGCGTTTCGATCGGTCCAGCCGTTCAAAAGTTATAAGATGTTTCCGTTCAAAAAGGATGAGGAGATCCGGTGAAAATTCGATTTTTGAAAATTGGGGCAAATTCAGTAACTTCCTATCTACGTAGGTACACTACGTACTACGTAGCGGGAAGTTAAAAAATAATGTTTCACCAAAATTTTTTTGAGGTTTTTTCAAAATACCCAAAATCTCGTGGGCCGACTTGGTTCAGATTCTCAGGAAGTCTAAGTAGAGTAGAAATTGGATTCTACACATTTGTCATTAACGAATGCCAACAACCGCGTTTCGAGCGGTCCTGCCGTTCAAAAGTTACGAGATGTTTACATACACACATACATACAGACATACTGACGTCATCGTGAAAATAGTCGGAAAAGATTCCTAGGACATCAAAACGTGGAAATCTGGTCAAAACTCGATTTTTGAAAATCGGGGTAAAATCAGTAACTACCTTACCTACGTACGTAGCGGAAACTTAAAAAATGTGATTGTAACCCCCTTTATTTGATTAGTAATATTATATATGATTGCATTTTTTTTTTCATTCTTTCTTACTTATTTTTTTAAATTCATTAATTTACGCTACACATCTTTGTGTCACCGGTTTAAATCAAATTTCAGCTTAATGAATGATGGTTCGGAGCAAATTGGCTATGACATACAGACAGGCAAACACGAGTAATCCTATAGGCGCATGGCAGGTGTATCACCTTACTTTTGCAATCTGCCAGCGATAAGCGATGGCTCTTTAACGTAACGAAAATTCATTAAAAACGTCGTCAATTGCTTGCTGGTCACTAGATGCACTTTATGATGGAACACTTTACAATATATAACACTTTATATATATCTTACCATAGACCACCTACTGTTTGAAGGTAATACCTACATTACCTTTAAACAGTAGGTGGTCTGTGGTCTTGAAACATAAGTAAATAAAAGGTTGTTCTATAGCTAAAAATAAAACACCATCACTGGAACACTACGAATACTTTGAGGGATCACCAGTGGTTCGAGGACTACCGGTTGAATACCACAACTCAGTTTGCGTGACCCAAAATCATTGCTTCCATTTGCTCTGTTGCGTAAAAAAGTAGCGTATGACACTTAATGTCGGTTCAGTAGTTTTTGAGTTTATTCATTACAGACATATAAAAATAAAAATGACATACAGACATATAAATTTATAATGCTAGTATAGACAGAGGATGCATTTATCCATAAGTTTACCGGCTACTTTACCCTGCAAATAGATCAGGATAAACACTGACGCTATTACAACAGGAAAAGCTAAGGCGATGGTTTGAAAATCCGGGCCAAACGGTGTACAAACAAGCTGTTACGACCGTTAAAAATATATCAGACTTCATTCGCCTTTTACAAGGTGCATGGAAGGAAGGCAATATTTCAAAAGGATCTCGGGCAAATATAAGAAAATGTTGCAAATTTTGTACTTATTTTTTTAATCAAATTAAATACTATATTTATGTAAATAAAAGTTTTCTATATAGGTAACCTTGAATTCGTTGATTTATGTTAACTAAAATATTTAAATCCTATTTGGCCCACAAAACTGTCTTTAAAAATATAATAGAAAATATCTATTTTGAAATACTATTCAGTCATCATTCTTTTTATTTGACATATTTATTACTTCTCATAGATATACTATACTCAAAGTTCCTTCTATTAAGTTAAATCTATTATTTTATACTATAAATATTATACTTTTGAATTATAATATTCAGGTAGTGTTAGAGGTGGTAATAGTCTAATGGTCAGCCTATTCGATTCAAAGATCGAATAGGCTTATATATATAATAGGAGATTGATAGGAGAGAGATTAGATATATAATAGGAGAAAGGTTATTTTATAAAATAAATTCTTAGTACTAGATCGGATTCTGATGATGACATCACATTACACTTCCGTGCCTCGGATGATCAGGTAACTCTGTTGATTCCAGTTATTACAAAAAACAAACAAAACCCTACAAAGTGCGTGTCGGGCCATGCACAATGTAGGGTTGTCCATCACAATAATGCGTACTAAGAAGTGAGCTTTTTCATTGTTTCATACAATTAATATTTAACCTGTTTAACGTCAAGGATGGGTACATCCACACTATAGGTTCACCGCCTATAAAATGTCTCCAAAAACAATTTCGAAAGTTGATCAACTATTTCTCATAAACTTCTAAAACCTACCTAACAGCCGTGATAGTTTTCCTTCTAACTACATTATACGAGTATTTACTACTACTGAGAATTTTTTACACCCCCAAAACCAATCATTTAGCTGGCGGAAGGGGGAGGAGGACACTTTTTCACTGTAACTAATATGTATACTCATGCTAAATTGCAGCTTGGACGGACGGGTAGGCAGACAGACAGACGGACAGGCGAAACAACTAGGAACAGTTTGCTTACCCTAAAAAAGGTAGCAAAATCAATAAAATGTCATCAAAATATTAATAATTGTTAGCCAAAAACGTTGAAACACGTTTATAATGGTTATGTCATTTCATTTCAAAATATTCAGCGGTTTTTGCGTGATGCGCGTTCAAAATAACAGCTACATTTTTATAGATATAAAGATTTTATGTTGTTAACACGGCGCAAAGCAAAGCCAAAGATAATAGAATAAATTATGTAATTATTTAACAAGGGACGGCACACGTACAACATAAATTTTTAAACAGGCTAGCAGGTGTCTTTGAATTAGACGGAAAATAACAGTGATCACACGGAAAATTATAAAAATGCTATGTTTGTTGCGGGATCCTGGCCATTTTTTATATCATAGGATAGAAAACAAGCTAAATCTATCTAATCAAGTCATCAAGCCATATAATCAAGTCATAAACTATATAGGTACCCGTTATCTATATATATAAAAATCAATTGCTGTTCGTTAGTCTCGCTAAAACTCGGGAACGGCTAAACCGATTCGGCTAATTTTGGTTTTGAATTGATTGTTGAAGTTTAGGGAAGGTTTAAAAGGTGAGAAAATATAGAAAAAAATAAGAGTAGTTAAAAAGGCAGAACAACGTTTGCCGGGACAGCTAGTACATAATATAGTTTATCAAAAACGATCAGAAGGCGTTCAGTGATATACATAAGTACAGAAGAGTTATAAAATATAATAATTATAATTTCTCAAACATTCATCATTACATATCAATCAAGCAGATGGAATGCTGATGGAACGTGTTTAAAAGATAAAGTATGTATAATGTATAAATTACACTCTATCTGTCAAGCAAATAATTTGCTTACTTTAAGGTTAGATCAATTTATGTCATTTTTGCAGGGAATTTATTATTTACAATTTTTTTTTTTTTTATAACGTTTTGTAACTTGTATTTTATAATAGATAACGCCTTTGGACATGAATTTAAATCACTATGTTAAAGCTCAAACCTATAGGTGTACCTTATCATTCTTCAGTAAAATGTACCTCTCTCTTCATTCTTCATTCTTCTTTATTTGCTTACTTTAAGGTTAGATCAATTTATGTCATTTTTGCAGGGAATTTATTATTTACAATTATTTTTTTTTTTTTATAACGTTTAGTAACTTGTATTTTATAATAGATAACGCATTTGGACATGAATTTAAATCACTATGTTAAAGCTCAAACCTAAAGGTGTACCTCTTCAGTAAAGTGTACCTCTTTCTTCATTCGGTCCCTCATTGTAATAAAATATTTATTTATTTTGAACTGTAAATTGTATCACGGACACTTTTTATAAAGCTAATATGCACGAAAAACCTTTAAAGATTAATATTACTTAAAGTCACAATTATTACATACTATTGTATTTGATTTTAATCACTTAAAAGTTAAAAGATGAACAACTTTTGTTTACAGCAAAATATTTGTTATGTACTCGTTCATGGATTAAATGGATGATATATTTTTTTGTTTCTTTAGGATGATACTGAGGGTAGTTTGTTTATACAGCTTTATGTGTGGTAAGTTTGGACTATAATAATAAATAATTTCATTTTTGTTGCATTTTATACAATAGTTTGTTTAACATTTTGCGTCTTACTTATCCCTCATTTTTTTATTTGTTTGGTTGGTCATAAATGAAAGAAAGTGTTTACTTTAAGACAGAAAAGAAAAATCTTTGCTTGATTTAGAAATAAGAAAAGCGTACATGTTTGATTAGTTTAATGATTTCTAAGTACCTACGTTCCTTTTTAAAATTTACTTGCTATTAAAAAGTGTCTATTGAATTCTAATATTCCATATTGTACATTGAATTAATTCAATAATTTCACCTGATACTATATTCTTATAGCACTTTTAGGCCGATCTCATCAATCTCCATTTCACTTTCTAAAAATAAATAGATTATTAATTAAATTTTATTCTGAAATCTTCTGAGAACAATTATTATTATAAATACACAAACGGCATCCTATAAGTATTTCACATTCTCAACCTGCAAACCCAGTTCTCTATTCAAGTTGTAACATTCGTCTTGGTTTCCATTAGTATACCAATAAGTACACCGTGTCTGATATCTGAAATTGGTCACGAAGGATTATGTATCGAGAACATTTTGAAGTCAAGGATGAAATAACCCTAACGCAGGCAACGATGATGTAATGATGGGCCATAAATTAGATCATTTGATGGGTTCCAATCAAACATGGTCTCGATTAAAGAACGTATCGATTTCTCGGTGTTGATCAAGGAGTTTTATCGGTTGCATGCTCAATTTTTAATTTTATTAGGTCAAAGAAATATTAATGTTCATGATAGATTCTCTTCGGAGTATATTTAGTTAATTTTATGAAGTGAACCTGAAGTGGACAGAAAAAATGATGGGAGAATTTATAAAACTCTTAGAGGCTCTTAGATCATGAGGTTTTTTTAATATTGTGGCGCCACTGGTCCGTACCGTGGAAGGGTCGAAGTGATGGAACCAGCGGGAAAGCTGCTTGTCACGTGACGTCATTACCGTGGAGGTTGATGACGTCACACAAAGACAAGGAAGGGAAAAGGAAGATCTTCCCAGCCAGGCAAGGTGTACTGCCTGGGGACCGAAGTCCATTTGAGAAACGTTGAAACTTGTATATAGTGTTACAAGATAAATAATTGTAATATCGCGATTCAGGATTTTATTTTGAATTTCATTTTTTCCATTTGTTATTGATTTTTGTCCATTTTTTATTATTTTTTCTTGTAGCGTTTGTGATTGTTTTGAGCCGCTACAATATCATTAGATGGAAACGAAAGGTAAGATAAGATAAGATAGTATTTATTGGTACCACATTTTTACATAATCTGTTACAGTAGACAATATACAATACTTATTAGTTTACAAGGAGAGAGGAACAAGTTAAAAACTAAAACAAGTAATAAAGTGTACACTTAAACTAGTTTTTTTTTATAAGTGATGTGGTACCAAAGGATGCCCATCTCAGCATACGCTATAGTAATATTTGCTATAACACTGATTTTCTGTGAGTCCTCTATGATGCGCCCACGAAACGGTCAAAAAGGAAACTTAGTGCTTTGTTTTTGTGTTTATATATAAAAAGTGTAAGTCAGTACATAAAAGTGTGTTAATATAATAATAAAAACATTACATATATAAATAATAATAATATAATATTTTAATCTTAAATAAGTAGTAACTTGGGAGGCCTAAGTGCCTTATTTATTGCTTAATACTCGACAACCATCCGTAAAAGTTTGAGTTTATATCAAGCACACACCCCGTGCTTAGTTCGTTTTTTTGCAGAGAAAGTAAGATTTTTTTAAGCTTGTGTTTGAAACTAAAGATCGAATTTGTCTATCTAAGAGGCGGGGGCAGGTTGTTCCAGCACATGGTGGCTGCATATCTAAAATTTCCACGGAAGGCTGCCGAATGATGTCTTGGCACCATTAAAATTGTGCTAACCGCTCTAACCTTTTGCGTGTTCTCTTCTCAACAACCTGAGTCAACAACCTGATCGATTTAAAATTATAGAGTACGGTGGTATTATGTTAGTTGTTAGTGAGAGATAGCAGCAAAGTTGACGGACGGAAGAGAGACTAGAGTACATTAAAATTATTCAAAAGAATTTTCTTATTTTTTATTTTTACAAGCGAAAATTTTAATTTTACATTATTTTAGAATACATCTTTTCTTTACCATCAACTTTTGGACACTATTAGGAGTATTAAAATCTAATTAACAGACATTTTTTGGTTGATAACTTTGTGCCAAATGCTATTTTATATTAATAAAAATAAATAAATTTTAAAAACCATTTTAAAATGTCTGTAATTTTGATATTATTTTAATACGAAGTAAATAAATACAAAATTAATTTGCCAGACATTAATTCGGTTGTTTAGTCAACAGCCTGATCGATTTAAAATTATAGAGTACGGTGGTATTATGTTAGTTGTTAGAGAGAGATAGCGGCAAATTTGACGGACGGAAGAGAGACAAGAGTACATCAAAATTATTCAAAAAAAAATCTTATTTTTTTATCTTTACAAGCAAACATTTTTATTTTTGCATTATTTTAGAATAATCAAATTCGGCCTTATAATTTTGTTACTGAGCTTAGAAATACCGAATTCAAGAAAGATCTCGTAAAATTTTTTATTGACCATTGGGCCAATAGTTACACGCTGACAGCTTCAGATTGGGTCATCAATGGTAATAAGTACGATTTCATCTGGTTTGATGGGGAGCAGTTTCCATTATTGATTGCTGATGTTATTATTAATGGTAAAGTATTATGGTATTTGAAACTTTTAAAATACTACCTTTATCTTGTCTTTACATACTGTCGGTATGCGTATTTGTAAAAAAACATCAACATTTGTTTAAAACGAATGCTCAAGTATTAGGGAACTCATATTTTAGAAACAGTGAGAAGCTACATGTGCCAAGCCAAAGACTAAATATTTAAAAAAAATGCATATTGTATGGCAATTAATTTATACAATCATATTCCTGATAGTCTAAAATTATTACCTCTAAATAAATTTCGCAAAAAAATTGTTCGATTTACTGTTAAATAAAACATACTATGATATTAGAGAATTTTTAGCAGATAAGAATAAATAGAAATATAAGCTTGTACAATTTACCTTAAAATTTAAATATAATAAAAATTGAATGGCAGATTGTGTAAAATGGTTTTTTTTTTTGTAAATTGTAAAAATTTGGATTGAGCATAAGATGATATTTTGTAAATTGTAAAAATAACTTTTTATGTGAAATAATTCTAGAAAATTGTAATACATATGCCCGCTGAGTTTCTTCCGCCGGATCTTCTCAGTGTGAGGCCGCGTTCTGATCCGGTAGTAATTATAAAAAAATCGACCTAAATTAAAATGTTTACACGCCATATTATGGTATAATATGATGGTAATTTAATTTATTTTAATAAATTGTGACATCCATATTCTTGCAAATAAATATTTTCTCATTTTCATGAAAATTATATTTACAAAATAAAAAATAGGAAAAATAATCTAATCACTAAATTCTTATTTTGATACAGAACCATCATTACTAGAAAACGAAAGCACTAACAAAGGTGATGATGATAATAATCATAATGATGAAAGTAGTGACGATGATGACGACTATGGAGATGCATCACTCTCTTAAAAGATTTATGAAGCACACATACATACATATCTTCACGCCAGATCCCTTACGGGGTAGGCAACTATTTATCTCTTTCATATATTTTCATACAGTTATAATCATAATTAATAACTTAAAATTTAACTTTGATAACAGAAATAAAAACCTATTTTTTTTAGATTCATACATAATGATATGATAACATTTTTAGTTAAATTTAAATTAAATTAACGTTAAATCGATCAGGTTGTTGACTAAACAACCGAATTAATGTCTAGCAAATTAATTTTTTATTTCATTTATTCGTATTAAATCATTTACTTCATATTAAAATAATAACAAAATTACAGACATTTTAAAATGGTTTTTAAAATTTATTTATTTTTATTAATATAAAATGGCATTTGGCACAAAGTTATCAACCACAAAAATGTCTGTTAATTAGATATTAATGCTCCTAATAGTGTCCAAAAGTTGATGGTAAGGAAAAAAATTATTCTAAAATAATGTAAAAATAAAATAATTTGCTTGTAAAGATAGAAAAATAAGAAATTTTTAATATTATAAATGTGACAGGCAGTCTGTTTGTTTGTCTGTTAATTGTCTTCTAATAACCAAATTAATAATACCTACCTAAAGCTGTAGAGGTCGTTTTGATATTAAACTACATTTATATAATTATCCTTAATATAAATTATCAAGTCTTACTTTTCGCTCACCTGTTAACTGTTCATATTAAAATAATTACCACAATTGAAAATTGTAATTTATTTTTTACTGAATACACTTTAGCACATCATAAAGTAAAATAGGGGGTAATCAATTGATAATAACACATTACAAAGCATCGCGGTTCTGTCAAGTTTGAAGGCTGTTTTTCATGATAAAAAAAAATTAGAACAATATACACGTAACATTTGTGGATATAACCGATAATCAGCAATAACAATAGACCACAGCGGAAGTGATGGAAGTGCTAATTCGAAAAATACAAACCACGCTAATAATTATTACAAAGACGATCCTCGTAGCGAGCGATGAAATGACTACGAACTAACCTACAATTAGTAGCAGACGCAAAATGGCTGCTCATTCAACTAAATTAATAACACTCTTATAAACTTGCAAATCAGCCTTATCACAATAGCATAAAAGTAAATTTTACACGTGTAAAGGGTAATGGCTTACTGGTCGTCCTCACACCCCGTGTTAGTCGGTGTGCGTGTATTTATGGTAATTTAATTTTCTACTTGCAGTAATTGCGTGGCCAGGACAGGGCAGCGAGGATACATGACATTGTAACAACGTATGTGTATATTAAAAGCACATATTTACATACGACTTTACTCCCTGTTTTACTCAGTCTATTTGAAAGACTATAAATTATATACTTTATCTATGGTTATGGCGAAAGTAAAGTAAAACTAAGTTGTAATTGAATCGTGAACGTTTTAGGGCGGGAATTTTCATTTATGAGCAATATTTTTGCTATGATATGTGACTTTAAGTGGAAGTAATAGTTAGTCTATATAAGTATGGCAAATTTACAGATTTTTATAGATTATTTTTACGAACAAATTTATGTAAACAACTTTGTTATTCAAGTAGTCGTGCCAATATGGGGATTGAAACAACAAAAGATAAACATTACTACACAACTTGACTTTTAAGGTAGACAGAAAGCTGCCAACCGTAAAGACTATCGCTTCTTAGTGCGATTAACAACAGTTTGACGTATTTTCCTGAGATATATTTCTTAAGGTGCTAACACACTAGTCCGAGACATGAAGCTCCTACTGAAGTTTATTGCTCAAATATCCAAGCAAGATGTTGTAACATTAGTGTGTAATTACCATCTTTACCATCACTATGTTATATAAACTAGCGATCGACCTGTGTCGACCACAGGTTTTTTTCGGCCAAAGGCTAAACAATAAATCCTTTTTTAAAGACAAATAGACTTTACCCGTAAGGAAAATAATATAGATGTGTGTACATTGTCATGAATATCACATGAATGTAGTGTGTATAATGTTTGTTTTTTAATTTAATGTATTTCTAATGTCAAATAATTTAACAATATAATTTTCTGCAGTCCACTGCAATGTAAACTTAAAGTTTGCCAATTTTATAATATACCGTTCGCGTAACTGTCTTAAACAAGGATACAAAGCTTTTACTTCACGTATTGACATATAGATACAGTCTGTATTTAATTTTTTTATGGCAATTTTATCTTTTGTCAAATCTCTATATATAAAAATCAATTGCTGTTCGTAAGTCTCGCTAAAACTCGACAAAGGCTGAACCGATTTGGCTTATTTTCGTTTTGAATTAATTGTTGAAGTCTAGGGAAGGTTTAAAAGGTGAGAAAATATAGAAAAAAATAAGAGTAGTTAAAAAGGCAGAACAACGTTTGCCGGGTCAGCTAGTATGTAATATTAGATATATTATGTACCTACTCAGTACTCACCTACTCAGCATATTTACTTTAGAACTTACTAGCGACCTGCCCGCGGTTTCACCCGCGTAGCTTTTGTTTCCGTGGGAATATCGGAAAGGTTTATATACTAAAACCTTCCTCAAGAATCAATCTATCTTCTAAAAAATCCCGCATCAAAATCTGTTACGTAATTTTAAAGATTTAAGCATACATAGGGACATAGGGACAGACAGAAAAAGCGACTTTGTTTTATACTATGTAGTGATGTAACCTTTCGTTATAAGCTACTTTATTAAAAATCTCTACATGGTCGGGCGGGCGGTTAGTAATGTGTGTAATATGTATACCAAATTTTAAGTGTCCAACTATGATGGTTTGGCAATGGTTTGTGCGGTCATATAAAATTTCATCCCCTATTTTACTCTCCCTCTTAGAGATCGAATTTTAAAAAAAGGCTTAAATACGTAATTCATTATTTTTTTTTGTACTCAATTCATACGAAATTTTACACAAATATGTTAAGGGAATAAAAATTTTCATACAAACTTTTATTACCTATTTAACTCCCATCTGAGTTGAATTTTGAAAAATCCTGCCTTAGTGGATGTCTACATTATAAGAGAAATCTATGTGCGCAATTTTAAGTTTCTAGCCCTAAGGGTTTGGCCTGGGCGTTGATATATAGATAATGCGATTGATTATATATAGATAGATAATTGAAACTTCTTTCGTCATTCTTTAATATATAATAGTTAAAGTTATGAGATTTAAAGAGATTAACAAAATGTTGTAATCGATACTAATATTTTAAATGCAAAAGTCTGTCTGCATCACTGTTTGTTACGCTTTCACTGCTATACCACGAAGTGAATTTTAATGAAACTTGGCAAAAATATAGTGATTTGGCAAAAAGGATTTGGAAGTAAGTACTTACTGATTTCATTCCGATTTTCAAAAACCGAGCTTTCACCAGATCTCCACGTTTTGAGGTTCAATGAAGATTTTTCGACTATTCATGATGACGTCATGTCTGTATGAATCTATGTGTATATGTAACTTTAATACCTTTTTATTGCCTTGACTGATAGAAACGCGGTTTATGGCCTCGTGTTGGTCCCGGGCTCCTTTGAAGAATAGGCCAACTACCGTTCTACCAGGCAGGTCGTAAAAGACAACTGATTGGCTATTCGAGTCACTAACATCGTGGCTACTAGGTGGTAGAATTCTGCATTGTCTCGCCCGGGTCTGGTACCACCGCCTTACATATTTTTTTTTTTAAATATTCACAGGACAAATTACACAGACTGATCTAACCCCAAAGTAAGCAAATTATTTGCTTGTGTTATGGGTGTTAGTCAAAGATACTAATACATAGAAATACATATATAAATACTTTTATATACATGATAAACACCCAAACCCGGAAATACAAACATTAAGCACACAAATGCTTGTCCCCGTCGGAGATTGAACCCGAGCCCCGTTGCTTGCGTAGTCGGGGTCACCAACCACTCGACCAACGGGGCGGCTGCATTCCTGCCGCAATAGCGTCAGTGCTTGTCACTATCGGGTTCCGATTTGGAGGGTAAGGTAGCCGGTAAACTTATGCATGTGGCATTAGACCGCGCCACAAGATACCGGCGCACCATTAACACCTTTGGTGTCTATAGGCGATGGGTGACTCTTCCCATCAGGAACCCATTTGCTTGTTTGCTGTCTTATGATATAAAACAAAATCCATTGGGTTTCGTGAAACAGACTTTCTGGAAATTGAAGCGATTCAGGTTGGTAGATTTTGAGAAATAAAAAAAAACTCCAGAGAATTCGCTAGAATAATGTTCTTTTAAAAATAATTTCCAGACTAATGCACCGATGGACGACTGCCACAAATTCACACTAATATTATAAATGCGAAAGTATCTCTGTCTGTTCGTCTCTTCTTCACGTCTAAGCTACAGAACCGAAATTATACAAAGATAGTTTGAGACCAGAGAAAATACATGGGAAATCTCACGGAAACGGGAACTATGCGGGTGAATCCCCCGAAACTATCTATCTTTCAAACCATGGTAATATTAGGAGTAACTTAGGCTAATTTTATTTTAAAAACTAGCTGGTGCCTGCGACTTCGTACGCGCGGACTTCGTTTACTCCGCACAGCTCCTCCCCTGTAGGTGATAGCGTGATAATATGTAGCCTATATGTTGACCCAACCTGTTAGTAATGTTTATGCAAAATTTGAAGTAAATCCATGGAGCACTTTTTGAGTTTACCCCGGACATACATTGACTTTCTTCTTACGATTTTATTATATGTATAATAATAGATTTTGTCGACGCTACTTACATATAACAGCTAATCACATACCTATTATATAAATCGGTTAATTAGTTCGAGAGTTACGTTAAACTGTTACAATATTTTAGAACTCAAAAAAATCGTCTAATAAACATCAACGTCAATTAATAAAAGATTAAAAAATTATAGCATTTCAAATGTTAAAATTGTGTTTTTTGCTTTTGTTGTGTTAATTTTCTGATTGATAATGTATCTACCGATTATTTCCAAAATTTAATTAGCTCTTTTTCTTGAAAAACTGCATCAAATTTCGTAAATCTGACTGAGATTTTTCAATCAACTAGTTTTGCATAGAAGACAACATTATAGAGCACAAAAATTTGCGTTTAACGCCGTTTTAAAAATCGAAAAATCAAACATGAGTAGTTACAGGTTTACGCAAATTTAAGTAGTATCTTTTTCAAACAATTTTAGATTTAGGAACTCTTTAAACTTTACTATTTATCCTACGGTATTATTTGACTGCTTCGAGCTAAAATACTTTAACTTAGAGGCAAGTTTTAGGCATGGCCTACAGGGTGAACTAGCGTACATATTTTTTACAAACATCAACCTCGAAGGGGCTTTATATTGATGACCTGTTTACTCGCGGGTAAAGTTATGTAGAAAAATTGCGAATATTTTTGCAACAATTGAATTTTTCATTTAGCATGTTTACGTGTATATCCTATTGGCGGTACTAAATAAATAAAATAAAAAGAACATTTGTTTATAATCATAATCGAACTGAATTATCAATAAGACTTTGAACCAGTAATTATAAAAATAGCACAATTATTAATGTCTAAATTCGATCTGTGTGGCAAAAGGAAAACTCAAACGGAGCAGTGAGACACCCCGCGGCGCTCTCTCGCTTTTGTACCACCGGCCGCATTTGTCATGTTAACACTAAACGTGTGAAGAGACGTTATTAATGACCAAAAGATTATGTCGGCCCAAGCCAACTGAGCCCATTGTCGGCTTCGCCAGTTTGCCCGCACTGAATGCACTGTTTTTCTTTATTTACTTTCAAAACCAATATGCTTTTGCGTCTTTCAACTTATCAAAAGTAATTTGCTGTAAAAAATATGATTTATGCGGTACAAAAAGACTTTTTTTTTAAAACTTAATTATTTTCAGAGCTTTTTTCCGTTAATTCGTACATGTTGAAAGAATTTCAGATGAACGATTAACAGAACAGATATACAATGCGAAGCGGATAAATGTAGGTACTGGGGAGACCAAGATTTACGTACCATGATCAAATTATTCGGGTGCTGTTCAGTGTTCTTAGGTTGTATCTTAGAAACCGGTACGTTTGCTTGAAGAGAATCATGAATATGCAGGAAGCAAGGTAAGTCTATCTGGACCGTGATATATGGCACTCAATTCTCGCTGCCCGTAAGCTATGTGAAGATACATTGTCATTTTAATTAATCTAAATATCAGATGCAACTCATAATGGAAAGCAGTTGTGCCAATCTAACAACAAAAACAAAACAAAAAATTGAATTTGAAACTATAAACAAATTATCCATTCCCAATACTTTTTTGACTGAAATTGTATAGGTATGGCATTTCCATCCTGCAACAAGGTTGGCATTTGGTAACGTTGTTTGCTATCTGATGATATAAAAAGAGTGAGAAGTACCAATGCTTCAACAAGCATTGATACTTCAGCTCAGTGAACAGTGCTGGTTTCACATTAGGGGCACTCGACTATAGTGCCCAGAAGGGCGTTAACGTAACAAAACGTCAATCGGCTCGAAGGTTTTAGGTCTCTTAAACACTTTCTTACACATTATGGTGCGTCGTAGTACATCGCGATGTTTTATTGTGCTGATGTGTGTAAGAGCTCTGGGCGCCTCGATTAGATTAAGGTTTTGTTATGTGAATTGGGGGGTTGGGTGGCAAGTTTTAAGGGGTGGTAAAATCCGGAGGGTAGGAAGAAATCATTTTTTCGCATTACCGAAAATACTTTAGTAGTAGGTAGTATAATTATGTTAAAACATTGTGAAATTATGATTAATTTTGAGTTCGGAAACCATCGAACGACTTAAATCTCATCATTTTACTGGGTAATAGAGTTCTACAACGTCTCGCCCGGTTTTTTTAATAGTTTTTTTTATATCATAAGATAGCAAACAAGCAGATGGGTCTCCTGATGGAAAGAGTCAACCATCGCCTATAGACACCAAAGATGTTAATGGTGCGTTGCTATCTTGTGGCGAGGTCTAATGCCACATGCATAAGTTTACCGGTTACCTTACCCTCCAAACCGGAACACGACAGCGACAAGCACTGGCGCTATTGCGGCAGGAATAGGTAAGGCCACCCTTGTTGCAGGATGAAAATGCCATACCTATACAATTTCAGTCAAAAAAGTGTTGGGAATGGATAATTTGTTTATAGTTTTAAATTCAATTTTTTTTTGACAAAGACAAAGAGAATTGAGTGCCATATATCGCAGTCCAGATAGACTTACCTTGCTTCTTGTATATTCATGACTCTCTTCAAGCAAACGTACTGGTTTCTAAGTGCTTTATAGTGTTGGTCAATGTAGTGTTCTGGTTTGAAGCGAAAGGTAGGTGGTGAATTTATGCATTATCATCCCGCCACACGCGTTGCAACATGCTATTAACATCTTTGGTGTCTATAAGCGATGGTTATCGCCTGTCCATCAGGAGGGCCATCTGTTTCTTTACTATCTTATCATATATAAAAATATAAATTCGTGCACCTATTTGCAAAATATTCAAATTAAAAACATTCAAAAAACGTTTAATTAACTTTTTTGGCATTTCTAAGCTGTACGAAAAACTATCTACAATAAGCAGGTTTTCAAACATTTTCTGTCTCAACATAAGGAAAAGATTTAGGAAAGGCAAAGGATTTAAGGCGATTACAGCTGCGAACGACCTTGAGTTTCTAACAGGAGCAGCGTAAATATTATTTCGCTCGCTGGCATGCTCCAAAGTCAAAGAGTATTTACAGTGGATGCAGATACCTACGTTTTAACATTTTTGTTCACCTATATGAACTTTTATCATCATGAATCGACTGAATGTTGTCAAACTCAAAACCAATAACCAGTAATCGCTCATTTATCGATTACATATACATTCATTTTAGAAAAACGATAAATATCTAAAGAAAACAAATATACCGAAAATCGACAAAAAATTATATAACAATTTACACAATAATAACAGTTACGTATCCTATTTTTTTAAAGTGTTGTAATATACAATATATTCCGTGTAGCATTTTATTTTAATACATACAATCAACAATTAATATTTAACAAAACCTTTCAAAATTTGATCTATACATATAATAAAAATGTAAGAGGTCGAATTCTGTACATTGAAGATATTTTAAAAAATTTTTTTGGAAGATACTCTTTAATCGACACTGAAGCGAAAAATGTAATTTTTTTAATTTTTGTCTGTCTGTCTGTCTGTCTGTCTGTCTGTGTTGGTCCCGGCCTCCTTTGTAGAATAGGCCAACTGCCGTTCTGCCAGGCAGGACGTAAAAGGCGACCGAATGGCTATCGAGTCACTACCATCGTGGCTACTAGGTGGTAGAGTTCTGCATTGTCTCGCCCGGGTCAGGTACCACCGCCTTGCCTATTCCTGCCGCAATAGCGTCAGTGCTTGTCGCTGTCGTGTTCCGGTTTGGAGGGTAAGGTAGCCGGTAAACTTATGCATGTGGCATTAGACCTCGCCACAAGATAGCAACGCACCATTAATATCTTTGGTGTCTATAGGCGATGGTTGACTCTTTCCATCAGGAGACCCATCTGCTTGTTTGCTATCTTATGATAAAAAAAAAAAAAAAAAAAATCAAGGCCGCGCATCACGCCGAATCTACTGAACGGATTCAAATAAAATTTAGCATGGTTAAAATTCATACTCCGAAGAAGGTTATAGGATACTTTTTATCCCAAAATTCAGTACGGCTCCCGTGGAATAGGGGATGAAAATAAAAACGTATATTTAGCTTTAATTCATTAACCTGCAGTCTGAAATCCTTTATTATTGTTTTGTTCAAAAGTAAGTACTATAAAGATTATCCCTTAAAAATTTCAAAGTCATCAGTTTTATAATTTAGAAGTTACAGACATCACAAGTTTCAATGGTTTCCGGGTGGAGAGTCCAGTTGAACGTGACACCCGCATTGTATACAAAACCTTTGAACGCACGGCTCATTATAAGTTAAGATAATCATTTCATAATGTTTGTATAATGGATATAACCCGAGAGATCAGTTTAGAATATATACTGTTTTATTAAAATGTTATAAATGCAATTTGACTAGCCTAAAAATGAGTAAAATATGTGTACAATGTAAACCTAAACATTTTATTTATTTATATAAGAATTTATATACATTTAAAAATAAAACAGATCATTTTTCAGTTTTTTGCCAATATCTCAGAAAATGTGCATCTAATCGACATTAAGTATACTAATAAATTTGTTATTTATAAAATTTTACGTAAGGATAGGCTATTGGAAAAATTCACTATTTTGTTTTTAAATTGCATAACGTAAAAAAGGGTAAAAAAGTATCTAACCGCCCATACCTACCCGAAATACGTAGGCAGATACAAGAAGTGTACCCACGATTAGCCGTATATACCATCTCACACAATGTGATAGGTGGCAAGCCAACTATTGCCAACCGGGCCCTTTCCAATCCCGGGCAATTTTGTTTTATCAGAAAAGTTAAAAACACGTTTTGTTTTGCCCGACCCGGGAATCGAACCCGGGACCTCATATGGTCAACGATGACACCGGGCCACTAAACAACACGGTGAATGAAATCTCTGCGAAGTGTAGATGTTGGAGTGCCTAAACTACTTAGTGTACTCATTAAAGTCAGACTCCAAGATACTTTTTAAAATAACTTCAGTCCTGGATAAGATCAACATCTTACAGAAAAAACTTTAGACAAAGATAACTTCATCAAAACAAATACAATAAAAAGTTACTTAACTTTCCTTTATTTGTGAGAATCGAAAATCAAAAATGTGAGAAAAAAATACGTGGCTTTGTTGTTTTTTACTGAAGTATCATCACTCCCGGTTCCCTTGCGGGGTAGGCAGAGTAAACCGAACGTCTATAGACTTTCCGTTTCACCGCGATTCACCGGTTTGTCGGTTGGTGATATAAATGGTAATCCTCATCGCCACATATACCGCCGCGTTAACGATTATCGACTATTTTTAGCGATAACTGGGACCGAAAGTTTTACGTGCTCATTCGAGGCACGGGAGTGGTAATATACCACTCCGCCAGTCTCGAGGATCGAGAAAATCCTCGAAAATATCTCAATAACACGTTTGCCCGATCCGGGGATCGAACCCGGGACCACATGATCTGAACCGAATAGGCTCTCCCAAGACCACGAGGCAGAGTAGTTTGTTATTAATAAAAAAACCCTTGACTGCTTATCTTGCTTATTGAAAATTGAAAATGATACAAATTTACATTAAATCTTTTAGAGATTTAAAAATAATAATAAATTTAAGAAAAGTGCAACAAGATTTTTTTATTGCAAATAGTTTTCAATGAACAAAGATAAGCTTCTTAGTCAAAAGTTATTTTGGTTTTTATTAATAACAAACCACAAAGCCATATGTTAATTAATTTATTTTTATACTTCCCGCTACAAAAAGTGCCTTAAATAAAAATGATTCAAATAAATAAAACTGAATATATAACTTTTCATCTTTCTAACTAGGTATACATTTTTAACTTCCCGCTACGTGTCTAGATAAGGAAATTACAGTTTTTACTCCGATTTATGAAAATCGAGTGTTCACCAGATCTCCACGTTTTGAGGTCCTACGAACCTTTTTCGACTACTGTCATGATGACGTGTATGTGTGTGCGTATGCGTATGTGTGTATGTATATGTGTGTATGTAAACATCTCATAACTTTGAACGGCTTGACCGATCGAAACGCGGTTAATAGGATTCAAATGGATTCCACTCAACTTAGACTTCCAAAAAATTTTAACCAATTCAGTCAAGGAGATTTTGAGAAATTTTGAACAAACCTCACATAAGTTTTTGGCGAAACAGCATTTTTTTAATACAATTTCCAGATTAATGTACCGATAGAGTACAAAATTTAATCAGCTTTACATCTTAAAAAACTGCGACGAATGCATAAATTGCATCAAAATTTATTTATCCGTTCGGGAGTTTATAGTTGACGAAAAATTTTGCAAAAGTATTTTTTTGGCATAATTTCGAAATTTTTTAACTAATCATTTTTAATCTTCTGCAATATTTTAGTACTTACTAAAAAACTACATTGAATGCCTTCTCTTCTTCAATATTTTAGTACTTACTAAAAAACTACATTGAATGCCTTCTCTTCTGCAATATTTTAGTACTTACTAAAAAAAATTCATTAAAACTTATTACATATTGTTTAAATAACTTTCAAGTT
Organism: Apodemia mormo; assembly: GCA_036924255.1. Classification (NCBI taxonomy): domain Eukaryota; kingdom Metazoa; phylum Arthropoda; class Insecta; order Lepidoptera; family Riodinidae; genus Apodemia; species Apodemia mormo. The sequence goes on from JAUPFN010000002.1 coordinate 37,662,108, forward strand.
TATATACCGATTGATATAAAATTCGAATTAGAGTTTCCCTCTAAAAAACTGCGCCAAATATTAGAAATTGGATCAAAATCGTTTGATTTATTTGGGATTTGTCAATGACGAAAATTTAAAAAAAAGTTTTTTTTTTTTACATTCTTTGAAATTTTTTAACCTATCGTTTTTTTAGCTATTAAAACAATTTTGAGTTAAAAAATTGCGTTGAATGCCATTCAAAAGATCTCAATCGATCATCAATTAAGAAAAAATATATGATGTATATTTTTCAACCATTAATTTCCTAAATACCATTTTTACAAACTAGATTTTTTGAACTCTTCGAACTCAACATAAAATTATTATAAATACCTACCTTTTGATTCATTTTTCTCTCATGTCGATATCTTATTAGAATATTTGATAATTTTAGTATTTATATAATTTTGAAAAGTTTACCTTTTTACGTTGAATGCTAATTTTGCGACATAAAAACAAATATTGCTAATTTTCACAATAGCCTACCTATAAGTGAAATTTTATAGACCAAATACATTAATATACATGCTATCGATCGTCGAGGCGCACAGATTCTAGGCATCGCCATATGGTGGACATTCCACATGCCCGGACAAAGCGGTTAGACTTAACATTCTTCATTCAAACCGCAAAGGACTGGAACATGCTTCCTAAATCTGTGTTCCCCGTCGAGTACTATCTGGGGATCTTCAAGAGAAGAGTGAACTGGTACCTTCTAGGGAAGCACGTTCCATCTTAGACCGCATCTTAGCTTACCATCAGGCGAAATCGTGGTCAAGCGCTTCCCTATCGATAATAAAAAAAACATGTCGATAACACGCATATTTTACGAAATATTGGCAAAAAATTGCAAAAAGCCGTTTTTTAATTGTTTTAAACAAAATGTTCCTAACCTCCTACACGGTCAATATATTGCTTAATAATAATAACATTGCAATTATAACCTTTACTGAAAGCAAATACTATTTATTTCTCCCTGACTAATGGGTCTGTCGTCAAATTTAGCCAGGCAGACTGCATAGGAGTCAGATATTGTTATTTATCAGACATACACCACAGATTTCAAACTAGCTTGAATAATCATCGTTGCCCATTAAGAACCTAGGTACAAGCCGATAATTTCACCTTCAATCTTTTTTATCCGGTGGAAGGATAGCCCCAGCCATGCTTGAAAATGACAATACAGTTAGACTTTTGCTTCACGGTGTGTGATCTTTCTCCCAATAAAAAATAGGTTCTGCAAAAATGATCTTTAGTCAAATATAGTCATATGGAATGAGTATATAATGTCAGGCAAATAAAACTGCAAGCATGACTGTAGAAAAAAGGTGAGGTGACTTCAGTTAAACACTGCTTAAAGCCCTATAAGGCACAAGGGTCGTTATCAAAGTGAACGTGTTTTCAAATCCATAATAAAAGAATCCTTTCTTAAATTTTTAATATTTCTCCTTTGATAAAAGTGCTTCGCCGTCCAAAGTATTGCTGAATACGAGAAATACTGTGGTCAATTACTAATAGTTACTCTGCAAGGATGGCTAAACGCGAACGAAGTCGCGGGTACAGCTAGTTTTGTAAATATAAATTGATTTAATGTTTATAGAGGAAACTACTAAATAAGTTGGTTTATTTAGACTATTTGTATGTATAATATATTTAATTTATTTATTTTTAGTTGCGAAGTCCTTACTACCTTCAAATAGTACCAGGTATATTATTTTTTTTCTTTAGAGTTTTGCTTTTTATTCGCTTGCTTGAACTATCTTCGTTGTTTATATGTTTTTATTTATTTATTTATTTATTTAATACTTTATTGTACACTTATTCAAGAATACACACTTAAAAGGATAACAAAATTGCACAAAAGGTGAGCTTATCTCTACTGGCGGAGATTTCTTCCAGCTAACCCGAAATGTGGAGTATGGATTAATAAATGGGAAGGCATAGTGCACAACAAATAAAATAATACATAGATGTGTTTTTTTTTTATATCATAAGATAGCAAACAAGCAGATGGGTCTCCTGATGGAAAGAGTATACCATCGCCTATAGACACCAAAGATGTTAATGGTGCGTTGCTATCTTGTGGCGAGATCTAATGCCACATGCATAAGTTTACCGGCTACCTTACCCTCCAAACCGGAACACGACAGTGACAAGCACTGACGCTATTGCGGCAGGAATAGGTAAGGCGGTGGTACCAGACCCGGGCGAGACAATGCAGAACTCTACCACCTAGTAGCCACGATGGTTGTGACTCGATAGCCAATCGGTCGCCTTTTACGACCTGCCTGGCAGAACGGCAGTTGGCCTATTCTTCAAAGGAGGCCGGGACCAACACGGCGAAGGCCGGGACCAACACGGCGATATGTTTTTTTTTTGTACATTTATACAAAATATTGACAAAATACTTATCTATCTATAGCTAATAAAAAATTCAAGCGTAAACGTAGGTAAGTACATGAATAGTCTCAAAATATTATTCAGCGTCTACTCGCAAACAAAACTATTTATAAAGTACTAGCTTTCAGCCCCTTTAATACCCTCTTTTACCTCTTTAAGAGATAAAACTCACAGCATCCTTACATGCACGTTTAATTAATTGAATTAAAGAACATGACTAATAAATTTGAAGAGATTGTGATAAAACATATTTTATTTTTTCTACAAACTTTACCACTTTTTTCATCGTTTGAAGAGATGAAATTTGAAAACCTTAAACTCGCATTCATTTAATTGTATTAAAAATCATAAATACTAAGTTTTAAATAATTTCTGCAATATTCTACAATAAACAATCTATTTTTATACAAACATCAATGCTTTTTTTACCCTTTAAGGAATGAAATTTAAAAAAATCCCCAAATATATGATTCTTAAATTGTGTTGAAGAACGTAAGTGCTGAATTTCAAGTTGTTTTGACCATAAACGTTTGATTTTTCATATGAATTGTAACACACATTTTTACTCCTTTAATGGATGAAACTTCTAACATTACATGCATGTTTCTTCGATTTCGATTGAAGAGCATAAGTACTAAAAAAATCCGAAAATTTGTACTTCTTAATTGTATTAAAAATCATAAATATTAAATTAAAATAATTGAGATTTTATAGTGATGCAATTACTAAACAATTCATTTTTGATACAAACTTTAAAGCCTCTTTTTACCTCTCTATGGGCCAGAATTCAAAAACATATTAAATTTGTATTTAATTTTTTTTCAGTTAAAGGATAATTTAATTACGGCATATCATTCATTTCAACTCAAAAATGACAGAGTTTCATACAAACTTTCACCCCCTATTTCACCATCTTAGGGGATGAATTAAAAAAAATCCTTTCTTATTCCTTGTCTATATTATAAGAACAACATCTGTGAAAAACAGCCTTCTCGGTCCAAGCTCATTATCTACTATAAAAAAACATCCAAGCGTAAATGAAATGTTCAATTTCCAAACGGCACAACCTTACTATCTGTACTATTACTCTTTGACTGGAATATGGAGAGCGGAGCACGCAAACATGCGACACAGCCTCCCCGTATGAACGCTACCGGGAGACTGACTTGAGACTGACTTTCGACGCGAGCGCTGTCCGCGAATTAAATAATAAGGTTTTTATTGATTTAATAGCACACTATAATGATTTTGTAAAATTTTGAACTTAAATTTTATAAAGCAATAAATTGTCTGTAATAAAAAGAAAAAATCATCAAAATTATTACAGTAGTTTCGAAGTTATAGGCAAATTTTTGCGTAAAAATAAGAAAGATATTCGATTTTTTCCGTCAAAAATAACAATAAAACTGAAAAAAACGAACTTAAAATTTAAACTTAATTATATTATACATATAATGCATATTTTTTTTAAATTATTAGACCAACCGGTTAGCAATAGTAGGCTTTCAAAGAGGTGTATATTTCGTAGTTTGGCATTACCTATTGCCTTAACAATTTTTTCCAGATTATTTTGTGGGGACAATATGGAATGTGCTGACGCAGATGCTACATTATATGTGAAGGCACTGTAGGACGTTAGTCGGGTTAGTCGTCCGCGCGCCCTCATGGTATATGTACGTCTATGTAACTTATAATTTATGTGTGTGACGCAATACAGAATATGCAGTACTATAAAACTCTATTAACTACCTAATCGCGGCAACTGAACCTAGAAGTAAAAACGACCATACATGCGCCAATAAACCCTAACTCTGAAGGTGATATCACTTTTTCACCCCCCTAAAATTTTATAAATATGCATCATTATGATTGCCTTAATATATTATTTTTTTAGTAAGTATTTTAAGAAATTTATTAAATATATTATTTATAAAATTAAAAAAAACGTTTTTTTTTTTGTTTTAGGTAGTAAGTATTGTTTTTAAGAATAGCACAGTTTAACCTATGCCCTTTCAGCTATCTGGTATCATCTGGTACTAACAATTAAAAATCATTATATTTATTTTTGAAAAAAAAAATAACAGTTAAAAATATAAAATGCATTATAAAATTATATTTATATAGTTTTTGCATTTTTATGAATAAATAACTAGGCCAGTGCTTCCCAAACATTGTTCTTCCATGTCCTGGTAATTTTCAGACTGTCTCTTCGTGAACTACTTAATACATTTAAACCAAGCAGATTCCATTAGGTAAAATAATACACATTTATTAATAGTAAAAAGGTTTTATTATTACTACATACTTCGATATCGCCTATTTAGTTGCTAAATTTTAATGCGAAGTAAATCGTTGCTACATATTTTTTACAAAATAATCCAAGTTCGCGGAAAATAAAAACAGATTTAGGTTTTTTAGTCGTTTCTATATTTATTTTTAAAGTCATCTAGTGTTGAAAACCCAGCTTCACATTTATTTTTGACAAAAGGCATTTTGTGTATTCTTACGACAAGATACCTAACCAAAAATCTATCGTAGATCGATAGCAACCGGTATTGTTTTTAAATCAAGGCGGGGATGTTGCGACCCGGTATTTTATTGTTATGAACCGGTACCGGGTCGCAACCCGGCAAATGGGAAACGCTGAACTAGGCTGTCCATACACCATATGCGGTGATGATCATTTACCATATAGTAGATAAGCCTTCTGCTCGTTTGACCGTTCTTTTATAAAAACAATTTTTAAATATATGTATTATAGTGCGCACGGAACTAGTTGGCCGCGCCTTACGTATTACGTATGGCGCGGCCAACTAGTTCCGCGCGCACTATAGCAATGAGACGGTATTTTTTAAGTGCCCCAGAACAGCAATAAGGATAAATTCGGACCTTTTTTTATAACATAAGATAGCAAACAAGCAGATGGGTCTTCTGATGGGAAGGTAAACCATCGCATATAGACACCAAAGGTGTTAATGGTGCGTTGCTATCTTGTGGCGAGGTCTAATGCCACATGCATAAGTTTTCCGGCTACCCGACCCTCCAAACCGAAACACGACAATGACAAGCACTGACGATATTGCGGCAGGAATAGGTAAGGCGGTGGTACCAGACCCGGGCGAGACAATGCAGAACTCTACCACCTAGTAGCTACGATGTTAGTGACTCGCATAGCCAATCGGTCGCCTTTTACGACCTGCCGGGCAGAACTGCATTTGGTCTATTCTTCAAAGGAGCCCGGAACCAACACGGGGAAAACGGGGTTCTGTCAGTGAAGTTGCAGTTTTGTGTGCTCATTCGAACTACGAGAGTCAACACACCATTCCTTAACTCTAAGCTGATAATGTGACATCGATTTTCTAGGATAACCCCGAAAAAGCCTTTATAATCGGTACATTTTCTCGACCCTTAGTTCGATCCCGGGCTGTCATAAGTCGAGTCGAAGAGATTGTTAACTAGACCACAGGTTCAACTTTTTAATTTAGCTTCATTATATTATAATAACAAATCGCCTCTGTGGTTTAGTAGTCCGGTGTCGGTGAATACCAGATGAGGTCCCGGGTTCGATTCCCGGATCGGGCAATTCAGAAATGTGTTTTTTTTCAATTTTCAAATAAAAATATTGTCCGGAATTAGGCAAGTGCCCGGTTGGCGATAGACTTGCCACCTATCACATTGTGGGATTATGTATCTTCAGCTAATTGAAGGTGCACTGGTTGTACCTCTTCCTACCGTTTTGGGGATATGGGTGCGAAGATACTTTACTTTTGTATAGTAACAAAAATCACACCTTAATACCTAGCAACAAAATAAATTACCACGTAACGTAATTAAAAGTAATTATCTTTAACATATTAATCTAATTTTATTGAGGCTGTTTTTTTGGTACATCCACAAGTTTTACGAGGTTCTCATGGGTCAATTACCAGCAGGGAGCAATCCTAAGCCGAGAGGTGTAAAGCAATAAACTCATAAACTGCAGCGAGATGCACAGGTAGGTAGGTACCTTTAAAATTCGACAAGTTCGAAAATTTACCATCACGGAATTATTTACATTCCATTTCTGATTACAAACTTGTATTTTTTAGTGTGTATTTAAATCCAGCAATGTATAATGACTTTAGTAATTTAAACAAAACACTTTTTGTAAGAAGAATATTCATTTGTTACCATACAGAAGTTATACTGCCATCGTTTACATATTTATTGTATCAAGTTCTTGGAACATTGTCGTTACTCTTTGAGATGTTATTGAGACAATAAAATCAAGAAATAGATTTTTTGCATCAAATAGGTGCACTAACTAGAAGATATTTTTTAATTAACCGTCCCGTAAGTCGATAGGTTCGCATCTTGACTACGCAATCAATGGGGCGCGAGTTTGATTTTCGACAGATATAAATATTTATGAGATGAGTAACACCTTTAATACATTTGTCTGAGATTGTAAATGTGTATTACTATCTACTAACAATCGCCTTTTGGTCGAAATTCGACCATAGACTGGAAAATAAAATTTCTTCTAAGTTTGACAAAAGGCTTAAACCATAAACAAAATAGTATATACTATACAGTATACCTATGTAGCGGCTCAAACAATCACAAACGCTACAAGAAAAAATAATAAAAAATGGACAAAAATCAATAACAAATGGAAAAAATGAAATTCAAAAATAAAATCCTGAATCGTGATATCACAATTATATATCTTGTACAAGCTATATACAAGTTTCAACGATTCTCAGACGGACTTCGGTCCCCAGGCAGTACACCTTGCCTGGCAGGGAAGATCTTCCTTTTCCCCTTACTTGTCCTTGTGTGACGTCATCGACCTCCACAGTAATGACGTCATACTGACAAGAAGCTGGCCCGCTGGTTCCATCACGATGACCCTTCAGCGGTACGGACCAGCGACGCCACACCTACATGTGTGTATATTGTATAATACATATATACAAATAATTAGCTTTCTGCACTTCTTCACCATGTAAATTTTAACTGTGTTAATTTTCATACTTCTCAGTTAGATGTTTCAAATCCGACTGATAGATCCAAGCTCAGTCGCATCCAGCTCACAGTCGCACCTTCACCACCATTAAACTTTTCATTGATTCACTCTCGCAAATATATACATCCTAGTGTGACGTCATATATTTTACAATTTTACATTGGAATAATGATCTCACTCGATAATTTTTTATTTGTACATGTAGGTTTTTAAAATTTAGTGTTGTAATACTTAATTATAAAATATTATATTTTGAAAAAATGTGATGTCACATTGGGACTCCTCCTACCCCTTGTCACACAATGTCACACTTTGTCGACCCCCTTAATATCTGACGTAGGTAATTTATGGATGGCCCCCAAGATAATTTTGTTGATTTCAAAATTTCCACACAATCTGTTTATTCGGCTTAGAAACGTTTCTATTTCGTTGTAATTCGTTCAATAACAATCTAGTACTACCTCTGTTAATCAATGAAGTTGTAATTCCTTAGCTTACAATCTAGTACTACCTCGACCAAAACAATGTTATCGTAAATGATAACGCTTCGTGAGGTGACGTTATGGTAAGTAAACAAGTATTGAATAGGTTGTTTCAATTTTTATATTATGATAGAAAAACGAATGTTGGATAATTGATTTTTTGTATTTTATGTAAAAACAATTATTTTATTATTACGATGTTTTTATGTATCAGTGTAAGCCTATTAAATCGCCTCTGTGGTCTAGTGGTCCGGTGTCGGAGTTGACCGCATGAGGTCCCGGGTTCGATTCCTGGGTCGGGCAGTTATAAAATGTGTTTTTTCAGTTTTCTGAAAAAACAACATTGCCCGGGATTGGAAAGTGCCCAGTTGGCGATAGGCTGGCCACCTATCACATTGTGCGACCAAGTATCTTCGGCTAATCGTGGGTGCACTTGTTGTACCTCTGCCTACCCTTTCGGGAATACGGGCGTAAAGATACTTTTTTTTTCAGTGTAAGCCGTGGATAAAATTAAACTGATAGTGTCATCAGCACCTTGTATATGTATATAAAATATAAAATAAAATATAAATACACATGGAAATAATAGTATAATCAAGATTTGTCTTAGTAGATACATCCCATTGTCTGATATGCAATTCACGCCGGAACATCACTAGATTGCGTCTCAACCAGCTGCATGACAATTACTTCCACAATTTATTGGATGTAATTTGTAATTTGAAGCGTGTAATACAAATAATTGGACAGCACGTGGAGTATCTATTGAGCATCTATTACAGAAATCAGATCAAAGTGTTTTCTTGTGGTAAGAAGAAGTTTGTTGTGGTCAGTTTTTATATTAAGGTTTCCTATGTAATAAGTTACACGTATTGTTGTTACATCAAAGTTAAAACATTTTAAGGTATTAGAACGGGTGGGCTATGAGAAATAAGATCGTTATACAATAATAACAATGAAAATAAAGGCCATTAAAAAATATTTCTAGCTACGAGTAATAAGTACCGGATCCGAAACGAAACCTCGTACTGAATACATTTGATGAAAATAATACATTGAGTGTTTTTCGAAAATTTTAAAATCAAAATATGCCTTTACAACACTATTTAAAATTATGTAAAGTATCACAAAAATGTAAGACTTGTATGAGGGTATTTATTCTCAGGTTCCTAATTTTTTTATTGGCTTACGTCACGTTTCGTCAATCTTTAAAAAGCTCCAGAATTACCTTTTCTGTAATAAACTAGGAATTCTAATAGTTTTGCTGTATCCGTCCGTCCGTAGTCTAACTCAGAGAACCTTGGTACTAGGAAGCTGTAATTTGGCATGAAAATAAATATTAATCACAGCAACAAAATGGTAATATAAAATCTTGAATCTTTTTTAGAGTAGGTCCCTTACGTGTAAAGTGGGGATGTTAATTTTTTTCGTGTATCCTATGGGGTATCGTTAGATAGGGTTTTAAAAATATTTTAGATTTTTGGAAACAATTTTTTTTATTAAATTTGGGAATCGCTTTTGAAATATTAAGCTTTAAAGTGCTAGTTTTGTAAGAGTCAAGTGTCCCTTATCTCTATCAGCTATAAACGTTTAGTTTTGGGGGTGGAAAAAAATTCATAGTAGTAGTAAATATAATGAAGTTAAAAGGAAAACTATCAGGGCTTAGAAGGCTTTACAAGTTTATGAGTAATAGTCGACTAACTTATAAAATGTACTTGGAGAAGTTTTATAGGCATTGAAACTGTAGTGCGGATAAATCTGTCATTGACATTCAATGGGTATTTACTCAGGCGTCGTAAATACCTATTGGTGTTTGTAGATTAGGTGATATGCAAAATAAAAGGATATAATGTTTTTCATATTAATAGTGGAGAAATAATGTACCGATAAGAAAATGAGAAAAAAAAATAAGTGATATGAAAGTTAGTAAGGAAGAAAGTTAAGTTATGGTGGACTAATTGCAAGCTAAAATTTTTAAATCTGACGATTCAAGTGTAGCAGAAGGAAGTGGGAGGGTCACAAAGCTGCAAAAAAATTGTTCTTTTATTTTCTTTTATAGGAGGTAAGAATAACGACAAAAATATACTGTGATGATTTAACACAAGCCGAAGTTATTGGAATTTAGTTTTTTTTTCACCCTCAATGCCCAGCTCTATATAAATGCCTTACATTTGTTGGAGACAACAGTATGGGAGGTAACAAGAAGGACCGTGTCAGATTAGCAAAGGGATGTTAATCTGACGCGCTCAAGTAATCCGAAATCCCCTCTGAGGCTCCCTTATTATAAATGTTCATAGTATGAATCAGTAAAAGCGTTCTTCTTAGTTAACAACTTCGGAAACCTTAATTGCGCGTGGCCCGACACGTACTTCACCAATTTGTAATATTATACGATAACAAACAAACATAGCTCTCCTGATGAAAAGAGACAATCATCGCCTTTAGTGCGTTGTTATTCGTATGGCGAGGTGTTAATGTCACTTGCATAAATTAACCTGCCACTTTACTCTCCAAACTGGAACACGACAAGTATTGACGCCATGGGGCAAGAATAGGTAAGGCGGAGGTAAAAAGTAAATATACTATTTTGGTGATTTGATTTTTTGTTTGTATGTTTGTTACGATTGGCCTCAAAAACTACTTGATCGATTTTAAAAATTCTTTCCTGTTTAGAAATCTATATTATTCAGGAGTGACAGAGCAAAGGGGAGTAATGATTTTTGGTCATGCGAATGAAATTGGGAGTAATTGCTAGTCTTAAATAAGCAAGTATTTTACCAACATACTGCGGTTCACTGTTAGAACATATTTAGATTAAATTTTTTTCTCAGCCTCTCGGATTAAGATTGTTAAGAGCCCTTGATTCTCTTAATACAAATAAATAAGTATTTACTTCATTAAATTTACATTGAGAAAGATTCCATCTTACAGATTCCTACAGTCGTAATCTCCGTTAATTCAACTGAACTAAGTTGACTTTCTAATTTGTCAATTAGAGTTTCTATTGTAATTTTGAAACTTACGAACAAACAGTTGTCTTTTTTGACACAAAGAAGCAATCAACACTAAAGTTGTTATTGATACATTACTGTGTAGCAGGGCTGACAGTTCACCAATCCAAATGGGGACGAAAAGTCCCAAAAATTTTAGTTACCACGATTCTGATTTAATCACGGATTTAATGATGATTTTTTGGATTTCTATAAAGTGTTATTTCATTAAAATTATTTGATGATTTATATATGAAGCTACAAGATACGTAATTGTTATAGCGCGATTTAGAATTTACTTGAACTTTAAGCATTGTTTGTAGCGTTGAAGAAGCTTGTAAGAGGCGAGCATGGGTTAAACGTAACTATGCCATAGGGATTTATAGATGATAGAGTATTGTTACGTCTTACCTGGGTACCACTAACTTATCACTACAACCACCATAGAGTCAGTGCTCGCCTCTATAATGTTACAAATTTCAAAGTACATGAAAAATAAGATTCTAATCATAATATGCATGATTACCGATTTTTCTGACTCCCGAACTGCTACTAAATTTTTTTATATCTTATATTATCATTATTTTTATTATCTATATGTAAGTAAACTGATGGCTTTCCACTCGGAAATAATAACCATTGTATATAGACAACAAAGACGTTTATGATGCGTTGCCATCCGTGTGGCAGATGGTAATGTTAAATGCATAAATTTAATTTATTTACCTTATTCAATTTACATTCTAATGCACATAACAATGAAAATCTTGTTGCAACTAGAAAATTTAATACTATTTAAATTCTAGCAACACATTGTAGAAATATACCATTTAGTTATCACGATAGTAGTGACATGTTTAGCTAGAGTCACTTCTAGATTTAAGGGTTGCCGTCAAAAATACGGGTTTCATATTTTTTACGGGAGCCAAAACGGCATTGTTTTATAAGAACCTTTAATTTTAAATTTATATGTTGCGACACAGGAAGATGAAAATCATAACTTTTATTTTAGCCACCCTATGTTTAGCTTTTTACAAACTGACAGGAAACGAGACGATGGTGTCTTTGTCAAAAGACCTAGTTCAAAAAACATATCAATAAATCGGAACTTCAGGAGAATGTCGTTCATTTGAAATTCTCCCTGCGATGTGGGAGATTTTGATTTTTCGTGAGACTCCCGCCATTCTGGGAGAATTAGAGTCCCTACTAATAACAATACCAGACACAAAAACAACTGAAACGTTAATGTACCGTAAAAATAAAGAGAGAATAGTGTACCGCCACAAACCAGGCATCATAACACAAACGGATCTAGTATTTCGTGATCGGGGCGTGGTTATTGCGTATTAATGTACCCAGTACGATAACCATCTCGCTTTGTGCTCTGCCGACCCATTGTGAGCTCGCCAAGGAAAGTAATTCTTAATAGACAATGAGGCTGGCGTTTAGCGATGTTATTTATGTAACAACACCATGCTTCGCGGGAGATATATAATCCATTGACGTTAGTTGAACAACATGCTTTATAATATTTTGGCATTATGTCTACTTTCTTGGGAATACATATTATTATACTTCGATAATTACAGGGAAAAGAATAAAAATATATATTTTCTATTCATCTTCAGTTGATTCTCATATACCTACTTGTGAAGTATAGGAAATACTTATATAATACTCGTATTAGGTTTTACAGGAAGAAAAAAGATCTTCTGAAGTTGAATAAAAAATATTTTAAGTCATTATCAGATTAGCCGTGTTGGTTCCGGGCTCCTTTGAAGAATAGACCAACTGCCGTTCTGTCAGGTAGGTCGTAAAAGGCGACCGATTGGCTATACGAGTCACTACCATCCTGGCTACTAGGTGGTAGAGTTCTGCATTGTCCCATCCGGGACCACCGCCTTACCTCTTCCTGCCGCAATAACGTCAGTGCTTGTCACTGTCGTGTTCCAGTTTGGAGGGTAAGGTAGCCGATAAACTTATGCATATGGCATGAGACTTCGCCACAAGATAGCAACGCACCATTAACCCCTTTGGTGTTTATAGGCGATGGTTGACTCTTTCCATCAGGAGACCCATCTGCATTTTTGCTATTTTACGATATAAAAAATCTTGAAATGCTATATATATATATATATATATATATATGTATGTAAAATTATCCTGATATAGGTAAGCATTTATAGGCGATGGTTGACTCTTTCCATCAGGAGACCCATCTGCATTTTTGCTATTTTACGATATAAAAAAATCTTGAAATGCTATATATATATATATATATATATATATATATATATAGCATTATATAGCATATATATATATATATATATATATATATATATATATATATATATATATATATATATATATATATATATATATATATATATATATATATATATATATATATATATATATATATATATATGTAAAATTATCCTGATATAGGTAAGCATTTCAAGATTTTTTATATCGTAAAATAGCAAAAATGCAGATGGGTCTCCTGATGGAAAGAGTCAACCATCGCCTATAGACACCAAAGGGGTTAATGGTGCGTTACTATCTTGTGGCGAAGTCTCATGCCATATGCATAAGTTTATCGGCTACCTTACCCTCCAAACTGGAACACGTCAGTGACAAGCACTGACGTTATTTTTTTTATTTTTTTTTCCGTGGTCACGACCGCACGCGTGATTAGCTGGACCGATTTCGTTAATTCTTTTTTGTTGTGTTTGTAATTATCAGGAGAAGGTTCTTATAAAATAAAATACTAAGACAATTACGCGGAAAATTAGAAAATTTAAGAATAATTAACCACCATATAAAGCCCTTTCGGCTGCCTAGAAGGAAAATCCCGTATAGGTAGTTATATAAATTACGTGTCCCGTTGTTTTATCCGCTATGGATTCCTTATAAGTATTTCACCCATTTTTCTAAATCCAATTTTTTAATTATTTATAAGGTTTTAGGTTAAAGAACATCTATCTCCTAAGAGACAATCCTTAACGGGGGCTTAATTTTAATACTCTGCTATTTCTAATGAGCTCTAATAAGCGCTCTAGTGAGCATGACTAATGCTTGGTGTTTGTTTTGTAGCCCTTCAGATTAGATATTTCAAAAAAGGAGTAAAAACTCATTAGGTTGTTTACAAATAATAATATTCATATGGCTTAATACCCATATTAGAAACCTGCAGTCACTATGTGACCGACGAGTGTTGCAATATGATAAATGATAAAAAAGAAGAATCATCGTGCTGCTTTCCTTCTGGGGTAAGCAGATTGAATCGAACGTCTATAGACTTTCTGGTTCACAACGATTCACTGGTTCGCTAGTCAGCGAGATAGTACTGATCCCCATCGCCGCATTTTACTGACCTGTTAACCATGATCACCTATTTTTAGTGATAACCTAAACCGGCAGCTTTACATGCTCGTCCGAAGCACGGAGGTGGTAACATAGCATCAGCCAGACTCCAAGCTGCTACTAAGAACTTGAATTTTAGAAAAAACATCGCAAAACATCAGTTACATATTTGCCCAATCAGGGAATCGAACGCTAAGCTAGTATGTTTTTAGAAGTAAAGGCATTCTAACAATTGTTAAATATTAATTTCAAATTGATCGTTCTAACCGTATATTGCTTTAAGAGCGTTAACTTATCTTAGTTGATAAATTAGTGTTTTGTTCGCTAATCGTACTACAACACAAATATTTAATAATAATTCAAGATCCTGTGAGACGGCCACTTATAAGAACTACACTACTAGAACAAGGAATGGAGTTGCCTTCAGTTGCTAATCATTGTTTTTTCTAATTTAATCACCTATTATTTTTTTTTAATAAGTCGTTAAATGCCTTTATTATAATTTTTAAATCACTTTCTTCTAGTCGGTTATAGTATTTATTTTAGTATATTTTTTAAGTTCCCGCTACGTACGTAGATAAGGAAGTTACTGATTTTACCCCGATTGACGAGATGTGACGATACTCTAATGTAATATTAGTGTTATTATAGTGATCACCCCGTCGCGTCGGTTGAGTGGTAAGCAAATCTAATCATGAATCGATGGAAACTCGGGCTCGATTCCCAATAGGGAGAAGCATTTGTGTGTTGAGTATAGAATTTTGTACTTCTGGGTTTGGGTGTTTATTAAATATATTTGAGTACCTATTTATATATTATGTATTTCTTTCATTAGTATCGTTAACTAACACCCGTACTGCAAACAAATAAAATTAGCTTACTTTAAGGGAAATGCGTTGTGCAAGACCACCCTGTTAATCGAGTGGTTAGGGAGCCTAGATACGCAATCAATGGGGCTAGGGTTCTGTGGTTAGATCACTTAATTTGTCCATCGATATTCTTGTTATTATATTAGTTCATTACAATTAAATAACGATATAAGAAAAAATTAAATGTATGTAGGTGAAATGGTCTATGGTCTGACACATAAGGATCCAAAAGTCGCGGTATATTTGATAAGATTAATATCTATTACGATTTTAATTTTCATTTGTTTTGCTTAAATATTAATTTTAGGGATAAAATGAATATTCACCTTGGATTTATTCTTACCCGTTGATTTTAAAAGTGTTAAGCATAGAAACCAATCATAAAAACTTGCATAATATTCACGCGAATTTCTTAAGCAAAACGAAGCAGTCACAAACCATCTTTTTAAGTTTTAGCAATTAATGCCCGGTTTCTATATCAATAAAATGTCTCGTTTTAGTTGCGAATATCAACGTTTTCTACGAGGCGTAAGGTAAAACTGTTCCTATAAATGTGAAATTACCAATTGGTCCAAAGAACTCGTGGAACGCCTCGTTCTTTTTATATTGGTTGCTAATGTCTGCTACGAATGTCGGATCGCTTATTAGATATGTATATTTATTATATATATAATAGAACCCGACATTATATGTTACATAATATAAGATTACTACGGAGAATATATTAATATTATATATACTGGATAAACATACGAACCGAGGATTATTCAGTATCAAGGTTCGTACAAATATGCATGTTTTTTTTAATTGTATGATTATTGCCATATATCATTTTAATAATATATTAAAAGCCAGTGTACTAATTTAACTTTTTTGTATTTCGCTACCTATACATACCTATATCTTAATTTGATTACAATTGTAAACACAGCAATAAAGTCTCCATTTCATTTTCTATCCAAATTATCGCTGCACGATTGTTAAACATTATTACGTCGGGTGTTGTTTAATAGAAACAAAAATATCTGGCGGCGCGCCTCGTGTTTGATCTCGAGGTGTTCGTCGGTCGAACGCGATTAGCCTTCTCTCAACGTATAATCAAATCTGCCTCGGGCCGCTCGCATTATAACATCGATACCTTACAACATATCAACCATCCATTGCTACTATGCTTCAGTGTAAAATACATGAACGCAAAGAAAATCATCAATGTATAAATAAGCAAACGGCAGATTCGTTGTAAAAGCTTTAAAAAGCGGCGGAATGAATAAAACGGCCGGTACCGGCTGACGAAGCCTCTTATTTGACCGCCATTTGTCGGCCATTTCGGTGCATCAATCATAAATGTATCCCGCTGCAGGTCACGTCAGCGAGTTGAAGAAAACTTGGAAAAATCGCTAATTTACGTACCTGTAATTGTGCCGTCGCGGTTGACCAGCAATCATATTTAATAACTCTTCACATTTCATGCTAATAATGAACAAGAAATCCGACATTAATCATTCTCGTTTGGAAAAGAGTCTTTCGAGAAAAAGGATAATATTTTTTTAGAGTGGCAATAGCATAATAACATAACATTAACCCAAAAATAATAATAATAATATCGCTGGACAATTTATATTAACCGATCTTATCCCAAAGTAAGCAAATTATTTGCTTGTATATACATTGGTCATATATACATATTCGTCTATGATATTAATGCATAGAAATACATATATAAGTATTATAACATACATAATAAACACCTAAACCCAGAAATACAAGCAGCTATGCTCATTACACAAATACTTCTCCCTGTCGGGAATTGAACCCGAACCCCATCGGTTTCTAGTTAAGTTCGCTAACCACTCGACCAACGGACGGTCATAAGCAAATTTACAGTTACGTGAAGTTCTATTATAATAATTTATAAGCATGTTATATTACCATCCCTTCTGATAAGACGTTATCTGAAGGGATTTACGAATATAACACGTCTTGTATAATATGCCTTATGGTTCGCCACTTACCTTAAATATACTACTAGGTCACTTCTACATGTTACTTATAATTCATCTTATTGATCCCGGGCACCTTTTTAGGGTTCCGAAGTAAACTACGAACCCTTATAGTTTCGCTGTGTTCGTCCATCCGTCCGCAGTCAAGCTCGGAGATCCTTTGTACTAGAAAGCTGTAATTTGGCATGAAAATACATACTAATTGCGGCAACAGTTTTCATAAAATCTTAAAAATATTTTTTTAAGGGTAGCTCCTCTACATGTAAAGAGTGGGAATACTATTTTTTTTCGTGTACACCATCGTGTGTGGTGTCGTTAGATAGGTTTTAAAAAACATTGTAGGTTTGTGACAACAACTTTTTAATTAAGGGACTCGTTTGTGAAATGTTAAGCTTTAAAATGCTAATATTTCTTATACTCAAGTATCCCCCCTCTCTCTGCTAGCTAAACAGTTGGTTTCGGATATAAGAAAAATTCACGATAGTAGTAAATATAATGAAATTCAAAGGAAAACTATCAGGGCTTAGAAGGCTTTATATGTTTATGAGTAACAGTCACCCAACTTATAAAATGTACTTGAAGAAGTTTTTAAAGGCGGTGAAAAGGTGGTGCGGATATATCTGTCATTGATGTTAAATAAGTTAAATGTTCATGGTATGAAAAAATAAGAACCCTTTTCTTAGTCCGCATTATTGTAATAGGCAACTTCGGAACCCTACATTGCGCGGGGCCCGACATGTACTTTACCAATTTAATTGAAGTATAGATCAACTGTCTTACTGCTAGGCTTTCGGTACAGGCAAATGGGTAAATATCATGTTGATTACTTCAGAAATGGTGGGTTTGAGAAAGGTAAGAAAAATACAAGAGGGGTCAAGTTAGCATCGCCCACGCTAAAGATGGTAAAGTTCGGTTACGTCTCGCAAGAATCTGTATGTACATGGTGCTGACTTTCTCATATTCCTACTGCAGCAATGACTGTACTTATGCTTCAGATTCGGAAAGTAAGATAACCGACAAACATATGCATGTGACTTCACATCCCTGCCACTCGGATAGTAATGTACCATTAATACCAATAGCTTCTAAAAGCAAAGTTAAAATCTGGAAAGAGGTAAAATAACAAAAACAAGTTTATTTTTAACCTAACGACAAAATGAAATTCATCACATGTTGACGACAAAAAGAATTATTGCGAAGGCAGATACCCTGGGCAATATATAAGTTAAAAACCAGTAAACCATTTTAGACTTGCGAAAGGCTAGTAAACATCACACTAAATACCTCTAGTAAAGTGATCGCCCTGCCTCGACAACGCACCGTGAAATACGTTTTGCCTCGTCTGCCTAAGGCAGGCTGTATATCAATTGTTCTGCAGGAGAATCCTTCAGAAATTACACCCTACACACTCGAGCGGCTAAATGCTTGTTCTGGAGTAACTGATTTATTCATTACACCTTAAAGACGCAATAAACATGAATGATGAGTTTAAGAATCAAAGTCAAACTGGGCTTGCAATTAAATATGGTCTTATGCAGTCTTAAATTTTTTAGTAATAATTAATATTACTTGTAAATTAATATTAATTGTAACTGGTTATACCAAAACGAATAAAAATATGTTTCATTATGCCAGTATCACTGCGTGGTAAACGGAGTTAGGTATACAATATACGTATATTAATATTATAATATCTGGTTGACCGAGCTTTGCTCGGTTTTTCACATACCTATACCTTGGGAACCGAGCTTTTCTTGGACCTGGAACCTTCGATCGATTCCTTGACCCGAAAATCCCCTAATTTGTGACTTTCATGAAAATTCGTTGGAGCCGATTCCGAGATTCCAATTATATATATACAAGAATTGCTCGTTTAAAGGTATTAAATTAAATGTGGAGTAAGCGAGACAAGTCTGCAAGGATCGTGATGTATGGCACTCGGTTCTCTCTGCCTACGGCGTAAGGGATCTGGCGTAAAGATATGTATGTATAAATATCCCATAAAAAATTATCCCATATCACATCACATCCACCACGGCGGATGTGGGTGGATAATTTCACATTTTATATTATTACTGTGTTGATACGGGTCTCTTGCTGAAGAATAGATCAACTGCTTTATCGCTAGGTACCTCGTAAAAGGCGAGAATAGGCTAATTTTACTAGGTGGTAGAGTTCTGCATTATCTCGCCCAGGTCTGGCACCTCTTCCTTGCCTATTCCTGCCGCAATTGCGTCAATGCTTGTCACTATCGTGCTCCGGTTTGGAGGGCAATGTAGCCGGTAAATTTATGCATTTGTTACTAGACCTCGCCACAAGATAGCAACGCATCATTAACATCTTTGATGTCTATAGGCGATGGTTGACTTTCCATCAGGAGACCCATTTGCTTGTTTGCTATCCTATCATATATATATAAAAAAAACTTTTCACTAACAGCGCAACTAAATAGTAAAATATATGTGAAAGAAAACTAGGTGGTAGAGTTTTGCAATGTCTCGACCGGATTTGCCCGGTTTGGTACCAACGTCTTACTTATTACTGTCGTAATAGCGTCGGTGTTTGTTGCTATAGTGTTCTGGTATGTAGGGTAAGGTAGTATGTAAAATTATGTCAGATATGTGACATTCCTATCCTGACACAGAGATAGCAACGCACATTAACATCTTTAAAATTGACAATTTCCATCGTCGACACTTGGTAAAACTACAACTTAGAATATTACATTACTCTAAGATTACAAATGAACTCACTTGTAGGTACTTCTAGTTTACTTTTTAATAATATTTTACACACCCAACAGCTTTTACTATAACAGCATTAACGGGGATGTTTTATACAAGTAACCTTTAAAAAACATCCCTGATGATTATTATTATTCATTAACATCTTTGGTGTCTATAGGCGATGGTTATTTCTTGACTTCAGGAGGACTATTTTCTTGTTTACTGTACTATGAAACCAAAAATATATGAATAAGAAAACACAATACTCGTTTAGAAATATAATTAAAAAAATAAAAACTTATTCCTAAAATTCGACTAATAATAGTTATCAATTATTATGACGTTTTATCTTTATTATCTTTTTGTTCATGCCCCAAACCCAAAGCCTTATTGTTTATTGGATTCAAGATAGCAAGCCTCCATTTAAAGATAATAAAATTAGTTTTTGAACGATGACGGGCATCGGGCGGTTTAACGATGCACTCCGCAGACGTGCCGGCGCAGCGAGAACGAGACACCATTATATGAGAGAGAGAAACAAAAAACTGGATCAAAAAAGCCGAAATTAACACAGGATTAAGTTTGTTTCAAGTATTTTTCCCCTAGATTGAATATTGTTTTAATAACCGTCGATCGTGAGTAATAAAAAACGGATTAATTTGATTGGCTTACATTGCCATCCTAAACGGGGTTTTAGATGTTTATTCCTCGAGAGTCTAAACGAGCTTCTGGTGGAATTAACGCTTACGTTTGACATGATGGATGAGGCTTGATTTGTTTGATTGCTTTTGGCTTGAGATCATTACTTTTTAGATCCTAATTACATTTTTATTTTATTTGTAATGGTTGTTTTTGGGATCCTTGCATTTAAGTGATGTTTAATTAGAAATTTGATTTAATAAAGAAGTAAAAACGCCAAAAAGTGAAACATAAATACAGAAAATCATAATTTGCATTTGGAGGGTCTTTTTTCAAATTTTATCATTATTTCATGTTTTATAAAAAGCTTTTTTAAGCCGATTTCAAGTTGCCGTCGAGACAAATTCATCCTGGTCTCTTTTTTTACTAACTTCAGTAAGGTGGAGTTTCTCTAATAGTTGGAATATTTTTTATAATTATGTACCTATATATAATGTACTAGCTGCCCCGCGCAGCTTCACTCGCGACTAGTCTAGACTATTAATATGTCATGAGTCATCAATATAATCTTTCATACAAACTTTTGTCCCCTATTTTAACCCTTAAGGGTTGATTTATAAAAAAATAGCCCACATTTGACCCCGGGTTTCAAACTTTTTCAGCGGTTTAGCCGTGAAAGTGTTACAGAACATACAGACATATAGACTGATAAACAGACAGATATACTATATAATATTAGTATGGATGTTCACCAACCATAAACAGGAAATATACAGCGATTTCGATGATTCCTTTTCAACCGACTTTCCCAAGAAAGTTATCATATCATTTCGGCTACAGCCGAATAAAAAAAATAAAAAAACATATAGGTATGTTTTTTATATTTGTTATCTCAGAACTCGGTCATTTATGAACCGATTTCATTTTTTTTTTGTATGGAAGGACCTCTCATGTGACCACATTGTAATTTGGTGAAGATTTGATGCAGGATTCCGGAGATATAGGAAAAGGGGAAGTCGATTGCTGCAATTTTACTGCGTTAAAAAATTATT
Organism: Apodemia mormo; assembly: GCA_036924255.1. Classification (NCBI taxonomy): domain Eukaryota; kingdom Metazoa; phylum Arthropoda; class Insecta; order Lepidoptera; family Riodinidae; genus Apodemia; species Apodemia mormo. Next base: position 37,683,661 of record JAUPFN010000002.1, read on the forward strand.
TATTCAAAAGGTCATATTTGCGAATTGGTCCCATTTTAATTTTTCAGTTCTGGTAATGAAAGTTATAGAAAAGCCATCTAACTATTAAATTTTCATAAACATTGTACGGCAAATCGAAACTTAACTCCAATTTTGATAATTACTTTTGCGTCGGAAATTTATAAGATATGCCTCTATTCCGCCGACATCAGCTCGTCGTAGTATTTTCGTTTTACGAACGTTGTCCGACCAATAGATGTTTACAATGTCAATGCGCGAACATACCACACTTCGGAAGCATACTACTTACTACTACTACTACTGCTACTGTTACTTTCGTAGAGAGCTTTATGTCATGCGAGTGGAACACCTTGGTACGAAGTCTGCCAAAGGTCGGAGCAGCTACTCCAATTATTCTTCTGTTGATCTCATTATCCAGAAGGCACTTGGATGTTTTAGTGTTACCCAGATATTTGAATTTGTCTACCTGCTAAAGCGAGACGTCACCGAGTTTAATGTGCACTGGAACACTGTTCGATGTACCAAGAGTAATGACTTCGGTCTTGTTCACACTGGTCTTAAGGCCAAATCTGCGACATGACTCAGTAAGACTCAACATAAGCCTCTTTAGACCCTCTGGGGATTCCGCTACAAAATATAAGCCTACATACATCACCTCAGTGATAATTGTGTTGGACACTTCGGTACGGGCTTTTAGTCTCGTTAAGTTAAAGACACCACCGCCATCGATACAAAAACGAAAATGAATGCATTCGGAGAAAGTCCGCAAAGATTCTCGAACTATAAATGCAAAGTACACGACAAATAGAGTTGGAGCGAGAGCGCAGCCTTTTTATTCGCCGAAATTCACAGAAAAGAATTCAGAATCTTCGCCCTACACGCATATACAACAACGCATATCATCATATCATAGGATTTGGATCATTCTTACAAACTTGTCCGTGCGTTCAAGTTTCATCAATACAACCCATAAGGCTTTTCGAGGCACACAGTCACAGGCTTTCTCTAAGTCAACAAAACAAAGGTATAAAGGTTGACTCAGCTCTCGACTTTTCTCTAGATGTTGGTGGACAGAGAATATGGCCTCACATGTGCCTAGATCCGATCGGAAGCCAAATTGGGTTTCAGGCAGAATGTATTCAGACAAGGGCTTCAAGCGATTAAGTAAAATTCGCGCCAAGACCTGGAGAAGTCAGCAGAGGCATGCCCCTATAAGAATTGCAATTAGATCTATCGCCTTTGTTATTGTAAAGAGAGCAAATACTAAAGACTCGAAAGTCACCAGGAACTCACTCCTTATCCCACATCTAAAACAAGAGCTTCCAGATGGTTTCATGCTATTTCACACCTCCATATTTCAACAGTTCTTCAGGTACATTGTCAATACCGACCGCTTTTTTATTCTGCTGTTGTTGAATAGCAACAATATAACGACGATGCCGAAGTCTACCGCTTATCTAGGGTTACGAAAGCAGCAACAGGTTCGTTAGTAACTTATAGCGAGGTATTAATGTCACTTGCATAAGTTTATCGGCTGCCTTACTCTTCAAACTGAATCACGACAAGGAATAGTTTAGGCGGTGGTATCAAATACCCGGAAGAGGCATTGTCGAAGTAATAGTCACGATAGTAGGAACACGTATTGCCACTCGTTCATCGTTTACGGATTACCTGGCAGCTGGCAGAAATGTAGGTAATGATATCTTTAAAAAAGACCCACACGAAAGGCTAAATCTGCTTGTTTGCTGACCTAAAATATAAAAGCTAGCTGTACTTTCACGCAACTTCGAGACTTCGTCCGCGTGGAAATATTTCTAAAATAAAAGAAGCCTAAGTTACTCCTTATTATATCAACTATCTGCCAGTAAAAGTCCCCTCAAAATCGGTCAAACTGTTTCAGAGATTAGCCAGAACAAACAGACAGACAGAGAAAAAAATGTTACTTCGGTTTCGGTACCTATGTACCATCTATACATCTACGAGTATATGCATTTAGTAATAAGCGGTTATTTTAATATTACAAACAGACACTCCAGTTTTATTTATTTGTATCCTAGCTGAGCCCGTGAATTCATCCGCTTGGGAAATTTACTAAAACGAGAACAGCCTAAGTTACTCCTTATTATATAAACTAGGTATGTTATATACCTAGTTTATATAATAAGGAGTAACTTGCCAGTGAAAGTCCCGTCAAAATCGGACTCTAGTGTAAGGTCTCACGAAATTCACGAATTTTTGTCTAATATACAAAACATGCGTGACTTGGGCTGTAGCATATTTTGTGGGATTTAACCGTTATATTATATTTCCAATTTATCTGTGTACTTATTAGAGGAAGTAGCTAGTTCAGTAGCATGCTGTAGACGTTAGCCCTTTCTTAGAATACGAATACCCACATCAATATTAAAATTTTAAAAAAATATTCAAATAACTTTCATTAACCTTTTTTGATAGCCTTAATTTGTCGAGTGGTTAGCAATTCCGACTAAGCAATCAATGGGGTTCGGGTTCGATTCCCAACAAGGACAAATTTGTATGAAGAGCATAGATGTTTGGGTTTCTGGGTTTGGGTGTAAATTGAGTATTTTGAGTACCTATTTATATATTTACTTAAGTTAACTGATACCCATACCACAAGTAAATCAAATTTGCTTACGTTGGGGTAAGTTTATTACGTGAAAATTATCCAAAGATATTTATTGTTTGTTTGATATTTCTTGTATTTGTTTTGACGAGTTTCTTTAAAAATTCTTTTGACGAATCTACACTTTTATAAAAGCAACGAATCAGAAGTATATTAGGCTGTAAATATTAATAATTACCCAAATGATCAAAACCTCAACAGTCCCGACAACCTAATCAGAGCCCCAACATTCCCGATTCACTCATTGAATATTTTGTAGAGACTTTAACCACGGAATAATTGTAGCGCCCCAGCATCCGTCGACATATCAAATGTGTACACCACTTTTTATATAATAGGGCATATGATTTCAGAAAGGATGATATCAGATAACAACCTATCATATGTAATTATTATGTTAGTGGTAGGAATATACTATTGAATCCCGGCGTCAATTAGCACTGATTTTTAAAATTTGCTGTCTTAAAATTTATTTACGAACTTGTAAAGCATTTTTTTACGTAAGTATACAAAATACTTTTGATAAAATAACTAATAACGGTATAGAGTACTGCCATCTGTTATCAGATAGATAAACTATATACGAGTGCATCGTTTACAAATTTTTCAAATTAAAAAAAATTGGATTGATAAACAAACATTCTCTTATATATTATTTGTACAAGAATAAATCAAATATTTTATTTAACTTTTATTATTAAGGTTGAAAACCTTTTGGCTGTACCTATTTTTTAATGTTTTTTACTTTATGTCTATTGTAGGTAATTTATTAATCGATCGAAAAATGATATTTTTTTTGTTTGAAAGATCTGCAGGCCTACTCTTGAAAACCATATAAATCTTAAACCAATAATGATAAAAACAATAAGTTTCAAATATCGTCAAAAAACGGTACTCTTGAAACCAATAGCACATTGATTCAGTATATTGTTAACAACCTAATTATTAGAAATAGATGTCATCGTTACACGTCAAGTTAGTGTTACAAGTGGAAATTTTAAGTACCATTTTAAACAAAGTAACGAATAAAAGCAATAATGAGTAGTTCCAAGAACTTTCGAAATTCGTGTGGGGCTGTCGTGGAATCCAATGATTGAATATAGTTCTCCAGAGTACGAAATACTTCAAAATTCATTAAATATTCATTTAAAATTGAAATCGGTTTTCAGAGTAGCCCTACTGATCTAAGAATTCAGAGATATATGAGAAGGGTACTCGATTGTTGCAGTGTTCCTTTGTTTAAATTATCAATAAAACATTTTACATTTTCTTCACATCCTTCCTGCTAATTTTGTAATGTAACCTCACTTGCATCTATCGTCACAAAGCTTCGTGTAATTACACGATAAATACAGTTGTGTGTGTCAGTTATTGTCGCATATATTCCGGACTGCGTGTGCCTTAGTGCACTAATATCTTCGGGACGATAGACGCAATTAGTGCGACTGAGGCATTATAGACATATTATTATTACTAGATTTTTACCGTGAAATAAAATGTATTTTCTGTTATTTTTGCAAAATATTATTAAATCCTACTACTAATATTATAAATGCGAAATTTGTGAGTATGTATGTATGGATGTTTGTTTCTCTTTCACGCAAATGCTACTGAACCGATTACGATAAAAACTTTAAAAACCCAGAATAACACATAGGCTATTTTTTATCCCGGAAAGTTAGGTGATCCCGCGGGATTCACTATTAACTTTTATAATGCATCGGGCTGCACGCTGCAGCTAGTATAAATATATATCATACAACATCAATACACGATGCGATCTAACCCCAAAATAAGCTTTGCTTGTGTTACGGGTGGTAGTCAATAATACCTACTAATACATAGAAATTCACATATTTTCAGTATTCGGAAAATATGTATTAAACACCCAAACCCAGAAATACAAACATTTATGCCACGACACAAATGCTTGTCCCTGTCGGAAATCGAATCCGAGCCCCATCGATTGCGTAATCAGCCGTCAGAGCTGCTAACCACTCGACCAACGAGGCAATCGAATATGAATATATGTTCTATTATTTTTGCAAAATATTAAATTTTCTATTACATACATTTGATTAATATTATTAAGTGTGAATATTTGTTACGGTAATAATATTAGGTATTCTGTGTCATCGGTAAGTGAGTGCACCGTGAAGTATGGGTATGCACTATGCTTCGTAGTGTACGGAAATAAGATTTTGTTTTCACGTCACATTAAACACTGAATGCAACCTGACCAATCTTGGCCGAGAATTTCATCTTATGAATTTAATTCATTCATTCTTAATTCTACGCAAACGGTCTTATTAATTAACAATCCCCTGTTGGTCCGCGCTCCTTTAAAGAATAGAGCAACTGTCGTTCTGCCAAGTAGTAAAAAGTGACCGATTGGCTTAATACGCGTCACTACCATCGTGACTACTAGGTGGTAGAGTTCCGCAACGCAACAAGAATAGTGTTACTATTCTTCTGTCTTATTATTTCTTTGGTAAATACTGGAGTTTACAGGTGTCTGCTTTTTTTGCATTCAAGTCTATCTATACGAATCATTAAGTTACTTTTAGTATCTATACTCTAAAGTTCAATATAATTTTACATTTAAAAAACAGCATTTACATCATTTGACATAACATTTTTCATTCACACAAATGAATGTAAGTAAAAATTCAATCAAAATCAATTTGCTACGTTGTTGCTATTGTGGGACCCCTTTTAGCACTACTTACTGTCCCTAACAATATGCTGAGTCGACGTCACGGAGACTTCTCGCCTCCTCGCGACATTGTAATCGAGGGGGACGTCCTGACTCCTTTGTTATCCTACTCAATAAACCTCAACCACACACAAAAATAAACCTTACTTATATAAGTATAAATGTTAAATTAAAATGATAATTTTTTTGCAAGCATCATAAATTGTATGGCATTTTAATACAGCCGTAACAACATAATAATAATAGGGTAAATGTTTTGGTAAACCATAAATAAGTGTAACATCCCGCTGCGTAGAGAACAAATTCGGCGTTATGAAAGTTTTATGTCGTTTATCATAATTTATCCTGCACGATCTAGCGCCACTGGTTTCGGTATAAACGCATAATATACTAGGATCGACTCTTAGGTTAATTTTCTCTTAATAAGCTTTTTAAGTCTTTGGTAAAAGATTATTTACCCATGATTAGATAGTTTCATTAATCAACAAACAAGCCGCGTGCTCTTCTGAAGGAAAGCGACGACCATCGCCTATAGACACCAAAGATCTAAATGGTGTGTTGCTTTTCGTGGTAAGGAATAGTAATGCCACATGCATCAATTAACAGCTACCTTATTCTCCAAACTGAAACACGATATACATTAAGAGGCTGACAAGACCTTATTTGTTGTAATTGATGTTATTTAAGCAGTTTTTTAAGAAAAACTATTTGTTATAGTACATCATAAAAAATATATGTCAATATTCATCATATGTCAAAGACCGTGGCCGGACCCGATACATAATTGAACAAAATTGGGTCGATAGAAAGTAATTGCGAAGATTAGTCTTAAAATCATCATTAACAGTTCTATATCTTTATTTTTTAGACGAATGGATCTGCAATTAAAAACATGAAGTCATCATATTCATACCTAAACCGAATCATATTTGACAAATAATCTACACTTCTTTTTAAATTTCAATATTTACTTAGTAATAAGACCTAGCCGCCCAGTTACACTGATAGTAAGCTCTCGTTTACTCCGATATAAATTGCCAGAGTGCGCGATGTTGGTGTTGACTGCATTACTATTATATATTCTGTGACTGCTTCCTAATGTTATTGCGGTAGGAATTAGTGAAGCGGTAGTAGGTACCCCAAGGTCGGGCGGGACGTTGCAAAATTCTACCATTAAATAACTCACTGGGTTAACTAGATCGGCCTTTGGTCTTTCGGGGAGGGAGTTGTAGCGGTCACGCAATTTACAACGCTATAGAGGAATAAAAAAAAACAAATCATGTGAATCCTAATTCGCGATATTACAAGTATTTATCATGTTACTATATACAAGTTTTAACGCTTCCCAAACGGACTTCGGTCCCCAGGTAGTACCTACAACTGGTTGAACTCTCTTGATGGAAAGAGACAACCATCGCCTATAGATACTAAAGATGTAATTAGTGCGTTGCTATCCGTGTGATGGGATGGCAATGCCACATGCGTAAATCTACCGGCTACCTTACCCTCCAAACCTAAACACAACAATAACAAGCATTGGCACATTTGCGGCTGGAATAGGTGAGGCACTGGTACACAAAATTAGCATGTTAGTTACATCGTAAATTCTTTGCCTAATCCGTGAGAGGTTTGTTGTGATTACATGAATATATTTTTTTTTATTTAAGCCCAAAATAATTAGTTTTATTTGTTCCATGTAAACTCATATTTAAATAAAAATATACTTAGCTTTAAAGCAGGTTTAAGGCAGCCCCATAAAACAGTTTAATAAAATAACAATAACAGAAAATCATAGTTGCATGTGCAAGAAATAATGAAGCTCCAAATAATTTTCTTCTAAACGACATTGTTAGCACGCAAACTATTTGCACATCATATTATATGTTTTGTACTTACAAGTACACACATTAATGTTTACTGTAAAGTAACGTTCACACTAGATGTTTTTTCAAGTTTCTTAAAACCTTTTAAATCCTACTAGAGTTCGCCTGTAGCCGAAATTCGTCCTTAAACTACACGATAAATCTCTTTTAAGTTCAATAATTGACTTTTATCGGATCGGATTCTGATCGTGTATGTCATCATGTATGTCACATGAATGTAGTGTGTGTAATGTTTATTTTTATTAATTTAATATATTTCCAAAGCATTTCATTTTAAATTTCATACTCCAACGATCGCAATTGTCTTAAAAAGGGGTCCAAAGTCTTTCCTTCACGTTTTTGTATATAAATTAATAAGTGTTTTATGAAAAGTTTGATCCTAGATTCTAGTGACAGATGAAATTGTGAATTGTAATGTCAAAATTGTGTTATATATAATGTAACAGCCTATGTTACTCTTAACATACATACCTAAAAAATAATAATAAACAATATTAGACAAATAACGCGAATAAAAATACAATTATTTGCTTTTAATATGTATTTTAAATATTATAAGATGCGTGAAACATTGAAATCTCCATATTTATATTATTAAATGTTACCTACGCTTTCTGAATAACACTTATAATATAATATGAATTTTAAAGAATTTTTTAACCTATATAAAAAAAATATATTTGGAGTTCAAAAACAGCGTTGAATGCCGAAGTTTTTTTAATTTTAATATCGATATGGAAGCGCTTGACCACGATCTCGCCTGATGGTAAGCTAAGATGCGGCCTAACATGGAACGCGCTTCCCTAGTAAGTACTTGTTCACTCTTTTCTTGAAGATCCCCAGATTGTACACGTCGGGGAACACAGACTATAGAAGCATGTTCAAGTCCCTTCTGCTTCGAATGAAGAATGTCGAGTCGAACCGTTTCGTCCGAGTAGGTGCAACGTCCACCATATGGCGATGCCTATAATCTGTGCGCCTCGACAATCGATTGAAAAACGGGGATGGCGGAATCAAGTTACGCAATTCCACAATTAAAGCAAATACAAAAGTTGTAACTCTGTTGTTGTCTGACGAAATTAAGGTATTTAATTTACCTGCGAAATTTACAAATTAAGTATGTACCTTAATTTCTTCTTTGAATTATGCTGGGGCCGCACTCGCGTCTATCGTCACAAGCTTCGTGCAATGACACGATAAATGTAGAGGTCACAACTGCATTTATCGTGTCATTGCACGAAGCTTTGTGACGATTAGACGCAAGTGCGGTTGAGGCATTATGGAATTCCCCAAAGTAATTCCGTCCATTTCTGCCACCTTTTAAAAAACGCTTAAGACATCAACATCTGTCATTCTCTTAAGAATTTAGTTATTTATATGTATCATATTTTTTTTCGGTATGTTCATGATTTCGTAAGTAATCCTCATTTTATTTTTGCCTATCCCATGTATATTAAAACTTTAAGATTGATTTTGCACAATGTCTGATGTTTTTTTTTAATCACTTCATAAGCTAGGTAGGCTGGTAGAAATCTTTTTGGCTTAGATTATCTCTACCTTTTTTAAATAAGTAAGTATCTTCACGCCCTTATTCCCGAACGGGTAGGTAGAGGTACAACAAGTGCACCCACGATTAGCCGAAGATACTTGGTCCCACAAATGTGATAGGTGACAAGCCTATCGCCAACCGGGTACTTTTCAATCCCGGGCAAATTTGTGTTTATCAGAAAAGTGAAAAAAACACTTTTTTTATGTGATTGACCCGGGAATCGAACCCAGGACCTCATGTGGTTAATGCCAACGCTGGACCACTAGACCACACAGGCGACAACCTTTTTTAAGTTTTTTAATTAAATTTTTTCTCTGTATAATCTCTTAAGTTGTGTACAATAACTATATATAATAAATAAATAATAACATATTTTAAATAAATGAATAAATAAGTAAAGTCTGATTGTATAAATTATATTTTTATTTGCTTTGAGCTTAAAATACCTCAACTTAGCCGAAAGTTTCAAGGATGTTCTGCAGACTTAACTGATTTTTATATATCTTATATATATATATATATATATATATATATATATATATATATATATATATATATATATATATAAAAATCAATTGCTGTTCGTTCTCGATAAAACTCGTGAACGGCTGGACCGATTTGGCTAATTTTGGTTTTGAATTAATTGTTGAAGTCCAGGGAAGGTTTAAAAGGTGAGAATATCTAGAAAAAAATAAGAGTAGTCAAAAAGGCAGAACAACTTTTGCCGGGTCAGCTAGTTTCAGATAATTTTCAGTCAAATATAAAAATTAAAAAGTTTCAATGCAGTTTTCTAAATTATCTCTAGGTTCGATGTAAATACTGCCTTAAGTCATGACTCAAGCAGCTAAGCACGACAAAAACAATCTACCAGTTTACTCGGCCAGGCTAATAGGCTATTAGCAGTGCACTAGCTCTACACGCAAGCAATTTCAGATAAGACAAGCTGTACTATAAACAGGAATATAAACTAAGTGTAAAGAAACATTTATCTTGGTCTTATTAATCATATTCCGAGGTATGCGAGCATAACATGTTTTTACACATTTACGAGAATTTCTCCGGGACGTGCAAGAGCGGTGAAGTTTTTTCAGTTTTATCTTCGTTAATCAGAAACTCAAGAGAAGCTAATGTGTTAATATCCTCATGCTACGAATAAGTAGGTACATCAAACTATCGATTATTGCAAGGAACAAGCGATAATCGTTATCAGGCCTGTTAAAATGTATTGATAGGTATCACCATTCATCAATGAATCGAACGTCATAGACGTTTCTGTTAATGAGTTTTGGTAATAATTTTACTTTTTTATTTTTACGAGAATTTAGATGATTAACATTATACCGGTTCTCTTGCGAGGTATACAGAAGGAACAATACGTCAACAGTTTGCTATTAAAGTCAGCGGAGATCTCCATCGACGCATTTAATACATTGAACGATTTTTGCTTCTTTTTACTAACAATTTCATTACCTACAGCATAAACTGCGATCTAGAAGACATTAAAAATTAGGTTATTTAATTTTTTATTATTAACTGACAAATATTTCGTTAGTAGTCGTAAGACTCCCTCCCTCATAGGGTCACTCTGCAGTTGCCCGTCTGACCGCCTGTCCGTCTGTCAATACCCTTTTTCTCAGCAAAGAGTAAAGGTATCAAGTTGAAATTTACATCAAATACTCCGATATACAGTCCCTCTCAGCTGTGAAAAAATCAAATTTGTAAACTAACGTGATCAAAAGATATGACCATATTTTGCGAATTTTCGCGATTTCAAAAGGGAATCAAAACCAGGGCACCTACATCCCGTTGACCTACAATTATGAAAGAATTCGGGCGAAACTTCATACGTCGTTTTTTTTAATTATTACCTTAAAGTTTGTATTCCGTAAGATTCTATATCAACTCCTTAACTTATCCGCATTTAATAAATATTTTTTAAACTTGAGGATTAGTGGCTAAATAAAATTATTGGATTTTGTAAGGTTTACGTTATAATTATTCAGTTCTCTTCTTAGTAGTCTGTCCTTAAGTATTGATCTTGTCATTGGGTGTCTTTAGTATAACTGCTAATCTCAGAAATCTAAGGTAGATTGACAAATTTCTGAGCTAATATTATGCGAAGACACTTTTTAGATACTTAAAATAACAAAAAAGAAATTAACTTTAAAATATTCTTTAGTACAAAAGGAGGGAGTATTTTAATTTGATACTTATAATGAAAATTAATATATATAAACCTGTACTGTTTAATGCAAATGTAATTAAAGGTTTATAAAATGATAACAATTAAATATGACGATAGAAGTCAATCAAATAAAATTTTCAATGTATACTAATATTATAAAATTGTAGAGTTTGTATGTTTGTTTGTTTAGTTGTACGCGGTAATCTCGAAAACTGCTGAACCAATTTGAATAATTCTTTTTGAGTTGGATAGCCTGTTTATCGAGGAAGGTTATATACCACCAGTAGGAGCGGAGTAAACAAAGTCCGCGCGGAAAATGCGATTAAAAGACATGACCGTTTATGTCACATATTGTATGATTTCACAAGGGAATCAAAACCTATATGGTACTTCCTGTTCGTTGGTCTAACCTACAAGTGTGTACGGAATCCTCGGTATATGAGTCCAACTCCCATTTGACTGGTTTTTTAATTTTAATCCTAAACGATAAGCCTATTGAAATTACGTATAAATGTTGGCGGTTACAAATTTTTTTGTTTAATATTTATCATGACATTTGAGCCAAGACATTTCAAATTTTTGAAAGCAAACGTTATCGTTGTTTGTGAATGTTTCTGATTCTCATAATTGATGTTTTTATTAGAATTTAATTATGACTAATCTCAGATAACGTGTCCTTTGAAATGTTTGCAATTAAACCGCTTTTCCAGAGGTAATTCAGTTTACAGTATATTTTAAGCGCAACGCAGATAAAGCTTAGATGTTACTGAAGTGATGAAAGCGAGTTTAGTAACTCGATCACCTGATATCTGGTATGCTGGGTTTGGCTCACCAATTAATAAAATAGTGGGCGAAACCCGAAAATACATTTGAAACATAACGGACGATTTTCATGAAATAATAACCTGTCATTTTGTTCAAAGGAGCTTCGCGTAGTGAGCCGCCTTTTTAGGGTTCTGAAGTAAATTAGGAACCTCTATAGTTTCGCTATGTTCGTCCGTCTGTCTGCACGATAGCTCAGAGATCTTTATAACTAGAAAGCTGTAATTAGGCACGAATATACATATAAAGCTGTAATTAGTCACGTCAGTTGTGTGGGGTAGCGTTGGTAGATTTTTAAAAAATACTGTAGGTTTATGAAAATAAGTTTTCGATTAAGGGACTCGTTTGTAAAACATTAATTCCTCGTGTTGGTTCCGGGCTCCTTTGAAGAATAGACCAACTGCCGTTCTGCCAGGCAGGTCGTAAAAGGCGACCGATTGGCTATGCGAGTCACTACCATCATGGCTATTAGGTGGTAGAGTTCTGCATTGTCTCGCCCGGGTCAGGTACCACCGCCTTAGCTATTCCTGCCGCAGTAGCGTCAGTGCTTGTCGCTGTCGTGTTCCGGTTTGGAGGGTAAGGTAGCCGGTAAACTTATGCATGTGGCATTAGACCTCGTCACAAGATAGCAACGCACCATTAACACCTTTGGTGTCTATAGGCGATTGTTGACTCTTTCCATCAGGAGACCCATCTGCTTGTTTGCTATCTTATGATATAAAAAAAATTAAGCTTTTAAGTAGGCATGGAAATTATTGTTAAATTAGATTAATTGTTATGTTGTTAAAGTTAATTATTATTTAACAGTTATTTATATATGTTATATTATATCAGGTATGTCTATTAGGTGGTAGAGTTCTGCATTGTCTCGCCCGGGTCAGGTACCACCGCCTTACCTATTCCTGCCGCAATAGCGTCAGTGCTTGTCGCTGTCGTGTTCCGGTTTAGAGGGTAAGGTAGCCGGTAAACTTATGCATGTGGTATTAGACCTAGCCACAAGATAGCAACACACCATTAACACCTTTGGTGTCTATAGGCGATGGTTGACTCTTTCCATCACGAGACCCATCTGCTTGTTTGCTATCTTATGATACTAAAAAAATTAAGCTTTTAAGTAGGCATGGAAATTATTGTTAAACTAGCGGCCCGCCCCGGCTTCGCACGGGAAGAAAATGATTAATATCGATCCAGTAGTTTTGATTTATTCGTTACTGCCCGTGGCCCGCACGCGTTAAATTTGGAGTAAAACAATTCCCCTTTCCCTATACCATGAAGATTTCCTGCTATCTTTGAAATATCTAAATTCATATAGGCACTACATTTTTAGTTTTTACATTTATTATGCTTCATTATACTTCAATATACTCCATTATAATTCTACATGGTTCATAATGACATAAATATACACAACGCATGTGTCAATACAAATTTGGGTTATAAAACAATAGAAAACCTCTATTTGACAGTTCAAAAATAGGAGTGCTCCGATCGTCACCAAACTTTACAGGATTACTCGCCAGGTCAACCTGGAGATTCCCTGAAAGTTTCATTGAAATCGGTCCAGCCGTTTCGGAGCCTATACGGAACATACACACACACTTTCTCTTTTATAGATATAGATAGATTAGATTAATTGTTATGTTGTTAAAGTTAATTATCATTTAACAGTTATTTATTTATGTTATATTATATCAGTAGCCTATATATAATAAGTATTAGAAGCAGTAAAAACACGAAGCTACCAAAAAGGTCCTCTAGAATAGTTTTAATAACTTTTAACAATTATTATTATCACGGTCACTCGAATATTTTTAATAACAGTATTATCATTAATCAAGTTAGCGAGCAAAAAAACGTTGTCTCAAATATTTTTAATAACATTATTATCATAATATATTAAGTTATTGGTAATTTTAGTGATGCATAAAAATTACTTCAGTATTTGCTAATATACATAACAGTTGTTAATTGTTTAAGAAAATTAGTACGAAATTTAATATGTTAACTGTTAAATGATCCATGCCTGCTTTTAAGTGCTAATTTTTGTTAGAGTCAAGTGAACCCCCCCCCCCCCCCCCCCTCCCCCCTGCAAGCTAAACGGTTGCTTATGCGGACGGAAAAAAATTATGGTAGTAGTAAATATAATAAAGTTAAAAGGAAAAACTAACACGCCTTAGAAGGTTTTACAAGTTTTTGAGAAATAGCCAACCAACTTATAAAATGTACTTATAGTAGTTTTCATAGGCGGTGAACCTGTGGTGCGAATATATGTTTGTCATTGACGTTGAATAACTTAAATGTTCTAGTATGAAAAAATAAAAGCCATCTTCTTAGTCCGCATTAATGTGATGTGCGCGTGGCACGACACGCACTTTACCGATTTATTCTAGGTGTGGAACTTAAAGGTTATCTAACAAATCTACTTCATATTTATGTATGTAACAAGTCGGTGAGGGACTAAATTGAAGCCAACTCAAGGCATATACAAATATGACACGTTTTACGCCACTATAACTGATAGACATAAAGTACCACTAACCTATAATTTATACTTTCCATCGTCGGCACTTGGTGAAACTGCATCATACTGATTTTGTCAAACACTTGTACTATTTCACAAATATTTCACAACTAATATTCAATTATTGTGAAGCCAACCGGTTTCGCGTATTACAGCATCATCAGGGTTTCGCCTATTATAACATCATCAGGGCTTTTAGTTATTTATATATTATTTAAACATTACACACGCAAAGACAACAACTAAATAATATTTAGAAAAAAAGAAAAGACAACAACTAAATAATATTTAATTGTTGTCTTTGCGTGTGTAATGTTTAAATAATATAAATAACTAAAAGCCCTGATGATGTTATAATAGGCGAAACCGCTTGGCTTCAAATAATTAATTGTTAGTTGTGACATATTTGTGAATTAGTACAAGTGTTTGCCAAAATCAGTACCACTAGCCTCCTAATCTTTATTCGAAACAATATATTCCTATAAATTAACGCAACGTCCGACTAACATAATCTCACATAACTTTGTTAGTATAAAGTACAGCGATAAATCTAAAGACATTTGTACAATAAATTTCTTCGGAAACAGAGTAAGTGTAAAGTGCTTTTAGCGGTTATATTGCGAGAACGTGTGATATTTATTTAAGAGACGTTAAGTAGGTTTGAGTGCGGACAAGGCAAATTGTGCACTCAGGATGGAAATGGCCCACGACTAATGCGGTACTATGAAACGCCAGCCCTCTATAAATTCACCAACGATCTCAGGAAATTGCTGGAGATTTGGTTTGAAAAAGTTTTGGACAAACAGGAACAGTTTCGATAAAGAGAAGTAAATGAGGTAATTTAATTTAGCACAAGGGAAACACTCTTTTTCCACTTTTTTGATAAAAGGAGTTTTTATTAAGACCTTAACATTTCACTAATTAATATTGGCTTACGTTCTGATTGCATTGGTGGTACCAGCTGTGATACAGACGGATAAAATTCTTAGTTCAAATTCAAGAAATGCGTGATGTTTTTTTCAGTTTTCGTAGAAATCGTTCCTTGCTCGAGACTGGTGCTTGATATCTTTGGCTAATCGTGGGTGCGTCACACGAATTAAATGGATACGCCTTTCAAGTCAATTTCTTAAATTGTCATCGTAGCTTGCATTCGCATTTAGAAATAGAGTTACTTGGCGATGAAATAAAACCTCTCCTAGGGTAACTTTTAAGCCATTTCATCTTATTCGGAACGAAAAAATAGTACAACATGGTTTATTTCTATTTTTTCACGATATAATATATTTACAAATGCGCCTAGTTATGACACTCTTGACAGTGATATGAGCGTTTGGTCATATGCGCGGCGATACGTTTCCTTCCCAGTGGCTTGTCTATTAGTATTCATGTGGTCTGTGGTGCGTCATCATAATATAGGTATGTAATCCAGAAAAACTATTATGAATGTGTAAAGAGTGCTACTAGCGGCTCTTAATCGTACTGTAAATGGCGGCGTGTTAGTACATAGCCCAAAATAGCCACAGTATGTTTATTATTACTATTATTATTACGTAGGTAGGCTAGGCATTAAACCTAGCCTAATTATTTAACAAAAAAGGTATGTCTCCCACCTAGAAAAAAGAGCCACGCGCAATGTCTGTCGACGGTAGTGTTTATATGCGTATACGCTTTACGGCAGATTAGAAGGCGGCGCTTCTATTACGTATGCCGCAAACCTACGGTTGTTTAATTGATAGCAATACAATGCCACTAGTAGCACTCTATACAAATCCAAAATTTATTCAGAATAAATAGCCTGATGCGATATTTAGCTGGTACCTCATTATTCGTTTGAGCTTTGTTCAGTTACGTGGGCATTATGGTAGGTATATTTATTCATTCTGATGAAATAGATATGATATCGCTGATATCCTCATTGCGTATGCAGAATAAACCTGATTCACCACGATTCTCAAGTTTATTGATGAAATAGGGAGTTATTGTAATTCCCTATTCCGATTCGATTTAGATGGTCATATAGAGCACAGTTTAAGCAGACGCGTCGAAATCACCGTCGGCGACTACTACGTCCCTAGTTTCCATCAGGCATAACTCAAGTGTCAATAACGAGTCATAAATATAACGCATTCGTTCTCACCCAACGTCCAGATACCGCCCCAAACCGAGCCTAGACTTCACTAAAGATATCCTTATGATTAGATCTAAGCATAAACTTAAACTGTGATTAACAAATTTGATCTTTCAAAAGACCCATGTTCCGACAGCAGCCTAAGTGACAATGTTTTTCAGTCACATATATTAGCAAACAAACAGACGCCGAGGGCTCTCCTTTATAACAATAGTAACACTTGAGATAATCTGGTAGAGTCGCGTACAAAAATCAACACTAATATGAAAACACTTATGAAAAGAATGGGATGTAAATTAATAATGGCCGATTGGCTATACGAGTCACTATCATCGTAGCTACTAGGTTGTAGAGTTCTGCATTGTCTCGCTCGGGTCTGCTACCACCACCTTACCTATTCCTGCCGCAATAGCGTTAGTGCTTGTCACTGTCGTGTTCGGGTTTGGTGGGTAAGTTAGCCGGTAAACTTATGCATGTGGCACAAGACCTCGCCACAAGATAGCAACGCACCATTAACACCTTTGGTGTCTATTGGCGATGGTTGACTCTTTCCATTAGGAGACCCATCTGCTTGTTTGCTATCTTATGCTATAAAAAAAGTAAAGAAAAACCAAACGAACTTGGGCGAATTTTTGTGAAGTGGTTGAAAAGTGTTTGTGTGTGTATGAATTATGTATATTTTTTGTTACACTTTCGCGGCTATAGCACTGAATCGATGAAATTTAGTAAGAACTAATCTGTGGTCAAACATAAATTACGCATTTTTTTCTACAATCGAGGGTGATTTTAGAAAAAAATACGTAGTCTATTATGTAAGGGGCTGAAGGAGGTGAAAGTTTGTATGAAAGATTCTACTGGTGACTTATGAATGAATCTGCGGGGTTTATATAGTTAATTACTATTACAAAAGTGAATGTTTGTGTGTGTAAGTTTGTTAAGATTATGATAATCTTAACAAAGAATTAGTTTATAGATTATTTATTACCAAAGAAAAGTTCGTCAATCGTAGTTGTTGCATACTGTATATTAAATACGAGTATAATTGACAATTATAACATGAACTTCAGAAATATATGTTAACAATTTCTGATTGTTACAGGTGGTACAAAACTCATGATTATTAAAACGTATTTAATTAATCACAATTCGCCATTTTGTGTGCACCAATCGGCTGACAAGACAAATTTATTCATTAAAGTAATGGATGACTGTCAGGGCTTAGATACGTGGCTTGCGTTCGCCTATAATTATGTTGCATTTGCTGCCATTATCGTGTACAAGTCGCTATCAATTTAATCCATTCACGTTTGTGTAAACGATGGAATCGACAAAGGTTGAGCTACTGTCGTTTGCAAGTTTTATCAGGAAATTGACGTAGTTGGTAGCAATCGATTTATTAAACTTTAATTATCACGTCATAAACCACGAGTACTCGTATATGATTAGTAGCTACGTCAATCTATCGGACGTGAATTACATAGATGTTTAATTTATGATTGACCTTTTTATGTAGCGAAGACATTTTGTATATCGTTTTATTTTATATATTAGAGCCATAATTTACGTTAATACTTATGGAGACACTAAGTGTAGTTAGGAAAATAAATTTGGATTACTTACCTAGTTCTACACTTAGTAAAGACATTTTGTATATCATTTTAATTTACATGTTTGAGCCTTAGTCTACATTAAGACTTATGGGGAAACTAAATGTTATTAGGAAAGTAATTTTGAATTATTCCAGATGGTTATGCCTTCAAGTAAAGAGCTTAAAAGTTTTTAAAATCAGAGATAAAATATAGTTAGGTATAGCTAAGGTCTATTTGCGGCAATAATCCGCGTAAAAATAAGATTAAGTTAGACACAATTGATAATACACATTAACTTTAATTTTACTCTACTCCATATAAATTTTTAGTATATTATTGCTCAATTAGTTTCGCTTTTTAAGTTATATAATTACATCCTGAAGATGCTTAAAAATTAAACCGGTCCAGTAACATACTAAAATATAATTATTATGGAGTAAAATTAAAGTATAAGTGTCAATTGTATTTAACAGTAATGGCATTTCACTAAGTGCTGACGATGGAAAGTAAATAATATAAAATAATAAAGAATATAATATAAAATGAAGTCTTTATTAAACTCTAGTGTAGGGGAAGACCGGGTAATGGGAATCAGCGAGCAATGGTAGTCACCAACATATCTCCAAAACTACAACTGCTAGAAATACGTTTACTGCCGTCCCCGCCCCGCTTTGTCCACCCGCTAGCGGTGCAAAAGCGCCGCGCTAGTATTGTGGCGGTCTCGGGAATGAGAAGTGTATTTTGTTTTTGCGGCTCGCCGATGTAAATTTTTAAGGACGCAAAATAAGCTGTAGGTATTCTAATTATTGATCTACTAGTATGTGTTTTTTTTACGCCAATACTCGTATATTCAGTATAACGATTTTATACTCAAATCCCATATATTGCTTAAATATATTTTTTGTTTCTTTTTTTTCCTCATAAAATGCTTGTGGGTAATGAGGATCGAGTGACCCCCATTTCCCGCTAGTGATCACGATATAATTTTAGTATTCTTATTTTAGATGTAGACGTATTATGTGATGAAGATTTTCTACCAGCCGAATTGCTCAGATCAGATTGAAATTAATAACCCAGCGTCAGACCAAGAAAGCTTGTCAGTACCTGGCACATCAATGCAAGTTGCTCCAGCAGCCTCTAGTCTTGATATTGTGTCGAAATTAATTAAGTTGCCAGAGAAAACTAATACCAACAATGCTAAACAAAGTCGCCAGAAGCAGCATGCCAAAATTTTAACATCCACGCCAACAAACAAAAACTTGTTAGAAAAAGAAAATAAGAAAAGTAAAGCCTTCTGCCAAGCCAAGGATAAAAGTAAGGGACAAAATATAACTAAGGGAAAGGGTCAAGGAAAGAAGACTAAAGTATCGAAGAAGGAAACCGAAAGAGTAAAGAGGATGGTTCTCCAGGAATCAAATTATACTTCTGTTTCAGACGTGGCTACTGATGGTTTATGCCAAGACGATGAGCTAAATGATGCTGACGATGCAGGGAATACGTGTTAAATCTGTAACGAAATAATGAGGTTTGGTACAGGTGTACTTCCTGTGGTTTATGAGCTCACGCAGATTGTACGAGGTGGGAGTCGCCCAAGGGTTATGCGATTTGTGTTAGATTTTTGTATGATCCTCATTGCCCACAAGGTGACCACAATTACCCTCACCTCAGTGCAATGGGAGTCAAAATAGATATTTTTTTTTACTTTTATATTTCCTAAAGATGATTATTAAAGTGATCATTACTGATCCCAAATGATAGTCAATTAAGTGTATTTTATTATGATGCAGTTGTAATAGAGATTTAGTTTAATTTTATTTATTTATTTCAATTATTGCTTAAGTGATCCCCATTACCCCTTCTTACCCTAAGTGCCACAATGGTAAGTACTGGTATTTTAAAATACCGCGTTAATTCAAGTTTTTCACATTGTGAACAGATACTACCATCCGTTTGACATACACATACTATTTTGTTTATGGTTAAAGTCTATCTGTTTATTGACAAATTCAGAAGAGATTTTAATATAGTCCGAAAAAACACTATTTTTCTGGCGTTCGTGCTTATACCTAATAGGTACAATACATAAACATATTTTAAGTTGGTAAGTGTTATGCGGCATGTTTTATTTTCAGGGCTATTGTCCTAATTTTGCAATAAAAACTAGCCAACCAACTCAGAACCATTAAGTGCTTTTGAATTAACATTGCTAAAATGGCATGAGTATATTAACGCACGCACATTTACCACAAAAAACGTAATAAAACTCTAATTTTCTCCACAATACCTTTAGAATTCATGTCCATTCAATTTATTTCTTACTCAAATTGGGTTATACAGAACAGAAGCTTTGAATAATTTTATAATACTTTAACGTCTGGAGGAAATTTAAAAGTAGACAGGAGAAACATCGAAAAAACCGAGACAATGACAAGCAATGACCATATTGGACTAATATTTCAAGCAAATTCAGGTGGAAAAGGCCCGGGTCCCTTTTAAATATAGATGCCGTTTTCAATATAATATTTAATAAATGCACAGTTAAATTTAATTTAATTGTTAAAGACTTACGACCGATTTCGGAATCGCAAATTAATTTTAACAGGCAATTAGTCTGTGTTTACCAGATGATTTGCTTGTAATAATTTTGTTAAATACAGATCAATTACTTGTTAAAATTAATTTGCGTTTCGGAAACCGATCGTTAGGTATCTACATCGACTGTAATTCCTGTAATTTATCCAGGGATATTATTATAATTGTTGTGTCTTTGTATGATGTAGTATGACGTATCTACTCGTGCTTTATATAAAACCTAGATTTACATTTTAGATTTTATTGTTTGTAATATTCTAACCTAAGATTCTAACCAAGACTCGCCAAATTGAAGTGTCTACTGTCTATTCTCTCTCTCTCTCTCTCTCTCTCCCGATGTTCGACCTATCAAACTAGTCAGTTTTGCTAAAGAGATTCTACCTATTCCTTAACAAGTTTGGCAGATAAATTGTGTAATCTATTGCTGGATATACCTATGACAACTCTAGCTCTTTTTGGATCATTTCGATTTTTAATTAAAAAGCTTATATATCTACCTACATGCATTTATGCGCGTAGTATTACTGTATCCCTAAAACACCGATAGCAATTCACCATTAAAAATTTTAGTGTCTATAGACAATTCTTTTATCTTTCCACTAAAAATTGCATTTGTTCATTAAAAAAATGCACCGAATTTTTGTGAATATCGGACGAATTGTAATTTTTCTTCCTCCATTTTAGAAGATTAAAAAAACTTTTTACTATTCAAAAAATGAACTATTAGTATCTAATCTACTAAGAATAGTTCAAGCGATGCGGTTTTAACATCAATAGCATGTCCGTCTGTCCGTTCGTCATTAGCGTTAATAACTCCATAGTGTTGCCACATTGCATTGTGGGATCGAGTATAATAACGTCCTTGTGGCTTTTTTGAAAAGCAGCTCGCTTTGCACGCTTTAATAATTTTATCAATATGCGAATAGTTGCGGCTTTTGTGGTGATCGCATGCCTTAAAAAATATGTTCATGTATAATATAAGAATTAATGTATGAAATACGTTACAAAATATCTATTTTTTATGAAAATATGATAAATAAAAGTCAAATATTTTAATTCAAATTTAACATTTCTTAAGATACTACCCACATAATTCCGTGTTACTACCGGATTGGAAACACGGTCACAACATCGAACAAATAGCGGGATTGTCTTTTTTGTGCATAAGTATAGGTATATCTTTTTAATAATATGTGTAAATACCTACAATAATTTATTAATAATACTTATATTACAATTGCTATAGGAGAGCGGTATGAGGAGAAATTAATCACATGTTTTTTTATCTTCCAAATATTTGGATATTTTATAATATCCCTTTTATGGAGTTTTTATTGTATAGGTACATATTTTATTAAATTTGTTTATTTTTGATATATAGGTAGGTCTGTTCCATTAGCGAATTAATGTATTAAATAATACCTATATAATATAAAGTAAATAAACAAATAAAAAATACCTACCTATAAATGTATGTACATATATAAAAATATTTAAAAACAAGAAACACGAATGAGTTGCTTTTAGTTTAGCTTAGATGATTAAATAACAATGTGTTAAGAGTTATTTTTAATAATATGCGTACGAAATTCATGTTGTTTTGGTTGATTTTTATCTGATTTTATATTAAAATACCACAAAACAGTAGTCAATTTAGCGCCAAATCTAGCGTTTTATAAAAGTGCTGTTTTTACGAAATCCAGCGCTTTTTTATATAGTTTTAGGTCTGAATAGGATTTACCGTCTGACAGCATCGCGACTAACGAGTGCGTGTTAGTATATCGTGCAGTGCCCATACTTTTTGAATATTATTCTACAGCAACAATTAGAAAAACTCAACAAACTGAATATTATTTCTGAATATGTCGTTATGAATTTGACAGTTGCCTTCAAAAATTGCCACATTCTGACTTCTGTCTCTAAGCAGTAGTTATAAGACTATTCGTGTAGCAGAGATATATCTCTGACACGCGAATAATCTACACGTATTGCATTGTAAACGTACACGTGTACCTATATAAAGCGTACGTGTAAGATACCTTATCCTCGTAGCCGAAATACGATGCTACTAATATTTTATTTTATTTCAATCGTTTCCTAGTAAAATATGGTTGACGAAATAAAAAAAAGACTTCGTCGAATTGAGAACCTCATTTTTTTAATCGATTAAAATAGTTAAATATTTACCTAATGTAAGTAACGTAACGTATGTAATATATGATATATATAATTAAATCATACATTTTGCATTGACCCTTATGAAAAAAGTTCCTAGCGACATCTATGATTATCTTTGAACATTATTATCTTCACTACTGCCTACTAGATGGCGAAGTTATACCTAATTAGCTAACAATTTTGCAAAGTTTGGAAAGTACCAAAGTTAAATAAATATAACTGTTAATACTATAGTATCTAGCTTATTCATCACTGAAATCCCTAGGTAAATTAATTATTGTGTATTAATTGCTACTAGGTACTTCTATATTCCTTTTTGCAGAAAGAGGTGCCCTACCTTATGAGTTATTTAATTTACAACAACATATCTTCACGCCAGATCCCTTACGGGGTAGGCAGAGAGAACCGAGTGCCATACATCACAATCCTTGCAGGCTTGTCTCGCTTCTTCCACATTCATCACTCTCTTCATACACACACGCCGGTTGCGAAAACTCTTGACACCACCCTCGGACAGTACTCGATCAATCTGATCGTGATATGTCAGTCTTGGTCTTCCCCGGTACCTACATCCTTCCACATTCGCGTTGTATATCTGTTTTGTTAACCTTTCATCTACCATTTTTTCTACATGTCCGAACCAACGGAGCATGCCCTTTCTCATCTTTACACCGACACTTTCTTTCAAACCTAACCTCTCTCTCACTTCGACATTACGAACCCGGTCCGCGAGTGTCACACCACATATTTTTCTTAGCGACCTCATCTCGACCGCGTTGATTCTACTTTCATGCCCTTTCTGACATACCCAACTCTCACTTCCATACAATAGCGTTGGGATAAGCACATGATTATTTAATTTAACTAGCAATAATCGTATAAAAGTTTGTAAATTATATATTTGGATTATATTTTTTTTTACAAAAATGAGAAATTCTACAAGAAAATAAATAATAATAATAATAATAATAATAATAATTTTTATTTGCAAAATTTGACAAATTGGACAAATTACATTGCAATCGCAGCATCTCAAACAACAAACCTTTGTTTGAAAATGTACATAAAATGTTTTAATTTTAGCTAGCGCTTATAGTTTAAGTGCTAAAGTTTAAATCTTGCCGAAAAACTATATGTTTTCTTTTGTTTTATGTTATTACGTCATAACTCGTAATACCAAAAGTATTATAAGTGCTGAAAAACGGTTGAAATATATTCTATTAAGCGTCACTACTCATTCCCACACTCAAGTCCCACAATGTGATAGGTGAAAAGTCTATCGCCAACCAAACACTTATCCAATCTCAGGCAACGTTGTTTTCATCAAAAAACTGAAAAATCACATTTTCGAATTGCTTGCCGCCTCTGTGGTATAGTGGTCCGGTGTCGGAATTGACGACAAGAGTTCCCGGATTGGATTCCTGGGTCGGGCAATTCAAAAATGTGTTTTTTCAGTTTTCTGATAAAAATAACGTTGCCTGGGATTGGAAAGTGTCCGGTTGGCGATAGGCTTGCCACCTATTACATTGTGGGACTAAGTATCTTCGGTTAATCGTGGGTGCACTTGTTGTACCTCTGCCTACCCCTTCGGGGATACGGGCGTGAAGAGACTTTTTTTTCGAATTGCTTGACCTGAGAACCGAACCCCTCGAGGACCTCGTGTGGTCATCATAGATACTGGACCAATAGACCACAGAGGCGATATAACTAAAAAATCTGCTCAGTTCCAAACATATTGGTTTAAAAGTGTTTGCTAGATGAGTTGTTAGCAATTGATAGAGTAGGAGATTTAACTAAAAACGATCATTTTAAATACCAGGCACGAACTCACGATTGTTCTTTACCATACATTTTCCTATCTACTAATAAATAAGTAGGTACCTACACAAAACATTCAATTCAAAACAATTATTTTACATAATATGAAGACATTCTTAAATATATAAGAAATTTGTTTTCGCACTTCACTTAAATTACAATTATTCAGTTTTATTTAACGAATTTACTTTATACTAATATTAATAAATTTCTTCATAATTTGCAAACCATCAATGTAACATTAGGTCATAGGGGTAAATATAAAATTTAATATTTTTTACATTTTGTTTATTGCGGATCACCCGCAATAAATAAAATGTTAAAAGTATGCCTATTGCCATAATGCCATTAGAATATCTTTTAATAATTTCGAGATTCTAGCACATACCGATATTTTTGGATATTAGTACCGATATTGTAGAAATGGCGATACATCACTTTAGTAGTTGTGTTCATTGTTCATTTACATACTTCACAGTTGATTTTTCATTTGACAATTGACATTGACAATGACAATATTTACAAATGTTTTGCTTTTGAATTCTCGAATTATATATATACGGAAAATTTAAAAATTACCGAGTTCAGATCATATAGCTGTAGCTAGATAGATTGGAAAATTTTCATTTGGGAACTTAATTTATGAGTGTAAATTAAACGAAGTTTCTATGTAATTCATAAGGTTTATTTTTTTTTTGAGAGATGAAGAGTAACTAACATAACCTCAATTATTATTCATACAAAAATGTCTTTCCTCCGTATTAATTTTGTGTGTTCCCTAAAAAAAATAGATGGTCTAACGTTTCGTCGTTAT
The DNA here is from genome assembly GCA_036924255.1 of Apodemia mormo. NCBI lineage: Eukaryota > Metazoa > Arthropoda > Insecta > Lepidoptera > Riodinidae > Apodemia > Apodemia mormo. Next base: position 37,709,100 of record JAUPFN010000002.1, read on the forward strand.
TCTTCGAAACAGTCTGTAAATTTGTCTGATCCAGCTGTACAGACTTATTTAAAAAGTCTGATGATAGAACATGAAACACTGCTTATAAAACCAAAAAGGAATAACGACGATAATAGACGCCTATATGAGATAAAACCAATCGTGAATGTTTTAGAACAACGAATAGCCTTATTTGATAGTATAGAATCTTTAAAAGAACTCAATAAACGGGAGACTAAAGATGAAGAAGTTAAAGAAATGATTAAAGAAGAAGCAGAAATATATCTTAAACGCATGAAAAAAGTTGACAGTGACTTGCAATCTATATTACTGGAACCCGTATACAATAACGGTGGTGTTTTATTGGAGGTAACTGCTGGAGCAGGTGGTCAAGAATCTATGCTATTTGCTAGAGAACTTGCAGAACTATATCAATCTTATGCTGAATATAAGCTATGGGAAGTTGATATAGCTTCTGTAGAAGAGTCAGATTTGGGTGGTTATAGGAAAATATCAATGTTAATTCAAGGGTATGGTGTTCCGGAATTAATGAAAATGGAAGCTGGAGTCCACAGAGTTCAGAGAATTCCTATGACTGAGAAAAGTGGGCGCATTCACACTAGTACTGTATCAGTTGCAGTGTTACCTCAACCCACTGAAATAGAAATGGATATTCCTGACAAAGATCTATCTATTGAAACAAAAAGAGCCAGTGGAGCCGGGGGTCAGCATGTCAATACCACAGATAGTGCAGTGCGCATCACTCATGTGCCGACAGGCACTACGGTTGAATGCCAAGAAGGCAGATCACAAATTAAAAATAAACAGATTGCTTTGCAAAAGTTAAGGACACTTTTATTACAGAAACAAATAGATGAACAATCTTCAAAAATTAATAGTGAAAGGAAGTCACAGGTAAAAAATTGCTGTTATATGAGATAATATTTTCACATTGCAGGGAAAAACTTACTGTACTTCTAAAATAATGCATTGCATTATAGATTTTGAAATATTAATGAGTCAAAAACTATAATAACATAGCAAGTAACTATAATTGTAATTAAAATAACAGGGCAAACATATTACATCAAATTAACCAGAACCACACTTGACAAGCCAACATTTTCATAATTACTATTTTCTAAATGTGTGGGTTAAAACACAACCACACATTTAGGAAATCCGACCAAAGAAACTCCTTGTTTATATATTTATTGATGTGTAATATCTTACAAGAACATTTGTAACTACTAGGAATTTAAAAAAAAAAATTGATCATTAAAAAGTCCAGATTTTATTGCCAGACATTAGATTCCAGACATTAGATAGATCAAAAAATGTGATGTACAGTTTTTGATATTTGCAATTCCCGGTTAGTTTCTAATTACATTTTAGGCACTTGGCCATTGTAAGTGTTATTGAAGTTTTTTAGGGTTATCCTCTAAAATCATAATTTTAATAGCATTTTAATTTCTAGTGGATGTACATTAATACTCCCAATATATTTTGGTCTAGGTTATTGCAAGTAGCAAGCATTAGTTATAATCAGACTCATCTCGCTTACTGACAGCTGGTGGATTGTTATGAATAGAAATATCTATTGACCTTAGGTTCACTTTACTCTGTAAGGAAATTGGCTTGATGATACGTTAAATTTTTTACTATCCAATAATAACTATTATTATCAATTTCTAGGAAATAACAATAGATGGCAAACTTAAGAAAATTGTTAATTATGAATTAATATGATTATGAATGTTTTTAAGCTACACGTATTATTTAATTAGCATGTCTTCTCAGAAGTTAATCCTTTATTTTTGTTTTATTTTCTTAAAATCAATCGCTTTCCCCGTTGGCCAGGCCAGATTTCCCCGTTGATCTGGGCCCCCTAGGAAGAATAAACCATCTGCAATTCTGTCAGAGGTTATAAAGGAAAAACAATTGGCTATACATGACACTACCATTGTGACTGTTAGTAGTAATGTTCTGCAACGTCTTGCCTGGGTCTGGTACCACTGCCTTACCTATTCCTGTCACAATAGCACCAGTGCTTGTTACTGTCATATTACGGTTAAGGGGGTATACTAGCTAGTAAACTTATATGGCATTAACATCCCACCACACGGATATCAATTGTTGTCTGTTCTCAAGACTTGCTTGTTTGCTATCTTATGGGATAAAATATATCTCACAATTTAGTAATGCACTTTCAGTATTTTGCATTATTTGCTAAAAAATTTGCTAAATTGTGTATCAGGCACACGTAATGTAGTGTTCCGAAGTTGCCCATTATGATAGTGGGGACTAAGAGGAGTTTCATACTATGGACATTTAACCTATTTAACATCAATGATGGATATATTCGTGGTACAGGTTTACCTCCTATAAAAATTCTCCAAGTACATTTAGTCAAGGGGAAGGGTGTACTGTGCCTACAATCTACATATATAGATTAACATGTGAAGGAAAAACTTTGGATCCTTTCTTATAAATTTTGCAAACCGTGGAGAATGAAATTTAGCAAAGTTTACATTGTGGAGGACTGCAGAAACCTGATATTATTAAATAAAATGCATTATAAATACATTAAATTAATAAAAATAAACATTACACACACTACATTCATGTGGCATACATGTTAATATATACACATGCATACAATTTTCTTTATGGATAAAGTCAAACTTAAAAGAGATTTTATTGTTTAATCAAAACACAGCCACAGGCGATCGCTAGTTAAAAACAAAGATAAACTACAGGAATTCAGAAAATTTTAATATAAATGTTCTACAGACATTGTCAAATGAAATGGCGACTATAATAGCGTAATCTAATTGTGCAACACTGTCTATGAATTTAAAGTAATTTGTAAGACAACATTTTATTAGTAGGTTGACTATTACTCATAAACTTGTAAAACCTACTTAACCGTGATAGTTTTCCTTTTATATTCATTATATTTACTCCTACCGTGAATTTTTTCCCACCCCCAAAACCAACCGTTTAGCTTGCAGAGGGAGGACACTTGGCTTTAACAAAAATTATAATAATAATGATAATAATAGTTTATTGACCAAAAGTAGTTTACAGCATAAATTATATCATGCATTGTCCCCACACTAGGTTACCCTGTGTTGTGAGTAACAATTCACTTCCGGGGATTACTACAAAATACTTATAATTAATCAAAAATTAGCACTTTAAAGCTTTATATTTCACAAATAGTCCCTAATTGAAAAATTGTTTTTACAAACCTAAAATATTTCGTTCAATCCTATCCAAAAAGCCTATCCAATGAAATCCCACACTATGGGGGACACAAGAAAAAAATTAACATCCCCACTTTACATATAAAAAATTAGCTTTTCCTAAAAATCCTAAAAAATATTTTTCAATATTTTATGTTACCATTTTGTTGTCGTAACTAATATGTATATTCATGCCAGATTACAGATTTCTAGTATTAAGGATCTCTGAGCTGTCATGCGGACAGACGGTCGGACTTAGAGAGACTATAAAAAAATAACTTTTTTAAATGTTTCTGCTAGTGCAAGTAATTTATTTATTTTATTTTTTTATTTCATCAAAAAAAATTAACATAAACTTACAAATATGTCAACATCCTTAAACCTCGTTGTAGGTTTATGTGGATGTTGCACACTTGTATTGATTGATGTTTTAGCGAAGCTACATTACACTACATAAAATTTTAACATTACCATCGCTCTTATCAGTTGAAATAAACTAGTACCTATCTTTAATCAACTTGCTACTGGGTGTTCCACTCTGTGTCGTTTGCGTACAGGCCATATTCCATTGCTAACTGTAGTTAAAACCAGTTTTGGTCTGATTCATAAATACTTTTACTGTGCATTAAAGATAATGCGATTGTCGTTACGTACACAATATACAATGCGTACAGGCTGCTCCTTTTATTATGATAAAATATGTGTGTGTGTGCAGGTGTACTTGTGTGTGAACAATGCATGTCAGTATATATTTGTGTGTGGGTGTATGTTTGTGTGTGTACTTGTGTATGTGTGTATGTGTGCGCGTGCGTTTTCATCTGCAATATTAGTTTTAAAAGAGCATTAGTTAAAATGCTATACTTACAAAACTTTAAATGTACTAATTTCTCAATAAATGGTTCTGAGAAATAAATAATCTTGCTCTATCCTAATAATAGCTTAGGTTGCTGCTGGGCAGTGGTACAAAACCCGGACAAGATGTTTCAGAATTCTATCACTTCTAACAAAAACTAGAATAATGTTTTCTTAAATATATTTTTTAATACTTTACAGATAGGGTCAAGTAATAGAAATGAGAAGATAAGGACATACAATTACCCACAAGACAGAGTGACAGAACATAGAGAAGGTGGTTGTTCAATATCTAGCCTGAAGGTTTTTATGGAAGATGGAGAACAATTAGAAAAGCTGCAAGAGTCACTCCTTAAACATCAACGGTATGAAATTTTGATGGCTGAGATCAATGATTTCATTGCTAAATATAAAGCAGAGAGTGCTGGAAAGTAATATGCAACTTGTAGGCAACATTTTGTCATGAGGTGTTACATTTACAGTCTGTACATAGAGATTGTTCTTCCAAAAATTTCAGGTAATGTCCCAATTCAATTTTTATTATTGACAAAATTTTCCAATTAAAAAAAACCGCATTGTTTGAAATGTATGGTTTCCAAAACAATAAATATTCTCAGTAATGAAAAATGTGTTTGTGATAGTTTTTGCTAGCATTCAAATTTCGATTAGCCAAAACTACTTGTATTTGCTAATAAAAATATATGTTACTATATATTTTTATATCTCCAAGTGTGTTGAATGGTGTAATAGAATTTAGTAATGTTGATATTGTGATTGTCTGATATCTCAGTAAATTGTTTTGAAGTAAAAAATATTTATTTAAATAAAACTTCATATTTTTATAGATTTTTTATTTTAATCTTAACAAATTACAATTCAAAATATCAATAATACATTTACTAAAATTTATTTCATAATAAACATTTATTTGAAAATTAATAAATACATCTTTGAGAGTTTTATCTTAAAATTATACAGTATTAACATGAATAAAGATATATTACATGCCAGAACAAATTAAATTATTGCCGGGACGGATTTGAGCTAACGTAACAATAATAATTTTTTATGAATCATTTAAATTAATTATTGTAATAAGTAAGTCATAATTTATAATGAATAAACAAATGATTTTATATAATTAAATCTAAAATTTTTGTCCTATATATTTATAATAATAATTTACATAAACAATTTGTATAAAATCTTGATATGACCAAAGCTTTTCATTGTGGCACTTCAGGAGTAGACTTATGAAAATGCCATTATATTATATATTAATATTTCATTGTACATTAAAACCTAATTAAATAGGAATAAAATTTATTTAGGTAGTATGTGATGATGATATGTTACCTGACATGTATCTTTTTGAGTTAATTGAGAAAATAATCTAAAAATCAATGTGTTTATTTCTGATATCTACCTGTTTAAAACTACCTTCTGCTTATAGGTAAATATTTCCTACCTTTGAAATATATATATTTTTTTGTTTAACAAGAGATTCTTTGAGAACAATACATTGTATTTCTTGTTAAATGGTAGGACTATTTATATAAAATTTACTTATTAAAATTTAAGGTTGCTCTTACTAAAGCCGTTGTATGCTTTCTTAGTTTCATTCCTGCCTTGCCTTAGCCAACTTAATTTGATTTCAGTCACTTCGTAAAAAACTTACTATACAGTTAAAAAAGATATAGCATCTGCCTTATATCTGCTCTTCATGTTGCTATCACCATCCAAAAACATTATTTGATCAATATTTTGCCTATTGATACTATTGCTAAGTAATATTTTGAATTTTGTAATAAAATCTTTGATTCTTGTAAGTTAACAGTTGATTTTGTTAACAATTTACATAACATCAGTTATAGTTTGCATTTATAAAAACTAGTTTCTAACATAGAAAATATTGAAAAATTGAAAACATAGTTGTAATAATTAGCATTAAACTTATTTGGGGTAAACTTCCACGTCCACACATGTCAATATTACTTTCCTGAAATAAAAAATAAATAATAATAAAAAAATCCTTTATATACAAAGAAATATGTATTGATTTATTTAAAGTTTGAAGACTAATTGGGCATCATAAATTATTACCAATCTGCCCTGATTTTGTTTTGCACGGGCAGCATTAATTTAACCAGGGGTCTATTGGTTTCGGGCTAACTCTGCTTACCCTAAAAGGCAAACAGTATTATAATATTTATAACATAGAGGATAATAACATAGCAGTTTCAGTTTGAAACATTCTTATTTTCTCGCAAAAAAATTTGCTTTTTATTTTAGTTGTGGGTTTGGCTTGGAGCGTGCCAAATTCCTACCTGCAAGGTAACTATTCGTTTTGAGAACATTTAATATTATAAGAACATTATTCTGAAGACTACTTCTAATCAGTTTTCTAGAAATTACAAATAAGGCAGTGGTGTATATGTGCACAATTACATGTATTCATTTATTCAATCATAATCTACATGACCATATTTTTATCAGTAATTTTGTTGTATATCTTTTTGCTTTCCATTCTCTCAATGTAATATTTTTGACCATTGATAATGAAAAGACTGACAAAAATCACAACTCAGATGATTAATTATAAGGGTATTTTATTTTTTATTAGAAATTAATCACTATAACTGAACTGTTTAGAACTATTTTACTTCAATTAAAACCCCTCTGTGTTGGTACGGGCTACTTTGAAAAATAGCCCAACTGCCGTTCTGCCAGGCAGATCGTAAGAGGCGACCGATTGGTTATACATGTCACTACCATCTTCTACTACATCTTTGGAGATGGTTTCTTTTTTTATCAGGAGAGCCATCTGCTTGTTTGCTATCTTATGATATAAAAAAATCTACAAAAATATTGCTTTGTTATATTTTATAGGAGATGGGGAAAAGGGCAGGAGGCTTATCAGACGGTAAGTAATCACATCCACCCACTGACAACGGCAATACCAGAGACCTTGCATTTGCTTGCTGTTTTTATAAGGATTAGTAAGTTCTTTTCTTGAAGATTTCTCCTGAAAACAACCCTACGGTCATCGAACATACAAAGGAGTAGAACGTGGCAAAAAGTGTAGAGAATCGGTTGTGGATTGTCGGACAACTAGATCGTCTGTGTGAGACTTTTGTTGCTTGAAGAAGCTGTTAAGTACTAGACTGCTACCAATTTAGATATGAGTAGTTTACTTACTCATCATCTCTAAATTGGATTTGTGCCAAATAGAGTTGATAGCCGACAAAAGCTATCGCTATAATCTGGTAAGCAAAGCGATTTTGGATTTGGAAGGGTAGTCTAGCTGTTTCTTCCAGATGACCACGGAACTCAACGTTGTTTGATGTGTTGTCTCTAAGAATTATAATACCTTGTGATTTTATAACGGGAAATACGAAAAGCTATGCCTTTTTGGGGCTGAATTGGACAAATTTAGTCAACCTCATTCCGAAACGTTGGTGAGTTATTTATCGATTTTAAACAAAAGCTATGTCTGGCACTCGTCGACGTTTTGCCAGGAAATTTCAGTACGGTTAGATGAAACACCACCAGTTCGTGAACTGTATGAGAATGAATGTCATTGAGTGGTTAGCGATCCTGGCTGTACATTCAACGGAGCTCGGGCTGGATAGCTGACAAGGACAATTGACAAATATTTGTGTGATGAGCATTGATGTATGAATTTCTTGTATTTCTGTTCAAATATATTTTATAAACACTTAATGTTTATTAAATATATTTGAATCTTTATAATGTGTATTTGTATGTATTAGTATCGTTGACTAAAACCTATATAGCACACACCAAGTACACCGCATCATGGAGTACATACTGGACGGCTTAAATAAAAGACCAAAATCCATAGGAACGGGCGCCCTCTTCTTTGAAGTGGAGAAGGCGTTTGACAAATTCTGGCACAATGGCTTAATCTATGAGCGTTACAAGATGGTTTTTTTATGTTATAAGATAGCAAACAAGCAGATGGGTCTCCTGATGGAAAGAGTCAACCATCGCCTATAGACACCAAAGCTGTTAATGGTGCGTTGCTATCTTGTGGCGAGGTCTAATGCCACATGCATAAGTTTACCGGTTACTTTACCCTCCAAACCGGAACAAGACAGCGACAAGCACTGACGCTATTGCGGCAGGAATAGGTAAGGCCACCCTTGTTGCAGGATGAAAATGCCATACCTATACAATTTCAGTCAAAAAAGTATTGGGAATGGATAATTTGTTTATAGTTTTAGCAAACAAGCAGATGGGTCTCCTGATGGAAAGAGTCAACCATCGCCTATAGACACCAAAGCTGTTAATGGTGCGTTGCTATCTTGTGGCAAGGTCTAATGCCACACATGCATAAGTATCGGCTACCTTACCCTCCAAACCGGAACACGACAGCGACAAGCACTGACGCTATTGCGGCAGGAATAGGCAAGGCGGTGGTACCAGACCCGGGCGAGACAGTGCAGAACTCTACCACCTAGTAGCTACGATGGTATCGGTCACCTTTTACGACCTGCCTCGCAGAACGGCAGTTGGTCTATTCTTCAAAGAAGCCCGGAACCAACACGGGGAAAGAGACAGACTAGTACTCATCATACGGGACTACTTGTCAAACTGCCGCTTCCGGTTCAGAGTGGAGAGAACCCTCTCATCAGTCAGACCATTGAGAGCGGGAGTATCGCAAGGCTCGGTACTCTCGTTCCTCCTATACACCCTATACACCAACGATCCGCCACTGATACCGTACGTCAAGCTGGCACTCTTCGCGGACGACACTGCCCTATACACGTCCCACTTTAATAGATCTCACCTCACAGCCAGAATTACAACGAGCCGCCACTGCCTTGGGCGACTGGTTCAGGAAGTAGCGTATCGAGGTGAATCCGGAGAAAAGTAAGGCAGTGTACTTTCACCGGGTTCACGTGATCCGTCATGGCACAACGATCAAGCCCAGTCATAGATTGGGCAAGGTCACCATGTATGACAGAGTGATCCCGTGGGTACAACAAACCAAGTACCTCGGAGTCACACTAAACAAAACTATGACCTTCTTATCTCACATTAAGAATGTCACAAACAAAGCCAAAATGGTACTAAGTAAACTTTACTTTCTACTAAACAAAAACAGTAAAATAGAAACAAAGTGACACTTTATAAAATATGTATACGTCCAATAATGGCGTACGCAAGCGTAGCGTTTGCTCACGTCACCCCTAGTAACCTCTATAAATTGCAAGTCATCTTTATCTATACATATAATAAATTCGTAGGAAAGTCAAAACTGTACATTGAATATTTTTTTAAAAGAATACTGGGGGCGTGATTTACAATCGATATCGAAGCCACAGTTTTTAGAATTTTTGTCTGTCTGTATGTATGTTCGGGTAAACTCAAGTGCTGCATGGATTTTCTTCAAATTTTGCATGAATATTACTCAACATATAGGCAACATATAGGTCGGGTCAACATATAGGCTACATATTATCACGCTATCACCTACAGGGGAGGAGCTGTGCGGAGTAAACGAAGTCCGCGCGGACAAAGTCGCGGGCAACAGCTAGTTCAGAATAAATTCATGCGCATAGCAACCGGTGCACCATGGTATATGTGCAATGAGGTTCTTCACCGGCATCTAGAACTCCTAACCATCATGCATTACATGAAAAAATCATCGATACATTATTTCGAGAAAATAACACATCACCGAAGTTCCCTAATAAAAGCCGCTACTGACTACGAGCCCGACGCGTCCGCTTTACCTATATATTTCAGGAGCTGGTTAATGAATGTCTGCATAATTTTGGAGAACAAGGGGGTTACGGTTATGGATCTGTAGTTAGCTGTTAGACGGATTAGTACAATCTCCTTTTGAAGGGATAAGAACAATTTCTCGAAAAAGGCGAATTAATTTCTCAACAATTCCGCTATATAGGTATCGTTACGTCCATATCTCCGAAGAATTAGACAAAGATGCATCTAGAACATCTACAAATAGCCAACGGTATTTAGTCTCACGATGTGACAGGTGACTATCCTAACGACTAATTGGGTATACATATTATAGTAAGTAGCTCGAATGGAGTGGAACACAAACCTCCGCATTTACTATATAAAATATATAGTTTTACGAACTCACCTTATGAATTTAAAAAAATCCAGATTTTGACGGTTAGATAATTAATTTCATTAGGTAATACATTTTAACTAGTAACTTTGTATTGATATAAAAATTAGAGAGAACCTAGAGAAATTTAAGATATAAAATGTTTTGAGATACGAAGTTGCACCTCTATAGTGCGCGCGGAACTAGCGCCATACGTATTACGTATTACGTATGGCGCGGCCAACTAGTTCCGCGCGCACTATAGTACATAATGTGGGGTTTTACCATATAATTCATAAGACTTGTTTTGTAAATTATAAAACAACTTGAAATATAGGAATGTAATTTTCTAGAATTGAAAGTCGAATTTCAGTAACATTTCAGAAAAAAGAAAGTAGTTATTCTCTTGAATAATAATTAGTCTTGCGAAGTATTGTTCAAATAAACTATTTTATGATAGTGCGTTATAGGCTACTAGCTGCAGCGTGCAGCCCGCTGCATTATATATTTTTGGTGAATCCCGCGGGATCACCTAATTTTTCCGGGATAAAAAATAGCCTATGTGCTATTCCAGATCATTAGCTACCTGTGTGCCCAGTTTTATTCAAATCCGTTCAGTAGTTTTTGCGTGATTGAGTAACAAACATCCATCCAAACATCTATCCAAAAATCCATCCAAACATCTAAACTTTCGCATTTATAATATTTATATATTATATATAGATAAACTATATTTTTCTAGTTTTACGTCGAGTATACATAGCGCGCTATAATATAACGCTATGCATTATATAATCACCACAACTCTAATAATAATAATGGTAGAATATTATTGCATCCAAATTATTTCTTTCTATAGAGTTCGGGTATATAATACTTACTTCTGTATGGTTTCGTATGCAAGAAGTTGGCTGTTTTCTGTATAATGGGTGCATGTGTTTCAAGCAAGGTAAAGATTCATTATACTGAACTTCAGTTGCATCTATTGATGGGATAGCTACATCCAGTTTCGCACACATTGTGTCTACCACTACTAGCAACATATTTGTGTAATTCACCAACTGTGCATAAAATGGCCGCTCGCATTCCCGCACAGGCTTGTTTAGTTTTTCCTCCAAGTTTTTGTAATCCATTTGATATAAATACATCTCTCGGTCACAAGGCGTTGGTCTGGTTCTGTTTATGAGAACTAATTTTTCAATGTCTCTCTCCAAAATCCTCGTAGGAGGCTTAGACATTGATGGATCATCACTTTCCTCGTCATTTTCGTAATTTTGATAAGCCACTGCATAATAAAATTAAGATTAATATACTTGTAACAAATTTATGGTTTTTTACATGCAAAAAATTAATGTTTTGGTAATAATTTTGTCTTCAATAAAATGTGTTTATTAAAATATGAAGTCGAAAACATCTACGGTAATGAGTACAAGTTTTGAATATTTAAAGGTTGACGAATCATTTGCACCATACAATGAATATCAAAAAAGCTGGACACATTTTTACAGGCTTTTACACAACAAATGCAGATAATTACAGCATTTAGGTACTTTGGATTATTTAGGCAATATTTAACAGGATAAACGCGATATAAAATTTTGCTGTGGCCATGCTAAAAAAATTAAACCGAGGAACGTCCAACATAAATTTATGTCAAAGCAAAACATTCAAACAAAAAAAATATAAAATCACAAAAGCATGTTAAAAACGCAAACCCTTTCCGTATTTGTTAAAACAAATTGACTTATTTGCATGTAAATGTCAAAATAGATCGTGCACAAGTATTTTGGATACATTAATAAACCAAGAATTGTTTCAGTAGCTTTAAAAATAATTTGACTTACAAAATTCGAAATGTAAACCTATCAAAAATACAATATGAATTAAAAGGTAGGGGGACATTTGATTTTAAAATTATATCTACCTGCATGCACATTCCGTTTTTTTTAATCTACGAATTAAATACAAATTCAAACGAGGGTACAGAATGATTAGAAAAGTCCATCAGTGCCAATTAACACTGTCTACGGTGCTGATCTATAAACTCACCGGTGGGTGTAACATACTCTGAAAACAAGATGGAGTCGTTACTACTGTCATAATAATTTACTACCACCAATTTTTGACTCCATGAACAATTTCGGTGTTACTATTGGAGACAACTTAGTTAATTTTACACATGCATCGTTAACATTTTAACTCGTGAGTACTCTTAGTGTCCATTTAAACAAGTATTTCGGTAAACCTTCTAATACTAATATATCTTTAAATTAATCAATTTAATTTAAATTAGTACCCTAAATTTATTTTACATGTTCGTAAGTTCTCAGTGTCCATTTAAACAAGTATTTCGGCAAATCTTCTAATACTAATATAGCTTTAATTTAATTAGGTACCCTAAATTTTTGCTTGTCTTGTTAATGTTCTTAGTGTCCATTTAAACAAGTATATCGGTAAATCTTTTATAGCTTTAAATTAATTAGGTACCCTAAATTTATTTTGCGTGTCTCGTTAGTGTTCTTAGTGTCCATTGAAACAAGTATTTCGGTAAATCTTAAATACTAGATAATATAGCTTTAAATTAATTAGGTACACGAAGTTTATTTTGTATGTCTCGTTAGTTTTCTTAGTGTCCATTCAAACGAGTATATCGGTAAATATTCTAATATTAATACAGCTTTAAATTAATTAGGTACCCTACATTTATTTCGCATGTAATTCGATACTATTTCACATTAAATTTTAATGTTATATTATTTTATAATTAGGGAAAATATACCTTTTATTTTGGTAGCACATAATTAATTCGACAATTTAAATATTGTGCACATTGATTATGTAGCTAAGACCTATCTTCATAATTGCTGATATAAAGCTTTTATAAAGCAATAAGGGTCTATCATGACGTAGTAGTCTAATTTGGAATTACTTTGAATTTGACGTTCTTATTGCAAAGCAATTATGAATACAAAGCAATTATGAATACAAATAAACGCAAGAAAAAATTTCGACATTATTATTTTATCTGTGCGCCTAAACGGATTGGTTTTTGATTTCTCTTTTTAAAAATACACGTAAATTAGGTGGCTACAGTGCTAAAACATGTTTAAGATAATCTAACTTCTAACACACACATATCTTTACGAATTTAATCCTTTCGCATTCAAAATACGTCGGGATTACAAGTATTTCTTTTTTTCCACAATTTAGTATGGGCAGTCCCCATTGTTTTCCGTCTTTATCAGTAAAGCATATATTATATGAATTATAAATGTTCAAATCAAAATAAATTTTTTATTAAAATTGCATTGTTGAACGGTGTCATGTTAGGCCCTCTGTTCACATAAAGCTATAGCGCTATAAGCTATTTATTATGTTTTTATTTTAAAGTTTTCATTTCTATTGAATCATATATTTTTGGACTTAGTTTTGAATTTAAATTGAAATTTGTTTCCCGTTTAAACAGTGCTCGTTGTCATGCAAAATTGTACAGACCATGCTGACAACTCGCAAGAGCAACATCAACTTCGCAAACCCTTTAAAACAACAATAATTCATTAGCTAAAATCTAACCTCCTCAATATTGCTTTGTAAAGTCACAACACAAGACATAAAGAAATATATGAAAGTGTCTTACCGTCGTCAAAAGAATAACTTGAACCTTGAGCAATGCAGAGACTTACAGAGTTGTAAATCCATACAGTTGTGGTAAGAAACCAAGTTAATATCAAACGGAGATTATCTAGAGGCTGGAAATAAAAACAAAACGTTAATTAATATCTACCCTAATTTGAGAAGTAATTTGCATATCCCATACACATGATGGTAGTGTAAACTATTATCGATGAATATGTACGAATTATATTACTGCCGTGTAAATATTAAAATTTATGTTAGGCTAATTCAATTTAAATTTAGTTAATCACCTATATACGACATATTGAATTTATTTTAATTAAAGCTAATTTGATGAAAATTAATTTTATTTAATGTAAATTATATTTCAGCTTAACCTTCGATAACTGACCTTGTAAAAAATATGGAATCCTAAATAGCAGAGTTCTTTCGAATCCTCTTTTAAGTAAATGTATTTTTACTAAAACGAGGAGTAGAAAGAAGAGAAAAAAATAATTGTTGGAAATTCTGGCTTTGACATCCAACCTTTATCATGACATTTTAGGCTTTATAGCTAATGTGATTGATATTTCGGTTATGTTGCAACAGCAATATACACGAATTTGGATAACTTTGGATCAAAAATCACCAGTAGATACTTTTAATGTTGTGTTATGTTACGTCCTCTAAGCGTCTACAAGTGTGGTAAGTGAAGGAATTGTCGAAAGTGTGGGAAGATGTGGAGTTTTCGCTGCATAGACGAAGGGGTAGTAGTGCTCCAGTAAGATCGTGATCATGGCTATTACATCATAGCCGTGCCGTTTATTATTAACCCAAAATTAACGATATTATCTAATGTGCACTATTTACCGCCGGAACAGATAAACTTTTGAGTTGTGGTTACATTGTGTCGCTCCAGTTTTCATTTATAAAATTGATATTACCGTTAAAATCATTGAAGCAGGGTTGGTTGTTTTCTTCTCTCTAAAGCAAACTGCTTGATAGTCGATTACATGCACCGTCTTATACACTTCTTCTTCAACTAATTTCATCATTATATCTGGTCGTATCTATAAAATATTGAAGAGTAGGTATATTACATTGATCGGCTTGACATTTTTAAAGAAAAACATCCATGATGCTCTATTTTGAGACTAGACAAACTTCCTTAATGCCAGCTATCTAGTAAAATGTAAAATAGGCTTCGTATCACTGACATCGTTACTGCTAAGTGGTAGATTTCTGTAACTTCTCGCTCGGATTTAATGCTATTGCCTTACCTACTACTGCCGTCAAAGCATTGGTGTTTGATATTTTCCGGAAAAATAAAGTGCACAGGAACGTACGAGAATTACAACAAGCAAAACATTAATATCTTTGATGGCTATAGGTGATGGTTATTTCTTCTCATAAGGAAAATCTAATCAATTTTCTTTGATACTTTTAGCGGATATATAATTCTATCCAAGGTATTCATAAGATCTGATGTTCAGTGGTCCTAACGAGAAGTGAGGTTATGGGGAATCACATTTCAATATTATGATAATACGAATGAAAACTTCGGGAATATCATCTCTCTCCCTTAAGCAATTTTCACCGTGGTGGTTACGGGCGCCTTTTGAGAAAGAGACAGAGCATCTGCCTTCTTGCCACGTAGTTCGTAAAAAGCGATTGATTGATTCACTACTATCATGATTACTACCTGGTAGATGTTTGCAACTCCTGGTTCTCCTTTCCCACCCGCAATAGCGTTAGTGCTTGACACTGTCATGTTCTGGTTTGCAAGGTTTGGATAGTAACGTAAGTTACATCTTTGCTGTCTACAGGCGATGATTATGAATCCCCGCCCCGATCGCATTGGTGGGGTGGTCGACCCTACACAATCGATGGGGCACGGGTTCGATTCCCTACAGTGATAAACATTTGTGTGAACATCGATAAATGTATTTTGGAATTTAGGTGTTTATTAGTACTTATATATGTCCTATACATAGAATACAATACAATGTTACTAATACGTGTATTAGTATCATTGACTAACACCACTGACCACATGAATACTGATAGACACGCCATTGGGAAGGAAACGTGTCGCCGCGCATATGAGCACACGCTCCTATTACTGTCAAAAATTTCATACATTTGTAGGTTAGGTATATTATATTGTGAAAAAATAGAAATAACCCATGTTTTATCGTACCGAATGAGATGACAAGGTTTAAAAATTACCCTTGAAATGATTTTGTTTCATTGGTCAGTAGTATAACTCTGTATTTATGTATGTAATTGCAAGCTACACTGACAAACTAAGAAATTGTCTCGAAAGGCGTATCCATTTAATCCATGACTAACACCCATATCACAAGCTAATCATTTCCTTAATTTGGGGTTAAAACAATACGTGTAATTATCAATATTTAATGTTCTGGTAAACATGTACTTATATTTTTTTTACTTGGATGATATTTTGGTTAAGGGTTATAAGAATAAAATTTACCTTGCCGAAGAACTGCCCTGTCTGAGTTGGTTCTTTGCTAACGACAATCCATCCATTATTGTCAACTAAATAACAATCCCAATTATCGGAGGTGCAGGTTATACACTCTTTACTGTGCTCGCACTGTAATTAAACAATACATCTTACCCTATGTCTATCTACGATTTGCTAATCTTCTATGGGTGTATTCAGCCGAAAATCTAAGTAATTTAAGTTAGTTAGGTACTCAGCATCCTGAGCAAAGTTTTTGACCGAGACACTTTAAATATACCTACTTAAAAACTTTTTCAATGCTTTTGCCGTTGCCAATGCCAACCTATTCCTGCTGCAATAGCGTCAGTGCTTGTCACTGTCGTGTTCCGGTTTGGAGGGTAAGGTAGCCGGTAAACTTATGCATGTGGCATTAGACCTCGCCACAAGATAGCAACGCACCATTAACATATTTGGTGTCTTAGTGTGTTACGGTGCCATTCTGACATTTCATCTGCAGGTTTTGAAACTTTTAAGTAGCAAAAGATAGGTGTGTCCAGGCCGACGCCAGCTGTACTCAGACGCTTGTACAATTTTTTAATTATTTTGACTATCTAACTAATTTAAGCTAATAACTGGATCGTCCAAACACGCCCAGAGTTGATACGCTATAGCAGTAGATATTATTTACATTTAATTTTTATGAGATTTCAAAAAATGAAGAAAGATCTCATTTTTATTTTTTTACGTTTTAATGTGTGTGATTGCAGATTTTAACGTTCTAGTTTGTTTCTTCAGAACGCCGTCAACTCACTTAAATAATTCTTTTTATTTTATTTAGTTCAAAATTTCCTTACAGATTAGTTCCTATCAAAATCCAGTTCGTATAATGGCATTTTTGGAGAAATAAGGAAACTTAGAAATAAGGAAACTTTATTAGAATATTTACATAGATTTTGGTATTTTTTAACTGGCACAGGAAGTAGATAGTTCAGCATAAAACTGGCAAAACTTATGCGCAGGGTTGCAGAGAAATTGTTAGATATTCTGAAATCGGTTATTTCAATTTAACTGCGTTCAAATTATGCCTTTTTATCAAAGTAGTTACCTGCATTAAAATGTCAAAATCGGGTTAAGACTCTAATATCGGCTTCGATTATGTTGCGCATTATATAAACAAATTGTAATTTATTATTATATTTCTTTGTACAAAACGAGCAAAGAAACGGTAAGTAGGTATAAATTTAATCCTGTGTATGTAAAAATATTGTTAGTATTACATTATCAAAATTTTTACTTTATTAGCTGCTGCCAAATAAACATTTATTTACATAAAAAACATGCAGATTGCGCAGAAAAAAAAAAGTTGAAACAGATTGCTTAGGCGGTGTCTTATATTACATATTTCTATTAATCATATTCGCATAATAACGTTATACATGCGGATTTTCTTGGATCTGCTAAAATAGACCATATTTTTAGAGATATGCTCTCTCTTTCTGTATCTACATTTTTTATATTATTTTGCATGCAAAATGCATTTTATAGAAAAATATGTTAAACTGGCTGTGCCCGCGACTTCGTCCGTGTGGAAAAATTCTAAAATAAAAGTAGTCTAAGTTACTCCTTATTACAGTTGTTTAAAAGATACAGTCTCAGGGGTTTTCTCGCATCGTTCTCGTTCCCGTGGGATTTCCGACTTAAACGTCCGGGATAACTATCATATGTCCTTTCTCGAGTCTCAAACTATTATTATACCAAATTTCATCCAAATCGGTTCAGTGGTTTAGGGGTGAAGAAGAGACAGGCAGACACAGTTACTTTCTCATTTATGATATTAGTATGGATATATATATTTTTTCTTTTGTTATGAGCATTTGTTTACCAAATAACTGTGTGGATATTATATCTATGTTAAATTGTGAAGTACGTATATAACATGTAGTCTTTGATTATATAAAGTACTAGCTGTGCCCGCGACTTCGTTCGCGTGGAGAAATTTCTAAATTAAAAACCCGCATAGTTCCCGTTCCCGTGGGATTTCCGGGATAAGAACTATCCTATATCCTTTCTTGGGTCTCAAACTATATTTGTACCAAATTTTATCCAAATCGGTTCAGTGGTTTGGCAGTGAAAGCGTAACAGACAGACAGACAGACAGAGTTACTTTCGCATTTATAATATTAAGTACGGATGTAGTGTAAACGCTTCAACGACGTAAATAAGATGTATGGTGATAAGTATAAGTACCAACTTACCGAAGAAGTTATATTTTCGAACCATTCACTGAGCCGCTCGTGTTTGAACTGAAAGCCCACCACGGCTGCTGGGGCTTTTCGATGGCCGTCTCCATGGAACACAGCATGTGATGCTGTCACCATAGCAGCGCTTACGTTAAGAGGAAACTTCTCCGTGCTTATGTCAATACTGTACACGTAGCTCAGAGGATCCACGTAGTGCTGCTCAACAGCTCGACGGTACCAAACTTCGTCTATTGCTCTTGGCCATTGCTTACCGAATTCTGACCTAAAATAAGAACAAAATATACTATCAGTATTTTAACCCGTCCATTGAACTATTTGAAGACTGTGGTTCATCCTTTTTTATATGTAGTCCATTCTTAATTCATTGGCAAATTTTTATTTTTGTATCATAGAATGGCAAACATGATTTTCCTAATGGACACAGAGAACTATCACTATAGACACCAAAGATGTTAATGATACATTTTTATCCCTATGGATATCGCCTCTGTGGTCCAGCTTTGGAGTTGACCACATGAGGTCCCGGGTTCGATTCCCGGGTCGGGCACTTTAAAAAAAAGTGTTTTTTCAGTTTTCTGAGAAACACAAAGTTGCCCGGGATTGGAAAGTGCTCGGTTGGCGATAGGCTTGCCACCTATCACATTTATGGGACCAAGTATCTTCAGCTAATCGTTGGTGCACTTGTTGTACCTCTGCTTACCGCTTCGGGGATATGGGTGTGAAGATACTTTTTTTTTATCCCTGTGGCGGGTTTGGAATACATAAGTTTGCCGGCCACCTTACCCTTCAAACTAGAACATGACAGCGACAAGCTCCAAAGCTAAATGCTGCAGGAATAGGTAAGGCGGTGATATTAAACGAGCCGAGACGTTATCACGATTTTAGTGATATGACTTAGCCATCTCTCGCCTTTTACAAGATGCCTAACAGTAAGGCAGTTAATCTATTTTTCAAAAAGGGGCCAGGAAATTGTAAAATCAGGTTGAAATATTATTAAAACATGTTAATCAATAGTAACTCCCAGGTTCGAATTTTAAATCGGGTTTCAAGCAAGTGTTGTTTTTCTGAGAAACAACTTGCAATGTGATGTGACATTGAATGGTTGGTAACCTGTCACATCATGGACTGAATTTTGTTAGCTAATCGATGATGTACTAGATGCACCTTTTTGAGACATGGGCGTGACGATGTTAATCTATTTATACCCTGCGTCTTATTTGTCTTTAAAACCGAAACCGGTGAAGCTGTAAAGACTCTTAAGGCCAGCAGTAATCTAGATGTTCCGAAAAAAAATTGGCTTTAGTAAAAGTGCTAGCTTTTGAACTTAGATTTGCTTAGATTTGTAAATATTTGCTAGCCATATATGTACTTAATAGTTCAATATGCTGGAATCTTTAATACATTTTTAGATTTTGTTTCTGACTATGGAAAAAAGATTCAGGTAGTAGCATATACTATGATGAAACTATCACGACGGCCTTACAAGTGTACGACCAATATTGGATAAACTTACTCGGAGACTTGAAGTAACAACTTTATAGAGTTACTTGGAGAAATAAAACCGGATATAGGTATATGCGCCATTGACGTCGAAGAGTTTAAATTATTTATATTATTTATATTATGAATATAAAACAATGAAAAGCTGTCTTTGCGCATGGCCTGACACGCGATTGGCTGGTTTTATATTTTGGTAATTTGTAACATCCATATTTTTGTAAATAGTAATTCGTTCTTTTTTCTAGTAATTTTTAATTCCAGTAGGCCTTACTTAACACTTCCT
Organism: Apodemia mormo; assembly: GCA_036924255.1. Taxonomy (NCBI): domain Eukaryota; kingdom Metazoa; phylum Arthropoda; class Insecta; order Lepidoptera; family Riodinidae; genus Apodemia; species Apodemia mormo. Next base: position 37,729,414 of record JAUPFN010000002.1, read on the forward strand.
TGAACGAGAGCATTACCAATCTATACATATAATAAAATCGTAGGAAAGTCAAAACTGTACATTGAATGTTTTTTTAAAAGAATACTTGGGGCGTGATCTACAATCGCTATCGAAGCCAAAAATATAGTTTTTAGAATTTTTGTTTGTTTGTCTGTTTGTCTGTATGTATGTCCGGGGTAAACTCAAAAAGTACTGGATGGATTTACTTCAAATTTTGCATGAATATTACTAACAGGTCGGGTCAACATATAGGCTACATATTATCACGCTATGACCTACGGGGGAGAGGCAGTGCGGAGTAAAGTAACTCCACGCGGACGAAGTCGCGGGCAACAGCTAGTATAAAAATAAAGTTTTTATTATAAATACAGTAAAACTTTACTAGATACCTGTCGTCGTTTTCTTTCGGAGGATGAGTTTGCCATCTCGTAAGACCACTGTGTGTAGCGAGGAATGCTACGATGTACCCAAATCGTTGAATGAATTCCGCCCTGCGATAAAAAATACTGATCAATTTTCCGAAATGACGCACTTTCTTAGATACATTTAAATGTCACTGCTATTGTGTCATTTAATAGTCGCATGTAATGGTGGCATTTACACTCTCACTTTGCCCTGTATTGCGAGCAATGGCTTGGAATCGAATCGAAAGATCTGATCCAGAGTTTCAGAGACAGGATAGGTAGGTACAAGAGATTGAAATTCGATTGTTTCAGTTTAATGCGTTTAAATTATTCTAATTCAGAATCATCATTTCTTTCAAAACATCATTAAAAAATATTTGATTGTGTGCGTTTAAATTCGTTTTAATTATAATAAATTTAGACACAATCAAACATCGACGAACAACTTAGCTCCATAAGGGTTGAGAGGGCGTCACACGTCCCTAAATTTTCTTATGTGACATCTACCTACCTAATGTTAAGTACCTATCCAAGATGCAAGTATAGTTTTATCTATATATATTACGATTTCATATAGGTACCTATAACATAGAATAATGAAATACCTATATTTTACGCTGATAATTTTATAGGAAATTGGCCAGTATAACGCAGGGTTTTATAAATTCAATTTTTAGATGGTTATGTTCTTTGCAGTACCTAAATTAAAATTTAACTATTGTGCTTTTTTCTTTGGAATTGCCAAAGATCTCAGTATTCTTAATAATCAACGTGGACTTAATCCGTATTGGTTACTTATGATAAATACTTACATTTTCCTGTTATGCATCATAAACGTTATTAAGAACTATACTTACAATCCTTGAATGCGAATTTAACTAAGAATTTTATTTAAAAAACACAATGTACATGTAAAATGTTATTAGCCTGCTTGTTATTTCTGCAATTATAGTTCACGAATTTATTTTATCTTCATAAACAACTTAACAAACTAAAAACTGTAAACTGTGTTAACAAAACTATTGAACAATTCGATGATGGAACTAACGAGAACACATTTCTTGAGAAATTCCATAACATTCTACAATGGAACTAGTGAAACATTTTTTCTTATTAATGGACGTTAATTTCGAATGCTTTCTTGTTACCATGTTATGACTAGTCTCAACACAGTTGCGAATACGCATAGGCTTTTTTTTAAATAACCCAATTGATACGCAATCAAATTGTAAAAGTAAATATTTTTTTAAACGCAACAACAATTTTAAAACTGACTTTTAAGATATTTTTTTAAATGCAGGTTCGAAACTTTTAAACTCTAAATATCGTCGGAATTTAACAAAACTCCGTTTCAATGTATGTATATTTATACGAATACGATCTTAAAAACACTCGTATTTGTACTATGCGTTCCAACTAAGAATAGGATCGCGCTTGTTATCAACTTCACATCACAAGTGTGAAATTAGCAATCAGCAAAAAAACAAGTGCTCAAAAATATTGCTGTGAAGAACATATAACGTTTTAATAATATTATTTTCATCAATAAAAAAATTAGTAAAAAAGATCAGTCTAGCTGTTCATCTATAAAAAAATCGTGTTAGTGGTGTACACTTATAAGTCAAGAACGACGGGACAAATTTTGTTGCAATTTATAGGTTGTCTTTATCCAGAATAGGCTAAAAAGCAGGGATTAGATGATTTTTGTGTTAAAAAGTACCTATTAACATACACCGCGGTCAGATTAACTTGACGCATGCCGTTGATGACGTCACTTGGCGCAAAACGTAACAATAATGTCCAAAAACAATATAACAATAACAGAAAAATAACCAAATTATCTACGCGCGTATCGGTAACTAAAATGCTGACCATGGCCATACTGACATTTATATTATTAACCAGGCGAGCTAAGAGAAGCCTCGCCTTAGGTACATTCCAGAGATGCCTCAAGTTAATGTGACCGCGTAGTATAATACTAGCTGACCCGCGCAGCATTGTTCGCGATATAGTTTTTCACACAAGCTTTATCCCCTATTTCAGCTCCTTAGGGGATGATTTTTGAAACAATTTTTTTTTTTCGATTATGTCGAACAGTTCACACATTATAGTAGGCCGCCAGACTGCTGTCGATGGCAATGTTTCGTTTTGGCCAAGAGTTAAAATAATTAACTTCTGGCTGATCACTGTGCTCGCTCAAAAACCCCACAGTACCAGTTTCGTAGTAACGTTCACATAAACCCACTGTAATTTCATTCCAGGAAAAAACTTACTACTGGCTGTTATTGAGTACGGAAATATAAAACAAATAATGTTTTCCAGATTCATAATATTTAAAACGTATAACCATACTTTACCTCGGTAACAATCCAATCACTTTTGTCAAGGGGCTATCCAGGCAGTAACAAAGTGTGCAATCAATCGAAGTTTGATTAAAATGTCAGGTTTAATTTGTCAAAATAAATAAGAAGTTAATGGCGAGAGAGATCGTGACATATTATCAGGACAATTTCAATTTATATTTATTGTGTAATTGTAGGTACACGAATTGATCTAACTCCAAATTGAGCAAATTATTTGCTTGAGACATGGGTGTTAATCGACGAAACTAATACATAAAATACATATATAAATAAATACTGTAATACATTTAATAAACGCCCCAATCCAGAAATACAAATATGTATCGATGTCCGTCGTACAAATGTAAGAACCCGTCATTAACCACTCGACTAAAGCATTGGTTTCCTTTAATAGCGGTCGTTATAAAGCGTCGATTGACGTTACTAAAACGTTGGCTACGAAAAACAAGATAGCGTGGTTTTGGTCGGTCGTCTATTGGAGTCCTCCATTAGCCACTGTTGACACTTGAGACGTACTTTGTCGTCCCGTAAAAAAGGTCGTCGAAGTCTCATTCTACGTGTCTATGGCCATTATTTTACGGCCGTCATAACGCGTCCGCTAAATATCTCCACCGCTATTGGAGGAAACCAAAGCTTGAGGGGCTGTTAATCTGTAATAAAGTTTCAAAAATTTTTAACACCACAGACCACATGAATACTAATAGACAAGCTATTTTGAAGGAAACGTGTCGCCGCGCATATGAGCAAACACTTCTATCAGTGTCAAAAATTTTATACATTTGTAGTTACATTATATCGTGAAAAATAGAAATCAACCATGTTGTGCTATTTTATCGTACCGAATGAGATGACAAGGCTTAAAAATTTAAAGATTTAAAGATTTTTATTGAACATTTAACAATATTACACGAATAACATATAGTTCGTAAACAACTGCTTTAGTTACAAAACTGTGTTGCAGCCGTTTATATTTTTTAATTACCCTTGAAATGATTTTATTTCATCGGTAAGTAGCATATCTCTGAATTTCTGTGTGTAATTGCAAGCTACAAACTAAGGAATTGTCTTAAAAGGCGTATCCATTTAATCCGTGCTTAACACCTACTTTTTTACAATAGTATTTTCATATATTTACCCATAGCCGTGAATTTGTGAAAGCGGAACGAGATGGATAGAAGAAAAAATAACCAGGCGAATTCGGATTTTATGAAGTTTTTCTTACTAATTTAGATGGTTCTGTTTTTATTAGATTATAGAAATTAATTTAAATACAAAAATATGTCTTTTGTATTTGAATAATTCCCCATTAGGTATCTACGTTTTTAAGTGACCGAATTTTTAGATCAAGATAGTTCGTGTAAGCTGGCTGGGTTAGATTATTACAGTCAGTAGTGCCAATGCGCACCGCGCAGCTACCTCAGGAATCGACGTATAGTATCTAAACCATAGACTTCTGTCTTCTACGGTCTTTTAATACACAATTTTGATCTTGTGCTTAAGTCAGCGCTCATTACGTCTCGTTCATTCTTACGTATTGCTACATCGTAATCGATGCGACAGAATGAACATTAATCTATGCATGCTCAAATAGGTATATTAATAGCAACAACAGTGTGCAAATTTGAAAACATCTTGACATAGTCTACAATCTACAGTCACATTTACAGTAAAATAGTACTTACGCCTTCTCGTCAGACGCGGAATCAGATATGCTCTTGTTGAACCACGCAGTATTTCTCGCGTCATATACAAGTGCCTGCATTAGACCGTGGTCACCTGCAATGGTTCACACACATTTTTTAAATTTGCGTATCGTAGGAGCTTGAAGTTAATTGGTGATATATCCCGCGGAGTGTAGGAGTATATGCACTCCAACCGCCGGCTCCAAGGCATTAAATATTGCAAACTCACCAAGCATGCTTTAAGTAATCCGTAATAGTTTGTGTTGTACTGATCAAAGTATAATTACAAGAAGGTTACCTACGCTTTGATCTACTAGGATTCTAGGTGGTACGCTAAGGTCGATTAATGACTACTTATAACATTAGGGAATTGGTAGATCAACGAAAAGTATTTTGTACATTTTAGAACATTATTCTGCAACTTTTACAATGGCATTGCCATAGTCTGGTGAAGTTAGTTACTAGTTGCCGTAGTCAATAATCTAATGTTTAACGTATGTGTAGTAGGCTGGTTTTATTTTACATTTTATAGGCATACGCGATGGAGGGCGTCGTCTAATTCAGTTTCATGGAAAGAGATATTGCTTAGAAAAAAAAAAAAAAAAAAGTATCTTCACGCCCGTATCCCCGAAAGGGTAGGCAGAGGTACAACAAGTGCACCCACGATTAGCCGAAGATACTTGGTCCCACTATGTGTGATAGGTGGCAAGCCTATCGCCAACCGGGCACTTTCCAATCCCGGGCAATGTTGTTTTTATCAGAAAACTGAAAAAACACATTTCTGAATTGCCCGACCCAGGAATCGAACCCGGGACCTCTGTGGTCAACTCCGACACCGGACCACTACACCACAGAGGCGATTAGAAAAAATCACATTTTTTAAAACTTAAATATACAAGTAGCTTTAAAATATTCATTAATTAATGTCCCGTCGTTATTCGTTGTAGTACCTAATATATTTTAAGACTACCTTAAAAGCACTTTAAGCACAAAGCCTTTTTAATGTAAGGTTAAATCCAAAATAGAGAAGAATTTTTTAAGCAAACTAATGTTTAATTACTTATACATTTATTTTAACAGGTAATAGGCGCGCCCAAGTTGCTAAATGACGATTTACTAGAGTGTCATGGGGAACTTATTGGGTTTTGTAGATTAGGTGATAGGAAAAATAAAATTTCGATGGTGGGGAAAGCGTCTACTAATTGTGAAAAATGCAAAAAATAAATATTGACATGGACATACTGAAGCGAGTTAGATTAAGGTATGGTGGGTTAATTGTTAGCTTAAACATGTAGGTCAGATTTAGAAAATCTGACGATTTAGGATGTGAGAAGTTCACAAATTTGCAAAGAAAATGTTATCTTGATATTCTCGAGCGCGGTTGATTTTCTTTTATTTTGAAAAAAATATGTACGAATAACGAAGAAATATAGTATGACAATTTTCATAACCCGAAGTTATCGTTTTTTTTTTCTAATGCCATAGATGCTATAGGTATTAAAGGATTATATTTAGTGGAGACCTGCGACGGTATGCGAGGTATCAGATTAATATATATATAACACATATATTAATCTGATGCACCCGAGTAAATACCAAAATCTCCTTGGGCTCCTCTACTAATACTTACAATAATATTCATTTCTTGGAGTAGGATTGGAAGCTTTATTCCTTTCTCTTACATCTGCCACTCCTGAAATCAAATAGATTGATATTTTAGTAATTGAAGGACAACAAATTAATCGTTCTCTGATGATAAGGCTTTTTTATATACCAGCTGACCCGGCTAACGTTGTTTTGCTAAATATATTTATAACAGTATTTCTCTACTATATAATGTTAATATACATATAAACCTTCCTATTAAATCACTCTATCTATTAAAAAAACCGCATCAAAATCCGTTGCGTAGTTTTAAAGATCTAAGCATACATAGGGATTAGGGACAGACAGCGGAAAGCGACTTTGTTTTATACTATGTAGTAATTATATCTGTAAGTTATATGTGGGCAAAAGGCTTCTTGTGTTGTTTACATCTACTTTAAAACTCAATTTACTGACTTTCCTGGCATCAGAGAGTGAAATAACAAATTTGTTCCATACATTTAGAAAGAGAGAATTTGAAATACACACACACACTGAACGATTTTTTTGGGTAAATGTTTTGCTTATTTGAAACACCGTTTATAATATAAGTTGTGCATAGTGCGTAGTAGATAAACATATCTTTCAAATTTCAAAATAATGCAAATGTAAATCTGAATAAGTTACACGATTTGACGTTTCGCAGCTATTTGTGAATCCCGCGGTAATTGTATATTTTATGGGATGATAAATAGTTTATGTAATAATTATGGATACTATCTAAACACATTTTTTTTCAATTTCGTATAGCCGTGTCTGAGTGATAGTAGGTATCATAGCAAAATTCTAACTTTCTAATATAATATCATAAATTCGTATAAATAAACTCGTATATCCATTAAAGTACTAAAAATTCCTCCTCCCTCCCACCCATATATATATATATATATATATATATATATATATATATATATATATATATATATATATATATATATATATATATATATATATATATATATATATATATCTTTCTATCCAATCCAAATTATTACTAAGTTTATTAAAATTTTAAGTTCTGATATCAACAAAGTAATACAGGTAACTAAAATGTTTTAAAAAAGTGCGCACCGTCGCCGTGCCTTTCGTGGCCCTTATTTTTATGATGTTCAGGAGGTCTTGGCTTAGCAGGCCATCGCCATCCGGGCTTTGCTACTCTTTCTAGAAAGTACGAAAGTTCCTCTTCCGGCGAAGAAAATGTTCTTTCGTAATGACGGCAATATAGCCTGAAACGAAAAACAAGAGAAAAGTTGTTAGGTTTAAAGGTCTAATTTTAAATTAATTTTCACATTGTGGTTCCGCGGTCGCGACAAGTCCGGGCAATGTACGCTTTGAAATGACGCGTGAAAATAAGAAAAAAATCATAAAACGCAAATTTTGCATTTTCCACAGAAAAAGGAATTGCCATCAAGACTAGAACGTGAACATTGTATGTTTTATTAATTTTTCGGTGGACCGTCTCTTACATGCTGAATAATAAATTAAATTATCTAGTCGCTGGTGGTTTTAGCAGTGATTTCTACTACCGCATTTTACCGATATGTATCGACATGGAATAGAGAAACAAGTTTTTGTTTTATTGTTGTTTTCTTTATTTGGTGTGTATCAACTATTATTTTTGTTTTGCAACAATAGGGAATATGAAAGTGATTTGATACCTTTATGTATTTCTGATGCTTTATGATTCTGATATCACACCAATGCTATTTTAATATAGTTTGTTTATAATTGCACAATTTTTTTTTTGTGAAATGTGCAAATTATGCCAGCGATATTATAATTTGCGAAACGCATCACCATTAATCAATTGAATAATGACGTAGTGAGCATAAAATGTGGGTTCTGTCAGCGTCGATTAAAACGCAGTGATTGTATACACTTCCATATAGTACTAGTATTCTTGTGTCATATATGTGTTATACAATAAGGGGCGATCAAGCTTATCAATTTAAATGATATTGCTAATTTATTTATATTTTAAAAATTAATTCAAACAGTACTTATATTTTGTACTATGATAAAACGAAGTGAAAAATGGAATAAACAAACTTAAGAATGGATGCATATTCCCTGCATATGAGGCACGGGATATTAAATTTTATATTTACGAATATAAAAATAATGACTTACCAATTTGGATGCACGCTCCATTTGTCTGCCAAATATTGTCTAGCCGATATATTTTTCGAAGTGAGCGACAGTCGATGTATATCGTCAGTCGGCGGTGGGGTGATGCGGTGGCGACCATAGTTTTCAGGAATCGTTATCACTAAAGTAAATGGCGACTCGTTGATACCCGTCCAAAAATAATGTTTCTTGCCACGAGACACTCTTTTCTGATTAAATAATAAAATAATAGACTTGTAAATAAATGATGTTCATAAAATACAAGCTGTTTGTCGCGGTTTATATCATATTTAAACTGCCAAGGTTGTAATGTAATTTTATAGTTCGGGTCCGATTCCTGACAGGGACACATATTTGTTTGATGATCATAAATGTTTGTATTAAATTAAATATACTTAATTTATTTAAATATGTACTAGCTAGGCAACCGAGCTTTATGCGGGCGTCATTTTTTCATGCGAAAACGGACTATAACTGAGATGACACTTACGTAGATTAATTTTAATACTAAAAATTATATTTATACAATTTTTTATCAAATTCATTAGAGCCATTTGAGAGAAACCAATTACATGCTAATGTACAATAATTGCTCGTTTAAAGTATAAGATTTGTATGTATTATAGTATTCAACTCTAATAGATCGATACCTTGCCTATGTGGGGGGGGGGGTTATGTTTTTTTCGATATATGAGTTAAATCTGGATGTAAATTACCTAACCAAAATAGTAACATACATGAGATATGCAACATCTGGCTCTAAACTTGTCAGACCTACAGGATCTACTCGGAAGAAATGTCAAAAAAGTAACTAGCTTACAAGGTACAATATGCTAAGTAGTTACTTATTATTCCAAATTCCCCGTGTTACTTCAAACCCCATTTGATAAAGAGAATATCTGCCTTCCTGTCAGACAGTTCGTAAAATAGGAGCGATTAGACTAATGAGTCACTGTCGTTGTGACTACTACTAGCTGGTAGAGTACTTAAACGGTGTGTGTTCCCGTGGGATTCATTAAAACTTTTATAATGTCCGTTACAGGGTGCTGTTAGTAACTAATAGTTAAGCCGACGTACTCAGCTCAATAGCGTAAAACATACCTAATAACAAACATTATATGTAGATAAATATAACGCGAAAAATATTTTTTCCTTTTTTTAGTCGATACCTAACACTGGTGAATTTAACAGTACCTATCACTGTGTTATTGAAGTATTTTAGGTTTAAAATATTATATGTTTTTAAATATTTTTAGTATACTGTACACTTTGACTTAATATTTATAGGCTAAGTACTTCACCTAATCTCTAAATTCTGTAAGAAATCTCTATTTTTAGAGATAAGCAGATAAGCTCGCTTTTTGTACTTTTTAATTTCATACACTGCACCTATTGTTTATATTGTTATGTTGTTTACAGTAAATGATTAATTAAATAATAAATAAATAAAATACCTACTCACCATGTCGTCCAAATGATACTTGACGTTCATTACCTTGTTACCAGTTTTTTGGTCTATAATTTCTTTTCGTAGCTGGAAACAAATTTTATTCTGTTACTACCAATAATCTACACGCATACAATGAAGAAATATATTGATTCAGTGTATGATTGTAACGGATAAACTCAAAAAAAACTAAATGGATTTTAAAAAAAAACTTTAAAAATAGAAAGCTACGTTATACGTTAAATATACGTTACGTTATACGTTAAAATAACATGGGCTATTTTTCCCCAATTAAGCAAAATTAAGTAACGATTGGATCACGCGATCCAAGTCACGAGCATTAGCTAATGTAAAAGTTTAAGTTTGTGTGTGTGTATGAGAGCGCGTGTTTATTATTTTTTAAGCCGTAACGGCTGAATAAATTTGGAATTTTGAATATTGGTGTATAGGTAGAGTAGGTATACCTAGCATTAATGGACAGGCTTATTTATCACAGAAAAATGTATTTTTTCCAGTTCCTATGGGAATGAACATTTATTGTTCCTGGAAAAATGTTTTATTCAAACCAGATACTTGTTATTGTCGTATCTCGGTTTGAAGGTGCGGTAACCGGTCATCTTTGCAGTCGTGACGTTTATGTCTAAACAGCATAAGAGGTTTCTGCTTGTATTCTACTTATCTATGTATTTAAAAAAAAAATACTCAACTTACCGCTGTTAGTTCTTTGCTAAAGTTTCTAGGACTTCTGTCGTCATCGAATAATTCTACTTCGATCATATCAACGCTATTGTAACTTGGTTTCAAAATTTGCTGAAACTGTTTTCATAATTCATTATAATAGGCAGTGTTGTAATATTTTTTGCTTAACATAAAGTTATATTGACCTTTCAAGACTGCGTGGATGGCTAATTTAACGTTTACAAGTTAATTATCAAACCGTAGAAAATAATCAAAATATTCAAACGAGCCTGGACTTACGAGAAAATTCGAACAATTTCACGGGATGCAGTGCTAATAATACTCTATATGGTAATAATTGAATATTATTACTTGTATAGCTTCAAACTTTATTTAATTAGTCATGCATTGAATATCTATTTTTCAAACTTTGGAAACGTCCTTTATAACTTTTTACAAAAGAATACACAATAATTCAACAATTAAAACTTTATTATTGCAATTATTTTAATTTTTAATTGTAATACGATAAAATTTAACAAGTTTATCAATGTGTTATTTTTGTATGTAATTAATGAATTATTTAAAAATTAATTAGTTTTAACGTGTAATACGTTAAAACTAATTAATTTCTAAATTAATGCAAGTAAAAGATGAGCTTGCTCTTATATTTAATGATGATGGTCATTGACATAAAAATCCATGATGGTGTAATTTATTCGCTAAAATTGACCTTTATAATCAATAGATTTTGTTTACATAATGTCGACGTGTCAGTTCTCTAAAGCAACTTGAACTTATTGAAAAATATATGTTTTTACAATTTTTATGTAATTTTCTGTATCTCTCATCATAATCAGCCCAAAAATTTATATTAATATTTTTTTTTCATTCTTGTGTTTCGAGTGTGAACAGTGCGATATTGAAAAATTCAGCTTATATAAATTTACTTACAACTGGTCTCAAGTCTGGATGTATCAAAATGTATCCGTTGTTTGTTACCATGAAAGCATAACCGTTTACTCCAACCTGAAAATTGAGACATTTTTCACTTTATTGACCACTTTCAGCTACGTACAAAAAGTCAATGATAGTATCTTCACGCCCATATCCCTGAAGATGCAGGCAGAGGTGCAACAAGTGCACCCACGATTAGCCGAAGATACTTAGTCCCACAAATGTGATAGGTGGCAAGCCTATCGCCAACCGGGAACTTTTCAATCCCGGGCAACTTTGTGTTTCTCAGAAAAACTGAAAAAAAACCACATTTTTTATGTGCCCGACCCGGGAATCGAACCCGGAACCTCATGTGGTAAACGCCAACGCTGGACCACTAGACCACAGAAGTGACATCAATCAATGATATTTTCGACAATGACAATGAGAGAGAAAACAATGATATTTTTTAAAATATTGGATTTACTAAAGGTATGTAAAAGTTTAATTTAATTTTAAAGTAATGCGAGTAAGTATGTAAGTATGTCTGCGACTTTACCCGTATCAATTGGCTTCGAGTTTCTTCGTTCAATAAAATATAGCCTATGTACTCATTAGGGACCTTATCAACAATTCAGTTTGATCGTGTTTTAGACTAGAGCTCATGTTTTTTCTTTCCCTTGTACAAAATAAACTTTAATTTACAAACAAGATCATACACATTCAATTAGAGGACCGTTATACTGTATCTTTCTGCAGATAAAAGGATCCTTAATGTTGGTGTAATAGTTTACTTATTACTATAATAATAAAAAAATAATAATTTATAATATTTTTAGATACGTTATTTGTGATCCGTGAGCCACTCACAATACTTCCTTTTACTAAGTTGGACAAAAAGTAGCGTCAGAGATAGCTGTATGGTAAAAAAAATAATTAAAATTGGTCCAGTTGTTTTTGAATTTATCTATTAGAAAAACAAATCTTATCTGTTTATAATATTTGTATAGCAAATATTATGTAATTATTATGTAAGTATATTTCTCTATAAGATTCTTAATTTCCTGTTTTTATATATCATTTTGTCCACGACTTGACACTTTCACGAACGACACGAAAGTTGTTTCGTGTCGTGAATATAATTTAGTGCAGGATAGAATTTGGCTTGGCCATTAACACTTGTATTGATATGCAATCAATAGAAAAAAACCTGGCAGTTTCTTAATGTTGGCTCATATAATAACAATCATTGACGTTTTGCAATGTATCTATATTAATTAATATTATAAATGCGAAAGTTTGGATGTTTGGATGGATGGATGGATGGATGGATGGATGGATAGATATTTGTTACTCAATCACGCAAAAACTACTGAACGGATTTGAACGAAATTTGGCACACAGATAGATGATGACCTGGAATAGCACATAGGCTACTTAAATCCCGCAAAAATTAGATGATCCCGTGGAATTGGCCAAAAACTTTTATAATGCAGCGTGTCGCACGCGGATTAATAAAAATACGGTGCTACGAATAGCGGCTACAATACTCCTACGCAGCTACGACAATCTAGCCGGCGAAACCGCAAATCTATATTAATATTATAAATGCGAAAGTTTTGATGTTTTGTATGTTTGTTACTCAATCGCGCAATAACGGCTGGACCGATTATGATGAAATTAGGCATACATGTAGATGATAACTTGGAATATATATAGCACATAGGCTACTTTTTATTCCGGAAAATTTAGTTGTTCCCGTGAGATTCACCAAAAACTTTTATTATGCAGCAGGCTGCACGGTGCAGCTTGTATTACAAAATCAATCGCAGTTAAACTTTTTTTATATTATAAGATAGCAAACAAGCAGATGGATCTCCTGATGGAAAGAGTCAACCATCGCCTATAGACACCAAAGATGTTAATGGTGCGTTGCTATCTTGTGGTGAGGTCTAAAGCCACATGCATAAGTTTAGCGTCTGCTTTACCCTCCAAACTGGAACACGACAATGACAAGCATTGACGATATTGCGACAGGAATAGGTAAGGCGGCAGTACCAGACCCGGACGAGATGTTGCAGAATTCTACCATCTAGTAGTCACGATGGTATTGACTCGTGTGGCCAATCGTGGGCCTTTTACGAACTGCCTGGCAAAATGGCAAATGGTCTATTTTTCAAAGAGGCCGCTGACCAACACGGGTTAATTTTTTGTGCGCATGGTCTAAAGAAATGTTCCCAATACGCTGTATCACTTAAGTGGATACCGTTTCCGGCACTCTGTATTTGCTTATGACACAGAAAATCTGAAATGTATTTACCCGTAACAAACACATAAATTTACAAACACATAAAGTGCAAACAAATGTTCATTACATAAACGATAGTCTCTGTCGGGAATCGAACCCATGTTGCAACGACCCATAGGATCGCTAACTACTTGACTAAAGAGAATTAAACGCATTCGCAAAGAAGGGCAAAGGTGTAACGCATCCACGATTATTTAACAGTATAATAATAATAATAATAAAAATAAATACTCATGGGACAAATTACACTTATTGATCTAACCCCAAAGTATTTGCTTGTGTTATGGGTGTTAGTCAACGATACTAATACATAGAAGTATATACATAAATACTTTTATATACATAATAAACACCCAAACCCGGAAATACAAACATTTATACTCATCACACAAATGCTTGTCCCCATCGGGGATCGAACCCGAGCCCCGTTGATTGCGTAGTCAGGACCACTCGACCAACGGGGCGGTCAGTATAAATTCCATGATGTGACAAATTGGGCATACATTCAGTTTTCGGTAAATTATGTTTCCAGAAAACAGACTTATTTAGATAAAGCTATTTAAAATTCAAACTGAAGGTAACTAACGATATACAAAGAAATCAGAAGTACTTTATTCAATAAAACGTGCCGACGATACAATCCGTTTAATTTTATACACGGCTTTCTCTTGTCCATATTAAGATTATGTAATAATTAAGTATTTTTTATATCATAAGATAGCAAACAAGCAAATGGTTTAGTATAGTCTTTTTCTAGGTGTGTCACCTTAAGGCGTCCTAACAAACCGACTTTATAATTACGTTGTTATATAATTGTTAGTCGACGACTTGTTAGTCTGGTAGAAAATAACATGCGTTCATTTCGAACCATGTTTTATTTTATATATCATAAGATAGCAAACAAGCAGATGGGTCTCCTGATGGAAAGAGTCAACCATCGCCTATAGACACCAAAGATGTTAATGGTGCGTTGCTATCTTGTGGCGAGTTCTAATGTCACATGCATAAGTTTACCGGCTACCTTACCCTCCAAACCGGAACACAACAGCGACAAGCACTGACGCTATTGCGGTAGGAATAGGTAAGGCGGTGGTACCTGACCGGGGCGAGACAATGCAGAACTCTACCACCTAGTAGCCACGATGGTAGTGACTCGCACAGCCAATCGGTCGCCTTTTACGACCTGCCTGGCAGAACGGCAGTTGGTCTATTCTTCAAAGGAGCCCGGAACCAACACGGGGAAAAAAGTAATTATAAAAAATCAAATTTCGAAAAATATTTTTGTTTTTATCTTAATGTATATAAAATGTCACGTTATTTGTCCGCGATGGACTCCGAAACCACTGAACCGATTTCAATGAGATATCTACTGTTTTGTCCAACTTACAAGATATTATGATTTTAGAGTTTTTATCTCAATTACCACTTCTCCCCTCTCTTAAGTGCCCCTCTAAAATATTTAGTACAAGTAATTTTGTATGGAAATACGTTTTCCGGGTCAGCTAGTATCATATAAAACTTGAAACACCCTTTGCAATATTTGTGTACCAACTTTAAGTGCGGAGAAGATACATTATCATTTACGACAGTACGTCGTAGTACTAGAACTGTCATGTCATGTCACTGTCGTGTTCCCGTTTGGAAAGTAAGGTAGCAGGTAAACTTATGCACATGGCACCAGACCTCGCCACACAATAGCAACGCACAATTAACATCTTAGGTTCTTTGTGCGTTGTACGTCTTTACATCAAGAGACCCATCTGCTTGTTTGCTATCTTATGATATAAAAAAAACGAACGGTGACCAGACACTTTGAATATTACTAGATTAATTTCTTTATGGTTTGCTGTGTGGTTATTTTTATTTTTTTATATATTTATTGTTTACTTATGACCGTTAGTTTTATCTTGTCCTTCAGTATTCTACTAGTCAATCTGTATACCTTAATACATTAATACGTGAAGGAAAACTTTGTATCCCTTTTTAAGAAAATTGTGCGATTAGTGGTGTATGAAATTTGACACGGTTAAAGTTTACATTGCAGAGACTGCAGGAACCTAATATTATTAAAAATATAATATGGAAATACACATAATGACACATAATTACACACTCTACATTTAAGTGAGATATAATATATATAATAATATGTATATATATATCTCTATATTTATATAATATGATAATATGCAAACATGTATACTAATTTATTTACGGCTAAAGTTAGTTGTCAAACTTAAAAGAGATTTTATTCTTTAGTCTATGGTCGAATTTTGGCCACAGGCGATCGCTAGTTTATTTAAAAACACAAAAAATAATATAGTACGAGTATATGTGAGTTAATATTTACCTTATAAGGGGTCATTAATGCTTGAATTTCGGATAAAGGTACATCAGTACCAGCTACACCTAAAATTCTGGCAATCCTCATCTGAAATATTTAAATGTAAAATTAGAAAACCAATAAAAAATAACACGAATACTTACGAAAATGTTAAACGAATTAGTTACAATTCAGATTAAACTAAGCATATAATTAATTGTTGCTACGTTTTCTTTTAAGTTATGATAAAAATGGTTAATACATTATGTTAAATGATATCACTACTCAAACGATTTCACACATTGTTACTCTACTGAAATTTAAAATTATCATAAGTTTTTTGATCTCTAGCAAATATATTTTGACTAGCATCTACGCCCCGTTAGGTTAAATACAAATACAAACTACAGTTTTCTTAGGATTTCTAAATTTAATCATTATTTCATGACAGTACTAGCAACTCTACGCAATAAAAAATATAGAATTATTTTAGTTCAAATAACTACCATTAGTTCTATGATCCCACTACAATTAATCTAATTCAATTGATAACCTTTTGGTAAGTTGAAAGTTCTTCCTAGTTATCTGTTAAACAGTATAATATATTTAAAAGTTTTATAAATATTTTTAAAAGTGAATAATAGTAAAAGATAGATTGCAGGAAAATACAATAAATTCATTAAAAGTTTTCTACAAAGTAATTAATTAAACGTTTAAATGGGACGTACTGTTAGTGTACGGTTAATTATTTTTTTATTATATATTTTATATAAGGCTCATTCATCTTATATCCATCACCTTTCATACACAATTCTATAAGAGCTGGGGCCTACCTCTTTCTGGCCGTTTTCCTCTACGGACTGCGATTGGTTGTGGACGTACGAATGCAATAAAATATAATAACATATAGATAAATGCATTGTAACAACTTCCACTAAAATCAAAATATCTCCACTATCGTTTAATAAAACTTATATATACACTAAAAATTGTAGAATATTAAAAGTTTTATCTTTTTTCAAATGCAATACATTAAAATTAACAGATACTCAATTACAAAAGCCCCTGCATTCGTCACACATGGCGGGCTCAAAACTTTAATTAAAAATATTTACATTTACTTTTCATAATACAAGTCAATCTTTTAAATGCCTCTACGAAGACATTACTAAATTCAGGCAAAAATACAAGTTATTATTAGATAGTGTGCGTAATATATTATAATTATTGCACTGAAATAATTAACTTGGTATTAATAGAAAAGTTAATTGACAACACCCTAGTGGTCTACGCCTACTTTCTAGTAGAAAACTACATCTACAGTAAGCCAAAGGGTTGAACAACACACTGATCAGTCGGCTAGCGACTGAGACCGCGCTGCGGCCAACATCTATCAAGGACAGATGCATCGCTAACGGGGCCAAATAAGATTTTACCGTTACTGAAATCCAAAAACTAAATGACAAAAAATCTCTTGTATCTTGCAAAAACTTTACATTAAAATCATCAAAACTGTCTAAGTGTAGTTTAGTACCTCTTTTGTAACTGATACCCAGTAAGCTTCATTTATCAGTACATTTTCTGTGATGTTCTGAGGGAAATCATCAAACAAAACTGAATGTTATTATAATGTAATTTGTTGAAATATCTAGAAAGGTAATAACATTGGAACATATAGAAAGTAATACAGCAATAAGAAGAAATAGCTTACGTCCAATTAGTAGGATATATAAAACCAATCTGAAAGAATCAGAGTTAGTATTTCTTTCGTGCACAGGAATAATTTTGAATTTGGAAAAAGACATGTATCATGTCATTAATGAAAAGAGAACAAAGGCACAATTATTTAGATATATTATTAAAATATGTGAAAATGTTAATTAATAATTTGATAGGAGACAAATTCAAGAACATTTATTTGTTCTCTTTTCGCAAATTATAATCTGCTTAACAAAGGAAATAAAAATAAATTAAAAAAAATGATTACATACCTCATTATGTCGAAGATCGTATACAGGCATTGAAACTGAGGTCATAAGTTGGTAGTGCGAATTTCCAATTTCGCTATATTGACCTTGTTTCATCTAAAATGTAAAACAAGAAAGTGTAAATTAAACATATTTCAGCTTAATATTTCATTAATTCTGTTAGAGAGAAACATATTAAGTTCATTCTCTTTAACCGACTGACGTAAAACAAGGACGTTTACCATTCGATCACATTTTAATTTTAAGTTTGCGAACTCAGAGCTCGGTTATTTATGAACCTATTTGGAGAAATACTTGTTTTGAGGGAGTATATTTCCATTTGATTCTTCTTAAACTTGGTCGATCGGATTCTGAGTTCTAGATATACAGCAGGTTTGAAGACGGTTGTTTCATTGCGTTTAAATTAGTTATTGACAATATTTTGTTCTAACAAGAAATTAAACAATGATTATCAACAAAGCGTCAGCGTTAACCGATGGAGTGAAGTTTGCTAAGAAAAGTAATTAAGTAGCCACCATCATGTCATTGGCGCATTAGGTCGCAATCTTTTAGGTCTGCATTTTTCAAGACGGCGGCGTGATTCTCTCAGCTATAAATCCGTATCGTATTACCATTACCGTTAACACGGTACAGATTAAATTCAAACCGGAGAAAAAACTCGTAAAGCGTATGACTAAAATATGGATTGTGATCTACAGGTGTATTCGTAGCAAGTTGAAATAAGTCTATGAAAATCCTGCAATGTGTCTTCGAAGAACAAGTCTGCGCCCCCAATCTTATACAATTGAAGTTTCTGAAGTCTACAGCTGTACAATGCGGGACGCGGATCGCCGCGCCATCCACAGAGATTTTTGTAATATACCTAAACGTCATCGTCGTCACTCTGGAGCTCGTTAGCTTCGAGATTGTGGCTTCGTTATAATTTTTATTTCGCTTTACCAATTATTTTCATATATTAAATTGCTTATTATCTTCTTACTCACTATTATCATTTTATTCATCACCTTCATCGCCACTTCGTCAGTATAAAAATTGCGTCAGTTTGTATTATGTCTATTCACTATGTACCTGCTAATCGTTTCTGTAAGTTACACGTAATAATATGAATTTATAGAAACAAATTATTTCACCACTGGACCACTAGATCGCCTGTGTGGTCTAGTGGTCCAGCGCTGACATTGACACACTTCACTTTAAAAAAAAGTGTTTTTTCAGTTTTCTGATAAATACAAAGTTGCCCAGGATTGGAAAGTGCCCGGTTGGCGATAGGCTTGCCACCTATCACATTTGTGGGACCAAGTATCTTCGGCTAGTAATGGGTGCACTTGTTATACCTCTGCCTACCTCTTCGGGGACACCGGCGTGAAGATACATTTTTAAATGATTTCACGAATACGAAGGTTTTACTGCATTTATTTGTTTCCTTATATAAAATATACTTCACTTGTAAGAATACTCATCGTTGGTTTCAATCGGACAAATAAAGTTTTTATATTTTAAAAGAAAAATGTTTACAAACATAATTTTTTTTTTTTGCAAAATATGTACTAAAATTGTTGGTCATTGCAGTTGTCCAGCTTTTCTACAAAGGAAATTAATCAGTTTTATATTAAAGATTACCTGAGTTATTCGCCATCGTCGATTTTGCTCTTTTTCTGAATTAAAAAGGACTTTATCCCGTCGTTGGCTCATAAAACGTTCCTTTTGTTCCGCTCGTTCTCTTTGCTCCCATAAATAATCAGCAACTTTTGGATCCTAAGACAATGTAAGTGTAATAAGTAAACGAAATAAAAAAGGTTTTTATCGTTATTTATTTATTTAATACTTTATTGTACACAGAACAATTAGAGTAAAAATATATAAACGTAACATAAGTACTTTAATACTCTATACAATCTTATGTATATATAAAAATCAATCCCTATTTTCCTTGGTCACGACATCACGCCTGAATGGCTCGACCAATTTCGGTAATTTTTTTTTTGTTGTGTTTGTAATTGTAAGGAAAAAGTTCTCATAAAATAAAATATTAAGAAAATTAATAAAATACTTAACCACCATATAAAGTTTAATGCCATTTTGGCTGCGTGGAAAGACAATCCCGTAGGACGTAGACTTATATAAATTACGTGTCACGTTGTTTCTCCGCTATGGATTCCTAATATGAATGGCAAAACAACGTTTGTCGGGTCAGCTAGTATTCTATACAAATAAATAAAATTGGAGTGTCTGTTTGTAATATAAAAATAACCGCTTTTTATTAAATACATATGGATGTATACACGATACATATACCAAAATAACATTTTTTACGACTTTTTTCTGTCTGTCAGTCTATCTATCTGTCTGTTTGTTCCGGTTAATCTCTGGAACGGCTGAACCCATTTTGACGGGACTTTCATTGGCAGATAGCTGATGTGATAGGGAGTAACTTAGGCTACTTTTTTTTGGAAATTTTGCCACGCGGACGAAGTCGCGGGCTCAGCTAGTTAACACATATCTATAAACAATTAGCTTTCGCAATGTACGATCTACCAATGATATTCTTTGTTAATATCTACGCAAGAATAGGTATTATTGGGTGTTAAAAATGTATTCTTACCGCAATTACCTTTCAAAATATAATCTTCTCGGTGATTCAACGCTGTCACCTATACTGTAAAAAATAGCATCTTTGGTGTCTACAAGCGAAGGTTTTTATTGTTTCGTACTATGAAAATTTAATCTACTTAACGTCAATGACGAGGGCATACACCCGCACCACAGGTTGACCGCCTATAAAAGAATCTCCAAGTACATTTTATAAGTTGGTCTACTATTACTCAAAAACTTGGAAAGTCTTCTAAGCCGTGATAGTTTTCCTTTTAACTTTATTATATTTACTACTACCATGAATCTCTCTATCGCACACCCAAAACCAACCGTTTAGCTGGTTCTTACAAAAATTAGCACTTTAAAGTTTAATATTTTACAAACGAGTCACTTAATCAAAAAATTGTTTTTAAAAACTTACAATATTTTTAAAACCTTTCCGAACGATACCCCACATTATGGGGTACACAAGAAAAACATTCCCACTTTACATGTAGAAAAGCTACCATAAAAAAATATTTTTCAAAATTTAATGTCACCTCTTTGTTTCCGTGATTAATATGTATATTCATGCCAAATTTCAGCTTTCTAGTACTAAGGATCTCTGAGCTAGACTGCGGCCGGACGAATGGACAGATGGTCATAGTTTGATAAAAAAAGCTCCCTCCCTCCTTTTAGTATCACTACACTTAGGCCAGTTTTTAGAGTGAAACTTCTTTAGAGTCGTTGTGATTTGAAACACGATGAAACGAAAATGAGCCAAGATAAAAACTAAACACATACATGAATGAATACGAGAGAATGAGATTATATATATATATATATATATATATATATATATATATATATATATATATATATATGTATGTATGTATGTGTGTGTGTGTGTGTATGTGTGTTAACCATCCCCATGCGTAATTATTTATCTCATTCTATTACAATTAACTAGAATAAAAAGTTTCACTTCTACAGTGTACAACCGGTGGAAGTGTCACAAGTCACACTAGAATTTTTAATTGATAATCGTGCCTTACCGTCACATTAGCGTAAACTGGCGTCCACACAACAGGATGTTTCTCCCTTTGTAGAACCAACGGTCGAGCTAGAACGTTCACATGCTCCAAAACTCGTTCCCGTACTTCAGCCAGCGTACTTAGATGCACGTAAAACCCTCTGTTGGCACACGCCATCCATTTCACTTCTCTAACATCAGCCACCTGTTAAAAGCTCCATAGATATTATTGCAGCCATTTTTTTAAATGATACTTTTATATGTGATTGAAATATCTATATGATCTACAATGAAATAAATGAGATGGTAAATGATTTTGTAATTTGACTTTTAGAAGCATTTAATATGTAGTAAAGTGTTCATACTCTATTTGCTGCATCGACTTAATGCGTTATTTAAATTACTCAATATTGTAACAAAATATAATATGACAATGTAATTATAGTATTCAAAATATACTTTTGTGTAAGTTAAATGTTCTGTAAATGATATACCTAATATGATTTAAATACAAAAAAGTAGGTAATGTAAGTGTTTTTACGCAGTCTTAGCGACTACTCTACTATATAATAGCTTACTTCTCTATAAATGCTAGCTAATTATCAATTAATACCAAAGATTATTATCGCTATTAGTGATAAACATACATTAAAATAAAACTCGTATCAAACAAAAATAACGTAAATAGACTTTTCAACTTATATTTTTTATGTATTGTATGTCATCTTTGTTGATATTGATTTTCTTTGACAAAAATAATGCGTGAAACGATTTAAATATTGTAATGTGAATATCTTTATAGTGCGACTATAATTAACCAGTGGGATTTTGTCCCGTGATGTGACAAGCATCTATCGATATGTTGATAATCTATCGACAAATCAAGAACATGTCTAGTCGCGGACAAGTTGTTTTAAAAGAGATCATTTAAGGCGGAAACAAACTAGGTATCGGATGCGGCTAACAGTCGCGTTGTACTTTCTAGGTATGTAATAAAAGTTTACTGAATTTGTTATCTATCTGACGTAAGCCGCAGATTTAACCATAGGCCATCCTTGATCATTCGGACGTCGAATAAAAATCTGATCCGCTGGATATTTTTGTCAATCATAAACCTTCGCGGATGATGTGTACAAAAAGCGGGATGCGTCTGTACGCCTGACGGATCCGTCCTACGCGAAAGCTTTTGTCGTACCTTCTACGCGTGTGTGTGCAGGGTACAAAACTATATTTTTTGTAAAGCAATATCAACTGACTTAGCAAAAATTAAATAAATGCTGATTCTTTCTTAAATAAGTTTATGTCGTCTATCATCTATACTATTAATATTATAAAGCTGCAGAGTTTGTTTGTTTGGTTGAACTGGATGTACCAGCCAGATTTAAAAAAATATTTTTGTATATGACAGCCAAATTCACGGGGAAGGCTATAGGCTAGCTTTTTACCCGAGTGAGCAAATGTAAGTAATATTTTTGTATCACGCGAATGACGTCGCAGGAAACAGCTAGTCTCCTTATAAAATTTGTGGATGCAAAGAATGGAATGCACTGGACCGATTTTTTTTTATTAATTTATGCTTTGAGAACAACGCTTCTTATATTTTCTTACATGGTGGACATTAGTCGCCGCTAATACCACAAAGTCATCCTCACTGTCACTATTCGACAAGTTCCTTTGCCAACAGTTTTTTGTAGCATAGGCGCTTCAACAAGTCGTGATTTTTTTTTCTTTTTTCAACAAGTCTGTAAGGAGTGTGTCAAACGGTTGTAAGCTTAGGTAGCAGTGGTCAAAAATTTGTCAGTAGTGGCTTACCGAATCGTGTGATAGTTTGTTTCTGTCTTTAAAATATATTGTCTTAGAGAATTTAAATTCAGGATTTCATGCGTTTATTTCGAGGTCATTGTCATTAAAACAACGAGGCGATAAACTAGATTCATTATATTTAAAGGTGAAATTAGTTTTATTTTAATCTACGTTTATAAATAAATAATATACAATATATACGTATTAAAGCATTACTTCCGTATAAAGAACAACATAACATATATTTAAACAAAGTATATAATATGAAATATAAATATAGCGTACCAACTATAAGAAAAAACTAATATTAGTAGTTTCCATAAACGTAAACTTAAGGATTAGAAAGTAGTTACCATTGCCACAATCGCTAACAAACGGAAATTTCACAAAGTTGAAAAAGTGAAATTGCAGCTTCGCAGTAACAGCTTTTTTGTTTAAAAATAGGTTAAGACGACATAACTAAGTATACCGAACACTATAAGCGAAGCAATGAAAATGGAAAAAGGTACTATACAAATCACAATATGATCCGTAAGCATGCTTAATAACGTAGTTTAAATAGTATTAGTAGAAGAAGAATGTACCACATTCAAGGTTACTGATAGAAGGTTTATAAGGAAGGCATTATGCAGGTCGCACAATGACTACGACACACAGTAATACCTGGAGTGGTACTACCTTTACCTCGCGACCTATCAGGTACGTGAACACCCTCACCGGAGTATCGTATTTCCAGTTGTATTTTTCAAAAAGTTCCTTATAGTTATATGGAACACCATCCGTAACGAGCATTATAGCCTAAAAATATAAAGTGATATAAGTTTTTGACACTTAAAATTAAAAAGTGGCGACTAAGTATAGTTTTATTTATTGGTAACACAGATTACAAGAAAAAGTGCTACTTTACTGTGGCGCTCATGTCACAATTATTAGGTATTGTTATGCTTTTCTTACCTAAATACATTATAATGTGAATTAAATGTTTAGTAATTGTGTTATACTAAAACAGAAATAGAAATCCAAAAGAACCCGCAGTTATCAACCTTGTGAATTACAAATAAGCGTTTATAATTTTCAGTTAAAATACGACCATCTTTTGTAATTTTTGAGCGTAGAGGTATAAAATGTTAATAAATAATTTTAATACATAATAAATAGATTTCAAACCACTTATCAATTAATATGTTTTATGATATTGTATTGAGGCATATGTTCGAATATATGACTTTTTTTTATATTATAAGATAGCAAACAAGCAGATGGGTCTCCTGATGGAAAGAGTCAACCATCGCCTATAGACACCAAAGATGTTAATGGTGCGTTGCTATCTTGTGGCGAGGTCTAATGCCACATGCATAAGTTTACCGGCTACCTTACCCTCCTAACCGGAACACGACAGCAACAAGCACTGACGCTATTGCGGCAGGAATAGATAAGGCGGTGGTACCAGACCCGGGCGAGACAATGCAGAACTCTACCACCTAGTAGCCACGATGTTAGTGACTCGTTAGCCAATCGGTCGCCTTTTACGACCTGCCTGGCAGAACGGCAGTTGGCCTATTCTTCAAAGGAGGCCGGGACCAACACGGCGAACTTGCCGAATGGAGGCTAATATTCTGTAAAAAATGGTTAATAATAATTTAAACGCCGTAAAATTGCAACATCCTTACTTCATGTATCTCTAAAATCGTGAATAAAATCTACCGAATTCATATGAAATCATATGGGGAGTATACCTTCTCAAAAAATAGTACTTTACAACATTTGTGTTATTTCAGTTGTCTATTATTGCACGGAATAAAGCTAGCGCCCGAGGGCAGCGAGGCTGCTAAACATTTAAATTTAAATAATGGGCATTTTCAGTGTCAGACGTATCGTATATTATTTTATAGCTCATGTGGTATAAATCCGCATTTTAGCCACGCTTTTTGTTGTAATACAAGACTATTTAGATCACGGAAAACCGTGGTTGAAGGTCACACAGTGCTATAAAAGATTTTTCCAAATTGGCCAATGAATGACCGAGTTCTGACATTAGAAACATAGAAATACAACCAAATTGAGAAACCCTTCTTTTGTAGGAAGTTGGTTGAAAAGTAGATATATATTTTGTGCAACATACTATGATAATGCTTTAGATACAGTTATATACAAGTACAGAATATATAGGTATTAAGATAGCGGCTAGCGCCTTTATTTCTATGAATTTAGCTGTTTTTGTAAATTTTTTGAAACGTAACATTTTCACTTGTATTCTGTGTTCAGTCATCTATTAAATGTAATTTATAATAACCTGATTACAGTTGGCTCCCCCGCTGTTATTTCTGTAAATTTCCAAAAGTTCAAACGCTCTTGTTAATGCGGCCGAAAAATTAGCTATTTCCATTGTCTCAAAGTTGTCCAAACCCAGTTTTAACTCACGAAGATTCGCTAACGTAGCCTATTAAAGATAAACACGTGATTAAAGTTATATGTAGTTATTCTTCTATAACAGTTTATTGTCAAGTCTTCGCAACCGGCGTATGTGTATGAAGAGAGTGATGAATGTGGAGGAAGCGAGACAAGCTTGCAAGGATCGTGATATATGGTACTCGGTTCCCTCTGCCTACCTCGTAAGGAATCTGGCGTGAAGATATGTATGTAACATAGTATGAGTAGTCGGCTCATGTGATGGAAAAAAGCAGACGCATATGAATACGAAATAAGTTAATGATTCTTGCTGTCCGAGAGGCGGGCGCGTATCACAACATAGAACCTATGACACGAAAAGTACAAATACGGCTCGGCGGTAGGAAAAGGTAAGGTTGTGTTGTGTAATTCTACTATCAAGTAGAGACGTGTTTAGACATCACATATCTTTTTATAAATTGCTTGGTGACAAAACACATTGACTATTTTTTAAGGGATTTGAACTAACTCGACACAGTCATATATATCTTTTATTATATTATAAGATACCAAACAAGTAGATAGATCTGCTAATGGAAAAGACAACCATCGCCTATTGACACCAAAGATGATAATGTTGCGTTGCTATCCTTGTGGCGGGGTCTTAACGCCACACGTATGAGTTTACCGGCTATCTTAACCTCTAGACCAGAACACGTCAGTAACAAGCACTAACGCTATGTATGCAGGAATGGGTAAAGCGGTGGTACCTGGGCGAGATAATGCATAACTCTTCCACCTTAGAAGAATACCACCTACAGCGAATTTTTTAATTATCTTACTTGTACTAGTGAATCTTCAAAACAGGGTACGATTTCTTCTACTGTATCAGCAAAAGTCATCACGTTAACAAAATCATTGTTGCCCAGTGTGTCTAGGATGTTAGTTACGACATGTTTAGCAATATCCCTTCTTTGTCCAGTCATTGATCCACTTCTGTCGACTAGGATTACGACATCTTTCGGACTAGCAGCTGCTTCCATATACCATGCTCTTGTACGACAATCATAAATATCGACGGGGTCTGCCCTCCATTTCATAGCTAAAAATAACCGTGCTTTAGTTTAACACCAACTCATCGTCAATATATCAAGAATCTATATCCTACTGTATACTAAGATATTGAAAATCTTAGTAAATTCATAACCATAAAATTAAATTAGTATCCACCAGAAGTAGTTACGTATATAGATATTCAACTTTTGGCTATCCTGGCTCATGTCGAATTTCTTTGAAATATTATTATGGTGATAAACATTACCATGCCAAGATTCGTGGTGCGTTATCGTTATAAAACATCGTGGTAATGCTACCTACCTACTAACTAGGTGGCCACATATACTAGAATAGTCTATCTCGCTTCAATTTGCTATGCGCAACAATGCAAAGGCGAGATTAACTTAGTCGCGGTAGAACATTTAAAGAAGCCCGATATAGAATCTCGATACAGCGAATTTTTTGGCCACACACATCGCGACAACGCGAATATTCGCCATAGGGTAATAATGTATGCACGATATTAATCTTAACTTAGTTTAATTTTAATCTACGTATAAGATACTAAAATATGACTTAAAATGTAAGATAAACATACCAGGGTAATGTCTCATAAAACCGGTGGAACTGCCAAAATATTGCCAGGATAAAGTAGGATCACTTTGATAATTATTTATGAAATGTGTATCGAGACCTTCCGACCAATGAATGCCCTTAATAACTTCAGTTGCTAAAAAATAAAAAAAACGCTTTAATATCCCTAATTAATTGATATACCTATTTAAATTGTCATTATACTTGTTTGAATTGTCATTCTTTATAATTATTTTATTTTTGGTGATCATAAAGTATAATAGCTAACATTAATTATAACGTCTTTAACAGAATTTTGAGATTTTGATACCTAGATTCAAATTCACAAGATGATCATGGTGCTGACAAACTTTTCATATTTTTTCTAGGAATTAAATCTAAAAATGAACTACACAAAGAAGCAATAACTAATGCAAAAAGTTATTTAAAAATACAGAGTTTGGAAATAGTTTCTTTTCCTAAATCTTTTCCTACGCTTGTTCGAGCTTTTGAAGAATAGGATATAATTCTGTGACTAAACAATCTCGTTGGCTCCTATTATTGCCACCATATGTTTGTCACTGGCGAATTCTGATATAGATATTAGATAGAATAGGGCAGATAGTAAACTTCTGATTTAGATATGTATTGCTATCATATAGACAGAAACACGTTATTAACATCTTTAATGTAGGTTATAGAGGATTGTTTTTTCAGACAGTTCTTTGGTTGTTGTCTAAGACAGCCTTTACAATAATTGAACATGTTCGATTTATTTTTCATTTCTTTTGAATCAGTCTTATGTCATGCAACAAAACATCTGTTACTATTGAGCAGAAAGTTGGTCTTATAATAAAGGAATAAGGATTGTGCCGAGGTTTTAAAATTAGAGTTCAATATCATTGTTTGGTGCCGTTCACTGATTATATAACAGTAAATGTTTTTGTTATTACGTAGATAGGTATATAAATGTTTTAGTCGAGTGATTAGCGACTTCATATTTCTGAATTTGTGTACATGTGCTTATTTCGAGAATGGAATATTTGTGTATTTATCCAACTATATTATTTATTTATTGATGATTATATTGCTTAACGGTGAAATGCATTTTGCTATTGGCTTGCTATTCCCTTATTTTATTAGATAATAACATAATATTTTATCATCTTACCCCAAGCATAAACATTGGTGGGAACGTGAACACTACTTAAATTAGTATTAACCGGTATATTGGAAAAGTGGGCACTTTGTAGTAAATGAATATTTTTTGAAGGTGGCCGAACTATCCAATTTTCCATATTGAAATCCGGTTCAGGCGTTGTTGTAATCGAATCATCATCTAAATCTTCCATTTCTTTACTATTATAAAATTGAAAATCTTCAGGTACTGGTTCATTTTGTTTATCAAATGCCATATTCTCCGCTGCTTCCACTATACGTTTTACAGCACTAATTTTAAGTTCCATCATCGCCCGTATATCATCAGCCATGCTTTGAACAAGTTTTTCTCCATCTCTTGATTCAATTTGTGCTGATTTAAAGCTCTAAAATGTTTTATGTTAATATTATTATACTGTTTATTGTAATATTAATCGAAAATATCTACAACAAAAGAAAAACTTACATCCTGAACCTCTTTTTTCCTTGTAATAAATTCTCCAAAGTGATAAAGTTCTGTGCCGAGCTTAACTGCCCATCCTTGAACACTAATAACAATATTTTAATATCAATCTAAACATGTATTATCTTTATTATTAATTGATATTGATCAAAACTATTAAGGCTGTTGAGAGATTTTTAGTCACTTTACGGCTGTTGTATTAACTTTAACATATTATTGAGAAATAATACTACGATCTTTTCTAGATAGACATAGATGTACTATGCTAAATAATTATCTAACTGAATTACCTACAAACAGATAGGTAGCTTGTCAATCCTTGACTTTAATAAGTCGGTAAAACTATAATTATAAACTTACGTGTTGAGAGATATTTTATTAACGGCATCATACTGTGCACTAGCAGAGCAATCCCTGGAGACGAGGGACACGAAGAGAAGCAATGATAGAAGAATACCAGCGCGGTAGCACATCAGAAACACTTAATCTAATTTGGCCCACTATTCTGCACTTTAATTAACATTCATTTTGATTCGTAAATAATACTGTTTGCTTTAAGGCTGTTTCTTATTGTATTAGGTAGTACAATTTTATTGTTGCAGCATTGATAAAAAGTGTAGGGCGATGGGTTACAACTTACGAAGAGCGCAGTCGTATTAGAGGCGCCAGGACTAGGCATGCGCATCGCGTCTGTTGCGCGGCACAACTACCGACTGACGAATACCGAACACTCCGATCATCCGATGTGCTCTTCGCGTGTGTAACACCGCAACTTGTGGCTTTAGTAGCTATTATCTACCTGCAGAACGCATCGATTCGTTTATTTCATACAAATAGGTCAGCATGTCGGTGAGACCTTGTACTCCTGACTCACTAACGAAATTTAAATCTAGCATGGTTCAAATAAAATAACAACAAGGGTAAATAAGTTTTATTGTGAAAATAGGAAAGGTACAAATCTCGGTGTTTTCACAAAATATTAGTGATTTATCACGACAATAACGTTGTAAAAAATACAGTCAACAAAGCATTAATAACAAAAATTGTGTAGCTGGCCCTCGTTAGACTACCGATGCCGCATGCCGTGATGTTTCTTTCCTGTAAATAGAACAAGAATAAAAATTTGTGTTATATATGAAACTAGCCATGTGAATGCTATTTTGATTTTTTCAGTTTTAACTTTAAAAGTCTAGAGAAGATATTAACTAAATAATCGGGTTACTTTTATGATTATAATTGTTATTTATTGTTTACTAGCTGTTGCCAGCGACTTCGTCCGCGCGGACTTCGTTTACTCCGCAATGCTCCTCCCCCGTAGGTGATAGCGTGATAATATGTAGCCTATAAGTTGACCCGACCTATTAGTAATATTCATGCAAAATTTGAAGTAAATCCATGCAGTACTTTTTGAGTTTACCCCGGACATACATACAGACAAACAGATATACAGATAAACAGACAAAATTTCTAAAAAGTATATTTTTGGCTTCGATATCGATTGTAGATCACGCCCCAAGTATTCTTTTAAAAAAATATTCAATGTACAGTTTTGACTTTCCTACGATTTTATTATATGTATAGATATAGATAAGGATTTTCAAAATATAAGGAACGTATAATATTTTTAATGTTATTATTTATTGTATTACTTCAATTTATTCATGTTTTCTGTGCTGGAATTAAGGTCTTAAGAAAATTAAATTATTTTCCCTTTCAAAAATGGTACTAATGTTGCGGCTATGTGCTATTGCGGTAGGAATAGGTAAGGCGATGGTATCAAATACCCGTGCGAGGGAACTAATAGTCACGATGGTAGTTCACGTATGGCCAATCGTTCGCCTCTTACAAACAAAAATTGTGTAGCTGGCCCTCGTTAGACTATCGATGCCGCATGCCGTGATGTTTATATATATATATATTACATGTCTTATATAAATAATATCAAATATGTATATATAATAATTTGTATAGTATAAGTAGTATATATTTAATTTACTAAAAGATCTATGTACGTCATATAAGATATGACGTATATTTCTGAGGCACCGTTTACAAACTTTCTGTTTGCCCCGAGGTTGACTGGAGGAGAATGCCAATAGGCATTATGTCCGCCTTTTGTACAAATTTATTTAAAGTGTACAATAAAGTTAAATAAATAAACTGCCTGGAAAATGGCAAATAATCTTTTTTATATAATAAATCTAGATAGCAACCAAGCAGATGGCTCTCGTGATGGAAAGGGAAACCATCGCATAGACACCAAAAATCTTAATGGTGCATTGCTATCCGTATGGCGGGACAGCAATGCCACATGTCTACCTGCTTACCTTGTCCTTCAAACCGGAACATGACAGTGACAAGCACTGACGCTATTGCGGCAGGAATAGTTAAAGCGGTGGTACCAAATACCAGGGCGCGTCGTTGCGGAACTCTACCACCTAGTAGTCACGATGGGAGTGAAACTTATAGCGGTCACCTTTTAAGACCTGCCTGGCAGAATGGCAGTTGTTGTATTCTTCAAAGCCCGGATCAACGTGTCTATTCTTCAAAGGAATCCCGGAACAACACGGGGCGAAATATGATACGAAAACATTTATAAACATGTCCACATTATATTATTATTTAACTTGCTGACCCGGCAAACGTTGTTTTGCTTTATAAATTATTTAATTAAAAAATAAGGGTTGGTGAGAGAAGGGTAAAAATTTAAGGTTGTCTGTATTTTTTAATGTTGAATCATAAAAAAATAAAATAAAAAAAATTGACCAAAAAATAAAAAATAAATATTCTTCGGGGTGGACAACCCTTATCACTAAGGGGTATGAAAAATAGATGTTGGCCGATTCTCAGACCTACTCAATATGCTCACAAAATTTCATGAGAATCGGTCTAGCCGTTTCGGAGGAGTACGGGAACGAACATTGTGTTCGTTCCCGTACTCCTCAGTTGATCTTTTCTTTAATGAGGTCCGGATCAACGCAGGTAACCTCAACCTTCGGATATTGTGCCTATGAGTAATTTCAATCAGGACATTCAAGTCGAAATAATTTGTTAGATTTCCTTTGATTTTATAGCAAAATTGTGGGCACTTGGGGATATGTAATACTAACTGCAGCGTGCAGCCCGCTGCATTATAAAAGTTTTTAGTGAATCCCGCGGGATCACCTAACTTCTCCGGGATAAAAAGTAGGTTATGTGTTATTTTGGGTCTTCAACTATGTAAATACCAATTTCATCGTAATCGGTTCAGTATTATTTGCGTGAAAGAGTAACAAATATCCATACATACATACAAACTTTCGCTTTATTTTATAACTAGCTGTTGCCTGCGACTTCGTCCGCACGGACTTCGTTTACTCCGCACAGGGGGAGGCCCCGTAGGTGATAGCGAGATAATATATAGCCTATATGTTGACCCGACCTGTTAGTAATATTCATGCAAAATTTGAAGTAAATCCGAGCAGTACGTTTTGAGTTTACCCCGGACATACATACAGACAAACAGACAAACAGATAAATAGACAAACAGACAAAAATTCTAAAAACTATATTTTTGGCTTCGATATCGATTGTAGACCACGCCCCAAGTATTCTTTTAAAAAATATTCAATGTACAGTTTTGACTTTCCTACGATTTTATTATATGTATAGATATTAGTAGGATATACATAGGTGTCTGCCGGGTCAGCTGGTTTATAATAAATATTATTACCTTATCATGATAAGTGAAACATCCTTCAAGCCTACGTCTGGGAAGACGTCCCAAATCCAATTTGTGGCACGGCTCACGGCTAGTCGTCGAGTCACTGGTCGGCCTTGGCTTTGTATCCGTTGGATGCTTACAATGTTCTTTGAAATGCCAGTGACCACGCTCTACTACCAGCAACAATAAATTAGTTTTAGTAATCAATGTAGCCCAATATGGTGGATGACAATCGCCTGCTTTGTCTTCGTAGACGACGGGTGATATGCCGTTTGAATGAAGGAAATGCGACTGATTTAATATGTACAGCGTGATGCTGTGATCGCAAGAGAAGACTGTTTGCTCTTCATCGTCTTTTGCTTTGACAGTTTCATTTTCTGCTATTTGTGGCATAGCTGTTGTAGTGCTTTCGTCGTATGTGTCAGTTTCTGGATAGTCAGCCACTGTAATGAAATTTCATGTTACAAATAAAATCAGTATTTTTATGCTTTAAGTAAGTATCTACACGCCCATATCCCCTAAGAGGTAGGCAGAGGTACAAGTGCACCCACGATTAGTCGAAGATACTTAGTCCCATAATGTGGTCAACACCGATACCGGACCACTACACCACAGAAGCAGTTTTTGTACTTTGATGCAAAAAACCCTTGATTAGAGACTAGTCTATGTATATAGCCTCGTTGGCCGAGTGGTTAGTGGATCTTAGAATGTAATCGACGGAAATCGGATGTAATTTTCAGCCGAAACAAGCGTTTGTGTGATAATAGATATTTGAAATCGGTATGTTTACCGATTATTCGAAGACGTCTGAACTGATTTGGAAAATTATTTTTCGTTTCAAAGGGTGTACTTCCCATTTGGTATTAAATGTATTTCAATATAGTAAAAGTATTTAAATAGTTCGGTACAAACCGACCTCAATACCTCAATTTAAATTGTGCGCTCATTTCAAATAGAATCGCGTCGGTCGCGAATCTGTCAATTTTATTTCTTTTTGTACATTGCTTTGTAAAAACAACTATAAATCTAGCGCTTAAGGATGAATTTGCAAAGACATTTGTTTTTGCCATATCTATAACTATTTAAATGAAATTAGGGACACTTTTGAGTGTCAGTTTTGTTCGGGACTGTGCATCTTGGGTTTTTTATATCAATGCCAGTTTTCAAAACCCCGTAATATTTTTTTTAAATACCTATCTATCCAACAGTACCCACCCCACAAATTGGAGTACGCGAGAAAAAATAAACATAGCTAACTAACGTAAAACATAGCCAAATAACGTATACAAAAGGTAACTTCAAAAAATATTTTTCAAATCATTTTACCTCTTGTTCGGCGTAACTAATATTATGTATATTCGGCCATAATTTTAGCTTTTTAGTACAAAAAATCTCTGAGCTAGGCTGCGAATGGACAGACTGACTACAGAACTGACAGAGTCAACCGGCTACCTTATCTTCCAAGCCGAAACACGACAATGATAAGCATTGATGCTATTGTGGCAGGAATAGGTAAGGCGGTGGTACCAAATAGCCGGGCGACACTGCGGAGCTCACCACCTTGTAAGATAATTTCGAGTTTATAAAGAATTAATTCCTAATTTAGCAAAGGTTATCTTATTTGTGGGTTAAAATACGTCAGTTCTGTTCAAGTGGCAATTTCATCTATAAATAATTCCTTTCAAATGCAAAATTCTAAATTGGGAATGAGTTTTGGGTTGAATGGTACGTTTACACGAAAGGATACCGTGACGTGTTTGTCTATTTTTATTCACGTATTTAATAAATATCTGAAGTATTTGTGTCCTATATTTTAATACTGCTTCTAAAATTAAACCTTTGAGTATAGATTCTATGTCTATTTTATTCATTGACTTTAAAAAATTCTTAAAAAGATTTCCATAAAGCTTTAACGTATAAAAACATTTGCTATTTCTACACTCTAGGGATTGAGATGAATATTCGATCAGAACAGTCGCCATTTCTTTTGATTTCTGCTTCATAATGGATAAAAGAACATCACATTCAAATAAAAAAAATGTTTTAGTAAATAATTATTTATTAAACTTTTACTAAAACTTATACTTACATCTTAAACTCTTACTTAAACTCTTCAACTTTACGATATACAGCTTGTTAGGTAAGTCGACCTAAACCTTAAAGGAGGTAATAAGGTATCTGGTTCTCATTCGAAATAAATAACAATTAAAAAATACCCTTAAATTTTAATCTAATTATTTAGAAAATTCATAATTAGTACGCACCAACACGTCCACGCAAGTAACGCACATATCGATAGATAGATAAATAGTTAGTTACATAAATAGGCCGTAATAGGCAGTATTTACGTAACTACCTATTTGTCTATCTATTGATATGCGCCTTACTTGCGCGAACGTGTTGGTGCATATGAATAATGGGTTGATTGGATAATTAAGTTGAAATTTAAGGGTATGTTTTTTTTATTTATTTGGAATGAGAATCAGATACCTTATTACCCCCTTCAAGGTTTAGGTCGACTTACCTAACAGGCAGTATAATAAAGTTGAAGAGTTTGTAGCAGTAGTTTGTTTGAACGCGCAAATTTATGCGTAAACTAGTCGAATTTGAAAAATTTTATTTGTGTATGATATCCACACTCGAGGCTTATTTTTCAATCAACTTCCCTGAAGTCGGACTTCACTGTCCGTCTGTCTATCTATCTGTTTGTCCGTCATTCACCACACTGTATCTCATGAACCGTGATAGCTAGACAGTTGAAATTTTCACAGATGATGTATTTCTGTTGCCACTTTAATAGCAAATACTAAAAACAAAATAAAATTAACATTTGAGGGGACACCCATTCAAAAAACGTGATATTCTTGCGATTTCTTTCGACCTTAATAACGACAACTGGTAAACTTTTGAAATATTTACAGAATATATAGTTATATATTCACTTAAAAAATATTTAATTGGGACTTCCATACAAGACACGTGATTTTTTGCCGTTTTTATATATGATGGTACGGAACCCTTCGTGCGTGAGCCCGACTCGCACTTGGCCAGTTTTTTTTGGTTGGGAGGGTATACTTCTCGCGTAGTCCCGTTTTAATTTGGTAAGGATCTTGTTCCGGAGATTCAGGTAATAGGAAGTCGGTTACTGCAGTTTTACTAAGTTAAAATTTGTTACCTAACTGAATAAAAGGAAGTTATCATATTATTGAGTCACGCAAGCGAAGTTGCGGGTAACAGTTAGTATTTTTTTTAAATTAGGGACCCGCGTCGCAGCAAAAGGGTTGGTCGGATAGCTAATATCCAGGTGCCCTGGGCAAGTCATTCATTGGGCGTCTTTTATTATATGTCTAGCATGACTGACCCGCGCAGATTCGTCATATCAATTTAGTTTTTTTATACAATTTTTCATCCCCTATTTCGCCCCCTTAGGGAATTATCTTTAATGAAAAGTTTTTTTAAACCCTTGATCTTTAGCTATCTCCGTGCCAAATTTCATCAAAATTGATCAAATTTCATCAAAATTGATCAAGCGGCTTAGCCGTGAAAGCATAACAAACAAACAAACTCTCTGTCGCATTTATAATATTTCCGATTGACCCGCACAGCCTCGCCCATGAAAAGATAAACATGTCGTTCATACAGTTTTACTGCAAATTCTCCTTAGGAGTGAAATTAAAAAAATAATATTTGATCCTGGATTTTCAACTGTCTCCATGGCAAACTTCATCAAATTGGTTCAGAGGTTTAGCCGTGAAAGCGTAACAGACAGACAGATAGACAGACCGACAGACAGACAGATAGACTTTCGCATTTACAATATTAGTATGAATAGGATTTTAATATTAATTATAACATTATAATATTAATATGATAATAGGTATGTATATTGATAACACAGTAAAAAACAGTGTATTGTATAAAACAGTGCCCATATGCCGAGTGTACCTACCTACCCTAAAACTGGCACTGCCTTGCATTTCGCTAATTAAATAAATTTATAATTACAGAAAAA
The DNA here is from genome assembly GCA_036924255.1 of Apodemia mormo. Taxonomy (NCBI): domain Eukaryota; kingdom Metazoa; phylum Arthropoda; class Insecta; order Lepidoptera; family Riodinidae; genus Apodemia; species Apodemia mormo. The sequence goes on from JAUPFN010000002.1 coordinate 37,766,074, forward strand.
TGTAAGAAATAATACATTTTTCTGGGACATGTTTACTCGTACACCAAATGTCATCCAAATCTGTCCAGCCGTTTTAGTAAGAAGAAGCAACAATACTAAACATACATAAATTTAGTATTAATAATAGTATTAGTGGCATTCCAACGTATGCGTAATTGAAACCTCGGTCAGACCTTGTATATGTATAGTAATTATGCGATTGTGTTGTAATCCATGTGGCGGGATGGTAATGCCACAGCAACAAGTTTACCGGCTACCTTACCCTCCAAATCAGAAGTCGGCAGTAACATGCACTGACACTTGCGGCAGGTATAGGTAAGACGGTGGTACAAGACCTGGCCGATAAAAGGGGACGTTATAGAACGTGACACGTTTAGCTAATTCTCCGCCTTTTGCGAACTTCCTGGCAGAATGGTAGATGGTCTATTTTTCAAAATGGGCCCGAGCCAATATGGACTTGCAACATAAATTTGTTGCGTTATTTATAGATTACGCACCATAGCCGTCTAAATCATCATCAATGTTGGCAGCCGAGCTGAACTGATTCCTTTTGAAGACATCCAGAGCGATAAAAATAGCCTCCGTTAGCAGCCAGTTAACAAAATTCGTGATCATCGTGAAGGGCTGGAAATAATATGATAAATAAGAACATCATAAACGCCTTTAGCACTAAAGTAATAAGTGAAAACTAGAAGTACAACTAGTATTTAGGGTTACCGGGTAAACCCTGGGTCAATTGCGTACAATGGGTCACGCATACATTGACATACATAATGTAGGTAGTAGGTACCACCAGGCGATTACTTATAGACAGCCCCCCGAACAGAATTCCTGGGCTAATTGCCGCGGCTAAACGGCGGCGGCGGACGGAACTATATTAACAAATTTGATGACCTTTTTGGATCTTTTTTAAAATTTCGAAAATTTTGTAAATTTTTTGAGACCCCCACTTTTTTGCTTATTTGTTTATAACTTTGATATTTTTTAGCGCCTTTTCGGACTTTTTCTTAAACTTTTTACGTGAAAATACGAATCGAATGACACCTTGTGCGTAATTTTTGTAGACTATATAAAAAAGTTACAAAAAATAGTACATGTGAGCCAGACTAGTAGTCCACGTTTATTGATAAGTCTAATAATTGTTATTTAGAAGCCAACATGAAATTATTCAGTGCAATAGTGATAAAAGGTAATCTAATTATCTATTAAAATCATCATGTTTTGGAACTAACGTTCGTCGAGTATCGACAATTTTAAGATAAAAAAATATACCTAGATATCTTTCCACAAATAACGCGTATATAATTAACGAGTTATAGATGGACCATTTTTATTTGGGATTTTAATTCGGTTTCAATAATTTTGTTAACCTAAAATAAGTTTAAAATCATAAAGTATAATAAAAAAAATACCGTAGTAAATCTCATAGCGCTGCTCTGTTCTTTTAATGTTGACACTGGACATAATGCTTGGTAGTTAAAGACTTCCACGTGTTCAAATATATTCTTGACAATCAAAGACTGTAGTACGCTGGGGTGGGCGACGCCGAAGAATTGACCCACTTCAGATTTCTCCATGCCCACCACTATGTAGCCTGAGCTGTCGATCACGTAACACTCATAGTTGCCATCTTCTTCACACGACAGATCCTAAAACAAGAGATGTTTCCGTATAGGTACCTTATTAATAAAAAAAACAACTGTTTGCCTGAAAGTCAGCTTGTATGACGTCTTTGAGTTCGTATAATATTGTGGCTACCATCCGATAGTAAAACTGGTAACTCTCCTATAGAAGGAACCAAGGCATAATGTCTTATAATGTTCTAACTTAGAGGATGAGGTTAACACTAAACTGGCCACGAATATAGCAGCAAAGTTTAATTACCAGATATTGGTGTCTGCAGGCAGTATTTATCTAGATAGCCATGTTATTTAATTAAATCTATTTTGTAAAGAAAAAAAACATTAAGATATATATAGGTTTTCGAGTTTGATAACAACTAACCTGTAACAAGTGTCTATACAGTTGTCACATTGCACTTTGCAATTAAAAATTGCAAAGGGGAAATAAGGCAAAAAGTTAAAGAACACGATTGTTCTATAACTTTCGCCCATACCAATCAACCTTACCCTTTTTTGACAAAACAGAGTAAGTGCATGTCACCACGTGTTTCAATAAATTTAGAAAGCTAGCTGGTGGTCGCCGTGTTGGTCCTGGTCTCCTTTGTAGAATAGGCCAACTGCCGTTCTGTCAGGCAGGTCGTAAAAGGCGACCGATTGGCTATCGAGTCACTACCCTTGTGGCTACTAGGTGGTAGAGTTCTGCATTGTCTCGCCCGAGTGAGGTACCACCGCCTTACCTATTCCTGCCGCAATAACGTCAGTGCTTGTTGCTGCCGTGTTCCGGTTTGGAGGTTTCCGGTAGCCGGTAAACTTATGCATGTGGCATTAGACCTCGCCACAAGATAGCAACGCACCATTAACATCTTTGGTGTCTATAGGCGATGGTTGACTCTTTCCATCAGGAGACCCATCTGCTTGTTTGCTATCTTATGATATAAAAAAAAGAACTTATGCTTGTAACAGTAACATCCGTGGTGTCTATATGATTATCTCTGTCCATGAAGCTTGCGATCTTTTTTGATATAACAATCAAGCACACGGCTCTCCTGATGGAAAGAGACATCTAACGCTAGTCACTAAAGACGTTAATAATGCGATGCTATCCGTGTGGCGTGCATAAGTTTACTGGCTACTTTACCCTATAAACGTGAACACGACAGTGACATTCACTAACGCTATTTTGGCAGAAATGAGTTAGACGGTTTCTGGTTAATAAACCTAGGTGAGAAACCGTCTAACTCGTTCCAGACCTCTAGGACTACGAGTAGTAAGTAACATACTTGACCAATCATTTTACTAGAATGGAAGGGCTTCTCTTTTTTCGAACCTTGGATCTATTAGATTGCATACGGTTAAATATATTTTTAATATAACTTACCTTGCTATTTTTAGTGATACTGTAAAACACGTCATATAAATTTGAATATAAAAATTGAAATCCGACTACAGCCGCTGGAGTTTCAGAATTCCCGTCCTTATAGAATATTGCGTAACTCGCCGTGACCGTGATATCGCCATCTTCGTTCTCAATCGGTGGTCGGGAGACTATCGTGTCGTCGAGAATCGGTAGTGAGGTTGCTACGACTATGGATTCATTGTCAATCATGTGCTGGAGAACAGCTGCTTTATACCATGTTTCTTCAATTGCATTGTAATAGAAATCACCAAAAACCCTGGTAACATAATAAATTTTATAAATTACAAAGCAAAACTTTCTATGAGATGACACTTATATCTAATGAGTTCTATGAAAACTCACTTCACTATGCTCTTTATTTCCTTCTTTCTATTGCTTATATTAACATTCAGGAACTTTAGATCAAATAAAAAAGTTTTTTTTTTTCATTTATTTATTGAGGCCTTTTGACAAAACTAGTCAATGCCGGCCTCATAGGGAAATACGTAAGGGTTTAGTATACATTAGTTTCTTAATTTTAAATATTCTTTTATAAATAAGTAAATATTTTTCGCCTTTATTGACAAGAAATCTATCAGTATGAAATTGATTTCAATTATCTCTTTTATTTTATCTAAATTAAATTTTTTTCTTAATTCAAATAAAAAAAGTTAAGATGGAACTTTCCTCAAGCTTTACAAAGCTTGAGGAACATTCTGGAACGTTTCTATATATTTAAATTATTGTGAAACGGAGTTATCCATAGTAATGTGCAAATGTTAAAGTCTTTCTGTCGGTTATGCTTTCAAGGCTAAACTACTAAACTGTTTTTGATGAAGTTAAACGGGAAGATAGTTAAATCAACCCATAAAGACCGAAGTAGAGGATGAAATATTGTACGACAATTTTTATATTGATGACCTGTTAATCTACTCGCATGTACAGGCGAAGCTGCGTGGGTAAGCTAGTAATATTTACAAAAAGCCGGTGCCCTTTAGCTTTAAATTAAACGCTTAGTTAAATATGATATTGTTTGTAATGTGAGATTGGATTAGAATGCTTTTCTTGTCTTTAATTATAAACACAAATTATGGTGATATTTAAGAACCTTGTAAGTTGTTAAAGATTCTAGGTTTATTAATGACGAAAGGGGGAATTTTGTTAACCGACTTCCGACAAGACAAGTTGAATGTTCTTAATTTGAACTTATTTTGGAATTCGGTAACCAAATTCAGCCATTAATATGGCTTCTTATATTTCTATACATCCGTAACAGGGTTATATAATTTGCTTTTGCGTTTCGTTTTATATCATTAGATAGCAAACAAGTAGATAGTTGCTCAGGTGGAAAGAGAAACCGTCACCTTCAGGCAACAAAGATGTTGTCCATGTGACCCGTGTGGTGGGATGGCAATGTTAGATGCATAAGTTTACCGGCTACCTTACCCTCTAAGTAAAAACATGACGATGACAAACATTGACGCTATAAGGAATAGGTAAAGCGTTGGTACCAAAATCGGATGAGACGTTGCGAACTCTAGCACTTAGTAATCACGATGGTAGTGACATATTTAGCCAATCCTTCACCTTATATGATTTGCCTGGCAGAATAGCAAATGGTATATTCTGTAGAAGGAGTTTTCTGAACCAACATGCGAGTATAACGTGGTTGCTAAGCATGATAAAGTCTAATTATGGCAGACGTGCTCCGGCAGCGTTGCCCTGTTACCTTATCCTATGTTCCGTGGTTTAATTACAACAGTAAGTAACGCTTAGGTACGATTTAGACTTACCAACTCGCATTAGCCCAGCCCGGACGGCATTTTATCATGCGGTAAATAAAATTGGAATGTGTAAATAGAAATTACAGTTTATATTTCCGTCATATTCACGTTCCGCGTTGGCTAAACGGCTGCGGACGGCTGCGTACTGCGCCGGACGGCTGATGCGAGCCGGTCGGTGTAAATTGTAATTAGGCTACTTGACAGATAAGTAACGATAATAACCCTGTTAGGGATAGACGGACGGATAAATAAATCTAGCTCACTTTGGGCACAGTATACTGGAGACTAACAGTAGTCAATCTACATACATGTGATATTCGAAGAACGCACACATAGACACCTCTCAAGGACGCGATATCTCCGAATGGTTCGGTACAGTTTGTTCCGCACCAGTCCGAGATATCGCGTCCGTGAGAGGTGTCTATGTGTGCTGTGCACGAATATTACTTGTATGGAACATTGACTTCTGTTATTCTCTAAGTATTCTGTGCTTTGGGCATGAAACCCGAAATTCCGTCAAAGTTAAGAACTTCTTTCTTCCTGGAAGTCAAAACCGATATAAAATTTTCCTCATTTTTAACATACCCAAGACTCAAAAATGCATTACACGAATGAAAATATAATATCATTAACATATTTCGTGCCTATAGGCGATATTTATTTGTTTGGTTTTCTATGATGTAAAAGAAAACAAAAATATTCAGTCTCGAACGAGTTTTTAAATATCACTATACTTTGAGATTATAACTAATTAAAGACGAGATAAGCAATCTACTACGAACTCATATTACAAACAACAGTCACTTAGGACTTAAGTTTAAATTATGTAAATAATGCAAAAGGACACCTTTGCGCTCAGTTGTTTACGCAATTACTTTTACATCAATTTAAACTTCTTGTAAGGAATGTACTTACTGTCTTGTAGGGAATGTCTATACTAATCTTTATTAATTTAGCTATATATATTATATATTATACATTTTATATTATATATTATATATTAATAATATTAATATCTGGTTGACCGAGCTTTGCTCAGTTTTTCACATACCCATATCTTGGGAACCGAGCTTTTCTTGGATCTGGAACCTTGATAAATCGATTCCTATAGAATTTTTTTTCTGTACCTGGTTGATCGAGCTTTGCTCGGTTTTGCACATACCCATACCTTGGGAACCGAGCTTTTCTTGGACTTGGAACCTTGATAAATCGATTCCTTGACCCGAAAAACCCCTAATTTGTGACTTTCATGAAAATGGTTGGAGCCGATTCCGAGATTCTAATTATATATATATATATATATATATATATATATATATATATATATATATATATATATATATATATATATATATATATATATATATACACACACAAGAATTGCTCGTTTAAAGGTATTAGATATATTATATATTACATATTATCCATACTAATATTATAAATGCGAAAGTCTGTCTGTCTGTTACACTTTCACGGCTAAACCGCTGGACCGATTTTCATGAAATTTGCCATGGTCGTAGTTGAAGAGCCGGGGTCAAACATAGGCTAAATTTTTTTTTCAAAAATCAATCCTTGAAGGGTTGAAATAGGAGATGAAATTTGTATGAAAAGCTATCTAGACGACATCTTAGTCTATTCGCGGGCGAAGCTGCGCGGGTCAGCTAGTAATAGTATAAATGCGAAAGTTTGGATGTTTGGATGGATGTTTGTTACTCAATCACGCACAAACTACTTAACGAATTTAAATGAAATTTAGCACACATGTAGATAATGACCTGGAATAGCACATAGGCTACTTTTTATCCCGGAAAAATTAGGGAATCGCGCGGGATTCGCCAAAAACACTTATGATGCAGCGGGCTGCACGCTGCAGCTAGTATTTTATAAAGGTAAGTTTGTTTGTAGGAAGTAATGTCTGAAATTACTGAAGTAACTTTTAAAACTAATTCACCAGGAGAAAGCTGAAACCTTGGCTGACAAAGGCTATATTTTTTTCCCAATTTGCCCATTTTTTCCGAACCTACGCGAATTACACTGCGAGAAACTGTTAGTAATGAATAAAAAGGGAAAAGCTTAATAAAATCATCAGGTAATTTGTGTCCATACTAATATTATAAATGCGAGTCTGTCTGTCCGATTTCACAGCTCAACTACTAAAACGATTATGATTAATTTTGGCATGTAAATAGTTTAAATTATCTTAAAATCCGGGTCAAATATAGTCCAAAATATATTTATTGGGCCAGAGGGGGGCAAAGCGTAACATTTTTAAACAATTTTTATCTTATTAAATTTTTATCTACAGTAATAGATAATCAGTATGGAGGTAAACACAATCCAGGGGGGAGGGGCAGCCCCCCCCCCCCCTCCGTATGCCCATGCGCGGTGCGCGGGTCATATGAATATAAGCATGACGTTAAGTTTCAACAAGGAAGACGTGGATGCAAAGTCGTGCAAAGAAGTTGAGAGGTCTTTATTTATTTATATTTATTCCAATTAAAGTAATTATATAAGCAAAAAAAAAAACTAACCAAAGCCTCAATGGTATAGCGGTACCGGATTCGGAATAGCCGTATGAGAATCAGGGTTATAATTCCGGGTCAGTCAATTCGTTCCCATCAAATTTTTTAGCCTTTCCGAAACCAAACTAACCCGAGATTCGACTTATTAATCGACAGGTTCCCTATCACATTGGAGGATATAATATCATTGTAAACATTTGGATACTTACTTCCCTGGAAACTCCTTAGCTCTATTCCCGATTTCATCAACCCATTCGTTCTTTGCATCATCGAAGATGTAATGCCAGCGAGTCATTCCACTAGAGGTAGCAATGAAGCGAACGCTAACATTATATTTCCGTGCTAAACGCCGCTCCTCTGCATTTGCTTTCCAGTTTCTGAAGTAAGGTGTGGATAATTTCGCATCGAACACTAATTGTTTCACCAAGTCTTCATTACAATAATAATCATCCTTGCCTAATGGAGTCGTACCACAGTGAGCTAATAAACAAAATATTAATTAGGTTACTTTACTGTTCACTGAATATTATATTAAGCAAACCAAAATTTTAACTGTTTAGCTGTAAATCAAATATTAATTTATGTTATATGCAGTATTTATTTATATTTTTTACATCATAGAATAGCAAACGAGCATATGGCATTTGTGACGAAAAAAGATAACCTTCCCCTATAGACAACAACGGTTATTGGTGTGTAGCCAGTAAGCAAAGGTATGTGACATACCACAAGCCTATGCTTACTTGCTACCTTACCCTCAAAACTAAAGCTCGACAGTGACCAGGGGCGTAGCTACTGCCGTATCTGCCGTATCAATTATACGCATGCGTATGCAAAAATTAATAAAAACTTCCTAAATAGCAAGTCAAACAAGCAATGTCTTTTTTCAAAAAAGGCAAGAAGAGTGTCTATGTAATTTTACTACTTTGTAAATATTTTGAGAAAAGTGACAGATAGATAATTATGATGAATAAATATTTCTTTTAATTTTATAGAAACATTTTTTTTTCTTTTGTGAGAAATCTCTGCCCTTCATAACGGCCCCCAAACAAATTTTTATACGGGGCCCCGCCAAGGCACGCTCCGCCACTGACAGTGACATGCACTAACACTGTTATAGGAGGATTATGCGAGATTCTGTAAAGGTGGATTTTTATTTTTCAGATCTGGAGGGGTCTGAAAAATATAAATCCATCTTTTTGTGTTTGATCATATTTTAATGCGTTGCCATAATATCGTTCGTCCGACGGTAATAAAAGTTACTGCTTGCACTTGCACGAAAGACATAAAACAATTTGCTTAAGGTGCTCCTTCCCAAAACACGCGCATGTTTTTTTAAAACACTAGATAGCAAATAAGCAGATCTCCGCTGATAGAAAGAAAAACCATCACCTATAGACACCAAAGATATTAACGGTGCGTTGCTATCCGTGAGGCGGGATGGCAATGCCACATGCATAAGTCTACCGGCTACCTTACTCTCGAAACCCGAACTCGACAAGCACTGACGCTATTGCAGTAGAAATAGGTAAGACGGTGGTACCATATAACGTTGCAAAACTCTAACACCTATTAGTCACGATGATAGCGATCCGCATTGCCAATCGGAGGCCTTTCAAAATAAAATGGCAGATGTCATATTCTTCAAGGAGGTAGGTAGAGGATACGACATGTAACATCAATGCACATAATTTGTATGTGATCATCTTATTTGAATTAACAAAATGCCAAAAACTAAAGTAGAAGGTGCGCCTTATTTAACACTCGGTACAATCAAAATACGTATACCGAAGTATAGATTTTATTGTATTATTTATTTACATATCAAATCGATCCGATTAAACCTTAATTGTACTTGATCATAGTACCTAAGTTTTTGGTTTTTTTTAACAATACAAAGGTTACCAACCAGTCGGTACGTAAGAGGAGACCGTCAGCTTACTTTGTCATTAGATATTTTTTGCAAAAACTTAGTAAATGTGTATACAATGTATTACAATGTTATATTTTTTAAGTTATGTAATTACTGTACAGTGTTGTTGATAAAATACATAATAAATTACTATACTGTGACGCCTCGCCCATATACGGTGGCACTGCCCTTCCTAATCTCGCCATTAAACATTACTGCTTGTCCCTGACATATAGATAGCAGGTATCATAACATTAATAATTTATGCTTTTAGATTTTTATGGCTACTATGAGTAAAGCAACTTACACTAACGGCAGTCTTTTCCTTGCTGCCAACCAAGCCACTGCTTGTTTAATATAGAATAGCTACTCGCGCATTCGTTGATATGACCCAAAAACATTATTTCCTTTTAGTCAGTCCGGTTAAAAAGTAGCCTTTTATTACTCCTGGATAGTGTAGTTTTCTAATAGTTAAATAATATATTAACCGACCGACCGATCTCAAAACTACTGGACCGGTCTTAATATATTAAGATTTGTCCGGTAGTTTTGAGTTTACTCATTATTCATTACAAACATACAAAAATATAAAAATATAAATATTTCCTTTTATACTATTAGTAAAGAGAGAGAAATATTGAGAAAGTAATAAAAAATATCAATCATATTTGTATAAATCAAGTAATGTCATCACTCGTCACGCCGTTTCTGTTACGTGGTTAGCATGATCGTTGCTTTAAGTCGCCGCAACACGTTTGTTTATATTTTCCATCGTCGGTACTTGGTGAAACTTGATACAGTTTCACCAAGTATAGGTTTTTTATTATAAACAATTGTACTGTTTCACTTTAAATTTCATTTTTTGTACTCGCATTTTAGTTATATTAAAGTCTTTGTGTATGTAAAATATTTAGGTTTTAAAATAATATAACGTAAAAAGTTAATGTGAAAGAAGCCCTGATGATGCTTTAATAGACGAAACCGGTCGGCTGTATAATTAAAAGTGATTGTAATATAAATAAAATTTAAATTACATGTTTTGTGCAACACGTTTGGCTACAGTTTTAACATCTTTGGTATCTACAGTCCATCTACAGGCAATGAATGGTTTTTTCTTTTCCACAAGTGCCATCTGCTTGTTTACTACCCTTTACTAGAGCTTTACTATAAAGAAAAATCATAACTTAAAATGCGTAGGAAAGTACTTAGTATTTTATGCAAAATTTCATTAATTTTTTAACAATACTATTTTCACTTACTTGTTATATTGAATTTTGGACTTTGTGTTTCTTCTACGTATTGTTTCTTTGTAATATCAATTTTGCTTTTGGAAAGATTCACGAGAAATTTAAAAATTTCTTCTTCTGCATTATCAGACTCGTGACCTTCTAAATAGTGATATTTGCAATAAACCCTGTGAAAAGATAATAAGTTGTACATATTTGTTAAATATTTGATATTTTATTTCATAGGATAGCAAGCAAGCAGACGATTCTCGTTATGCAAAGATAATCTTTGCCTACAATCAAAGGCACCAAAGATGGTAATTTTTGATGCCTTTGATTGTAGGTTGTACAAACAATAAAATAATAATAATTATAAATGTTCACGGGACAAATTACACTTACTGATCTAACCCCAAAGTAAGCAAATTATTTGCTTGTGTTATGAGTGTTAATCAACAATACTAATACATAGAAATACATATACAAATACAAGAATTTGAAGAAGAAATATTTAATAAATACCCAAACTCGGAAATACAAACATTTATGATCATCACACAAATGCTTGCCCCGTCGGGGATCGAACCCGAGCCCCGACAATTGCGTAGTCAGGGTCTCTAACCACAACAAAATACAAACCAAACAATAAGTAATTTTTTTTTTTATATCATAAGATAGCAAACAAGCAGATGGGTCTCCTGATGGAAAGAGTCAACCATCGCCTATAGACACCAAAGATGTTAATGGTGCGTTGCTATCTTGTGGCGAGGTCTAATGCCACATGCATAAGTTTACCGGCTACCTTACCCTCCAAACCGGAACACGACAGCGAAAAGCACTGACGCTATTGCGGCAGGAATAGGTAAGCCGGTGGTACCAGACCCGGGCGAGACAATGCTGAACTCTACCACCTAGTATCATTTCGCGAAACAAATTACACGAATTGATCTAAAAATAAAAAATAAATTTTTGCTTGTGATATGGGTGCATGGTCGTATATAGAGACGGGTGTTCCATGCCCACCCTAGGTTTGTCTAGTGCCCACCCCAGGATGGTCTTGTACCCAAGTAACTGCTAGTCTATGTCGGTATATATCTACTCCGTTTTTATAATGAGTCAAAACTTATAGCGTACTTCCCGTTGACATAAAATTATGAAATTTGGCAAGAAACAATGCCTTAAAAATACGGAAGTCTCAGTGTGCGAGTCTAACTCGCACTAGCCCGATTCGCCCTCTTTTTTTATAGTCGAGACTTAGTCCCCCCCCTCGCGTCCCTCCAACTCAACTATGCTAATTCATAGTAATACATTTACTAATACCTACTGAAATACTTATTATCTATAAATTGGTACGTGAAACGAAAACGTTGTACCCGCAAACGGAGGAATACGAAATATGGCATAGTTAAATGTTATGTAGGTAAAAAGTGCAGAAAGCTAATATTTTTATATACTTTACATTTAAAGATATTAACTTAATAAAAATATACATAACATCAGAGAGTTTAATGTGTCAGTATATAGATTAAATATTTGCATATCATACACTATAATGCATTTTCCGCACATCAGAATACTCGCAAATATATTTTTATTCAGTGCAAAAGTCAGTTGTGAAACTTAGGGGAGATTCTAAAATAGTCTACAATCAAATTAATGGTCAAATTTCGACCAGCGAGCGACTGCTTGTCTAATATCGGAAATGTAGTTCGAGATCAAAAGTGTAAAAAATAGTGAAGTCCTATTTAAAATTACTATCGATCGTCCGGGGGTCGAAATTCGACCATAGACTAAAAATCTTTAAATTTTTGACCGTGAAGAAAATAATATGTAAGTGCGTGTATAATGTATGTCACACGTTTTTAGTGTGTGTAATATTTATTTTTATTAATTTAATGTAGGTACTTATTTCCAATGCATTTTTAAAAAAATATTAGGTTTGTGTAGCAATGTAAACTTTAGCTGTGCCATATTTTGCACTCCACCGTTTGCGTTATTGTCTTAAAAAGGGTACAAAGTTTTTCCTTCATGTATTAATTTATAGGTATTAATAGCATTGTTCTCGTGGTTTGTCAAAAAATATTAGAATATCACATTATACTATTTCCATTTCTTTATTTTCTCGATGACTGTCTGTCTGTAAGTCCGGGGTAAACTCAAAAAGTACTGCATGGATTTACTTCAAATTTTGCATTAATCTTGCTAACAGGTCGGGTCAACATATAGGCTACATTTATCACGCTATCACCTACGGGGGAGTAGCTGAGCGGAGTAAACGAAGTCGGCGCGGACGAAGTCGCTGGCAACAGCTAGTATGTAATTACTACCTGTCCATGAAGTACAGTATTATTTTTGAAACATTTTAACGTAAACAACACAAAATTACATGGGCGTCGATCTTTCATCGAGAAAATAAAGAAATGGAAATAGTATAATAAAAAATTAAACGTATAACTTAAATCCATTCAAATATGTATTACAATATTCAAATATGTAATACAATATTCTAAACACATAATATGTAATATATATCTATATTATCTTAAAATTTGATCCAATAATAAAACACAACTTTCTGAAATATAATTTCACACATTTCACAATTTTTTCTTTATAGCATTTTAATTTTTTGTTTTATTCTATTTTCTTACATGATAGGCTATATGAAATATTTTTTTGTCCATGGATTTCGTACCTAGGGAAACAAGCGGGTAAAAGCTGACAGTAAATAAAAAAACACATACCTATGCTGGAGCCGCACTTGCGTCTATCGAGTACCTACTCTTTGACAAAGCTTCGTGCAATGACAGTTGACACGATAAGTGCAGATGTGACTGGCTTTTATCGGTTATTTTCGCATACATTCCGGACTGCGTGCACCTTAGCGCGCATATAAGTTCGGGACGATAGACGCAAGTGCAACTTCAGCAATACAGTACAAAATCTGTATTTTTTTAAAGCTACGTTGTTAAAGGTTACTCGCTATATACGCTAAGGTTGCGGATTCTGAAAAGATATCGCAATACGACCTCATCACATTTTTGTCGTTGCTATTTTGTTTCAGTTTGGAGGGTAATGTAGCCGATATACCTACATATAATGAGCTATTAAACCTTGGTTGGTTGTTAATGTCTTCATCGTTGGCGATAAACCATTATATATTTAATATCTTTACGCGATGGGTATCCCTTTCCATTAGCACGGCCACAGCCATCTGCGTTTTTGTCATCCTGCAACGTAAAAATAAATACTCACCAGTCAGGATGTACCCTGTATGTGAAATTGAAATAAGTTGTAACATTTATTCCCAAAAGTTCCTGGCCCTGCTTTGCCTCTAGCGGGTTATCCTTTAGTAACAGTTCCGTGTCACCATACCCCATGGGTAACGATATTCCCATAGAAAAAGGCGTTCCCTCTAATTTGTTGAAGAAATAGTCGTGCTTCACTCGAGCAATCCTCCTGAGAATAGAGTAGTTTTAATATATAATAAACAAGATAAATTTCGACACGGGCTGGGCGTAAAATATCTATGTTATCTCTAGCACAAGAGTGGTGCTTAATAAATCAATCTCAATACTTTGACGATACATATTATTTTGTCTGGATATTTCATTGTTTGGTCCCAATGGGTTTCAATAAACGGGGTCGATTTTGATAAAATTTTAAGGCAATATTTAAAAAATCCAGTAGGTGATCTTGCGAAGTTTAGTAGCGATCGAATTAACAGATTTTTTAACATTTGGATAATATTGTTCCAATGGTGCTTAATAAAGACTGTAAATTGTTATTGTATTGTATTATTCATATAAAAATGAATGTGTGTAATATTTCATATAGACTTCAAGACGGCTTTCTACTATTGTAGTTAGATTTGGAAGTAGCCGCTAAGCTTACACATGTACAATTTAGCTACACAAATAGTAACAGATCATTAAGACCCATCTTCCTGGTATCTAGAGTTTGGTTTCGAAGTAGAATATGGGTCTTATCTCATTTAAATTGGACGTCAGAAAAAGTTATTCTCACTTAAATATATCCATAATAATGTTTTAAATACGAAGGTCTGTTTCTGTCTGTCTGGCACACTTTCACGACTAAACGATTGATGAAATTTTTCAATAGTTTAAGATAAAGAATCAAATATAGGTATGCTACTTTAAAAAAATAAACCTTTAAGTGGCTAAAATTGGGGATGAAGATGGTATATTACTGCACCTGCGGGCTAATCTGCACGCATGCAGCTAGTATTAGTATAAAACTAAAAACCACATAGATGAAGTCTCAGACAGCTGCTAGTTATAATCTGTAATAACTACTTATATCGTACTTTAGGCAATCCTCCTCGTAAGCTACGTAGATAAAAGGTATTTAAGTATTGACGGTTCACTCCCTGTTTTGTAATTTTAATAAGTTTAGTTCTAGCGAAAGTACAGCTATCGAAGTAATAATAACAAATAAACAGTTTTAACTATATGGGTACAGACAACGTCGCTTATGAAAGTAGGTAATTCTAGATATAAGAGTATGTACATGTACAAGACATAACGATAATTAATAAATCCTATATTCGATCGTCAAAAGTATTGTTTCATAGATTAATACGATTAAATAATATGCAGAACTATGTTATGGATACCGGATTATAATTTTTTCCGATAAAAATAACTAATCTTAGTTATTAAATATTCTCACACGACATCTATGGCAACACCTGCAACTAAAAATTTAATAAAACCTAAGAATTTTTACGTGAAATTAAAACTAAATAAATGTAACATTTTCGAAAAAGGCGCTCAAGGACATGTAAGCAAGTCTTTTATATAAACGCTAATACAAGTGTGATAACAATGCGTTGCAAGTCGCCATTATATATTTTAAGGTGAACATCACATGATCAGGTGATATTCACCTTAAAATGTTTGCTAAATATTAGGGTAATTTATTTAATTTAGGCACTAAAATTGGGAATTTTTACAGTTATTACCTTTATAAAAAATAATTAATATTTTTTTTGATGATGTCATTTACATATGTAAAATAATATATACATTACGTGCCTTTTCGGGTCGGACAGGGTTTTTGTTACTTTTTTTTGTGTAGTATATATAGATACAGTACCTAAAGGTATTAAAATGATAGATGTCTTATGGTGTATTAAAAAATGATAGGTGTGTAATGTGTCGAGCTAGCGACCGGTCGTGCTCCGCGTTACACACGCAGCAAATATTAATTAATTAATTAATATTTTCGTAAATCGCGCGGCACATTGCCGCTGCACGTGACCATGGCGCTCGTGGCCAAGAGTTGCTGGCGTTTATCCAACATGTCATCGACACCATGGACGAGGTCAGCATCATGCAGATCTGCAAGTCTTCCTTTGCCAGTGAGGAGATTTGCAAGGGCAATCAGCTGCTGTATAAGACGCTCGGCCAGAACGCGAACATGCCATCGCGAAGAAGAGATGGTACGGAAAGTAGCGTGCAGGACAGGATCCGGATGAGGTGCCGGCTTTTGTGGCGAGAGAGTTACACAAGCTGCCGCCAGTGACGCTGGACCACGTCGACTTCGTCTGCTGAAGGACATTAGATTCCTTAAGGAAGAGCTGACCGAAGTTAAGGGTAGAGTGCAGGCATCAGAGTCTACCATCAATGGTCTACGTATTGAATTATCGCATTTAAAAAGTGTTAATTATATGTAGGTCACCTGATGCCGCGTACGTCACCCGTCGCCGAGGCGCGCAAGCCGTCACGTTTAGCCCATCAGCAATATCCGATGGAGCAACGAGCACCTGCGATGCCGTCCCCGCCCGCCTTCCCCTCCCGGTTGCGCCGATACCGAGACCCCAGGCGACTCAGCAAAACTTTGCGACTATTGCTGGTCGCCCCGCACCTACCCCGCAGGCGAATAAAAATGGGGACAATGACAGCCGCAAGGCTACGAAGAGTCGTAAGACTAAGGAGAGCCGCAAGGCCACAAATAGTAAGGTGGAGTCTTGTCGACCTGGCAAGAATGAAAGCAGGAGGTGCGATGAGGAGCGCTTCACACTGGTGGAGAGAAGAAGGAAGAAGAAGCCCGCCGCCCGCAACAATCGCGGCACCGCGCCATATGTACCCGAGCTGCGTCTGCGGAGCGAGGTCCCCGCAACGCCGTTGTACATATCTCGTCTGCACTGGTCCATGAATGTCGTGGAATACATCAGTAAGAAAACGTCACTCCACTTGAGGGTCGATCGTCTGCAGTATCGCCTCAAGATCAACTTTAGTTTCTTTGTGGTGAGAGTACCGACGCATCTCATGTCGACCTTTGAAGTGGGGGAATTCTGGCCGACTGGTGTAGTCTACCGAAGGTTCCGGGGGAGACTCCGGAATAAAGTGCGTGTTACGTCGCCGTCAATACGTGACAAATTGTAGTTTTTAAGTACCTATATCATATTAATATGTATGTTAGTCTATAAGGTATTTATAATATGGGCCATGTTGCCTGAATTAAATGGTTATTATTATTATTATTATTATTATGGACACTCGCTCGGGAAAGGAGCTCCTGTCTCTACATCTCAGAATGATTAACACTTAAAGGAGATATCAAGTTTAACTGTAAGAGTTAATTATATGAAAACGTCGATAACCGATACGTGACCGATTCCTGTTCACAGTTCCGTAGTAATAATTTTCTTAATTATTTATATTAATAAAAAAGAGTTTTAATCATTCAAATTATAGAATCGAAAAAGTTTTAGTTTCTTAGGTGATCGGCAAGTGCATCCAAAATCCCTGCAAAATGTTTGGTTTTTGTATGTATTTTGGTGTTTTTTTTTTTGTTTGCCACACATTTATTGCCTGAGAGGCTATCTCAGGCCGCAAACAATAACGTGTGTCAAGGAGCTCCGTTCCAAAACATCGTAAAGCTAACCAGATTTAGTCCAGTAAAAAGTTTAACGAAACCATGATCGACCAGTTTTGGCGCAATGAGTAAAAATGTGTTCATTAATACTTAAATAATGATATTATGAAAGAAATTTTGATTAAAATTAAGGGGAAAGGGATGAAAAAAATAAAAAAAGGGTTGAAAAATGCCTTTTTTTTAAATAACTTAATAACGGTAGGAAATAGAAAAAAAAGTTTCAAGTAAAAGCTGTAGAGAAAAAAATTCTACACAAAAAGTTCCTCTTCATTTTTTTGTTATCTGCTTTAGTTTAGCTACAAAAAATAAAAATTAAATTTGTAGTAAAATATGTAAAAATATATAAATATGGGAATACATGTGTAGTAGTGTTAGTACATACTAATGTGATGCGCGCGCTACATGGTACAGGGCCGTAATAATTCTGGTAAGGTTTTATAATTAATTACAAAGCAAATTTAATTTTTATTTTTTGGAGCTAAACTAAAGCAGATAACAAAAAAATGAAGAGGAACTTTTTGTGTAGAATTTTTTTCTCTACAACTTTTACTTGAAACTTTTTTTCTATTTCTTACTGTTATTAAGTTATTTAAAAAAAAGGCATTTTTCAACCCTTTTTTTATTTTTTTCATCCCTTTCCCCTTAATTTTAATCAAAATTTCTTTCATAATATCATTATTTAAGTATTAATGAACACATTTTTACTCATTGCGCCAAAACTGGTCGATCATGGTTTCGTTAAACTTTTTACTGGACTAATTTAAATGAATATGAAACCTTGTCATATTATTTCTTTAGACGATAGCGATGCTGGGCTAGGTGCACGGCGTCGCTATCGTCTATAATTTAACCTAATTTGCTCATTTAATTGTGAACTTTTGTAGAATAAATTAATAAGATTTATATCTCATATGTATGCCATATTCTCTACCAGGGGGACCCAACTTTGTTTGTGTTTAATATTCACTGGACAAATTACACATACTGATCTAACCCCAAAGTATTCAAATTATTTGCTTGTGTTATGGGTATAAGACAACGATACTACGTTTATACTTTAACTTATACTATAATATACTATGTTTATACTTTAACTTAATTTACTCATGAACAAATGGCACGCTCGACGAATTTTCAGAAAATGAATTCGTGATAAAGAACCTTTATCTGCGATCTTCATATTATTCGTTACTAGCTGTGTCCACGGCTTCGTCCGCATGAAAAATTTTCTACAATAAAACCTGCGTAGTTCCCGTTCCCGTGGAATTTCCGGAATAAAAACCTATGTCCTTTCTCGGGTCTCAAAAATCTTCGTACCAAATTTCATCCAAATAGGTTCATTGGTTTAGGCATGAAGAAGAGACAGACAGAAAAAGTTACTTTCGCATTTATAATATTAGTATATATGGATAAAGAGATAAAGATTTGTTTGTAATAGATAAACGCGTGAAACTATTTGACCAATTTTAAAAATTCTTTTACTAATATAAAGCTACATTATCGCTGAGTTGTAACAAAAACTAACTAATTGACTAAATATTTGTTCACAATGTAGCTGTTGAACATGAAAGTATTTTTATTCCGAAACTCAAAAACATACGGAAAATCCTAAGCATTTCCGAATGACTTATCTGAGCCACAGCGAAATGTACCAAGGTTCAAATATTAAATGTAAGTTAATACCGCCCTAGATAAATACATTATCTCAAGCCCAAAAAATATGCCAATAAATATACCTGGCTGAGTGTACAATAGACGCCAATATTAAAGATTCAAGAAGCGGCCGTAAAAGGTCGCTTATAGCTCATCTTAAAGTGTGACGACAACACAATCTATATTCGTATCCGAGGACAATGGGCGTTCATATCTTTTGTTACCCAGTAAGTAAAAGTGTAAAGAATTAAGGTTTTATATTTCCCTAGGAAGAAATATATTTTAAGAAGATAAAGGTCAAGAAATATTTTACACATAAAATAGTTTGCGGAGAGTAGCAAATTAATTAATTTTACCTCATGGATTTCCGCAAAGTAACACCTGAATCAATAGAATATAAGAAATATTTTTTATAGAAACGATGGTGTTTGTTTTTGCAGTTTTTGGTTGTAGAAATTTTAGTCATCAAAGACAAAAGCATCGTGTGAAATTTTCAAACTTTCGTTTAATTTAAGCGCGCTATCATACTTTCATTCATTCATCATAATATTAGAACTGCGAAAGTCTGTCCGTTTGAAAACATTTAACGTCTAAACCGCTTTAGCGGTTTTGAATAAATTTGGCACGGAGCTAGTTTCTGGCTTGGGGCAAAACATGGCCAATTTTTTTTTCAAAAACCAACGCTTAAGAGGCTAAAACATAAGATGCCTAGGGGAATAAAATAGGGGAGATTGTATAAAAAAAATATATTGATGACATGTTACTCTATTCGTGGGCGAAGCTTCGCGGGTCAACTGATATTAATTTGATGTTAAATTGATATTAAATCAAGAGTACCTAAGCAAAAACTTCAGAATCCCTTTTATAATATTGCATACATGAAGAAATACGAGAATTTCCCTAGTTACTGTTTAGACTCGTATGTAAAATTACATAAAGTTAAGATGAATATATGAATAGCAGTAAAATTTTGACCACTGGCAAATGACTGGCAATAGAAAATTTATTTTACTCTTGTTTAACAGATTATTTACAATGCTAAGTAAGGCAATATACTAGAGTTCACGTACATTAGCTTAAAATATCCTTTAATTTACGTGTCACATGATTATATAACCCGGTGTTCCCCCGTGTTGGCCCAGACCCATTTTGAAGAATAGACATGTGTCGTTTTGCCAGGTGGTTCGTCAGAGACGAATGATTGGCTATGCGAGTTATTTCAATAGTGTCTTCTAAGTGGTAGAGTTCTCGTGTACTAAGTGGTAGAGTGGTAGATTTCTCGGCCGAGTCTGGTACCACCACCTTACCTATACATGTCAGGTAGTGTTTGTCTTTATTTTGTTCCGGCTTAGAGGGTAAGGTAGTTATCCGGTAAACTTATGTATATGGCATTAAGACCTCGCCACAAGGATATCAAAACACTACTAACATCCTTGGTATCTATAGGCGATGGTTGTCCTTTCATTATCGATCAGGAAAACCATATGTTTCTTGCTATCTTATGATATAATAAAAGCTTCGAATGTAGAGTAACAGGTAATCAATAAAAGAAATTTCACGCGTTATTTCAAAAAAATATTGTATATGTGACCCTGCATTTTCAACTATTTCCTTACAATATTTCATCAAAATCAGTTGAGAGATTTAGCCGTGAAAAAGTAACGGACAGACGGACAAACTTTCACATTTGCAACATTGGTATGGATAATCATAATTTATAGCTAGCTTGTTTGCTATAAGCTGATAGTTTTTTTAGATAGAAAGAGACAAGGAACCTTTGCCTATAGACACCGGGAATATTAATGATGAGTTCCTAATCGAGTGGCAGAGATGGAATGTCAAATGCATAAATTTACTGGCTACTTTACAAGACTCAAAAGTCAAAAGATAAGCACAGACGCTATTTCGGCGGTTCAGCTAATATATTAATATTATGTAAATCAATAAGTTAGACTTTTTTTGAGGAATATCTTAAAAACGTAAGAATATTGTAAGAATGCTTAAGCCTTGCTAAAGTATTTTTATTACCAGACTGTTTTTCTTCATAAAATTTTAAAGTTTATGTTGTTTACATATGTCTACAGGGCCGTATTTATAGGTCTGACCTAGGAGGCAAGGAAGAACTGGAGGTCCGTTTTTGGCTCACCTTACGTGCAGGCGGTGCTATCCCTGAGGGTAATTAAATGCGGATGTATTATTATAACTTCCAGTGTCATTATAGTTATGTTTCCTTAAGAATTGTAGATAAAAATGGGAAAAAAGACAAAAGAAATAGAAAAGTTGCTGACACCTCGGACTTTGTTTTTTTGTACCTATTGTGGGAGGCCCCTTACTACTGTCGGCTGTAGCTCCGTAAGCCCTGCCCTAAATCCAACCCTGTGTGTCTGTATTTATTTTGAACACTTACCTCATATTATCGTAATGGAATAGAACTTCCACGTTGGTCATGCTACCATCCACTCCGTTCACTAAACTTTCTCTCAACTCTTTAATTTTTTCTCCCAGTTCTCGTGGACCTTTTCCATCGTCAACTTGTTCTACTTCTACGAAATCTACACTGTTATAATTTTCTTGTAATTTCCCGTTTATCTATAACCATTTTTAAATGTTTTAGTATAATATTTTAAACACTGTAATTTGAGTGTTACATATAAACTTAAATACAAAAACTAGAAAACAAAAAGAGGAATTGATATCTAACTTAAAATCAGCTAAACTGTAACAACTAAGGAAAATTCTAAACATTTTTCAGTGACATAACTGAGACACAGCGAAGAGTGGCCAGGTTCAGCTACTTGGATTATGTAATTTTAAAAGTTCCCTCGATTTCTCTCTAATCATATCATCAATTACAATAAGACCAGGTTAAAATAAAATAGCTTGAAAGTCAACGTATGTAATTGTAATACTTGAAAAGCTGTAACTTATGTAAATTTAATTCGATTTTAATTCTTGAAACGGCATTCGACGTACTTTTTGTACTTAAATGTTGTAGTAGACCAAAAATTAAGCGGGTAAATAATTTCGTAGTTAGGTAAAAAAAAAAACACTTTTTGCAAAATTTTTCGTCAACGGTAAGTACAAAGGCCCAAGTGGCTAAGTACGGGAAAAAATGGCTTATAAAAAAACTACCGAACTGATAAAACGATTTTGATGCAATTTACGTATTTTTTATTACGATTCACTTGCAGGGTACAGAATAAACAAACCATCTATAGATTTCTAATTATTTTTGTTTTTATAGCATTCACCCTGTGCTTGGGAAACTTGAAAAACTTTAAAAACAACAAAGAAAAATGTCGACACGCGAGACTCGAACCCGCGACCATCTCCCTCAAGCCGGGACGCTCTGCCACTGAGCTAGTGTCGACGGGTTCGACGTGGCAAAATACTTCTTTGTTACATGATCGATTACGTCGATTGTACTGATCGCTAGATATACATACGTATAACTAGTTAAATGAGTTCATCGTTACAGTTCGAGTCTCGCGTGTCGTTATTTTTCTTTGTTGTTTTTAAAGTTTTTATCTAAAGATTGAAGTTCACTGCGATTCACCAGTGAGACGGTTGGTGATATGTGTGGTGATCTCCATTGTCGTATTTAACCGACTTCATAACGATAATTACTTATTTCTAGCGATATCCAAGCCTGACGGACTTTTGTGCTTGTCCAAGCTACGAGAGTTACCTCTGTGCCACGAAATACTCACCACCTACCAGACTCAGCAGCTACTGAGATTTTGGAGAAAAACCTTGAAAAGTCCTCATTAACATTTTTACTGACCCTTAAGATCGAACTCAGGACCTGATCGAAGCCTAATAGTCTAACCCCTAAACTACGAGGCAAAAAATAATTATAATAATTTGAGCATAAATACATTTAATCGCTACTCACCGTCGTGATCAACAAAGGGTGCAACAGCAAATATCCATTATTGCTCACAATGAAAGAATATCCATTTACACCCAGCTGAAAAGAAATGCACGTTTTTAGATTGTTGATATAAAATATGGACTTAAACTTTATGCTAACATTCTATTGGAAATTTTTATTTAACAACGGGCGAGACAATATTAAATAAATAATAAATTAATATTCACGGGACAAATTATACTTACTGATCTAACCCCGAAATAAGCAAATTATTTGCTTGTGTTATGAGTGTTAGTCAACGATACTAATATATAGAAATACATATATAAATATTGGAATATATTTAACAAACACCCAAACCCGGAAATACAAACATTTATGCTCATCACACAAATGCTTGTCCACGTCGGGGATCGAACCCGAGCCCCGTCGATTACGTGATCCGGGTCGCTAACCACTCGACTAACGGGGCGGTATATGTATTAAATTTATATTTAATATTATCTCGCCCGGGTCTGATACCATCACAGATATACATACATCGAGGATACCTCTGTAGGTACTACCACCTAACCTATTCCTGCCGCAATACCGTCAATGCTTGTCACTATCGTAGTCCGCCTTATTAGACAGTATGGTAACCGTTAAACTTCGTCAAGACTCGTCACAAGGAAAGCAACGCACTATTAACACCTTTGTTTAGGCCATGGTTTCCTATTTCAACAGGAGAGTCATCTGCTTATTTGCTATCTATTGATATAAAAAACCTGTCAAGTGCAAGTCGGACTCGCATACCGAATGTACTGTAAAATTGTGAATGTAATGTAAATTTACGGTTTTTTCTTTATTCTTCGGCCTACGGCAATGTATTCTGTCTGTCTGTCTGTTACGCTTTCACGGCTAAACCGCTGCACCAATTTTCCTACAATTTAGTATTGAAATAGTTGAAGATCCGGGGTCAAACATAGGCTACCTTTTTTGTTTAAAAATCAACCCCTAAGGGGCTGAAATAGGGAATGAAATTTGTTTGAAAAACTATGTCGACGACATGTTAATCACCCATCGTCACCCATCGTCTATAGACACCAAAGATGTTAATGGTGCGTTGCTATCTTGTGGCGAGGTCTAATGCCACATGCATTAGTTTACCGGCTACCTCACCGTCCAAACCGAAACACGACAGTGGAAAGCACTGATGCTATTGCGGAATAGGTAAGGCGGTACCAGATCCGGGCGAGACAATGTAGAACTTTACCACCTAGTAGCCACGATGGTAGTGACTCCTATAGACAATTGATCGCTTTTTACAACCTGCTTGACAGAAAGGCAGTTGGCCTATTCTTCAAATGAGCCCGGAACCGACATAGAAAATACGAATAAAATTTTGTAAACGAATAAATTTTGTATACGAATAAAATTTTCTGTACAAATAAAATTTTGTATACGATTAAAGTTTCATACAAATCAAAAAGGTTTAAACCCTCGAATGACGTTTGTACCAAATGCTGTGTTAAAATATTTTCACCTATTATGGAATGTTCTTATATAAGTATCTACACTTTCGATCGTCGGCCTTTGGTGAAATTCCATTCCTGTTAGACACAATTTAAAGTGCACTTATACTTACTCTGATTTCAATTCACAGCATAATATAGTGTGTAAGTGGCGGTGTACCAATAAATTAAAAAACCATGCCATTTTTAAGTTCTAGTCACGAAGTCAATTACTTTTTTTATGGGAAATGCAATATTTGCACTTTGTGATTTTTTTATTTTCATGCCCAATATAAAGCGTGTATTGCTCCGACTCGTCACGCTGGTGGAACTCATCAGCCGCTCATTTAACGCGGTATGTGGCGTATAATACATTTTTTATTTTGTACGTTTCCTTAAACTTTATTAATTTTTAGAATAAGCAGTGTAGAGTATTGTATAAATCAAATTATACAAAGTAAAAAATATATACATATATAAAAAAACTGGAAAAGCGCGTTTCTGGCCGTACACATCTTAGGGTTCCGAAGTTGCACATCATAATAATGCGGACTAAGAAGAGGGCTTTTATTGTTTCATAGCATGAACACCTATTTAACATCAATGACGGATATATCCGCACCACAGGTTCACCGCCTATAAAAACTTCTCCAAGTACATTTTATAACTTCGTCGAGCATTACTCCAAAACTTGTAAAGTCTTCTAAGACGTGATAGTTTTCCTCTTATTACTTACTTTTTCCCACCCCAAAACCAACCATTTAGCTGTAAGAGGGGACCTTTGACTTTTACAAAAATGAGTACTTTAAAGCTTAATATTTCACAAACGAGTGTCTTAATCGAAAAATTATTTTCGCAAACTTACAATATTTTTTTTAAAAACCAATCCAACTCAACCAGGTTGGTTACTTTTGAAAAATAAATTGTTCCCGTCGGATTCACAAAAAACTTATAATGCAGCGGCCTGTAGGCTGCTGCTACTTAATCTACAAAGGAAGTGTTTCGAGTGCATACAGCTTGAGATATTCTAACTTCTATTTCGTAACATCTGTTCCTAGCGTATGAACGTTGCTTACGGCAAATTAACACGGCCTAGTAGTAGTAGGTACCTTGCATATTAATTATATAATAAGTCGGCTAAAGCTTTAGTTGTAAATCAACTACCTTTTTTGTAACAAGTCAGGTATAGTCTTTTAGTACAGTCTTTTTCTAGGTGTGTCACCTAAAGGCATCCTAACAAACCGACTTCTTAATTATGTTGTTACATAATTGTTAGTCGACGACTTGTTAGTCGGGTAGCAAATAACTTGCGTTCATTTCGAGTCATGGGCTAAAATTTCGCAATTTAGGGTACTGTAAATGACAGCTATACAGTGCCGCTAGCGTTATTTTATATCCTTCTATCATTGAATATAACATACATGCTTTGGTTAATCAAACTCTGTTTGACGTTAGACTAAACTATACACTAACGTTAATATTTGTCTATACGTTAATTCCGATTGTTACGAGATTATCCATTTTACTTGAATACACCTATCTACAGGGAATTATTATAAGTACATTGATATAAAAATTCCTAGATGCACAGTCCCGAACAAAACTAACACTCAAAAGTGTCCCTAATTTCATTCAAGTAGTTATAGATATAGTAAAAACATATGTCTTTGCATATCCAACCTTAAGTGCAACACTTATAGTTGTTTTTACAAAGCAATGTACGAAAAGAAATAAAATTGACAGGGTCGCGACCGACGGGATTTTATTTGAAATGAGCGCACAATTTAAAATCGTGCGCTCATTTTTGGAGGACGTTTTTATAATTAAAGTCTCTGTGTGTGTATGTGTGCGTGAGAATTTTATTTAGTGAAATAAATTTGGTTACCTGATGAGGTTGAGCCAACTTAGCGATACTGTCGATAGGAACATCGGTCCCAGCTACACCAAGCAATAGTGCATCATTGTTTTCTTCGTTGTATCTGTAGTCGAAAGCGGGTATTGCTACGGATGTCACCAGCTTGTCTTCATCGGGCTACATTGAAGAATTCAA
Source organism: Apodemia mormo (assembly GCA_036924255.1). Taxonomy (NCBI): domain Eukaryota; kingdom Metazoa; phylum Arthropoda; class Insecta; order Lepidoptera; family Riodinidae; genus Apodemia; species Apodemia mormo. The sequence continues at coordinate 37,792,509 of JAUPFN010000002.1, forward strand.
ATTTGTATCAAAATCTAGATTTTAAGAATTAAATAAATTAAATAAGGGTTACTGGCAAGCTGCAATTACAAGCAACCTGAATTTTCGGCTTAAGTTCAAGCCGAAATGTCGGGTTATATAGCTTGCTTTAATTCGGAGTTTTTGGCATACATTGAGTGTGGACACCTTAAAAGATCATAGATTTTGGCATAACTACGATTTTATTAGAACACATACCTCCGCAACATATTGACCTACTTGTTATTTATCCTTGCCGAAATGCCAGGGCAGATCAACTCGAGCACTCAACGCAGACTAAAGTCCTCTTTTTATATCAATGCTTATGTTATGGGTGTTAGTCAACGATACTAACACATAGAAATACATGTATAAATATTTACATACATAATAAACACCCAAACCCAGAAATACAAACATTTATGCTCATCACACAAATGCTTGTCCCTGTCGGGGATTGAACCCCAGCCCCGTCGATAGCGTAGTCAGGGTCTAACCAGGGGCTAACCACTCGACCAACGCGACGGGGCGGTAATATATATATATATATATATATATATATATATATATATATATATATATATATATATATATATATATATATATATATATATATATATATATATATATATATATATATATAAAAGGATATTTTGGCTTCGATATCGATTGTAGATCACGCCCCAAGTATTCTTTTAAAAAAATATTCAATGTACAGTTTTGAATTTCCTACGATTTTATTATATGTATAGATATAGATAAGGATTTTCAAAATATAAGGAACGTATAATATTTTTAATGTTATTATTTATTGTATTACTTCAATTTATTCATGTTTTCTGTGCTGGAATTAAGGTCTTAAGAAAATTAAATTATTTTCCCTTTCAAAAATGGTACTAATGTTGCGGCTATGTGCTATTGCGGTAGGAATAGGTAAGGCGATGGTATCAAATACCCGTGCGAGGGAACTAATAGTCACGATGGTAGTTCGCGTATAGCCAATCGTTCGCCTCTTACAAACAAAAATTGTGTAGCTGGCCCTCGTTAGACTACCGATGCCGCATGCCGTGATATTTGTGTTATATATATATATATATATATATATATATATATATATATATATATATATATATATATATATATATATTACTTCAAGATGTGGCCGACCATTTATTAAACTTAGTTTAAATTATATTAAATGACTTTATTTCATTGAATGGCCGAGTAAGTCATTCCAACGTCAACGTTTGTCAACGTTTATCCAACGTTTGTCCACGCTTGGCCATATCATTTATGTAGAATTTCCATTATATCAAAAGTTTAATGAAAAGCAATAAAAATCACAATAAATTATGGATGAAATTTTTTTATTGGATGAATTTCGTAAAATTCAAAAAGTATTGTTTCGTAACGACGATTAATTCCAGTTGGCTCAGTATTATCAGATTTTTAATATTTAAATTATAGCAAACAAGTACATGGGTCTGATGGAAAGAGTCAACCATCGCCTATAGACACCAAAGATGTTAATGGTGCGTTGCTACCTCGTGGCGAGATCTAATGCCACGTGCATAGGTTTACCGGCTAACTCACCCGGAACAACAGACCTTACTCGGCTACCTAACCCGGACAGTGACAAGCACTGACGCTATTGTGGCAGGAATAGGTATGGCGGTGATAACAGACCCGGGCGAGACAGTGCAGAACTCTACCACCTAGTAGCTATGATTGTAGTGCCTTGCATAGCCAATCGACCGCCTTTTACGACCTGCCTGGCAAAACGGCAGTTGGCCTATTCTTCAAAGCAGCCCGGGACCAACACGGGGAAAAATGATACCATGATACCGCCGCCATGATACGTCAAAAAACGATAACAGCATCTCATATAGTGGATACTATAACTATTTTACGATATCATCACTAATGTTTGGACATATTTGTATCATGAACTAGCCGTGTGTTTAGTTCTTCATATCGTAGGCAACGCTGAAACGCCGAAACGTCAAACACTGATTAAAAATTGATCCGGTCAAACCATTCCATGGTAGGACAGTAGGTGTAGGTAGATGATTTTCATTTCGTTAAATACAACTATTTCAGCAAAACGTAACTCACTTTATAATGTAACATAATATAATATAATATAATGTAATATAATATAATATAATATAATATAATATAATATAATATAATATAATATAATATAATATAATATAATATAATATAATATAATATAATATAATATAATATAATATAATATAATATAATATAATATAATATAATATAATATAATATAATATAATATAATATAATATAATATAATATAATATAATATAATATAATATAATATAATATAATATAATATAATATAATATAATATAATATAATATAATATAATATAATATAATATAATATAATATACAGACACAAAAAATGGGTTTACTTTGTTTTTCTTTTGTCTGCCTCGTTAAAGTTAAGTGTTTCCTCTCGTCACTCTTGTTAATGTTGTAAGTCTACTTTCAAAAGGATGTCTTGGAATAATTGGATTCTACTGTAGTGCTTACGTAGCAGAGCTTTACGTAAATAATCAGACGTAGGTATTATTTTGTCGAGAGGTTGAAGCTCTTTTTCAGTTAAGACTGAATAGCCAACCTTTTAAAAGGGGTCTGAATGTTTATTTTTAAGTAAAAAATATATTAAGATGTGGATATTTTAATACGTAACTAAGCTGATATTCCTAATAAGACTGGATTTCTATTAAGAACTTTCATTAGTGACAATACTAATTATAGAGCACTTTACTAGTAACAATAACATTGTCTCAAATGACGTTCTAAAATAAATGTCTTCTTTAAAATTCGTCATCAAATTACTTGTATATTGGCAAAATACTTCACAGCAGATTGAAACGCTTGAATCAGTTATGTACTACTTTTATGGACACTACATTAAATCCATAAACGCCGCAGTGATGCATTTTCGCCTATTTTGTAATAAATAAAATTTCAAAATGTATCGAACTTTTCCTTCATTAGATTCATTTATTTTGGTGGACAAAAAAATAGAGTGAAAAAAAATAAAGAGAGAGAGAGAGAGAGGAAAACGGTTTTATAACACTTTTTATTTTTCTGTTTTAAAATGGTATCAAAATTAACCAGATGAAAAAAATACAACGAAAGAGACTTTGCTGCAACTTTTTACTGACAAAATACAAAAAATCTTTTCCCAGATCTAATATTTGCCAAAAATACACGTGTTTGCAAAAAAAACGAATATTAAGCGAAGCCCTGGATAATTCGTATTATGATTGTTAAAAATGTAATTTGGTTTTCTTAAATAACTTGTTTGATCTTTCTTGTAAAATAACATTCCGCTTGTCGAACTCATTTAAAGATAAATTAGGTCAGTAAAAATAATGACACAACCACGATCAAACTGGGGTATCAGGATAAAAGACCAATTAAAATTAATTAAAAATATCTGATTAAACGAACCATAACTATTTTCTCTATCTAAATCTGTATAACAGCAAAAGATATATTTTCTGCTGTTTTTTTTTTGCAATGCATATAATTAAACAGGAACACCAATCTTTGTGAGTATTTTATGAATGTATTATGGCTTAGTTGAAAGAAATCTCTGCTATAAGAATAAGCTCACTTTTTTGCATATTTTTTTAATTTTAACTATGCTTACAATAAATCCCACATTAATTTGTATGTTTGGATGCTTGTTACTCAATCACGCAGATACAGATGGACCCATTTGAATGAAATTAAGCAAACTAGTAGATGATGGGACCTAGAATACTTTTATCCCGGGAAATCATATTATTCCCGTGGTATTCACCAAAAAAATGTATGATGAGATAGAAATTCAATAAATAAATATAACATAATATAGGGCATGAGTCACCGAAGGATAATTAATTAACAACCAATCATATGTCATAAATGATTATAAATCAATTGATTATGATGCAGTTCCGAAGGTTTAAATTGAAGTTAACCTCCCAGTTAAGTTAAGTATTGTAAATGTTTAAGTGCTTACCTTATTCACATCTCCGCTGACACCCCATGTTGCCGTTCTCTGGAAAAACAAAAATATTTAAATTATACTATATAAATACAATTACGCCTGTTCCCTAGCATAAAATGCAGGATAAATTGAACGTCCAAAGATGTGCCTGATTCGCCATTATTCACTGCTTTGTTGACTAGTGAGATGCGTGATATCCTTCGTCGCATTTGTTAACCGTACTTAAACAGTTCCATTTATTTGCGAGAACCGGGACTAACATCTTAGATTGCGTTTTCGAGGCACGAATGTTTTACTACTCCTCCCCTTGTCTTTGGGCTAATACGGAGATTTTTCTGTATAGGAAAAACCCAATAACACTTTGTTAGGCCTCCGATCCAACTCCGAACTTCATGATCTAAGGCAAACAAGCTGTCTATCTATCGAAGTAAGTCCATTATTTACTAGCAGTTCTCCGCAACTTCATTCGCGTGATGACACATTACCTGTGTACTATCTGTATACTGATAACTCTGACTTCACAATCGATGGGGCTCCGGCTCGATTCCCGATAGGGACAACATTTGTGTGATCAGTATAGATATTTGGGTTTGGGTGTTTATTAACTATATTTGAATATTTACATATGTAATTCTATAACTAACCTGACCCAAGGTAATGAACCTGGGTTGAGCTTCTTATTCATTTTTTTTTTCATTTATTCGTTTATTCATTTATTCGTACATTGTTTGGAACATGATATAATATAAAGATGTTAATATTTATTTGTAGTACAATGTTCCGCCATTTCTCAATAGCACAATACGGTTTTTAGTTAGATATAACTATAATAATTTCTACTTTACAATAAATAACCGTTGCGAAAAAAAAAATTAACACTAATTTTAATTAATTAATATAACAAATTATCACTAATAAGTACCATTAACTAATAATTACTATTATTATTATTCTCTAAAATTTATTTATATATTTCATAGTCATTTATTTTTTATTTATACATAAATTATTAAATTATTATGATAAACATCACATTACACATTGCATAACTTAAAATATATATATATATATATATATATATATATATATATATATATATATATATATATATATATATATCTCTTTAATATTGTATTAAAATTAATGTTTGAAACAAATTATTTATTATGTTTATAAGTAAAATATTCTTCCAATGTATAAAAAAAATTTCAATAAGCCAATTTCGTAATCTCTTTTTAAATAGTTTAGTTTTTAAGTCTCTTATACTTTTGGGAAGAGCATTATAAATTTTTATTGTCATTATATAACAATTTTTTTGGAATAATGAACTATGATACCTAGGAAATTTAATCTTGTTTGGATCTCTCGATATATATTTGTCAATTTTATTTTCTTGTTCATATAATTCTGGATATTTTGTGACAAAACAGTATATTTTGTAGCTTCATAAATATACACTTACATTTTTATGATAGAGATATGTAGCTGTTTTTAAGCTATTGCATAGCTTCTATCGCGGGCCTTGAGCGTGAAGACCGAATCCAGAAATTCCGTAGCGAAAAAACCTAACACCCCCACTCCGACCGGCACACCGGTGATACTTTTTAGTTTTTCCATCTATCGATAAATACCAGAACTTTTAATGACTTTTTGAAATATCACGCTTGTCTCTTTAGTTCAGTAACCCGCCTTTAGGTAGCATTGGTTGTATTGGAAAACTACCGTAATCAGCTGTTTGTGAGAAAGTATATAGGTGTATAGGTATTTATCATCTACGTACAACAAGAATATCTGTACTCGTATAATTTGTGTACAAAGTGTTTGAAATATGAATAAACAAAGAAAAAAATACTGCATAAATAAAATAAATATATAATTGTAATTGCATAAGTTGATAAAAAATGCTATGCAATAGCTTTACCGCGGCAGTCTCCGAGTGCCACACGTCTTTTTTATTTTGAATTTGGGCGTTTATTAAATATATTACAGTATTTATATATGTATTTTTATATATTAGTATGGTCGATTAACACCCATATCACAAGCAAATACTTTACTTACTTTTGGGTTAGATCAATCCGTCTAGAAGCTTTTGAGTTTATCCGTTACAAACAAACAAAACTTACCTCCTTATAATATTATTGTAAATATATATAATGAATTAGAATGTACCTAAAAGATTTCTCATTTCTGTCACCAGTTTCAGTTTCAGTATCTGACACTTTGGTTAATGCCTTGTTCGTCCCAGTTTTCCTACTAAAAAAAACATATTTCCTCCCAATGTGTACACCCTGTTTGTACCAAAACATATTTTGTATATATCTATTCACGGTTCGTGCTGTTTTAAAAATGCAGCTATGAACGCCATCCGTGATATTTTTCAAGACGTGATTTTTTTTTATATCATAAGATAGCAAACTTGATGAGTCTCCTTATGGAAAGAGTCAACCATCGCCTATAGACATCAACGATGTTAATGGTGCGTTGCTATCTTGTGGCGAGGTCTAATGCCACATGCATAAGTTTACCGGCTACCTTACCCTCCAAACCGGAACACGACAGCGACAAGCACTGACAGACTGGCAGGAATAGGTAAGGCGGTGGTACCAAAACAAGGCGAGACAATGCAGAACTCTACCAACTAGTAGCCACAATGGTAGTGACTCGATAGCCAATCGGTCGCCTTTTACGACCTGCCTGGCAGAAAAGCAGTTGGCCTATTCTTCAAAGAAGGCCGGGACCAACACGGCGAAAGTGATAGTATGTAAATGTTGTTATTTCCATTTTAAGCAAGCACTTTGGAAGACAGTAAAGGCATTAAATTTAAATAAAAAGAGACTTTTTAAAAAGCATGTTTCTCTATTCCCATCACTGGTTTTGGTCCTACCTGAACTGAAAATTAATGATTGGCTATATATTATGGAAAATTGCCCGAAAACAGACAATATTGAGAAGTTCAACAATTATTTTATATTACCATGGCTGGACATTAAATGCTTAAAAGGAACTTCGGATTTTTAAAGGGATGTTTATTGGACAAATAAGCCAGCAGAAAGAAGTAATGCAAGACTGAATAGAACGTTTTCGGGAAAGTTAAATATATAAATAAATAGCCTTTTATAATTTTTATTTTTTATATTCTTTGGAGTTCTTGTAAAATATACCATTTGGTAATAAATATCTCATAATAATTAATATACATTGTTAATAGTTTTTTGAAATTATAATGACAGATTAAATAATAAAATTATGATTTTGTGTTGATTGTGATATTAGATGATAAAACTAAATGTAACTGCACAGAAATATTTCATCTCTTAGAATCATATTTTTTTAAATATTTGTATTTATATTTTGCATCATTAATTTAGAAAAAATACAGCTGTGTGTAGGATAATATAATATACAAGTGCTTTATTTTCGTTTACTGTACTTTTAATTTTCTAGTTTTCGAAATTCCAGGAATTCCATATAGGTATGGGTCGAGAGGGGAAATTGTAGAAATTTGATACAAAGCATCGGGACAAATGAGGCATAAATTCTTCGATTAAAAATTACATAAATAGCTACTTTCTTACTTTAGGCCTATTGGACAAGATAGGTAGTTGGATTCACATCACAACCTCAACCTCCAACTAGGATGATAACGCAAATATCTTACCATCTTCAAGGTTCGTTAATTTGAGAATATAAAATAAATATTTATTGTAAAACAGTATAAGTATGATTAATCTTTCTCTTGTCAAAGGATTAAACATACATCGACATATAGTGAGAATCTTAGACGTTGCAGTACAATCTGCAAAGGAAATGGCTCTACATAAATACTATGCAGTTGGTAAAAGTTAGCATCACGAGAGTTATTTCCCGTAAAGAAATTAGGTATTTTCTGTAAGTCAAGACTCCTTTAAGATCACTTAGAGGTGTGTCAGAATGAGATATAAGGATTTTCAAGAACCTTCTATATAACCTTTGAATTAAAAATCTCAAAAATCTGCAGCAACCTATTTGAATTTCTCGATATACTCGTATGTAGGAATGTGCTTGCAATTTTCGATTAGTTAGTTATGATATATTTAAAATTATATATGTGACGTAAACTGTAACCGGCAATATATCTTTCTGAAACTGGATAAGTATACTTTGTCCATTTTAATTATTTGACAGCTCACGCTCTTTAAGTTTCGTATTAAATTAAAATTTCATACAAATAATATTGTACTTCATGGACGAGTACCACCCTTATACCCGAGAGGCACATCACTGTAAGTCCATTTTAGGCAAAACTGAGTTATCAAAGACATTGTGTAGTATTTGGCACGTTCTATCGAGCCATTAAATTGTATTTTCTGAAAACCCCATTGTTGTATAAAATAAAACTGAAAGTGAAATAAAAATTCAAAAATGTTGCTACATAGTTATTTTTTCCATTTTTTATTTGCTGACAGTAATATAAAAATATTCTATATCTTTTAACATACGTATCTATTACGATAAAAACTAGGAATATGACTTTATATCAGCGGTGAGGGGCCAGCCCATTCAAGATTTAAGTGGGAATGATTTATTATCGCTAAACGCCTGCGGCCTGCACTAACAGCGTCCATAAATCTTTCCGTTTCTGTAACACGGACAAGAATTAAACGAGATTTTCTGGCTGTTTTCCACAAAAAGTTTTCACGAATTCCAAGAAAAAGGGTCTTATACAGTTTTCTCATATTATTTGTACGGTTGAATAAATATAACGCATGATTTCGTAATGTCACCTTGAAGTACAATCAATATATTTTGGAAACCTTAAAAATGCCCGTGTTGATCCGGGCCTCCTTTTATGAAGAATATAATATGTACTGCATTATCGCTAGGCATCCCGTAGAAGGCTACAGAAGCCTAATACTTGTCACTAACATCGTGACTACGAACTAAATACTAGACAGCAGAGTTTTGTAACGTCTCGCCCGGGTCTGGTTGGTACCAGACCCGGGCGAGACGTTACAGAACTCTGCTTTACCAAATCCTGTTGTAATAACGTCGGCGCTTGTTGCTGTCGTGTTCTAGTTTGGAAGGTAATTATCTGGTATACTTATGTATTTGGAATTCTGACTCCATCGCTTGGATATCATCGCACTATTAACATATTTTGTAAGCGATGGTTGTCTCTTTCCATCAGGAGAACCATCTGCTCATCTTGTTTGCTATCTCATAAAATAAAAGAAAATGTAAATAAATTTGGTAGAAATAAAAAAGGGCAGTGATACGCGTAGATAAAGTTGCGAAGAAAGGTAAATGGGGGAGGAGAATCTAACATATAATAAAATCGTAGGAAAGTCAATGTATGTCCGGGGTAAACTCAAAAAGTACTGCACGGATTTACTTCTAATTTTGCATGAATATTACTAACAGGTCGGGTCAACATATAGGCTACATATTATCACGCTATCACCTACAAAGGGAGGAGCTATACGGAGTAAACGAAGTTCGCGCGAACAAAGTCGCGAGCAATAGCTAGTTTGTGAAATAAGTGTAGTTGCCGGTTTGCGTAGATACAGTTGCAGGGAAGGAGTAGTTGTGATATAAATGTAGTCGTGGCGTAGATTTATTTGCGAGGCAAGTGTACTTACGGGGTGGAAATAGTTTCGTGGTAAATATAGTTGCGTAATGGGTAGAATTTCTGGTAAATGCAATTCCAGGGTAGTTGGAGTTGCGGGATAGTTGTAGGATAAATGTGTTTCGGAGTAGATATATTATTACGTGCTTCGAGTTCGTATTGTGCAATAAAACACCACTTATATTAAAACCGTGTATTTACAACACAAATATACAAAACACCACAATGCAATATTTAAATACACTGATAAATACTAATAAAATTTACTATACTAACGCTAGAATTAACCGACTACACTGAATCACAAAATAAAACACTTTCCGTTTAATTCACTGAACTATGTCACTTTACGCTGATCATCTCAAGTATCGCTGTACAATCGCTGTTTAAAACTGCCTTAGTGCCTTCTATTTGCCAACACATACCTATTTATAGCCAAGGTAAAGTTCGACCATATTCCCGAAAATTCCAAAAACGTCCCGCAAACAATGCTAATTGCAAACAAGATACTGTACACGCTATTTTTTACCCTTATGCTTCAAGCGGTAAGGTCAATTATGACATAACTATACGTGTAAATGCGGCTATGTTTATCAATAGAAGTAGCTATCTCTTTCCCTTATTTCTAGATGCCTCCAGCGCTCCAACTCTTCACGTTTCTAGATTATTCGCAACAATATTTACAAGGTAGGTGTAGTTGTGGTGTAGCTGTAGTTGCGGCGTAGTTTAACTATAGAAATGTGCAGTTCTGGAGAAGGTAAAGGCGCAAGGTGGTCAGTGAAGATGTGAGTTAAGAGTAGATGCAGGCTACGTGTAGTTGCGGGTAAATGTATTTGCAGAGTAGATATAGTTGTAAAATAAGTGTATTTGTGATATAGAAGTAGTCGCGGGGTAGGTGTAGTTGGGCGTAAAAGTATAATCATATACTTTTTATATCAAATTAGTATATGAAATTAATACTGAGTGTGATTGAAGTTGGTTGAGCCATACATTTTGTTTCAACCGATAAAACAATATCAGTTATTGGACATCGAACGGCTTATACTAGTTTAATTAGTATTATAACTTACCTAGATACAACGCAACTACTTATCTACTACATATTATGTACTATATAAGCTTTGTAAGATATTATTTAGCTATAAAGCGTACACGTTTATCCCATAATCGATAACGAGCGAGGGATCCGTTGTTAAACTTAACAAGCCTATTCAGATCATTGATATATATATATATATATATATATATATATATATATATATATATATATATATATATATATATATATATATATATATATATATATATATATATATATATATATATATATATATATATATATATATATATATATATATATATATATATATACCTATGAGGTGGGTACAGCATACACGATTAAGGCATATACACACAGGCAATACCATTCAATTAAAATCTAAAAGTGTACGACTTATAATGCTCATTAAATCGTGAGCAAAATACTGACAAATAATAACAAACTATGAAAGATAGCACATACGCCCGTGTTCGTCCGGGCCCCAATTAGAAGAATAGATCATCTGCCATCTGCCACAGATGGGCTAGACTGCAAGGCTGTTTGTAAAAAGCGAACTAGGTGCTAGAGTTCTGCATCGGCTCGCCCGGGACGGGTACCTATTACCACCGCCTCGCCTATTCCTGCCGTAATAGAGTCAGTTTTTCTTACTGTCGTTTTCCGGTTTGGAGGGAAAGTTAACCGGTAAAATTATGCATGATGCATTACCAACCCACCACATGGATAGTGAAGCACCATTAACATCTTTGGTGTCTATAGGCGATGGTTTTTCTTTGCATTAGGAGGGCCATCTGCTTGTGTTATCCTATGTTATAAAAACGCATTATTATGCATCGGCATCTATGTTAAAAAAGTGTAGATTGGAAGCAGGATATCTTAAGAAAAACATTATTTGACCCATTTTTCATAGACCTGTATTAGCTTAGAAGGATTTCCTATTTCAAATGACTTATTCACTCTGTATCGTTTGATGGTAATTCATGAATTAATTATTTATAACGAACTATTGGTGCTACCGCCGGTTGGAAAAATATTTGAGCTTATTTTAACGATTTTCTCGCTTTTTACACTAAATTAATTTTTGTAAATATCATAGTTAATCTTGATTAAATTATATGTAAATTGGTATAAAGTTAAGTAGAAGTTGTGTTGTAGGAATAATTTTACAATTTACAATTGTAATAGTCGCAGAAAGGAGGCGTGAAAGATTTTTCGATCGTAGAGCAGTCTCTAATGTTTTTCATAGTGAGTCATGCAATTTAATTAATTTTACCCGCGTTGGTAGGGTCCCCTTTTAAATAGTACATCATCTGCATTACCGCCAGAAAGCTAGTATAATGTCACTATCATCTGTCACGGTGATAATGACATAATACGATGATGTCATTTGAAGGTAGAGTTCTGTAATATTACGCCCGGGTTTGATACCGCAGCTTTCTAGGTAAGTAAATAAGTAGACAATTTTCTTGATAGAAAGAGAATTATAAACTTCAAAGATGTTAATGTCGCGCCGTTATCCATGTAGCGGAGATGTAATACTATAAAAATAAGTTTAAATTTATCTATAGCTGCAACAGCGTCCGTTTTTGTCAATGTGAAGTTTTTGTTTGGAGGAAAGCTGGTAAACTTATATATGGCATTACATCCGTGCCACAGTGTTCCTCCAGGTTGGTTAGGATTCCTTTGAATAATAGACTAACTGCCGTTCTACCAGACAGGTCGTTAAAAGCGACCTATTATTGACTTTCACTAATATCGTGACTACTAGGTGGTAGAGTTCTGCAACGTTTCGACCGGATATTTTGTACCACCAACTTACTTATTCCTGTCGCAATAGTATGAATGCTTGTCGTGTTCCAGTTTAGAGGATAAGGTAGCCGGTAGACTAATGCATATGACATTGCCATCCCTTTACATGGATAGCAATGCACCATTAACATAATTATACGGTGTCTATAGGCGATAGTTTCTTTTTCCATTAAGAAAGCCATCTGCTTGTTTGCTATCAAATTATTTAAAAAAAAAACTGATATCAACGCATAACATTTACTTAGTCTATTAACAACGTTTATCTGTTTTCATCAGGAGAGACATCCGCCTTTTTACAACGTTTATCTGTTTTCATCAGGAGAGATAGAGCCATCTGTTTCTTTGCTATTCACGGGACACATTACACTTACTGATCTAACCCCAAAGTAAGCAAATTATTTGCTTGTGTTATAGGTGTTAGTAAACGATACTAATACATAGAAATACATATATAAATACTGCAATATATTTAATAAACACCCACACCCAGAAATACAAACATTTATTCTCATCACACAAATGCTTGTCCCCGTCGGGGCTCGAACCCGAGCCCCGTCGATGGCGTAGTCAGTGTCGCTAACCACTGACACACACACGAGACATCCAATGATTATATAAAAAAAAACATTCCCAGTTATCTTCAGACATATGATACTGATTTTCTTTAGAGAGTTTCAATCCGTAGAGTGGATGATTAGTTGCATTTCATGGTAGTTATCACTGTTCAATTTCTTATGAAAGTGAACATTGTTTTACTTTAATTTCTCATAGTATAAACTTATGCAACTCCTTGTTTTATGAGTTTTGTTTTGAGTGAAGCAGTTTTTATAAAGAATAGTCAGAAACGAAATATGCTACGATACATTTTTTTAGAGGAAGCTGACCCATCTTTCTTGACAATGTAAGACGACTAAAAGAAAAGAATAATAGTCATGGATTTAATAAGGCATTAACTTTATGTCTATAAAATTAGTAATGCTGTTGTTGTTTCTATAACGGGAATACTGCCTCAAATTTCAAAACAAATTATGCTACCAATATTTTGGAAAGTACTGTGCCCGACGGTGCCAGAATTTATTTATGACTTATCAATATTCATTAATAACGTAATATTAAAACAGGGACATTTCTCTATTGACAAGCTATTTCCTGGATTCAAAGTCCTCACCCCATTTCATCTCAATAACCATGGAGCAATCTTCGCGCGCGGCGAGAATGCAAATGAATTAATAAAGGTGTTTACCGATACGCGCTTATTTTTCTCAGAAGGCTTAGGGGATCTGTCTAGTTTTATGAATACTTTTGCATACAAATATATATTTATTTGCTTACTTGAGTTTGGGATTGAGCGTTAGAGTGGTAAACAAAATATATTTTCGATTTAGCCTTAATTAAACTGTGTGTTGTGGGCAGTTCTTGGTTTATTATAGAAAATTATTTGATTTTACGTCTGGGTATATTTTTTGGATTAATAAATATAATTTGTCCCGAACAAATTTAGAGTTATGAGTTAGAGTTGGTCCCGGGCTCCTTGGAAGAATAAGCCAACTGACTTTCTGCCAGGTAGGTCGTAAAAGGCGACCGATTGGCTATGCGAATCACTACCATCGTGGCTACTAGGTGGTAGAGTTCTGCATTATCTCGCCCGGGTCTGGTACCACCGCCCTACCTATTCCTGCCGCAATAGCATCAGTGCTTGTCGCTGTCGTGTTACGGTTTGGAGGGTGAGGTAGCCAGTAAACTAATGCATGTGGCATTAGACCTCGCCACAAGATAGCAACGCACCATTAACATCTTTGGTGTCTATAGGCGATAGTTGACTCTTTCTATCAGGAGACCCATCTGCTTGTTTGCTATCTCATGATATAAAAAAAGAGTTAGGAGATTGAGGGTTAGAGTGGCAATCAAAATATATTTTCGCCTTGGCCTTAGTTAAACTGTAAGTTGTAGGTGTCGCTTGATTTATTTATTAAAATGTGCTATATTATTCAATTCTATATCTTAATTTATTTTTGTGGATATAAAATATTATTTATTCTGAAGTATTTGTTTTAAATTTTGAAAAGTGATTTTTCGACACAATTTCGAGTTTTTCGATTCTATAATTAAGTCAACATTTTTAAAGTGTGTATGTACCGAAGACTAAAGACTGTGTTAAAACTGTTGAAAGCCGTACAGAAGATCAAAATCGATCATTGTGTATAAATATAAAGTTCCGGTTTTTTTAAATTAAAATAGAGTCGTTTTTAACACACTAGATTTGTTAAATCATAGAGGGCAAAAATCAACGCTTAAGTATATTTTTGACTGCTTTGAGCTTAAAATACTTTAAGTTGGCGGAAATTTTCAGGGATGGCCTGCAGGGTCATCCGAATTACAGATTTTTATATTCTTCTTGTAAATGTGTATAACAATTTCTGTTCTAAGTTTTGAGTCAAACTTCTTGTATTGGTCTGAGTCTCTTGTAAAAGGAATAAATCATTTAACTTTCTGCCTGGCTGCTTGTAAGAGGCAAGCAAAGACCAAACGAACTACTACCATCAAGACTTATTTGCGTTACAATTGCCTGCGTTTTTCATTATCGTGTTTTAAGTTAGAGTGTAAGATAGCTGGTAAATTTATATGTCTTCAGTATCTTAAGGCAATGGTAATTTTTTTCCACCGGAAAAGCCTCTTGTTTCATTTCATCAGTTAAATTTATAAATTACTAGCTGACCCGGCAAACGTTGTTTTGCCTTACATATTAGGAATCCATAGCTTACAAACAACGTGACACTTAATTTATATAAGTCTACGGGATTAAACTTTACATGGTGGTTTACTTTTTTCCCTTAAACTTTTTCTTAATATTTTCTTTTATAAGAACCTTCTCCTTACAATTACAAACACAACAAAAAAAAAATATCGAAATAGGTCCAGCCATTCAGGCGTGATGTCGTGACCAAGGAAAATAGGGATTGATTTATATATATATATATATATATATAAGTTGTGTGACCACGGTCTAGGTACTAGTGACGATGCTACGACAAGCCAAGCGAAGCGCAAAGGCACTATCTACCTTTTCTCGAAGTGCTTCGTCGTTTTTTCGAACCCTTATAACTTAGGTTTGGATTATACAAAATAAACAAAAATCTTGAAATATGATATTAACAGTGATATCATAATGATTAAACATACAAAGTTTCAATTGTATAGCTCTCATACTTTAAAATTTATTAATATCTAAAAAACCCTGAATTCGTTACTGACTCACTCACTGATGATCATTAAAATGTTAACCTAAGAATTTTGATGATTGTTACCATCACATCGGTGTAATCTGAAAAATTATTCACGGTTTATTTGTTGCCTGTTATACAATAATTCTTGTAGTAACAAAACGCCCAATTTACATATTTTGACTGAAGTGTAGAGTTTGTGATATCAGTGCTTTTAGGATTTGTAGAGTAAGCCCGTGCAGTGTTAAAAGCTTAGTTCTACATGAAATCCGAAACTTTTTGACCGAGAGAACCATATGGCATATAATTATTCACGGGACAAATTACACTTACTGATCTAACCCTAAAGTAAGAAAATTATTTGCTTAGTCAAAGATACTAAGACATAGAAATACATATATAAATACTGGAATATATTTAATAAACACCCAAAACCGGAAATACAAACATTTATGCTGATCACACAAATGCTTGTCCCCGTCGGGGATCGAACCATAGAGCCCCGTCGACTGCGCAGTCAGGGTCGCTAACCACTCGACCAACGAAGCGGTCATATCGTGGCAACATTTAACATGAATATATTTTTGGTTGAATTTTACATTTTTTCCATTCATCTATTTTGAGGATATTTTTTTTTATATTATAAGATAGCAAACAAGCAAAGGGGTCTCCTGATGGAAAAATTCAAGCATCGCCAATAGATACTAAAAATGTTAATGGTGCGTTGCTATCTTGTGGCGAGGTCTAATGCCACATGCATAAGTTTACCGGCTACCTTACCCTTCAAACCGGAACACGACAGTGACACGGAAGCCCTGACGCTATTTTGGCAGAAATAAGTGAGACGGTGGTACCAGATCCGAGCGAGACAATGCAGAATTTTACCACCTAGTAGTGACTCGCATAACTAATCGGTCGCCTTTTACGACCTGCCTGGCAGAACGGCAGTTGGTCTATCCTACAAAGGAATCCGGAACCAACACGGGATCAACAGAAAATCATTTCTGTTAGTCTCCAGTGTTCTGTGCCATAGGACCCAGACTAACCCGGGCCACTATTTTTTACACGGAATTTTGTATTATACTAAAAAGGAATGCAATAAAACAATTTAGAAATTCACCTCTATTTAACTCTTCCTAAATTTCCCTCCTCTAATTTCATGGTGAGAATAAATTTAACGCCCTGAGGTTTTGAAACATCTGCTTGTTGTAAACGAGATTAAATGGGTCGTTAAAGTTAGTGGGTTTCGCAATTATTCCAAGCTTCCAAGTTTTGAAGACTGTCACATCGAATTCGAATCTAAGTTAGTTTATTAATTACATTCTATATAAATTGTGATGGTATTCATGTAGCCTCGATTCAATTATTGCTTGGAACATAGCATACCAAATAATAAGAGATGTTACGATAATTACATTCTGTATTAATTAGAATGGTATTTAATATTTCGTATTTATGTATTTAATTATTGATCCGTACATTGCTTGGAACATAGCATACCAAATAATAAGAGATGTTACGATTGAAATAAATAAAAAATTGAAAACATGGAATATATCGTAAGTTTGTGTTAAGAGTTTTTCGATTTAGAAATCTGTTTGTGAAATATTAAGCTTTAAAATGCTAATTTTTGTTAGAGTTAATCTCTTCCCACTGCTAGCTTTTTTTTTTTTCGGAATGTCACAATTGCTGTTAGCGTTATGGGCTGTTACAGCTTCACCGGTCGCGACACTGCTAGCTAAATGGTTGGTTTTAGATATCTAAAAATTTACGGGAGTAGTAGTGGATACAATGAATTTAATTAAAAACCTATCACAGTTATGTAATCCTTACAAATTTACGATTAACAGTCGATTAACATATAAAATGTACTTGGAGAAGTTTTTACACGTGGTAAATCTATAGTGCGTATATATCCGTCATTGGCGTTAAATAAGTTTAATTTTTATAGTATGAAATAATAAAAAAGTCCTTATTAATCCGCATTATTGTGATCTACAACTACCGAACCCAACATTGCGAGTGGCTTGATACAAACTTGGCTGGTTATTTATAATACGATTTATTACCGATATTTACACTTATTAAACCGAACGTTTACTAACCGATTCGGAAATGTATTTATAACTTCCCGCTACTTATAGATAAGGAAGATTTTGTCCCGATTTTCGGAAATCGAGTTTTCACCAGATCTCCACGTTTTGAGGTCCTAGGAACTTCTCCGATGAATTTCACGATGACGTCAGTATGTTTGTATGTGTGTGTGTTTATGTGTATGTCTGTGTGTTTATGTAAACATGTCGTAACTTTTGAACGGCTTGATCGGTCGAAACGCGATTAATGGATTTGATTGGATTCCGTTCAACTTAGAAAAATTTGGACCAATTCGATCCTGAAGAATTTGAGAAATTTTGAAAAAAAACCTCAAATATTTTTCGAAAAAAAAAACAATGTTTTTTTATAACAACTTCCAAATTAATGTAGCGATTGAGTACAAATCTAATCAACTCTTTTCCTAATAAGTCTGTCTGAAAGTGACAGCTTTTAAAATACTAAAATCACTGCTGTTTACAGCACACATACTTCGTATTTTTAAAATAACTTTTAGGCTAATGTACCGAAATGGTCAAAAATCTGGTCAGCTCTTCTCTTTAAAAAACTGCGTCAAATACCATAGATCAAATTAAAATCGATTAATTCTTTCGGGATTTATCAAGGGCGAAAATAAATAGAGTTACAGGAGATAGAAAGTCAGTTGTTGCAGTTTTACTGAGTTTCTTATATCATAAAATAACAAATAAGCAGATGAAACCCCTGATGGAAAGAGTCAGCCATCGAATATAAACACCAAAGATGTTAATGGTGCGTTGCTATTTTGTGGCGAGGTCTAATGGCACATGCATAAATTTACCGGCTACTTTACCTTCCAAACCGGAACACGACAGTGACAGGCACTGACGCCATTACGGCAGGAATAGGTAAGGTCCACCACCTTCCTACCAAAAGTAGGGAAGAGAATACAGAACTTTACCACCTAATAGCCACGATGGTAGTGACTCGCTTAGTCAATCGGTCGCCTTTTACGACTGGTCTAGCAGAACGGCCGTTGGCTTATTCTTCAAAAGAACCCAGATCAACACGGTGTGAAGTGTTTAAAAGGGGTGTGAGTTTAAGGTATTATATTTGTCTTCATGAACGAGTTTGCCAAATTATTATTTGACAGCTAGAGAGATCACGTTTTACTGCAAGTGCAAGCAATAAATCCTTATTGAAATTAAAAAAATACAATATGTATGTCAAAATAAATTAAAAATAATAATAATAAAACAGATTCATTCTTGAAGTCAAAGTGAAACTTGTATGGATATTATTAGTATAATATTGTTAGCCAATTGGATATTATTAGTATGATATTGTTAGCCAATTAGGTTGTAGTCAACCTAATTGGCCATTATAATAAAAAAACACTGTAAGCGCTTTTAGATCTACGAGTATTTGGCTTAGATCATGAGCCCCAAGGATCAATACCCTGGTTAGATATCAATAAATATCATTGACATAATAACACAATTGGATCTACGGCTACACATATAACTTGGGTAATCAAATTATTAGCTTGTGGGAATTATTCTACGATGCGACACAGCAATACAAAAATATACAGTCTGACTGGTAAATGATTATATTGAAACACACGATAGTTGGTAAACAGGAGAGTCTGTGATGTTTAAGTCACGCTGTCTACACCGCAAGCCAACTGCGTGTTTTATGTCTAGTCTAGTTTTATGTTCAGTTTCACATATATTCATATCTTTACGTTTAATAATAATTTAATCGCAGTAATACTGCAAAAATAACTGAAACTGCAACACTGTCTTATATCTCTGAAACCCTGTGTCATAACGGGCCACCCCGTTGGTCCAGTGGTTAGCGACCCTGACAGCGCAGTCGACGGGGCTCGGGTACGATCCCCGACGGGGACAAGCATTTGCATGATGAGCATAAATGTTTGTTTTTCCGGGTTTGGTTATAAACACCCAAACCCGGAAAAACAAACATTTATGCTTATAAATCATCAAATATATTCCAGTATTTATATATGTATTTCTATGTATTAGTATCGTTGACTACCACCCATAACACATTTGCAAGTAAGCAAATTTACTTTGGGGTTAGATAAGTAAGTGTAATTTGTCCCGTGAATATTTACATTTATTTATAATATCTTCACCAAATTTATCCCGGACCGAACAACCGAAAGAACAGAAACAACACTGGCGAGACCTCATACATCGTTTTCTTTAGTTTTAGTCTAAAGGTTTTTTTTATAAGATAAGATACACGTAGCAAACAAGCAGATGGGTCACCTGATGGAAAGAGTCAACCACCGCCTATAGACACCAAAGATGTTAATGGTGCGTTGCTATCTTGTGGCAAGGTCTAATGTCATATGCATAAGTATGTCGGCTACCTTACGCTCCAAACCGGAACACGGCACTGACTAGCACTGACGCTATTACGGCAGAAATAGGTAAGGCGATGGTACCAGACCCGGGTGAGATAATGCAGAACTCTACTTACCTAGTAGTCACGATGGTAGTGACTCGCATGGTCAATCGGTTGTCTTTTACGACCTGTCTGGCAGTGCGGCATTTGGCCAATTCTTTAAAGGAGCCCGGGACCAACACTGGAAATCTAGTAACACTCTGCCTTACTCTTCTAAAATTCCTTTGGAGTAAAAAAAGAACTCAATTGTTTATTTTTTGTAAAGAAAGCAATCAAGCAGATGGCTGTCCCAATGGAAAGAGACAATCATTGCCTATAGACACCAAAGATGTTAATGATGCGGAGCTTTCCTTGTGGCGGGGTCTTAATGCTACATGCAAGTTTACCGGCTACCTTACATTCCAAATCAGAACAGAACAGAACTCACAATTATGTAACATAAATATCGTTATGACATTGACTGCCTCGTGGTCTAGGGGTTAGCCTATTTGGCTCAGATCAAAAGGTCCCGGGTTTGATCCCTGGGTTGGGCAATAGTGTTATTGAGTTTTTTTTTTCAAAAATCTAACATCTCAATCATGGCAGCTCGGCGTCTGGCAGAGTGGTGTTATTGCCACTCCCGTGCCTCGGATAAGCACTTAAAACTGTCAGTCCCGGTTATCGCAAGAAATCGTCGATAATCGTTAACATGTCGGTAAAATATGGTGATAAAGATCATCATTTATCTCGCCAACCGACACCGGTGAATTGTGGTGAACTGGAAAGTCTATAAATGTCCGGTTTACTCTGCTTACCTCGCAAGGGAACCGAGCGTGATAATACTTTTTAAATATTGTTTTATTATATTATTTTCGGTAAGAGATTTATTTTTATCATCACCTCTTTAAATGTGCCTAACATTAACAAATCAAGAACAATCCGTTTTATTAACTAAAAAGTTGTATAACTTTGGATCGTTTTAATTCCAATTATTCCTACTTAATTCATGCCAAACGTTGAGTTGAGTTGCGAACTTTTGTCAGAGTATTGAGCCATTTTACTAGAATGAATTTCAAACATGAAAATGTTTATTTAATATTTGCACGCTACAGTAATTACCTTAAAAACAGCAAAGAAAAATATCGACACGCGGGATTTGAACCTGCGACCATTTCCCTAAAGCCGGGACGCTCTTCCGCTGAGCTAGTGTCGACAGACTCGAGGCGGCGAAATTCTTCTTTGTTATGTGCTATATGTATAGCTAGCGATCAGTACAATCGACGTAATCGATCACATAGCAAAGAAGAATTTCGCCGCCTCGAGCCTGTCGACACTAGCTCAGCGGAAGAGCGTCCCGGCTTTAGGGAAATGGTCGCAGGTTGAAATCCCGCGTGTCGATATTTTTCTTTGCTGTTTTTAAGGTTTTCCAGATTCCCAAGCACGGGGTGAGTGCTATAACACAAAAATAATTAGAAATACGAAACTACTGATCAAAATTATAAATGTGAATTTCATCTGTAACGATGAACTCATTTAACTAGTTATACGTATGTATAGCTAGCGATCAGTACAATCGACGTAATCGATCACATAGCAAAGAAGAATTTCGCCGCCTCGAGCCTGTCGACACTAGCTCAGCGGAAGAGCGTCCCGGCTTTAGGGAAATGGTCGCAGGTTCAAATACCGCATAGTCACCACTTCTATATAATATGATAAAGCCAGGAACATTTCTTACAAGTTAGATGCTATTGCAGTATATAACTGTATGTTTTTCTTTTGTTTTTGGGTTCAAAGTAATAGCTATCTAGAATATTAAACTCAGTTTCAAGTTTTGGTCAAGGCATTGATCGACTCCACTCAACTGAGTTTTCCTTAAATAAATTAATACAGCCAGGAACATTCGTTATAACTTATAAGTTACATTCTATTGCAGTACATAGCAGTATAATTTTGTCAGTTTTAGTTTAAAGGAATAGCTAAAGTATTGAGCGTTGAACTCAGTTTTAAGCTATGGCCAAAGTATTGATCCACTTTACTAGAATACATTTAAACCTTGAAAATGTTAATTCGATACGTGCACGCTATAGCAACTGTAACAATCTATTTCAACTGAGTATTCCTTATATCATCACCATTTTAAAAGCATTCGCTTCACTTTTCTCTTATTATCACCCCGGTTTCCATGTGGGATAAGCAGAGTGAACCAAACGTCTATAGACTTTCCGGCTTATCACAATTTAGCGGTGTCGGTTGGTGATATGAGATTCCTATACCGACTTCACGTACGTACCGATGTTTATATGAAGCACGGTGGTGTTAACAAACCACTTTCAGACTCCTAGGTGCTAAAATTTGAATATTCGAGAAAAAACTTAACTAAAAACTTCCTAGACCCTGAGATATGACCCTGAATAAATTGACCCCTAGAACGCGAGGAAGAACTATCTGAATTCGCAAACTCGAAGAATAGCTGAATATAGGGCCAAATTTTAAACACAGTTTCAAACTTATCAATAAATAAATCTATTTCGCTAGAATGTATTTCAATTTTAAAAATGTTTATATTAATAATTGTAACACGCTATTTCATCCGTGTGTTCCTTACATGTCACCAAATTTAAATTTATTTCTCTATAAAAATATACCTATTTTTAATGAACATCGCCCAAAAACAGCTGAATATTTTGACATTAAATTTTTACCACTACATTTAATGTGTTTCAGAGTTCAGTCAAGGATTTTAGCTTAACATTCTCATAATTTTGATGATAAAAAATATTATATTTCTCAATACTTGCCAGAAACATTCGATAACTAATAAGTTTTTCTAAAAGTTAGGAACGTTCGGTACAAATTACATTCTATTGCAGTACAGCAGTGTAAGTTTTGATAGTTTTAGTTCAAAGGAATAGGTCTAAAGAGCCAAGTGTCGAAACACACTTTAGAACTTAGATCCAAGTATTGATCCATTTATTATTGTATTGATACTAAAATGAATATTAACTTTGAAAATGTGTAATCAACTAGCTGCAGCGTGCAGCCCGCTGCATTATAACAGTTTTTGGTAAATCCCGCAGGATCAACTAATTTTTTCGGGATAAAAAGTACCCTATGTACTATTCCAGGTCATCACCTATCTGTGTGCCAAATTTCATTCAAATCCGTTCAGTAGTTTTTGCGTGATGGAGTAACAAACATCCATCCAAACATATATCCAAATATCAAAACTTTCGCATTTATAATATTAATATAGATATTCCCCGTGTTCCCCGTTTTTCCCCGTGTTGGTTCCGGGCTCCTTTGAAGAATAGACCAACTGCCGTTCTGCCAGGCAGGTCGTAAAAGGCGACCGATTGGCTATGCGTGTCACTACCATCGTGGCTACTAGGTGGTAGAGTTCTGCATTGTCTCGCCCGGGTAAGGTACCACCGCCTTACCTATTCCTGCCGCAATAGCGTCAGTGCTTGTCGATGTCGTGTTCCGGTTTGGAGGATAAGGTAGCCGGTAAACTTATGCATGTGGCATTAGACCTCGCCACAAGATAGCAACGCACCATTAACATCTTTGGTGTCTATAGGCGATGGTTGACTCTTTCCATCAGGAGACCCATCTGCTTGTTTGCTATCTTATGATATAAAAAAAAAAAAAAAAAAAAAGATATATGCACGCTAAAGTAACTGTTATACTAAATTTTAACTCAGTTTTGGTTCTCATCACTTTAAATATATTAATAAATCCAGGAAATTTGACTATAAATTAGGTTCTGTCGCAGAACTTCAGCAGTTCATTCCGAACTTTGATTGATAAAGTATTCATACACTTATTCATATTAGACCCCGGATCATCACTTATAATCTTGCTAAATTCATCAAAATCGGTTTAGCGATTTCGCCGTAAAAGCTTAAAAGACTGACAGACTTTCGCATTTATAATGTTATAATGGATTTTCACTAAATTCAAAAAAGGGGGAGGTTCTTAATTCGACGTTATTTTGTCTTTGTTACTTTAGAAATCGATTTTTTATATATATGTATATATTTTTTATATATATGTATATATATAGTTAATTTGCGGAAATCTATAATGAAACAGTGAAATTAATTAAGTTTGCTATTCTCTGCGAACTATAATAAGTGGACTCCGAACTAACCGATGGCTTGACAAAAAGAAGAACCCAGTGACACAAATGTTGTGGATGTGAATGAATAATTGTGCCGCTGGGGTCTTCTTTTTTGTCGGGACATCGGTGAGTTTTATCCATTTATTAAACCGGCGGCTTTGAATTGAAATTAATTAGAATTTATAAATACTCGTAGGTATTCTAATCAAATAAATTCTAATTAATTTCTATAAATTATAAGTCAAAATTTGCTATGAACAATTGACTGCATTTTTTTTAGTTTTTATTTCGTAATTCTATCTCCTAAATGACCTGTCCAAATTAATGATTACTTTTGTAGTCTCAGTGTTACCTATATTTACGCTTTAATTAGATTCTTAAAAAATCACTATTGTCGCAAAATTGAAATTACCAGACGGGGCAATGTATAACATATTTGGCATCTGCAGGCGATGGATTGGTTTGGATGGTTTTCCACAACAAAAAAAATCTGCTTAGTTGCTAACCTACAAAGTAAGAAAAATACTAGAACATTAAAAGCTTTTAGCTTTTAGTGTTCTGGACTTGAATTTTTTATCAATCGTTTCAGACACCAAGATTCAGATTTGTGATATTTCCGTTGTTTTGTCATAAAGAAAATGTATTGGATCATGCCCTGTAATATATCACTGTCATAGCTCGACATATCTCTGCGCCTTGTTAGGGTTGCCAATTACAGCAATGACAGTTTTCACCTTTTGTTTGCGAATTTAATGGATGGACGGCTGAGATGAAATTTTATTTTGAGTGCAATTTCATGTGCTGTTACGGGCGACTTTTTATCTTTTAACGTTCAACGCAAAAAAACGATGGGTATGTAAGTTTTAAGTGTGTATTTGTGTTTATATGTGTCTGTCTGTGGAGTCGTAGCTCTCAACGGATGATGTGATTTGGTTATGGTTATTCGAAAGCTCCGTCTTTCGAGATGGTTTAGTTATAATTAAATTAAATCTGTTCAGCTGTTTCAAGATCACCAGATCTTTACTACTTGTAGAAAGGAATTGAGCAAATTGCACTGGCTTGATTAATAAGAAATTTGATATTCTGTTACTTCAATGATATTGCAGTGACATGGTAACCTTGTACTGATGCTGCAAGACCCCCATTCGAAGATCATCATCTTTTTTCTTTTTTCGTCATCAGGTTTTTTATATTCTTTCGCAATAGCGTTGATGCTTGTTGCTGTCGTGTTCCGGTTTGTAGAACAGAGACAGGGTAGCTATTAAACTTATACATGTGGTATTGCCAGCCCATCATACTGATAGCAACGCATTATTAACATCTTTGTTATCTATAGAAAATAGTTTCTCTTTCCATCAAGGAAGCCAAGTGCTTGTAAAGAAGATATTGAAGATAGTGCATTGAAGTAGTTTCGTTAACGTTCCATTCACACATTTCCTTGCAGAAAATCTTCTATTTCTATCAGCAGAGTACCATCCATCTCCCCTAAGAGCCATTAAAAAAATTTAAACTCAGCCACTTGTTTCAATACAACATCATCAACCAAAACACTTAACCACACCACTATCTAATGAAAAACGGCGAAACGTAGTGAACCAAAAAGAATTTTCTTTCTCTATCAGCGGAGTACTCTATATCCCTCTTAAACAGCCATTATCATCTTTGATGTTTATAGGTGATGATTATCTATGTCCTATAAAATAAATAAATAAACTTTCACATTTTTTAAGTGGTATAGTAAGATGGATATAGACGTACCGTGTAATCTATGTTCGCATGAGTCCAAGTTGGCGGGGGCTCTTCATCAGCCAAAATCATCGGCCGGGCGATTACATTGATGTATTTCAATACTTGCTGTTGAACTTCTTCTACAGAATGAATATGCACGAAGTATCCTGGCAATTAAAAAAATAATGTAGTAAGTAAAGAAATAAAATTTCGTCAGTTTTATTGCGGGGCAGACAGAGAAACCCGAATATCAGTAGACGTTCAAATATCACTAATGAACAAAAAAATTATTTCGCTTCCGTGTCACTGACTATACAATTTTTTGCTAGAAGGAACTTTTTTCGGGTTTTTGTTTTTTTTATAATAATTATGTGATAACGCATATATGTGATAAGTTAGGACGTGTTCTACCTATCCATGTTTTAGCATTAATCTAGTGCTAGGAAAAATTTAAAAACTTTTAAGTTTTTAAGTTTTCCAAGCAATATAGGAAAAAATAAAGCAAAAAAACATGTGATTCGTAGTCGGTCAGTGTTTCAACCCCGCCATGCAGAACGTTTTTAACTTAGATAGAATTCAATCACTGCATTATTATTGGAAATCTGTCTTATTGGTAAAAACTTGTACATGCTAAAGAAGGGTGTTCAGTGCTTGGTTCTGATACCGAATATGTTAAAAAATGGGTACTCAAATTTGAACCCTTTATTATCAAATAAAATTTTTTATGTATGGACACCCGCGCATGGATATCGAAGTTATGTTTGTTTGTTTTGCCAAACTCGGCACTAGGTTCATTAGCGTGTCGCGATCGCCCGCGTGCTGATCATATTTTCTGAATATTATTACTACACTAATTTCGTTGATGTTTACTATGCAATTACGCAAAATTTGGTTGGTTACATATTATGAACTATCGTATCCCTTAATATGTAGAGCATTTTACCAGTCAATCTGTATGATATTAATGAGATACTTACTTACCTCTATTCAGACAGGCCATCCATTGGATTTCCCGCACGTTGGTCACTTCTTTCCCAATAAGATAAGTGAACACCCGGACAGGGATGAACGTCTTCCCGTCTACTGTCTCCCTGTTGTGCTCTTCAAAAACCTCGGTCAAATTTCCTGGCACGTAATCCGTTATCACCATAACAAGTTGGTTACAACCTTGGGAACTCGTCACATTACAGTGTGTTCTTTTCTAAAAACATTTTGATTTTATTTTAAAAATCTGAATCGAAAATTCGTAAAGCCTAAACTAGTCCGAAACTCTTATTGTCCACATTTGAAAAACGATGTACTTACAGGGCTAACTGATGTAGATATTCATAAAAAATACACTTATGTTAAACTGGGACTTCGTCGTTTTTATCCATTAAGCAAACAGACTAGGGACCTAATAACGGACCAGTTTTTCTGTCAACACATAAGACTAACAGATCTTATAAGTAAACCCAGACAAAACGCAAGAATTAATGCCGGTCAATCCAATGATCTGTAATCAACCGCGACGAAATACCGATTTTAAAGTAACCAATCGGAACACCGTGTTTCCATTCCCCGTGCCTTATATTATTGAAAAAAATTATTCAGTTGCAAGAAATTAAACATTATTTTTCTTGACTACAAAACTTGTGTTAGTTGTCAATATTTAAATCTATCCAACGTCAACATTTTTATAAGAAACTCGTCCGCGTGGAAAATTTTCTGAACACAGTCCCGGGGTTTTACCGGCATAGTTCCCAATCCCGTTGGATTTAAAAATTATCCTTTATCCTTTCTCGGGTCTCAAACTTTGTACTAAATTTCATTCAAATCGGTTCAGAAGAGACTGACAGACAGTTACATTTACACATATTTCACATTTATTAGTATGCATTGACCATTTTTTTTATTCGTGTTTTCATTTCTCATTAGAGACACATTCTTGTCTCTTTTTGTCTGTTCTCATAATTTCTCATTAGTGACACATAAAATTCTCGTATCGATCGACATCATAACAGACAAAATTCTTTACAGATATCCTCTACATTCATGACCCTCTTCATACAAAAACGACGGTTACGGAGGCTTTTGACACCACTGACAACCTTGGACAGCAACTGATTTAATGTCTGCAGTCAGACTTCAGTCAGAACACAACATCTCGCCCGGATATTTGGCACCACCGCCTTATATATTCCTGTCGTAATAGTGTCAATGCTTGGCGTGTTCCGGTATGGAGGGTGGAGTAGCCAGTAGACTTATGCATATTATTTGCCATCCCGCCATACGAATAAAAAAACACCAATAAAATCTTTGGTATCCATAGGCGATGGTTTATCGCCAACTGCTTATAAATATATATGCAGAGCAAGACACCGACTGAGGATAGTGCTTTGAAGTAGTTTTCTCAATGTTCCATGTACACATTTCCTTGCAGACATTCTTTTTTATCTTCTTTCTCTATCAACAGACTAGCCCCCCCATCTCCTATAAGAGCCATGAAAAAATATAAACGCATCTACTTGTTCAATACGACATCATCAACCAAAACATTTAACCACACCACAATCTAATGAAAATGTAATAAGTGAAAATAACGAATGTGTAAAAAAACTGAACGAAAAAAAATCGAGGCTGTCTAAATGTCTGTATATGTCGCAGGGAAATTGTCAATAGCCGTTAGATTATAATCTACCTAGGGATTTTATAATGTGGTTAGGTTAGGTTAGCAGAGTAGCTTATAATCTAACGGTATTGACAATTTCACTGCCACATATATACAGATCTGGTACGATTACGCCCGCAAAATTTTACAGATTGAAATAATTTTTTCTTTTATTAGTTTTAGAATTACAGCGTGTAGTTTGCTATTGCAAATAGCTATGTACTGAGCTATTATTTAATTACAATTAATTACTTCAAAAGAAAATTAAATACCACATATAAAGATTTATTTTTATTTTTACAATCCAATAAGCTTTATGCGACTTTTATATTTTTCAAAGTTTAAATTTTTCACCAACACTTACTTAGAGATCAAGTGTTTGGACAAAATACTCTTTCTTGTATACATTTACACAGAGTGTAGCACACGCTTCACGTACTTACCTCTCTTAACGTTGAAAAAGCTGCTATATACGCCGTTGTCAAATTTGCATTTCCTTCTAAAGGTACTCTATGTGTTTTTCCATCATCAGTCGGTTCAAGTGTGTTTGTTATTGTAAGCAAATTTTCCGGCGTCGCTTGCACAAGTCCTTTAAAACAAGTAACCACTTCGGAAGTATTCGCCTTGAACGTATACACATTAACGTAATCGTTGTTTGATAGTGTTGCGAGTAAAGACCGCAGGGTTCTTCTTGCTACATAATTTTTGAAACCAGTCATAGAACCAGAAACATCAAACAAAATAATAACATCCTTAGAACACGTTGCTGCTTCTATATACCAGGACTTCACTCTACAATCATAAGTATCCACTTCATTTAAGTTCCAAGGCATGCCAGGATAAAATCTTAATATACCATGAGAGCTTCCAAAATATTGCCATACAAGTGATGGATCGGAATTATAGTTTTTTATAAATACTTCATTCAGCGCTTTTGACCATAAAATTGCATTTAATGCAGGCGCCTCTGTAATAAAAAATCTTATTATTTTTATCGTAATGTATACATAATTTACTTTGATCAAAAGTTGAGTTTGTATAATTAAGCGATAAAAGGGCTCAAAATAATTACCACCGCCGTAACGGCTACGAAATAATAATTAAACCCTTAATTATAATTTTGCTGGCCTAGTTGTGAGTGTAAAACATTGAAACTAAGACAAGATAGGAATACCTACAATAAAAATATTTTTGACATGGAATCCATAGGCAATAGGCAATATATATTTTATATTATAGAATAACAAAAAAGCAGATGACTCTTCTGATGAAAACAGATAACCACCGCGTATAGACACCGCAAAACAACCGCAGCATTATAGGAAGTAGAACCACTCGCGGATACTGGCGTAAAGATACTTTTTTAAGTGTATTGAGCAATAGAATCGAAAAAAAAATCACTTTTATAAAAAAATCTTAGGTATAGCACAATACCAGACTGTAGAAAGGAAAAAATCACCATCTTTATAAAAAACTAGCTGATACTCGCGACTTCGTTTTCGTAACCCAAAATCATTATCTACTTTCTTAGCAAGAGTCGGGTAAAAGGTAGTCTATATCACTTCTGGATAGTGTAGCTTTCTAATGGTAAAATACTTTTTAAAATCAGTTCAGTAGTTTTTGAGGTAAATCGTTACAAATATATTAAAGTCCAAAAATCAAAAAATACAATTAATGTCTTCTCTTTATAATCTTTATTGGTAGACATTACCCGACTCTAGAACCGAAAAAACTCACCTCTATAAAAAATATTTGTAGGCACATGTACACAACTCGTATTTGTGTTGACGCTTATATCATAGAAATGAGAGTCTTTTTCCAATGAAATATTCATGTAATGTGAATTATTCACCGCAAACTTGGGCAACTCCGTTTCTCTTATCAGTTCTTTACCATCCTCAAAGACAAATTGTGAGTACTTAGCGGAACAATATTCAAAGTCATAAGCTGGATCTTGGATCAGTGTGTAATTAAATTCAGCAGCCAATCGCTCCGCTGTTGCGTGGATACACTGAAAATTGCATACAGAATTAACTAAGGCCGTGGCTTACAAAAAACAAACTCTGTTAAAGACTAAATTTTTGTCTGTTTTTTTTTAAAGGACAATGGGCCCACCTCTCGTTCCCATCACTGTAACTTCTGTAAACCAGAATCAAATGTCTGGTTTATAAACCAGACATAAATTTAGTCTCCTAATCTTAAAAAAAAAATATTTCAAATAAACTCATTTGTATATACTTTTAGTTTACGCCTTTATTAATCAGAGTTGACCCGCGCAGCTTGATCCACTAGTAGAATAACATGGAATCAATATAATCTTTCATACAAACTTTCATCCCCTGTTTCAACTCCTTTCCCTATGTCTTCAACTATCTCCTTAACAAATTAATCAATTGCGATGCTTAACAAATAGACAAACTTTCGCATTATCAGTAAGAATTTGTATACCTAACCGGTTTAATTAGCAAACCGGTTGGGTGTTCAAATTAAGAATGAACACGTGAACAAGTGAGTTTATTTGAAATGTTTCAAGATGAAATTTTACTAAATCCAAAAATGGGAAGTATCTAATTCCTCTACAAAAAATTAGTTGCCACCTAAATGTCTGAAGTTTTGTACGTTTTGATTTTTTCTAATCTTCGCTTACTAACATTTTTACGATTCAATTTTTGCTTCATAACATTATAAAACCTGCTTTACCTAGCAAATATAATATTGACAATATTTCCTGCTATACGAATGGCAAGACACCAATCACATACACGATTATCACTTTCTATGGGGTGATAATCATCAGTAAATAATATAGAACGTATCGTTGCTGGCGTTATGGGCCATAACAGCTTCACCGGGCGCATGGGGCCAACAGAATATTCAGCCAGATTTACCGCTCACCGCTTTCAAGGTGTTTCCTGTGAGGTCGAACCTCGGCCCTAGCGCCCCACCTTAGTGGGGTCGTGATATATACGTACAATCAATGGGTTTATTGGATTGCTTTGTCCACCAACTGGTATAACTAATCAGCTTTCCTAGCTAAAAAACTGTGTCAAATACCGTAAATTGGTACCCTTAAGGATATCGGTTTAAAATTGGTTTAATATAGGTTTCAAACCAGTTTAATACTGGTTTAGTATTTATTTAAACCGGTTTAATATCGGTTTAAACCCAGTTTAATATATGTTTAAAACCAGTCTAATACCGGTTTGATATCGGCTTAAAACCTGTTTAATATCGGTTTAAAACCAGTTCAATACCAGTTTAAAACAGGTTTAATATAGCTTTAAAACAGTACATACCGGTTTAAAACGAGTTTAATATCGGTTTAATATTGGTTTAATATATGGGCTTAAAAATGGATTAATATCGGTTTAAAACTCGTTTAAAACTGGATTAATATAGGTTTAAAACCAGTGTTACCACAAAGCACTCGTAACGATGATTATTAAGCAATAATTAGTTTCACTTTCATTCTCGTGGTTAAAATTTACCAGGCTTCCATTTGAATTTAAGCCTTAAATTTCTTATTATACAGACTACTGTTGCGTGAAATAAAAGCTTTTGACATTTGCTCTATGATAAAATATCTGTCAGGTCAAATTCGTAGGTTGACGTCTGCAACTTTCGTTTATATCGCTCTTTGACAAGAGAAGATAAGGACTTGGCATTAATTACCATAAGCAATCAAAATTATAAAATAGCATACATTCTAACGCTGAATATATAAAAATGGCTTTAACTCTGTCTAACAAGTTTGAATTTTTATAATAGAAAAATTCGAACTCGTTGCTACATGATTTTTGTTAGTGCTCTAATTTCAAGTAATTTAAGAAAACAACGTTACCTTAAACAGCTTGCAGCCGATTCGCCACTACTATTAAACGATGTTAATGTTCATAAAATATCGAATGATTTCGTTTCAATAAATATTTATCGATTTTAATTAAATAATTATACTTTTCCATAATTGTGGTGTATACCTTTTTTCCCCGTGTTGGTTCCGGGCTCCTGTGAAGAATAGACCAACTGCCGTTCTGTCAGGCAGGTCGTAAAAGGTCTATGTAAGTCACTACCATCGTGGCTACTAGGTGGTAGAGTTCTGCATTGTCTCGCCCGGGTCTGGTACCACCGCCTTACCTACTCCTGCCGCAATAGCGTCAGTGCTTGTCGCTGTCGTGTTCCGGTTTAGAGGGTAAGGAAGCCGGTAAACTTATGCATGTGGCATAAGACCTCGCCACAAGATAGCAACGCACCATTAACACCTTTGGTGTCTATAGGCGATGGTTGACTCTTTCCATCAGGAGACCCATTTGTTTGTTTGCTACCTTATGATAAAAAAAAACTTAAATATAAACGTAAAAAAATTAAAGGACGCTGTCTAATTGCAGCATTAAAGGAAGTAGAACGAAATCGCCAAATGCATGTATTGTTTAAATGTATTTGATACTTAAATACAACGTCTTCGTGTTCTGTTTTTAGCCGGTTTAATCCTATTTGAATAAAAATTATTTTAAAGATATTGAAAATTGATAATTATATTAAAATATCGCAATTTTTGGTAGATTTAAGTCTTGACATTTTGGCAATTGTTATGTCGATAGCAGTACTGTCCGCCATTACTCATGACGAAATTACACGTTTTTTCCACGACCAAGGAATTGGTCTCGGTTTATTGATTGGCGAAGCAGGGGCATTGGTCGTCAGTGGCGGTGAAGGTGTCGAAAATGAAGGCGTGGCGGGTGGTTGTCTGCCGTTGACCAGTCATTAGGTCATCGGGATAAGTGAGCACGTCGTGGGGCCTACCTATTTTATGCCAGCCTATAAAAATCAAGGTAATCATTACTTTATGGTGCTAAATTGTTGCTATTGGATAAAATCACTTAATCATATTACACTACTGCGAGCGCCATATTTTCCTATGAAAATTATTTTTTTTTTAAATGTTTCTAGTAACATGCAACTTAATTTGTTTGTCTCTGTTGAGTTTCAAGCAGGAATGTCTGAATAATTACAATGTCCATTTACTACAGCATGCAGAGTGAATATTTTACTATGCTATAAAGTACTACAACTGTAGAAATGAGAGAGTTAAATATATATTTTTTTATATTTGTAATATATGTACATAACAATTAAAAGTGAAAAATCTTTTTGCGAATTATATAGGCTTCAACAGGTAGTCCAGCTGAGGAGATAACTATTAGATAGAAAATAAAACAGTTTTGTCTGCTCAAATTTGTGCCCGCTAACAAGAAGCTGTGACTTCCACGTAGCCACTGCAGTTTGTGTCCTGGGGACACACTACGTGGAAATCACTAAACCGAATTCGGACTCAAGTAGGCCGCCGCAGACATTTTCTACTTAAAGAAGCTGGCTTCTCTTTAAAAGAGCGCTGTGAATGTGGAGCTCTAATACAATAAATAGAGCACCTTTTGTAATATGGGGTACCTTTTGTAATGTCCACTATGCCTAATACCTACACGATGGATGATCTTAATGAGACCAACGATGCTGCTGTAAATGTGATGAAGTTTTGGTCGGATAAATATGAATTTCCTAACACGAAAAGAAGAAGAATACATTCATAACATCTTAATCAAAATTCTATCAAATAAATCAAATCTATTAGGTAGCCTCTATGGTAGGCCTTTGTGGAATTTGTTACCGGCAAGGGTGTTACCGAACAGACATGAATTAGGGACATTCAATAAAAGAGTTTACTCATTCTTAAAAGGCCGGCAAAGCAACTGCAAAACTTCTAGTACTGTAGATACTAATACGCGAGGTGATAATTCGCCATCAGGTGAGCTTGGTGCTGATTTTTCCCCTCTTCTATAAAAAAATCAGAAAGAACCTAAAACACACTGGTTTCGGAGAATTTCGTATCTTTGAAATTAAGACTTCATGATAATTGAATCAAGTTTTTAGAAAAACAAATATTGCAAAAGTTGCTTGGAAAAATGAAAAAAGTTTGAAACAGGGCGTGGAACACGTTATCAAATTAGTCCCTAACTTCGAAATATTAGAGTCAGATGGTTTTTTCCGTGATAATTGGGGCCTTTTTAGACAATCTGACTTCGTTTCGAATGGAAAACAAAAAAGAAACTATTACTACTAGGTGGTAGATTTTTGCGACCTCCCTTTTGTCTTTGTGTCCTGCTTTGGATGCTTATACATATGGCATTAATACTAAATGCACTAGGAATATCTATGTTGTCTTCAGGCGATAGTTTTCTGTAAGAAACCATCTGCTTAGTTGAAATCTTATGATAAATGTTCTCCTGATGGAAAAATATAAACATTGCCTATAGACACCAAAGAAGATATTAATGCGTAGTTATCCATGTTATGGGTTTATCCATATTACGTCAAATCGATTATTGCTAATCGATTTGGGCGTATTCGGATACGTTAGTGGGCAACACTTTGACAGCTGTCAGATGTAAATGTCAATTGATACGAATATAAGCAGCCGTGTGGCCGTTAAACGAGCATTATTGTGACGAACACCACGGTGAACACAAGTGTAGCCGAATTACGTCCGACTTCGCCGCGTTCCAAAAGTAATCCATATTCCATTCTCATCCGAGTCCTGGGTGTATATTGTGATTGTGAAGTGAATTAATTCATTTAATTAAAACCTCCTGAATATATACTGAGTCTTATTTTCTGAATCTATGATAGATGAAGGGCTGAGAGACGAAGAACGCCCACACTCACCCACGTTTCCTACGTTATCAGAGTGCTAAGTGTGAGTTTCTCTTTTCGCATTCGATCGTGAGCGCGTTTCGAGTTTACTAGAAATTTGTATGTGATTTGTACAGCGCCACCTAGTGGTAAACTGATTTCTCACGTTTACCACTAGGTGGCGCTGTACAAATCACATACAAATTCCTAGTAAACTCGAAACGCGCTCACGATCGAATGCAAAAAGAAAAACTCACACTTAGCACTCTGAATTGGGATGCAACCGAGAAGAAAATCGACGTGAATCAGGCCATGCAATTTAAAACATGCGTTGCTCTAACTTGTCGCGCCGCGCCCATAGAAATCTCGCATCAGCCATATATTTTACGCGATATGAGGCATATGAATAAGTTGCCTTTAGTATATTTCATTTAATTATATATTTAATACTTTATTAATAAGCGATGAGTGTCAGTTTATCACTGAAAGAGATGTCAACCAGCAGACCCGATTCCTATTTTTATTTATTACATTTTAATGTACCGTGTAAAGTGTATGAAACACAATGTGCAGTATATATTAATCAATTATATTGTACAGTATATACAAATCAATTAATTTAAAGTTAAGTTAAAAATTTCGTCAAACCAATCAAAAATTTCCCACATAAATTTCCAACAGTTTTCATATCAGAATTGTGGTCCAAAGCTATGGTTTCGATTTTTAAGTTTACATTTATTGTACAGTAAAATATATTCGACATATCTTGATGATGGAAGCGTAAATAATCGGTAGGAAAGTCAAAACCTCTTTAGAAATTTTAACTATTTATTATGTAGGTAAATAAATACAGACGGTTTTAGTAAACCCAACCTCAAAATAGACAAGGGTCTGTGGACCTAATTTTAATTAACAGAGATCACTCTGTCTGTTTCTGTTAGTCTATTTCTAGTCGACTCTGTTTCTATTATCGAAGATTAGATTCGATGCGATAGATATAAAAGGATATAACACTTAAATATAATTTAAAAATAAGGCTATTTTTTCATTGACTACTTTTATTATTAGAATAAAAATTTTAGGAAAAAATTAATGAAAGAATTGTATTGTTTGGAAAAAAAATGGGATTACAAATATATATATTTTTATATTATAAGATAACAAACCAGCAGA
Organism: Apodemia mormo; assembly: GCA_036924255.1. Taxonomy (NCBI): domain Eukaryota; kingdom Metazoa; phylum Arthropoda; class Insecta; order Lepidoptera; family Riodinidae; genus Apodemia; species Apodemia mormo. The sequence continues at coordinate 37,829,079 of JAUPFN010000002.1, forward strand.
TAGCTTTTTTGATGAACAAAGAAACCACATGAAAAAACGCCACATATATATGTTCATCGGCTACCTTACCCGCCAAACCGGAATACGACAATGACAAGCATTGACGCTGTTGCAGCAGGAATAGGCAGGCAATACTGTGCGGAACTCTACCACCAAAGGGTCACGATGGTAGTGACACATACAATCAATTAATCGCCTTCTAGGAACTGCCTGGCGTAACGGCAGTTGGTCTATTTTCATTAAAGCATGGACCAACGAAAAAGGGACATAGACCACAGCCAATTTAGGTATGTATGTATCCACGTGCCTTAGCAGGTTTGTAGATCTCTTAAAGCTATTTCATAATTTACATGTAATCGCATAATACTGGCGATCATCTTAGGGTTAAAATTCGACCAAAATTTTAATTCTCCATTTGAAAATAGACTAGGTATACATTCACTTCTTCATTCATCAAGTTTGACAACAGACTTTAGCCATAAACAAAATAGTATACATGTGTATACACATCATTTTGTGTGTCAAATAAAAGGTGGTGTGAGTGTCATTTATTTTTAATAATTTTATGTGAGTATAATTTATTTTTATTAATTTTATGTGTTTCTAATAACTAAAGTTGTCTGGGATTGGATAAGTGCCCCGTTGGCGATAGGCTTGCCAACTATCACATTATGGGACTAAGTATCGACGGCTAATCGTGGGTGCACTTATTGTACCTCTGCTTACCTCTTCAGTGATAGGGGCGTGAAAATTATATTAGCTGTCTGCACTCCTTTACCATGTAAACTTTAATTGTACCAAATTTTGTATTCCTCTGTCCGCCCATTTGTCGTAAAAAGGGGTACAAAAATTGTCTTTCTTTAGACAAAATATGCTAAATTTGATGGGTTGCACTTTTGTCGGTCGGCAAAATAGGGACTCATTTGACCAACACAGGCGAGTCATAATGATGCAACTAAGACGTTTGGCTTACTTTAGCCATTCCGTAAGAAAACCAACGTGATTATATTTTATGTGTGTTTTAAACTCATTGCTGAGTCGGCGCGGCGTATTACACTATATAGTTAATGAATAAATTACAGTGAAATAGCAACATGTATATTTCCAGCGTGTAAGGGTCGGTTTTCTGAAAAATTAAGAAAACATGCCATTTTACGTTCATTCATGATGGCAATTGATTTTTTGCATTCCCACAATACAAACAAAAACAAGAAAAATATGTAATACGCAAATTTTGTATTTACATGCAAAATTTGCGTATTACATATTTTTCTTATTATCACGTCACGCAATGTAAAGCGTACATTACTCAGACCCGTTGCGAAACTTCTGAGAGAAGTCTGAGAGACTTAAGTTACGACCTTTTTTGAAGAGAATCAAATTTTTTATAAAAATATGTATTATTTTTTCCATCTATCAATCAATTTTCGCTGTAAAAATAAAAAAAATGTGCATTTTATTCGAAAACATAACTTTGACAGATGGTACCAGTGGACCAAAGCAGGCGACATTAAAATTGACGAAAAGTCATTTAAAGAGCGTGGAATCCTGGATATATTTCAGCAATCAGAATGCCAATATCATTAAATGTGTCCAAGCATTAGAAATTTGAAAAAAAATAAAAATATTTACATGCATTTCTAATGGGAAAAAATCAAATTAAAACGGCAAGCACTTCATACTCGAATTAAGAGCTCTAACTTGGTGGAAATTTTTTTTTCAATATGTAGAACAAAATTTTACTTGAGCACCTAAAAAAAAATGTTTGTCGCAAATGAATCACCCTAATATATATATATATATATATATATATATATATATATATATATATATATATATATATATATATATATATATATATATATATATATATATATATATATATATATTATGTGAGTATAATTTATTTTTATTAATTTTATGTGTTTCTAATAACTAAAGTTGTCTGGGATTGGATAAGTGCCCCGTTGGCGATAGGCTTGCCAACTATCACATTATGGGACTAAATATCGACGGCTAATCGTGGGTGCACTTATTGTACCTCTGCTTACCTCTTCAGTGATAGGGGCGTGAAAATTATATTAGCTGTCTGCACTCCTTTACCATGTAAACTTTAATTGTACCAAATTTTGTATTCCTCTGTCCGCCCATTTGTCGTAAAAAGGGGTACAAAAAGTGTCTTTCTTTAGACAAAATATGCTAAATTTGATGGGTTGCACTTTTGTCGGTCGGCAAAATAGGGACTCATTTGACCAACACAGGTGAGTCATAATGATGCAACTAAGACGTTTGGCTTACTTTAGCCATTCCGTAAGAAAACCAACGTGATTATATTTTATGTGTGTTTTAAACTCATTGCTGAGTCGGCACGGCGTATTACACTATATAGTTAATGAATAAATTACAGTGAAATAGCAACATGTATATTTCCAGCGTGTAAGGGTCGGTTTTCTGAAAAATTAAGAAAACATGCCATTTTACGTTCATTCATGATGGCAATTGATTTTTTGCATTCCCACAATACAAACAAAAACAAGAAAAATATGTAATACGCAAATTTTGTATTTACATGCAAAATTTGCGTATTACATATTTTTCTTATTATCACGTCACGCAATGTAAAGCGTACATTACTCAGACCCGTTGCGAAACTTGTTGCGCCCGCGCACCAGCCGTTTATTTTGCGATATTTGCTTGGTATGTGATACTTAATATTATTTTATTATTTACTCAAACTGTACTATATTTTAGAAAATAACATTGTAAAGTATTAGAACAAACCAAATTATACAAAGATAGAAAATAGGTAGGTACGTCATGAAAAATCTAAACTTTCCTACATAAATTCCCAACAGTTTTCATCTTAAATTCGAGGTCCAAATCTATGGCTTCGGTTTTTAGTAGTCTGCCCCTTACACGTTGCATAGCATGCGTTAAACCTATGAAATCTAAAAAAATATTACAGTACAATTTATGTCCAAAAATATTCCCAATATTCACTCGCCAGTCAAGTGGACACTGTTTCCAATACGTTGTATAAATATGTAATACTAGCTGCAGCGTGTAGCCCGCTGCATTATACACAGTTTTTTGCGCATCCCGCGGGATCACCTCATTTTTCCGGGATAAAAAGGAGCCTATGTGCTATTCCAGGTCAGCTACCTGTCCAGCTACCTGTGTGACAAATTTCATTCAAATCCGTTCAGTAGTTTTTGCGTGATTGAGTAACAAACATCCATCCAAACATCTATCCAAACATCCATCCAAACATCCAAACTTTCGCATTTATAATATTAATTAATTATTATTAATTAATATAGACTAACGTATTGTTATAACAAGAGTCGTGAGTATTGTATCTTATTTATGAAATATTCAGGAATTTATTAAACAACCCCAGATGTCGTGAACTTTGAAGTATGCAAACCGCTCGGAGAATTTTAGTTAAATAAGATGACATAGCGGATAAACCGCTTTACTGGATCGTTGTACTCTATATACTAATAACTATTTGACAAGAATCCTACTAATCTCTCACTGTATTAGGCACTGACATGTATAATATTACCATATTATACACGTCAATGGTATTAGGCCACTAGTTTGGTTCAGAAATTTTCAGTGTTTAGAAGGCGACTGTTATTTCGCACTACAATGAATGATTCGATACTATTTTGTCTTAAAAAAATTAAGTAAGGTAATTGAATTTATAATTAAACTCTTACTATCTACAGTAGCATACTGATTGCTTCTTTGAGTTATGGATTAGGTACCATTCAGTAAAGATTGAATCTTTACTACTAACTATATAAATCTGTAGCATGTCTGTATGTGTATATATATATATATATATATATATATATATATATATATATATATATATATATATATATATATATATATATATATATATATATATATATTCATGATGATTATATTCATCGAGCTGTTAAATAAGATGCCACGGCGGATAAACCACTTTACTGAATCTGTTCGTACTCTAGAAACTAGTTACTATTAGATAATGATCCTGCTAAGCTCTCACTGTTAGGGGACTAGTTTGATCCGGCGATTTTTATTACGATAAATAGAAAAGCGACTGTTGTTTGGCAGGCAAACAGAATGATTCGGTTATACTTCGTTTTAAAGAATAACTAGCGACCTGCCCGCGGTTTCACCCGTGTAGCTTTTGTACCCGTGGGAATATCGGAAAGGTTCATACATTAAAACCTTCCTCAAGAATCAAACCGCATCAAAATTCGTTGCGTAGTTTTAAAAATTTAAGCATACATAGGCACAGACAGAGAAAGCAACTTTGTTTTATACTATGTAGTGAAGTAATGTAATTGAATTTACAATTAATACCCCTTTCGCCTCAGTATTGTCTCGTCCGCGCTTGTCACTGTCGTATTTCTATTTGCAGGGTAAGTCAGACGATAAACTTATATAAAAAATAGCAAATATATATAAAGGATAGCAAAGTAACATTAACATAATGTATATAGCCGATAGTTGTATCTTTCCCGTGTTGGTCCCGAGCTCCTTTGAAGAATAGGCCACCTACCGTACTACCAGGCAGGTCGTAAAAGGTGACCGATTGGCTATACCATTCACTACCATCGTGGCTACTAGATGGTAGAGTTCTGCATTGTCTCGCCCGGGTCTCATACCATCGCCTTACCTATTCCTGCCGCAATAGCGTCAGTGCTTCTCACTGTCGTGTTCCAGTTTGGAGGGTAAGGTAGCCGGTAAATTTATGCATGTGGCATTAAATCTTGCCACAAGATAGCAACACACCATTAACACCTTTGGTGTTTATGGGCGATGGTTGACTCTTTCCATCAGGAGACCCATCTGCTTGTTTGCTATCTAATGACACAAAAAAAGAGACATCTGTTTGCTTGTTATCTTATGATTTGAAAAAATGTGAGAGTATTATTGCGGTAAATAGTATAAATATAATATTATAAGAGTATAAATATGTGAGAGATTGTATACCTGTAGATTTTTTTAAATATTTAGTATTTATGTTGTTTGTGGTCTCTAACAAAAAAATCTCTACATATAACATTTTTCGTTAATAGATAGCCTTGTGCCATACATTGATATTGTTAACCTTACTTAGACGAAGCCTACAATCCAAACACGCCTCCCTCATTTCCATTTTTAAGGGCAGGGTTCATTGATAATTGCCATTCGCACAATAAAGAAGAAGAAGAAGACATTGATTGAGCTGTTAAATATGTTTGCATTTTAATTGTCACTTCACCATTAAATTTCAACGAAATACTCGACAGTCAGAATTTTGCGGATATATGTTGTCGACTCGAAATCATTATTTTTTAATGTTTTATTATTCAGGTAAGGTTTCGATCGAGTCTACCGTACACCTTGACCGAATTATTAATATAGAAGGAAATTTGTAAGAAAACTTTTTATAAGTTAGTCGACTATTACTCCTAAACTTTTAAAATCTACTTAACCGTGATAGTTTTTTTCCTATTAAATTCATTATATTAACTACTTTTTTCGCACGCCCAAAACCAACCGTTTAGCTGGTAGAGAGGGTGGGGGGGGGTACACTTGCTTCTAACAAAAATTAGGACTTTAAAGCTTTATATTTCACAAACGAGTCCCTTAATCGAAAAATTATTTTAACAAACCTAGTATTTTTTTGAAACCTATCCAACGATACCCCACACAATGGGGTACGTGACAAAATAAATAACATCCCCACTTTACATGTAGGAGAACTACCCTGAAAAAAATATTTTTCAAGACTTTATGTTACCACTTTGCTGTCGTGATTAATATGTATGTTCGTGCCAAATAACAGCTTTCTAGTTAAAAGAACCTCTGAGCAATCCTGCGGACGGATGGACGGACGGGCATAGCGAAACTATAACAAAAGTATTAATTATTAGTTATATTTTAAATTTATAAAAAAAATAAAAAATTAGAAGCAAAGACGTTATTGTGGCGCCTCCGGTCCGTACCGCGGAAGGGTCGAGTGATGGAACCAGCGGGCCAGCTGCTTGTCAGGTGACGTCATAACTGTGGAGGTCTATGACGTCACACAAGGACAAGGAAGGGGGAAAGGAAGATCTTCCCAGCCAGGCAAGGTGTACTGCCTGGGGACCGAAGTCCATTTGAGAAACGTTGAAACTTGTATATGTATAGTGTTACAAAATAAATAATTTTGATATCGCGATTCAGGAATTTATTTTTTCCATTTGTTATTGATTTTTGTCCATTTTTTATTATTTTTTCTTGTAGCGTTTGTGATTGTTTGGGCCGCTACATTATGATTATAACTTGAATGAAAATTTAAAAAAAAACGGCCTTATGATTTCAGAAAAAATTAACATCCGTGAACAATATAATGATATGTATATCTTGTAAACAAAAAAATTAAACCGACGGAAAATCATGCGTAGTCATACACTAAAATTGGTGATTGTATAATAATCAATCAGTCATCCCTTGTTTTCGTACTCTAATGGTTATAATTTAAAAAAATCAAAGAGGCCACCCTCGTAGTATACCCATTCCAATAAAAAAAGAATTATAAAATCGAAATACTCTGTGAAAAGTTATGCGTGGTTTAACATAAAAAAAAATATACGCGTTGAATTGAGAACCTTCTTCGTTTTTTCGTCGTTTGAAAAACGTACCATCAAAATGTAACACATCCCTTGTTAAATATCGGTCAACAGAGTGCTAAGTGTGAGTTTTTCTTTTCGCATTCGATCGTGAGCGCGTTTGGAGTTTGCTAGGAATTTGTATGTGATTTGTACAGGGCCACCTAGTTGTAAACGTGAGAAACCAGTTTACCACTAGGTGGCGCTGTACAAATCACATACAAATTCCTAGTAAACTCGAAACGCGCTCACGATCGAATGCGAAAAGAAAAACTCACACTTAGCCCTCTGATCATAATTAGGAGGTGTGATGGAGTTGGTTGCTCTGGCTGAAAACTTATATTACCCTTGATAAAACTTTTAACAGAAAAATTAAACCAACGATAAAACTGAAAATCAAAACTAATATACCTTTTTTATTAACCTTAATAACTAAGTTCTTAATTTAATGTGTGTTGCGCCGGTTTTATTTTTATGTTAAAAAGTTTTTAGTGAAATGTTCATGTTTATTAGATTTCATGTTGCATTTTTAATTTGATTTGGTTTTTCCTTTCATTTTAAGGTAATTTAGTGATCTTCGTTCATTTATGGTTAAGTGTCGACGCAAAATTAATTAGGTATGTATGATATTACTTTTAAAATTTAGTTATTAAAGGTGCAAAAAATTTTTTATTATTTTTGCTTTTCAGATATTTCATCGGTTATGTTTTTTTTGTTAACCAGTTTTTATTTTGTATGTTGCGCAGCTATAGTCTGCTACATAATTACTCCATACTTAATAAACCTGTTTTTTGGCTTAAATAACTAAGTTTTTAAGCTAATATAATATGTGCTTAAGTCATTTTGAATTTATGCCAAACAATCAATGAACGAAGATCATTAAATTACCTTATTTCTTAAAATTTAAAAAGAAGAGACTGATAGGTCTACACACAACTCAGCATAAAAATTTGCGAGTGAAAATTGAACAATCAATCACCCCCTAATTGCATACCCTGAAGGTTAAATTTTTTTTCCAAATTTAAATGAGACCATCAACGAGGTTTGAGAGATATACACAAAACTCAGCATTAAAATCAATGCGTTAAATAAATCGTCTCCTAGTTTCCTATCCTTGGACTCAGTTTTTTTTTTCCAAATTTATGTGGAATTAACTTCGAGATACTCGTATATCCTATCTAATAAAAATATAAGTATGGGACTACTCTGTAAAAAGTTATACATTAAAATGTGTGAGTGAACAATCAATCATCCCCTGATTTCGTACCCTTACAGTTGGCAGTTTTTTCAAAAATTATATACCCCCACCTTCGGGGTATACCCTAGCCAATTACAAAGCGAATTGAGAGCAATTTTTTTGTCGGTTGAAAAATGTTTTTAAATAATAAGGAAGCATCTGTTACCTTAACAGCATTAATTTTTCTTGTGAGCATTGTACTGACAGACCGTAACGAAGATTCCAGAATTTGTTTTCCATCTTTTTTCTTTACACTTGCATTCATTTGTTTATATTTCTGTAAAAAAAGAACACTTATTATTTTGTAAATATTTTTAGGCATTCACACGTATATTTATAATTTATAATACCTATTCTTAAATGCGAAAATCTGTCTATGTCTGTCGGTCGGTCTGTCTGTATGTTGCGCTATCATGGCTAAACTGCTAAACCCATTTTGATGAAATTTTGTAGTTAGAAAGGTGAAAACCCGGAGTCAAACATTGCTTAGTTTTTCAAAAATCAACCCCTAAGTAGTGGTCAGCTAGTACCTATCAAAATAGAAGCTTATGTTCAGACAAGTTCACATTTTTACTATATAACATGATTATACAGAAAAAATATCTATTCTTACGATAAAAAAAATTATCGACTGTAAGAAATACATTTTTAGGTACATACATCGAGGAGTCATGTCGTTGTCTTGTTCTGGTTTGGAGGGTAAGGTAGCCTTATTCACGTGTCTCTTAACCCCGCGCACGGAATTCCACAAACCAATAGGTGACGGTTGTATATTTCCATCAGAATAGCCATGCACTTGTCTGTTGTGTTATATTATAAGTAAGACTACAAGACCAGACCTAATCAGTTTAACAATTTGGCACTAAGCGAAGATGTGGATTCGCTTAGTTAATTCCGGCCACTGAATTCCATCATTGGACAATTCCATCATTGGACATTCATAGTTTCACACTCACCACCTCGATGTCTGAAAATCCACAATAGTGCATTTTTCTTGGAACTTGGAGGTGTTCTGCACGAATACGACTACGAATTTCAAGAAAAATGCTTACTCATTCTTAAATGGCCGGCAACGCAACTGCAAGACCTCTGATATTATGGATGTCCATGGGTGGCGGTAATCACTTACCCTACCGTATATGTGTGTGTGTATGCTTAAACAAGTTATTATTGTTACTTACGTTTCTAATTTGATAGGACTTTGTTAGGGATTCGCTAAGTCTCCATAATTCTTCGCCAAGTGTTCTCGCCCACACCTTAACCCTAAGAAGAAAAAGTTAATTGTTAGTTCTGAAGTAAATATATAGACTGCGTGTCTCCTTAAGAAATCGTTCTCTATGCCTATGCACTGAAAAAAATGCACCTGATATATACTAGAATATGAAATGATAACTCAAAATAGGCAACAATCAAATTGCACAGTAACGTAATATTTAATTTTAAAAAAGTTTGGAAGAATTAAAAAAATATGAAAAGAAATTAGCGAAAATTTTTAAGGCCATCTAAAATTATGACACCCCGAACAAAACGTAATAATCTTTCCGGGTTTTTATATATCAATGTCCGGGACAGATTATTGTTAAAGGCTACTTTTTGGTTCTTTCGTAACATAATTTTCAATTATGTAATATGAGTATTTAATAAAAAAGTATCTTTACGCCCGTATTCCTGAAGCAGTGGGCAGAGTTGCAACGATTGTACCCACGATTAGCCGAAACCTCTAGACCACTATTTAATAAAAAGTAATAAAGCGCACATTATATCAGTAGGGTTCGCCGAGGTGCAATTAATGTACTAATGATTAGCTATCGATATTACGCTTCATCAGAAGCCTATCGATTTATTTATCGAGATAACTCCTAACCGATCTTGATGATCTTATCATAATTCACATACTATATTTAGAACTGTGGTTAATATTTAGTAACTAGTCGAAAGCTCAATGCAAAGGATAGTAAATCTCTTATCAATAATCAAGATACCGTTACCCGTATCGGTCTGGCCCTTTGAAGAATAAACTATCTGCCATTCAGCTAAGCAGTTTGTTACAGGCGAACGATGACCACAACACGTCATCGCGACTCGATATCGTGACGGTAGAGTTCCGCAACGTCTCGTGCGGGTTTGGTAGTAACGCCTGACTTATTCCTGCATCAATATATCCAATGTTTGTCACGCAATAACCCATTGTGATCTTTGGTGTCTATAGGTGATGGTTGTCTCTTTCCATTGGGAGAGCCATCTGCTGGTTTGCTATCTTATGATATTGAAAAATCATCCCACAACATTCCCCCGGACTTCCCTTGCATTCTCCTTTTCGTATGTGTATGTATAAACATATATACACTTACGAAATTTAGTTCGTTTTCATCAATAGAACTATAAATAGGTAACTCAAGCAGGACTTAGACATAAACTTGTCGAAAAAAAAAACGTTAGTAATACTCGTACCTATTAGCTATTACATCGAGGTTATTGCCAAGGAACTAAGAAAAATATCGGTCTTAAAAATGCTGCTTGAATCGTTGGAATATACGTGAAAAAATGTTCGCTTCAAATAAAAAGTACGTGACGGTATTTATAGATAACTTTTAAATTTTTAAAACATAAATGTCTTATTCTTTACGAAGAGTTTTTATGGTTGAACCTTTTTTGTGGACAAAAAGGATTCTTTTCCATAGCCATCTTCACCCGCTAAAGCATCTAATACAACAACGCTTATACTCTGTGTTGCTAATGAGAATATTTCTTTGAAAAATTCCATATTTTAACCAACCAACTAACTTGAACCAACAATACAGCCCATGACTTCAGGGTCTGAATCAAATGATAATATTATAGACTTTTTATTTAAAGTTATAATTAAATTGCTTATCAATTTAGATTTAGTTTATCTGAATCAAGCAAACTAAGTTATTATTGATAAACTCGATTGACACTGCACTTGTACATCAGTTACAGAATTTTACCGAAAGTTTCGACAATGGAAAGTATAAAATATATATTTTTATTGGCATAAATTTCGATAAATGTCGATTTTACACAATATCAAGCCGTAGTACAAAATTCGAAGTAAGAAAATATAAAAACGTTGTACAAGAGAAATCATAAAAAGTAGCATGAGCAGTGCTTGAGAAACTCGGTACCTTCATGCAGCACACTGTATAAATATTATCACTTCTTTTACTATGTTTAAAAAAATAATCATAAACAATCCACGTACGGTTCTAGTTAAACATTATTTCATTCGAACATAAATTCAAATCGCAAAGCGTTAATGAATGTGTTCGAAAGTGATTTTTGGCGTATTTGGTCTACATAGTGACGATGAGTGTGCCATTAGAAAAACGCGTTAAGCCACGCCGTCGCCTCAGAACAATACATGTGTCTAATTCATGGTCAGGCCAGAATATTATGAGGGATAGTGTGTTGACAAACTTGTTATATCTTAGTACTAACTTTAATATCTGGCATCGCGGAAAATATATTTTTTCAGGTAAGCAAATCACATAATATGGTAAATATTAAATATTAAAGCTTACTCAATCTAGATTCTAGAGTAACCTAAGTTTGTGGAACTTTTCTTACATACAGATATATAAACTGCAGTTAGTACTATAAATGGCTAAGCAAAAACTTTGTGTAATCTAATATTTTTAAATAATATGCATGGGAAGTACATCCAATGCGTAATGTTATTTTTAGTAATTTAATGTGTATGATAATTCTGAAATAGTTCAAGTGTCTTAATTTTTTTATTATATAAGAAATGCGTTAATGGTGCGTTGTTATCTGTATGGCAGGATGTTAATGCCTTAATGCCTATGGTAGCCTGTAAACTTAAACAAGCTTACCGAATACCTTCCAAATCGGAACATGACAGTGACAAAATGCTTGTCACTATTGTGGCAGGAATAGGTAAAGCAATGGTATCATCATATCCGAGAGAGACGTTTCAGAACTCTACCAACTAGTAATCATAATGCTAACAAATATATATATATATATATATATATATATATATATATATATATATATATATATATATATATATTTTTTTTTTTTTTTGATGATAACTTGCCTTGCTTACTTCTCTTTTCATATATGTGCCAGGTTTGGAGACTCTTGTCGTCACCCGACCAATGACGAATAACCATAGCGGTTATGGGGTTTTGGTAGATGATGTAAATGTTTGAATAAGTATATCGATGACGCGTTTTGAGTAGAGAAGGAAGGTACCGATAGAGAATTAAAATTGTGTGCATGAAACAGAGTGACTGTTACGTTATATTATATAAAAGTAAGTGAAGTGAAGTTGGTTGATTAAAAGAAAATATCGCTGATAAAATGAGAAATGAATAGAGTAGAAAGAATAACAGATGACAGGTAAGAAAACTAACTAGTTTCAACAGTTGAAAATGTTTCAACTATTTTTATTCATAAGGTCCGCTTACACTAAATATTTTACATGAATTAAATCATATTAAGCTTTATTTAAAAAATATTTAAATAATTTTTGGAAACAAGGCCCACCATATTGGTGGAATAAAATGGTTTTTCATTAATTGTTCTCAGTATATCCCGAATTCTCCTGAATTACAATATACTTAAAGGTTTTGTATTAATCACAAAACCTAAATCTAAATATTATTCCCATCTGACACAATTAAGTAATTTTGCGTCTAACATACCGAAATTAATGAACAGCCCTTTCATGTATAAATAAACAACATTAATTTGCAATTTCCTGCGAACAAATATTTACTTTGGAGAATGATACAGCTTAATTGGGTGAGAAAAATTAATAAAGTGTTTTTTTTTATAACTTAGGTTAACAAAAAGTAGATGGCTCTCCGAGAGAAGAGAGTAGCTTAGTCGCTCAATCTGAATCCCTTTTAAAGAAAGAACAATCCGTCTCCCCACCCTACAGTTTAGAAATGGTGAACGATTGACTTCAAGTATCACTTTTACTGTACATATATTTAATATTATGTGTGCATTATTGTGTACGCGTGTCTATAATATACTAGCCGTATACTGTAGCATATCTCGCGTAGTTGCCTATTCCGCGGATAATCTGGATAGAATTAAGCCACTGTCACTCAAAAATAATGTGGCTGCAATAGTTACGTTTCCACCTACCTCCGGCCGACTGACTATATCTTTTTTAAACCATAAGATAGCAAACAAGCAGATGGCTTCCCTGATGGAAAAAAAGAAACGACCATCGCTTATAGAAACCAAAGATGTTAATGATACCTTGCTACCTGAGTTGCGGGATGGTAGGTAATGCCACATGCATAAGTTTACCGGTTACCTCAATGTCCAAACATGAACGCAACAGTGACATGTGTGTTCATGTTTGGATGTGTGGGTTCGGGCTCACTTTTTAGGAATTGGCCATCTGCCGTTCTGCCGGGTAGTTTCTAAAGGTCTCAGTACAGAATGGCTTATGATAGGCCATGCTTGCAATGTAGCAATTTGCAATGGTTTGCTGTAGGCTACGATCATTTGGTGTTCACACAATGGCGCATGGCTCATTGCTGTCTAGCGATACATTCACCATGGACGTTATGCACCAGTTACGGCTGCAAATATTTATTTATATACCGCGTACAATTATTATAGAAGTTATAAAAACATACTGACATGCTTTTGGTTAGGTTATTATAATGTTAGTATAGATAATTTTCGTGAACACTAAAATAGGCTGAGTAAACATACATTGTTCGTGTCTTTATGCAGTGCATTTTTGTCCCAAATTGCTGGCTCAATTTGATTTAGGTCAACAAACTTAAAAGTCTCTTCGTTACTGACGTTTTGAGCGATCAAAACATTAGGACAACAGTCGGTATCGAACTAAACAATGGGTGTTTGTGTGAATACCACAGGCCACGCTACGCCATGATTCCTTTGAAGTGTGCCCCAAAAACCGACAACTTTCTGATTGCGCGCCACGATTGTCCGCGACTATGTACGATGGTGATACTATGATGGCGTGTAGTGCAATTTAGAAAGCAAAGTAGTTAAAGTAAACTTATGGCTAATTATTACACATAAGATAGCAAACAAGCAGTCCTAGTCCAAACCGGAACACGAGAGCGACAAGCACTGACGCTATTGCGGCAGGAATAGGTAAGGCTGTGGTACCTGACCCGGGCGAGGCAATGCAGAACTCTAGCACCTAGTAGCCACGATGGTAGTGACTCGCATAGCCAATCGGTCGCCTTTTACGACCTGCCTGGCAGAACGGCAGTTGGTCTATTCTTCAAAGGAGCCCGGAACCAATACGGGGAAAGTTCTAAATTCTAAAATAATGTAAAATTCAAAATTTTTGCTTGTAAAGATAAAAATATAAGATTGTTTTAATAATTTTGATGTACTCCTATCTCTCTTCCGTCCGTCGACTTTGCCGCTATTTCTCTCTAACAAGTAACATAATACCATCATACTCTATAACTTTGAATCGATCAGGCTGTTGACTAAACAACCGAATTATTGTCTGGCAAATTAATTTTGTATTCATATACTTCTTATTAAAATAATATCAAAATGGCAGACATTCTAAAATGGGTTAAAATTCTGGGTTAAAATCTGGCACATAGTTATCAACCACAAAAATGTCTGTTAATTAGACATTAATATTCCTAATAGTGTCCAAATTTTGATGGTGAGGAAAAAATCATTCTAAAATAATGTGAAATTCAAAATTTTTGCTTATAAAGATAAAAATATAAGATTTTTTTTTGGATAATTTTGATGTACTCATGATTCCATACCGTTCGTCAACTTTGTCGCTAACTTTCTCTAACAACTAACATAATACGGTGGCATTGTGTACCACTGGTGTATATAGTGTCTAAAAGTTGATGATAAGGAAAAAAATCATTCTAAAATAATGCCAACAACAGCCAGATGGCCCGCACTCTACTCGAGGGAGCATTGCGAATGACATATTAAAGAATAAACTTTTCTAAAATTGTTTTTTTTTTCAATGTTGCTAGCTCCCGTACTACTAGATTAGGCCTTCCGAAAATATGCGTCGCGACGCCCTGTGGCGTCGCGGCTTCATCCCAAGGGCATTGTGACGCAATCCACATAGATACTGTCTGTGTCGTGAAAAATCGAAGAATAGCAATCAATAGAAGTCTCCAGTGATTTCGAACTAAAGCTGCAGTACAAGAAGACGTTTCAATTTTAAACCTCAGTTTCTAATAAACATCGCAACAGTCAACGAAATAAAATAACTTTATTTGCATGCACGCGAACGCGCTAAGGACCGCGCTTCACAAGATACTCGTAATTACTCAGTTCTCATAGAACTCCGCCGGTAATGTAGTTTGTGATGTTATTGTGATGTGAAATGATGGTGATGCTAGTAGTAGTGGTGGTAATGATAGTGGTGATGATGATGATAACATATATACATAAATATGAACGCTAAGGTAAGTGCACTTATATTATTTTGTGTTTTGCTTTTGTTCTTATTTTTAAATAAAACCTGTAAATGATACCTATTTGGAGTTTTTGAGAACTTGTTACTAGGCTAGAACTATAACTGGTAGAACTATTTGGCCAGAGTTGCAGGAAAAATAAGTTTGGGAAGCCCTGTCCTAGACCAAGGTGTCACTAATTTAACCTAAGGAAATCTTTCCTTTGGTAAAGGAAACGTCGTTTATAATGTCCTATTTTTCATGCTATAAGTAAAATTCTCCGTTTTAAGGGCGCGTATTCGATTCGTAAGGGAAACTTCATGTTTTCAATTTTTTCCAGAGTAATATCATAATAATGTGAGCAGATTATTCGAAAGATATTACAGTTTTTACAAGATTAAGTCTTGATTATTCGATTTATCGCAGGTTCAAAATTTGATCGGCAAAAGATTGCGCGCGAGGATTTATAGTGTTTTTTAAATAATTCTTCTAAATAAATGAGTTCGTATAACGGACTGAAAAAAAGTGCGCGCGAGGATGTATACTGTTTTTAAAATAAAACAAAACAGTATATTAAACGTTATCTTATTTCACATATAATAAATATTTTAGGTTTCTATTAAAATACTTACTGGTGAAAATAAATTGTAAGTGGGCTGACTTTGTAATTTTTTAATATTATTTTTAATATCTAACAACATTTTCCTCATTTTGGCTCTATAGTGCACTTAAGGACTATATATCCTGTTAGAAAAATGTATAAAATAAAATATTTTGGCATGTTACAATGGTTGTGCGCGCGAGAATTTATAGTGTTTTTAAAATAATTCTTCTAAATAAATGAGTTCGTATAACGGACTGAAAAAAACAGTATATTAAACATTATCTTATTTTCGCATATAATAAATATTTTAGGTTTCTATAGAAATACTCACTGGTGAAAAAAAATTTGAAGCGGGCTGATTTTGTAATTTTTTAATATTATTTTTAATATCTAACAACATTTTTCTCATTTTAGCTCTATAGTGCACTTAAGGACAACATATCATGTTAGAAAAAATGTATAAAATAAAATATTTTGGAATATTACAATGATTGTATTCGTCTTGAAAGATAACTCTGACGCCTATTTCGTAAAACGCTATGCAGGGATTGTCTTCGTTTTAAAAAACCGTTATCAAAAATTATATTCTTGCCCTGTAGTAATTATAATCTTACAAAAACTGTTATATTCTTTGAATAATCTGCTCACATTATTACTATATTTCTCTTGAAATATATATATATATATATATATATATATATATATATATATATATATATATATATATATATATATATACATACACACACAGAGAGAGAGAAAGAGGAAGAGATTCACTGATGAAATGAGAAGAGATGAGAAGAAATGCCGCGTTGCCGGGTCGATGATAATTTTGATGATGATGTATTAAGACTTAAGCTTAAATAACACATTTTAATTAATCTAAACAATAACACCAAGCCCTATAAATAATTAATTAACTTTACAAAATATTTGTAAACATTTTCAAACTCTGTTATTATATAACCTATTCTTTTCAACTTTCATCCAATTTCACGTTTATTTTACAACACAAATATTAATTGCCTATTCCATAAATCTGTTCATGTTTTTATGGGCTAAAATAACAATGTCGTGTAATTATTAACTGTTTGTAAAATAAATCAAAGTAATTGATTTTCATAAAGACGACTCTTTGTGTATTTCAGAGACCGTTTGAAAAAGTTAACATGTATGTGTGTAGTACAATAAAAGTACAAATTCATGTATATATGTGTAGTGAAATATAAAAACATTATTTTTTTAACTAACAATAATAGAGTAGCACTAATCTTTTCCGAAAATGAATAAGTGTCGTAACATAATATACTCCCGTGTTTAGGAAGTCAAGTACAGCGTTGATCAGTAATTGCAAGTAACCAGTGATAGTCACTTAAATGTAACAAACGTCATGATGACGAGCACCACTTGGTGGGTCTACCACTACTAGTCAAAAAACCGTTATTCTCACCGATTCCTCAATAACTCATGATGTCTCAATAACTCTGGCCAACGGAAAACACGATCACACGACACACCGTCACACGCGACACCATTACCGTTAGTGGAGACGAGAAACCCTGTTTCACTCATCTACGAATCGACACTAAAGTCAAGGATTAGCTGACGGTTAAAATAATGCCCCTAGCCGGAGCATTGCAAACCACCCACGAGAGAAACCCTTAGGGCGAGGGCACACAGCCCCCAATTTTAAACTCTGGCTTACAATCTGCTCGCCACGCGATCTGTGAAGCTATAAAGACCCATAAGCCCAACAGTAATTGAGTCATTCTGAAAAATCAAATAGGCGATTCGTTATGAACAGAAATGTTTTATAAATTTCGGTAAAGTTAATCTGCTTTCTCGCGAGCATCTTAAGTGTCATACTATTTAACATAAAATGATCTATGAACCTTTATTTTGAACGATCCTCGCGATGGAGAAATGACCATCGCCTTTAGATCTTTAAATACCGAAGTTACTATTACGGTTTAAATGGATAATTCGAGATAGTTATATATCACTATTACCAATATTACGCCAGAAATCTTATCATCACAGGAACAAACTTTTTTGATTAAAAACTTTATTAGTTACCCGATTCAAGATTTTTCGAAGGTAAAAAAGATGGGCGTCTCGTCAAAACGAAACTGTTCACAAAAATTGAGCTTGTTATTAATCATCAAATCAAAAGATTGTTCCTGGGACCACCATGAGGAAATAACAAGCTACAGTCGTTAATTGATGGGGATCACCAAACATTTCATTAGCTAAAAAACTTGTGAGTCGTTACGAATTTGAGTATTTTCTGAAATTTGATTCAGCCTGCCTGCCCTGAAAGAGAATCGGCGTGATGATATTTTTCATAGGTTTTCTAAGAAGAAAACCATTTGCTTATTTGCTTTCTTATACTATAGAAAAATGCAAAATAAAAATTGCAGTATCACTAAAATTAAAAATTTTAAAAACCAACTGGCGCGTTCCTTCCTGACCACCTTCCAGCTTCAATTGCATCATTTGCAGAGCAAAACATGATAATAACTAATGATCTTCGGTAAGAAATCATGCAGCATCAGGCTAAAGTTATTATGTCAAAGCTATATTATTGAAGTAATAGAATTTGTTTAATTCCTTTCATTAAGTGGAAATCAGCTGATGATCTAGTAACGCCTGAATAGATTTTATTAAATCAAAGCTAAAACCAGCTCTCAGACAAGCATTTCGATTTAAAAAAAACACCTTCAAATCGGATCATCAATTTAGGAGGTACGATGCCATAGACACACAGATACACACGTTAAACATATAACACGCCTTGTTTACTCATCGGAGGTTAAAAAGTATCTCAAGATTTTCATATTGTATTTTACCTGACAACTGATATACAAATTTTGATCTTAATTTATTTCCTACTTATTATCGGAAAGCCGAAAGAAAAACGAAAAACTCAACAATCAACGACCATTAAGGTCTAAGTAAATTGCAGGTTGTTAGCAAAGTATTCGGTGTCTTCATTATTAAGTTCAAAGAATTTTTGATACCTTTAACAAAAATTCATTCTTATGATAAAACTTTACACACAAAATTTAAATACAAAACACTTGTACTGATTTCACTATAGGAGAGTATATACTACAATGAGCTATTAGATTTAGGGTGTCCATAATAGTATTAAAGTATTTTTTTTTAATTTACCGAAATACTGATATGTGACTGCTTTTATGTTCATATCAGACAAGTCGGAGACACCTCTTATACGATGAAAACAAAAAAACGGAAAACATAATTCGAAGAATTCATAAAATATAAATGTTTTATGAAAAACAACAACTTATTTCATTTTAAATACCAAACCTTAAACAACTTAAGATTAGAACCCAACCAACCAAAAATTTAAAAAATATATTGATGAAGACATGCCTCTTTATACAGCGTTTCAAATTTTAAAATGCGCATTTTAAAACACCGTACAGAACGATAAATATAGATATCCGCAACTACGAAACCTATTGCTTGTAATTATTACACTTGTTCTCTTATTGGATTTGTATAAGTAGCGAAATACATCAAATGAAAAAAAAAACCTTATATAGATATGAGCATTTGGACAATTTAAAGCCATATGTGTAATAAAAAAATTTCATTTTTGACATGTAATAATTGAAAGAAATTATTAACTTTGTGACAGAAAAAAAATCTTTACTTGATTTAGAAATTAAATAGCGTACAAGTTTGATTAATTTCATGACTTCCCTGGTAAAATTTACTTTCTATTAAAAATTAACCATTGAATTCTAATGTGGCTTTATTGTACATTAAAATAATTTATAATTTCGGCTGACACTATATTTTAGAAAGTAAGGTGAATCAATGTGTACAAAATATCTCACTTTTAGTTTGATTCTGAAAATTGTTTCATTCAAATTTTTGATTATATTCGAAATTTATTATTTTCATAAAGTCTTTTAGAGTTACACAGCATTTTAATAGATATTCGCCATATAATGTTATACCATTTATTTTGTAAGCCTTAATCGACTTGAAAAATAATTCAAAATAGTTTCGGCTTAGACCATACTGGTTTAGCCGAAAGTATTTAGGCCAAACTAAATTGTCCTGTGCTGTACTAGCACATCCTGACAATACCTATTAAATTTTGCTTATTTACTTTCCTTATTATTTTTCTTCTTTCCATTACATACAATATTTGACCATTGGGGAGACCTATATCCAGCAGTGGACGAAAATAGATTGATGGTGATAAAAATTTATAGCAGCTATCAATCAGTTGAATTGAAAGAGATAATCAATACTTTGAGACACTATAAACGTCAAAGACGCGTTGACGTACGTATGATAATGAATTTGGAGCGTATGCATGTCCATTTCTTTTCGAAGTCCTACAGCCCGAACGCCTAGATGGATTCTAACCTTATAATATCTCATATATATCATTGAATTGATCAAAATTTTAAGTGTCAAAAGTTGAATGAATGAATACACTTTATTGGGCACCAATAAATACAAGAATAATAAATATTTTACAATTATACTAAGTAGGTACATGAGTACACAAAGGTGGTCTTATCGCTACAGAGCGATCTCTGCCAGACAACCTTTAGGCAAACGAGATACTTTCTGAATTCTTAAACTGCATAAACTATACAATGTAACAAAATACAACAGAGTAAATAAATATATCAAAATATATATGCTCAATATTTAGATAGATAATATTTTAGATTAGCATATAGAATTTAGATATGTGATTTAAAGGTTTAGCTTGACACGTAAAAGAAGAATGGTAATAATTTGTGTTTTGAGGTGGTTTGCGAGGTGAAAGATTATCAACAGCTTTTAGATGTTTATAATGCTGGTTTATGCGAGACAAACAGCACACAGTATAGAAGAAAAAGGACGTGAGTATTGCGGCGAACACGAATTGATAGCCACTTGAGTTTTAACGTATATTCGGAAACATGATCATATTTGCGTAAGCCAAATATGAATCTAATGCAAATATTCTGGAGACGTTCAAGTTTATCTAGCTCTTCGTTAATCACGGTAACATAACTAGCGTTGGCATTGTCGAGAATAGATAGAATAAGGGATTCCGCAATATTTGTTTGTATTATTTATACTGAGGTTCTTAAAATGTTTATATGACTTTTGTAGAATATTCTTAATAATAGATTAGTTATGATAAATAAGTATCTAGTGTTAAGTTTTATTAATAGCTCATAATTAATTTATTATGCACTACCCAAGTTTTTTGTCTCAGCATTACGGAAGGCAAACTGTGAGAAAATGCTTAATAGCATTAAGTTACGCCTTTGTACCATTATGTGCAATAAAATATTTAAATAAATAAATAATCACTTTAGTAGTGGTCGGTAGTAGATTACGTAATCTTTTTAATGAACTCCAAGGACTAAATACTTTTTTACTAATTGCTCTGATTTGATGCGTCCAAGATAATATTCCATCCAGATATATACCCAAATTTTTCACAGATTTGCTGTAAGGAATGGAAACGCCATCTACCACGACTTGTGGTATATTTACCCAGTCAACTTTAGTAATTTGTTTTTCTCCACCAATGATAATTACTTGCGACTTCTTTGGATTTATAGTCAAGTCATAAGTTTTGCTCCATTCAGATATTGTTGTTAAATCCTTATTTATCTGGGAAACTGCAGAGAAAAGATCATCTATGTTGGAGTGCGTATATGTCTGGAGATCATCTGCGTACAGTTAAAATATAGACTTTAACTGATTTGTGACTATGTTGATGAATATTGTAAAAAGTAATGGAGATAGGACACCACCTTGTGGAACCTTGTGGAACACCCACTTTGCTTATAAATTAATCAGAGAACTTGTCATCCACCTGCACACATTGCCGGCGCCCCTCTTAGTAACTCTGAAACCAGTTGACTACCGCTGGAGATATGTGAATTGTCTTTAAGAGCCTCAACAGTACATCATAATCTACGATGTTAAATGCATTACTAAAATCCATTGTGGAAAAAGCTATATAAATTCAACAAACATGAGGTGAAAAAAGAGTGATGAGTTCTCGTATTGAAATAAGGATTTTTTAATTTTACTTTGTGACTTTTTTAGTGATTATTTAATATTTAACATCGTAATAAATTTTGATTACATAGCGAGCGCAATTTCTGAGCACTGCCGTAAGCACGTGTAACATTAAGGCCTAATAAACAAGTTTGGGAGTGCTTTTTCTATCTAAAATGTTTGCTTTATATTAAATGTTTGTTTTAGTCGCCTGTATGGTCTAGTGGTCTGGTGTCGGAGCTGACCACATGAGGTCCCGGATTCGATTCCTTGGTCGAGCAAATCTAAACTGTATTTTTTCGGTTTTCTGATAAAAACAATTTTGCCCAGAATTGGAATGTGCCCAGTTGGTGATAGAATTGTGGCACCTATCATATTGTAGGTCCAAGTATCTTCGACTAATTGTAGGTGCACTTGTTGTACTTCTGCCTACCTTTTCGAGGATACAGGCATGAAAATACTTTTTTTGTATCAGATTTTTTATCTTGGCTGAAAAACCTATCAGACATAAGCGGTACAATTCGTCATCTGTTTCTTGCGGTATAATGCATGTAAGTTTCGATGTCGTGGAAAAAAAAACGGATAGAATATCCTCTAGGAATAATATAAATTTCTGTTTTTGTAAGAATTTTCAAAATTAGTTTTGTAGTTTCAGAAATATCCTACAAACAATCTCAGTAACTAACAAACTTTACCTCCAAGTAATATTAGTATAGAATCCTTTTGATAGATAGTTTTGTAATATTTTTAAACATCTTACACTCGTGATTGTGTTTGTATCAAGATTATCGATAAGCAACCAAAAGGGACTTCTTACCGTGGCAGTGGCTACACCAGTTGCATTTTTTCCTACCTCTGGTGGAGCGAGACTGACTTTATTTATTTTTTATATTATAAAATAGCAAACAATCAGAAGATTCTCCTGACAGAGAAAAACAAACATTGCCGACAGACATGTTTTTATATCGCAAGCCAAGCAAAAAGAAGAAAGTAACTAGCATCGGCCATAGACATCAAAGGTATTAATAGTGCGTTCCTATCCATGTTGTGGGATGATAATACAACTTGCACAAGTTTTCCGGCTACCTTACACAACAAACCAGACCACAACAGTGAAAAGCACTGACGCTATTGCGGAAAGAATACGTTAGGCGGTATATTAAGCAATCTTTGCCGGATTTGACCTAATAACGATCATGGCTTGTTTCTAGCTATAAATGGGACTGACAGGTTAACATGTTTTTTTGAAGCAATTAGTATGTGAGTTATGACGAGAAACGAATATCACGGTTCACGTCATCATACCACCCTTATTCCATTTTTTATAATTTAATATAAGCTGCACCTTGCAGCCCGTTTCGTTATAAAAGTTTTTAGCGAATCCCGGGATAAAAAGTATTCCAGGTTATCATATACATATATCCCAAGTTCCATGCAAATCAGTCTAGCTGTTTCGGGTTATTAAATAACAAACATCCACACATCCAAACTTTTGCATTCATATTATTTGTATAGATCATAATATATAGCACACATAAAGAAAATTGTATGGTAAATTTTTCTGCACAAATTACATCATATCTATAATATTTTAAAGAAAAACATACATCTATGACTTCTCAAAAAAACTATACATATTAATATACTAAATGCATGTCTTTATATCTGTCTGTAATGCTTTCATGGTTAAACCGTCAGCGGTTTCAAAGAAATTTGGCTTGGTGATAGTAGAAAATCCGGGTTCAAACATACGTTATTTTTTTCAAAAATTAGCCCCTCAGAGGCTGAAATAGGAAATGAACATTTGTATTAAAACTATATGGATGACATGTTAATCTATTTGCGGGCGAAGCTGCGCGGATCAACTAGTTATGAATTAATAAAGATTACATTTTGTAGCAACAAATGCAGCGTTATAATACGAGTACATAAACCTTGAAACACTATATATACAAGTTTCAACACTTCTCAGATGGACTTAGGTCCCCAGGCAATACACCTTGCCTATCTGGGAAGATATTCCTTTTTCCATGTCTTTGCGTGACGTCATTAACGTTCTCAGTGGTGACGTCACCTCTCTGACCGTTATCCTGACAGTAGTTGGCTGTTTCTACCACCAAGCTCTTCAGTGGTACCGACCAGCGACGCCACAATTTAAAAAGGTGCCAAACATAGGTGTAAACAGACGAAAATTTGAAAATATTACATAATACTTGCTGACCCGGCAAACGTTGTTTTGCCATATAAATCATTTCTAAGTAAAAAATGTTAAGAGTGGGCAACCCTTATCACTACGGGGTATGAAAAATAGATGTTGGCCGATTCTCAGACCTACTCATGAGCATATTGCTCACAAAATTTCATGAGAATCGGTCAAGCCGTTTCGGAGGAGTACGGGAACGAACATTGTGACACGAGAATTTTATATATAAGATAAAGTGAGGCAATTTTATGAAAACATTTTAACCTCGCTACCATCAGTACCTACGCCGAAAGATGTTATTCCCAAACGCACGGAGTACATACGGTCGTTTGATTTTATATGCACAAAAAAGTAAATAAATATACAGTATATGTACTTAACTCTTCTCTATTTTTCTGCTGCTTTTTTACAAGTAGGTACGTACTTACGAATTGAAACGCGCGCTGAGTACATAATATATTGAGCATTATTTTTTGTCTTACTGATGTGTAGTGTACGTGGGAAGATATTTGTGCCACTGGAGTTTTTATGGGTCTTAATAATAGCGACTGGTAAATACTCCGTTATTTAAAAAAACTTAACGTGGAACATTGTGTGAAGTTTGGTAAAGATAATGGGTTCCGAGTACAGAATTAATGAAATTAAGAAATATCAACAAAATTTAGCAGTTTAAGAACACAAATTGTAAGCAATCTCCGGAGCGGAATCCGATTGTTAATAGGATAATGCATTGTCTGAATAGACGTAATAATTTTCCAATAAAACTAATTTGAGTATGTCGAGAAATGGCTAAATTTAATATCAATTATGGGTAAATGAAAATTGCTTTCCACCTTAGCCCTTATATCATAGACGTATCTATAGTTTCGTTATATATGTCGATACTCCTACGCTGAAGTTCAAGGATTCCAATATGTAAGGATTTACTAATTTTATCTCGATTTTTTGACTATGCTGAGATATTATATATTATACTAGCTATTACCCGTGGCTTCGTTCGCGTTGATCTCTTTAAATAACTGTCACTAAAACTTTAATAAGAACTCATAATCATTATCATTAGATATTTAATTATTGCTTGATTACAAAATTCTAAAATAGAGCTTAG
This sequence comes from Apodemia mormo, assembly GCA_036924255.1. Lineage (NCBI taxonomy): Eukaryota > Metazoa > Arthropoda > Insecta > Lepidoptera > Riodinidae > Apodemia > Apodemia mormo. The sequence continues at coordinate 37,854,362 of JAUPFN010000002.1, forward strand.
TAAAAAAAACTGAAAAAATTACTTTGTTATTAAAATTAAAAACTAAAAATTAAATTACTTAAGCTATCAATATTTTAAAAATTAGAAAGTATAGTAGAAACCAGGTTTTCGACCATTTTAGTAGGTACCTGTCCTGGTCACTTGAAATTAGAATCAATGTAGAAAAAATTTTCACACTTTCGCACTTAAATGAATCAAAATTACAATGATATTGTATGCACATTTTGACATGAAATGGCCACAAATAGTTTGTATTCTATTAAAGGTTTTTCAATTAGATTTTAAACCTTACTTCCTCACAAATGAAACAGATACAACTAAATAATAATATTATTTTTAATTTAGACCCCTTTTTGAAAAATAAAGCAACTACTGTACATCATGCCTAGACAGTAGAGTTCTGCAACGTCTCGCCCCGGTTTGTTTCCGCCACCTTAATTACCTATTCCTATTACACCCCGTCGTGGTGTGGGTTAATGGGAAAGGTAGCCGGGAAACATGCATGTGGCATTTCAACTCCGTCAAACAGTTAATAACGTACCATTAAAATCTTTAGTGTCTATTGGGGATCGTTATTTCTTTTAACCTGGAGAATCATATGCTTGGTTGCATAGGATAGATATAAAATAAAATATAAAAAGTACTTATGTACATAAATTTAAAAATTATACATAGAACAACACATCGTTATAATGTTTGGTGTTTATTGGCGACGTTTATCTTTTTCCACCTGCTTCTGGAAAACCTGTTTGTTTGCATATGATAGCTATAAAATCTATATATATATATATATATATATATATATATATATATATATATATATATATATATATATATATATATATATATATATATATAAATCAATTGCTGTTCGTTAGTCTAAAACTCGAGAACGGCTGAACCGATTTTGGTTTTAAATTAATTGTTGAAGTCCAGGGAAGGTTTAAAAGGTGAGAAATATAGAAAAAAAATAAGAGTAGTTAAAAAGTCAGAACAACGTTTAATTAAAAAGTCAGAACAACGTTTGCCGGGTCAGCTAGTAAAATATAAAAAATCTATGTATACATTTAAACATTAGTTAATAACAAATACTTACGTATCAGCTCTCCAAGCAGGAGCTGGTTCCGGGACAAGGAGAAGAGTCAAAAACAACACAAACTTATAGCCTTGCATATTTAGGAGATGACTAACGCACACGTATAGTTTTACATTTAATAACGTTGTTGTGTGGTAGCTCCACAAGCGAAAATTACTGAATAAGGCACATTGTTACAAATTCATCATCTACATAAAGTTTCACTATTAAGGCTTCTATATAACATTTAGAAACTCACTTTTAACGATAGTAATAAATAACTTTCAAAATATTGAGACACTTTGCAGAAATAAATCAATCTATTTAAAACTTGATTTAAAAGCTTTTACCGGTGCTAGATAACGGACAAGGCCACTACGATAGCGAAGCACATACAAATATTTACTTTCACCTACGTCGACGAGTTATAAATAAGTTACACTAGTATTAACAATAATAACAATTTCAACGACTTTCAAATTCGGTACAAGAAAGTTTTAATCTTGTTTAAAAAAAAGAAACAGTACGATTACCAGTAAGTTTGACTAACGGAACGATATTAAGTAATTGTGAAAACGCGATGTAAGAAAGCTGCCCGCGTTAAGAAAAAGCGCGGGAGCGAGCGACGTTCGTCGCGCCGGACGCACGTGCTGCGTCTATTCTGGGCGGGCGGGCGGCGCATCGAGCGAGCATGAAGTAGGTCGCTCCAGTCACAGCGTAATGTACTGCAAGCCACAGAGTACTAAACAAACTTTAGTTAAACGCTTACATGTAAAGTCTATTAATGATTCATGGATGAACTAGATTTTTCTTAGATGCAAAAATGCGACTAGCCTATTAGTGACTGCATAGATCTCTCGTAAGATACAAGTCTTTGATTTTTTAGCCAGTTTTTACGTCGACAGTGAGTATAAATATTGCTATTTTTATGTAAATAAGTTTATATTTGATTATTGTTTTAAGCAACTATGATTAAAAGCAAACTAAAAACCTAGAAGCAAATATATTAAAGTAAAACTACGATTTTAGTACTTTAAAAATTAGTTTGTGCTTTACAACTTTTAATCAAATACCTCACTAATAAGTTTATTAATTAAACATACATATATGACTTAGTTGCTACTTGTAAGTAACAAAGTTTCATAAGAAACGTTTAGCGACATTAAAATTGATCAATGTCAAAAAAAATAGTTAATAATAGTCAATTAATCACGGATAATGACAACATTTTGTTTTTTTTATTGTTTGTGACCCTGTCAAATTATTTACTCTCCCATTCAAATCAAAAATCATTATAATACGAACATTGTTCTAAAAATAAAATAAAAAAATGCTCAATGATATCGTAAAAACGTACCTAACAAAATATTTGAAAAAGTAAAAACTCGATTGAAATCGGCAGCAGCAAATCTTCAAAATATTGGACGGTTTAAAAACTTCACTCACTGTTTTTTTTACTCCAGATCACTATAGTTATTAGAATGTTATAAACTCAAGACATATCCCTGTTTTCATTAATAATACTAGTCCTCACCCAGTCGTAAAATTTGAGCACCTGTAACTATAATAACACAAAAGAACAGTAGTCAACTAATCAAACCTATCACTACACAAGTACATATATACATTTACTTTATTGTTGTATTGTTTGCATTAAGAAATGCTAACAAGTCTAGATACCTACTTGTATAAACAAAAACTTAATTTTCTATTGTCATCTACATTTTTTATTAAATCTGTTACCAATATAATTAAATATAGCGTGTTATCGAAGTTTTTTAAACTTGAGGTTGTAAAATATATTAAAGGCCTTTATTTCTTAAAAAACCTTGAAGATTATGCAGAACTTCTCCAAATAAATTTCTGTGATAAGCTTGTTTGTATTGCTGAGTTTGGGTGCTAGTTATCTATAAATATCATTTATCCGATCCATACACGTAACATAATAACACCCACAATATGATTTAAATAAATTTGTGCAATTCATTTGTCACTGTAGTAACTTGTCTATTTGTTAACAAATTTAATAAATAAATACCCCTTAAAATATATTTTTATTAACTTACTGTGACAAGAGATAAATAAATAAAGGTTTTGACATGTTACTCTGATGGTAAAAGCCAATGCCAAATTTTCCCAATCTGGTTAATGCTAACGCTTATATCTGGTTTTAACTAGAACCGACGGCATTGCGTGCTTATCTAGGACACAGGACTGATAATCCATTACTACCTAACTACAAAATGCTATGATTTCATTTTACGAGTATAACACAGAATAATCTTAGCACTTGTATCCAGCTTGGGGTAGAACCTGGGACATCACGATCTGAGCTGATAGACTCACTATTACTTCGGGAGGCAATCTCTTTATATTTTAATAATAATATATTTAAACTAAATACAAAAATTAAATACGCAGTAAAAATTTCCAACTACTAACACGAGTATATTGCTTAAGTAAATAAAAAGATTTAGAAATTTCGCAAATAAGTTGTTGTATTTCAAATATTGCCCTTTAAAAGGTCAGTAATTTATAAATCTATTATCATTTTCGGTTTAAATTTAATGTACAGTCACAATAAGGGACAAAATTAAAAAGTAATAACAATTTATACTTTAACAAAGAAAATTTGACAGAAAAAGTTTTGTCACGTTTTCTACACACTACAAAAGCTATCTGTCATCATATATTCTAACTATCAGCTAAGCATCTCATAAAAGACGAGATAAGGCCTATACGTAGGTCACACTATAAGTTTTGCGTAACTTAAAAAAACATGTTATAACCAAAATATTGCGTTTATTGCTTTTCAAAATAATCTCCTTTACATTTTAAACATTTTTTTATACGATCGAACCATTTTTTAAAACAGGAGGACCATAGATCTGAAGGCATGTTTTCTACGGGCTGATTGAACGCTATCACTGCCTCTTCAGTGTTAGTAAAAGTAAAACTTCTCATCAAATCTTTGATTTTGGGGAAAATACAGAAATCACAGGGTGCTAGGTTAGGGCTATGCGCAGTTATTTTTAGCTTCCGAAAAAGTACATCTCGTCACTCATCCTGCGCATAGCCCTAACCTAGGGCTATGCGCAGGATGAGTGACGAGATGTACTTTTTCGGAAGCTAAAAACGACTTTGTTTTGTTGGCCGTGTGTGAAGAAGCGTTATCATGGTGTAGGAGAATGCGGCTTTATGGTCATATTTCGCGAAATTTTCTAACACCCTGGGTAAACAAATGGTAGAATACCAATCGGCATTAACACTCTTTTGATCTTCAAGTGGAATTGTACAGATGGGATGGGAAATTCCTGTAGCTGAGAAAAAAAACGCGATCATATTTTTCGACGAACGTTTCTCACCTGTCTCACTTTTGTTGGCCTGTTCTCATTTTCAAACACTCATTCACAAGATTGCTGTTTTTTTTTTCGGGTTCAAAACAATAAATCCACGTTTCGTCTCCTGTGACAATCATTTTTAAATATATAAATGGGTCAATAACGCGTACATATATAGAACTTATTTGTAAAGCTCGACGTTTCGGCCAAGTTACATTGACCGTGGTCATGAGCAGACTGGAGCAGCGAGTTTAAATCCGTCTTCTCTGTTAAGTTAAGTTAAGTTGTCTCCTGCTTGGAATCCAGCAGAATAAAGCCTTTGCACCTGCAAACAAATAAAGTCCAAGATACGGTTAGTGTTTTGTGTAGGCTAAATTCGAAAAAACAAGACCAGAAGGGAGTAGATGAAAATCGATCCCGACGTGAACGACGGAGGAAACTCGCTGCTCCAGTCTGCTCGTGACCACGGTCAATGTAACTTGGCCAAAACGTCGAGCTTTACAAGTAAGTTCTATATATGTACGCGTTATTGACCCGTTTATATATTTAAAAATGATAGTAGAACGCGTTAGTTTAAAAGTTCCTGTGACAATGTCATAAACAGCATTAGAATGTCCATGGTCGTACTTCAGTAGCATCTGTGAGCACCATTTCACGCGAGCCTGCTTCTGCTCCGCTGTCAGTTCATGAGGGATCCAACGACAACAAAGTTTCCGAACTTTCAATTCTTCGTGTAAAATTTTCTGAATTTGGCTCATACCAATCCCCAATAGTCCTCGAATAGGTAATCCGGGGGTTTTCTTGAATTAACCGCTTAACAGTAGTCACATTATTTTCGTTGACGGCAATTGAAGGCTGCCCTTCACGAAATTCGTCATGTAAAGAAACTCGACCTCTCTCAAACTCAGCAAACCATCGCCTCACGGTGCTCAAACAAGGTGCTTCTCTCCCAAAAGCATTTTGAAGACGAGCGGCACAGTCTTGCGGAGAAAGAGAACTTTTAAAATCATAAAAAATCATCGCTCTAAAATCTTTTCGACTTAATTCCATTTTCGTTGCGTACGTAGAACTTTGACGTGTTATAAAAAAAACAATTGACAAATCATTTCCCGCCAATTGTTTTTTTTTTTATTACTAAGAAGGTTGCAACGTTTTAAAAATATAACATTCGAAATTCAAATAGTTCCGATTAGCTAGAAGTGCAAAACTTTTAGTGTGCCCCATATACATGTCACAAACATCGTTATCTCTAACTCGGTGGTAGTTCTGCAACGACTGCGTTACCTTTACCTGTTGCAATAGCGTGCTTATCACAGTACTGTTCCGGTTTAGGTGAGGCAGCCGATATACTTACACATGTCATATTAACATCACGCCACATAGATAGTAGCGCACTATTAACATCTTTGGTGTCTATAGGCGATGATTATCTCTTTCCCTCAGGAGAACCATTTGCTTGTTAATAATGTTATTATATAACCTATGTAAATAAAAGATATGGGCACATATCCAATCCCGGGCAATTTGTTTTCCGAAAAATTAAAAAAAAATTTTGAGAATTATTTGCCCGACCCAAGATTTGAATCCGAGACCTTATTCGTCTATACGCTGGTACGGCTTGCAACTTGGCATAAGATGTCGCTTAAGTTAGGCGACACCTTAATGCCAAGTTCCTATAATATTATCGATCCACCATTCATTGTAGTAACCATTAGTATTTAGGTACTAATGAGGCGTTCCACTAGTTGTTTGGACATATTTTGGTAATTTTAGGAGTAAAAAGTCTCACGATGTAAGATTTTTTACTCTACACTTACAATTTACACACAAAATTACAAAAATAACAGCTATGTAGTACAGTTATTAGTTAAAATTTAAGTTTATCCCTTAAACTTAAAAACCTCTTTAGCCCGGTTAATTTTGATCGGAGGAGAAAAAGGCATATACCCTTTTTGATGTAGAATTATAAGTTCTACACATTTTATCTAATACGTTTTTGTCTAACTTTTACCATTTTTGAGTAATTGCAAAAAAAAAAACAATATTTATTTAAACTTTTGCCGGTTGCCAACCGAAAAAAAAATTACTTATTGTTTTTATATCATCAAGACTGCATTATATCTAAAACCCAAAGAAGAGTGATTTGATTTTTGATAGAGAATTTTGTTTTTAAACCTTATTTTACTGAAATATTAAATAATGTGACATTTATAGAACAATTTTAGCTTACGCCTCGTAGAAATTATTACTGCTCGTAATTAAAACGAGTCTTTTTGCTCATATAAGAACCGGGAGTTATATTCGACTAGCCATTACGCGCAAATTCATTTAAGTGACCCAATACCATAATTGCTTTAATAGTCGCGTTAAAAAGAAACATAATAGTCTTCTCCTGGATACTGCATAATTTTAAGAGTCAAATATTTTTATTTTTTAGTTTATTTTTATTTTTTAGTTTATTCAAAAAAAAATATGACGCCCGGTTCCCTTGCGTCGTAGGCAGAGTAAACTGATCATCTTACTAGCCGACTTTCCAGTTCACCACGAGTCACTGGTTTGTCGGTTGGCGATGTGAGTGGTAATTTCCATCGCTCTCATTTTACTGACCTGATAAAAATTATCGACTATTTGTAACGATGACCGGTATTGATGGCTTTACGTGCTCATCCACGGCACGGGAGTGGTTGATTTTGATTTCATTAAAGATTTTTCGAGAAAAACCTCGAAAAAACCTCAATATCACTTTTGCCTGATCTGGAATCGAACCAAAATTGGCTCATGATCTGAGCCAAATAGGGTATCTGTAGATCAAGTGACTAGGCAGTCAATAAATATAAGCAAAATACTAATTCTCTCTCTTTGTAATATAAATGAACAAACCAATTTCCATGATATAACGCGGTATAACTACACATCACGAGAAAAAATTGGTATAAAATAAAATCTATATCGCTCAGAAATAATGTAGTTTTTTTACTGCTAAAACACTTATCAAAATCTATTCAGTCTTATATCTATCTAAGTGTTAGTCACTAACACTCATGCTTCGAGACATATAGAAACGAAAAAGAAAAATACACATCTATTCCCACAGCACAAATGCTTTTCCTTTTGCCCTGTTGGTCCCGGCCTCCTTTGAAGAATAGGCCAACTGCCGTTCTGCCAGGCAGGTCGTAAAAGACGACCGATTGGCTATCGAGTCACTACCATCCTGGCTACTGGGTGGTAGAGTTCTGCATTGTGTCGCCCGGGTCTGGTACTACCGCCTTACCTATTCCTGCCGCAATAACGTCAGTGCTTGTCGCTGTCGTGTTCCGGTTTGGAGGGTAAGGTAGCCGGTAAACTTATTTATTTTTATTTTTTTTTTATTTTTTTTTTTTATAGTAGAGGGGGCAAACGAGCAGATGGTGCACCTGATGGTAAGTGATCACCGCTGCCCGTGGACATCCGCAATACCGGGGGTATTCCAGCTGCGTTGCCGGCCTTTTAAGAATGAATAAGCTCGTTTCTTGAAGGTCCCTAAGTCGTATCCATTCGGAAACACCCCCGAGGGAAATAGATTCCACAAAGGAGTAATGCGAGGCAAAAAGTGTCGACAAAAGCGCACGGTTGTGGATTTCCAGACATCGAGGTGGTGAGGATGGAACTTTATGCATGTGGCATTAGACCTCGCCACAAGATAGCAACGCACCATTAACACCTTTGGTGTCTATAGACGATGGTGGACTCCTTCCATCAGGAGACCATCTGCTTGTTTGCTATCTTATGATATAAAAAAAAATCAAACCCGAGCTCCATCGATTGTTTTGTCAATCACCGGGGCGACCATTAATGTAGATATTGTTGGAAACACAACAACAGCACTACTGAGTGTTGACCATTTCGAGACATCGCAATGTTAAATGCTGATTCAGTCGAAACAATGTACTAATTCCAAACTCGGGAAACCAGTTGGTCCTGCTATTTTAACGTATTTAAGCAAAAATACTTAAGCATTTAATCTTTGAGCTCAAAATCAAAAAATCGAAATCTAAAGATTGTTTATTTTGTGTCACACATACACAAAACACACTCACACACTCACAACCTGCTCTCAGCTTAAAAATAGAAAAGCTTCCAAGGGCCAAATGTAGAGATTTGGTGAAAACTCAAATTTCAAAGTCCAATAATTTCCTTAACGGGAAGCTAAAAAACATTCATTCAAAATTTGTCAAAAATTAAAGAAATTATTGGTGAATATACGTAAAGCACTAAATAAGAAAAATATTTTTTTTTATATAAAGGAGATCTACTGATATTTTATTCGGTAATTAGATTTGAAATATAAAGCAATTGTACATTTTCTGATTGATATTATCTCGTCTTTAGATCAAATGGCACATTATTTCGTAATGTATAAATAATAATGTACTTAAATTCAATCTTCTTTCACGGAATGTTAGGTCAATCTACAAGGGCAAGATAGCGCCAGGTCATAGTAGGGTGGAGGGTGAAAGCTACGGCGCCAGTAAGTCGGCCCACCCTCTTAATAACTTACGAGAATTTCTTATTAAACCACGATTATGCCAGTAATAAATATTTATGGTTAAATACTACTTAAACATTGTTTGCCAGCACCGATGCAAGGCTTTTTTAATATTAGTTGTTAGTCGCGACTTCGTTCGCATGACCCAAAATTATAATGTCCTTTTGCTAACACGGGTAAAAGTAGTCTGTATCCTTTCTACATAGCGTAACTTTTCAAAAGTTACAGAATATTTAAGATTTGTTCATTCGTTTTGAGTTTGAGTTGAGACAAACATATAAAAATATAAATGTTTTTTACATATCTTCACGCCAGATCCCTTACGGGGTAGGCAGAGAGAACCGAGTGCCATACATCACGATCCTTGCAGGCTTGTCTCGCTTCCTCCACATTCATCACTCTCTTCATACACACACGCCGGTTGCGAAGACTCTGGACACCACCTTCGGACAGTACTCGATCAATCTGATCGTGGAATGTCAGTCTTAGTCTTCCCCGGTACCTATATCCTTCCACATCCGCGTTGTATATCTGTTTTGTTAACCTTTCATCTACCATTCTTTCTACATGTCCGAACCAACGGAGCATACCCTTTCTCATCTTTACACCTACACTTTCTTTCACACCTAACCTCTCTCTCACTTCGACATTACGAATCCGGTCCGCGAGTGTCACACCACATATTTTTCTTAGCGACCTTATCTCGACCGCGTTGATTCTACTTTCACGCCCTTTCTGACATACCCAACTCTCACCTCCATACAATAGCGTTGGGATAAGCACATGATTATGCAGGGCTAGACGGGCACCCTGACTTAAAATTGTACTATTAAGTAATCTCCCTAACGGACCATTCACTCTGTTCCCTGCACACACTCTTCTTTCAACATCAGCGGTGTACCTTCCATCCCTGCTAAAAGCACATCCAAGATATACAAACTCATCCACTTGTTCCAGCACTACATCATCGACCACAACTCTTACATCCGTTCTGGTTGCTTCTCTTTCAAATACCAAAACTTAAGTTTTCTTCGCATTCAAATATAAGCCCATACTCTTACAATCCTCATTCATAACTGTGACCAGTGTTTGTACCTCGGATGGAGTTGAGCCTAGAAGTACAGTGTCATCTGCATAAAGCAGGCAGTTCACCACTAGATCACTCATGCGCATTCCCACATTCAATGACCTCAATCTTTGGAGACACTTAAAAGAAGTACGTAACAATATATATACACACAAATTATATATATATATATATATATATATATATATATATATATATATATATATATATATATATATATATGTATATATATATATATATATATATATATATATATATATATATATATATATATATATATATATATATATATATATATATATATATATATTAGACATAATTCCATCTCTTTCTGTCTATACTGGACTTGTGCATTCAAGGTAAGTGATGTCATTTTGAAGCCAAAAAGTGTAATGGCAGTTATTAACCACCAGTTTAAACTACAAAAAATGCTAAATAGCTTTATAACATTTCCCTTGAGTTTACCATGATTGACAAATAAGCGAAAGATTTTTATTACTTTTGTCATTTTGTAACTTTCGATTCCCAATTATATTAAAGGACATTAACCTTTTCAAGTAACGGTAGACAAATGGTATAACTGATGTTAAAACACTCGTCAGCAAATAGTAAAAAATATTAAGTGCTTTAGAAATTCTAATTTCTTAATAGATTTACCTAAAAGCGTAAAAACTGTAACATCACTTTCATCGCAACACCAGTGCAACAACTTGCAGTGGTCAGAATCGCAACAAATATATCACATTAGCAGCATTGTATGCCACTATATACGTTTATACCTAATGCCACTATATACTTTAAATATATAGAATCTGATCATTGGAGCCAACTGGAGCCTGATTTCATACATGCAATCATCGAGCGTACCCAAAAGCATAAAAAATATTTACTGCAAGAGAGTACATTTTAGTTTCCAGTTCTGAGAGATCCAAACCCAATCCTTACGATGTGATTATGGTGAAATACCCCGATTTATATGATTTACAAGTTTTGGAAAATTCATTGAATTGCAATATGGTAGAAAGCAAAAATAATGAAACGGTAAAGTGGATGAACATCGAATAGATATAAGTAAGACACGACTCTCTGGTACCAGTGTTTTACAAATATAAAAAATTAATATGAATTTCAAAGAAATTGATATTACTGCGCCTAAAACAAAGAAGAAAAATAGATCAGGTATTTCACATAAAAGTATGTTTTTTTAACGTTTTCTAAAAATAAAAAGTTAAAAAACATACAAGTCCCAGATACCAATTATAAAGGCTATGAAGAAGGTTGAGTCTGATGACTAACTTTAGAAATTTACAGTTTTAAAACTTAAATAATAATACTAACTGTTTGGTAATAAAGAAACTTTTATAGTTAGTCTTCCTCCTTTATACATCGGCACTTAATTCTCTAAATTAATATACAATACACGAAAGTACTAAGTGAAGCATATAATATAAAGTTTGTGTACAAACGTACTAAGTGATGCTCTTTTGCTGTTTTGGTATTTTTATAGAATATATTAGACATTGATATTTAAATTTATGAAAAATAAGTATAAAGATAAATACCCTAACTAAGTATAGGCAGTATATATACAAATTTTTATGTACAATTTTATGTTATAGTATCTAAAAGTTTGAAATCAACAAAAACAGTCCTCCTGAACAATTTGTAAATTTATTATATATTATATATATGTACATATATATACATACATACATATATATATATATATATATATATATATATATATATATATATATATATATATATATATATATATATTTGTTAGCATTATGATTACTAGGTGGTAGAGTTCTGAAACGTCTCTCTCGGATATGGTACCATTTCTTTACCTATTCGTGCCACAATAGTGACAAGCATTTTGTCACTGTCATGTTCCGGTTTGGAGGGTATGCGGTAAGCTTGTTTAAGTTTACAGGCTACCATAGACATTAACATCCTGCCATACATATAACAACGCATCATTAACCTGTTTCTTATATATTACAATATAAAAAAATTAAGACACTTGTACTGTTTCAGAATTATCACACTTTATTCTATACCCTATACCAAGGCTGCTCAACCTTTTAAACAGTCGGGCTAAACGGAAGATTTAGAAATATACGGCGGCCACTGGTAATTCCTATTTCAGTTACTCTCAAAACATACGTAATAACAAGAAAAAAATTATAAGGTATAACGTTAAATTGGTTAGCACGTTTAAATCTTTATTTCTATTTTTCTTTTGTACGACAATGCTTGCAATATTTCAATATAGAGATCACTGTTGGGTGATGTTCATCTGTGTCATTCGTCCAATTTATAATCTGTTCTTAGTGAGAAGTTTTAATTTACTTTTGGAAATTATATGGAAATAATACATTAAACATTTTCTTTTTAATTTTCGTCATTGATAAATCCCAAAAGAATTGACCGATTTTGACCCAATTATGTTTATGTCGTCGTTAGTTATGTCGAAAAAACACTTTTTTTAAAAATTTTTCGTCAACGATTACTCTCAAACGGATAAACCGATTTTGATGTAAGGAGAGTGATGAGATCGGCCTAAAAGGGCTACAAGAATATGGCGTCATCCGAAATTATTAAATTAATTTAATTTACAATAAGTCAACATTAGAATTCAACGGACACTTTTTAATAGCAAATTAATTTTAAAAGGATTTTAGTTGGAAAGTCATGAAACTAATCAAACTTCTACGCTGTTTCTTATTTCTAATTCAAGCAAAGATTTTTCTTTTCTGCCTTAAAATAAACACTTTCTTTTATTTCTGACCAACCAAAATAAATTATAAACCTGTCGGATAGGTAAGACGTAAATATTTAAACAAACTATTGTATAAAATGCAACAAAAATAAAAATATTTATTATTATAGTCGAAATAAGGCTGTATAAACAAGTACTCTTAGTATCATCCGAAAGAAACAAAAAAATAAGTGTCATCTATTTACACTGTGAAGTGTGAACGAGTGATAAATATTTTAATGTAAACAAAAGTTATAAGTTAAATCGTTTTTTAACTTTTTAGTGGTTAAAATCAAATAATCTTCATAAGTAATACAAAAATGAATTATATTTGTGTCGACGATACATTGCGATGTGAGTGGCTTAAAATGGAATGTAACAATTGTAAATTCAAGTAACATTAATCTTTGAAGGATTTTTGTGAATTTTAGTATTATAAAAAGTGTCGTTGATACAATTTATATTGCAGAAAAATTACAATACGGTAAGCAGCCATCATCATGTGTTGACTTTTAGGCCAAATTTGTATGGGGCCTCATCAATCTCCTTTATGCATTACACGTAGTTTTTTAAGGAATAGAGCTGATTAGTTTTTGTACTTAATCGGAACATAAATCTGGAAGATATATTAAATAAATACAGTTTCGTTAAAAAAATTTTGGGGTTTATCAAAATTTCTCAAAGTCTGTTGGGCCGACTTGGTTCAAATATTCAGGAAGTCTAAGTTTTTTTTCAAAAATGTTCATCATTAACAAATCCCAAATAAATCGACGATCAATTTTGATCCAGTTTACGGTATTTAGCGCAATTTTTTAGAAAGAATAGCTGATTAGATTTTTAAATCAATCGATGTATTAGCCTGAAAGCTATTTTAAAAATATTTAGTTTAAGTTTGCTGTGAACAAAATATTAATATTTGAAAAGCTGTAACTTTTGAAAATCTAATTCGTTTTTGATTTTCGAAACTGCATTTGACGTTGTTTCTATGTACTAAAATATTGCACAATGTTGCAAAATGATTAAAAATGGTTATAAATCTCGAAAAAACTACTTTTTCACTTTTCCCATTTTACTGGTAAAGTTCTGCGACGCTTCATCCGGGTTCGGTAATTACTCATCTATCTCTGTCACTATCTTCTGTCACGTTAGCAACAGTGCTTGTCACTGACGTGTTCCAGTTTGGAGGGCAAATTAGGCGGTAAACTTACGCGTATAGCATTATATCCTTGTCATATATACCAGATATTATACTACACCAGATTAAAATCTATCTTTGTCCTAAGTTTCAATCAGATACGTTCAGCCGTGTTGGCGTGATTAAAGAACAAACATCTATCCATAATTTCAGTGTTTATATAGTGTAGTGCACCGATATTAAGTGGCGCAACAATTAATGTAATAATTATTCTTACTATGGTTTCGGATGGCTCGTTACGACACCAGTAGCAGGAGTAACACCATCACACCGCGTCCGCGTCTGCGACTGTCCCCCCTACCCGTGCACCCGAGACAACCATGTTGTTACCACAGATTAAACAACAAACACTACATCCCTTCCTTATTTATTTTTTTGTTTTTTAAAATTACAACAACAATTAGTACAATTTAATTTTTTTTAAATTGTATTCCGATTAAGTGAGTATAGTTATCTTCTTTGTCCTGTGTCTTCCATTCACTTCCAATCTGTCTTAAATGAATTACAATCCGTTATTCCATTTAACCTCTTTCATAATGTCTTTCAAGTTCGTGTCCGTCTCCACCTTGTGCTTGCTCTACAACACGTGGAGTTGCATTATGTTTACATTATTATAAAATTTGTTTACATTATTATAAAATTTGTCAGTTTACATCTAACCTACGCTAACCTAATTCTTTCAGGTACATTTTATCTTCTGATAATTTTGGATCTTCCTGTGTTTTCTTTTGCTCCATACCCGTTTCCTTTTTTTTTACATATATAACAATAAATATAAAATTTTATCTCAATGTTGTACACTATAAAATACTTCAACCGGAGATTTGCTTGTTTACCATTGTACATGATCAAATACTCCCAGACACTCCTTTTTAAATTATAATTTTGGCCTCTACTAATTTTCAAAATTTTCACCTTTTTCAAACGACTGAATCTTTTTCAACAATTTATAATTTGGGAGTTTGTAATTAATTTTGTAAATTCTATTCTCTTGTAGCGACTATAGAAGTTAATAAATAACACATAGATATATAACATTTGGTAACTTATGGTACTTTGGTATTGGTTTTAGTAAGTCTATTGCAACACCCATCCAGGGTGATGATATAGGAAGTTTTCTTCCTTTCATAGGTACCGGAGGAGTTGACAATTCAACCAAAATATGTCCTTTGCACTGTTTAATAATTGTTTAAACATTTTTATGTATACGTGGCCACCATTTTTTTTTATCTTAAGTGGCCTTTCATTAACTTTCTCCTGGATGGCATGCTTGCGCCGCCTTACTCTCAATAAAATATTATCATAAAAACAATGTTCGGGCTCAAAATTTGTATACTCTTTTTTGAAATGATTCCAAATATTACTGCAAATTCCTATTTTGACTTGATTTATTTCTAGGCTACTGGTTGAATTTGTTACTATGAATAGGTACATCGACCAGATTTCTCTAGTGTATAATGTATGTAGTCTTTAATATTTCCAGTTGGTTTATATAAATTATGCACAAAGCCTAGACGGAGGATCAGCAATTTTTACTTTTCTTGGTTTGTAAATATTTTACATTAAAACATGTTTGTAACCGTAATACCCAGCGGTCAATTGACGCAGATGGTTTTGATTTTAGCCCAAATAAAAATTCTAATGGCTTTAACATAATTTTTTCCGAGCAAAATTACTGGAATGTTTAACAAATACTGAATACCTATTTTTTATTTTATAACTGTATTAACGTTTTATATAATTCAGTAAGTGTTTCATTGCCATAAGCAATAACTCAACCTCTGTTAACGTTTTAAAATTTATACTGCTCCTGCTTCGATATGACTTGCATCTGCAATAGTTTGTTTTATCATCAGCATCACAATTTTATTGTAGCTAACGATTTCTTCAATCTATAAAAGAATTTATCCTGGTCCTCTTTCTGCAACCCTTCTATGTTCGCTTTTTTGTTGTTTTTATTTTCACCGAAATATCTTTCATGGTTTCATAATAGTTGCAAGATTGGGTAGTCAGTTACTAGCTAATTATAAAAACTCTATAGTTCTTCTATAGTTTTGGACACACTAAATTCTTTCATGCTAGTAATATACTTAGGTTTAGCACCATTTAATTGAATACCATATGTAATTCATGCCCAAGAAAATTGTTTTTTTTTTGCACATTGAATACAAATTAATCTGGATTCACAAGAACATTGTTGTTTCATGGTTTCCAATACATTCGACAACTGTTCATCAAGCTGATACTCATTTACTTCATAACTAAAATAAAATCTACAAAATTTATTAACTACTTCATTTAATCCAGTCAATAGCTTTTCAACTTTTTTTTTTAATTATCTAAACAATTTCACCTAATTGCACAAGTAAAATTACATATTAATCTTTTGTATCGATAAAACCCTTTTAGTTTTATGTTATAAATTATGTTAAATATCTGGAATTTGTGTGAATTTCCACTTCATGGAAGGTATTTTTTAATTTCAAGTTTTGAAATTAATTGAGCTTTTTCAATCTTGGGTAATAAGTTATTCATAGAAGGTACGTAATATTTTTCTTTCAATGTTGCCATGTTAATTTGCCTCATGTCAATACACACCGTAAGGCATTATCATGCTTTAATATTGGAACAACTCGTGAAGTCTATTGTGAGGATTCTTCAATTATGTCACTATCAAACAGTTTCTTTTCTACGGGTATTGGCATACGACGGTCAAGTTGTGACCAAAAATTTTGGAAATGGCTAAGGAATTTGTGTGATCTATTAACTCCAATGCCTGCCTTTAAACTCCCTTTCTTTGGTTAGATTTCTTTTTTTTTTTAACAATAGTCAAAGTTTTGTCTGTTATAAAGTTTAATATGAACTCAGAATTAATTAATAACTTTAATTTGACTCCTCCCATTTCAAATTAAATTGTGGAATCATCATTCATGTCGAAACCTTAATGAATATGTCGATACAATGTTTTGTTTTTATTTCTTATCTTCTCTCTGCTTGTATTCCAGTTTCCGTTTTTGGATTTCATAGTTCTACACAATAAACAAAAATGTCCTACTTTACCAAATGAATGGCACTTTTTTATTTGCACAAGCATCCTTGATTTGGTAAGGTGTATATGCTATATTCACACCATCCCATTTTTTGTTCCCTAATTTACTTAAACATGATTTAATTTGGCAATTGTTAAGTATATTAACTACATAATAAGTAGGCACTACGAATTAAATGGATACGCCTTTTAAGCAATTTCCCAGCTTGTCAGCGCAGCCCGCATTCACATACAGAAACACAGAGTCACGCCACTTACCGATGAAACAAAATCACTACAAGGACAACTCTTAAACCTTGTCATCTCATTTGGTAAAACAAAACAGTACGACACGGCTCAATTCTTTTTTTTTACGATACAATATATTTAGAAATGGATGACACCTTTGACAGTGATAGCAGCACCCGCTGACATGCGCGGCGACACGCTCTCCTCGCAATGGCATGTCCACTACTATTCATGTGGTCTGTGGTAGACACTTCCAATTAGTAATAACCAGTTTCCAGGGTATCAGCTTCTAAAATTATTTTATCTAATGTCACTGCTAGGTAACTTTTTTCTAAGTTTTGAGATAATTATATTTCTACAATTTATCAATTACTTGTTCTTCTGAATTCGAATCCATAAATTTGTTTGCTTGATTTCTCAATCTAATTACAATTTTTCAGATATATTTTTTTTACTTTATTTTGCGAAATAGTATAATACGAAACAATATAAATATGTTTGTTGCTAATTCTATTCTCTTTAGGAAGAAAAAAAAACATTAAGTGTTTTAATTGCAACATCACAAACATCTATCTTTGAATAAAGCTATATATATTTATTTAGTTTTGTAATTAAACATGGTTTATAATTTCGTGAGGGCATGTATTGGCCATACACATAAATAACAACGCACGATTTTCAATTTTATGAGGGTAGTACTGCCCACACACACAAACAGTAACACACGGTTTTCAATTTCATGAGGGTCCGTACTGCCTGTACACATGAACAGTGACGCACGATTTTCAATTTCATGAGGGCCCGTACTGCCCGTACACACAAACAGTAACGCACGGTTTTCAATTTCATGAGGGCCCGTACTGCCCGTATACACAAACAGTGACGCACGGTTTTCAATTTCATGAGGGCCCGTACTGCCCGTACACACAAACAGTGACGCACGGTTTTCAATTTCATGAGGGCCCGTACTGCCCCTACACACAAACAATAACGCACGGTTTTCAATTTCATGAGGGCCCGTACTGCCCGTACACACAAACAGTAACGCACGGTTTTCAATTTCATGAGGGCCCGTACTGCCCGTACAAATAAACAGTAACGCACGGTTTTCAATTTCATGAGGGCCCGTACTGCCCGTACACACAAACAGTGACGCACGGTTTTCAATTTCATGAGGGCCCGTACTGCCCCTACACACAAACAATAACGCACGGTTTTCAATTTCATGAGGGCCCGTACTGCCCGTACACACAAACAGTAACGCACGGTTTTCAATTTCATGAGGGCCCGTACTGCCCGTACAAATAAACAGTAACGCACGGTTTTCAATTTCATGAGGGCCCGTACTGCCCATACACACAAACAATGACGCACGGTTTTCAATTTCATGAGGGCCCGTACTGCCCGTACATACAAATAGGGACGCACGGTTTTCAATTTCATGAGGGCCCGTACTGCCCGTAAACACAAACAGTAACGCACGGTTTTCAATTTCATGAGGGCCCGTACTGCCCGTACACATAAACAGTAACGCACGGTTTTCAATTTCATGAAGGCCCGTACTGCCCGTACATACAAATAATATCATCTACTAAGTGTTGAATTTTATTTTTACCAAAACTTTTAAAATAAGTCTCTATTTTGCATATTAGTCATGGCGATGGAATTCTTGTATTTAAAACTTTAAATCACGTTCACGTTAATCACGGACGCACTTACTCTTAATATTTCATTTTATGGGCATGTATTGCACCGTTCTATGTAACTGAATATCACCCACACCAGATCTTTTTTTTTTCATGACCCAAAAATCAGCAAGAATTGTCGCCAATTAACTATTAAACCAAGAGGCCATTGCTCTTACATATATTTCTGTAGTTACTTTTCGTGACACATAATGTAATAGAGTCATACTTTGGTATTAGTAAGTATATTATAATAAAATAAAGTCTAAATAACCATCGTTTAATGGTTATTACATAGATTTCGGGAAAATTAATTTATGAATTAGTTATTCGCGGTAGATCCCGCTAATCCTTAATAATCAATTAGGTACATACCTAATATGATTTTAAAATACGTGACTACAATACGCGTACCACGTGCATATATTAAATTACAGTATGGCATTGATACAGTCATCATAAATATAAGTAAGTATATTATAATAAAAATATAATCTAATTAAACTACCATTTAATGGCCATTACATAGATTTCGGGAAAATAATTTATCCATTAATCGCGGTAAGATTCCGTTAATCCTCAATAATTCATTAGATACATGCCTAATATGATTTAAAAATATGTGGCTTACCATAATTATACGCGTAGATACCTCGCACGTATTAAAATATGGCATTGATACCCTTGCTAGACTTTTACCTGTATGTTTTACTACGCATAGTGAATAGTAGGCGTAATTACATGTCCGTTATTTTTTTTTAATTACTAATATAATAAAACTCAGGATTTAAATATAAACTTACTTTTTTCTGCCTTGAAAATGTTAAAAATTATAAAATGTTTTATTTATTTTTGAAAAATAAAATGGCGGCTACAGAATTGCGCGGTATTTTTATTATGTAATTTAAATATTATGTAAGCGATACATGTGTATATGTATTTGAAAAAGTGTTGAATATTTTTTTATTAAAACAAAATTTACCTCCCTTTGTTAATATTGGAGATCCACTTTTTCTAATCATTAAAAGGGAATGAATTATTATAATTCGATTAAAACAAACGAATGTAAACAAACTTTAAATTTTTCCCCTATAAGTTCATACTACCTAACGTAATATGAAAAACCTATTTCTCTTAAAATAATATCTTGCACAAACCTTTTACTCGTCGCCATTTGTAGTGCACCGATATTAAGTGGCGCAACAATTAATGTAATAATTATTCTTACTATGGTTTCGGATGGCTCGTTACGACACCAGTAGCAGGAGTAACACCATCACACCGCGTCCGCGTCTGCGACTGTCCCCCCTACCCGTGCACCCGAGACAACCATGTTGTTACCACAGATTAAACAACAAACACTACATATAGTATATACATATTTATCTGTACTTAGTAACTTTTGAACATAATTTTTTATA
Source organism: Apodemia mormo (assembly GCA_036924255.1). NCBI lineage: Eukaryota > Metazoa > Arthropoda > Insecta > Lepidoptera > Riodinidae > Apodemia > Apodemia mormo. The sequence goes on from JAUPFN010000002.1 coordinate 37,874,732, forward strand.
ATAAATATTATATAAAAATACATTTCTTCCACCCGATCGGAAGTAGCCACAAAATTGTTGATCCGTCAATAACCCCTGTCAAGTTTATTTACTTGAAAATTTTCTTTTCATTTCTTAATATTAATTTTAGCTTTTCTTATACTAGCTGACACGCCAAACGTTGTTTTGCCATACAAATTACTTATATTGAATATTTTGGCAGCGTACTTGAGAGGGTTAATTGACATAAAAAATATCCTATGTTTAAGATGGACCAAACAGTACAATATCTACAAGATTTCATTAAAATCGGTTCAGTAGTTTCGTAGACCATCGCGGACAAAAAGCATGACACGTGATTTATATATGTATAGGTAATAGCTTAGGCCCGCTGCTTCGCTCGCGTTAAATTCGGTGAAGTAGTGGGGGGTTAGAAAGTGACAAAAGTAACCTAAGTAATTTTCCATCCATTCAACTATCTCCACTTAAAAAATCAACAAACAAAACAAAACAAATTCGTTTTGCCGTGAAAGATGGACAAACAAACACACACATACACTTTCCCATTTATAATATTAGTATAAATTAAAATAACATATCGAACAAGCAGACTCTCCTGGTGGAAAGAGACAACCATCGCCTATAGACACCAACGGTATTAATGGTGCGTTACTATCTTTGTACCAAGGCTAATACCACATGCATAAGTCTACCAGCTTCCTTACCCAAACCGGCACTCGACAGTGACAAGTATTGACGCTATTGTACCAGGAACAGTCCTGGGCGAGACGTTTAAGAACTCTACATAACTGTAAGTACTCTACTCTAAGTAATCACGATGGTAGTTCACAAGCATATAATTTTCTTAACTTAGTTACCAGCTTTCGCCCTAAGTAGTTTTAATCAATCCTTCAGTACAGCACTAAATTTCTGGATAGAAGGTATGTTTATTTCTTTAAACTAATTCTTTATGGTATACATAAAAGTCACATTACATTTTGATTTGTGAACATTACAAAAGGCGAGCTTATCTCTATAAGAGATTTCTTCCAGCAAACCCTTAAAGAGTCAGAATGCGTGTCAGAACTGTAAAATACACAATGTACAAATTAATAATTTAGAAACATACATACAATTTAAAAAAATACAAATTCTTATCTTAATTATCTTACTTCTAATAATAATACGTTACTACGGCCTTTTCTTCTAAAATTTATGCAGACAGGTGAACTTCCTTTAAGGTTTTTTTTAAGATTGCTATAGTTTGACTGCTTCTAATATGAAAAGGAAGTGAATTATAAAGTTTCGCAGAGTTAATAGTGAAAGAATTACTGGAAAAATTCATATTTTAGAATTAAAGTAATGAATATTTGAGTGCGAAGGGTGATTTTATCTGTTTGAAAGCAAAATTTTAGAATGATTTGTGAAGTATTAAATACGTGGAAGCGTATCGAACACACAAATTATAATATAAAAATAAATAATTATTAGGATTTTGTATTTTTTGACAAAGGATTTATTATTATACTGCATACATATGGTTAGACAGACCGCTTTGATTATTAACATGTAGACAGCGCTGATTACAGCGCCATTTTTTAAAGCAATTAAGTCGATTGAGAGTTCAAGGAATGAATCATTACAATAGTATTTAATACGAGAAAGAAAAACGATTTAATCTAATGGAAATTGGAGTACCTTTTATCCTAGATCATTTATTCACACAGTTGAATTAATTCGTATTGATTACATAATAATCAGATTGGGAGGGGGGATCAGAAAATAGGAGGTTTTTTGCCCAGTGTTGAACGTGCCTCATTTGATGAGTAGACTAACTGCCGTTCTGCCAGGCAACTCATAAAAGGCGAGTGATTGGCTATATATGTCACTACTAGGTGATAGAGTTCCGCAACGTCTCGCCCATGTATTTGTTTTATCTATTCCTGCCGCAATAGCGTCAATACTTGTCATTGTCGCGTTTCGGTTTGGAGTGTAAGGTATCCGGGAGACTTATGTATGTGGCATTTCCATTGGTAAAGGCGGGAATACACATGCTACATAGTAACACGAAAGCATGCTGGTTTCAATAACGATGATGGAATTCAATGACGATTTTGTAGGAAACCTCCTTTGAAAACTCTCCTTGATTAATACGATAGAAGATACAGAGCAAACCTACATCTCTGCGTAACGCCAAAGAGTCAAGATGCTTTAAAATAGCTTGGTCGTCAATAATTCGAACCGCTCTACACTGAATGTGATCAACAGGATGCAGCTGGCACTGGGGAGCTCTGGCCCATAAATGAGAACAGTACCCCATATAAAGCTGAACTTGTGCCTTAAAAAATTGAAGACGATGGTGAGGCAAGAAGTATTATTACGTTCTGTTAAAGACACTAAACTTTCTAGAGACTATTTTAGACTTACCTTCCTTATTACAGAGAAAATGAACGTTATTCGATATATCGACTCTCAGAATTCCGAAACTGGCTGAGGCTGTTTTTGAAATAACGAATCCGCGAGAAGTGAGCAAAAATAAAATTTATGTGATTTTTGGAGTAAGTATTTAATTAGGTCGCTGGTTATATGTTCATTGAATAAGTGGACTGTATAAATATACAAGAAAGAATGTTCCCAAGAAAATCGGGGATAATTGATTTCCACCAACCTTAACTGACACCGCCACGCTCAACAGTCGACAGCTTCTCCTGGTCGCACGGCGCTCCAAAGATCCGGCTTAATACGACGCGAGGAATTACGTAAAACTTTCACGAATATTTTTAATTGATTTGCGCCCAATTCGCACGGCGATCGTAAGCAGAATGACGTCTTCCGTCTTGCATTGACGGATGATAGTTTATAGGTGGCAAAATATTTTCAATTACCCACCAACAATAGTGATAAGGTCCGAAGACGGAGAGTATCCCCAAAATGAGATGATACGACAAAAAGTTTCTTTTTAGCGGTGAAGACGCAAAATTGTATCTTTTTGAGGTTATATGGATAAAGTTTTGACAACATCATTGCAAGAAAAATTATGTCTTATAAAAATGTATGTGGAATAGATATGCCCACTGATCTTCTTCTGTTAGATATTCTTTGTGTGGCTGCGGTTTTAATAATGCGAATAATCAACTGAGAAGGAGTGTGAATTAAAAGATGTTAGTGATATAATTAAATGCAATAAAACTACAATAACTGACTTCTATGTTACTTTTGCACGCCTCGTAACGGAGCCTTGAGGTAGTGTTCTACTCCAACATGTCAATGTCAAATATTTTTGGACTTAAACTGTATCTATTGCATTTTTATTTCATTAATACAGTAATATAAGTACACAGATATAAAGAATAACCTTTTATAAACACATTTAATAATTTAAAAATATTGTCAAGTATCATCATATATTTATTTTTAAAAGGTTTTTTCCTGTAGTGGCTCGATCTCTTTAACTATATCACCAAAAAAAAATACCCAGTTAAACCTAATGTTTTCTAAAAATAATGAAAAAAATAATTAAACATAATCTTTATAAAATCGACCGGAGCGCCGCCTGTCGATGATACATCAAATATCTTAATAGAGTTTTATACTTGGAAAACGCTAGATGGCGCCGTGTGAAATCTTCGCACGGGTCAGCTAATAATATAATAAAAAATGGTTCAAACAATCATAGACATTCGGATGTCTATCTAAATGGATAAGTCACGATTTACGCTCACAATACTAAACGACTCGGTACCGTTTTTTTTTTGACAGCTTGAGTATGTCACAGGATATTGAATGTTACCATCTAATTCAGTGTAGTTTAATTATTTTTTAAATTAAATGAGCGTTATGAGACTTGCACTTTTTGATTTTCAATATTTTAAGGAACCAAGTGGACAACATTTTAAAAGGAATAAAAAAATAATTTTTCAAATCAGTTCACAAACAGTGGAGTAATCGGTGTACACACAATAAAAAAATTGGTCCTCACTTGAGAAAAGTTAATTAAAAATAGGCTGCTCTCATAACTAAGAGAAATAAACAAAGGGAATCAGAAACAGCGTTACAATATAAGGTAGTAAATAATTCAAGATGATCCGTGGGTTGGTGTTCATGTGAAAATAGAATTCACATGATTTTATGAATGAATTTAAACTTCATAACACGCTGTCAAATATTCATTTACTCGGCGAATCGTTGTTGGCTGATTTTATCATCGCTCAGCGGAGCTTCAGCGTTTCCAAAGTAAATGAAACTTGATAAGTTTGAAGCACGTTCCAATATGATGTGCAAACAGACTAAAAGCTAATTTCTTTTCAAAATTACTACTGGAATTAATTATCTCGCGAAAATTGATTTTTTTTTAAGGTTCCTTATTAAGGAACCTTATAAAAAATCAAATCAATTTTCAATCCTTACCTCAAAATGAAACGAGGAACCCTTATAGAATCACTCGTGTAACGTGAATAAATGTATAATTTTACTTTTGAGGGGTAAAAGGTATATCGTGTGACATATCTATAGAAAGAGCGTGTTGCAAAATTGCAGTGGTGGACTCTGTCGTCTTCAGACATATCAATCCCGAACAGAAAGGCTCAATTTTCATAATAATCTCGAATTGTGTTCTTTACCTAGCAACAGTTTTACCAAATACCCGACATAACAACTCTCTCTTCGCACTCTTATTTCATTGTATCCCACCATTCCTAACACAAAAAGGGTGGAGTACTTTAGAGGGTAAACAAGGTATATAGGTACCATATAATTTCGCGTACAAGTGCCTCATGATTTTTTCTGGTCTCGCTCCAACATAACTCTATACTTATATTCATAAGCAACCCACATAACTGCATTATACTCTAGATGACTTCTTACGAGTATATTTTACACAACTTTGATAGCTATTATGTTGGTGAACTTTCGCGGCTGCCTCAGAACAAATCCAATACGCTTTCCTAAAAATTTTAGCAAATAATCACGGATTATTATATCTGGAATAAAGATGACACCAAGGTCTCGATTTGTATTGTCTTGATACACCTAGCAGTAAGGCAGTTGACGTTTTTTTTTCAAAAAGAGACCTGCATTAAACTAATAATAAAAACGTCTTAATTTACTACACAAATCTTCATATAGGAATCGAACATGTGCGCTACCGATTGCATCAAAACCGAAGCAGCAAAAACCGTCAAGTTAGCGACCAAAAACAAGGTCCTCTGGAGTAGTTTTATGATTTTTAACAGTTATTTTTATCATAAATCAAGGTAGCTCAAATATTTTTAATAACATTATTATCCTATATGAAGTTATTAGTAATTTTAGTGATGCATAAAAATTTTAACATTATTTGCTAATATAAATAACAGTTGTTAATTGTTGAAAAAATGTAGTACGATATTTAATATGTTAACTGTTAAATGATCCATGCCTAAATTGTACAGGTCAGGGTTAGTGGCCGAGTTCTACCAAAACGCTTAGGCTCATTTCACACCAAAATAACAACAGTGCGCCGAGAACTTTCATTTTATTATTTACAAGCGTAAAAGTAAAAAGCATCGTTTGACAAGCTCGAAAAGGTCCTACGGCTTCAAACAACCTCGCGGTAATGCACTTCTTTTCAGCAACGCTGCTAATGGCCAGCTCTCCGTACGTAGATCTTGTTCTTTTTTCCTCTTTATTTTTCTTTTTCTTTAAAAAAGAAGTGCTATATTAACCTATTTATTTATTTTCGCCCCAAACTTACGAGTTTCTTTATCAAATGCAGAAATTAGACATTATTAGAAGGAAGGCGCTTAATGCTAATCTACGTAACAAAACATGAATCGAAGTGTTTAGGGCCTTAGCACATATTTTTACACATATGCCGCTTCACGACGCAACATTATATCATGTTCACGTGTTAAGTGCCCAAAATGCTTCGATTCGATATTTTTTTTTATGTGAATAGAGACACTACTCTGTCGATTAGGGATGCGCGTTGCTACTGGCCCTTGCCAGCTGCGCCTAACCTGATGTGAATTAAGCCTTAAAGGACATCCACCTGACAAGAAGCATTGCAATCACCTTCAATTTTTTCATAAAATACCCTTCTAAATATCTATCTCAATAATGAGATTATCTCATCTCTCATCTCTCTATTTTTTTCTTATTCAAAAATATAATACTCGTAAGAAAAAAAATCGTAGCCTAACGATAAGCTTTTTTACTGTCTCGATCATGCAGTCCCGAATTTAATCCCCAGCTTAAATGAAAGTGATGCTGAGGTTTTTCGGTAGTGTCCGACCGAACTTTCGGTTTCGGTTTCGGCCAGTTTCGGCCAAAAAATCAAGTTTCAGGGGCAGTTGCGGTTTCGGCCAATTTTGGCCGAAACTGCCACCGAAAATTTTCAAAACGAGGAGATACGACTAAACTGAATCAATTTTAATCGACTCCACTACGAAGTTACGGAAAATTGTTCTTCAATTTCTGACACAAGTTTATTCCTGCACTTGTTGACGTGTTCCTGAGAAATTCCCCTACGGCTGGAATTCTGTATTTCACCCGCATAACATTGAATGTCGCTTGATCGCAACATGTCATTAATGTGCAGAAGCGTAACAGCGTAGCCAATAACACACAGCCTTGAGGAACACAAGCATTAACGAGTTTAAAACTAGAGCATGCGCCATCAACAACGACCTTGATACTCCGGTCCGTCGGAAAACTGGTAATCCAATTGCACAATTTTCCAGGTAGCTCATAGGATTGGAGCTTAGAGATAAGTGCCTTGTGCCATACCCGATCGAAGGCCTTCGCTATGTCCAAACTAACTGCCAATGCCTCTCCCTTATTCTCCATTGCCTCCGCCCATCGATGTGTTAAGTAAACCAGAAGATTACCAGCTGAGCGTCCACGAGGAAAACCGTACTGACGGTCACTAATCAGCTTGTGCTCCTCTAGATACATCAGAAGCTGGCAGTGATAATGGACTCCATACATAGTGTTTTCATTTCATGTACCTAATTAATGCACAATAATCGGTAAAATGCACCAAATTTAAGTATTTTAATACCCTTGACCACGTGAGTTTTGGTTTCGGTTTCGGTTTCGGCCTATCCTGAAGCCACGGCCGAACATTCGGTTTCGGTTTCGTCCAGAAAATCAGTTTTGGTCGGACGCTATTTTTCGGATAGTCTTTGGAAATCGATATCTCAGTAGCAGCTTGGGGACAAACGGTTACTACCGTTAATACAGCGATCTATTGAATGAGCATGACCCAGTTATCGCGAGAAATAAATAATAGTAGTTATCAGATCGATAAAATTCGAAGTGCCAATTGACAAACCCACCAAGCTGTACCGTAACTTCTACGTCGACGCGATATTATTTATTTAAAAATAAAACGAAATAATTAATTCAGTACGTACCTATATAGCCCATTCAGCCGCAGGCTCGAAAATCAGCTCAAATTCTATTGACACTATTTTCTAACTAGAAGAACCGTGGAAGCATCCCGAAGTCAGTCAACAATACCTACCTACATCAATTTATTAGGAAAATGGAAAATGGTGAATTTGAATTTGAGCTTATTACTAAAAAGAGATATCTTGCAGCTACGAAAACTTACTCCAAAAAGTAACTGTCTATGTGTATGTGACGTTATCACAGCCAAGACGCTGCACTGACTATATTGTGATAAACTTTTATACAGCGTGTAAGTCTATTGAAAATCGAAACCATAGCTTTGGACCATGATTCTGAGATGAAAACCGTTAGAAATTAGTGTGGGAAATTTTTATTCTTCACGATTTTTTTCCTTAGTTTTGTATAATTAAATTGATTGTAATACGTTACTGTTTTGTTAAATAGTAATATTTAAAAAAATACATAAAATAAGCTATTTATTGCAGCACGTGCAGCTCAAAATAAACGGCTGGTATCCGTGACTTCCGCGGATGCAAGAAAAGCAGATGCCGTTATGACCAGAAAGTTAATTTTTTTTTTTTTTTCTCGTAGAACGTCCCTTCCACGCTGTATAATCACACTAGCTACTTTTTAATTTTATTTTTACTTATTTTGTCCATACCTTTGACAAGAGAGTAGTAGTTTCCTTCATCTAAGGTCCATACCAACTTCCATACACATTAATATTATAAAGGCGAAAGTCTGTCTGTCTGTTACTCTTTCACGGCTAAACCGCTGAACTGAGATTGTTACAACTTGGCATGGAGATGTTTGAAGATCCGGGGTCAAACATAGGCTAAGTTTAAAAAAAATCTGTAAACGGTTGACCCTGCAAGCCATTCCTGAAACTTCCCGCTATTTTTTTTTAAGCTAAAAAGAGTAAAAACCATAAGCATAGGTCTTTCAGTTTAAATATCTATTTTGTAAAAATGGCCGTTAGTGTATTGATTTTTGAAATAATAAATAAATAAATAAATATTCACGGGACAAATTACACCTACTGATCTAACCCCAAAGTAAACAAATTATTTGCTTGTGTTATGGGTGATAGTCAACGATACTAATACATAGAAATGCATATATTAATACTAGAATATATTTAATAAACACCCAAACCCGGAAATACAAACATTTATGTTCATCACACAAATACTTGTCCCCGTCGGGGATCGAACCCGAGCCCCGTCGATTGCGACCAACGGGGCGGTCAAAGTAAAAATTATATTTTTGAAAAGGTGTATACTTTGGAAACGATGATCGATTTTGATCTTTCGAATAGCATTGAACTCAATTTTTGAGATCTAAAATATTGGATAAGCTAAATAACCGACAGGTGTTGCTTCAGCTAAATAACCGCTATTTAACTAAAGCAATATTTTTCCCTCAAAAAATCTAAAAGTTGTTATGATAATAATATCTAAGGTTGATGAAACCAAAAAAACCTATTTAAAAACAATTTTATTAAAATTTTTCGCACATTGTATTAATCGCCCAGCTATTTTTAAGATGACAATACAATTAGAGACATTTGCATCACCGGTGTTTGATCTTTCTCCCAATAAAAAATAAGTTTTGCAAAAATGATTTTTATTCAAATATGTAGTTTAGTCAAATATGTACTTTAGTCTAATAAGGGATGAGTATATTATGGTAGACAAAGAAAACTGTAAGCTTGACTGCCGAAAATATAAAGCGCTACGACATGCCTATGTTAGGCGTTGTAATATTGTTTTGTAGTAACTTCAGTTAAATACTGTCTAGAGTCCTACAAGGCACAAGGGTACATGTCAAAGTCAATGCGTTATTAAATCCACTCTAAAAAGTGTATTTCTTGATAAGAGTGGTTCGCCGTCTAAAGAATTGCTGAATATAAGAAATGCTGTGGTCAAATACGAATAATTTCTCAGTTGAGATAGCAATCGCGAACGAAGTCGCAGGTGCAGCTACTATGAGTGTACCAAAAACTATGTCGACGAATCAACTCGTGACTAAAGTTACGCGGGTCAACTAGTACATTATGAAGTTGAGAATCACAGGAAAACAAGAAAAAAAAGTGTAAAAATAGAAAGGGCATGCTCTGATGGACAAATAAACAATGTGACTGTGAATGAATTTAGGTACCGAGGGAAACCAAGACTGACGTAACATGAATTAATTGGAAGGGTGTGATCCGAGGGTGGTGTCAGGGGCTCCGAATCTGGATGTTTGTTTGAAAATAGACATTGTGAACGTTGGAGAGAACAAAAAAAGTTCACACTTTCGCTTAGTTTAGCACTTAGTTTTTTATTTCCCGCTATAAGAGGTTGCGCTTGAAGTATAGTTAGTTATGAGCACGTTTCTCGAGCGCTGACTTTGACTTGTGCAGAAGTGAATTGTATAACGTTCGCAATAAGGTTTAGTTTGCCGTACGTATAACGATACCCACTCCGTAGACAAGCGTAAAAAAATCGTGCCTGGATTGCCGGCCCGGGAACTAAATTGCATTCTAAACTCTAATAGGTATACAGTAAGTAACAAAAACTATTATGTCCAATCGTCAAAAGCATTATCTACTAACTTGATTAAGTAAACAGACTAGAAACCTAATAACAAATCAATTGTTCTGTCAACACACCAAACTAATAGATCTTATGACTAATCCCAACCGAAACTCAAGAACTAGTACTGACCATTACTGACCGATCCGGTGAGCTGTAAACGCGAGCGGCAAATCACCGATTTTGAATTAGCCAATCGGAACACCGTATTCCTTTTCCCTGCGCCTCTGATTATTGACAGAATTAATTTGGTGCAAGAAATCAAACATTAGTCTAGTGCAATTTGCTAATAGCTAGCTTATTACGATCATAAAAATACATAATCAACTTATAGATATTAGATATTATGTATCATTATTGATATTAGTGAAAATTTTTTCTGATCAATATAATGAATCCTATAAAGCAAGCAGTGTTTCCCAAACATGGTTCTGCCATGGCCCGATAATTTTCGCACTGTCACTTTGTGACCCACTTACTTTTAAACTTAAGCTGGTTCCATTAGATAAAATAATATACATTTATTAATAGTAAAAAGGTCTTATTAGTACTAAATATTATGGTTACGTATATTTAGTCACTAAATTTTAGTGCGAAGTATGGGAGCTGCTGCTTATTTTGTATTAAAGAATCCAAGTTCTATTTCAAGTCGGTTTCTATATTTGTTTTTAAGGTAAACTAGTGTCGAAAACCCAGCTTTACATTTACAAGTTGTGAATAAGAAATTGTAAATGTAAACTGTTGTTGTTGCTTAATAAGCTAATTGTGTTTATTCTTGACGACAAGAAAACGAAAAATCTGTCAGATGTCGATCGATAGTATGTAATATTTTTAAAACAAGGAGGAAATGTTGCGACCCGGAATTGTATGTTGAAGGCCCAGTACCGGGTCGCGACCCGGCAAATGGGAAACGCTGCTATAAAGGTTGACACCGGTCAACCTTTATAGCAGCACCGGAAAAGCTGTACACATTGAAGGACATGATGGTCATAAGTAAACAGTTATATATTACTATAATAAAATATTGCTTATATTTTTATATAGAAAAAAGGAGCAAACGAGCAGGAAGCTCACCTGATGGTGATTACCACCGCTCATGGACATGGACAGCCAGCCACAGCACCATAGGTCTTGCAGATGCGTTGCCGACCTTTTAAGAAGGAGTATGCTCTCTTCTTGAAGGTCCCTAAGTCGTGTCCGTTCAGAAACACCCCCGCCGGTAATGGCAGAGAAGTATTGCGTGGTTAAAAGTGCCTAGAGAATCGCACGGTTGTGGATTTCATTACTTCGTAATCCTTGGCGGAATTAGTGTAGAAATATTCAAAAAGTTTGGTCACCTCGCAATCAAAGACGGCACGCTGACAAGTTTAGTCACGAGTTTGTCAAATCACTGTTTGTAAACAATGAAGTTTGCTATCTATATATGGGTGTCCATACATAAACATTTTTATTGAATAATTAGCTGTGGCCTGCGACTTCGTCCGCGCGGACTTCGTTTACTTGATTGAAGTTGATTTTGACCCACATTTTGTTACATTTTCTGAACCGTAATTAGTAGACATTTTAAAATTTCACAGAGTATATACTATGTACTATTATGATCATTATAATAACAAATAATAAAAAAGTATCTTCAAGTTTGTATCCCCGAAGAGGTAGACAGAGGTGCAACAAGTTCACTTGCGATAAGCCGAAGATACTTATTCCCATGATGTGTTAGGTTAGGTTAGGTTCGGTGGCCAACCGGCCACTATTTCCAATGCCGGGCAACATTGTTTTTGTCAGAATTTCCCGACCCGGCAATGAACCCCAGGGACCTCATATTGTGGTCTACTCCGACATCGGACCAGTAGACCACATAGGCAACCTCAAATACAAATAATAAAAACTACATTAAACTAAAAATGAAAAGGGATTTTTATAACACAAAGCACAAAATTATATTTTTTATCGTGATTTGCGGGTTATTAGATGATTCACACAAATTTAACACGCACGAAATGTGTGAATCGATATTTTTTAATATTATTATTTTTTCTACAAGTTAATTTACTGGTGTGCTAATCGACAACTTGAAAAATATGTAATAGTTACTGGCATACACGTTGTGTTTTGTGCAACAGTTATGATAAAGTACACTCTAGTACCAAAATATTTAGGAATTAATATTTTTATCGATATGAAATGAGACACAAATTACCCAAAAATGTCTTTATTAAAATAAAATCTTCTAAACGTTCTCTTTATAACGAATATGACATGATTTAAGGACTGAAAAATGATCAAAACTCGTTCACAAAGCAATAGATTCCTACTATATGAATATACATACTTAAATCAAAAAATATAGTAAATAAATTAACACTTAAATTTAGCTTGATAAAATGATTATCCTAGTTTCAAGCAAAATAGCTGCTATCTTAAAGCTTCGATTAATTTTTCATATTCTTATTATTTCTGAAACGGATGAACATGACAGTACTTTTTATTTTGTGTTCTGTAAAATAAAATTTGTGCCAAAAGCCTACTACATATTTTTGGAGTTGTCGGTTCGCACACCAATAAATTAACTACTTACGAATCGCCTACAGAAAAAATAATATTATTAAAAAATGTTGATTTACACATTTTGTGCGAATTAAATAGGTGCGAATCATCCTTCTTATTCCGCTTCCTTGATATCTTGAATTGCAATGGCCTGCGCAGACGAGGGATTTTTGTCCGCAGAGGACAAAAATCTCTCAATCGTGATAAAATGTCCGCCGAGAACTTGACAAGGACTCAATGCACACGGTGTGTGAACATTTTGTTGTCTGGTTTGTGCATTTCGTGAGCGCTCAACGCAGACAAAAGTTATCTGTGAGAGTTGCTGCTTCGAGCCACGTACTTTTAATTTTTTGGAGGACTTCCCCGTACTTTTGTCCAGTCCGGTCTTTCGGTGTCCTCGGTTGTTCAGGGGACTTTTTGTTCGATGTACTTTTAGTCCTCTCACCTTTGTTTGCGTTATTCGATACAGTTAGGGATCCGCAAATTTTTGAAAGTATCGATATCTACTCGGTACCAAGTATCGTATCATAAGTATCGATACCGATAAAAGTATCGGATCAAAACTATCGATACTACTCAGTATCGAGTACTTTGTCTTTGCCTCGGGAAACGTATTAAAATCTCAAAAAAAATACATTCTTAAAAAATCATAATTAAGAATTGTTTTTTTTTACTTGTTTTAAGCACTTCAAAACAGATTTTACCGGCTGCAGCAGTTTTGTCAACCTTTCTGAAACTTAGCCAGACATTACTTTCCTATCGGAAGACAGCATTTTAGTTGGCAGCAAGGCAGCAGCTAGACTTTCACACGTTCACCAACAAAGTTCATTTTAATAATCAAATTGTTATAAATTTAATTTCCTTTCTTAGTTAACCTGCTTCCTACAGGAGCCATATTTAAATTAATATTACCGTTATATTAGTTTAATTTGTAACTAAATTGCCTGAACTATATACAAATTTATACGTACTAATATTCAAGTAAAAGTCATAATAAGACGTAATGCCACGTATTCTAAAACAATTGATATCATTCATAGATTTTACACTTTCAATCGTCGGCACTTGATGAAATTCCATTATTTTTAGTTGAAAGCAGTTTATCACACACATGTACTTTTATTTCACTATTATTATACACTAAATTATTTAATTTTATCGACCGGTTTCGCTACCGGTTACTATTGTAAAGAATATTACGTCCTGAAGATGCTTTAAAAAGCGAAAGCGGTCGATAAAATTAAATAATTTAGTGTATAATAATAGTGAAATAAAAGTACATGTGTGTGATAAACTAGTTTCAACTAAAAATAATGATATCATTAATAAACACTTTCGGGGATTCTCCTAATACAGAGAATCTAAATCCATAATTCTGAAGAGTAAAAAGTATCGAGTACATCCGAAAGTATCGATACCTAATAAAGTATCGGAACACAAGTATCGAGTACAAAAATACTAGGTATCGCAACCAAAGTATCGATACTACTCAAGTATCGATACTTTTTGCGGATCCCTAGATACAGTTTATAGCTTGCGCAAACGACGGACTTTTCTCCGTGGTGGAGAAAAAAGTACGCTCCGCGAATAAATACTCCGCCGCGAATTTACCGCGAACCCAATGTACACGGTGTGCGATCATATTTTGTTGCCCGGAATTGTACAGAAGAGCACGCTATGGAATCGAATATTCAGAGATTACGTTGTATTACAATTTACATGAATTATCGCCGTGCATACGTACGCTTCTTTCTAGCGCACAACGCGGACTAAAGTTCGCCGTATGCGTTGCTTCGCCTAGTCACACGTGTTCTATTCTTTTCTTAGAGTTCTATTCTTTTCCCCGAAAAGAATAGAACTTCTTTTCGGGGACTCCCCCGTACTTTTGTCTGGTCCGCTCTCTGCATGTCCTCGGTTATTCGGGAGACTTTTTGTACTCGGAACTTTTAAGCTCTCGTTTGTGTTACTCGATACAGTTGTAAGTGATCTATTTTAGCAAACAAAAATCCATCGTCTGCGCAGGCTATTAAGGATTTATATTGATAGACAAAAAGTAACCCGTGGGTAATCCGTCATCTGCGCAGGCCATAAAACATACGTCGATACTTTTAGGGTTTTTAATATATGTATTACACAATCAATAAATACAAATTAAGTTAAAACAAGTAAAGGATGCCCCATCCTGTGTATTTTTTCCATAAATTTCTTTTTCACTAGATTTTAATGTATACAAACATCCAACTAGCCTAAATTGTAATTAGACCAAAAAAGACTGTAATTAGACCGATTTTGACAAGACTGTAATTAGACCGTTTTTATACAACACTGTATTAGACAGATTTTGATGTATGGCTGCGAGGCCTGGACGATGTCCAGGCCTCGCAACCCACAAAGAGGAAGAGACATTGCTAGTGGCAGAAAGAAAAAATTGCTGGTTAGGCCATCTGGAGAGAATGGGAGATAATCGTAGTGTGAAGAGATATCGCTGGAAGGACGTCGTAGAGTCAGATCTACGCGCACTTCAGGTTGCGAACTGGCGGGAGGTGGCACAAGACCGGGACAGCTGGCGATCTCTTGTTTCGGAGGCCAAGACTCACTTCGGGTCGCTGCGCCAACGGAGTAAATAAGTAAATAAGTCTCAATTGTACATACACACTGTTAAGAAATTATAAATAACAAATTTACTAAATAACAAATTTCTATTAAATAATATTGTAGGTAAGTAATATAAGTAGTTATGTGATACGAAGGGTTCTCTCTTCGAATGTGAATTCGATTCACACTTGTCAAATACAATAATTAGAGAACCCCTACCTAGTTTAAAATCGATTCAAGGAAATGACATGAATGAGGCCGTACGTCTGGCAATAGAATTAACACGTGGCGTGACCCAGGTAGGAAATGGCGTCATTCGGGGGTGAGGGGTATGAAGGGTACAGCACCTGGACTTATACCGCTATACAGGCTAATAAACATGGAAACGTCTTTTTATATACATTCAGTAACTTTGTTTTATTTTGCAATCACTTTGTAATATTTTTTTTTCTTCAATAAAACGTCAAAAATTTTTAAGTTTGGACTTGTATGTAAGTACTAGCTGACCCGCGCAGCTTCGCCCACGAGAAGATTAACATGCCGTCGATGTAGTTTGTCATACAAATGTTCAGCCACTTAGGGGTTGATTTTTGAAAACAAAAGTAGTATTTATCTCCATGCCAAATTTTTAGCCGTGATAGTGTAACGGACAGAAATATAGCCAAACAGACTTTTACATTTATAATATTAGTACGAATGCAAAAAGGTAAGAACTACAAAATCTATAAATGTTGTTGGTATTTGTCAAGTTGTAATATAATAAAATCTCTACTTTCCTGCTGGACAGCTGCTGTAACCCAAAGCTTAATGTAAGACTACGCGAGTCACCTGATAAGTTTTGAGATAAAGAAAACTATTGTAGATATTGCCATTATTTATTTTACATTTTTTCAAAATACTCATTGTCACTTTCTATATAAAGTTCCTTTCGTGTTGTTTTGTGTGAACCAAATTTAGAAATACTTGTCTTGATCGGACAGTTCAGAAATTGCTGCCTGCCTACAACCACGGCTTCTGCAACACTCGAAAAAAAATTGCCTTTTAGTTTTTTCTTTTATGGTCTGGTATGGTACCGAATAAGATAACAAGATTTAAAAAATACATTTGGAGTGATTCTATTTCATCGGTAAGTGTATTATAACCCTGTATTTTGTGTGTAAATGCAAGCCACACTGACAAACTAAGAAATTGTCTTGAAAGTCCATTTAAACCGTGATCTCTGAGCTATCGTGCGGACGGACGGACATAGCGAAATTATAAATGTTGCTAATTTACTTCGGAACCCTAAAAACTTGGATAGCAACACACCCACAACATCTTTGTTGTATATAGGCGATGATAGGAAAATCACCTAAGCTACAGCGACGTTGGGATGGGCCATACAAAGTAATCACACATATCAATCACGTAACGTATCGAGTGCAGAAGCAGCCACGAGGGACCATAAAGATTGTTCATGTTGATCGATTAGCCGTCTATAATGGAAGTAATGATGTTCGAGACGAACATACTTAAGAGAGGGGTAGTGTTACGAATAATCTAGAAACGTAAAGAGTTGGAACGCTAGAGAGATCTAGAAATAAAAAAAAGAGATAGCTACTCCTATTGACAAACAAATAGTTGACCTTTATCCTAGTAGCTACGCCATAATGGACTTTGCGGTATAGGGCATAAGGTTGAAAATAGCGTGTACTATCATAAGTTTTTTACAATAATTAGAATTGTCTATTGTTTACGAGATGATTAGCGAACATTCGCGATTGTTGTCAAACTTTACCTAGAGTATAAATAGAGAAGTGTTGACAATTAATAGAAGGCAGTTTTATACAGCGATCGAAAGCGATAGTATAAGCGGCCAGTGCGAAGCGAAGTGACCAGTTTAAGTGAACACGAGAATTGTTTTCTTTTAACGTAGTCGGTTAAGTTTAGTGCTAGTGCAGCGAGTATGAACAATCTATAGTGTATTTACGTATTACATTTTGTTGTTTGTGTACTTGTGTTGTAAATACACGGTTTAATATAAGTGGCGTTTTCTTACAATTACGAACCCGAAGTACGTAACAATAAATATAAATTACGTGTTAACTTACGTTACACGAAACGATTTCAATGAAATTTTGTAGATATCTATTGTTAGGTCCATTAGTAAGATGAACGAAGACGCTCTGCCACTGAATCAATCATATAACAAAGAAGAATTTCGCTACGTTGAGCCCATCGACACTAGCTCAGTGGCAGAGCGTCCCGGCTTGAGGAAGATGGTCGCGGGTTCGAATACGCTTGTCGACATTTTTCTTTGTTGTTTTTAAAGTTTTTCAAGTTTCCCTAGCACGGGGTGAATGCTATAAAAACAAAAATTATTAGAAATCACGAAAGTACTGATCAAATAAATTATAAGTGTGGATTTAATCTGTAACGATGAACTCATTTAACTAGTTATACGTATGTATATCTAGCAATCAGTACAATCGACTTTATCGGTCATATAATAAAGAAGAATTTCGTCCCGCCGAGCTCGTCGACACTAGCTCAGTGGCAGAGCGTTCCGGCTTGAGGGAGATGGTCGCGGGTTCAAGTCTCGCGTGTCGACATTTTTCTTTATTGTTTTTAAAGTTTTTCAAGTTTCCCTAGGACGGGGTGAGTGCTCTAAAAACAAAAATAATTAGAAATCACGAAAGTACTAATCAAAAAATTATAAATGTGAGTTTCATCTGTAACGATGAGCTCATTTCACTTGTTATAAGTATGTATATCTAGCGATCAGTACAATCAACGTAATCGATCATATAACAAAGAAGAATTTCGCCACATCGAGCCCGTCGACACTAGGTCATTGGCAGAACGTCCCGGCTTAAGGGAGATGGTCGCGGGTTCAAGTCTCGCGTGTCGACATCTTTTTTTTTGTTTTTAAAATTTTTAATATCATTCTACTTAGATATTTACGATTCATTTGTTTGGATCTTATACAAAAATATCCGATGCCAGATAGTTTTTATCTGTTACATGTGATCTTCAAGTCCTAAATACGGTTTTGTGAAGCACGGTGACAACCTTTCATTACACAGTAACTCATATTTTTTTAAAATTGTGAGAGCTGTTCTCCGTGTGGCACGTGTCACATGTCTGAGCGGTCGACAAGCGTAAGAAGCCTTTTCAGGCTTCTTTCAAATGGCTTAATATAGCGCGGGTTGACTTGGTTTCTATGCATTAATATTCTATGCAATATAAGTAATTAGTATGGCAAAACACCGTTTGCCGGGTCAGCAAACTTACAAGTCAGCTAGTTTGAAATGTTTATTGTTTACTTCTGAAGTAATAATACAACCTATTATCTACACCAGTGTTTCCCAAACATTGTTCAGGCATGGCCTGGTAATTTTGACACTGCTCCTTCGTGACCCACTTAATGGTTCTATTAGATAAAATAATACGCATGTACATGGGGCACACTAAAAGTTTTGCACTTCTAGCTAATCGGAACTATTTGAATTTAAAATGTTATATATTTAAAACGTTTCAACCTTCTTAGTAATAAAAAAACCAATTGGCGGGAAATGATTTGTCAATTGTTTTTTTATCACACATCAAAGTTCTACATACGCAACGAAAATGGAATTAAGTCGAAAAAATTTTAGAGCGATAATTTTTTTGATTTTAAAAGTTCTCTTTCTCCGCAAGACTGTGCCGCTCATCTTCAAAATGCTTTTGGGAGAGAAGCACCTTATTTGAGCACCATGAGGCGATGATTTGCTGAATTTGAGAGAGGTCGAGTTTCTTTACATGACGAATTTCGTGAAGGGCGGCCTTCAACTGCCGTCAACGAAAATAATGTGGCTACTGTTAAGCGGTTAATTGAAAAAAAAACCCGGATTACCTATGAGACAATTCGAGGACTATTGGGGATAGGTATGAGTCAAATTCAGAAAATTTTACACGAAGAATTGAAAGTTCCGAAACTTTGTTGTCGTTGGGTCCCTCATGAACTGACAGCGGTACAGAAGCGGGCTCGCGTGGAATGGTGCTCACAAATGCTACTGAAGTAGGACCACGGATATTCTAATGCTGTTTATGACATTGTCACAGGAGACGAAACGTGGATTTTTTGTTTTGAACCCGGAAAAAAAAAAGCAATGGGTGTTTGAAAATGAGAACAGGCCAACAAAAGTGAGACAGGCGAGAAACATTGGTAAAAAATGATCGCGTTTTTTTTCTCAGCTGCGGGTCCTATCTGTACAATTCCACTTGAAGATCAAAAGAGTATTAATGCCAAGTGGTATTCTACCATTTGTTTACCCAGGATGTTAGAAAAAGTTCGCGAAAGACGACCCAAAAGCCACATTCTCCTACACCATGATAACGCTTCTTCACACACGGCCAACAAAACAAAGTCATTTTTAGCTTCTGAAAAAGTAAATCTCATCACTCATCCAGCGCGTAGCCCCGACTTAGCACCCTGTGATTTCTGTATTTTCCCCAAAATCGAAGATTTGATGAGAGGTTTTACTTTTACCAACTCCGAAGGGGCAGTGATAGCGTTTAATCAGCACGTAAAAAACATGCCTTCAGATTTGTGGTCCTCCTGTTTTAAAAAATGGTTTGATCGCATGAAAAAATGTTTAAAATCTAAAGATTATTTTGAAAAGCAATAAACATAATATTTTGGTTATAACATGTTGTTTTTTAAGTTACGCAAAACTTAAAGTGTGACCTACGACGTAACGAAAAAATGTTATCGCCTATTTAATCACTAAACTGTAGTGCGAAGTATGGAGCTTTTTAGTTTGTGGAAAATGACGAAAGTTTTATTCTAAGGTCTGGTTCCACTTCAAATCTGTTTCTTTATTTATTTTTAAGATAAACTAGTGTTGAAAATACAGCTTCACATTTTTAAATTGGTACTAAAAAGTCATTGCTTGATGAATGTATTCGTGACGACTAAATAAACAAAAATCTATCGATCGATAGTAGGTAATATTTTTATAATAAGGCGGGATTGTTGCAACCCGGTATTTCATTTTGATGGCCCGGTACCGGCTCGCGATCCGACAAATGAGAAACGCTGATCTACACTAATATTATAAATGGAAAATTCTGTCTGTCTGTTGCGTTTTAAAAACCTTAATAACAGTATAACAATTGTTTCAGATGTAAATTGAATCAATTTTATGTGAAATTATACTCAAAATATTATTTTGAAAAGCCAATTTTTTTTTAAATCGGATCAGCGGGTTTTCACCCGGGCGGACACCACCACCGTAATGGACAAGCAGACAGAGGTTCACATTTATAATATTAGTATGGATATTGAAGATCTTCCCCCACTATTTCATCTCCCACTCTTTTATTCAGTTTTCATATTATGAGATTTTAAAAACTTTCCCATATGATTTTTAAACTTATACTTTCATGCAAACCTTATCCTGATAACAACAACCAGACCTGAAAAAGAATTATCCAATGTAGTCAATTTATTACAAAGTGTTACCCTCGTCGGTCTGGGCTCATTTTGAAGAATAGATCATCTACCATTCTATCAAGCAGTTCGTAAACGACGAACGATTGACTAATCACTATCATTGTGTTTAGGTACTAGGTGGTAGAGTTCTTCAACGGCTCATTCGGGTCTGGTATCAACAGCTTATCTATTCCTGTCGCAAAGCATAAGTGCTTGTCAAGATAGTGTTCCGGTTTAGAGGGAAAGTTAGCCGATAAACTTATAAATAAATTTATGGTATGGCATTATCAATCCGTCACACGGATAGCAACGCACCATTAACATCTTTGGTGTCTATAGGCGATGGTTTTCCGTCAGGTTATCTGCTTGTTTGCTATCTCATGATATAAAAAAAGAACAAACGTATACACATCGGCTTTTGTACGAGCATATAAAGATTACAATGCATGCGTAAGAATTAAAGTTTAGCCTATTGTATATTGAGGTTTCCGGCGACTGGGACCGCATTAAATGGAACCGCAGTCCCAGTTGCCGGATTGATTTAATTTTAATATTTTTCTATCAGCGACTCAGACCACGAATAAATTGATTTAAAAATCTGTCGTTCACGTTCATATAATAAACTCAAATAAAAATATATTTAAAGTAATAATTAAAGAAAAACCTTTTTAATTCAAAAATATTTAATTATTATTTAATATAGATACCAAAATATCTATATTCTTTACATATAATAAAATCGTAGGAAAGTCAAAACTGTACATTGAATATTTTTTTAAAAAAATACTTGGGGCGTGATCTACAATCGATATCGAAGCCAAAAATATAGTTTTTAGAATGTTTGTCTGTTTGTCTGTATATATTTCGGGGGTAAACTCAAAAAGTACTCTATGGATTTATTTCAAATTTTGCATGAATATTACTAACAGGTCGGTTCAACATATGGGCTACATATTATCACGCTATCACCTACGGGGGAGGAGCTGTGCGGAGTAAAAGAAGTCCGCGCGGACGAAGTCGTGGGCAACAGCTAGTATATAATAAACACCCAAACCCAGAAATACAAACATCTATGCTCATCACACAAATATTTGTCCCTGTCAGGAATCGCACCCGAGCTCCGTTGATTCAAGAGGCGGTCAAATTATTTATTTATTGTTTATTGTTTGAAATTGTTAATTGTAATTTGTTCTGGGTTTGGATGTTTTATTAAATACATTTCAGTATATAGATATGTATTCTATGTATTAGAGCATCGTTGACTAAACCGACACCCATATTATTATTAGATTTAACATTATTTTCCATAGCATACATCATTTTATTCATTGTATTTTTTTTTATCGTCATCATTTTTTTTTTGCATATCCGTTTCAAGTGACAGTTAAACAAAGTCAGCTATAAGGTAGATAATTTTTGTCATGTGTTTGCTATGTGTTTGCTGAGTGGCTTACCATTTTACCATCATGGCTATACATAAACATTAATTAATTTTTATGTTATTTGTTTTTTTTTCTTTATGTAATTATCTATGTCTTTTAAAAAGTGTTGCATGTATATTTTTTTTTTCTATGTTTACTGTATTTGTAGCTTTTCTTGTTTTAATTGTACACTTGTGCTCGTTTTTATTGTATATGTATAGTACGTGTGGTAAATAAAACTATTCTTATTCTTATATTACCCATAAAACAAGTGAGTAAATTATCAACTTTGAAGTTAGATCAATTTGTGTAGTTTGTCGAGGGATATTATTATATTTTATTATTCTTGATTATTTTTTACGTGTTATTAAGTGCCACATTGTATATAATTGACACATTAAGGTGCCTCCACATTTGTAACATGAGGACGGACCGGACAACATGGCATCACTACAGGACATGTTACGCTAAATGTGGACAATATAAGTTGTACTGACACAGTTACAAGCCATGTACGATGAAAGATGATGATGATGATGTAGATGCATGATGTCAAACTAGATCGTGTGACATGGCATCGCTATATGGCATCCACTCCATGCCTAAATAATCAATAGTCGTAATTTAAAACTAAACAACGCATACAACGATGTTTACAGTGTGCACTGCGTGAATGAGCAGCGGCGAAGTGCGGGCGGGGAACGTACTGACCTGACATGTCACGACTTGATCCACTCCTATCCTGTGTCTGTATCTGTGCCATCAGGCGTAATTCGACGCATGTCATAAACGTCTCCTGGTCCGCGGACAATAGCGAAAATACTTTGAAAAAACTGACTTTCGATGGGCACGTGATTTCGTAACACGTGGCTGATATGCGTAACCGTACACAGACCAGCGTCCAAACTGGGCCCGGCTATTAGATCGTAACTCCGTACATTGTTTTGCCGTTTATTCTGTTTTCACTAGTTTCTTTCAGTGTTCGGAGTAGATTGAACCGTACTGCAGCTCGTGACAATTGTTCGAGTAACAAAATACGTCCACTTTAATCAGTACTGACACGTGTGTCTGATACAGTCACGGGATAATGTACGGTAAATTGTTACAAGTGTGGACGCAACTTTACATGTCTCCCCATCCCTCTCCTGACAACGCTCTATTATTATTTATCTTTAACGGACATTGTTGTGAAACATTAAATATAAATAATTGAACGTTAAATATTGGGTTTACTTTTACTTATGTAAGTGAGGTATATTACTTACTTTTTGAATTCGTTTTATTACCCTTCCCTTTGAACTGTAATCCAAGTATCCCAATTGAAATATAACAGCACAATGGGCAGACAAACTGATCAATATAAAGCGGAAATAAAGTAATAATAACGTAAGAACCCGCCGTATTATGTGGACTGGCTCCATAGCGGTGCTCAAACTTTATGCCAAATAAATTAGCTCAAGCTTTTATTTTAATAAAAAATTTAATAAAGCTCAAGCAAATTATTTTTTTGGAAATGAGTGTTAGGCAACGTTACTGATGTATATATATATATATATATATATATATATATATATATATATATATATATATATATATATATATATATATATATATATATATATATATATATATATATATATATTTAATATTTATACTAATTTCCTAATTTATTAAATTAATCGCCGCTAATAATTTCCTGAATTCATCGTAAAGGTGTTTTCGGTACTAAACGTCGCGACAGATTTTTCTTGTCTTGAAAATTACCTTCGACAAATAGTGAATTTACATTCTGTCATATAAGACTATTTTATTAAATTACCTTACGTAGTTTGTTTTTGTAAACCAATAATAATATGTTGCAGTAGCGGGGTTTACTCTGTCTCATCGAGGTAAAATGCGAGCAGAAAGCAAAGTATTAACAGTTTCACATTGTTTATTCACAATATTTTGTAATAAATTATAAAATAAACGTAATCAATTTGGCACTTATTTGATTTTTAAATTTAAACGTTTTATGTAACAGAGCAGCGGGTTTATGACACCGTACTTCACCAGAAATCAAACTCAGAATGTGGATCATTTTGAGTTCCTCGAACGACTCTCTTATCGAGAAATTGCTTTATCACAATACTACACGTGGTGAAAAAAAAGATGGCGCCTAGACTCCGCTCAAGCCTATTCTCTACTCTGATTGAACGTTACATAATTTAACAACTTTAAATTAATTAGTACACATACATATCTTCACGCCAGATCCCTTACGGGGTAGGCTTACAGAACCGAGTGCAATACATCACGATCCTTGTAGTCTTATCTCGCTTCCTCCACATTCATCACTTTCTTCATACACACACGCCAGTTGCGAAGTCTCTTGACACCACCTTCGGACAGTACTCGATCAATCCGATCATGGTATGTCAGTCTTGGTCTTCCCCGGTACCTACATCCTTCCACATTCGCATTGTATATCTGTTTTGTTAACCTTTCATCTACCAGCCTTTCTATATGTCCGAACCTACGGACCATGCCCTTTCTCATCTTTTCAACGACACTTTCTTTCAAGCCTAACCTCTTTCTCACTTCCACATTACGAACCCGGTCCGCGAGTGTTAACACCACATATCTTTTTTAGCAACCTCATCTCAACCGCGTTGATTCTACTTTCATGCCCTATTTGACATACCCACCTCTCACTTCCATACAATAGCGTTGGGAAAAGCAATTAACTATGCAGGGCTAGACGAGCACCCTGACTTGAAATTGTGCTATTAAGCAATCTCCCTAAAGCTTCATTCACTTTGTTCTTTCAACATCAGCGGTGTACCTTCCATCCCTGCTTTTTCCAAGAAGGAAGGTCCACATCCAAGATATACAAACTCATCCACTTGTTCCAGTACTACATCATCGACCACAACTTTCACATCCCTTATATTAATTAATTAATTAATTAGTAAGGTTTTTAAACACGATTAAAATGTAATAAATCAAAGAATTTAAATTAAGATTTAACAAAGTGTTTTGGTAAACAAACGTCCTTACTTCTAGCATATTGGTTGCTGGAACATTTCCATTCACGTGTTCTAAAAATAATCGTTTATTACAAAAAAAAAATAGTAATTTAGATGATATTAAACAAGGATTTGATAAACTATATTTTTCAAATAAACAATTAATCTCACATCGTATTATTACCAATTAACTCAGCTTTAATCAACTTCCTCTGACATATACCTATAATAGAATAATATTCTGTATAAAGTTCTAACTAAATAAACTATTTCAAGCCGTGACTCCAAACAAGTCAGTATATTTAATCATTTAAAGCAATAAAGAAATAGTAGATTAAATTTGGCTACCTACTTATTTTTGCAAGTCTAAGTTAATTTCCGTTTTACATTGAACAATGAAAACTCGAAATGTATGTTTATTCAATTATACAGAAAATTTATCACATTAGACATGTTCACTGCCTTTTACTTTTAGAGACTGCTTCATGGTCTAGATGTAGCCTATACGGCTCTGATCATAAGGGCCCGGGTTCGATCTTCGGATCGGAGCAAATGTGTTATTAATGTTTTTTCGGGGTTTTTCTCAAATATCTAAAATGTACCGTCTATCTAAAATATACCATACAATATACAATCTAAAATATACCATGTAGCAGCTTGGAGTCTGGCGGAGTAGTGTACTAGCACTCCCGTGCCTCGGATGAGCACGTAAAGCTGTCGATCCCGGTTATCGTTAGAAATAGTTGATAGTCGTTAACATGTCGGTAAATGCGGCGATGAGGATCGCAACTTATCACAAATCGGTGAGTCGCGGTGAACTGGAAAGTTTAAAGATGTTTGGTTTACTCTGCCTACACCACCAGGGAACCAGGCATGATGATACTTTTTTTAGACATGTTTATGGTTTTTGGCATCCCGTTGTTCATATTGTGAATTTACCAAATTCATGCACTATACCAACAGCACTTACCACAAATCAAAGAGTGAAGAAACCGGCAACATGTACATTCGAGGTCTTTTACTTAAGTCATCAGAAAATAATCAGTTATTGACGTCTAATAAATTAACTAAATTATACTTGATAAATCTATATTAATAAGATACGTTTTTATTAGAATATGCAACAAAGTTAACTTGAATGATATTAAAACAATGATAATATAGTTTATTAACTATAATTAAATTCTTTGTACTAATTTATCTAGAATGTGATGATTGCTGAGTTCATTGTCATAATTTATATTATTTTGCTCTGATTAAAAATCAAACAATCAGGTAATATTTTTTTAATTCGTTAAGGGAATGTTGATCTTGTCTTCAATCGACTTCCACAAAGAAGGAAGTTTTAAATTCGATTATATTTTTATGTTTGTTAGTTCAGAGTTCATTCAATGATTAACATATTTGGAAATTTTCATTTGTTTGGGATTCTCCACTGGTTCCGTTTAAATTTGCTTAAGATCTGATTCAGAGATCTAGAAATACAGATGGGGAGTAGGTGGTTGCATTATTGCGTGTTATGGTTAATATATGTATTAAAATCATTTTTAATCATAATTACTTTAGTTTTCAAAAAGAGTATTTGGTCCAAACATATTTAAAAACTGCCAAAAAATTACCTAATACATAATAATAAAATATCTAAGAAGATATTGAAACTATGGATACGATTATTCAACTGAACATGAGACGTACTTATTTCATCATAATGTTCAGAATTTAAATAATATACATATAACAACAGACTTTTTGTAACGCAAATACATTAAAATCAATTAAAGTTTTGTTAGGATTTTAAAATAAATGTACATTTAATGTACGGTTTTCTCGCGGGATAGACAAAACGAACTAAAGATCACGTCTTATATACTACTGCTGGCGGCTGGTGATATTAGTTAAAGTCCTTAAATGATAATAAGAAAATAGGGCGATGGAAGCAAGTGTTAAATCTTGATAAAATATTATTTTAACGTCTGGCGCTTAGTTTATATATTAGTCACAAAAAACTAACGTGCGTAATGTGTACAAAAGGTAAAGAAAAGTAATAATAATACATATAAATAGTGTATAAAAACATGTGATACGTTTTACCTTAATTTGCCTCTTATAAGTTGTCTCGCAAAAGTGCATTTAGTCTTATTTTTATAAGTAGCCCACGCCGATGGTCAAATTTCACGCAAATTTACTTAGACGTGATTGAACAATAAAACATTTTGATAGCACATGAGTAAATTAAAAAAAACTTTATACATAAATACTTTTATTATTTATTCTGATAATTAATATAATAGCATCTCATTCCAGTTTTACGTAACCTTGAAAATTAAATATGATAAATTTATTATGAGTCTGAATTTTAATTAAGTATTCATTTAACACATTACATACAAAAATTGACGAGTAAGTGACGGTAGTAATCGTATCAAAATCTGTTTGATGATAATAATAATAATAAATATTGCACGGATAGATCTACAAATTCTACGAATAGATAACCCCAAAGTAAGCAAATTATTTGCTTTTGTTATGGGTGTTAGTCAACGATACTAATATATAGAAATACATATATAAATACTGTTACATACATAATAAACACCCAAATCTAGAAATACAAAAATCTATGGTCATCACACAAATATTTGTACTTGTCTGGAATCGAATCCTAGCACCCTCGATTCGTAGTTAGGTTTACTAACTACACGACCAGCGGGCAGTCAGTTTGTTTATCTATTTTTTCTTTTGCCTATTTTTCCGCTTAACAATTAAAATTATTACGAGGAAAAATAGACGAACGCAAATAACAACTTTATTTTACTCCACTTGGAAATCAATAAATGGGTTTAGGAATCACTGGCTCTTCGTAATGCCGGACGTTCGGTAGTCGTTTGCAGTGTGCGGGATCGGTTGTGTTTAAAGAGTGCAGTTTACCAGGAGCTATAAAATATTATGGTTACAAAACTTTAAAATATTACACGTTCCTAATAAAATCAAAAACATTTTTTTACATATTATGTGTAAGCTTAGTGGATTAGTTGGAGATGCGGATGTGAGTCAAAGCCGTACGTACTTTTTATTTATTTTTAAGTTACTTTAATATTGTTTCATACATTTTTTTAAATATTAGCGCGTTGATAAAATCATATAATTTTGCTTAGTTAATAAAATTTAAGAAAGGCAATTAAATAGGTGTGTAATTTAAATAGCAATTTGAAGATTTGAAGCTTAATTATAATGTAGCGATAAAAAAAAATTGGACTATAATGATGTATGTCATACATATTGTGAATATTCCCCCTGTTGGCCCCGGCCTCCTTTCCCGTGTTGGTTCCGGGCTCCTTTGAAGAATAGGCCAACTACCGTTCTGCCAGGCAGGTCGTAAAAGGCGACCGGTTGGGTATACGAGTCACTAACATCGTGGCTACTAGGTGGTAGAGTTCTGCATTGTCTCGCCCGGGTCTGGTACCACCGCCTTACCTATTCCTGCCGCAATTGTGTCAGCGTTTGTCACTGTCGTGTTCCGGTTTGGAGGGTAAGGTAGCCGGTAAACCTATGCATGTGGCATTAGACCTCGCCGCAAGATAGCAACGCACCATTAACACCTTTGGTGTCTATAGGCGATGGTTGACTCTTTCCATCAGGAGACCCATCTACTTGTTTCCTATCTTATACTATAAAAAAATTGCTTCAAAAACTAAATTCTATAATTTAAACGAGCAAATTCTTATATGTAATTTTTTTCTCCAAAACAGACCTAACGATTTTGTCGAAATGTATTTTGACAGCCTTTTTCTATTGAAATTGATTGATCAACGAAAAATTAGAATACAAGACAAGCTCGCTTTTCTTCCGCCGCAACAAGTCAGTGTATGAAGGCACAGAATGTGTAGGGCCACATTTCGATTCGGTGGTAATAAAGGTTCATTTAAATATATTAAAGATCGGTTTAAATCCTGAGTAACTAAAATATCTACTCTCGCATAGGAATGCGCGTGATGTATTTATTTATTCTACCTTACCTCTACTACTTTTTCACATGTGAATTTTTAACTACATTTCCTGCAGAAACTTCCAAGTTCAAAATCGTATAATAATGATTTATACGCGTTCTCTGTAATTATATCTATTTAAATAAAATACTAAATAAAAAATATTATTTTAAGCCTAAACAATGTACTGAGCAAGTTCCTTTTGTAAGATTCTGAACTACACTACTACTGAAGTACACTAGGAACCCTCATAATTTTGCTATGTCCGTCCGTCCGTCCGTCCGTCCCATCACAATATTTACCGACCCGTAACCATAAACGCTTGTTTCTTGCGATAAACAGGACAGCTTTTTATGTCTATTTGAGGCAAGTGTTTTTTTTTTTTTTTATAGAAGAGGGGGCAAACGAGCAAGAGGTGCACCTGATGGTAAGTGATCACCGCCGCCCATGGACATCTGCAATACCAGAGGTCTTGCAGTTGCGTTGCCGGCCTTTTAAGAATGAGTAAGCTCTTTTCTTGAAGGTCCCTATGTCGTATCCGTTCGGAAATACCCCTGCCGGTAATTGGTTCCACAACAGAGTAGTGCGAGGTAAAAAGTGTCGGGAGAAACGCACAGTTGTGGATTTCCAGACATCGAGATGGTGAGGATGGAACTTCAAGTTTTGACGCGATGTCGCGAATGGTGGAATTCGGCGGCAGGAATTAATCCAAACAACTCGTCGGAACACTCTCCATGATATATACGATAAAAGACACAGAGAGAACCTACATCTCTGCGCAATGCCAAAGAGTCAAGCTGTGTGGGAGTTAACGCACCACTATCAGACTCCAAACTGCTACAGAGTGCTAAGTGTGAGTTTTTCTTTTCGCATTCGATCGTGAGCGCGTTTGGAGTTTACTAGGAATTTATTTGTATGTGATTTGTACAGCGCCACCTAGTGGTAAACTGGTTTCTCACGTTTACCACTAGGTGGCGCTGTACAAATCACATACAAATTCCTAGTAAACTCCAAACGCGCTCACGATCGAATGCGCAAAGAAAAACTCACACTTAGCACTCTAAGATTGTTTTCCTTGAAAGTATATCAAGGAATTATTCGCTCAATCCGAGAATCTAACTTATCACGAGTTTGATACGAGCCGAACAGATTTTAAGAATAGAAAAGGCGATAGTTTTTAGTTATAGTTTAGCTCGTAGTTGGACCTATAGTCGAGATTTAGTAACAAGCAAGTCGTTTACCTTCGTAAGCAGTGCTGCAGCGTAAAATAGAGTAAAATATACATCATTCGCAACCAAAAGTAACCAAACCAAAAGTAAGTCGTAACCGCCCTCACCGTATATTTCATGGCGCTTACTCATTTCATTCGGAGCTTGTTAAAACTCCAACGTAATTGCAATCTACGGATGCACTTTAGTGGAACACAAGTGGCGTAGCGCATGCCTTGTCTAGTATGTTAGGACATAGAAGTCTTTGGTATTAACATCTATTATCTATACATATAATAAAATCGTAGGAAAGTCAAAACTGTACATTGAATATTTTTTTAAAAGAATGAATAGTGAATAAATGAATAAATGTTCTCGGGACAAATGACACTTATTGATCTAACCCCAAAGTAAGCAAATTATTTGCTTGTGTAATGGGTGTTAGTCAACGATACTAATACAAAGAAACACATATATAAATACTTTTACATACATAATAAACACCCAAACCCGGAATTACAAACATTTATGCTCATCACACAAATGCTTGTCCCCGTCGGGGATCGAACCCGAGCCCCGTTGATTGCGTAGTCAGGGTCACTAACCACTCGACCAACGGGGCGGTCATAATACAACCGATATCGAAGCCAAAAATATAGTTTTTAGAATATTTGTCTGTTTGTCCGTTTGTCCGTTTGTCTGTTTGTCGGTATGTATGTCCGGGGTAAACTCAAAAAGTATTGCATGGATTTACTTCAAATTTTGCATGAATAATACTAACAGGTTATATATTATCACACTGTCCCGTACGGGGGAGCTGTGCGGAGTAAACGAAATCCAGCGCGGACGAAGTCGCTGGCAACAGCTAGTATACATATAATAGTCAACGTATGTCCCGGGTAAACTCAAAAAGTACTGCATGGATTTACTCAAATTTTGCATGAATATTACTAACAGGTCGGGTCAACATATAGGCTATATATTATCACGCTATCACCTACGGGGAGGAGCTGTGCGGAGTAAACGAAGTCCGCGCGAACGAAGTCGCGGGCAACAGCTAGTATTAAAATAGATATAACACAGAAGATTAATAATCTATATCAAGTAAATAATCAAACCGCGAACATCAGTAAATTGTCGATAAAACTAAATTCAACACGTTATTCCCAAATTACACATAATATGTACGTCATGGGGATAATCATCATTTTTCCTTAATGATTTATAATTTAATTCTAAAACAGACCCAGATTATCCTGCTTGGTAACAAATCTCGAGGTTCGTCCGAACTGCCCGATTTAACTAAAAACCATCCTCCTATCCCTATTCCCTATTCTATTCCTAAGGCCTTGCCCATAGACTAGTATATATTCGGAAAGCCTAGGCGGCCCATATCTTGAGATCACGAGTTTGATTCCCCGGTCGGGCAAACAATTCTTTGGTTTTTTCGGGGACAAATCCAGTAGCAGCTTGAAGTATAATAGAAAGAGAATAACGTGGTATGTAATTTTTTCTGCAACTATTCGACGGGTTTTGTTACCCGTTTTAACTAATCAAGCCACAATAGCGTCGGTGCTTGGCGCTGTTGTGTTCTGGTATTGGAAGTAAGGGTAAGGTAGCAAGCAAACTGCTTGCATGTGGCATTCCAATCACCATTAACATATTTAGGATTTCCATCAGGTGAAAACTCAATAGTACACCCTTGTTTAACTTCCCCACTGCACAGCCGTGTGAATCAACCCAATACAATAAGTTATTGGGCGATTCGCACCTCTTCACCATTGCGGTGCAAAAAGACCCAAACCAGAAGAGCTCTTGGGCAATTTTCACCGCGGTCCGAACCTCTCACAGTGCGAAACGACTAAAGACCCGTTCATAAGAGGCGAACGATTGGCTCTATGTGTCAGTACCGCCATGACTACTTATAGGTGGTAGACCTATTCTGCAACGATTCGTCCGGCCTTGCGGCAGGAATAGGTAAGGTCACCGCCTTACCTACTCCTGCGGTAATAGCAGGATAATGTAGCAATAGCGTCAATGCTTGTCACTGTCATGTTCTGCCATTAACATCTTTGTTGTTTATAGACAATGATTGCCCCTTTCAATCAGGACTGCCATCTACCGTGGTGGCCGTAGCGATATACCTAATATAGTTTAGTATAGATATTATGGATTTATTAATTACCAAAACTTTACAATTACTAGGTTACGAGGTATATGCGAATCAATATGTTTTCTAATTAATACCGGATCGGATCGCGACCACGACAATGTTAGGTCGCGGCGTAGACAATTTAACGAGATTGTCTTTTTTCTTTTTTTCAAATTTAATGTAAGTATAATATTTGTTATACTAGCTGCAGCGTGGAGCCCGCTGCATTATTAAAGTTTTTAGCGAATCCCGCGGGATCACCTAACCTAATTTTTACGGAATAAAGTATCCTTTGTGCTATTCCAGGTCATCATCTACCTGTGTATAAAATTTCATTCAAATCCGTTCAGTAGTTTTTCCGTGATTGAGTAACAAACATCCATCCATCCATCCGTCCAAACATCCAAACTTTGGCATTTATAATATTAATATAGGTATAATATAGATAGTTTAATATAGATTACAATAACTAGCTGCGACTTCTTTCTCGTGCTAAAAATATTTACTTTCTTTTTTGCTAGTTGAGAATAAAAGTAGTAAAATAGTTAATCTTAGATAGTGAAGGTTTCTAAACGTGAAAGAATTTTTTTTAAATTAGTCGTATAATTTTTTAAATAAATTGTAACAAGCAAACGAAAAAACATTATTTCATGTTAAAATAATCATAAGACATTAGTATGAGCAGGGTATGAGAATCCCAAATTTACCTGAATCTCGAATTATTCTTCGAGCAGTTAAAATTACGCAATTTTATGCATAATGTTGTACTGTGTAATTTTTGAAGTTACAAAAAAAATATGTCCTTTGTAGTAATTAACTCAGTAGTCAGTGACTGACTGAATAACAGACCCCACTAAATCCATATTTGTATGTTATAGATGGAAAATATCTATTGGTGCTAGGATTTCTATTTTATTGTTCGAGGCACGAAAGTTCTCGATTAGGTTTCTCGATGTTCTCGAGAACCTCGAGAAGTTCTGAATTTTGAAGCGAATTTAATTTTCGAAGTTTGTCTTATTTACAAATAACACAAAATTTGAAAATAATATATATAGATAAGGTAAAAAATTTACATCTTTCGCTCACTTCCTATGAGCTGATAGAAAGATAGGTGGTCTAGTCTTCAAATTACACATACGTACAGATGTTCTGTCTTATCAAAATAAACAGGCAACATCTTGGGTCCGCTTGCACCAAAGTATTTAAATACTATTAAATGAATTTAACTACAATAAAATTAATTTATAAAGTATTTAATGGTAGTAGTTAAGTGCAAGTGGACCTGAGTGAAATGATTAATGATTATAATAATATAAACACTATGTAGGTACATGACTTTTTTCACTACATGAGATATGTTGATCTAGCTGCACCGGCTCCTGTTATGTCGCAATTTGAAGATATTTTTACGTTATGAAGTCCAAGTATAGCTGAACGAAGACACGGTATAGGTATTTTGATAGAATCTAAGACTTATTTAATAACTAAGACTTATTGAATCAGCTAGTGGCTACGCTCAGACCTGCGATATAAGCTAATTTGCTCCAGAAAAATACCCGTTAAATTTACAAAAAATTAACTCACGAAACCTCTGATAGGTCGATAGTCAAAGATAATTTTACGTTTAATTTTGTGAAGTCAAGTGTACCTGAATCACATACATTATTTGGGTCCATTGCTAACTAATACTAATAAAATCGAGCGTGAATATCGGGTATGAAGACAGCTGCTGCAAACAAATTAATTCTAATATAGCCGGTAGAATATTGACATGGGTGATGGCTGTACTCGGCACTGCAGTGGCCCGTAGATTGCACGCATGCGCGCTACATATGTTATTATTTTAAAAACATCGCAAGAAATCCGAGACCCTATTATTTGTTATAACATCTTCGTCTGCAGTTCTGTAATGTAATTGTTCCAGTGAATACGAGTGTTTATAAATTCGATACAAAGATGAAGTTGCCGAAATTAGAGCTGTGTAAGTTTACAATATTATTAACCAATAGTTCAAATACTTTATATCATTTTTAATTTTGCATGCAATTGAATAGTATTGTATGTGAATTAAATAATCTATAAATATATGGTGCCTATATTAAAATTTGTAACATGATATTGCATGAAATTAATGTGCCTATGTAGTTATGGTTTGTTGAAAAAATACAATAATAGTACCTACATGATAACGTACTAGGTATCTAGCTATTTCTGCGAGACGATCAAAGACTATAATTATTTATTTATTAATTGATCTTTTAACTCATAGGTACACGTATTACCAATGCCAATTACCTAGATAGGAATATCTTGTATACTTTTTGTCAGTACTTAGGTACCTACTTGATAACATATAAACTCAATTTCTTGTTCATTTTACTTTTATTGAATACTAGCGGCCCGCCCGGCTTCGCACGGGTGTTAAATGCATAGCCTATGTCACTCAGTGAAAAAAAATTATTAAAATCGATGCAGTAGTTTTGATTTATTCATTACTGCCCGTGGCCCGCACGCGTTAAATTTGGAGTAAAACAATTCCCCTTTCCCTATACCATGAAGATTTCCTGCTATCTTTGGAATATCTAAATTCATATAGGTACTACATTTTTAGTTTTTACATTTTTACCTACTTCTTTTATTTTTACAATTAATATATTACAGCATGTCTTTATATACAACGTTCACAGCTTTCTTGCCATTAGACAATACAAACATGCTTTCTTTAGAGGCATCAGGACAAACGGGAAAAAATGTGTAAATGGTTGACCCTACGGGCCATCCCTTAAGCTCAAGAGTACAAAATATAATAATATAATATAATTATTAATTTTTGAAAAGCTGTATATTTGAAAACGATGATGGCATTCAACTCAATTTTTGAGATCTAAAATATTGTTTTACCTAAATAATCGATAGGTTGAAAAATTTCGATGCTATGTCAAAAAATATTTTGACCGATTTTGATTAAATTAACGGAACAAAGGCTGATAATATTTTTAAGTCAATCGGTAAATTAACTTGAAAGTTATTTAAAAAAACTTAAGTAAGTTTGCTAACAATAACTATAAGTTTGAGAATTAGATTCGATTTTGATTTTTGAAACGGCATTTGACGTAGTTTGGTAAATACTAAAATATCGTAGAACACCAAAAAATGATTGGTTAAAAAATTTCGAAGCTATGTCGAAAAAACACTTTTTCAAAATTTTTCGTCAACGATTACTCTCAAACGGATGAACCGATTTTGATGCAATTTATTTATTAGACATAGTTTTTTGACGAATAGGGCTGATTAGTTTTTCTACTCAATCGGTACATAAATCTGGAAGTTATATTAAAAAAATACTGTTTCGTTAAAAATTTTTTGGTGTTTTTTCAAAATTTCTCAAAATCTCCTGGACCGAATCCGCTCAAATTTTCAGGAAATCTAAGTTGAACAGAATCGATTGGTCTAGCCGTTCAAAAGTTATGAGATGTTTACATACACACCTACACACACACACACACACATACACACACACACACACACACATATACAGACAGACATACTGACGTCATCATGAAAATAGTCGGAAAAGATTCCTAGGACTTCTAAACGTGGACATCTGGTAAAAACTCGATTTTCGAAATCGGGGTAAAATCGGTAACTTCCTTATCTACATACGTAGTGGGAAGATTTTTTTTTCAAATAGCCTATATCACTCAGTGAAAAAAAAATGAAAAGTAAGTAAGTAAAGTAGTAAAAAACTGATTTGCTAAATCACGTTTTTTTACATTTTACAAAAATTATACGATATACCTGAAGATAAGTGTAAGGAATGGGCTAACTTATTACACGACAGAATGTACTTTACTTGATCACATAAGATTCCGAAAACAGGAAAAATAATTTGTTAATACTGTTTCTAATCATCCACATGATTTTTATATGGTGATATTTAGTTAAAAAAGGAATGTACTAAATTTTGGTTTTCAGCTGAAGTCCTATATTTATTTATTCGAAAATTAACACGTTTCCCAGCGGTTTCAGAGTGCTAAGTGTGAGTTTTTCTTTTCGCATTCGATCGTGAGCGCGTTTGGAGTTTACTAGGAATTTGTATGTGATTTGTACAGCGCCACCTAGTGGTAAACGTGAGAAACCAGTTTACCACTAGGTGGCGCTGTACAAATCACATACAAATTCCTACTAAACTCGAAACGCGCTCACGATTGAATGCGAAAAGAAAAACTCACACTTAGCACACTGAACACAACGCGCGCGCGCGCCGCCCGACCGGCCGGTAACCCCGCAACTGCTATGACCTTGCATTTTTTGGCATTTTTTTTGCCCATGCAAAAAAATGCTATTGTGGGTTATCCATAGGAGCTAGACATATACCATCGCGGACTTTTCTGTAGACCTTTTCAAGGTGTACAAATACTTAGTACATGATTTTGATAAACCTCATAGAGTTTAGCCTGCGTTTGCAATATAAGCGGAAAAAAATATAATTATTTACGACGTGACATCAGAAAACTCAAAAATTGCAGTATTTCTCTACAATATATTGAATGTTATTATACACATAAATCTTCCTCTTTAATTGCTCTATATATTACAAAAAACCACATCATAATCCGTTGCGTAGTTTTAAAGATTCAAGCATACATAGGGACATACTGACAGACAGAGAAAGCGACTTTGTTTTATACTATGTAGTGATGGTCCAAATGTGCAAGAGGCTTGTGTAATGTAAGTGATCATGTCAGTGAACAACTGAAATACCTACTTACCAAGGCTTTTGCCGGTGCGTTACCGGCCTTTAAGGAACCCCTTTTCCTGAAGAAAGTGAAGTAAGCTCTTTTTTTGAATGCCCTCTAGTCATATCGGTTCAAAAATACTCCCGTGAGGAATGTTTATACAGTTTCACAGAACACTTTTTTATTAAATTTATTTTTAACAAAAAATGTTTTGTAATATAGTATGGATTTCCAGTCCCAACCAGTAAAGTTCCAGTAAACAAATAAGTATACAGAAATTATGGACATTATAGGAAGAGTGAATCATATGATAATAATAAAAAGCATTAAGTCTTGTTCATGGACTACAACAAAAGGAGTCAGGCGCTAAAGCGACACGTACCTCTGAACTAACTATTAAATAAGAGAGGCTCTTGTACATTTTAGAAAAATATTTTTGGAGAAATATCTTTATTATTATATAAATATAATCACGTATTGTATAAATATAATCAATGCTATCTCCTCTTTTTAATATCAGTGAGCTAGCGATTTCATTTTCAATATAAATGCATACGGTTCTGTATTTGAAATCTGAGTAAGGCAATTTGTTCGAAATATGTTTTTTAGTTTTTCTCGAAAATATAACTTATAGATAGTGAATTGCGATCCCACGAACTTTTTTTTGATTAATAACAAGCCGCCGAGAGAAAATGCTTTTCCTAGTTCGTTGTAACAAGGTGTTTTTTTGTGAAAAATCGAAAAACTAATAAAGTTATGGAGCATTGAAAATTTTCATTCGGTGAAGGAAAAATATTTATTAATAACAATAATTATTTTTCGACTTAAATCGCTTGATTATATTATGAAAAACACGATGACACTTTTGTCCTACACATTCGATAGTTTTTCTGGCGATTCCTCCACTCCAAAGTTTCGGAATTATGAGATGTTTAAATTGATATTACTTAATCAATTTAAAAACAACCTAATTTTCTCACAACAGCTTGTTAATTATTATTGGAATTTAAGGGTAATATTGTCCTATACGTAAAGTGGAAACTTTTCTCAGCCCGACACTTTAAAGTTTTCTTTTTTATCTATCTTCATTAGTTACCCGATTCAAGATTTTTCGAAGATGGAAAAGATGGTTGTCGCATCAAAACGAAGCTATTCACAAAAATTCGGCTTGTTATTAATAAAATAAAGTTTGTTCGTGGGACTACGGTCCATTACGTAAGGGTGGGTGTGTGGTATTATAGGTTATGTACCTATGTATTTTATAGGATAGTAAACAAGCAGATTTTGCTTGTTTACGATTGTTGTTCTGATGAAAACAGAAACAGAATAAATAACCATCGCCTATAGACATCAAAGACGTTAATGGTACGTTACTACCAATGTAGCGGGGTTGAAATAGGTACATGCATAAATTCAGCGGCTATCTTACCTTAAAACCTAAACACGGCTGCCTAAAGCACCGGATGTTTGTTACTCTCACGCAAAAACGGCCGAACCGTTTTGGATGAAATTTAGCACACATATAGATTATGAATTGATGACTTGGAATAACACATAGGGTACTTTTTATCCCGGAAAAAATAAGTTGCTCCCGTAGGATTCACAAAAACTGAAAATGAAATGAAAATGAAAAATAAATTTATTTCCACCACTACAATTTGAATACATCAATACCTAACAAAATATGGTTTATGATTTGATTTCATTAGTGCAGAGTGGACTGGAACCTAAACTAGGAAAAACCTGTATTTCGGGACACCGTCTCACCTTCGGCACTGTAGATGTAGGTACAAAAAGTAAAAACTGTTTTAACTTAGTGTGTGGTGCATTTGTTACAATGTTTGTTACAATAAAGATTATTATTATTACATTTGTTACAATAAAGATTATTATTATTATTATATTATTATTATTATTATTTGTGTATGTGTGAGTGCGTGTGTGAGTTTTTGTGACTGTTTGAGTTTCTCTGTGTGTGTATTTGTACATGTGTGTTTGAGTGTATGTTCGTGCGTGTGTGTATGTGTATGTGTTATGGTCTACATACTACATAGAAATTTACGTTTGTTATAATGTAAAACTTTTATAATGCAGCGGGCTGCAGAGCACAGCTACAGTAGGATATAAAGCCATGGGTCCCGGCTATCGTAAGTAAACCGGCCAAGTGCGAGTCGGACTCGCGCACGAAGGGTTCCGTATCATCTATTACAGAAAATCACGTTTGTTGTTGAAGTCATACTTAAATATTTATTTTATGTATCAGGTATTTATTTTTTTAGTTAATATATTTCCAATACTTACTTTTTTTTAAAATATTCAAGTTTCTATCTGATTATTAAGATTGAGTAAAAAATTGCTCAAAAATTATATTTGTTGTATAGGTGGCCCCTTTAATATTTGCTTTGTTTTTATTTCATTATTGATTTTGAATGGTAATATACAACTAAATATTCTGTGAAATATTTTAGCGTCTACCTGTTACCGTTATTAATATTGAGCAAAAAAAATACGAAAAAAATACTTTTTCTGTATGAAGACGCCTTAATGTTTTCATTTTTTTATTTGCAGTATTTGTAGTTATAGCGGCAACGGAAATACATAATTTTTGTAAATTTCAGCTTTCTAGCTGAGACAGACTGTGGAGGCTAGTAATAGGGGTTTGTAATAAGTAATGGAGGCTTAGTAATAGGGAGATTGAGTCGGGGACATTATGCTCTGTGCCAATTGTCGTTTTTAGGGTTCCGTACCTGAAAGATAAAACATGACCCTACTACTAAGCCTCCGCTGTCTGTCTGTCCGTCTACCTGTCTGTCAGTTCGGAGCTCCGGCGCCTTCGACGACAATGTAAAGCTGTGCGTCCCGGTTATCAAAAAAAAAAAACAAGAGCGGTAGTCGTTACCAGGTTTATAAAATTCAAAAATGCGGATCACCTTCAGTAACCGACATACCGCTGAATAGTGCTAAATCAGAAATTCTTTTAATATTATGTTCACTCTGCCTACCCCGCTAGTTAACCAGCGTGATGTTTCTTTCTGTCTACTCTATTTTAGTACTTACTTGGCAAATAGTCTTATATGATCACATTGTGTCAAATTTAGTATGCAGTTTGTACAAGCTTCATTTATAACTATACACCTGGCGTTGCCATGTCTAGAATAGATAATGTCTGATGAAATAAACTGGAAAAAGTATCATAAACTGGTAGTAAAACTCCGTTCAAAAAAATCTAGTGGTCTTCTTAGCCTTGGGGTAGCTTTCGAATATAGTATCACTAGCTGACCAGGCAAACGTTGTTTTGCCATACAGATATTTTGGTGGTAAACTTGAGGGGCGTGGGGGGATAACTCAGATAAAAACTATCCGATCTTTTAAGCTGGACCAAACAGTAGATAGCTACAAAATTGTATTAAAATCGGTTCAGTAGTTTCGGAGTCATATACTAGTTAAGCCCCTTATTATATAAAAATAGATTAATCACATGGGAAAAATACATTTTACTTTAAAATATTGTTATGTGCTAGTCCCAATTATAATCAATCGTTGTTTCAAATTTGATCCTCATCGGCTTAGCCGTTCTGGCGGAAATTGAGTAACAAACAACTATCCATACAAACTCACGCACTGTATGTGTACGTAAAACTTGGCAGATATGTAGATATGTAGGCTTATAAAGAGGTTGTTTTATAACCCTTCTCTTTATAAGAAGTCGATTCAATCGGCAATTTTAAGCCGATCCGATACGGATAATTATATATTATACATACCGGACGGTATGTAAAAGACGAATGATTAGACATACGAGTCACAAACATCGTCACTACTAGAGGGCCGTTCGAATATTACATAAGCAGATTTTCTTCAATTATCGGTTGATGATCCTGCTCCCTCTGGTCAGCACAACTAAGCCAATTTCTTCTGCATCCACCCAAGGGTCAAATAAATCTTAGTTCATTATTTTTGAATCTGTTCTGGTTTCTTTACTGATTTACGAGAGTGCAATTAACATGATTCGAAATAAGGAGTAGACTTAGAAGTTAGGATAGAGGAATAATTCAATTGTTAGAGTCTTGATACATTAATTAGTCGCCTCTGTGGTCTAGTGGTCTAGTGTCAATGTTGACCACATGAGGTTCCAGGTTCGATTCCCAGGTCGGGCAATCCAAATGTGTTTTTCCAATATTCTGGTAAACACAACGTTGGTTCGGATTAGATCGCCCGGCTGGCGATAAGCTTGCCACTTATCACATTGTGGGACATATCATTTTCAGCTAATCTTGGATATACTAGTTTTACCTCTGCCTACCTCTCCGGGCGTGAAGATACTTTTTGATAAATTAGCGAGTAACACGTTCATTTAATTTGTCCTTTAAAATGTTTGTGGTATATTAAGATAATTAACACTCCTCAGTCCGTGACACATAACATTTGATGTTTGCTTAATTAAGTGACTGTGTTTTGGCTGAGTAAGCATATCCATTTTTGACCGAAGATATTATTTAAATACAGAAGCATATCCATATTTCGGCATTATCTCGCCCGGGTCTGGTACCACCACCTTACCTATTCTTACCGAAATTGCGTCACGGCTTGTCACTGTCGTGTTCTGGTTTGGAGGGTAATGTAACCCGTAAACTTAATCAGGTAGCATTATGATCCCGTCATAAGGATAGCAATGCACCATTAATTTCATAGGTGTTTTAAAAGCGATGGTTGTTTCTTTCCATCAAAGGATCCATCTACTTATTCGCTATCTTATGATATAAAAGATGCATTTCGCTTTCGAGCATACACAAGCAAGGTTGCCCTATGTGTTCAAATCAAAATCGACTAAATTTTGTAGAGAATTCTAAAACATAAAATCATAAATGTTGATGTCGTAATCACCATTTAGATCCTGTTGCCATTTATATTCCCTGTTTCCCTAAACTGATGTTTGGTCTCACACGAGACACATTACTTACAAACATAATTACATTTGGCCAAACACTCTGCTCTCCCAAAAACTCTCCAGTTCCACAGTAATATTCGCTCAAACTAACTGCTTTACAATTTTTTTTAAAAAAGAAAACATTTTTATTTATTAGTAATTGTTACAGGACAATATGTAAGTAGTAAATATTGCCTAGTAGAACGGAATCCTTGATGTGCGCGTCAGACTTCGCTAGCGTCAAATTTTTTGATGTGAATTGATATTGGCTTTCATAGTACAGTTCAAAACAACTGATGATAACAATGGAAAATAATTAGCCTCAGGTTAAATTGCTATTCCAACCCCAACCCTTCTTATACGATCATTTGTGAGGTTTCATGCCAAAGGGTGACAAACGGAACTCTATTTATATGCATCTGCTGTTACTTTGTATGTCTGACATATTCAT
The DNA here is from genome assembly GCA_036924255.1 of Apodemia mormo. Lineage (NCBI taxonomy): Eukaryota > Metazoa > Arthropoda > Insecta > Lepidoptera > Riodinidae > Apodemia > Apodemia mormo. The sequence goes on from JAUPFN010000002.1 coordinate 37,917,168, forward strand.
ATCTCTTGTACAAAAATCGATAGACATCTGAAATTTTCAGAATATTTAAAAGTCTTAGGAAACAAATGGTAAAAATGCTCCATTACTGACATGCTAGTCTCTGTTAATTATAGCAACATCCATGCGATTCTTATCTTTGAAACATAGCCTAAATAACACGTAAAATACTGATTTGTTTTCTATCATGGGGTATTGTGTCAAAAGCTTTTAAGAGATATTGCGGATTTATAAAAACAATATTTCCATTAAGAGATCCGTTTGTGAAAATTTCAGCTTTAAAATGCTATATTTTGGGAGAGTCAAGTGTCTTCCCTCCCTCTGGCGTTCAAAAGGTTAAACTTTCATAGTATAAAACAATAAAAAAACCCTATTCTTATAACGCATTACTGTAATGGACAACGAACCCTACGTTGTACGTGGCCCGACACGCACTTGGCTGATTTATTCGTTGAGGTAGCGGCTGCAGTAATACGCTTTTTGTAAAAATTTCAGGTCTCTATTTCAGTTCACGGTAGCCCTGTAACACTTAGACAGACAGCGGAGACATGTTACGTTCTGTTTGTCACCTTTTGGGTACAGAACTAAAAATTTGAACTTAATTACAAAGAGGAAAACTATTAAATTTTGACTCAAATGCATGGCTCCTCAGGATTTAACAAAAAAAAACACACAGTGGGGTGCTTTTGCATTACTAGTTCGTAATAAAAAAAGGCCAATATTACCTAAAATATTTTACTGTCGGCTTCTCAGACAGCAAATAAGGCCTCCAGCAATTTGGTTCACTTGTAGACTATTATTGCCTTAATTATAATTACTAACCGCAGGTGGTCGGCGATGACAATTGATAAGAATCATTCTGCCAGTGATCTCTTAGCAACTGTTAAACTTTAATTAATCGCAATTTAAACATTGACATTCATTTGAACTGTCTGATGTGCCAATCAAATACATGAGTCAAAGATCGATTCGCCATTATTCAAGATTCAGATTTCATAATTTTATTGTTGCTCCTGATCACTTGATCGTTGCTTGATGATGTGAAAAAATATTACATCGCTATCCTCGTGGTATAAACAAAATTATTATAACTAGGCGATAGAGCTCTGGTATATCTCACCACGATTAGGTACAAACGTCTTACATTTAACTGCCAGTCAGTAATAGGTTATCAATATTTGTGTCTGTTGTGTTCTGATAAAGAAGGAAAAGTCGTAATACTCAGCATCTGGGTCATATTGTCTTTTTTTTCTTAGGATAGAAAACAAGCAGATAATTCTCCTGATGGAAAGATAAAATCATCACACAATGTCTTGAAGGTCATTAGCTATTTAGGTACATTACGAAGTACTCTGTGAGTACTTCGTAATATATCTAAATAGCTAATCTGTGATTGCTGAATACGAAAACTGTTCATTTGTTTAATATACATATTACTAACGGACCCGTGCAAATATTTCGCACGGCGCCATCTAGCGTTTTCCAAGTATAAAGAAGATGTTGGATGTATCACCCACAGATGGCGCTCCATTTAAATATATTTAATTAATTTTTTTATTAACAAAAAGGTTTTTTTTTCACATTTTTAGTCCAAAGTAAAAAACATAAGCTTTAACTGGGTATTTTTTGTGAAAAAGTTAAAGGGATCGAGCCACTCCAGGAAAAATACCTTTTAGAAATAATACACTGCCTGTTAAGTAAGTCGACCTAAACCTTAAAGGGGGTAATAAGGTATCTGATTCGTATTCCAAACACATTGAAAAAAAAGGTAGTATTTACTTAACTACCTATTTATATTTGCGCGTTATTTGTGCGAACGTATTGGTGCGTATGAATTATTATGAATTAATTGAATAATTAGGTTAAAATTTAAGGGTATGTTTTTTATTTATTTGGAATGAGATTTAGATACCCTATTACCCCTTCAAGGTTCAGGTCGACTTACCTAACAGGCTGTATACTTTTTATAATATATACTCTATTCTACATATAAGTATATACTCTATTCTACGTATAAGTACAAGAGCGTATTTCTATCAGCTTGCCTTTGGCAATGCTGAGAGAAAAGCATGGAGTGTGCATAAATACTTATTACGAGATATTGATTAAACTGTTCACTGTACAGTGTACACTATAATTATTATACTTCTTATTTAGTCTATTTTTATATCATTAGATACCAAACAAACAGATAGCTCACCTGACGATGGAAATAGACGTCTATCGCCTATAGACGCCAAAGATGTTAATGGTGCTTTGCTATCCTTGTGGTGAAGTTTTAATGCTATAAAGTTCTCCGGCTACCTTACCCTTTAAACTGATACAGGACAGTGACAAGCACTAACGCAATTGCGATAGAAATAAGTGAGGTGGTGGTATCAGAGACAATGCAGAACTCTATCACCTATTAGCTACGATTGTAGTGACTCGAATAAACAATCGTTCGCTTCTTACGAACTGCTCTTCTTACGAACGAACTGAAAATTATCAAAATCTACGGAAACATTTAGCTTAAACTATTCAGAAAGTCTGAGTTTATTAAGATCCGATCGAATGCTGTCAACACCGTTTCGATCGTTTAAGCTGTTCAAAAATTAAGAGAGATTTAAATAAACACATAGACGTACGGACTTGAGGTCAAATAGTCATAAAAGTTTCCTAGGATCTTCCTAGGATAATAATATAAGAAAACTCTATTAACTGATGTATCTGTCTGTTAGAAACTGCTAGTCCTAAGATTAATATAACACATGTACTTACAATTACCCGTGCTGACATAACATACTCGTACACGCGTACACATTCATATACACGTACAGACTCATACACATACATAAATACACACACGCAATAGGCATGTATATTACTTAATTTACACATTGCTAATGATGTTTTGGAAGAGCGGTGTATCCTGACACAAGCATTTCTGCTTAAAAGGATGCGCCGGACAATGTAATATTATATAATCAGTGTAAAATAAGTTGAGAAATAAACATTTGTATTTGTATTTGTATTATCTTCAAACGTAGAAATATGGTGAAAACTCTATTTTCGGTAGTCGAGATCAAATCAGTACCTTATTTCAGAGAGATAAAACGATGTGCTCACACACAAATACTTTTATTAAAAAATCTTTAGGCCGGTGGATTCTACGTGCCATTCCCGCAACTTCCTGCTAAATTGAGGTATTTAAAGCTTAAAGAAGCGAAAATTATACCTAAGCATAGATTTTTGGCCTCGAAGTGTTAAAAACCTAAAGTTTGTAAAAATAAAATCGTATTTTAATTTTCGAAATTATATATATTTTCAAAATTATGATAAATTTCGATCTTTCGAATAACACTTAACGTAATAAGCTCGGAATTGTTTCATAAGCTTCAAAATCAATGGCTTAAAAAATGTGGAAGTAATGTAAAAAAAGTAATTTTGCTGTAAACAACATAATTTAAATATTTGGAAAGCCATAACTTTTGTAAATTTTATTCGATTCTAATTTTTAAAATAGCATTCGACGTAATTTTTTAAGTACTAAATAAGATATTGCAGACCATAAAACGAGTGGTTGAAAAAATTTTGAAGTCATGCCGAAAAAACACTTTTATATTTTTCGTTAAAAGATTACTCCTAAACAGATAAACTGATTTTGAGGCAATTAGCGGCATTGGATGCCTTTTAAAGGAATAGAACTGTCTGAATTTTGTTCTTAATTAATCTGGAAGAAAAAATTTAAAGTTTTTTCAAAAAATCTCAAATACTCTTGGGCCGAATCGGTTCAGATTTTTTAGGAGTCTAAGTTAAGCGGAAACTAATCGAATACCATCATGTTTCAATCAGTCAAACCGTTCAAAGGTTATGAGATGCTTACATACACACATACACACATATACACACACATAGACATACAGACATAATGACGTCATCGTAAAAATAGTCGGAAAAAGTTTCTAGGACCTCAAAACGTAAAAATCTGATGAAAACTTGATTTTCGAAAATCGGGGTAAAATCAATAACTTCCATACACACGTAACGGGAAGTTAAAAGAATCGAGGAGGAAATTTTAAAGGAAAAATTATTCGTGGAATTGTATTTAAAATGCAATTTACATACCTTTAAATCAATACTTTTAGTAACAGTAAAAATATGATTAGCTTTTGAGGTTTGAGGAAATATTCGAGAACTGGTAACACTCAGAATCAGTGGCAAGCTTGTACATTGTAAAACAGTAGAATGCTTGGTGCGTAATATGCAACAAAGTGTTTTAAATCTGGCCGGTCAATTTGTTATATTTGCAGGGAACGCTATCTAGACAATATATAATCTAAGGTAATAGCGTAGTATTTTCGAAAGCCCACATAACATTATTGATCATTAAAGTTTAAAAAAGAACTATCCAATTTGCCAAAAAATATAGATATCCATCATTTGAGTAAATATCCGATAGAAATGGGTAAAAACGAGTATTTATCCATTTTGGATAAATACTCGAGTATTTATTCGTTGAGTATTTATCCTTCGCCCATTACTACACTAATCCACTAGTTACTGCAAATAAGGCAAAATAAAAACTGGTGATATTCTTTAAAAGAGGCGATTAATTTATCATTTACTAAATGCAGACGATTTTAGTAAGAAATTTTTTGCACTTATTTTGTATTAGGTAGGTATTTATTTTTATTTTATATAATAGTCGCGCCATTGATTAAACTTATGCCAATCGAAAAATAACAATAATATGAATAAAGAAAGATTTTAAGGTAAATGTCGCGGTCTAGTAAAGTGTCGTGGAACAAAGTTATAAGCATGGAACATAGAACAAGGGAAGTGAAGAGTGGGCGTGCCGCGTGCGTCACTATTATGCGTTTTTACTCTAAATTGCCTTAGTGATACTTACCATATCATTAGGAGATAGTCGTCGTGCGAAAATCTATTATACACTGAATTATGCCGTATTGTGCCATCCTTGAATGCAGAAATGATAGTAGAATACAGATGATTAAAAATGGAGATATTTCATATCATTCGAAAGTACAATTTTCATTTTATTTTAATTAAATTCCTGATTTAATATAATCTCTAATGATATAATAGAAAGTCAAGCTAAAATCAGCCGTACACCTTACATATAAAGTTCATTTTAGGTTGACCTAATTTTTGTAGAAAGATATACGTAATGACAGTCATTACGTATATCGTTCTAGAAAGTTCTCTACTCAAATATGATCAACTGAAAAATACGGAAAATCAATACTGCCATCGATTGTAGAATAGCGAAACTATTAAGATCTTAAGTTTCACTATTGTACACATAGATGAGTCTATTTTGAATAGACTACAAAAGGACGTAAATACTCTTTTTTTTGTAGCAAAATAAAATTTATTGTAAGGCAGTTTGGTATATTTTTAAATGTTCTGTTTGTGTGTTTCGGATTATTGTTGTTTAAAATGAAAACGACCAATGAAACAATGTTTGCATTAGTAGTTTATATGCAATAATGCTTATTTTATGTGTGAGTGTGGCGATCGCGGTCCTGATACAAATGTTTGTACTTGCCAATTCCGTTGTTCTATGTTCCATGGTTATAAGACTTCGAAAAAAATTAATACCAGTAATGTAATTTGCGGGATTCAATGGGGTATCCATACTAAGATCACGTCACTCAATCCCAACAAATTGCAATACCCATTCTGATCTATGCTTATTCGTTAAATTTCTCTACTATCGTGCGCGATATATCACATCCTAAACGCAAAGACATGAATGTATAGTACATAGATGTCGTTGCCTAAACGAGATATTTTTTTATCTGTCAAATCTCCACTCATAAAAAACGTCTTCACAAAATGGATTGTGCTTTACACACATGTCGTCTCCAGCTCTGACACTTTATTTTGAAATTTCATGATAAGGTAAAGTAGCTACTACTAAAACTGTCAAAGTGCAAAAAATGCAAAAAGTTGTAAGTACTTCTTTTTTTTGGAAAATTATTTAATGTTTTCCCTCAGGCACCTGCCCGTAAGAGATCCGGCGGGATGATATTTCGACGGGTCCTACATAGGTAAGTAGTAGTAACTTAAAAAAAATGGTTTTTGTTTATTTATCAATATATAAAAATGAAATTTATGTTAGAAAAATCCAACTTCTAATAAGTATAAATTTCATTTTTATTCTTCATGTTAATAAAATATCTTTAAAAGCGGATTCATTTTTATAAGTAAAATAAAAATAGCATTTTTTAAGTTACGTCAATTTACGTAGGACCCGTCGATTTAGTTTTTAAACAGTAAAAGATTTAAATAATAAACAAGTATGCCCTAAAATCACATATCAGCAGGACAAGTCTTGTTACTGCGATTTATATACTACGATTACTGCATCCGTTAATCAATGCTAGAAATAGACTAGGTTCACATACACTTGTGTGGTAACTCTTAGCAAACTATATTTTATCCGACTACAATATTTATTTTTCTTACTCCGGTACAGAGAATAGAAAATAAGGGTTCTCATTGAAACCGGCCTAGAGTGAGTTGGCTCATTTCCGAAGAGTTTCGTACCAGCGAAAAAACGTATCGTACGTGTTGGTCCCGGCCTTCTTTGAAGAATAGGCCAACTGCCGTTCTGCCAGGCAGGTCGTAAAAGGCGACCGATTGGCTATCGAGTCACTAACATCGTGGCTACTAGATGGTAGAGTTCTGCATTGTCTCGCCCGGGTCTGGTACCACCGCCTTACCTATTCCTGCCGCAATAACGTCAGTGCTTGTCGCTGTCGTGTTCCGGTTTGGAGGGTAAGGTAGCCGGTAAACTTATGCATGTGGCATTAGACCTCGCCACAAGATAGCAAGGCACCATTAACATCTTTGGTGTCTATAGGCGATGGTTGACTCTTTCCATCAGGAGACCCATCTGCTTGTTTGCTATCTTATGATATAAAAAAAAGTTTGTATTTCTCTTAAGTACCTACCATAAAAACAAATTTATATTGTACAGCTACCGAAATTCGTTCAGTGAAAAATTTGTTTTTTTAACTTCCCGTTACGTATGTATGTACATAAGGAAGTTACTGATTTTGCTCCGATTTCCGAAAATCGAGTTTTCACCAGATTTCCACGTTTTGAGTTTCTAGGAACCTTTTGCGACTATTTTCACGATCGCGTCAGTATGTCTTCTTGTATGTATGTATGTGTGTGTGTGTGTGTGTGTATGTGTGTAATCTCATAACTTTTGAACGGCTTGACCAATCGAAACGCGGTTAGTGGCATTCGATTGGCTTTTACTCAACTTCTTAAAAAAATCAATCCAATTCAGCTTAGAAGATTATGAGAAATTTTGAAAAAACCTCAAAAAAATTTTGGCGTAACAGTATTTTTTTAATATAACATACAGATTTATGTACCGATTCAGTACAAAATTTAATCATCTCTATCATTAAAATCGGTTTATCCGTTCGGGAGTTATCGTTGACGAAAATTTTTGAAAAAAGTGTTTTTCGACATAACTTCTACATTTTTTAACCAATCATTTTTCGACCCTCTACAATATTTTATAGTACTTAAAAAACAAAAAATATAACTTATCTTTGCATTTGCAACTTTCCATCGTCGGCACTTGGTGAAACTCCGTCATAATTATTGTTTTAAATTTTACACTTGTACTGTTTCACAATTCACTAATTTTATATAATATATACTTTTTTTATTTAAATAGTCAACCGGTTTCGCATTTTACTGCATCCTGATGATGCAGTAAAATGCGAAACCGGTTGACACTTTCTATCAGGAGACCCATCTGCTTGTTTGTTATATTATGATATAAAAAAAATCTTTCATTCGTACCGTACAGTAAATGTTTACAATAAAATTATGGTTTCTCTATGGTGTAATATAAGAACAGATTCCAATCTTGACTCTTCAAATGTGAACCATCAAGTGCGAACATGTTTCCTTAGTCTACATTATATAGGTACAGATGAGGGTCTAGGTAGGTACTCCAGTTCGCTCGTAATCACGTTCGCTGTGACCCAGTCAAATCTTCAAGAGGTGCTCCCAAGTGCTTCCAAGTTACCATATACGATGTACCTATACGTTTCGACCTGATTTTGACCAAATAAATTTTTAAGTTAGCTATATGCGAAACTGTTAAAAGTGACATTACCGGGCCAGAAGGCAAATGGTCTATTCACCAAAAGAGTCACGGATGAAACTGGATACGCCTTTGTTGGCGTATAACTGAATACGACGTTGTCAGTGTCACTTGCATTTACGCACAGAAATTCAGCGTTATAGTACTTACCGAGGAAATAAAATCATTCCTGGAGTATTCTTTAAGCCTTAGCTTTATACGACACGATAAAATAGCACAATGTGGCATATCTATTTTTTACGATATAATATATCTAAAAGCAGTTGACATTTACATTCATTTGCTCATTTGAGCGGCTACACATTTTGCGCTCAACGCCGTGTCTTATAGTAAGTATTTGCGTGGTCTTTGGATGTTGTTTTATTCACTTTAAACGTTCCTATCACGACATGGACGCAATATACGTATAAAGCTGTAATTAAAAGTCTGAATGCTTTGATTGATCTAACTCCATCATATCTCTAGAGCTAATTTAAACTGTTTCTTTTATCAAGCGTTTCTTCTCGGTCATTTACCCATGCAGTCTCGAAAAAGAATAACAATCAATTTTATATGATAAAAATATTTTTTGTATCTTAAAATAGCAAAATAATTGATTTTATGCTGGAATTAAAGACAGTACATAAGTTTTATATATCTTCATTTGTCGTGTTCCGGTTTGGAGGGTAAGGTAGCCACAAAGCTAATATAGGCTAATATCTATACATATAATAAAATCGTAGGAAAGTCAAAACTGTACATTGAATAATTTTTTAAAAGAATACTTGGGGCGTGATTTACAATCGATATCAAAGGCAAAAATATAGTTTTTTGAATTTTTGTCTGTTGTTTGTACTTCAAATTTTGTATGAATATTACTAACAGGTCGGGTCAACATATAGGCTACATATTATCACGCTATCACCTAGCGGCCAGGTGCTGTGCGGAGTAAACGAAGTCCGCGCGGACGAAGTCGCTGGCAACAGCTAGTAGCCAATAAGCTAAGCACTTAAGTTTATGGAAGTGGCATTAACATCTTGCCATTATGAGAGCCAACTAATTATTTGCTATTTTATAATATAAAAAAACTTCGTAAATAATATAAATATCAATTTTAATGATAAAACATTACAATGAAAACACTACGCTATTGTTGCAGAAAAAAAGATGTTGATATTAAAGCCAGGCGAGATAATCTACCTCTTAGTAGTTACATTAGAATAATATTATTATGTACATATATTTCGATATGGATATGAATATATATATTTAACCTTTGTTCTCCATTTACAAACAACCTGGGGGACAGACAATTAGTTTATTTATCAAAGAGCTCATAAAGAACATGGTGAAAATGACTGTTTATAGGATCATACATTTAAATTATAGATGCGAAAGTGAGTTTGTTTGTTTGTGACGCTTTGACGGCTTGACTGCTCAACCTATTTTGATTAAATTTGGCATGCAAATAGTAAAGATCCGAAGTAAAATTAGGGAACATTATAATAATACCAACGAACATGTATCAAGTACACTTGAACTGCACTTCTATTTAATTTATATCTGACAATGATTATATATAGATTTAGAGAACTCTATTATTATTATTTTTATTTTGTATGCGTTCACCAAGTATTATTATGTCACCTCGAATATTTACTATTTTTATATACCTCCTCCTTTTAAATCTAATCGCTTTTTTCTGGGATCCATAGCATTTTTTTATGCCATATATATCTTATTTAGAGGTTACTTCTCATACCTATTGGATTATATTATACTAGCTGTGCCCGCGACTTCGTTCGCGTGGAAAAAATTCTAAAATAAAAACCCGCATAGTTCCGGTTCCCGTGGGATTTCCGGGACAAGAACTATCCTGTGTCCTTTCTTGGGTCTCAAACTATATTTGTACCAAATTTTATCCAAATCGGTTCAGCGGTTTAGCCGTGAAAGCGTAACAGACAGACAGACAGACAGAGTTACTTTCGCATTTATAATATTAGTATGGATAAGTATGGATAGTATAATATTATAGTATGGATGATATTTATTATAATCTTTGTGCTTATCTAATATATTTATATATTTTTTTCATTATATATTATTATATATAATATATAATAGGTATTATACATTTTTTATTATACAATTATCAGCCTGCACCCTAATTTTTTCGCTATTACTTGGGGTTGGCTGGTTGAGAATGCCAATAGGCATTAAGTCATCCATTGTACGGTAATTGTGCATAAATTAAAAAAATAAAATAAAATATAAACTTTTTTTTCAAAATCAGATCCTAACGGGATGAAGTTTTATTTAAAAAGTATAATTTTTGATACAAACTTTCATCCCCTATCATCATCCCCGATGACTAGGTAATCTACTCACGAGCAAACAACGCAGATCAACGTAGTATAATAACATACATACTTTCCAAATCAGTTGATAAATGACCGAGTTCTGAAGTAACAAACATAAAAATACAGTCATGTTGAGCACCTCCTCCTTTTTGGCAGGCTGGTTGAAAATTGACATATGCTAGGATGATTAGAATAATAAAGTCCCTTCTAGGATGATTAAAGATTTTTTCTTTTAATTTTCATTGTCTTAATAGACATTCGTCGTTACTTCTAATTTATGCTAATAATAAAATAATATATAATCATCACACAGTTTACTATGTGGAATAGACAAACGAACTGAAAATTTAAATAGGCGCTTTGGTTTACTGCAATTCACCGGTTTATCGGTAAGCGAGATGAGTGGTGATCCCCGTCGCTACATGTGACCGATCTGATAAAGTCTATGTCGCCTGTTTCTCACTCATAACCGTGTAACTAACAGCTTTACGTGTTCACCTGAGGCATACAGGCATCAGCTTACTATCTCATGACCCTAAGCTCCTTCTAATATTGTCTATTTTAAAAATAACTATGAGTAAATCTCAGTGACACTTTTGGGTGACTAATGACTAATTGCAGCAAAATTGTCTTAGCTCAGGACAGTCTTTAGTGACATGTTGTCACATTCTTTTTATTTAAAAGAAGAAGTGGCAGCATACTACTCAGGATTTTTCTAAGCTAAGACAATGATGGTGTATTGTATTGTAATGTTGTAATGTTGGTTGGTATATTGTGTTGTAATGTAATGTTGGTAATACAAATACATCAGATATCTAATCGAGGATGACATGACCTAACCCAAACTAACTACTAAACAATAAGTTTGATGCTAGTTTTACAATATTCGCCATTTATTAACAAGAATATAACAGAATAAAATAAAAATTGAAAAGTTTTCATGTGATCATTATTTAATTCTTAGAAAAATATTTTCCATTTTTAACAAGATTATAACAAAATAAAAATTGAAAAGTTTTCATGTGACCATTATTTAATTCTTAGAAAAATATTTTTCATTTTCCATTTGCCTATTAAGATAATAATTGGTTTCATAGACTGTCCTGAGCTAAGACAATTTTCACCGCCCCGTTGGTCGAGTGGTTAGAGACCCTGACTACGCAATCAACGGGGCTCGGGTTCGATCCCCGACGGGGACAAGCATTTGTGTGATGAGCATAAATGTTTGTATTTCCAGGTTTGGGTGTTTATTATATATATTCTAGTATTTATATATGTATTTCTATGTATTAGTATCGTTGACTAACACCCATAACACAAGCAAATAATTTGCTTACTTTGGGGTTAGATCAGAAAGTGTAATTTGTCCCGTGAATATTAAAAAAAAATATTAAAAAATATTTCATTTATTGAATTGTGAAGCATAACTTGAATATATCTTAGCAATAAATAGTATTAACAGTAGGATGACATCATTTTTATTCCTAAGCCCATGTCCATCATGCAGTGAATGAAATGACCTTGAAACCAACAATTAGCCTAGCTACTGATTTTTTAATTTGGGAGTACAGCTTAGTCATACCAAAAACACAAGCCGACCAAATGTTTATTTGGTTGGTGGTGTTGTGTTTCAGGCTACATGCAGTATAGTCTGGTTAACAAGTGCTTTTTAGGTCAAAACTTTTTCTAATTCTCTAAAAATTATTATTTAGGTGTCATTCGATTCGGAATGGCATGTAGAAACTTTTTGAGGAAATTGAAGGGCCGCTCGCAAAAATTGCAAAAGTTATAAACAACTAAGTGAAAAAAAGGAGGAGGGGTTGGTTTTTCGCGAATATCTCAAATACTATTTGAGATTATTTAAATTTGAAAAAAAGATTCAAAGAGAGAAGAAAATTCACCAAAAAAATCCCTACTGACGGAAATGTAGGATAAATATTTATAATTTTCCTAAAGGGTTGAAAATACGCCCGAAAACGGATACTCCGGCTTGCGCAAGCCACGTCCACTTTAAACTTTTAATGAATAAATATTATTTTAACTTATTAAATATGAAAATTAAGTAAAAAAATTCATGCGCCTACAAGATAGATCAATAAACAATAATCCGTTGGCAAAAATTTTTTATCGCGATTTTTCAATTAGTTATCCATTAATTAACTAAAAATTTTTTGTAGTACCAATGTTAACATTGAAAAAGCGATAATTGTTAAAGTATAAATCTGGATTTTTTTTTCTTTCATCAGGCTATTTGACAAAGGCTTTAAAAGAGATTCCCGTTGGAAAAATTAAAAAATTGTTAATTTGCTCTTTGTTATTAACAATTAATTGTGAAGCGCGGTTAATCATTATTATTTTTTTCATAATATTACTATTGTTTCGTTTTTTAACGATCAAAAGCTATCTATCTAAAAATGATTTTTAATCATTTTTATGTCCTATTGTTTAAAAAATTGTTATAAACAAATGCGTTGTTTATAAGATAATTCAAATTTTTTTCAGAAACATAATCTTTGATAATAATTACGATTTAAAAAAAACCTTTTCTCAAAAAAAATCGAATAAAGACGGATTTGTTAATTAACAACTATTTTCCATCACTTCTAGTTAATGTTAAGAAATAATTTTTTTAAATCATTATTTTTCTTGGTCGTTGATATAAAAAAAATGATAATTATCTAAATTTTCATTGTTTATTATTGTTTATTATTTAAATATTCATTTGTTTATAATTTACTATAAACAAATGAATTATCTCACTGTATTTTTTCTTTTTCTACTAAAAAATCTAAAACAACCATGTATTATTTTTTCAAAAAAATATTTATTATTTGTTAAACTTTCAATTTTCTATTCTCTCATTTTGTCATTCTCACTTGGTTTTTTATGTTTAATTTAAACTGAGATTAAAATTTTTAAACTGAGATACAATGAAAAAATTTAAATCTTATTTGTTCTTTCTTAATTAAACGATAGATTAGCCCCAAATTTAAAGTCTTACTCAATTATTTATTTAATTCATATCGTTTTTTTTAACAAAATAATCTTCGAGAAAAATTTTTTTTCAACTTTCATGTCTAAATATATTTTAAACAAATATAAGATATTTAGACATACAAGTCACATAACTTTTTCTTTGACGGATATTTATCAATAATTTTACCTTATAAATTTTAGTCTTGCTCCGTTATTTTTTATTTTTTTTAAAATGATTACAAATCATTTAAGATAGCTTTTGATCATAAAAAAACGAAACAGTAGTAATATTATGAAAAAAATTAAATGATTAATCGCGCTTCACAATTAATTGTTAATAGCAAAGTAAAAAATTTCAATTTTTTTAATTTTTCCAACGGAAATCTCTTTTAAAGCCTTTGTCAAATAGCCCGATGAAAGGAAAAAAATCCAGATTTATAGTTTAACAATTATCGCTCTATCAATAAATGACTCTTCATGTGGCCCTGTTTTAAAAATATACAGTTTAAAATAGCCTATTTTACCACGAACCTCTAATGCAGTAATTCACTAGATTCATTGCTGTAAATCTGCTTTTGCGACGACTGCTATCAAGCAGTGCAGCAAAACACTACGACATATCACTCTCAATATCGGGAGACTATTTGTAATGGACGTTGAGTATCCACAACCTTGACCCTTATGGAGAATGGAAGTGAGCAAGTAAGTAGTAGGAATCACATATACGAGTACATACAATGCATAAACAAGGTTTACTATTGACAACAGAATCCTAAATTCATAATAATTTATTGTCATCATAAGGTCAGTTAAACAATTGGAGAAAATCAAGCGAAATTTCATAGCAAATCATATCACATAGTTTTCAAGTTGAAATGAAAATATCAAGCATCTTCCTTTTCAAACTTTATATCTTCTGAATCAAATAAATTATAAACTTATGGCGTCACACTAACATTCCGAGAAAAACTTTTAAACAGATTATGTACGCATGTACTAAGACATCAAATGTAAATAATGTATTATATTAATATGTGGCCACTTTTTCTGACAATTAAGCAAATATTTTTACAAATGCTCGGTTTTCCAGGTACTTATAATATTAATAAGTAAAGCAAAAAGTCTCGCGAACGCGAAAGAGTTTGGCTACATGCTGAAGAAGTGCAGAAAGTATATATCTATACTTCTATACTAATATTATAAAATTGTGGAGTTTGTTTGTTTGTTTGTTTGATTGTAGGCGGTAATCTTGAAAACTTCTGAACCGATTTGAATAATTCTTTTTGAGTTGGATAGCCTGTTTATCGAGGATGGTTATAGGCTATATAATATCTTGCTACGACCAGTAGGAGCGGAGTAAACAAAGTCCGCGCGGACGAAGTCGCGGGCAGCAGCTAGTTTTAATATAAAATATTCATAGGAATCAAAATAAACATTACACACACCGCCATTCATTAGACCTACGTCATAATTATTTATGATTTAAGCTTGTTCTCAAACTTCGAAGAGATCTTATTGTTTCTTGGTGTATATTAATCTAAGAAAAAAAAAATATGCATTGTTCTTCTTAAATAAATCTAAAAATAGATATTATTTACATATTTGAACTAGACTATACTGTCGGAATTTTTTGGTTATGATTATGTTGATTGCAACGCCCGGCCGTCTAGTCAACATATTATATGTAAACTGTAAATTGAGTATTACCACAGAACAAAACAGAGTGTTACTTTCTTCTGTTTATTTTTTACTCTAACATTTGACTAATTCTTATCATTGGCCCTAAAAATTTAGATAATTATTGATATATGATATATTATTTATTAAATTTACATTATATTATAAGCACTGTCCATGTGGTCCTTTTATTGTTAAGTTTTGTATAAAAATGTTTGTCATATTTTAACTTTTGAAAATTGAATAGGTATCACATGGAACTAATTATTCATTCGAGGAATGTGACAAGTAAAAACAATTTTATGTAGATGACTTTATCAAGTGACAGACAGACAGACGGACAAACAGACAGCAGATGCTTAGTAATAGAGTCCCGTTTTTACCTTTTAGGTACGGAACCCTAAAAATTAAGTTAGTCTTGATTTGGTCTCTGAGTGATTGATATTCATCTTTTCATCAGGCGAATCGTTCTCTAACGTAAAAACACATTATTAATCACTACACTAGGCCACTTTCTATGCACTTTTGTGATACATTTTACTGAAAAAAATATCGCATTTTTAGGTTTGAGCTTCGACGTGGTAGTTTATATTCATGTCTAGATTTGTTATCTACCATAAAAATACCATTTTATAAAAATAACAAAATACAAGGTACAATTTGTATTAGAATCTTACTACTAAATTAACGAGTTAAAATTGATAGAAGATACATTTTGTATTAGAATTTTTTAACTTATTAAGAGACTACCTACTTCATGAATTGTTTCTTCATATTTGACTGGCGGCGCGCGGTTATCGTGCCCTCGTATAAAGGCGAGGTTCAAGTATAAACTGTAATAGATATGGGGCCATCAGTTTGATAAGTTTGGCATCGAAGGTGTATGATAAAATCATTGAAAGGAGAATGCAAGTGAAGTTCGAAGTAATATTTTGGGAGGCACAAGGAGAATTTAGGTCTAGAGCAGGGATGTTTGCTGGGAACAAAGTAAATAAGCGTTAGAGAGTTTCACAATATGCTTATTGAGAAACAGTACAGATGTATTAATTGATTTATATTGTATTGAGATCAATTCCCAATCTAAGCCCGAGGGCGAGGGTAAAAAGCTAAAAAAAGGTATATTTACGCCCGTATCCCCGAAGAGGTAGGCAGAAGTACAACGTGTGCATCCACGGTTAGCTGAAGATACTTAAGTCCCACAATGTGATAGGTGGCCAGCCTATCGCCAGTAGGGCACTTTTCCAATCCCGGGCAAAGTAGTTTTATCAGAAAACTGAAAAAACACATTTTTTCATTTGCCTGACTCTGGAATCGAACTCCGAGGGTTTCTCTGAGAGAAAAATTCGAAAAATGTATTCGCTGAGTGTCTACCGTCAATTCTTCGTGCTTGCGTAGTCCAAAAATATTGCAGGTTTATTTAAATAAAACATTTTTTGATTTTTATTTCGTAAATCGACGTAAAACCAGGAACTTCCTGATTTAAAAAAAACAATTATTTCAGCAAAACGATTTTAGAACAAAAAAATTATTTCAGCAAAATGTTAAAAATGTGTTTTTTATAAGATCAACCTTCATTTTTAATACATATTTTTCCTTGAAAATACCAACAAACAAAAACCAAATATACCTAGTCCAAAGCCTGACGACGCGGGTCTTTGGTGCAAATGTAATGTTTAGGTGAAAATACGCTGAGTTTTTTAGGTTAGATAATTATAAATAAAGTCCATACATTAAAAGATGTAATTCTAATAAAAATACTTTTATAACAATATCACTAGATAGTATAACTTTGCGAGCCCTTACAAAGCTCTGCTTTTTGCTAGTGAAATATGTTAAGCTAGCTGTTACTCGCGACTTCGTTTGTGGGACTCAACATCAATACTTCATTTTGCTAAGTCGGGTAAATAGGAAGCCTATATCACTCTTGGATAGCGTAACTTTCACGTAACTTTCCAATTATGAAAGAATTTTTAAGATCGGTCCAGTAGTTTTTGAGTTTATTCGCTACAAACATACAAAAAAATAAAACACATAAAATATTTTTCTCTTTATTAACACACTTTACCAATTTTTTCTATACTACTAATAGTATAGAAAAAATTGGTAAAGTGCGTGTTGGGCCACAAGCAGTGTACGGTTCCGAAGTTGCCCGTCGCAATAATGCACACTAAGAAGAAGGCTTTTAATGTTCCATACTATGCATATTTACCCTATTTGATATTATCAGCACAACGCCAGTAAAAATTTCTCCAACAACATTTTATAAGTTGATCGACTATTACTCAAAAACTTGTGAAGCCTTCTAAGCCGTGATAGTTTTCCTTTTGATTTCATTACATCTACTACTACAGTATAATGAATTTTTCCCTACCCCAAAACTAACCGTTTAGCTGGTAGAGGGGGGATACACCTGACTCTAACAAATATTAGCATTTTAAAGCTTAATCCATACTAATATTATAAATGCGAAAGTAACTCTGTCTGTCTGTCTGTCTGTTACGCTTTCACGGCCAACCACTGAACCGATTTGGATAAAATTTGGTACAAATATAGTTTGAGACCCAAGAAAGGACATAGGATAGTTCTTATCCCGGAAATCCTACGGGAACGGGAACTATGCGGGTTTTTATTTTAGAATTTTTTCCACGCGAACGAAGTCGCGGGCATAGCTAGTATTTCATAATCGAGTCCCTTGCTTTAACAAACCTACAATATTTCTAAAAAGCTATCCAACGATACCCTTCTTAAAACACACTATGGGGTACACGAGAAAAAATTAACATCTCCACTTTACATCTAGAGAAGCTACATAAAAAAATATTTTTCATAATTTTATGTTACCATTTTGTTATGGTGACTTATTAGCTCGTATGCATATTCATGTCAAATTACAGCTTTCTGATACTGATGATCTCTGAGCTAGACTGCGAACGGATGGACGGACTGACGGACATAGCGAAACGATATGGGTTCCTAGTTTACTTCGGAACCCTAAAACACCACATACCACATGAATAATAATAGACAAGTTGTTAGGCAGAAACGTAGCCGCGCATAATGAACGCTGTCTATCCTGTTCAATTTTTTTTATATCTTAAAATAGCAATCAAGCAGATAGGTCCTCTGATGGAAAGAGAAACCATCGCCTATAAACACCATAGATGTTAATGGTGCGTTGCTATCTTGTGGCGAGGTCTAATGTCACTTGCATAAGTTTACAACAAGGTAAGATTCAAATAACAGGCCTGGAATTATTTCATCAGTAAGTACTATAATTCTGTATTTCTGAATATAAGTGCAAGTTTGCTTGTTTAAAAAAAATGGTGACGTACACTCGCTAACTACAAGGAACCAAAACAATCTTGTGCACGCACCTCGTCTCCATAGAATAAGTTAACTCTTTTATGGGGCAACGTTTACGCTTTTACAATAAACTTCCCGAAACTATAAGAGATCTACCAGTCAATAAATTTAAGAAATGTGCCAAAACAAAACCGTGTCAAAAAGCATATTATAAAATCTCAGATTATTTAGAAAATAAAAAAATCCTGGGATTGATTGCTCCTCATACCGATCTGATATATACATTTTTTGTAATATTGTGATATTGTGAAAAAAAATTATATGAAAAAAGACAAACCCGCTGAGTTTCTTCTGTCGGATCTTCTCAGTGTGTGTTGTTTTAAAAAATATGTTGACGTGCCAAAATAACATGTAAAAAGTTTTATCGAATAAAGTACTTCTGATTTCTGGTTACACTGACAATTTAAAAAATTGTCTTGAAAGACGTTTCCAGTTAACCTGTGGGAAAAACCCAAACCCAAAAGTACGAACATCTGCTCATTACACAAACTCTTGCTCTTTAGTTGCTCGGATACACTTGAGATGTTAATGGTGCGTTGCTATCCGTATGGCGCGATAGTGATGCTACGTACATTGCATGTACGAGTATACAGACTTCCTCACCCTCCAAATTCGTACAGAAAAGTTACAAGCATTGAAGGAATTGCAGTAGGAAAAGATAAGGCTGTGGTACTGTGACCGGACAAGACGATACAGAACTCCACCGCCTCGTAGCTACGATGGCAGGAATACGTCTTTATAGCCAATCTTTCGCTTTTTACGAACTGCCTGACAGTATAGCCCACAATTTAAAAAACAAATACAGTGACCAACTCGGCTTTCCGAATACTTATTTTAACACGTTTGCTGCAAACCAGGTCTTTTAGATTAGGTGCCTACTTATCTCTCCGCTAATGTGACATCGAATGCGTAATCAAGCTCATTAACCAGTCCATCGGCAAAGCGATCAGTTATTACTTATTTATTATTAACATCCCGTTGTTTTTTTTTTTTTGTTAAATTGTAAAAAATATGAATGCGATTAAATTTCTTTTTGCAGCCATGAAGAAAACTTGTAAACCAGCGATGTTAAATCGAATATGGCAAGCCAGTCGGCGGTCGCTAAATCTAGAACATTCTCCACCTCACCATTTTGCATGCAGTCAGTGGCAATCAGGCAGTCGACCTACACGGTCGTACCTCATGTACAGGTACAATAGTTTTAATGGCTATTAGGTATTTTTTTGGCAATGGGTCCACCTCTCGTTCCCACCACTATAACTTATGTAAACAAGAGTTAACAGCAGCAACCTCCTAATAACCAACGAGTTGCGAGCTCAGGGTGCCTTGGAAGAATGTTAAGCTGTCTTGGAAATCGCAACGAAATTACCTAGAAGTATATATGAGGAGTAGAAAAATACAGCCAATTTCCCTCCTATTTTGACGGAACACAGTACAAGAGGAAAACCATATAAAATGAGACTCCCATTCAGAATAAATCTGATTGCTATTGCACCACGTTAGTTGAAAATTTGAGGATAAACCATAACGGCTTACTTATCTAGAAGTACTTACAAAATGGGTACGTCTCTATTGGAAAAACTAAAAGACATTCATAATAAATTACTTGATCTGTGATTAAACCCAAAATCTCTCACGCTTATCCCGGGGCCAATAGTAAATCACCAATGAGGCAGCACTAATATGATTATTTTATTTTCAGGTGTCTTCTCTTTCTTAGTGTAATTGCAATATGCGTATCAAGCTTCGCTTGCCAAAGGTTACCTCGAGTCAATGATGGGCCGATAAAGGAACTGAATTATTTCAAATGGTTCATCTACTTCACAAATTGGGGGTACATGTTGATAGTGCTACAATCTGCATTAGCTTTGTTCGTCGTCTATAGATTTAGGTCGCAGAAATCTTATGATTTACGTAAGTATGTTTTATAATATTATTTTTATCTCTTTAATTTATTTAACATACTTTTTGTATTTACACCAAAGCTAAAGATGCTAATGCATTAGCAGTTTACCGGTTGCCTTAGAGACTAGTCCGACCGCGAGCTACCGAGCCGCGTGCTTAATCTTTAGCGTCTGGGTCACACAATTAAATTGTTTGAACGTTAAACAAATAATAGGGACTACTCATAGAAAGCACCTAAGCTGCACATTCAATATAGACATGGAAATTATTGTTAAATTAGATTAACGGTTTTGTTGTTAAATTTAATTAATATTTAACAGGTATTTATTTATGTTATATTATATCAGTAGCCTATATATAATAAGTATTAGAAGCAGTAAAACACAAAGCTACCAAAAAAGGTCCTCTAGAATAGTTTTAATAACTTTTAACATCACGGTCTCTCGAAATATTTTTAATAACATTATTATCATATATCAAGTTATTGGTAATTTTAGCGATGCATAAAAATTACTTTTAACAGTATTTGCTAATATAAATAACAGTTGTTAATTAAAAAAAAAATTAGTACGAAATTTAATATGTTAACTGTTAAATGATCCATGCCTAATTCAATCCGCATATCTAGTACTTCACTGCATAGATGATATTCGTGCCGTTACATGGCGCGTCCCGGACGTTGCGGATCGAGCGCGCTATACGGGAGTTTTCTATGACTAGTTTCTCACCCTACAAATTGTAACGCAAAAAATAACAAACACTATACTATTGTGACAAGAAAAGAAAAATGTAAATGAAAAAGTGTCAATGGTTGGTCCGGGCCCTATTTGAAAAAATAGTCGAAAAATTGACTATGCGAGTCAATATTTTTTTATTTAAGTCAATATTGTACTTAGCTTAAATAGAAACGTAATGCCAAAGTATATGTCCAGGTGGGCGTTAGTAACTGCGACACAGTCGGTATGACTATAGCGGTTGCTATCATACTACGTTTTATCGTTAATTGTACCGTTTCAAATAAAAATTTATTTCATTTCTTTTATTTACTATCATCGTGACTACTGGGTGGTAGAGTTCTACATCATCTCGCTCGAGTTTTATATACTAGACAGCAAATAAACAGATGGCTCTTCTGATGGAAAAACTATCGCCTATAGATACAAAAGATGTTAATAGTGCACTGCTTTCAATGCAATACAGTGGCACTGCCATAGGGTAAATCCGGGATATATGCCCACCTTTTTTTATTTTGCACATACGTCCTAATATACAAATAATATGCACATCACTTTTATATGTAAACTATTTTTGGTTCACTATTTAATCAATTTGCATTGTTTTTTGTAGACTGGTCAATAAATAAATCGTATATTTTGAGTTAAAATTTAAACTACATAGAGGGATAAATGCCTCGAATGCGGTGAATATGCCCAAAACTCAATTTCGTGGAGGGGATATATGCCCTTACAAGAAAACAAATATTTTAAACCAATTAATCTTTATTAAACATTATTTTTTTACTAATTAGACACATTATAGTAAAATATATTTTTAAAATTTAAAATGCTTCGTTAGTTTTCGTTGTGTTTTGTTTTTATCTTTTGTTAGTGTAATGCAACTGTTTTTTTTATTATTAACACTTCTAATACTATCTTTCGTTATATTTATTGTTTGACAGAGTTTATTGTTTTTCTTTGTTTTTTTTAAATCTATTTTTTTATTTTCTTGCTAGTCCTTTTTCGTTCTTTTCACTAGTACTTCTTTCGTAGCTTATCCTTTCTTTATTTCTTTTATTTTTAAATCAGAATTCAGCACTGTCATTAACAATTTCCTGCATCCACTAAATTATCTGCAGGTTTCAGATTGTATTCATCTGCCAATTTTGTCATGACTGAGGTATTGTCTGTAACAATACAATCCAGTTAGTAAACATCAAAGTGAAGTAGGGATAAATGCCCTTAGAGGCATTTATCCCAAAACACATTGGGGCACATATCCCTTTTCACTAGGATAAATGCCTTCGAAAAAAAAATCTAAAATATGTTTATCTTAACTTTAATAAGTAATTAATAGTAATGCACATACCATAGTCCTAATACAAAAGTAAAAATAAAATAAACTTACCTGTTACATCCAAAGTTATGGAAGGCCGAAAACCATTCACAAAGTAAAATCACGACTGTTTATCCCGTCACTGTCAGTAACGCTCCTATGCATAGTTGCACGCACCAATATTTTATGGCAGACTGTAATGTGGGATGGACACATTCGTATTATAGGGCATTCTTTTGCTCACTCGTTTTATATTTCTCATAATTGTAATGAGGCGTCTATCCCGCTTGGGCGTATATCCCGGATTTACCCTATGCATAAGTCTACCGTCTACCATATTCTTCAAACCAGAATACAACAATGACAAGCATTGAGGCTATTGCGGCAAAAATAGATAAGGCGGTAGTACGATATACCCGAGCGAGACGTCGTGGAACTCTAGCACCTAGTAGTTACAATAGTAGTGGCACTCATAGCCAATTGTCCGCCTTTTACGAACTGCCTGGAAGAATCGCAGATGATCTATTCTCTCAAGTGGGCCTGGCCCAACACGGAGGAAACTTGCCACTGCCGTGTTAAGGTTTGCAGGCTAAAGTGACTAGTAAACGTGCGCACGTGGCATTAATATCCTGCCCACGGATAACTACGCACCATTGACATCTGTGATGTCATAGACGATGGTTGTCTATCTCTTTTTATTTAGCGAGCTTTTTAATTGATTTTACTGCCATTGTATCACTTAAACGAGAACGGTAAAACCAGAATTTAGCGGTTTGTCGGTTGTCGAGATAAGTGATGATCTCCATTGGCGTATTTTCAACTAACATCTTAAAAAGGAGGAGGTTTTAAATTCAGCTGATTTTTTTTATATTTGTTGCTCAGGACCTTGTGGCCTACATGCAAGACACGGATGTATGTGTTAATATTAAAAAAAACTCCGAGATTCCTATTTTCAAGTCTTCTCCAGTCCAGGCAGTCACTCCTGAAAACATATCAATAACACGTTTTCTCGATCCGTGAAATGGATGAAACCCGAGATCACCGAATAGGCTAACTACTAGATCCCAAGTTAATATAAAGTACGTAATTGAATTCTGGCTGAGCACTCTCCTCGCCCCCGTGACCGGTGAAGCTGTGACGGCCCATAAGGCCAGCAGTAATTCAGATATTCCGAATAAAAAGGAGGTAATAAAAATCCTGACCGACCGAAAAGTAATTTAAAAAAATTAAACCGACTTCAATATCTGTCTAATGCCCGATTGCACTAACCTTGTCTTAGTTTAGGACAGTCTTTAGTGTCATGCTGTCACATTCTTTTCATTTGAGACAAAAAGTGACAGCATACTACTTAGGATTTTCCTAAGACAATGTTAGTGCAATTGGCCTTAAGTATCTCAAAAACTACCAATTTTAATAAATCTTAAACTGTTCACTAAGTTAGAATATACTTGATTTAACTGAAAAAGGATCACCTCGATATGTCTTTTAATTTTCAGGAAATTTGTGGTCAAGCATATTATAAACATACATAGAAATATAAAATTATACAAACGTGCTTGGAAGCCTAAATAGATCATCATAATATACAAATATCAAATTCCTTTTTTTTATAGTATAAGATAGCAAAACAAGCAGATAAGTCTCCTGATGGAAAGAGTCAACCATCGCCTATAGACACCAAAGGTGTTAATGGTGCGTTGCTATCTTGTGGCGAGGTCTTATGCCACATGCATAAGTTTACCGGCTACCTTACCTTCCAAACCGGAACACGACAGTGACAAACACTGACGCTATTGCGGCAGGAATAGGTAAGGCGGTGGTACCAGACCCGGGCGAGACAATGAAGAACTCTACCACCTAGTAGCCACGATTTTAGTGACTCGTATAGCCAATCGGTCGCTTTTACGACCTGCTTGGCAGAACAGCAGTTGGCCTATTCTTCAAAAGAGCCCCGGAACCAACACGGGGAGGAATTCCTACAATATTACACACATACAGGCTAAACTGATAATCTAATTTTTTGGAGTCGATTAAAAAACCTGTACCTCTGCCTACCTCTTCAGAGATACGTGAAGAGACTTTTTTTCTTCTTTTTATTTAAAGTCTGTGTCAACCTTTTTGTAAAAAGCTTAATATATAGTTTTAAATGATAATTTTAAAAATTATCATTTGAAGGGTGATAATTTTGATCATCGAAAATTTATCTAGCTATAACCACAACATAATTACACATAATATATGAACATACAAGCTGACCTGCGCAGCTTCGCCCGCGGATAAATTAACTTGTCAGTATAAGAAATGTCATACAATATTTCACCCCTTATTTCACTACCTTAGGGGATGACTTTCAAAAAATCCTTTTTTACTCGCCGTCTACATAGAAAGATTAACAACCCCTGTGAAAAATTTCAGCATTCTTGGTCCAAGAGTTTAGGCTGGGCGTTAATTCGTCAGTTATTGAGTCCGAACAAGCAAGCTAGCAGATAATACTTTTGACGTTCAGAAAGGGGTTTTGTTAATTATTGTATAAAACAAATCTTGCAGATGATAAAAAATGGCAAACTTAAAACAGAAATCATTTCAGGCAAACATAATATCTGATGCATTGAACCAATCAGCGAATGTGACAGCTAATGTCCTTTTAATTATGATGAGATTGCATGATCACATTCATTATGGCAGTCGTTAAGACTGAAACAGAAACTCGTGGTGTATTGTTAGGTTGTATAAACCGAAACGTAATTCCTGTTTTTTATCTCATGGGGCAAGCAAGCAGATGCTTTCTTGCCTGGGAAGAGACAAACATTACTTGTTCAATGTAAAACCAATATCAGTGTATATAATTATGGTTCTTATTTAATCTAATATATTGAAATACTTTATTGCCAAAATAAGAACTATGGCGTAATTTGGCTAATAAGTTCTTAGAGAAAGATCACTCTAAGAACGACAATGGTAGGAGTAGACAATATCTTACTAAACAGAAAAATTACTTTTAGTGGAGCGCCGTAAGATTTATACCTCGGAATTTATACTAGTAGTGAGGCGTATTTATCGTAACAGATACAAATCACAGGTATTCGTAAATACTAGATAACAATTGTTCCTACAATATCAAATATCTGTTAAAAAATATCAGTCACAATACTGAATCACAATCTGCACTACGTTCCTCAGTCACAGTAGATACTAGGTACTAGGTACCTACTCAATAACAGATATTCGTGTTACCTGTTCTTCGTATGTATTAGTCTCTCTCGCTCACACCCGCTTAATTGAATCTGCTAAAACGAGAAGCACCTAGTATTTATTATCCGAAAATTCAAATAGTAATCTTTTATAACAAAATATCTTCCTAGAATAGTGACAACTGTTTCTAGTCGTATAATCTGTTATCTGTTCCTGTTCCTAATTTTCAATTCGGAAACACTGCAAGAATACTTCTAACGATATGTTGAATATTACGACCTTTTTTAGGTATGTAAAAAAAAAAAAAGTCGATCTCAATTATTTGCATAAAATCATCAATATAGGTACTCGTACAAAATTTAAATAACGGTAAAATATTTTTTTCTTCGTAGTAAAATTACAACAGAAATTATTTGAAAGTTCGAAACGTTTATATAATGGCGCGTTTCCGAACGTCTTTGTTAGCATTGACGCCATTGGCTACAAAATGTTCAACGTAACTACCACTTTATGACTTAACCATAAAGGTGATATTAATTAGACACCCAGATCATAACGTTTCTTTGGTAATTTGTTTTCTATCCCGTTTTTCGGATTATATTCTTTCGATTTCGCTTTGAATTTACTTAGCGAAAACAAAAATTGTTTTGTAAACAAAAGGTTTACTAGTGCGAATAAAAATACTTAGTAGGTATTCATATTCTTTTTGTATATATAGGTAATAAATTAAGCAGTTCTGATAGGATATACTTATCTATTAAATTTAAATAATTTAGGTTGAAGTTGTATAAAAGTTTTTATAATATTAGTTCAGCAAAATGGCAAATGTAAATAAGAGATGACAGTGTTGTGTGTGTGTGGGACCATTTTGTAGATGTAGGTGACCACTATGCGAGGTGCAATATATCTATGTAAGGCTTAATTATCTTTTGATCATCCGTATTTGCAAAAACATATGAATAAAAAGCATCCCACGGTTCGGGTGATTAGCAGAACTGGTACCTAGTTATATTTATTATAATGTTTTTTTTTAATATTGCTTTGACATTTTTCAACCCATCGGCTATCAATTATGTAGCTAAAATAGAACTTTAGATCACAAAAATTAAATTGAATGCCATTTGAAAAATCAAAATTGATCATCGTTTCCAAAATACCAACACGGCTTTTAAAAAATCAATATAGCCTACTGTGATTTTTAACTAACTATCTATGTAGATGTTTGAACTAAAAAAAATATATTATTATGCTTATAGTTTTTACTCATTTTAGCTTAAAATACCTCATATTAGCGGGAAGTTTCAGGTATGGACTGCAGGGTTAACCGTTTACACATTTTTTAAGATTATATCAAACAATAATCAACTAAAGTAGGGCTAATTTAAAAGGTCATGTTTGTCAGATCTTAAATCTAAGAATGTGAAATGGGATCTAAAACGCAGTAGCTCCATATAAACTTGTACGTGTCTGGCATCTGCCAAATGTCGTCTACTAAAATGGCCTTAGTACTCACTACTCTCTACTCACCACAGAGTACTTTGTAATATGCTACTCACATATTTTGTACTGTACGTGAATTATATACTGAGACCGACCGTGCTTGGAAAAATAACAGGCTGTTCTTTAGTAACAGATATTGACATCTGTTATTTTTCAGTAACAGTAACAGGATCAACAGATATCTGATTCGACCTGTTATAACTTAAGACTAATTTATACCTCGGAACCTCGAGACGTTGTGGAACTCTACTACCTCACGTACCACCACCTCACGTAGTCACGATGGCAGTGACACGTATAATCAATCGTTCGCCTTCCAAATCACCAGAGGGGATATTGTTCAATAGTAGCCTGGGCTAACTCAGAGTTTAATTCACTCTTTTTTTTCGAAATGAACTTAAGCATTTGGTCCAAATGACTGCTACTGCGAAACCGGGCTTTTGGGGCGAGCAAAGTGCTCAGCCAGAATTTAAGTTAAGTGGGCTAAGAGCCCGCTCTAAGGGAGTCTCCTGTGAGACAATTGGTGGGAGAGTAAGTGGCATCAGGATTTCGACTCGCCAACGGCTCTTGACCGGAGTCTCGAGTGTTGGCGGGCCGAAACAATGGGCCGAATCTCCGCCGGCGGGGACTTTGGCGTGTGCGTGTGCGTGTGAATGAAGAATGTTAACTAATTTTGATTATTAGCACTCCATATTCTCTGTGAAAAATAAAAAATACTAGTGAAAGAATTACTTCGATACGTCAATTAGTTTCCGATTTAGAAGTAAAATAAGTTGAACCGCACGACGCTGGCTGCCGTTGACGCTGTGACGTCATCTCACAACACGCTCAGTCTAGTTCGCTCGGCGACCGGCGCTCGCGGTCGCGCGTCCGTGCCGTCGAAATTACACCTCAATACTTTTCCAAAAAAAAATGTCCAATCCAAATACTAGGAAATCATGAGTTGTGCCTACTGAACGGATCTGGACGAAGTCAGGAATAACTCATAGGCTCCTTTTAATTCTGGGAAAATGTACAGTTCCCGAGGTATTTATTTAAATTAAGAAGAACGGTACCTATACACGTACATATACCTACGTCCTACGTACCTACATATAGCTACAAAACTATTACATATTTGTTGTCTTTAACGTAAAAATTTAATGGTAGGTAGGTACTTCTATTATTTGAGTTGCATTCTTTCATTACGACATTAGTTGGGTATTTTGTTTTGATAAAATAATTTAGAACAGATAAACTATTAAGCATAAGTAGTAGCAAGGAAAGTTTTCTTACCTTTGCATTTTTCTTCCTCGCATTTCGGTGCCAACGAAATGACCGCCCCGTTGGTCGAGTGGTTAGCGACCCTGACTCCGCAATCAACGGGGTTCGGGTTCGATCCCCGACGGGGACAAGCATTTGTGTGATGAGCATAAATGTTTGTATTTCCGTGTTTGGGTGTTTATTATATATATTCTGCTATTTATATATGTATTTCTATGTATTAGTATCGTTGACTAACACCCATAACACAAGCAAATATTTGCTTACTTTGGGGTTAGATCAGTAAGTGTAATTTGTCCCGTGAATATTTATTTATTTAATCACTATTTGTTGATAAATAATGCGCAACCATTAATCCATCTATTTTAGGTAAAATATCCGATTGCCCTTTTTCGAATCCTTCATCCATTTTATTAATCGAATAATATTTACTATTAATAGACTATTAAAGTAATACGCTGACGAAAACAACAAAATACTGCGCAAGCTATTACACCTTACTATACTATAACCGCTGGAGACTTGATTTGATACTGAGGCGCGGCGCGTTGTGTCATGACGTCACAAGCGGTCACGTGGCTGTTAGCGAGACTTGATATTTTTCGAAACTTTGAATGCCTATAAAATCAAAACTACTAGGCATTTTTTACTACAACAAAAACTAGTGTATTTGTATACATACAGGCTTTACTGAGACAAAATTGCAAGCGATTTGGCTTACCTAGTAACATTCTTCATTGTGAAGTGTATATTGTGATGGGATCGTCAGGATCAGATAGGATGTGACGTGGCATTCTATGTTTGTCATCGGCGACCGCGGCCGCGACGTAGTCTGCCGCGGTTTTCACCAGAGGGTTTGGGTGTCTCATCGCTTTTTCAAAGTGACGCGCTGACGTCTCTTTGAAGTGTTTTTGTAGCGTCGGTAATTCTAGATCTCTGTGCAGATCTATGTTACGAACTGTTACGCGGCCGACCCTGTCTGTCTTTTTAAAAAAACTACGTTTTTCACTAGCTACTTTTATTATAAAATTACACGGCTTTAATTGGACTTCCCAAATATTCTGCCGCCCTTATCATAAACAACGCATTTGCTTGGCGGTTACTTTCGAGTAAATCGCGTCTAAAGTTTTTTTTTATTGTCTCTATAAAACTATTATGAATATTCCGAACATTTTTGTATTGTCTGGTGGTTTTTAATCTGAACTTTGCATTTAAGAAACTATATTAATATATTTAGCTAATTTAAATATTCTAAAAGACGAAAATTTGTTTAAGACTAGTAAAATGGACTGCAACAATATAAATTTACCAAGCATAATCAACGCATGTGTAGCAATTACGTGGTTTATGTCTAGGAAATACATTTGCGATGTTTATGTTTAGCGAGATTAATGAATTTACTTAGTCTTAACTTCACTTTTGTAACGTAAATGTTGCAAATGCGTTTATTATGATTAGCAAAGAATGGTAAAAAGGGTTCACATGCGTTGTTTTTATGTAATTTACGAAAAAATAAAAATACTTGTATCATCCAAAATATTTATTAATAAAAAAATAAGCTAAAAAATGGGTACCTTATATACTATTTTTACTCTATGGACGTAAAGTTATTGCTTATTTATTGGTAATTGTACTTAGTTTTTCACAATGTTGTCTATGACAATTAATCATAATTGATTATAATAATATCACAATATTGAGATCAGGGTTCTTTGGGCAACTCTTAATAACATTAAGAACTACAATCTAAAACCGAGCAACAAAACACCTTCTCACTCTGCAATTTAATGCGTAGGTAAATAAAAAATAATAAAATAGAAAAATATGGTCCCATGAAAACTAACAAAACTTGCATTCTTTCAATGCAAATTTTGTTAGTTTTCATTTACATCATATCTATGCTAGTATCATCATACTAGCATAGATTTGCAAGTAGTGCATAGATTTGCACTACTTGCAAACCTATGCTAGTAGTGCTTGTATGGTATTATGCATCTATGCTAGTATGCTTTGGTTTAGTGGCATCATCTATGCCTAAATTTTGTTTCAATTCAGACAGGTCGCTCGTTAGTACAAATCTGAACGAATTGTCATATTCGTTCCGGTACTGGTAATTAAATATAATATTAAAATTGTTTAAATCAAGAGGTCTAGACCATATTTCACTTAACTCAGTCTTTTTTGGTATTTTTTTATCAGCCAGTTGTAATAATTTGTTACATATTTTGGCCATTTTTACCTGTAATGAAAACCATAAATTATAAACAAATTAACATCAATATGAAAATAGTAAAGTATACATTTAATAGTCTTCTAAATGGAAGTAAATATTGGAAGTAAATTATCTCATACAAAATTTTGAATTTAAGTATAATATTTAAATACTTCAAAAATATTTATTTCCCACCAGATATGTCTATCGAGATGTTTACCACGTAAAGTTTGTTTGGTGAGGGGTACGTAATAAACATCCCGATAAACAATTGAATACGTTTAGTGAATACTCTACTAATATAACATCTACAACATGTTTCGAGCGAAACTAAAACAGTTATTGTGATATTTGTGAAATTGTATAGTTAATTCTTTTTTAGTTTGTATTTACATATTTTTCTTGCATACTATTCTTTATATACAGTTTTAAATTTAACACTAGCATTTCTGGCTATTTATTAATGTGTACTTTCAATTTTATATAGTTGTACATACCTACAATGTGTTTTCACATAGTCTTATGATGTGATATACTATATTTAATCATTAATGTTCTGCGAAAATTCGATGGTATGCGTGTTAGTAAATAAATAAATAAACATGTTATATTAGTAGAGTAGGTCAATTGTAAAACCGCTACAAAAACAGTTTAGTTTTGGTAGTAGAACCAACTTTTAATTCTCGCGTAATACCTATTTAATGATTTTTATTTTATTATAAAAATCAAAAATGCCTTGATAATCTAAATTGTTCGAATTTAAACTACATAATGTAATGCACCGGCACCGCGCACGTTTTCGCGGAAACCACGAATGGCGACCGGTCGCTGCACTGTCTCTGTCGATTGTAACCCTTTTATATTTAGTCAGTGTTCCCAACTCTCAAAAATTTATCTCCCTATAGCCCCAATCAAAAACCCCCAAAATCCCTACAATTACTAGAAATTCCCCCTAAAAAATTTCACTATTTATAAAATAAATAATTAAATATTTTTACATAAATAATACATTAAAAATAATTGATAAATACTAAAATATCATTAAACAAATAATAAATTCAAAACAATCAATAAATAATTTTATTCAGCAACATTTTTTTATATTTTTTATTCATAAATTATTTAAAACTTCAAGTAACAAATCATTTTGTAATTATTGTAATTGTAATCATCAATAAATATTTGAAGTTAAAAAAATCCCTAAAAATACCCCTAAAAATATAACACCCCTAAAAAAATCCCATCCCACTTTTTTTCCCCCTAAATTTGGGGGGAAAACCCCTAAGTTGGGAACCCTGTATTTAGTGTATAATACAGTCTACGTGGTTTGATAAAATATTTCCTATAATAATACCAAAAAGTTTGCGGTGACTGGTCGCCATTTAGTTACTGAATCGAAAACGTGACTGTTTAAATCAAAAGTTTATGTACCTACCTATCAATTATTTACAAAATGACTATTAAAGTAATAATTTACTTACCATTTCGATATTTCCCGCGTAATACATATCCTGCGGGAGACGCAGCGCAGGCGACGCGACACGTTTACATGCTCCAATCACGACGGAATGAGCATCATAGATAAATATGTGTATTACTATAAGTAGGTCTATAGGTAGGTAGGTGATGAGCATTGAGCTGTGGCATGAATGCAACTTATGCCCCCTCTGACTCACCTCTCTTCACCCCGTACACGCCTATACTAAGACTATTTACTAGTCATAATAATCGCAAATGTAACACTTGGGTTACTTTTCTTATTGCTATCTAGTTTTAATTAATATAGAATACTAGGCATAAATATCACAAGTGGCAGATAAAATGTTTATGAAAAAAAATTATGGATTAGGATGGAATATATTCCTAAGTATAAACATCGCATGTAATTTTGTAATGTTTATGAGTTGTTCACTTTTGTAAAAAATATTTTATGTTGCTAATCATATACGTCACAAGTACCAAATGCGTTTCTTTTGCTTAGTATTTTCATAGATCTAATTTCTCAGTAAAATAGTCATCATAAACGCATGTTTCTTTACGATTCTTATTACTAGTACATTTGAAATATCAGGTTATAATTTTACACTGCAACGTTCATTGCGACGCTTATGACTAGTAATAAGTTTGGTATGGATCGAATACGCTGTTTATGATTAACAAGAACATTAAAACTATGAGAGATATCAAAAATTGGGTGATTGATCCCGGTAGATCTCGTTTCGGTGATTCCGAATATACTTTTAACTCAATTTCGTCAAAAATGTCGATTGCGTTGTTTTTGATAAGGACGGCAGTATTAATCGCGTAAAGTACCGATCGCGGCGGCTTCCAGAATCTAACTGAACTACGAATAATATAAAATAATTTATTAAAATTATCAATGTAAGAAATTGCTGAATGTATGGAAAAATACAGTCTACATGGAGGGATTGCTGATAAAGACTTAACTGCCTTGTAATAAGGGTTGTAACAGCTCCCCCTTTTGGACGAAGCTTTATCTCCTTAAGATGAAGCGAAGTGAATAAAAATTAATCGATTATGTTAATATTTAGGAAGTTTTTACATTTGATTTTAGATATAGGACTATAAATAGCTTCTTATTATTTGGTAGCTAATTATTATATAATATAGTAATTGTCTATATATTTATAAATTGTAGACAATATAGACATAAAACATTTACGAAAGAAATTGAAAAATAGAAATTGACATTTGTAAATAATATAGACGTAAAATATTTTTACGAATTAAATTGAAAAATAGAAATTAACATTTGTAAACAATAAATGGACATAAAACATTTTCGAATTAAATTCAAAAATAGAAATTAACATTTATAAACTTTAAAAAGCATTCATAGCGATATAAACATTTAGAAAATATGAAATTAAAATTATTAACTTAAGTCGTTACAATTAAACATTTATAAATACAATATTAGAAATTGAGATTTCGACTTGATGCATATTTGACGTTAGATTTATTATAGTCTTGTTGCCGAATTAGCAATGATTGTATAGACATTTTTTCGTCATCTGACGATGAGATGTTTGTCATCTCTAAAGAGTTTGAAATTTTAGACTTATTTCTAACAGACTTTTTGTTATGACATTGATTGAATATTTGAACACAACATCCAGAACACAACAAACAACAACAACAACAACAACAACAGTAATACATCTGTAAACCTTATACAAAATATATAAAAATAAACACACTATTAAAATATACGTAAATGTTGAATAATATTGGCCATATTTAATAGAATGAGACTGATTTTCTAAATTGTTTAATTCGTGTTCCAAACTATCTTATTGATGCGTAGCATACTTTAACGAATCAAGATTAATTTTACTTAAGGATATCGGCGATAAATGTGGCAAACTTTTATTAAATATATCCTTCTTACAACAGTCGTCAGCTGTAATATCAAAACTTATGTCTAAAGGAGATTTAATCACAATAGAATGATAGTTTGTCGGCAATAATTGAAAAGTTTTAGAGTAGCCGATACAATTAATTAGCTGTTAATTTTACAATTCCTGTACCTTCAATAGAATAATCGTTAATCTGATCATCACAACGAACAGTTAACTTATTTGTTTTTGACTGTACAAAAATCCACTTGTTACTTTGTAACTTTTGCCAAATGTCGATATCACCATACAAAATTTTGGCGTTACATTCAGAGGGCAGCGAGAGCGTGACCTCGGTTAAAATTTTCGACTCACAATTTGGGCTGTATATACAAGAGTAAACATTTGTTAGTTCACATATAGAATGGTTACTATCTATTATCTTACATTTGTCTAAAGTGTCCATAGCATAATTTAATCTATCATCACTTAATCCGATGAATAAATTAGTAGGTTGAATCAAGGCGAAGGTAGTGTGTGAGTCATCGTGAGGTGTCGGTAGAGGTATATTCTTATAAACCGTGAACTTGTCAGGTGTAATTAAAGGAATTTGCAATATAAATATTACCTTATTGTTATAATAATAAGAACTAAGTTTAGAAATATCAATTAAGGAATAAATTGTGTCGATATTTAATGCGACTGGGAAGTCTAATCTTTTGCTTATTTGTTTGCTATGCTTAAATAATTCGTTATAAAGATTTAAGGGACTAATCACACTAGGATGTAGTATATTGACCTTAGAGAATAAAATAGAGTTTAACGTAGTATCTAGTAAATTAGAAATAGTGAGTAAAGAACCTTCAATAATATTAATTAAATTATTTAACTTAGAAATATACAGTAATAGGTTATCAGTATTAGTAATTTGAGATAGTATATTATTCATATTATTTATTTGGGTATTGAGATTAATCTCGTTTTGATTTAATTTATAAATCGTTGTGTTAAAGTTATTTATAGTAGATTTAATAACATGTATGT
This sequence comes from Apodemia mormo, assembly GCA_036924255.1. Lineage (NCBI taxonomy): Eukaryota > Metazoa > Arthropoda > Insecta > Lepidoptera > Riodinidae > Apodemia > Apodemia mormo. Next base: position 37,952,187 of record JAUPFN010000002.1, read on the forward strand.
TATCTCTCATTAAGTGAAATATTTCTGCCTCACTCTTTTTACAAGAGTCAATTGCGGCATCGTATTTTCTAGCATCATCTGCGTCTAAGGTGCCAAAGAAAAACTTTAAGATTTCGCCTCCGAATTCCAAAGATCGTTTTACCTTGTTCGTTTGGCGATCCGAAATAATGTGAGATAAAGATTGTAATTTATTATAATTAGATTGAATTAGAACCTGAATAGGGCTAGATATCTTTTTAGGTCTTTACACGGGTTTAAATCTTGCGATTGGATTTTGTTACAAAGATCTTGTAATAGATTTGATATTTTATTAAGATAAGGTTAGAGCGAGACTAGATCAATGTGCATTACAATTTTCCAGTAATCATTATAAAAATTTATGTATGTTATAGGTTCAAAATAGATACCAGGGCTATGAGATATAGGTATAATTTTCGATTCCGCGTGGCTGTGGCTTGTGCCATAACAGCATAATACCCTGAAAGAGATATATGAAATAAGTTAAGATTTGGCAGGCTTTATCTCGTTAGTATGATGTTTAACATTCTTGCGACCTATTCGTAAAGTGACGTTATGTTTATTATGTACCTTTAATATCTTATAAGGCTCTTTCCATATGGGCGATAACGCTTTGCGAAGTCTGTGGTGTTGTTTTAAATACACCATGTCGCCTGCTTTGTATGTAATTTCGCGTGAATTACTATCATAATATTGTTTTGATCTTTCTTTACTATTTATAAGGTTTTGAATAGCTTTTTCGCGGCTAAAACGCATTCTATACTGTAAAGCACGTATGTATTCGTTATAAGTAGTGTTACTAGTACTTTCATACAAAAAACTCGGAATTGAGGGCTTGTAGCCGAATAATAATTCATGTGGCGTATAATTTGTTGTACAGTGTGGAGTAGTGTTATAAGCTAGTATAGCTGTAAATAAATAACTATGCCAATCGTTTTGATTATCATTAACAAAAGATTTTAGGTACTCCTTTAAGGTAGCATGTGAGCGCTCTAAGGCTCCGTTTGTTTGAGGATGGTAAGGAGTAGTGAATAACGCTTTAATTTTTAGAATTTCTGTTAACTGTTTAAATAAATCGGACGTGAATGATTTGCCTAAGTCCGTCAAAATAGTTTTAGGGAAACCAAATAGAGACATAAAATGTACAAGATTTCGGGCGATTTCGTCACTAGTTGCCGTGACCATCGGATAAGCACATGTACATTTGGTAAGATCATCTTGTAACGTTAAGATGAATTTAAAAAGTTGAAAACCTGCGTCGGGCAGGGGACCTACGATGTCGAGAGCTAGTCTCTCGAACGGCCTAGTAGAGATGGAAGTGATCTCCATTGGAGCTTTGTTTGATTTTCTTAGGGGTTTGTTGATTTGGCAAAGTTTGCATTTTTTGACATAATCTTCAATGTCAGAGCGCATCCCTTTCCAATAATAACTTGCTTTAATACTTTTATACATGCGCTGTGAACCTGGGTGACCAGCGATAGGCGAGTCGTGATTTTCTTTCAGTATTTTAGGTACTTCTACTGGAGTAGGATAGATTAATTGGTTTTTATATATATGTATTTTGATATTTGTATTATGGAAGATATATGAAATCATGTTGTAAATTTTAGTATAGGCTAATTTTGAGAACGGATCGGAGAAATCTGATATAGCAAGGTCTGTAATATCTTCGCAATTGATTAGGATATTCCTAAGTTGAATTAATAAGTTATAAACGTCTTTAAAACGTGTCTCCTCGTAATGATGCACTTTGGTAAACAACAAATAGTAATTTTTGTTTTTATCGTGAATATGTTTGATCGTAAAAGGCTCGCGTTCGGCATTAAGTAAATTATCTGCGTCATCGAGCTGAGATAGTATCTCTCGCAATGTGGAATAGAATTGTCAAAATCTAAAGAAATTGGACATGCCATATTATTTAAATTAGAGAGGTGTAAACCTTGAATAGACTCTTCGATTATAGTGTTTGAGATAGGAAGCTGATTGGTGAATTGATCTTTAAAATATTTTTCATAGGAGGAATTATTTAAATTGTTTTATTTTTTTCGCGTTTACCGGACATCGAGATAATGCATCGGCGTTAGAGTTAAGGCGACCTTGTTTATAAACAATCTCGTAGTCGTACTCTTCGAGTTTTAAGCGCCACCTGATGAGTCTGCTACCCGGGTCTTTGACATTGAATAACCATACGAGTGGTCTGTGGTCTGTTATAATTTTGAACTTATTGCCATATAAATATGGTCTAAAAGTTTTTACCGCAAATAAAATGGCTAATAGCTCTTTTTCCGTTATCGAGTAATTTCCCTCGGGTTTGTTTAAAGTTCGCGATGCATACGCTAACGGTTTGTCCTTGCCAATGGGACCTTGAGATAAGATTGCGCCTACGGCATAATTACTAGCATCGGTTGTGACATTGAAGGGTTGTGAGAAATCTGGGTATTGGAGAAGAGGAGCGGTAATTAATTTTTCTTTTAGGAAATTGAACGCGTGTTGCTGTTCCGCGTTCCACTGAAAAATAGCATCCTTTTTTAATAGACAAGTAAGTGGCTTAGTTAGTTTGGCGAAATTTTCTATGAAGCGGCGATAATAGCCTATTAAACCTAGGAACGACTTTATTTCCTTAGGATTTTTAGGAACTGGGAATTGCGAGACGGCCTTGACTTTTTCAGGATTTGGAGAAACACCTTTGTCGGTAATAATATGGCCAAGGTAAGTGACTTCGTGGTTAAGGAACTCACACTTGTCGGGTTGGAGTTTAAGATTGAATTGACGGAATTTGTCGAATACAAGTTGTAATTTGGTCATGTGATCTTGTAGATTTTGGCTATATATAATACAGTCATCAAGATATATATAGCAATGTAGGCCTTGTAAACCTGATAGCACAGTGTTCATAAGCCTTTGGAAGGTAGCTGGGGCGTTTTTCAACCCAAAAGGCATTCTGGTGAACTCATAGTGTCCAGACATGCTCGAATTAGTACTTATCGGAAATCCTGTTTTTGGGGCGTCCTTGGGGCTTGTCGCGATCTGATGGAAACCACTTTTTAGGTCTAAAGTACTGAAATATTTACAGTGACCAAGTTGGTCAAGGATGTCGGTGATGAGAGGCAGTGGATATGTTTCAGAAACGGTGACATCATTAAGGCGACGATAATCAATTACGATTCTCCACTTTTGCTTGCCTGAAGCGTCTTTCTTTTTCGGAATTACCCAAACTGGGGCGCTCCACGGCGAAATAGAAAGTCGGATGATATTTTGATCTAACATCTGTTTGATTTGCGTGTCGACTTCCTCTTTGTGACACTCGGGAAACCGATAGGATTTTACGTGTATAGGAGGTACGTCACCTGTGTTTATGGTGTGCTCTATAGTACTCGTGAAGGTTAACGGTTCGCCATCTATGTGAAAAATATATGTGTATGACGAACAACATTGTAAAAGAGCTTTTCGGTCTTCGTCGTTTAGATGCGAGCAGCGGATAAGGCTTAATACTTTATTTACGCGATTAGATTTGGTAGTCAAAACGAAATCAATATTAAAACAGGGCATCGAATCGAAACACTCGCGTACGAGTGGCGTTAACCTAACATGATAATCCTTGACTTCGATATCATTTTCGGTGGTGTTTAAGACGGAAAGATTTACTTTCTTATTAGGTTTAATTTTTACCAAGCAATTAGCAACATAAACACCTTCACATAACGTGTGATTTAATACAAGAGCTTCATTATTATGATATAATTCCGTCGAGTAATTTGATACAGTGCATTCGATAACGCCTTCGGCACGGGCCGGAATGATATAAGTTGGCTGTGTATAAACAATAGGAATAGAATGATTCATTATTGTCAGGGATTTAGAAGAATAATTTATATTTGATTTAAAATAATTGTAAAAATCGCTACCGATGATGCCGTCATAATTATTTAAATTAATATCATTTTTTGTGACGTGAAATTTATATTTAAATATTTCGTTAGATACATTAAATTTCATTTGAAAGGTACCTAATGTTTCAACAGGATTTTCAGAGCTGTTGATACCTTTTAGCTTGACAATCTCGTTTGAAAGATTTGGAATTTGTAATAGACAAGGCCCTTTTATAATACTGACAGTCGATCCCGTATCGATAAGAAAACATAGTTTTCGCGACGCGTGTTTAGAATATAAGTATGGGGTAAAGACACCTTTTTGCTATAATCGTTAACTTCGTATATTAGTTTGGAATTGCGACTGTTATTTATGTTAGATAGGTATAATTCATCCTCAATATTAGATTTATTATTTTGAGAACCTTTTTGGCAGTTTATTTTGCCATTAGAAATAGGAAAATTAGGTTCGTTTAATTGAGACGGAGAATTAGAATAATTTAAGTTAGATTTAGGTAAACTATCCTTAGATTTAGTGTTATGACACTTTTGGCAATCGTTTTTGCCTTTTAAAATAGTAAGACTTACTTTACTTTTAAAATAGTAAAATAGTAAGACTTTTGGCTGAGGTATAGATTTAAATTTTTGGCAATTAGTTCCGCCGTTAAAAATACTAAGACTCGGCTCTTTTGGCTGAGATATAGATGTAGCAGAGTTAGTATGACTCAACACTTGTGTTTGAGATGTAGATATAGTAGAATTAGTGTGACTCAACTCTTTTGGTTGAGATTTAGTAGAGTTAGTAAGACTCAACACCGCCTTTGGTTGAGATATAAATTTACTAAAGTTTGTATGACTCAACACTTTTGGTTGAGATATAGATTTAGTAGGATTAGTAAGACTCAACACCGCCTTTGGTTGAGATATCGATTTAGTAGAGTTTGTATGACTCAACACTTTTGGTTGAGATATAGATTTGGTAGAGTTAGCAAGACTCAACACTTTTGGTTGAGATATAGATTTTGTAGACTTTGAATGACTCAACATTTTTGGTTTAGATATAAATTTGGTAGAGTTAGCAAGACTCAACGCTTTTGGTTGAGATTTGGATTTAGTAAAGTTAGTATGAAAGTTGGATTGTGGCGTGTCCTTGTGATATTGATTGGATTTTGGCAGACACGGGACCAAAATCCTTTTTAGTTTAAATCATCATGACCTTCATTCCCATAGCCATTTGATTCGTTGTCACACACATGTACACCGGCATTATTAGAATTAGCAGTAGACGTAGCAGGTTGCACGTTGCCAGCGTTTTCACGGCGTTTCATATTAATTTGACGCTTGCGACATTCTATAATCGTGTGACCAATGCGTTTACAATAGTTACATGTTTTTTCATAAAAATGGTTAGAGTTAGAGCTTAAATTATTTTGCGGATTTACGTGAAATAGTTTTCGAGAATATTTTGGCTTCTTATTTTTATAGCATTCAGAGGAGCTATGCCCTACTTTATTACAGATAGAACCCTGTTTTTATGATCTAGAATTGATTTTGTATAAATTATATAATTTTTCCTCGTCAGTTGCGTATTGTATCGCATCACTGAGAGTAAGAGGATTTTTACACCGGACTATGTTAGAAATTGACGGGTTCAACTCTAATAAAAATGAGTGTAATGCAAGGTCTTCCATGGCTGCTATTCGGCCAGGAAGTTCCTTCTCGTCGTTGCAACTATAGTTTATGTCTGACTGTATACGTGTAAGAATTTGTTCGACTTTGAGAGAATATTTTATAACGTCTTCATTTGGTAACTGTTTAGAGTGCTGTAAATCGGACAATAAATGTGTAGCGTGTTTTTTCTCCCCGAAAGTAGATCTGAGAAATGTTTTCAAATCTGCCCAATTTGAGAAAGTTTTTAAATTGCATGCTACCTGTGCCTTGCCTTCTAATTGTGATATAATAAATTTACACAAAATACTTTGTTGATCTGAACTAGCTAAGGACATTGCATTCTCGCAATTTGTGAGAAATGCAGGAAGTGATTCCCTGTCCCCACTATAGGTTTTGATAAATTTGGTTAAGAATGATAGTGTTATTTTTTCAGTCATTTCGTTTTTCTTAGATGATTCCGCCTTTAATGACATTATTATGATATGCTAACCTTAATAAACAACAATAATATATATCAAAAACAAGTAAAATGTGTTATAGTAAACAGCGGCAATATTAAAATAAAAATAGTGTAAAAATAAAATTAACTTAGATTTAGTTTGTAAGATTCAGAGTTAGTATGATTTAGAAAATTGCACTTTTTGATCACTTTTTAGAAGTAAAATTTACGTTTTGATATTTTATAAATAGCACAAAACACTTACAATAGGACGCCAATACACACTTGCATGTCGAGACGTGGGAACCGGTGTCGCGTTGCGGCGATATTTCTTGTTACTAGAGCGGATGGTATTTTCCGTTTGATGTTTGGTTTGGTGAGTTAGACCTGGTGATCCGATCGCCTGGAGCGGGCTCAGATGATATCCTGAGACTGACCGTCGTCCTGGTATGAAGTAGCTGGAGCGGGCTCAGATAGTATGCTGAGACTGACCGTCGTCCTGGTATGTAGTAGCTGGAGCGGGCTCACGCTGCGGAGCGGAGGCTTACCGTCGTCCAAGTGTCTGATGCAGGCTTAACCTTGGGTCAATTCTTACTGTCGATCAGAAGACAGCAGGTGGCTAAGGTTCAGGATACCAGCTTCTGCTCTATGACTCCACGTCGTCAGACTTCTCTGGTATCCCACTTCTGACACCAATTTGTTACGCGGCCGACCCTGTCTGTCTTTTTAAAAAAACTACGTTTTTCACTAGCTACATTTATTATAAAATTACACGGCTTTAATTGGACTTCTCAAATATTAATCGTGTAAAGTACCGATCGCGGCGGCTTCCAGAATCTAACTGAACTACGAATGATATAAAATAATTAATTAAAATTATCAATGTAAGAAAATGCTGAATGTATGGAAAAATACAGTCTACATGGAGGGATTGCTGATTAAGACTTAACTGCCTTGTAATAAGGGTTGTAACAGAACGTACCATGGGCTGCCGGTAGCAATACGCATGAATTTATTTTGTATGACTTGTAAACGATGTATAAGTTTCGGGCGAGTGTGGGCAAACACTATACTAGCGTATGACAACACTGGCCTAATTACAGTTTTATAAAGTGTCACCAAAGACCTACATTTGAGTGTCACTTTGTGTCTAAGTGACATTTTACTTTTTCTGTTTATGAGATAATAAAGGCGGCTTAATACGAAACTTGCCTTGGTCCTGACATTTTCAATGAGAGATTTAAATGTCATTTGTGCGTCTAGTGTGACTCCTAGGTATTTTACTGTGGGTTGCCACGGGATTGTTCTCTCGAACATTGAAATCGATTTTAATCGATTATTGGGCTTCAGGGAGCGATTTCCTGAAGTCATACTATTACTTTTGTGAAAGAATACTGCGGCACTTTTATCGGGGTTCACCTCTATACACCACTTCCTAAACCATTTCCCTAGCGTGGTGGCTGCCGCCTGTAATCTCATTGAGGTTATCTTGGGAGTACAGGCTGACGTATATAGAACAGTGTTAATTCACTCTACTTGCCCTACCAGCTATCAAAAGTTATAATATTTATTTTATTTAGGACTAGCTGTTGCCAGCGACTTCGTCTGCGCGGACTTCGTTTACTCCGCACAGCACCTGGCTTATAGGTGATAGCGTGATAATATGTAGCTTATATGTTGACCCGACCTGTTAGTAACATTTATGCAAAATTTGAAGTAAATCCATGTAGTACTTTTTGAGTTTACCCCGGACATACATACAGACAAACAGACAAAAATTCTAAAAACTATATTTTTGGCTTCGATATCGATTGTAGATCACACCCCAAGTATTATTTTAAAAATTATTCAACGTACAGTTTTGACTTTCGTACGATTTTATTATATGTAATATAGATGTGACATTCTACGTCCAATTAACGTAGGAACAAAATACCTTGATGTCGTTTAAAATAAGATTGAAAGGAATCCCCCTAATACTCTTGAAGTCCAATTGCTTTCTGCGAAATGAATATTTTAGGAAGCCCTTTTTAATGCAAATACTAATCTAACCTTTTAATTTGTATTCAAATTAATGTAGAACCTAAACTCAAGAGTGAAAGAAATCACCTCGTACTGGCTGGAACAGCACCTTTTCTGGAGAATTAATAAATCATTTAATTTTTCTGCCAGATAATTTGCAAAGGCCGAAAATTTGTCAATACTATCGTGACAACTAGGTGGTAGAGTTCTGTGATATCGCTTCTGAGTGCTAAGTGTGAGTTTTTCTTTTCGCATTCGATCGTGAGCGCGTTTGGAGTTTACTAGGAATTTGTATGTGATTTGTACAGCGCCACCTAGTGGTAAACTGGTTTCTCATGTTTACCACTAGGTGGCGCTGTACAAATCACATACAAATTCCAAGTAAACTCGAAATGCGCTCACGATCGAATGCGAAAAGAAAAACTCACACTTAGCACTCTGAGCTTTGTTTCGCCGTTTTACTTTTTCTTGTCATAATAGCGAGAGTATTTGTGTAGATGTACGTGGCATTAAATTCGCGCCACAGTGATGGCATACTATAACCTTTTTGCTGTCTGTAGACGATGGATGTCGCTTTCTATCAGGAGAGTCATCTGCTTGTTATATCATGCAAGTAATAAAAAACTTACGTGTTTAAAGCTTTAAGCACCCATTGTTAATTACGATATGACCATAAGAACGAAATTCTTAATATCGGACAGTACGGACTAAGCGGAAGGACGCTAAGCGAAAAAAGTGTAATATATTTTTTTCTGTCACGAGTTTCCGTCACACGTCTTTTAATGTAGACGATGTAAAAAAAATCATAATAAAAAAAACACTAAAAATTAAATATTCGTTATAAAAGGGCCATATAACTAAGAGGGGGGTGAGTGGTGGAAAGGGAGATGGAGAGTAGGGAGGGGGAGAGAATTACATAGAGGGTGGAAGAGGGGGAAAGGTAAGGATAGAGGGGGAAATGTGAAAAGAGAGGGAAAAGGGGCAAATGGGTGGGAGAGGGTGGAAGGGAGGAAGTGGGGGAAAGAAGGAGAGGGGGATCGATAAATAGGAGAGGGAGTTGTTCGTTAGAATCAAATTATTAGATATGCGAGTCACTATGACTATCGTGGCAAAAAGGATGGTAGACTGGTACAGTTCTGCATTATCTCGTCCTAGTGTGGTACTACTGGCTTACCTATTCCTGCCGCAGTAACGCCAGTGCTTGTCACTTTCGTGTTCTAGTTTGGAGAGTTAGATAGGCGGTAAATTTATGCATGTGGCATTTAGACCCGACACAGATGAGAGCCGAGCCATCTACTTGTTTTCTCACATAAAATAAAAAATAATAAAATGATGCCAAAGATGTTAAAATGATGCGTTGTCATTCATATTGTGGGGGTAGCAATCTAATGTCACTAGCATTAGATGTTAAAATGTTGTTTATATTACAGCAAACATGTAGATATTTCTACTCATCGAAAAAACCATTGCCAGACATCAAAGATGTTAATGACGCGTTGTCATTCACATCGTGGGGACCTAATGTCACGAGTATTAGAAAGTAAAATGTTTATTTACAGCAAACAAACCGATTTTCTACTGATTGAAAAAATCCATCCAGCCAATGATGTTAATGATGCGCTGCAATCCATTTAGCTACCTAACTCTCCAAATGAGAACACGAAAATGAGAAGCAATAGCGCTGTTGCGACAGGAAATGGTGTAGTGATGGTACCAAACCCAGTGGCTAAATGTTGTGTAACTCTACCAAAGAGTGGTGTATCAACATTGACCAAAGAGAACACCTAAAGCTTTAAAGTAAAAGCAGATTACTTAGTATTGTAAAATTGTATTATCACGACGTTTTCCTTATTTTTTATAACTGAAGATGGTTTTCCTGTCCTAGAAACCATCGACTATAGACACCAAGATGTTAATGGTGCATTGCTATTAGGGTAGCGGGATGACAATGCCACAAGCATAAGTCTCCCAGCTACCCTACACTCTAAACAGGAACACGACAATGACAAGCATTGACGTTATTGTGGCAGGAATAGGTAAAGCTGTGATACCATATACACAGGCGAGATGTTGTGGAACTCCTAGTAGTACTACCCAGGAGTCACGATAGTAGTGACTCGCATGGCTAATCAAACGCCTTTTACGACTTGTCTGGCAGAACGGCAGATGTATTCTTCAAAGAGCTCGGGCCAATACGGTGACCTTGAAACAATCGTTAAAATATCCTTGGGTCACATCAATCATGGAATAGACAAAACAAATTACTCAAATCATACACGGTACATAGATTTTAATAAAAAGCTGATTGATATTAGATTGATTCGGCCATGAGCTACCCGTAATGGTTAATATAAATTTCAGCAATGTCAAACAATTGCGTGATTTTTGCCTGTTAACATTTGATAGAATATTATTCATCCATTTATATCAATTAGCAACCGTCCTCTGATCGAAATTTGCCCAAAGACTAAACAATAAAATCTCTTAAGTTTAACAACAGATTTTAACCGTAAGGAAATTAGTATACATGTGTGCATTTCATGTATTTCACATTAAAATAGTGTGTGTAATGTTTATCTTTATTAATTTTTATATATAAAAATCAATTGCTGTTCGTTAGTCTCGCTAAAACTCGAAAACGGCTGACCGGAGGGGTTATCACGTAACTCGCAATGCAAAATTATCGTAATTGCTTAGTTATTGCAAGACACATAACAGTCTTGTATGTCAGTGGCAGTCGTTGCCGCTTGATTAGTTTTGGTGCTGTGACATTGCAAAAAGTACATCTAGTGATCAGCAAGCAATTGGCGATGTTTTGGATGGTTTTTTCGTTACGTTTAAAAGTCATCGCTGATCGCTGGCGGATTGCAAACGTTGGGTGATACGCCAGCTGGTTTTGGCTAATTTTGGTTTTGAATTAATTGTTGAAGTCCAGGGAAGGTTTAAAAGGTGAGAAAATATCGAAAAAAAATAAGAGTAGTTAAAAAAGCAGAACAATTTTTGCGGGGTCAGCTAATTTAATATATTTCTAATGCACCTTATTTTAAAATTGTTTAAAATATTAGATTTTTGCAGTCAACGTAAACTTTAACTTTGCCAAACTTCATGCACAACCAATCACAACATTTTTTGCATCACGTATATAGACAATACGACCATCAACTATAAGTGGTTATAAACAATAAAAAATAGTTTCTCCAAGTTGATCCAGTCTTTGAAGAATATACCATCTGACATTCTGCTAGGCAGTTTGTAAAAGGCGAACGACTAGTTTCCATTTCACTACCATCTAGTTACTACAATGTAGTTGTTACCTGGTTCCGCCGCCTTACATATTCCTGTCGCAATAGCATCAATACGTTTTACTTTCGTATTCCGGCTTAGAGGGTAAGGTAGCAGGCAAACTTATGAATGTGGCATTACTATCCCGCAACACTGCAGCAGCACATCATTAATATCTTTGGTGTCTATAAGTGATAACGGTCTCCATCAGGAGAGGTATCTGCTTGTTTGCTAATTGCTATCTTATATGAACAAGATGTTTTAGACAGGGTGTTCATCTGATGGTAAGTGATCACCGCCACCCATGGACTACCAGAGGTCTCTCATTCGCGTTGACAGCCTTTTAAGGATAACTAAGCTCCTTCCTTCAATGTTCCTAAGTTGTATCCGTTCGAAAAAACTCCTGCCGATAATTGGTTCCACAATGGAGTAGTGCTGGACAAAAAACAGTTCCACGGAACACTCCCAATGAGAGCCTCATCTTTACGTAACACCAAAGAATCAAGCTGATTAGAAAAAGTCCTGTCGTCGACGATTCGAGTTGCTTTACATTGATTGCAATCAAAGGAAAGAGATGCTACTGGGGAGCCCTCGTCCATAAATGAGAGCAGTACTCCATATGAAGCCGAATTTGCGCCTTATAACGTTGTTGGCGATGGGCCGATATGGAATACTGTCTGGCCCTGCTAAGAACACTCAGTTTGTTTATTAGGCCCATGGTAGATGATAGAAAATGATAAATTCAATGTCATCTTTTTCAAATATGCGAAACAAATAAAAGGAAAATTAAACAATAGATGAATGATACAAAGAGATAATATCACATAGCGAACTTTAGCATTTGTTTCATGGTTACATGTACGTACGAGTAATCCTCGCCCTTGAACTAGCCGCTAAATAACGGGGCTATAGTAATGCCTATAAATTGCGAACTCGTAATCCGCATCGAAGGCTTAATACAGATTAAACGAGATTTATACAGTAATCCTACTAAAAGTCCGTAATACCATTAGGAAATTAAAATGTTTTAAAGGAAAATGAATGTTTGGAATAAATTAAACAAGCAAAAGGGAAGCTGTCTTAAAATTTGTTTAATATACTCTGATATTTTATTTATTACTTGCTATTCCCTGTGTCTTCGCTGACATGATCCACATACATTATTTTCTTTTACTCAGTTAGGTTAAAAACTTCTTCTCCTCCTATCAGGATATTCAGCCTTTATATTTTGCCAGACCAAAACTGCGCCACAGCTCTGGCAGCATCATTGGCCTTATTGAGGTCATCACCCGTGTAGGTTAAAATAGTAACCTCTGTTACTCAGTGACAATGTAGCTTTTTATTGGTGAAATAAGTTTTAAAATCGGTCCAGAAGAATTCATCCATTACAAATCGCCTCTGTGGTCTAGTGGTTTGGTGTCGCTGTGGACCATATGAGATCCCGGGTTCGACTCCCGGATGCATATTCGTAAATACCCGACGCATTAGATGCCCGAATTTACTTTGTAAATAACAGACATATCGGACTAACGCGTCGGGTATTCCTAGATCCCGAAGTTCTTTCTAAATAGCAGACCTCTCAGACTAACACGCCAGTTATCTTATGAACACTATAATGAAACGAAATTAAAAGAGGAAAATAATAAAATATGAAGCAGATTAATTAAAATGTTTGTTAATTAGGTAGTAAGAATAAACTAAAACTGCTAAACTAAAAACCAAATATTTGTTGGCCCAAGCAGGAATTGAACCCACTACCTCCGATTCCTCGTCCGAACTCTTCGGTTTTAAAAACTATCAAGGCATTTGGCTTTATTTTTTCAGGCGCATTTAGTACCTACCTAACTTCTTTTATGTTCGATGTTGTGACTTTTATCGCGCGAAAAAGCTGTTAAAAACCTTAAAATGAGTTTTGATATGATTCTATATCTTTTTTGATTAAATTTAGTCAAAATACAGTTTTCACTGTTGATGACAAAATTTTTACCTATACCCGTAATCCTTTACTAGTTTACTTATATCACTCATATTGAATTTTTTGCTTTATAACAATAAAAAGTTGAAACAATATTGATTGACATGTAGTAAATAGCAGACGAGTCGTCACGACACGTCTGTTATAAACCAAGCCCCCGCGCGGCAGCCAAATTTCCCGAATGGCTGACGCGTCGGCTATTTACAAATATGCCTCCCGGATAAGGTAATTTAAAAAGAATATCTTTTTTCAGTCTTCTGATAAAAACAACGTTACCCCGGATTGGATAAGTGGCCGGTTTGCAATAGGCTTGCCACCTATGGTTAGACTAAGTATGTGGGACTTAATATCTTCGGCTAATCGTGGGTACACTGGTTGTACCTCTGCCTACCTTTTCGGGGATACGGGTCTGAAGATGGTTTTTTCTCTTTACATTGCAAACAAACAACTAAATCTTTCAACTTTGTAATATTAGTGTTGACACTACTTCGTATTTTTTGTATGTTATAAGATAGTAAATAAGCAGACGGCTCTCTATTCGGCTCGGCTATTCTGAGTGAATTAGATAATATAGATAATAAAATAAAATGAATTCATAAATCCAATCAACTTATTTCGTGTTTACAGACATAAAATAATTAACTGACGGCCATCAACATTTTTTTCAACGAGATATTTTTGAGTAATTAACTCTCTTTAAAGGCTTAAAGTATACAGAATTTGAAGAATTAAGATTTCTCTTTATAATCATATGCTTTTTATATCAAATTAGTGTATGAATTTAATACTGAGTGTGATTGAAGTTGGTTGAGCCATATATTTTCTTTCAACCGATAATAATGCACAGTTGCGCCGCGGCGTGCATTAAATCTGGAGATCAAGAAGATTGGTAAGGACAGTTTTGTTAGAGTTTCACAATTATCCCTGTTTCGATGTGCCAGTATATCCAAGTATTATTCAGGAACGTAAAAATGTCCTGTCGGAAAAATATTAACGGTACCGCTATTCGACGAAAAGTATATAAATAACATTTGATTTGTGTGTGATTGATTGACACCAGAGTTGGTGCCAATCATACCTTACCTAAAATAATCTTATTTGCTAATTTGTGGGTAAGTAAAAAAAACATATTTCAGTCTCAAAAAATGTTAAATTATTACACCGTTTTAAAAAAAACTTAAAATTGAAAACATTGCATATTTAAAAAACTGCATACAATATGACAGTTGATCTTGTAAAATATCTTGCTCCGCCTTTTATTGTTTGTGTTCAGTAATGTGTCTCGCACCCACTTGACCCTATTAATCTTGTCCCGCAGACCTACTAGACCTCTAAAATTTTCTATTCAAGGTGCCCACTCGCCTCCTAGGGGGGCCCTCTTAAATATATAATACTAACTGCAGCGTGCAGCCCGCTGCATTATAAAAGTTTTTGGTGAATCCCACGGGATCTCCTTATTTTTCCGGGTTAAAAATAGCCTATGTGTTATTCCAGATTATCATCTACCTGTGTGCCAAATGTCATTCAAATCCGTTCAGTAGATTTTGAGTAATTGAGTAACAAACATCCATCCAAACATCCGAACTATCGCATTTATAATATAGATATAGATTTAGTACCCACTCGCCTCTTAGCTGAAAATTCATTCATTATTACTAAAAATGATAAAAGCAACGACAAAAGGCATTTGTTTTTTTATTCGACTAATCAAAAATGTGGTTTTAAATTCGCTAATTTTTTTGCTTGTTATCATAGTAATCCCTCATTTATTAAAAGATATAATTTTATTAGGTCGCTGCAATAAATCGAAAAACAAGCAGATGGCTCTCCTGATGGAAAAAGAAACCATCACATGTAGATGTTAAAGATGCGTTGCTATCTATGTGGCGGGATGGTAATGTCACATGCATGAATCTACCGGCTACCTTGTTCTACAAATCGGAACACGACAAACATTGACGCTATAGCAGCAGGAATGAGTAAGGCGATGGTACCAAACACCCGAGCGAGAAGTTACGGAGCTCTATCACCTAGTAGTCACGATGGAAGTGACACTATAGCCAATCGGTCAAATTTTACGACCTGTCTGACAGAACGGTAGTTGGTCTATTCTTCAAAGGACCTGGACCAACACGGGGAATAATAGTATAATAATAAAACTGTGATTATTACACTGTGATTTGAAACTCTAGTTTAAATAAATTTAAATTTATTTTTCTGAGAGCCTTGTTTTTAATTATAGTAATAAATATTTTTGTTCAAATGATTCCTTTTTAATTTACTTTTCGCCTTTTTGTACGTAAGCTTGCGTTACATAAGCTTATTTTAGCAACTTCCTAAATATATTTTAAATTATGAGGGGTCTAATGAATATAAAAATTAAGTAATATAAAAATTAAAAAGGTTCCATTTCTTTCTTCTTTTTCAGAATTAGAAATATTGACTACCTTTTTCTATCCTTTTATACGTTGTCTAACAATAATCCGGAATGTTACGGATTAGTTTCTGAGCCACGTCGAGGGCAGGACTGTTCGCGTCACAATGCTTGATTGATGCAATTTCGCGTCAATTAAACATTGAGTGCAACGCTGCCCGCCACAATTATCCTTATTGGTTCCTCATTCTTGATATTGACGTTCGAATACTTACAATTGATGTATCGACAGGAATAGGGACATGTAGATAACATTACATTTATAAATTGACACAATGAAAGCTATTAGAAAGCAATAAATATGTATGAGACCGGCATTGGTCCGGACATCACCATTTTGTCAGGCAGTTTGTATGAAGTGAACGATTAGCCAGACGTGTCTCTCCTATCGTAACTATTAGGTGGTAGAATTCCGCAATGTCTCACTCAGGTTTGGTATCATCGTTACCTATTCTTGCCGCAATAGCGTCAATTTTTGTTACTATAGTATTCTGGTTTGGATAAGGTAGCCGGTAAACTTAAACATGTGGCATTGCCGTCTCGCTGTGAGTAAACCTCACAGCGAGACCATGGTTATATTTTTCTATCAGGCTACCTGTTTGCTATACTATGATAAAAAATGTACCGTAGTAATTGGTAGACATTCACAGAGTATACGTTTATTTGGCCTAAGTTTTGTTTTGAAAACAATTGATTAAAATAAATAATTATTTTGATCTTTTGTATGAATATAAAGTATTACACCTATGAGGACAATTTACAATTGCTTATTTAGTTTTTATTCCCAAAAAAGGTAAGACGTTTTAGACAGTTATAAAAGATCACGGCTCAAAACTTCATTGTTATAAATGTGGGCAAGTGGTTAACCTACTCGGCTTAGGTCATAAGGTCTCGGGTTTGATCCTATTGTCGAAAAAAAGTGTTATTAAGGTTCTTCGGAGATATCCTTGTATGTTATTCTTTGAATGAAAAAGTGAAGTCGTCGGCCTTGTTTATGGCAACAAAAAAAGCAATTATCGTTCGTTTAATCATATCGTTAAAACTGTTTGGAAATTTTAAAAGAAAATGCCTCATAACGCTCTAATAATTAAAAAAATAATAAAACGACACTGAATAAGATAATCATTTTCAATAGGAAATATCCCATGATTTACTGAAGCTGTCAAAAAAACGGTACCGACACGATAAGTATTTTAAGTATAATGTATCTGCTGATCTGTCAGGTAATTCGTAAGAGTCGAAAGATTGGCTATGTGAGGCTACACCGTGGCTACTTACTTGGTGGTAGAGTTCTGCATTGCCTCGCCCGGATCTGGTAACACTGCCTTAACTATTCTTGCCGCAATAGAAATCATCACATATACGTAGGTAATATGGAATCGCAGTTTGCAGATGATATATTTGACTTGTATTCAGGGTCAAAAGTCTTATGTATTAAAATTTCAATGGCTTATATTTTTTTCAATTTCAATTTAGACACCAATGTAAAATGTAGAATGAAAAATAGTTGAACATTATATTAGTGAGACCAGTAGTACAACGCGCTACTGTATCGTGAATGTATCGATGAAAACGCGCGACCGTGTCGGACAACATCGGGTAGAGAACGGAGGGAGGGCGGCGTGTGAGTGCAGAACTGTTACTGAATCGCATTTGCATCGCGACAAAAGTGCGACTGTATCGCGTATGCATCGCGACTGAGTCTGGACCCGTGGGCGAGGGCACACAGCTAACGACCGCTTCGCGACTATATCGATGCGGACGCGCGATAGCATCGCTAATGCAAAGCCACAGTCGCCGTGGTCGATGACCTTGCACATATTTCATTCCAAATATTTGACTTTGATGCCCATCTCACTAAACGACAAACCGGTGAATCGTGGCTAACCAGTTCATCTAAAAGTTCGGTTCATGTCACAAATGGAACCGATGATATATATTTTATTTACTGTAATGTATAAATATTGAATGTTTTTTATGATACATTTTTGACACTTTGGGTTGCAATATTCGAATTCCATTAGAGAGCCCAGCGCAGCCCAGAAGTTCTTTAGGAACCCTTAAAGTTTTGCTATGTCCGACCATCATCAGCATGCAACATATGGAACAGTCTATTATGTGACAAATTTTCAAAAGATCATAAGTGCTCGCAGCTTGTTAAATGAATCAATTTGAAAACTGACGAATCTATTTGTACCGCTACTTTACACTTTTCTGGTACTATCCAGGTGGTAGAGTTCTGGAACTAGAGGTTTTAACCAGGTGATTTTGTGTCGCCGCCATATCTATTCTTGATATTAGACTTCTTGCTTGTCACTGACGTGTTCTGGTTTGGAGAGTAAGGTATGCATGTGACATTATCATCTCGTCATAAAGATACCAACGCACGATTAACATTTTTTTTATCTATAGACTACCGTCGTCTCTTTCCATAAGGATATCATCTGTTCATCATCATCCTCACTGACTCTGATTTACTATCCATGTGACGATATTAGAGTTTAAACATCAGAAATAGAAACATATTTTTTCTGTTATTATATTAACCAAGATTTAAATTTCGATTAAAATCTTAAACTTCCTATTTTTTCAGCATGTGATGAAGAAGAACTTCCAGTGGCGCGGCGGAAACGGACTCCAATGCTGTGCCGAATATATTGGCTGACGCACACCATAGCGACAGATCTCGCGTTTGTCATAACCTTGGTCTACTGGACTTTAGTGCACGATCCCAGTACGTACTTGCTACTTCAATTACTTCACGCACAATATATGACCATGCCCAATAATTGACTGTGACATTCTTTTAGATCTAATATCAAATAGAAAAAATAACTAACTCATTATTCATCGTTTGAGCTGATCATTGATTTATATTGAATTGACCAAAGACCGCAACAATCAGGGAACATATTTAGATTTTATTAAGTGTTAACAAATGTTGTGTTTTTAAGGGATGGTTGACTCTTAATGCCCGTAGAGCCAGTTGCTTGATTGCTATTTTTAACCGAATTAAAAAAAAAGTAGAAGGTTCTTAATTTTGTTGTATTTTTTTATAGGTACATTACCTCAGAACTCAATCATTTATGAAACGATTTGGAAAATTCATGGAGGCTATAGTTTGCGTTTGGTCACATATAAAAGAAAACAAAAAAGGTCAATATAAAGTTCTCCTCGAAAGCAACGCATTTTGATAGATGCTTATCGTATTAAAATATAATATTATTAATTACTTTTGAAATGTAATTTATATCACGGACACTTTTTATAATGCTAAAGTACACGAAAAACCTTTAAAAAATAATACTACTTAAATTCACGATTATTACATACTATTTTAAGCCATTCATGTCGCAATATATCGTCAACATAGACGTAATACGTTTTTGTCTATCTAATAATGAAGATTGATTTTGACCAAAAAGTTAAAAGATGAACAACGTACATATATTGTCACAAATAAAATATTTAGCGTCGATCGTTCACAGATTAAATAGATGATATTTTTTCTGTTCTTTTGGGATGATACTAAGAGAAAATCGTATATACAACATTTTGTGTAGTAAGTTTCGTTTATAGTAATAAATACTTTCCTTTTTGTTGCATTTCACACAATATTTTATTTAACATTTTTAACAAACTCGAACTGGAAATCGGAAGTCAGTTATTGCAATTTTCTTGCGTTTAAACGCAAGAAAATAAGCCCTTAAGGGTTCCGTACTGTAAATGAAAAACAGAACCCTTATAAGATCACTTCGTTGTCCGTCTGTCCGTTTGTTAAGACTCTATCTCAGTTACACGTAGAGGTATTAAGTTGAAATTTATATCAAATTCTAAGGTTTAAGGTAACTCTTAGCTGCAAAAAATCAAACTTATAAGTTAACGCGATCAAAAGATTCAGTATCCAAAAATTTTGAGTAGTGAATAATGATATTAAATTGATTTTTTATGGATCAGCATAATATTATGATAGAAATAATATAACCAATGAAAAAATTACAGCAACAAAGAATGCCATCAATTTCAAATTGTTTAAAAACTTAATAACTTTATAATGTACCTAAGGGTATTTAAAAGTTTGCCTGAAATCATAGAACAAATTATTTAAAAATATAAACACTTGTAAGTATGACTCAAGAAACGAAATAAAAATATGAAATGCATGTAACAGGCTTGTAAAAGTAAGCTCCATGCAAGTGATTTATATGATTTTGCTAATCTGATTTAAACGAATTGAAGACCAATTTGACTTTTACATTACAAATTTTATTGCCACAAATCACTTGATATAACAAATATTTTTTAATCTTTCTTTGCTCTGTTACATCAAGGTTTCACTGTATTCTTTTTGTTACAGAAATTCACGAAGTTAATACTCTCAATCTGTTAGTTCATGGTTTCAATTCAATCATTATGCTCATGGAGTTAGCTGTAACGGCGCATCC
Organism: Apodemia mormo; assembly: GCA_036924255.1. Lineage (NCBI taxonomy): Eukaryota > Metazoa > Arthropoda > Insecta > Lepidoptera > Riodinidae > Apodemia > Apodemia mormo. The sequence goes on from JAUPFN010000002.1 coordinate 37,972,342, forward strand.
CGTGCGTGCTTCTCATGCACTATTTAGTGCAGGCGCTGGACTAGCTTATGGCGTTTTCAGCGCTTTCTATTGGTCAGTTGGAGGGACTGACAGAATCGGGCTCTCTGCTATTTATCCAGCACTCGATTGGAATAAACCAGGTATTGTCATATAAAATACATATCTTACGTAAAATCTTGGCAGAACGAATGAAATCTAAATAGCAATAATATTCACACAAAGTTGACATTATCCAGTATCCTCATAGAAATCCATCCCCATTCAAGAACCCCAACACCAGCCTCTTTCTCTATATACTCAGTAGTAGTATACTGTGTGCTTTTGTTTTTGCTGCTGACATGGTGAAAAGTATGGTTAACTTAATTATGCCGCTGGGATTTTCTTTATCTTTCGGTTCTTCAGTTCGATTATTCCATTTTTTTCTCTTTTCAATGACATTACTGAGGTCACAATGAAAGCCCGCGGAAAATTGCGAATCTATCAGAACAAGAATTGATCAGTTCTGATCGCTTCGCTATTCGGAATTGCGGTTTATGGTTTTAAAGGGTTAATTTCTTATGTAGGCAAAGTATGATACCAAATGCTTGGGAAATTGGATTTGTTTATTCTTTCCTAACCTACCAAGCATGCCGACAAGCCAAACCCGGTTATGTACAGGCTTGTTGCAATTTCTTCTCTGTCGATCATTTAAATATGAAAAGCACCTAAATTACTTTAAAAAGTTTATAAGCGACAAATAATACAAGTGCTGTTATTACTGTTACCGTAATTCTATGTCCTAGTTTATGTTATTGGTCCGAGGTTGATCCATGAGAGGAAAAGTTAAGCGATATCTGTTAACCTGAATATTGCTAAGCTCTTGGCTGGTTCACATTTATCATGATAAGATACACATACAATCGAAGTCACAAACAACTGCTAATAAATAGTAATTAAAATAAAAAAAATCATATGGACATATAAATTTCCATAATTATTTTAAATTATATATCTTATATTTTTCAGGGCCAGCATTTGGTTTCGTTGCTTTTTGTGCTGTTGTAATAATTGTCGCCCACTGTTTGGCAACTTTTCTGGCGTATCTGCGGATGAAACTGGCGGTACGATTACTGCCATCCACCTCGCAATCAGAAAGACTGACACTGCCAACTCACTGAAGTCTAAGAAAATACATTTAGATATTAATTTGCATACGTACCTTCAGCAAGTAGAAAATCAATGGATACTAATTTAGAAGAATATGCGCAAATTTAAAAAAATCCAAGATATTAATATCTACAGATTAAAGAAAAACTAAATAAATATAATATATAGGAAAGTATCTGTAGATGATTTAAGAACTATGAGAAAAATCAGATATTAAATTTTTGGAAACATCTGTACATATAAAATAAAAACACCTAGTTAAGGAGAAGTAATGGGCAAATATCCGAGGAACGGAAAAATACTAGTAGATATTAATTTCAGAAAGTAATATTGCAGGTCTAAGAATTTCACTAAAATGTTTACCGAGAAATTCGTACAGATCTAAAAACTGTGTATATAACTTGATATACATTTGAAAAAACTTTTTAAATGTTTATAAAAAGGTAGCCATAGACCTTAGAAAATTGCTAAGTACCTTCAAGGTACTACCTTGTAATAAACGGAAACTAAAATAAAACTAGTATCATTCAAAAAGAGCAGTAATATTTAATAACTTTGTTTTATTTTAGTACAAGTAGATTGTTGTTTCAGAAATTTAGAATGAAACTTGCTTTATTGTCATCTACTTTTATTAATAAGACTATAAAACAATCAATCCAACTAGTAACAATGATTACTGTAGACACCTGCAGTAACACATGGTATAAAAAATATACGTGTAATATTTATACCTGATTGATCTATAAATTTATGAAAAAAACATAGGGCACATAAAATATACTTAAAATAAAATGTTTGTCTTAATAAGTATAATATTAGGTAAAATTCATCAAAAATCAATTATTTTTTTTGTAATTTTAATTAGTAAATCTAATATTGCAGGCAAATTTTAATGTGATATAACACACGATTTTTTGTTTATTTTAGTAATTTTATCGATTCTAAATAAATGAGATTATATACGTACGGAGAAAGTGAGTCAGATAGGTATGACAAAGTTTATGTGTCAATATGAAATAGATATAAAAGTTACAATTAATATGTAATAATAAAGCTAAAATTAATTGCATCGTAATTTGGTCGTATTTCAACTACCGCGTGATCACTAGTAATATTTACTACCTATATTGTACATATTGTGCACATTAGAAAAATATGTTAATTTCTCATTCCAATCTGACGCTATGATTGGAACATCAAATATTTTCATTTCAATAGAGTATGTACCAATAATAACATGCCTATTGTTTTAAATTGAAATATAAAACATAGCATTTTTTTGTATACCACAAAATATTTGTATATATTAATAATGCAACAGATATCCCTGTAAACAAGTAGACGTATAAATGAAAGAAATGTACAGAATCGGGTTATAGATGTGATAATTTGCATTTAAATAACGTGTTTTAAATAGGTATGTATTATACTTTAAACTAACCCGGTCAATATTTACAAACATTATTTTTAATAATACAAAGAAGTATTGTTATGTTGTATTCTAGTTGTTAATTATTATAAGATACCTAGTTATAATTTGCACCAGTGTATTTATCTAGTATAATCTTCCGTGTAGGAAGTTTATTCTGAGCAAACTTGAACATTATTCGCATTTAGGTCACAGAATAGATATCAAATAGAAGTAGCAAATAGGCGGAGCGATCGTAGTACTAAGTAACCGCAGCTCCACGTAGTCATAAGTCGACGCCCCCATCCAAGACTTCAGTCGAGCCCCGTCACTATCTACGATTTTGCTTAAAAAAAATAATAAAAAACACACTGTATTGCGCAATTTTGGAGTGCACGATAGCCTGGTCAAAAAATTATCGAAAGGAGGCATATCGTAATACAGTTTTTATATTTTTTTTCGAATAAAGTAATGCAATTAAACAATATTATCATAACTAAAACATTATTCAGTATGATAAGGTCCATTTTTATTTAAACTATTCATACGTTTCTCAAAGTTTTTGTCTACGCGCCGTAGCGCTACTCAGCCAGGGTAATAATAGTTCCAGCCTTATCACTTTGGACTAAGGTTGAAATTAGTAAGTTAGAAAGACTAAATAATCACTTGCATTTAATGTGTTAAAAATATGACACTGCACAGTAGCGAAATAACCGCGAACACTCCGGCAAACACGCGGGCCCGGTATCGCCATTTGACGAAATTATATTTTTTCGCAATTCCAATCCGCCAAAAGGACCTTCCCAAAATTCGTCGTCAGCTCTTGGACGACAATGAATCATTATATTTTCAACACGGTAACATTATCACGATCTTTTTAAAATACGAGAGTATTTTTACAAATGAAGTTCAGCTTCATTGGAGATCACGTATCATTCGTCACGTTAAACCACCACCATATTAGTGACTGCATAAGATAATTTCAAAATACCTTTGATTTGATATACCTACGTGTAATTCGGCAATGTTTTTACGTGAGACGTACTTATAGATCGATGCGACATCTATAACGTTATAGGGAGTAAAGGCACGGTAATATTATCTATACAGTATTCCAAATTTATACAAGCAGACGAAGCGCGAGCTATAAATAAGCGCCTCGATCTCGACATTTGCGCTCGGCATGCAGACAGTCGCGACTGTGCCGCAGTGAAAAACAGACGGTGTGTTGTTTTTCTAACAATAACTGCGCAATTTTTTTACTAAAAAAAAGTTCAAGTACATATTTAATATGTCAAGTGTAATTAAATCTACCAATCAAAAAACAACGTGTATTTTATTTGAACACTTCCTATACAATTCACAAAGTATTTTATTTGTTTATATAAAAAAGTATATTTACAATCACAAAACTAAATGGAAACACAAAGTAAGCAAATGTAATTAAAATGCTGGAGGCGGGCAGCCCTATTGCATGTTTACGTACCGCGCGGCTGTACGCATTTATTTCAAAAATACAGCTGAGTTACAATACTGTATAGATTAATATTACCATGCTAAAGGTTTGTAAATGACGTACGCAACAGACTTCATTCATAGCTCTGACATACCTAGAAACGCAGATGAGTTTATACCTAAAATATTAAGGGCACTATGAAACATTCGTAAACATCAAATTTTTAGTCGTTTTTATACCTTTTTTGGCTTGATGATATCTTTAGTTAAACTTACTGGATAGTGGGTTAAAAATTTGATCACCTATTTTGCATGGACCTTATACAGGTTGACTAGTAAAAAACTTTACACATTGAAAGATATGATAGTTATAAGGTCATATGTAATTAGTAAAAATATAACAAAAAGAGAATATTGCTTAACTACATAGTAAATCTTAGCGAAATTATGGTCAACGTGCAGAGCGCTAACGCGTCTAGTCAGGAGTTCGGCAATTCGCTGTTACTAAATAATGAACTTCAATATCTATGCGTATATAAGAACTTGAACATTTAATTGGATAATTAGGCCAAAATTGTAGTAGGTACCTATCTTTTTACATATTCGATATTAGAACCAAGTAGGTATTGAACCTTCGGTATGTACAGTCTTTTTTACCATTCAACCTGTACTTTTCAGTGTTTTAGTTTGTTCACTATTTTTATATGTCGGTATTGGCATGTATTTATAAAGTAAACTTGGCGTTAGTAAATTACAACTATTTATATTATTAAACATTAATAAACGATTATTATTAGGCATTTTAATATATAATTATTTATTATCACTGAAATACATATTAGGGCTTTTCATAATAAAGTATTTAGTAATATTTCATTATAGATAATTGAATTTGTCATTGAAAATCAAAGTTAGTAATTTGCAAGATTTTAGTAAGGCTTATACTAAATACATGCCTATTATGTGTCATGAATGTGATTTTAGTATTAGTAAAATATGTTCCTAGCCTAATAAATAAGGCCTTAGGCAAATCTCTGTGATTTCATTTCACAAAGACGTGTTAAATTTATATGTACAAGTATAATTAATTAATTTACTTATAGAATTTTATAGCAAAAGTTTTGCAATGTAATCAACGTTTCTACTATTGTAAAGACATAATTAATTGCGTAAAAACTACTGAAATGGGGTTGACGAAAACATTGTTTAAAAATACTAACAGATTAGCACTACCTCAGCTACATTCCCCTAAGTAAAACATTTCGAGTAAAATACTGACACCGGGTATTCCCCCATTTTCGATTGTTATTGTTAGTACAATCAATGTAGTAGCGGAACCATTTTGCCTCGCAAAATTTGATAGCTGTGAGGAAGTGTGTTTTTACTTTTTTAGCACTTATCCCGTGTGGGAGAAAACAAAGAAAAAAGCAATACGCAGACGCTTTACTGTTGTTATAATAGAAAAAAGGAAATGGCTGAGCCATTGACATACATATTATTACTATGGACATTGGGTCTCATACAGATATCGCGATAAAAATGAGCCAATTACACATCAAAAGAATAGATATGTTAACAAGGTAATTTAAACACTAAATCATTATGTCAAGATTAATTTCGATTTTGAATTTAAACGCGGAATTGTAGCTCTTTTTGCGCTTTATAGCTCATTTGCCTCGGACATGTTTTAGCGCGGACCCGACGTCCATAGTAGTAAATATGTCAATGGGCTAAGCGATCACATAATGCCAACTCAGTTTTTTAGTGATGATCTGTGTAGGTACATATCTAATATTATAAATCCCAATGAATAAAACCTTTTTTTAAATAAACGCAATAATAATTGCTACGATCAAACGGGGATAATCGTCAATTACGAGTAATCGTTATCGTTCCATCAATTAATTAATTTTAATATAATAACAAAACAATTCCGATTTGCCAGATATACTCGTACATAGCTTATTAACTATCGATACGTTTCGAAATTACCTATCCTGTTCTGATGTTTTTCTTTAATTTCATGATACTATTAATTTGCCAATGTTTTAAATAAAATTGCTTATGCAATAATCTGTACAAGCACGATTGAATTGAATGTAATGATAATAAATACAATAATGTAAATTTATTACTTTGATTTACAATCCTGGGTTTAAATTGAATACATTTACAATTTTACTCCGTGTTGGTCCCGGGCTCCTTTGAAGAATAGACTAACTGCTGTTCTGCCAGGCTGGTCGTAAAACGCGACCGATTGACTTTGCGAGTCACTACCATCTTGTCTACTAGGTGGAAGAGTTCTGCATTGTCTCGCCCGGGTCTGGTACCACCGCCTTACCTATTTCTGCCGCAATAGCGTCAGTGCTTGTCACTGTCGTGTTCCGGTTTGGAGGGTAAGATAGCCGGTCCACTTATGCATGTGGTATTAGACCTCGCTACAAGATAGCAACGCACCATTAACATCTTTGGTGTCTATAGGCGATCGTTGTCTCTTTCCATCAAGATTTGCTTGTTTGCTATCTTATGACATAAAAAAAGTAAACACGTGTTCACGTTTCACGTAATTTATATTTCCTGCGGCATATTAGCATAATATTATTATATATGTCACCGTACTATTGTAAAACCGTTAGATTACATTTGGACGTAATTACACGAAAAGGATCCAATCCACACAAAGTCACTTTAGAAATATTGAAGTTTAAAGTTGGATATTGTTTATTTTTTTAACGTGCCAAACATGGGGTCTAGTTCTGACGAATAAAGTGATAGAGAGCTATTTTTGCTTAGATGTTTTTTACTGGCCAATGGTATCGATGTTTAGCATCAGTTTTGTGCACTTAACTCATTTTTGACCATATTTGGATTGGATCCATTTCGTTTTTTTTTTATAAAAAAAGGGGCAAACAGACAGGAGGCTCACCTGATGGTAAGTGATCGCCGCTGCCCATGGACAACTACACTATCAGAAGATTTGCAATTGCGTTGCCGGCCTTTTAAAAAAGAGTAGGCTCTTTTCTTGAAGGTCCCTAAGTCGTATCCGCTTAGAAAAACCTCTGCCGGTAATAGGTTTTACAGAGGAATAATGCGGGGGAAGAAGTTCCTCGAGAATCGCACAGTTGTGGATTTCCAGACATCGAGATGGTGAGGATGAAATTTTGAATTTTGTCGCGATGTCTGATGGTGAAATTCTGCGGCAGGAATTAATCCAAACAGTTCCGCGGAACACTCTCCATGATAGATCCGATAGAAATGTAGAGCGAAGCCACATCTCTACGCAATGCCAAAGAATCAAGCCGATCAGAAATAGTCCTGTTATTAACAATTCGAGTCGCTTTACGTTGAATGCGGTCAAAGGGAAGGAGCTGGCACTGAGGAAACCCCGCGCACAAGTGAGACCAGTACTCCATATGAGGCCGGATTTGCGCCTTATAAAGTTGTAGGCGATGGGCCGGCGTAAAGTACTGTCTCATCCTGCTGAGAACACCCAGCTTTTTTGAGGCTAATTTGGCCTTGCCTTCCAAGTGACCTCGGAACTGAACGTTGCTCGATATGTCAACTCAAAGAATTTCAAGACTGGCTGTGGCTGTTAGGGAAGTATTTTCGAAGCGAGGAGATACGATAAAGGAAGATTTTTTAGTGGAAAACGCGCAAACTTGTGTCTTCTTGGGGTTAAAGTGGACTAAGTTTAGTCGACCCCACTTTGAGGCTGAGGAAAGTTGTTCTTCGATTTCCGACACAAGTTTGTTCCGGCACTCGTTGACATGTTGTTGAGAAACTCCGCTGCGGCCAGAGTACAAAGCATCACCCGTACTGTCGTCCGCATAGCAATGAATGTTGCTTGATTGCAACATGTCATTAATATGCAGAAGAAACAGTTAACTACGTCCAATTACCAAAGTAATAATTATAAAAAAAAACTGCAAACCAAGTTATAAACTCCCTAGGTATACTATAAACTAAAGGTATTTATAATGTTACATGGACTGATACCTACCAATGTATAATTTTTTTTTATTTTTTTTATAAAATTTGATTATTATCTTGATAAAGTTTATCCTTAGTTTAATCAAACCCCCTTTCCCCACAAACAATAATTCTCTGAATATTCTATACTATTCTGGATCCGCCACTGGTTTGGAGTGTTGAATCAGACTCAGAACCTCTCTTACTGCCGAAATATATTTCCAATGTAGTTTAAACACAACTTTGCTATTTAATTTCAAAAGGGTATTAGCCGACTTGGGTGAAAGGGACTGTCTGTGTGTTTTAGATGTCGACTGTAGCGTCAATCACCGGCTTCGACTGCAGCCAAGTTTTCGCCGGCTTCAACTAGCCCTTAAAAAAATAGTAATCTTAATGACTGACCCCGTTACGGCCAATTAGAATTTTAACGAATAAAGGTGTAACTCACTAGCCCAAATTCAAATTTAATCTCTGACTTTCTGTTCTGCTCACTCCAGAAGTCCGGTGTCACCACAAAGACAACTGTAAGTCGGTCGTTGTAACTGTAACTAGGAAAAAATCTGTAGCTGGCCCTGTAGGCTGTCTCCGAAACTTCGAACTGAATTGAGATATCTGAAGCTCAAAGAGCAAAAACCTAAGTAAAGATTTTCGAGCTCAAAATATCAACCTGGCATAATGTATGCGATATTCGCGAAGACATAATAGAAGGGGAGCTCAAAAAGCTAAATGGAGATTAACTCAAGCATCATCTGGATCTGTTGAATTTTACACATGAGATAATTGGAAAAATAAAAGGTTACATAATATTTTTAATTTTAATTGTGGAAAAAACATTCCCATTTGACATGAAAAAATGAAGCGCGTCCGCTTAAGGTATAGTGGGTAAATCTTGAGCTAAAATTTAAAAAATCTGACGATTTGCGTTGGAGGTTCTCAACGTTGCAAATAAAACGATGTCTTAACATTCTCAGGCGCGGTTTAATTTTCTTTTATTTTGAAGGAAATTATGTAAAAACAACGAAAAAAATATAGTGTGAAAACTTCACCTAAGCCGAAGTTATTTGATGTTTTTACTGCGCGGCACTATATAAGGGGCTCATATTTGGTGGAGATCCTTAACAATATACGAGGTATCCCTCCTTATGTTAATCTGGCATGATCAAACAAATTCTAAAATTCTCCCTTGTGCTCCCTAACCTAGTATCGTAAAAATCGCGTCGTATCGTGTTTTTACACACATAGCAAAATTATTTTGCTACGTATGTAAAAGCATTATAAAAAGATGTGTCCATTAACTTTTACATGCATCTAGTTGTGATTAAATGTGGAACATGCGGTCCCAGCTAATGTAAAACACCTAATTCTAAATAATCCGACATTTTATAATAATGTGTCTTACGTTGCTTGGGAATTAATTTGTTTACTGATAAATCCCTAACAGCTTCAAGAGGCTTAAAATAAAAGCATATTATACATTTCGCTGAAATAAAATTTTTAGGACTGAAAAAATAATAAGAAACACGCACCTATTATTGTTCAGTTTTTGTTTTATTTTATCTGTATTCACTACGGATTATACAAACTTATATTACATAAATAATGCATTAATAATTCAAATAACTTATAATCTATATATTAATACGTGATGGAAAAATGTTGAACCCCTTTTTAAGACTATTGCGCGAACGGTGGAATATGATATTTGGCACATTTAAAGTTTACATTCCGGAGGACTGCAGAAACCTAATATTTTAAATAAAATGCATTATAGAAGTACATTCGATTAATAAAAAAATACACACACTACATTCATGTGACATACATGATATTATACGCACATGTATACCTATTTTTCTATTTTCCTTACGGCTAAAGTCAGTTCTCAGTCTTAAAAGAGATTTTATTGTTTAGTCTATGGTTGAATTTCAGCCATAGGCGATCGCTAGTTTAAATTATTTGACCTTTATTTAAACGCTGTGAAAAACTATCCTTCGTAGAATATTTCTATTTAGGACAATTTTTTAATACACCTTGATGTGCAATCAGTCATAAACTGTCAATTTAATATAGACATAAAATCTTACAGCTTTTTTCAAACTCTGACTTAATTAATAACTCAATGATATCGAAGTAATGTTTTGTTTTCTAAATTTTAAATGAACCTTTTGTAATGCAGTGAAACTGTAGCAACCGACTTCCCATTTCCTGTATTTCCGGAACCCTGTATCAAATCTCATCAAATTAAAGAATTAAAACACACGAGAAGCTGAACTAATAACCTTCTCCTTTTGGGAAGTTGGTTGAAAAACAGCAAATTCGAGCAATGCAGATTTTCTTATTTACCGTGTCAAATTACAATTGTTTGCAAGAAAACAAACGTCGTGTTTAACGCATAAATTTTCATGTATTTTTTATAATATGCAGAAACAGATTAATTGGTCTTAAATAATGTCCTAACTTTTGAGTATTTAAAAGCAGAAATATAATAGTAAGAAAATAGAAAAAGTATTTTTTACACCGTATGACCTATTCAAATAATTGGTAGGATACTGGTTTCTGAAAAAGAATGTAATCTCCTTTTCTAAGCTTCTAACTAATATCTTCGTGTTAAATTTTATCACAATAAACTTAGCAATTTAACAAGGCAGGGTTACGTTTATAATAAATAAGCTAGCCGTACCTCGATTGTTCGCCATTTAGGAACTTCCCGGCAGAATTACAGATGATCTTAAGGGGTTTCGGATCAAGTTATTAAATTAAAAAGCAATATATTTTATGAGTACATTTTTTGATTATCTTACAAAAGATTACCAAGAATTTGTCTCTGTGAGCGGGACGAATAATCCATAATGCAACAATGAACGTTCTTCGTGTTTTACTACTAAACGTGATCATTAAAGTAAGCACACACTTATGCTGTTTATTGTGAAGTTGTGTGTGATGAAACTGCATTCCATATGGGTGGATATAAATTGACCCACACGCAAGGCAACTTCAAGGCAATTTATACGATATAATTTTACTATTATATTTAAAACACCTATGATTTGTTATTTAATTATGCTAACATACCTACTCGACATATGCTTCTAAGCGCCTTAATCTTCAATCAATCTACAATCTGTACCTACTAATATTTACTTTTATACAACATTAAACTTTTTTAAGTTGTACGCAATTTTAAAGGTTTCATTAAAAAGTCAATATGTTCCGGTCTGGAGACTAAGTTAGCCACCGTAACTGCAAGCACATGAAACTCAATGACCCAGCCCTAAGGTTCTTAAATATCAATGTTAAATATAATCAATAGTCAATACGTTTCACAAGGAAGACAAACTATGTTGCTTTGTCCGACCTGCCTTGTCCGCTTGCAAGATCTCTGGGTGGATTCGTCCTCGTGGTTTAAAGAAAATATTGGTTTATAAGTAATATTATTATAAAAGTGTTATAGTTAATTTTTTTCGGATTTAATTTCATTTTTAGACAAGTAAAAAATGTTTAAATTTTTCGAAAAATCTTAGTTTCATTCTAAAACCAATGGTATGTTATCATCCCCCATACGAGGGAAATCACACTATTAAGTAAATGCTGAATTTAAGGCGAACGTTCTTTCTACGACTTATTTCGAAATGACAGCGTTTTTTCATGTAATCACAATCAAAATATGCTGAATTTATAGTTCTTTTTCTTAATGGATTGATTTTAATTCATTAAGCACTACTGGCTCTATAGAGAGAGGGCACACTTGCTACTAAAAGTAGCATGTGTGCCCTCTCTCTATCGTCTGGCTTTCAACACGAGTATACTGCTTAACTAAACAAAAAGATTATGAAATTTCGCAAATAAGTTGTATAATTCCAATATTGCCCTTCAAAATGTCAGTAATATATTATCTAATGTCTTATCATTTTCGATTGCGAATTTAACGTACAGTCACAAAAAAGAAACAAAATAAAACACGTAACAGCAATTAATACTTTAACAAAAAAACGTGACAGAAAAAACTACAAAAACGGGAAAAGAATGAATTTGTTTTTAATTTATATATTCTGACATATTAATTTGTTTATTTTAATAATAACTTTAATTATAAATTTAACTATAATACTAAATCTTATTTTGAAAATTACCGAAATTCTGTATCTTATAATGCGACTACATGCAAATTTATGTTTAGTAAAATCAGAGGAAAATTTATCACTATTAAACTAATAACAATAACAAAATAAAAAGATTGTAAACGGTTGACCCTCCAGGCCATCCCTGAAACTTCCCGCAGCTCAAGAGTTAAAAAATATAAAACATAAATTTCGTTAAATATTACAGTATATTGATTTTTGAAAAACGCTATATTTTGGAAACGATGATCAATTCTGATCCTTTGAATGGCTTGACTCAATTTTCGAGATCTGAAACATTGCTTTAGCTAAATAATCAATAGGTTGAAAAATTTCAAAGCAATCTCAAAAAACATTATTTTAAAAAATTTTCATCGTTGATAAATCCCAAACAAATTGACCGATTTTAATCCAAATAACGGTAATTGACGCAGTCCTTAAAGAAAAAAAGCTGATAAGATTTTGTAGTCAATCGGTGTATTAGGCAGAAAGTTATTTCAAAAATATTAAGTAAGTTTATTAAATACAACGTAATTTTAATATTTGAAAATCTGTAACTTTTGAAAGTAAGATTCGATTCTGATTTTTGAAACGGCATTTGACGTAGTTTTTTAAGCACTAAAATATCGTAGAATGCTAAACAATTATTAGTTGAAAAATTTCGAAGTTATGTCGAAAAACTTTTCCAAAAATTTTCGTCAACGATTACTCCCAAACAGATAAACCGAGTTTGGTGCAATTTATATATTAGACATAGTTTTTTGAGGAACAGAGCTGATTAGTTTTTGTACTCAATCGGTACATTTATCTAGAAGATATATTAAAAAAATACTGTTTCGCCAGAATTTTTTATGGGTTTTTACAAATTTTTTCAAAATCTCCTGGGCTTAATTGGATCAAATTTTTAAGAACTCTAAGTTGAGTGGATTCCAATCGAAAACCATCAACCGCGTTTCGATCGATCCGAAAAATTATGAGATATTTACATACACACATACACACACACGCACATACATACATCCATACATGCATATGTACATATGACGGCGTCCGCGTCTTCAAATGCAACAATATTGTAAACAACAGGTGCACCGCCTAAGCCACCGAGCGCATCGTTTGATATCCCTACTACTCAACTTGTTTTGCTACCTGTATAAAAGGTTCTTAGCGCCCGCCGTTAAGGCAATCTTGGCTCTGGCGTGGCTCGGTACACTTGTTGTATCTTGCTAGTAGCTTATCCTTGACTCCTGGATAATTAATTTGTGCAAATACATTATTTATTATTCTGATTTATAAATTAGTCTGAGTACAATTTATAATTGATTATCCATTGCTTGAATTATGACTTATTTATAATCACTACATAGTATAAAACAAAGTCGCTTTCTCTGTCTGTCCCTATGTCCCTCTGTCCCTATGTATGCTTAAATCTTTAAAATTACGCAACGGATTATGATGCGGTTTTTTGTAATAGATAGAGTGATTAAAGAGGAAGGTTTATGTGTATAATAATATTCAATATATTGTAGAGAAATACTGCAATTTTTGAGTTTTCTGATGTCATGTCGTAAATAATTATATTTTTTTCCGCTTATATTGCAAACGCAGGCTAAACCCTACGAGATTTATCAAAATAATGTACTAAGTATTTGTACACCTTGAAAAGGTCTACAGAAAAGTCTCCAATGGTATATGTCTAGCTCTTATGGATAACCCACAATAGCATTTTTTTGTCATTTACTTTTTACGAGAAATAATGGCTTTTTTTAAAGCAATTTTAATCAATACAGCACTAATCCTTATCCAATTAAATACCTCAAATATATTGTTGATTTAATATAGATTAATATGGCCGTTTACAGCATGTAATTTAAATGAATATTTTTGAAGATATTACAGATTTAAAATGCAGGGGCATAGCGGTTGCGGGGTTACCAGCCGGTCGGGCGGCGCGCGCGCGGTGTGTTCTGAAACCGCTGGGAAACCTGCTAATTTTTGGATAAATAAATATAGGACTTCAGCTGAAAACCAAAATTAAGTACATTCCTTTTTTTAACTAAATCTCACCATATAAAAATCATGTGGATGATTAGAAATAGTATTAACAAATTATTTTTCCTGTTTTCGGAATTTTATATGATCAAATAAAGTACATTATATCATGTAATAAGTTAGCACATTCCTTAGATAATATCTTCAGGTATATCGTATAATTTTTGTAAAATTGTTATTTAACAATCAATGTAAAAAAACGTGATTTAGCAAATCAGTTTTTTACTACTTTACTTACTTACTTTTCATTTTACTTTTCATGTTTTTTTCACTGAGTGACATTGGCTATTTGAAAAAAAAACTTCCCACTACGGAAGATATAGATAAAGAAGTTGCTGATATTCGAACCCCGATTTTCGAAAATCGAATTTTTACCAGATATCCACGTTTAGAGGTCCTAGGAATCTTTTCCGACTATTTTCACGATGACGTCAGTATGTCTGTCTGTATGTATGTGTGTGTGTGTGTGTGTGTGTGTGTGTAGGTGTGTATGTAAACATCTCGTGACTTTTGAACGGCTAGACCGATCGAAACGCGGTTGGATTCTGCTCTACTTAGATTTCCTGAAAATTTGAACAGATTCGGTCCAGGAGATTTTAAGAAATTTTGAAAAAACACCAAAAAAATTTTGACGAAACAGTATTTTTTTAATATAACTTCCTGATTTATGTACCGATTGAGTAGAAAAACTAATCAGCTCTATTCGTCAAAAAACTATGTCTAATAAATAAATTGCATCAAAATCGGTTTATCCGTTTGAGAGTAATCGTTGACGAAAAATTTTGAAAAAGTGTTTTTTCGACATAGCTTCTAAATTTTTCAACCAGTCATTTGTTCTACGATATTTTAGTACTTAAAAAACTACGTCAAATGCCGTTTCAAAAATCAAAATCAATTCTAATTCTCAAACTTAGCTATAAGTTTTCATACGTTATTTTTGAAAACTTACTTAAGTTTTTTTAAATAACTTTCAAGTTAATTTACCGATTGACTTAAAAATATTATCAGCTTTTGTCCCGTTAATTTAATCAAAATCGGTTAATTTGTTTGTCATTTATCAATGAAGAAAATTAAAAATAAAATATTTTTTGACATAGCATCGAAATTTTTATTTAGGTAAAACAATATTTTAGATCTCAAAAATTGAGTTGAATGCCATCATCGTTTTCAAATGTACAGCTTTTCAAAAATTAATAATACTGTCATTTTTAACAAAATAGATGTTTGAAAAATCTATGCTTATATTTTTTACTCTTGAGCTTAAAATACCTTAATTTAGTGAGAAGTTTCAGGGATGGCCCGTAGACATTTTTTTTTCCGTTTGTCCTGATGCCTCGCTTTAATAAATCGCAGGGTCAAGCCTTCAACGTTGCAGGCTTAGATTTGAGCGTTGCTGCTTTTCACATGGCCAACTATATATCGCTCTTTCAAAAGTAACCTCTAAAGAAAACATATTTGTGTTGTCTAATGGCAAAAAAGCTGTGAACGTTGTATATAAAGACATTCCATAATATATTAATTGTAAAATTAAAAGAAATAGGTAAAAATGTAAAAACTAAAAATGTAGTACCTGTATGAATTTACATATTCCAAAGATAGCAGGAAATCTTCATAGGGAAAAGGAATCATTTTACTCCAAATTTAACGCGTGCGGGACACGGGTAGTAACGAATAAATCAAAACTACTGGATCGATTTTAATCATTTTTTCCCGTGCGAAGCCGGGGCGGGCCGCTAGTAAGGAATAATTAAGTTACTTATGGTTGGAATTGTAAACAAGAAATAGTAATTAATAATAGTAAACTTTAATAGTGATCTAATGTAATTTTGATTAAAAAATTAGCAAAATATAAAGACCTGTTATATCACCACATCCGCATTTTATTTATCGTATCTGACCCAGTTCCTAAATATATATATATATATATATATATATATATATATATATATATATATATACATACATACATTGTGACGTCATCGTGAAAATAGTCGGAACAGGTTCCTAGGACTTCAAAACGTGAGGTCTGGTGAAAACTCGATTTTTGAAAATCGGGGCTAAATCAGTAACTTCCTTATCTACATACCTACGTAGCGGGAAATTAAGAAGATTGAATTAAATCTATCGAAATATGCATGCCAGTTCTGTTGGTCAAAATAGAAGTTAAGTGCCCTGTAATTAACAAACGTTGTAAGTGGTTAAAATTAAATAAACTTCATGATGAAAGATACAAAAATGAATAACACTTATGTTGCCAATGAATGGCTTAAAATATGTAATAAGTAAAAATTGTGAAATTTTTAGCATTTTTAGCATTAAAAGAATTGTTTTAAACTTCAAAGTAATGTATTACAATGATATAAGCATCTATTAACATGTGTTGCATTTTAAGCAAACTTTGTATAGGCCCTCATCAATCTCCTTTGCTAGCACAAAGCACTGTTTACGGAGCTCACTAGATACAGTAACATATTTCTCAAGGCCCAAAAATTCACACAATAGAAAGAATACATAATTTGTATGTCAACCTACGTTGGCGTAGTTTAGATTGTATAAAAATGATTGACAGTGCGTGAAGTAAATTTTCTTTTCACAGACCTTGAATTTCTAGTATAGTATGCACGCGTAAGCTTACGTTTGCACAGGGCTGACAAAAATAGTAATTTTCTTTACCCTGTTTACCCTTTTTGGGTTAAACAGGATAAAAACATACTATTTTACCATGATATTTCTAATGCATTTTGAAGAGTGTGTCCAGGGAACAGAGTTAATGGAGCGTTAGGTTACTTAATAGCACAATTATAAGTCAGGGTGCCCGTCTAGCCCTGCATAATCATGAGCTTATCACAACGCTGTTGTATGGAAGTGAGAGTTGGGTATGTCAGAAAGGGCATGAAAGTACAATCAACGCGGTCGAGATGAGGTCGCTAAGAAAAATATGTGGTGTGACACTCGCGGACCGGGTTTGTAATGTCGAAGTGAGAGAGAGGTTAGGTTAGTAGTTTGAAGGAATGTATGGCACTCGGTTCTCTCTGCCTACCCCGTAAGGGATCTGGCGTGAAGATATATATGCATGCATTTTGAAAACAAACAACAAAAGACGTTTTAGAATAAGTTTCTATTCAAAACTATTTAAAACCAGATTACTTTTTATATCAAAGGATTTTTGTAACTTTCCACTGCGTATGTAGGTACGTATACGTATGCATGTACTTAGTTAGTATAAGGAAGTTACTGTTTTTGCCCCGATTTTCCAAAATTGAGTTTTCACCAGATTTCCAGGTCATTTTCCGACTATGTCCACAATGACATTAGTTTGTCTCTCTCTCTCTCTTTCTCTCTGTGGGTATGTGTATGTATGTGTGCATGCGTGCGTGCGTGCGTGCGTGCGTGCGTGCGTGCGTGCGTGCGTGCGTGCGTGCGTGCGTGCGTACGTGCATGTGTGTGAGTGGATTCCGCTTAACTTAGACTTTCTGAAAATTTGAACCAATTTGGTCCACGATGATTTAACAAATTTTAAAGAAAACCGCAAAAAAAATTGTAAAAACAGCAATTTTTAAATATAACTTCCAGATTAAGGTACCTATTGAGTACAAAATCTAATCAGCTCTTTTTTCAAAAAATTGCGTCCAATATATAAATTGTATCAAAATCGATTTATCCCTTCGAGATTTATCGTTGATGAAAAAATTTTGAAAAAAGTATTTTTTCATTAATTTTTCGACCTTCTGCAATATTTTAGTACTTAGAAAACTACGTCAAATGCAGTTTCGAAAATCAAATTCTTATCAAGTTTTCCAAAGTTACAGCTTTTTAAATATTAATATATTTTTATATGTTAACTGTTTAACTTACAGTAAGCTTACTTAATATTTTTAAATTTTCTCATTTTCTTTAAAAAACTGCATCAAATAGCGTAAGTTGGATCAAAATCGGTTGATTTATTTGGGATTTATCTATTACGAAAATTTTTGATAATTTTTTTTTTTTTATATTACTTCGAAATTTTTTAGTCTATAAATTATGTGGCTAAGAATTATTTTAGAGCTCAAAAATTGCGTTGAAAGTCATTCGAAAGAACAAAAATCGATTATTATCGTCTCTAAATTATACAGCTTTTCAAAAATTAAACTACTCTCATTTATAACAAAATTTAGATTTTTGAACTCTGAAAAAATCTATTCTTAACATTGATATAAAATGATTCTAAAGTATAGTTTTTGTTCCTTAGAACTTAAAAATAATATAAATATTTGAACCATGAACGTGTTCTGGCTGGGAGGGTAAGGTAGCTGGCGGACTTATGCATGTGGCATTGCCATCCCGCCACACGGATAGCAATGCGCCATTAACATCTTTGGTGCCATAGGCGATGGTTTCTTTTTCTATTAGGAGAGCGATCTGCTTGTTTGCCATCTAATGATATAAAAAAAAACACAGGCAATAACTTCATTCAAGTAACTTTACTTTTTTCTATCAGGAGAGCCATCTGCTCGTTTTCTCTCTTCTAATTCTGTATAACTTTAAGTCTTTAAAGAGAGTTACCTAGTTACTCTAAAAAAATCTCGTTGAAAAAAAATATTTGATGGTTGGATGGATGTAAACACAAAATAGGTTAGTTCGCTTTATGAATTCAGTTTATTTTAATATCAATTTTATCTTACCCACTCTTATAATAAATAATTTAGAGACAAAAAAAAATGTTGCAGTGCACGTGCACTTTTGGATTTTCCAAACTTTTACAAACTTAATTTTATATTGCCATAAAAATTATGGTTCAAAATCATTAAAAAATATTAGTTTTGATCCCATAACACAGGGATTTATATCCTCTTATGCAGGCTTGATTTACCCTCCAAATATTAAGACGATAGCAGCAAGCATTAGCGACAAATGACAGGAGCCATGCAATAGACTCTAAACTCGATCATACCTTCGTGACGTTATTAGAAACTCAGAACCTCGATTGTAAAAAAAAGCGCCGCACCTTGAACAGTCAAATTAACATTTGGAACAGTAAGTTGTAAGGTCGCCAGTAACTCAGATTACAATCAATTTCTAGTTTTCGCCCTGTTGTTGAAATTCCTCAGTAGTTATTTAAGTTATTCCCTTAATATTATAAATATGAATATTTTTATGTCCTTAGATAGCAAACTAGTAGATGGCTCTCCTAATAGTAAGAGACACCATCGCCTATAAACAGCAAAGATATTAATGCTATTCATGTGGTGGGATGACAATACCACATATATTAGTCTACCGACTTATCCTCCAAATGGGAACTTTTTTTTATATCATAAGATAGCAAACAAGCAGATGGGTCTCCTGATGGAAAGAGTCAACCATCGCCTATAGACACCAAAGATGTTACTCGTGCGTTGCTATCTTGTGGCAAGGTCTAATGCCACATGCATAAGTTTACCGGCTACCTTACCCTCTAAACCGGAACACGACAGCGACAAGCACTGACGCTATTGCGGCAGGAATAGGTAAGGCGGTGGTACCAGACCCGGGTGAGACAATGCAGAAATCTACCACCTAGTAGTGACTCGATAGCCAATCGGTCGCCTTTTACGACCTGCCTGGCAGAACGGCAGTTGGCCTATTCTTCAAAGGAGCCCGGGACCAACACGGCTCGGCACACTCGATAACGACATGCTTTGTTGCGGCAGGAATTGGTTAGGCGGTGGTATCATATACCCGGGTGTTGTCAAAGTCAAAGTCAAAACATTTTTATTCAAATTATCCTTTACAGGCACTTTTGACGAGTCAACATTTTTTAAGTTACTACCGGATCGGAAACGCGGCCACACACTGAGAAGATCCGGCGGAAGAAACTCAGCTGGCTTGTCTTTTTTTGTGTATATACATTTTTTTTAAACAATGTTTTTACAATTACAATTACAATGTATTTATGAATAATATATTATAATTACTATGAGACTGCTATGAGGAGCAATTAATCCCATGCCTTATGATCATCCAAATATTCAGATAAATATCATCCAAATATCAGTTGCAGAACTCTATTTAGTAATCACGATGGTAGTGACATGTATATCCAACCAATCATTCGCCTTTTACGATCTGCCTAGCAGAACGTCAGATGGTCCAATCTTTAAAAGGGAGGAATTCCTTTTGAAGATTGGACCGCGGGCCAACACGGTGGTGTGAGTATATTTCTCATTCCTTCACGTTAGAAAGGTTGGCTGGATTAAGACACAATCCCTACTTAATATTATAAATGCGAATGTAAGTTTGTCTGTTACGCTTTTACGCGAAAACTACTTAACTGGTCATCATTAAACTTTGTACACATATTTTTGGAGGTATTAAAAGTAACATTGAATACTTTTTAAAAAATATAAAATTCGAGCGAAGCCGCAGGTAAAAGCTAGTAATACATACAGAATGGGAGTCCTGCAGATGGGGCGTAATGATATCCATACTAATATTATAAATGCGAATAATATAAAAACTAATATTATAAAGTAACTCTGTCTGTCTGTCTGTCTCTTCTTCACGCCTAAACGGCTGAACTGATTTGGATGAAATTTGCTATATAGTTTGAGACTCGGGAAAGGACGTAGGATATTTTTTATCCCAGAAATCACACGGGAATGGGATCTATGCGGGTTTTATTTTAGAAATTATTCCACGCTGACGAAGTCGCAGGCACATCTAGTTTATTATATACTAGCGGATATTCACGACCCAAAATCATCACTTCCTTTTATGCAATCGGATAAAAAGGTAGCCTATTGGAAAGCTACAATATCTAGGAGGGACCTCGATAGTGTAGCTTTTCAATAATAAAATCATTTTAAGATCAGTCTAGTAGTGTTACAAACATGTGTAAACGATTAATCATACGGGCCATCCCTGAAACTTCCCACTAAATTAAGGTACCTATTTTAAGCTCAAAAGAGTTAAAAATATAAGCATAGATTTTTCAGTTCAAACATCTATTTTGTTAAAAATGTCATTATATTAATTTTTGAAAAGCTGTATATTTTGAAAACGATGATGGCATTAACTCAATTTTTGAGATCTAAAATATTGCTTTAGCTAAATAATCGTTAGATTGAACAATTTCGATGCATCGTCAAAAAACATTTTTTTTTTATTTTTTTTTTCATTGATAAATCCCAAAAAAATTGACCGATTTTGATTAAATTAACGGTATTTGACACAGTTTTTAAAGGAAAAAAGCTGATAAGATTTTGATGTCAATCGGTCAATTAACTTAAAAGTTATTTAAAAAAAAGTAAGTTTGCTAAATACAACGTAATTTTAATATCTGAAAAACTATAAGTTTTGAGAATTAGATTCGATTTTGATTGTTGAAACAGCATTCGAAGTAGTTTTTTTAGTACTAAAATATCGTAGAATACCAAAAAATTATTGGTAGAAATTTTTCAAAGCTATGTCGAAAAAACACTTTTTCAAAATTTTTCGTCAACGATTACTCTTAAACGGATAAACCGATTTTGTTGCAATTTATGTATTAAAGGTAGTTTTTTGAGGAATAGAGCTGATTAGCTTTTGTACTTAATCGGTACATAAATCTGGAAGTTATATCAAAAAAATACTGTTTTGGCAAAATTTTTTTTGGTATTTTTTTAAAATTTCACAAAATCTCCTGTACTGAATCGGTTCAAATTTTCAGGAAGACTAAGTTGAGCAAAATCCAATCGAATTGCATCAACCGTATTTCGATCGGTCCAGCAGTTCAAAAGTTATAAGATGTTTACATACACACATACACACACAAACACACACACACATACACACACATATACACACACATACACACACACATACAGACATACTGACTTCATCGTGAAAATAGTCGGAAAAGGTTCCTAGGACCTCAAAACGTGGATATCTGGTGAAAACTCGATTTTCGAAAATCGGGGTAAAATCAGTAAATTCTTTATCTACATACGTAAGTGGGAAGTTAAAAAAATAAAAAATACAAATGTTTCCTTTTTTTAATATATTAGTATAGATGAGCTGTGCCCGCGACTTCATCCGTGTTCTAAAATAAATGTAGCCAACTAAGTTACTTCTTATTATATTAGCTATCTGACAGTGAAAGTCCTGTCAGATATTCATACACACTCCGCTGTCTGTCTGTCTGTCCGTCTGTCTGTCTGTCACTACGCTGTATCTCATTAAAACCGTGATAGCCAGAAAGCTGAAATTTTCACAAATTATGTATTTCTGTCGCCGCTATAACAACAAATACTACAAATAAAAAAATGAAAATATTAATACAATAAACGCGTTTTAATAATCGATCCAGCTGTTTTAGAGATTAGCCGGAACAAACAGACAGACAAAAATTGCAAAAAAAAAAGTGTTATTTCGGAATATGTAACGTGTATACATCCATATGCATTTAATAAAAAACGGTTATTGTAATATTACATGTATAGATGTAAAAAAGGGACTATAGACAAAGATGCCTATTTCATGCTTGGGTAGCTATCTAATATTATAAGAAAATTAATATCGATCCAGTAGTTTTTGAGTTAATTCGTTACAAACATTCAAATTTACATATCTTTTCTCTTTATAAGTCATTGACAAAGTAGCCTATTTCACTCCTAGATAATGTAGCTATCTAATAGTAAAAAAATTAATATCGGTCCAGTAGTTTTTGAGTTAATTCGTTACAAACATTCAAATTTACATATCTTTTCTCTTTATAAGTCATTGACAAAGTAGCCTATTTCTCTCCTAGATAATGTAGCTATCTAATAGTAAAAAAATTAATATCGGTCCAGTAGTTTTTGAGTTAATTCGTTACAAACATTCAAATTTACATATCTTTTCTCTTTATAAGTCATTGACAAAGTAGCCTATTTCACTCCTAGATAATGTAGCTATCTAATAGTAAAAAAATTAATATCGGTCCAGTAGTTTTTGAGTTAATTCGTTAGAAACATTCAAATTTACACATGTTTTCTCTTTATAAGTCATTGACAAAGTAGCCTATTTTACTCCTAGAGTATGTTGCTATCTAATAGTAAAAAAGAAATATTGGCCCAGTAGTTTTTGAGTTAATTCGTTACAAACATACAAAAATACATATGTTTTCTTCATTAGTATTGACAAAGTAGTGTGCGTCACTTGGACAGTGCAGCTATCTAATGCTAAAAAATATAAATAAATACTAAAAAAAATATCGGTTCAGTAGTTTTTAGGGTTCCGTACCTAAAATGTAAAAACGAGTCCCCATTACTAAGCCTCCGCTGTCTGTCTGTCTGTCAGTCTGTCTGTCTGTCACCAGGCTGTATCTCATAAACCGTGATAGCTAGAAAGCTGAAATTTTCACAAATTATTTCCGTTGCCGCTATAACAACAAACACTAAAAATAAAATGAAAATATTAATACAATAAACGTGTTTTTGTATTTTTTTGCTCAATATTAATAACGGTAACAGGTACACGCTTAAAATTTTCACAGAATATTTAGTTGTATATTTCCTTTCAAAATAAATGAAGTAAATATTAAAGGGGGATTCCCATACAACAAATGTTTTTTTTTATGTCATAAGATAGCAAACAAGCAGATGGGTCTCCTGATGGAAAGAGACAACCATCGCCTATAGACACCAAAGATGTTAATGGTGCGTTGCTATCTTGTGGCGAGGTCTAATGCCACATGCATAAGTTTACCGGCTACCTTACCCTCCAAACCGGAACACGACAGCAACAAGCACTAACGCTATTGCGGCAGGAATAGGTAAGGCGGTGGTACCAGACCCGGGTGAGACAATGCAGAACTCTACCACCTAGTAGCCACGATGGTAGTGACTCGATAGCCAATCGGTCGCCTTTTACAACCTGCCTGGCAGAACGGCAGTTGGCCTATTCTACAAAGGAGGCCGGGACCAACACGGCGAAAATGTAGTTTTTAACTAATTTTTTACATGAACTTAATAAACAGGTAGAAACTTGAATAGAGATGGCAATGAGCCCTTCGTGCGCGAGTCCGACTCGCACTTGGCTGGTTTTTTTTAGTTGATTGCGGCAGGAATAGGTAAGGCAGTGGTACCAAATACCCAGGCGAGACGTTATAGAACTCTGCCATCTAGTAGTCACGATGGTGTTGACACGTGCAGCCAATTGGTTGCCTCTTACGACCTGCCTGGCAGAACGGCTGTTGATCTATCCTTCAAAAGATCCAGGAAAATACGGGAAATTTCAAGTATTCAAGTTACATAGGGGCATAGAAACAGACAGACAAACAAGCACAAATTATGTAACTTAATTTATAATTTGCGCAATGACATGACTATTTTATTGATCGGCCAGTCGCATTGGTTGAGTGGTTAGCAAACTTAACTACGAATCGATGGGGCTCAGGTTCGATTTCCGACAGAGACAAACATTTATGTGATAAGCCTAGATGTTCATATTTCTAGATTTACGTATGTTTACTAAATATATCCAGTATTTACATATGTATTTCTATATATTATTGTCGTTGTCTAACATTTATAGCACTAGCAAATAATTGACTAATTTTGGGGTTAGATTCGTGTAATTTGTTCAGCGATAATTATTACTTTTCCTTTTCATTAAGATCGGTCAAGCTCTTTTTGAATTATTACAGGATATAAAGACAGACAAAAATTATATGCCCTATTAAATTATGCAAACGCGATAGCCCATTTCTTTATGAAAGTTAAGTCGTTCTAGAATTATAATGAAACAGTCAGACAAAAATGTGCACATATGTACATCTATACAAATAAATAAAATTGCAATGTCTGTTTGTAATATTAACCGCTTTTACTTAGTGCATATGGATGTATACATGATACATATAGCTACCAAAATAACATTTTTTATAATTTTTGTCTATTTGTCTGTCTGTCTGTTTCCGGCTAATCTCTGAAACGGCTGGACCAATTTTGGCGGGACTTTCACTGTAGTAGTAAGGAGTAACTAAGGCTATTTTTATTCAGATTTTTTCCACGCGGACGAAGTCGCGGGCACAGCTAGTTAAACATATATACACTCATGGATCATTTATCGAATTTAGCCTGTGTATACACTATATATTCGTTGACAAATTAAGAGGAACGAAAATTCTGTTTAATTTCTCGTGTTATAATAATTATCGTGTGTGTATACTAGCCGTTAACATTAGTAAATCCAGTTAAAAAAAATTGGGATTCAAATAAGGCTCACAAAAGACTTGGCAATATTGGCCATTGGTCTTAGCCTGACTCATGGAAAAAAGAGGATATATAAATTATTTGAATTTTATCTATTTTTATTTGGTTCCTTTTTTTATTTGATTGGTGAGTAATATTGTGTTCAATCACACCGCGAAAAAAATTTCCATCGTATGAATTTCAATTTAAATATAGGTTTTGTTTAAATTTTTGCCTTGACAGCTTGTTATTTTGGGTGTGAATTGTTACTGCAACTAAACTTAGAATGCTAGATCTAAACACCACTAACCTTGGGCTAGGGCTGTTACTTTAATTAAAACTGGACATACCTACAAAAAAGTGTAAGCACTAGCGAAATTTTATTCTTTCTGTGCATAACTTTTTACTGAAACTAATTAATATCTCATCTATTATTTTTTTGCTTTTCTGTTAGAAGCAATCATAATTTTTAGGTGCTGAAAAACGGTTACAATACATTTTTCTAGACATCTTTCTTGATTTGAATTTGTTTTTCTACGAGCCTATAATGCTCAATTCACTTCACATACCATGCAAGGTAATTGGAAAGATATAACAAAAGGTGATTGCCTAAGCTAGACATCTTTCTTGATCCGGATTTGTTTTTCTACTAGCCTAATGATGCTTAATTCACTTACGTACACCATGCAAGGTAATTGGAAAGATATAACAAAAGATAATTGGCCAAGCTAGACATCTTTCTTGATCCGCATTTGTTTATCTAAGAGTCTAATGCTGTTCAATTCACTTCACGCACCATGCAAGGAAATTGAAAAATTGCCTAAGCTATTGAGCCATACCTCGAACTATTTAACGACTTGGACTGAGATTTGGCATACTTACTATCATTATGATGTGAACGTTAGTAGTTGCTTAATATCGAATAAAAATTAAACACCTAATAGAGTAAAGCGAAAATTTTAAAAAAATTTTCGCTTTACTCTATTAAATTACTAAATACTAAATTTAATTAAAAATTTCGAAATTAAACTACAATCAAAGCCATGAGCAAAAGCTAGTATCTATTCAAATAATGGTACGAATGCGAAAGTTTGCATAGTTGAATTTTTAGACGTCTGCTACTCAATCACGCAAAATAGCTTAACAGAATTGCATAAAATTTGTTACAGATAGTCTGGCAAAACATAACTTACAGGCGAAGATAAATAAATAAATATTCACAGGACAAATTACACTTACTGATCTAACCCCAAAGTGAGCAAATTATTTGCTTGTGTTATGGGTGTTAGTCAACGATACTAATACATAGAAAGACATATTTATAAATACTAGAATATATTTATTAATACCCAAACCCGGAACATACATATATGCTCATCACATAAATGCTTGTCCCCGTCGGGGATCGAAACCCGAGCCCCGTTGATTGCGTAGTCAGGGTCGTTAACCACTCGACCAACGGGGCGGTCAAAACTTAAATCTTCGATTACAATTATATTATTCTATTATTGACCTTGTTCATGGGCGTACCCAGGTTCTGGGCCAGGGGTGGGGGCAACTGTAACATTTAAAGACTATATTTTTAACTTAACATATTTTTATCTACAACAGTAGATAGTAGAGAGGTAAACAAATTCCAGGGGGGGCAGCTGCCCTTCCCTCCCCCTCCCTCGGTACGCCCATGACCTTGTTAAGTTTCATGGCATAAAGCGTAAATCTGCAAATCAAAGTAATCGACAAACAATAAAAATCGACAACCCTAGATACATTTTATGTACTGCATCTGGTGAGCATCAGCCTCTGCGTGCCACGGTTTAGCTCGGTCAGTTCGTTGGCCGCTGAAATAGGCGCGTGACGCGCATAGCCGCAGCACGCACTCTAGGTCATATAATCGATTTTTCAACACTTTTAACGATGATTATAAAAATAATCAAATAACACATTAATTTATTGTAATCGATTATATTAAAATTAAACTTACGTACAATAAGGTAAAAGTGAAGTGAAAAAATATTTTAAAATATTCAATCCAAAATACTTATCAATAAATTATTTTTCATATAGTTTAAATAGTAATATTAAATTGTCTTTTTTTATTATGTCAAAAAAGTATATTTAAAATATATTTTTATTTTAAAAAAAGACAATAGTCACCGATCCTGTTAATTTATATTATGAATGGTTACACACTTAATTTTTTTACTGTGATTTCTTAAGAATAGGTAGGTATATTAAGCTTTCTGGATAGCAGAAAATAAGTGAAGTGATTTATATAAAACTGAAATAAAGAAACGGAAATCACTCCTAAAAATTGGTAATTATATATTTTTGTAGTTCTTAGCTGTAATTTTTATTATAATACTAGATGTGCCCGTGACTTCGTTCACGTAGATCTTTTTTAAAAAAAGGAAGCCTAAGTTACTCCTTATTACATCAGTTATCTACCAGTGAAAGTCCCGTCAAAATTGGGCCAGCCGTTCCAGAGATTAGCCGGAACAGACAGACAGACAAAAATCGTAAAAAGTTTTATTTTGGTATGTGTACCGTGTATACATCCATATACAATTAGTTAAAACCGGTTATTTTAATATTACAAATAGACACTCAAGTTTTATTTACTTGTATGTAGGTATAGATGTATAGATTAAAGGAAATTTATAAAAAATAAAAATATTATTATTACCCATACTCTATGAAAACTGCATAAACGATAATAATAATCAGCCTCACTTCCAGTGTTGATCCAGGCCCCTTATGAACATAGATGATCTGCCTTGTGGCCAGGCAGTTCATAAAAGGCTAACGTTTGACCGAATGTCACTACCATTAACAATAACATTTCGCCCCAGTTTGGTACCACAGCTACAGCTGTCCTTACCAAAACCTGTTGCAATGGCATAATTATTTGATACTATTATTTTTCGGCATGATGGGTAGGCTGGCCGGTCAACTAATACGTGTGACATTACTTCCCAGTCATTGGATGGCAACGTACAATTAATAGCTTTGGTATTTACAGGCAATGGTTCGCTTTTCGAAGGAATGAGATAAGAAATAGAGATATATTATGTCGATGTCATTTCGTTCACCCTAACACGCAAGCTATGAAAAACTTTTTCTCTTTTAAAATATAAGTTACTCGAATAAACAAACCAATGGTGTGTCAAATAATGTTCCTTGAAAATATTATGATCTGATTTTTGTTCATTGCAACAAAGAATCATTTCATTTATATATATGCTAGTATAAACTAACTTTATTAAAAAACAAAACCATCCAGTCATTCTCTATATTATTACAATGCGTAACTACTTTATTTATGAACTAGCTGTTGCCAGCGACTTCGTCCGCGCGGACTTCGTTTACTCCGCACAGCTTCTCCCCCGTAGGTGATAGCGTGATAATATGTAGCTTATATGTTGACCCGACCTGTTAGTAATATTCATGCAAAATTTGAATTAAATCCATGCAGTACTTTTTGAGTTTACCCCGGACATACATTGACTTTCCTACGATTTTATTATATGTATATTGTATATAGATTATGATGATGTGAGTAAAACCAATAACCATCATGTCTTCAAGACGTGATGTGCAAAATTTTATAAAATCATAGCATACCTATTTAGACAGTAGATAATAATTAGATAAAATTTAATGTCTTCAATGACCTGAAAACGAGTCGAAAAAAATCTTTTCATGTTGTATTTTGCATGAATGCCATGTAGCATTCCTATGTATCTCCACATCCAGTCCACCTGTCTGCCTGTCCGTCTGTCTGTCACCAGGTTATATCTCATAAACCGTGATAGATAGAAAGCCGAAATTTTCACAAATTATGTATTTCCGTAGCCGCTATAACAACAAATACTAAAAATAAAAGAAATGAAAATATTATTAATAAGCGTATGTTTTTCGTATTTTTTAATTCAAGGTTAAGCCCGCAATATTATATCAAGCTCAATATTAATAACGGTAACAGGTAGACGCTTGAAATTTTTACAGAATAATAAGTTGTATATTACCTTTCAAAATTAATAATTAAATAAAAATAAAATGAATATTAAAGGGGGCTGCCATACAATTAACGTAGCTTTTAAACAGGTAGAATCTTGAATATTTAAAAAAAAGTAAGTATTTGGAAATATATCTATATACTTTCCCCGTGTTGGTCCCGGGCTCCTTTGAAGAATAGGCCAACTTCCGTTCTGTCAGGCAGGTCGTAAAAGGCGATCGATTGGCTATACGCGTCACTACCATCGTGACTACTAGGTGGTAGAGTTTCTGCATCGGCTCCACCGGGTCTGGTACCACCGCCTTACCTATTCCTTCCGCAATAGCGTCAGTGCTTGTCGCTGTCGTGTTCTGGTTTGGAGGGTAAGGTAGCTGGTAAACTTATGCATGTGGCATTAGACATCGCCACAAGATAGCAACGCACCATTAGCGTCTTTGGTGTCTATAGGCGATGGTTGACTCTTTCCATCACGAGACCCATCTGCTTGTTTGCTATCTTATGATAAAAAAAATACTAGCTGACCCGGCAAACGTTGTTCTGCCATTTTAACTACTCTTTATTTCTATAATTTGTCATCTTTTAAACCTTCCCTCAACTTCAACAATTAATTCAAAACCAAAATTAGCCAAATCGGTTCAGCCATTCTCGAGTTTTAGCAAGACTAACGAACCGCTATTGATTTTTATATATCGCCTCTGTGGTGTAGTGGTCCGGTGTCGGAGTTGATCACAGAGGTCTCGGGTTCGATTCCTGGGTCGGGCAATTCAGAAATGTGTTTTTTCAGTTTTCTAATAAAAACAACATTGCCTGGGATTGGAAAGTGCCCGGTTGGCGATAGGCTTGCCACCTATCACATAGTGGGACTAAGTATCTTCGGCTAATCGTGGGTGCTCTTGTTGTACCTCTGCCTGCCCTTTCGGGGATACGGGCGTGAAGATACTTTAGATATAAAAATCAATGCCACTTTTCGTTGTAATTTTATAACTCAAGAACGGGCTCACCTATCCAAACCAAATGTTCAAGCTTTGTTCGGACTATTTAGTAGATGATTTATGTAAAGTTTGCACAAAATCGGTAGAGCGGTTCTTCATTTATCACATTTTTTGTAACAAATGAATTTAATAAACAAAATGTTTTACCTATCGTTGCTGTTTAGTTTTGCCGTTTGTTTATTCATGCTCAAAATGGAAAAACAAAAAATATTGTTTATCTAAATGTTTTGAATTAAGTTTTAAAATAGCTAGCAAATAATAAAATATTTTTTTGTTTCAATATTAAATGAATATATTATTATTACATGAATTTGATGTTCCAATTTTTTTTTAAATATTACATATTTTGCCTAGCGAAGCACGTACCGGGCCGCTAGTTAACTATAAAAATAAATACCTAATACATAAAAAACTGGCCAAGTGCAAGTCGAGCTCGCGCACGAAATGTTCCGTACAAACGTGATTTTCTTTTATAGACGATGGTACGGAACCCTTCGTGCGCGCCGTCTGCTTGTTTTTTGCTGTTGAATTTTCAGTGAGTTTGGTAGTTCCAAAGATTACTTCCTATAACTAAACTTACCAAATTTACCCTCTTTAGTATTAATATGTTAATGCTCGTCTTATTGACATGTATTATGTATAAAGTGACCATACGTCCCGTTTTGAATGGGACTGTCCCTTATTTTTGTTCTCCGGCCCGGTCAAAATATATAGTAATGTACATGACGAATATGTTTTGTCGATAACATTAGTACTGTTACTACGAATACCGATTTCAATGATTTATTTTATTTAGTAGGGGATAGATACTTCAGGAGTGACCTTACAATTTGGTCAAGTGCTGATAACCGTGAAATAAAGGAGGTCGGTTTTTTGCTGTTTTGTTGCATTATAATTATAATTTGCGTTTACGACTATACAGGGATTGCTGTGTAACTAATCTGAAGTTAATTAAATAAAATTTATTTTAATTATAATTTAAGTATAAATAAATCGGCTTCGAATAAATATACATTTATTTTATTTAGGAATGATATAGAGTAAATTTAAAATAGTTAGTCGAGTTAAAAATAATACAAAAGTGTGCTCTTGGTCCTTTTCATACAATAGCTATATAAGACCACGGATTAAATGGATACGCATTTCAAGACAATTTCTTAGTTTGTCCGTATAACTTACAATTATATAGAGAAAAACAGAGTTATACTAGGTACTTACTCATTTCAATGGTAATTTTTAAACTTTGTCATCTCATTCGATACGAAAAAACAATACAACATGGCTTATTTCTATTTTTTCATAATATAATATGTAGGTCGGGGCAAAAGTATCTTCGTATTTTGAATGTATTACTAGTAATCAAACCTCTTTGGCTGTATTGAATGTAACTGACTGGTTTTAATACCACTAAAATATGACATTCTGAAGATGCAATAAATTAAAAAAAATTCCCGCCATTTTTCAAATTGTTTTTCAAGCGAGCAAAATGAACGTATGTGACGAAGGAATTCGGTACATTTTAAAGTTTTTATTACAAAAAAAGTAAAAATGCGATGAAATGTTTTCGGACCTAATGCGGTATCAATAAGAGTAGCACAAATGTGGTTCAAACGTTTCAAGTCTGGAAATTTTAGTGTGAAAGATGAGGTTCGCTCTGGACGCCCTGTCACAGATAAAATTAATACCATCTTTGAGAAAGTGGAGCAAGATCGACATAATATTAGTAGCTAGGATATTGCTGAAGAATTGGATGTTGATCATAAAACAGTTTTACGTCATTCACGAAAGTCTGGATACAAGAAAAAAACTTGACATTTGGGTACCACATGATCTCACTGGGCGAAACCTAATGCAACGTTTCCATTTGCGATTCTTTGTTGAAACGTAACAATTCCGAACCATTTCTTAAACAGTTGATTCCGGGTGATGAAAAATGGGTGACTTACGATAAGAATGTGCGAAAAAGATCATGGTCGAAGCATGGACAAGCTCCACAGACCGTGGCAAAGCCCTGCCTGACGCAGAACAAAGTGATGCTATGTGTATGGTAGGATTGGAAAGGCCATTATGAGCTTTTGCCACCGGGTAAAACTATCGATTCTGATCGATTCGAACTCTGATCGTGAAAAGACCACTGTGAACACTGTCAGATTTTTTTTAATCAAAAATCTCGAAATTTCTACAAGAATGGGATCATGACACTACCTACAAGATGGCAACAAGTCATCGATCAAAACGACACATACATATTATCTATACATATAATAAAATCGTAGGAAATTCAAAACTGTTCATTGAATATTTTTTTAAAAGAATTTTTGGGGCGTGATCTACAATCGATATTGAAGCCAAAAATATAGTTTTTAGAATTTTTGTCTGTTTGTGTGTTTGTCTGTTTGTCCGTTTGTCCGTTTGTCCGTTTGTCCGTTTGTCCGTTTGTCCGTTTGTCCGTTTGTCCGTTTGTCCGTTTGTCCGTTTGTCCGTTTGTCCGTTTGTCCGTTTGTCCGTTTGTCCGTTTGTCCGTTTGTCCGTTTGTCCGTTTGTCCGTTTGTCCGTTTGTCCGTTTGTCCGTTTGTCCGTTTGTCCGTTTGTCCGTTTGTCCGTTTGTCCGTTTGTCCGTTTGTCCGTATGTCCGTTTGTCCGTTTGTCCGTTTGTCCGTTTGTCCGTTTGTCCGTTTGTCCGTTTGTCCGTTTGTCCGTTTGTCCGTTTGTCCGTTTGTCCGTTTGTCCGTTTGTCCGTTTGTCCGTTTGTCCGTTTGTCCGTCCGTCCGTCCGTCCGTCCGTCCGTCCGTCCGTCCGTCCGTCCGTCCGTCCGTCCGTCCGTCCGTCCGTCCGTCCGTCCGTCCGTCCGTCCGTCCGTCCGTCCGTCCGTCCGTCCGTCCGTCCGTCCGTCCGTCCGTCCGTCCGTCCGTCCGTCCGTCCGTCCGTCCGTCCGTCCGTCCGTCCGTCCGTCCGTCCGTCCGTCCGTCCGTCCGTCCGTCCGTCCGTCCGTCCGTCCGTCCGTCCGTCCGTCCGTCCGTCCGTCCGTCCGTCCGTCCGTCCGTCCGTCCGTCCGTCCGTCCGTCCGTCCGTCCGTCCGTCTGTCTGTCTGTCTGTCTGTCTGTTTGTCTGTTTGTCTGTTTGTCTGTATGTATGTCCGGGGTAAACTCAAAAAGTACTGCATGGATTTAATTCAAATTTTGCAAGAAGATTACTAATAGGTCAGGTCAACATATAGGCTACATATTATCACGCTATCACCTACGGGGGAGGAGCAGTGTGGAGTAAACGAAGTCGGCGCGGACGAAGTCGCTGGCAACAGCTAGTAGATAAATAATAGCAGCTAGGAGATAAGTAATAGAGTGTGGCAAAGTAGTACGACCGTTTATGGTACCGTAAAGCGTTATCTGTCAAGTGCCATTGCAATGTCACCTTTTTTAAGTACCTATGGTCTTAGTCAACTTTATCTTTCTAGGTATAGGACCGCCTATGATAAGGACCTAATAATAAAAACCCTATGAAAAGGACGTTTATTTTACACTTGGTTGGTATTAATAATGTGTGTAAAGAGCAAGAGGAAAATTCTATATGATATTTAACTCGAAACGTATCTGAGAAATAGCATTAAATACGAAATTTATAATGTGCGCTCATGTAGCGAAAAATGTTATCTAAAGCACAGACAACATAATATATTAGTCTATGTCTAAAGAATATATATTAGTTTATGTCTAAAGTAAGCTGTTTTAAAAGAATTTAAAGAGTGTCATTGTCATGAGTGTCATTTATTTTACAATACTGTGCTTTCTATCCATAGAAATATGAATTTAGAGGTCAATGTTCCTATCAAAACACACCGCGGGTGTTAAAAAATCTTCCATTTAATATTATTACATTATTTTATTTTTATTTTTAATTCAGCATCTAAAAGAAGAAGTTTAGGAGAATTTAAACAACTAGCATCAATAAATAATGTTAACAGCCGTTCAAATTTATTTAACGATAGTGTAGTAAATTTCATTTGACTTACTTTATTTATTACTTTACTATCTTTTGTCCGCGACTTTGCTAGCGTTAAAAGTTTTGTTAAAGTTTTCTTAGTAGGGCGTTTAAGGATAGAAAATCCTTTGGAAACTATACTTTTTCAGAATGAGAGATACCTACCTTGTATTCGTTTCTATTCCCCTGATAACGTGTATGCAACATTTTTTATTGAAATTAAGTTATGCAAAATCGCTAAGTCGCTAAAAAGCGTAACAAACAAATACACTTTCACATTTATAGTATTAATTAAAGTTCAGTTTTCTGACAAAAACAACGTTATCCGGGATTGGAAAAAGTGCCCGGTTGGCGATAGGCTTGCCACCTATTACATTGTGGAACTAAGTATCTTCGGCTAATTGTGGGTGCACTTGGTTGTACCTGTGCCTATCTCTTCGAGGATACGGGCGTGAAAATACTTTTTATTATGATACGACGGATTCAAGAACGTAGAACAATTTAAGCGTGGTCCTATTTAAATATGGTCAAGTTCTGATTCTCATCATAAAATTAAGAATTAAGAATTGCAAAATATTGGAGGTCAGTTGTTGGCAGTTTTATTGTGTTAATATTTTAATGAGAACTGGCCACTAAATATTTGCTTTAGCTCATTCAAAACAATAATTCAATTAATAATTTATTTTAGTTATATTCTTGTTATTACAATAAATCAACTTCAATCGATTTGTTTATTACTAATATGTTTCATCAGTCGATACAAAAGTCAAACAAATTTAGTCATAATATTCGATTTGCGTAGTTGGGACCTTGAATAGCACTTTAATTAGGTAGGTATTCAGTGGAATAAAACTAACCAAAATAAATACACTTGGTGCATTGATTTCGTGCCTAACGTGGACAATATTTATTTAAAAGATTTCCTTACTGTGTGGATATATTAACGTGACTTAAATATAAACATAAAACAGACACTCAGTTTAAGTATTTTGTAAACGAACAAAGTTTTAGTGTTTTTTCCGTACGTACCGTACGTTCGTTTTCGAGTTCCGTACCTTATGGATCCAGTAGTCCGTCCGTCCGTATGTGTCACCTAATTTTTGCGGGATAAAGAGTAGCCTATGTTATATTCCAGGTAATTACCTGGAATATAACATAGGCTACTCTTTATCCCAAACTTTTATTACAAAAAATTGATAAATGAGGAACCGCTCTACCGATTTTGTGCAAACTTCACATAAACCACCCAGGATTGGAATGAAATTTAGCACACAGGTAGATGATTATAATCATAATATTTTTTAATAAATGAATTCAATAAATGGCGATACGTAGCGAAGCACGTGACGGGCCGCTAATATTATTATAGATGTAAGAATTATATTAAAAAGTAACAAAAACCTTACTTACAATTATTTTAAAAATATTATTGGAAAATTGACTTGTTTGCTGTGAATGTGAAATGTGAATGAACTCTTAACTGTGTATAAAAATTAAAAACGAATTTTTTACTTATTGAGTTTATTAAGCAATGTCACGCAAATACGAACGTAGGTATGATCTCAGCTAGAAAATCTTTGAGTAGAAATAATAGCTTATTTCAAATAGATATGTAATATTGACATACGCCTACTATATTATTATTCGTAACTCACACGAGATATAAATTAACTTTTTTTATATCATGAGATAGAAAACAGACAGAGGAAAGAAACAAGCATCGCCTATAGACAACAAATAAGTTAATAGTGCGTTGCTATTCGTATGGCGGGATGGTGATCCCATGTGCATAAGTTTCAGATTTATAGGATAACATAGCCATGTTATCCTATAAATCAGAAGACGACAATGTCCAACACTGACGCTATTGCGGCAAGAATAGTTGAGGTGGTGGTACCAAAACTGAGGCCAGTTATTGCGAAACTCTACCATCTAGTAGTCACGATGGTAGTGACACGTAATAGCCAATCTTTCGTCTCTTAAGAACTGCCTGTAAAAATGGCGGATGATTTATTCTTCAGAGGAAACCCGGACCAACACGGAAAAAATACTATTTCCATAAAGATTAACATATTAATATATTATAGGATTGATGGAAGTTGGTACATGAGGGAAATACTTCGCGCTATATATTTTGTAGTAATGATACCCTATGTATAATACGTTCTTAATGAGCGATTAATCCTTAGCTGGTTGATGATAGTAAGTCAATCAAATTTTTACATTTATTGCACGCCAAATACTTTGTCGCATAACTAATAGAAATAAACCAGACTTGAGTATGTACAAAATAACTAAACGATTTTCAATTAAAAAGAGTTATGTCACGAGTCACCCAGTGTCATTATTCACGTAACAAACTTCTATAAAATCAAAGCGCTCCTACAAAAATAAACACGATACAACATTGCGTCGTGCTACGACGCGGCATGATGTCAAATAATATGTAGAGCCCTAAAAGCTTAAACTGGATTCACGTTTTGTTCCATAAAAAGGACCCCTGAAGTTTATGTTGGCTATTGACACATTGCTTACATTTTTAGACTAGCGGTATCCATATTGTTATTTTAAATGCGAAAGTCTATCTATTTTTCTCTTACATATTCACAGCTAAACCGCTAAACCCATTCCGATGAATTTTGGCATGGAGATAGTTAAAGATCCGGGATCTAGAAAATAAGCTAGTTTTTAATAAATAAGTTTGATCGTTTGTGTAAGTCAAAGTTAATTTTTTTATATCATAAGATAGCAAACAAGCAGATGGGTCTCCTGATGGAAAGAGTCAACCATCGCCTATAGACACCAAAGCTGTTAATGGTGCGTTGCTATCTTGTGGCGAGGTTTAATGCCACATGCATAAGTTTACCGGCTACCTTACCCTCCAAACCGAAACACGACAGTGGCAAGCACGGACGCTATTGCGGCAGGAAAAAGTAAGGCGGTGGTACCAGACCCGGGCGAGACAATGCAGAACTCTACCAGCTAGTAGTCACGATGGTAGTGACCCGCATAGCCAATCGGTCGCCTTTTACGACCTGCCTGGTTAAACGGCATTTGGTCTATTCTTCAAAGGAGCCCGGAACCAACACGGCGAAAATTCTGTAGCGTTAATTATCACAGATTGCTACGTCATAGTTGATGCGATAGCTTAATTAATAGAAAAGAAATGGTTAGTCCTTTTTTGAATGTTGCTAGTTTTTTCCGCGTAATTACTCATTATTTGTAATTTTTATTAACCCACACACAGCAGACAAGCTATGGTAATCTCTTAATGATGACAAGCAGATGGGCATAAACTTGTTACTTACGTGGGTACTTAAAAAACTCAAAAAGTTAAGTTCGAGCCTCATTTCTAATCTTAGGTTAACATTTATCAAATTCTCTAGCGCGATTTTTAGACAACTTAATGTCAGTTGGTAAAAATTTTTGTTTCAAGTATTTTACCAACCGTGTTAAGCTTTTCAGCGGTCAATTATTTCTTCGCAAGTTACTACGTCATAAAATCAAATTCTCATGTTCCTAGCTTTAGAAGTATGCTTGGACGTTGATGAGTCAGTTAACCTTTTCAATAGATACACCATACTTAATCATGTCATCGACGAATGAAATAATTGTAGATAAAAAAAATTAAAGGAGGAATAAGGTTAAAGAAGAAATTTTACATTAACATTTTACAAACATTTTGTGTGAAAAACTATATTGACGACATGTTAATGTACTCGCGGTAGAAGCTGCGGGGGTGTCTGTGCATGCGGGTTTTTTTTTTTTTTTTTTTATATCATAAGATAGCAAACAAGCAGATGAGTCTCCTGATGGAAAGAGTCAACCATCGCCTATAGACACCAAAGATGTTAATGGTGCGTTGCTATCTTGTGGCGAGGTCTAATGCCACATGCATAAGTTTACCGGCTACCTTACCCTCCAAACCGGAACACGACAGCGACAAGCACTGACGCTATTGCGGCAGGAATAGGCAAGGCGGTGGTACCTGACCCGGGCGAGTAAATGCAGAACTCTACCACCTAGTAGCCACGATGGTAGTGACTCGATAGCCATTCGGTCGCCTTTTACGACCTGCCTGGCAGAACGGCAGTTGGCCTATTCTACAAAGGAGGCCGGGACCAACACGGCGGGTATGGTAAACACTTATAAATATTTATTTCGACATCTATTTTTAAAAGATCACTGTTTGGTTTTGTGTATTGTTACGCAATAGTGTATTAACATCCAAGTATTGAATCTCTTCAATGTGTTAATAAAATATAATAAATTATTTACTTAAAGTTTATTAAATTACTGTAGTGATTTCGACTCCAAATTTACATTATATCCCATAAAATAATAACTAATGTTATAAATAGGTAGAAGATTATAATTATCTCCTGAGATTTAATCACTGTAATTCTTTCTAAATAAAATAATACATTTCCTCCTAAAGGTCACAGTAATAAGAGCGTATTTTCCGCGATTTCTATAACCATGAATGCAGGCGGGCTCGATTGTTCACATTGTGTGCCGTCACGCGATCTGGTACTATTTGGTGAAACTTAATAATCCCACTTTGCATGAATGTAATTAAAATATCTAATGTAGAGACACTAATAACTTTTATCTACTTGTTTAATTGCTTCCGAACTACGCAATAGTAAAGACTTTTATTAATTTTCTGGTTATGTGGTACAGGTCCGATGATGCTGTAATCAACACCGATTTACTAAATTAAAACAAATTACTCTTTTTTTTAGTTGAAACTAGTTTATCACTCACTTGTACTTTTATTTCACTATTATTATACACTAAATTATTTAATTTTATCGACCGGTTTCGCTTTTTAAAGCATCTTCAGGACGTAATATTCTTTACCTCTTAATATTCTTTAAATGTAAAATCTAAATCACTCTTTCTCCTCATTCAGTCCCTTATTGTCGAGTATCGTGATAACTAGATTCACTCGCTGGAAAAATCTGTTCCATTGCTCATGCTTTTCTTTACCGCTTGATAGAATTTGTTAGGTGTGATATCTGTTATTTGATCATTGGAGTTGTGATTCAAATCTTTTGCCATCTTTGTTTCCAACAGTGATCACTCACTTCCTCTTCTCATTACGTGGCAAACATATGTCAGAATAGGTTGAAGCAAATACTTAGTAGACAAGGGGATTTTTATATCTAATTGAGAAAGGATAAAAACGTTTGTGCGTTTGGCTGTCCATGGTATTCTGAACATTAACCTCCAGCACTACATTTTGAATGCATTTATGAACTCTGCCTCTCCCTAGCTTGAACCATCCACTTTTCTACTCCATAAGAGAAAAATAGAATAATAAGCGCTCTAACTAATCGAGCTTCAGTTTCGTATTATATTATTGTGTCATAAAAATATTAATATCAAATTTTATAAACAAATATTATACACTGAAAACATCGAATTGCATGAATTATAGGCGATATAGTTTTTGTCGGTCCATCTGTTTATCGTTAATTTCGCTAGCTATTTATCATCACATAAAATTGTGTAATCATCTTCCCTCATCTGAATGAGAGCATAGTTCTCGTAGCCAAGTCTTGGCTCTATACATCGCTTATCTAAATAGGGATCATTGTTCTCAACGTTGAACAAAAAAATGGTTATAGAACAATATCGTGTGAAAACAATTAAAATTAAAAATGCATGTGTGGTATAGAAATTCGTATGCGAAATATAAGAGTTTTGTTTTATTAATATTAATTAGTAAAACCAGAAAATTGCGAGTTAAATTCTTATGGAGAACTACATATAAATTACGTGTTACGTTGTTTATCCGCTATGGATTCCTAAACCACTGAACCAACTGCAACGAAATTTTGTAGATATCTTCTGTTTGATCCAACTTAAAAGATAGGATAGTTTTTATATCAAATAACCTCTCCCCGCTTTCAAATACCTCACCAAAACATTCAATACAAGCATTAATACAAGTAATTTGAATGGCAAAAGAATATTTGCCGGGTCAGCTAGTAATATTAATATCAGCTAGTAATATTTATATATTTGCTTAGTTTCTTTTGTAATCTAGAACCATTTTCTGTATTTTTTTTCATACCTGAAAGACCTAGTAATTTCGAAAATAAACAGGTGTGGTCAATTTTTACCTATTTCCCTAAATATTTTACAACTACTTATTTCAAAATTATAAAAAAATATATATTTAAGGCTCTATGAGAATCCTTTCATTAACTGTTCTCATGTCACACGATATAATTTGCAAAACCTTATTTTAAATTTTTCAATTCACTCCTCAAGAATGGCTCCCTGCTTAAAAAACACATTTATGTATGTACAGACTTGTAAGTCCATCAACCTTTAGGACCAGAAATTGTTGGTAGTTGCACATTGATTAAGACAAACAGACAGTAAATGCCAGCTATGTTCCCAGACCATCTGCTTGTTTGCTATCTTACGATATAAAAATATGTATATGTAACCCGCTGCTTCATCACAGTTTTGGTGAATTCCGCGGGAACAGCTCATTTTTCCGGGATAAAAAGTTGCCTATGTGGTATCGTCGCAAACATTGCTACTGCGTATGCCTTGGCGCGTGAATTTCTTGGGACGATACACGCAGGTGCGGCCGAAGGGTTACAAACATCCATCCGTCCATAATCTACACCGCCAAACTTTCGCGTTTATAATATTAATATGACTAGCTGCTCCTTGCAGTCTACTACATTATGACAGTTTAGCTTGCACCCAAACTTTTATTCGATATATACAGGGTTACTTTTAAAGGTCCGGTCAAATTTTAAAATTAAGAAATAAATATTGAATTAAAAGAGGGTTTTTTTTGTTATTCTAAAATTATTACTAGACAATATAGAAATATTCGTTAAAAAATATCCCACTAAATTCATGAATTGGGGATGCACCGAGTCTTGTGAATGAACTCTGCATAGCTGGCAGTTTGTCATTTTACGTTTACCTATAATTACGGTAGTAATTATTATGTAATCTGTCGCTCTGAGTACATTTTTGCCGGCCACTTTTAATTTGGTTGAATGCACTAAAATATTTTAGTTTGAATTTTGTGTAAGTAATCGAAATTGTATTCATGCGTTTTGGCTTTTGTGTCGGTAAAACATTGATATAAGAGTTTTTTATACCAATGCGGTAAAAAGAAAATTTTTAATTTTTAATATAACATATATATATATATATATATATATATATATATATATATATATATATATATATATATATATATATATATATATATATATATACAATCAGAAAGTAGAGATTCGAGAGAACAAAACTCCGTACCGTAATTTTAAATTTTTATAAACATCAGATATATTGACGGGAGAATTTTCGATTGAATTTTTTTTGGTTGATTGAGTGTTTTTGGGATATTAAAAAACACTTTTTACCAAGTTCCGTGAAAAAAAAAATTTTTCTAGGAGATGAAAATAAAAACCAAAAAGTCAGTTCTTCAAATTTTTCGCCTAATTGTTAGGTTATGTGAATAAATTGCAAATACAAAAGTTGTAGATCTTCTTATTGCTGACAACTTTGCAACTAAAATTTTTCAGTAGGACTCGTAGTTTTGCCGAAAATCGTGATAAACCGTTTTTTTCCCTTCAAAGTCCCTTCCCTTCCATTTCCCAAACTCAAATCGCCCGTAATTTATTTTTCTCTTATGTTGACTTTATTTTCTTCCTTTTTAACGGGATTCATCCTATATTATTTTTTTTGTTTTGCTTTTTTACTGACTATGTTTGCTATCACATATATACTTTATCGTGGGCAACTCGTTGCGAAACTCTACCACCTTGCTTTAACGATCTTAGTGTCAAGTTTTGCCATTTAGGGCAAAAAGGCAGCATGTCTATTCTTCAAAAGACTTATTTTATTATTCATTACTTATTTTTTATCTTGCAAAAATGTCTCACTTCTGCTAGAAGTCTTACGACGACTCTTCTCTATATTCGTGTTTTGGAATAAAATAAATAGTCTATATGACAAGTACGGGTATAGATTACCTGTGTACCAAATTTCTTTCAAACCTGACGAGGTACTTCAACGTGAAGAAATAACAAACATTCTCGCAAACATTTGAATCTAAAATAGGGATTTCTTTTTCATTCTTTCTTTTACTTCAGTATCAAAAAAGTAACGTACGGTATACCAAATTTCGTATCGATTAAGCCAAAACCAGTTGCATACCTATTTCCTTTCATCAAAAATAAAAGAGATTATGGCCTTGAAACAATGGAACTGATTTTAATAAAAGATCGCAAAAGGTATTTTTTTTTATTATCAAATTGGGGTAGTTCGGGAAAGGCACTCCATGGTAATAATAGTGTGTAAATAAAATATTTTTAAATACAATAAGTACTACCACCACAAACCATCTTTTAAATAAAAAAAGCTGCATCACAATCGGTTCACCCGTTAAAGAGCTATGGTGTCACAGACAGATACACACAAAAATATCAAACTTATAATACCACTTCCTGCACTTCACATTTTCGGGGTTTATCTCGGGTTATATATATATATATATAATCGGGTTCCGATTTAACAAAAAAATACCGACCCAAACTCAGTCATTCAAAAAAAATATCAAAAACCTACATGACCTTCACCTAAAACGCATTAGTGTTAATTGGTGTGTTAAATATGCGTGTGTTGTGTGAATGACCGTGAGCGGCGGCCACACGCGCAGCCTTCGCCGAGATCACTGGAACGAACACGTGAAAGTTACTTTAGCATCGCGGCTTGCACTTGATGCGCTGGTTATTGGTTGGTATTTGGATATTAAGTTTCGTGGATGGCAGCTACAAGGGAAAAAGTGTCCAATAGAGTGCGATTCGTACTCTTTACGCATGTGGCATTACCATTCCGCCACACGGATAGCAATGCATGATAAACATCTTTGGTGTCTATTAAAGTGGGGCAAAAAAAATTTCTTTTTTTCTTGGCCTGTACTTACATGTAATTTTTAGGTAAGAAAAAACGAAAATTTAAGAAGACCCTGCATCGGATCTTTACCAAATTTAAATGGGACCACACGGAAAGTATACTTCCAAAAACCAAATTTCAAAATTAATTCATAAATGACCGAATCCCAAGATAGGAATCTATTTGGGAAATCGGTTGAAAATGATAATTACATGTGTCTATACCAAAACTGGTACTGTTCGCATTAGACCATTGAGGCAATTAGTCTGCGGAACTACACCTTTTTTGTTAAATGATTAAAATTCACTTGAAACTTCGTAAGTTGCTTACTTTTTGCGAGTTTACCAAACTTGCTCTGTACGTCTTTTTTCGAAATGTCATATTTAACCTATCATTCTGACCTAATGCAGCAGGGAATTTGTCGGACACTATGACCACATAATAAAAATAAAAAAGTGTTATCACGCCCAGTTCTCTTGCGGTGTAGGCAGAGTAAACCGAACATCTATAAACTTTTACTGGGTTCAGTGAATCGTGTTAAGTTTAACACGATTCACTGATTTGTTGGTTAGCGAAATGAGCGATGATCCTCATGGCCCCATTTTAGTAAGGCACACTACCCGCCAGACTTCGAGCTACTGCTGAGATTTTAAATTTTTGAAAAAAACCTCAATAAAACTTTTGCCCCACCCGGGGGTCGAACCCGCGGCCTTATGATCTGAATCGAACAGGCTATCACCTATCACCACAAGGCAGTCACTTGATAATCATATTATTATTAACTGCTAGCTGACCCGGCAAACGTTGTTCTGCCTTTTTAACTACTCTTATTTTTTTCTATATTCTCACCTTTTAAATCTTCCCTGAACTTTAACAATTAATTCAAAACCAAAAGCTGTTCTCGAGTTTGTTTGTTCTAACGAACAGCAATTGTTATTTTAGTTATATATATATATATATATATATATATATATATATATATATATATATATATATATATATATATATATATATATATATATATATATATATATATATATATATATATATATAAATCATAGATCATCAATATATAGATTTAATAACTAAGCAAAAGTAAACCATGTATATCGATTTCTTTTCAAAACAAAAATGCTTAAAAAATGGCATGCTCACAGAGGTCGCCATACTCATCGATCAAATACTAATTTTGAATGGACAAAATATAATTTTAACTATTTATTATAATAAATTTTAAATACATTAAAACAAAGTATTTATCCGTCAGGAAAGAAAAACTTATGTATGTGGGCATGTTTCGATCATGGTTAATTGAAAAAACGCAACTCTTTCAAAAAAAATCACAGAGAGAAAGCTTAGTAGACTCGCCAACTGAAACTCACAAAGTTTCAAGTACATAATATAGCAAAAGGGTACTATCCCGCGGATTAAGTACTTTAATTAAAAATAAACTATTATCTCATTGCTTTTTTTTAATTTCAGATCATTAGATTAGTTGGAAAACTCAAAGTGCGGCTGAAAAAAGAAAAATGAAGAAATTAAACATTTTAAAAGAAGAAGCACCGGAAATTTTAATAGGATGTATGACAGCTTCACTGAGGGAAGGAAATGAGACACAAGAATTGTTTGCAAGGTCCTGGC
This sequence comes from Apodemia mormo, assembly GCA_036924255.1. Lineage (NCBI taxonomy): Eukaryota > Metazoa > Arthropoda > Insecta > Lepidoptera > Riodinidae > Apodemia > Apodemia mormo. The sequence continues at coordinate 38,017,230 of JAUPFN010000002.1, forward strand.
TAAGATGGCTATCGCCCTTGGTGTGGCGTGCTCCGACACTGTTATGGTCATGCGTTATCATTTCCTTATCTATTATCAACTTTTGGGGACCGCGAGAAAAGTTTTTGTTGTATATGACGCATTGGGGCTTATTACTTATTTTCTGGGAATCGTTATTTGGTGTTATAGTAACTGTGAAAAAGACTCCCGAATGTTTGACGGGTAAGTCAAATTCTTTTTTTATACCATGACTCCATAGATCACCATAAATACATATTTTCACACCAGATCCCTCACAGGGTAGGCAGAGTGAACCTAGTTCCAGACGTCATGATCCTTGGAGATTTGCCTTTGCTTCTTCCATATTCGTTACTCTCTTCGTACAAACACGCCAGTCGCGAATACTTGATACCGTTGACCCCATTTAGTTATTGCTATAAATAGTCGATAATCGTTATCAGGCCGGTAAAATGCAGCAATGAGGATCAACACTCATTTCGCCAACTGACAAACCGGTGAATCATGGTGAACTGTAAAGTCTATAGATGTTCGGTTCGCTTTGCCTATCCCGAAACAGAACCGGGCATGATGATACTTTCTTTTAAAAATCTAATTTCTGTTTTTAACTGTAACATGTTAAGTTAGCATGTATGTATGTATACATGCATGTACGTATGTATATATGCATAAATGTGTGTATGTTGTGTGTATATTTTTTCTACCTTTCTCGCTCTTTTTACATATCTTGATCTTATAATATTGGCTGATTTATTCTCAAACTTATAGTTAGGGACGTCGACATGTAGGGATACAAATAGAATACAGTAACTTGAACTAATCTCTAGTAAAATAAGTCTATACGTCGTCTTTGTGAGGGGTAGAATCCCTATTTGTTGTATTTGTTTTTGGAGTGGCATCGAATTTTTTTCACAAAAACCTAAATAACGGCCACCCTAACGTTCATTTAATATCATAAAATAAGTTGTGGATAGATTTGAGGTTTACTAACTTCAGGAGCTGGCTACTCCTTACTTTTCAAAGTTTAGGGCCCTCTGAGCTTCGGGCCCTGGTGCACTGTACCACCTGACCTCATAATACTTACGCCACTGATGCCATCGAAAGTTCACAGTTTGGGGCGTACCAATTATTACCAATAGTACTAAAAAATTTAAAATAAAATGTATGTACCTAGTGTTAAACTTTTTAGGATGATATGGAACCATTCTTGCGAGTGTAACTTGGACTTGGCCGCTTTTACCATCACAAATTCATTACTATTCATAACAAACGTAAGGCCAAGGTCGTTCATTGTTTTAATGAAGTAAATTGTAAGTTTATTGTCTTGTCAAATTCAACATTTATTTAAACTTTCATTCGCATGGTATGCATTTTGATCTCAATCGGGTAAAAAAATGTAGCCTATTATACTTCTGGACAGTGTAGCCTTCTAATGGTGTAGGAATTTTTAAAATCGGTCCAGTATTAGTATTTGATTTTATTCATTATTTGCTCTTACTCGGGCGTGCGTGACTCAAACTCAGTACTTTTTTTATGCTTAGTCGAGTCGAGAGAAAAAAGTTGCTATGTCACTCGTGGATAGTGTAGCTTTCTAACGAAAAAATATTTTTTAAGATCGGTCCAATCGTTTTAGAGTTTATTCGTTATAATTTAAACGCAGTAAAACTGCAAGAATTAACTTTCAGCCTAAATACGTGAAAAATCAAAAATATACTCTCTTAAACAAAAAAAAAATATTTTGCAAGTTCGTCTGTATATGACGAATTATGTTTTACTCATAATGCGTGAGCTCACAGTCATTTTAATTTGTATTTGTAAAAAAAATCTTGCTTGCTTGCTTGCCCGAAACGCTAGGCAGAGGTATAATAAACAAGTGCATCCACAACTAGCCGAAAATATTTATGGTTGGTTTTCGAAACGTAAATTAATTTTAACAAGCAATTAATCTGTTACACATAGATTAACTGCTTGTAAAAATTACGTCAAACACAGATTAATTGCTTATTAAAATTGATTTGCGTTTCGGAAACCGGCCGTTAGCTCCATAATGTGATAGGTGGCAAGCCTATCGCCAATTGGGCATACTTTGTATTTGTAATTGTTTGTAATTCAATCAAAAAAAAGTCAAAATAATGTTTGTATGAAAGAAAATATTTTCAAAATCATACAGAAATTAATAAAAATAGCGTAAATAGTTCCATAGAAAAATATGTACGTCTTGTAAAGAGGAGAATAATTAGTCTTGTTTATAAGATAAAGACAACAGTGTAATAAAATGATTTATCAAATATTGTAATATAAGATAAAAAAAGATGATAAAAGTTATTATATATGTATTAAGTATTTAACTTAACATGAAATTTAAACGAAACTTTAACGTAAAGGGAGGTACTTATGCTAAGTTGTTATCTAGCAAGTATCTATTACGTTAAAATTTCGTTTAAAGCTCCTCATTTTATCTACCAGCTGCCTAGCCAGCCAATAGATATCTAGGTACCAAGTATTTTTTTAATGCACACATAAATAATTATGTTCCATGTTTTATTCATAGACACCGTTGGGCAAAAAGTTGAATCAGAATAAGATTATTTGTAATTAGATGATTAGGTACATCTATAATTACTGTCACGTATAATTATACAAGTACCTCGCTTCTATTCCATTGTTGTAATGCAAATGGCGCCAATTAAAACCTAATTATAAATAAAATACAGCTTAACATTTTACATTGAACCAGGATGTACTGAGGATAAATATTATCACGCCAAATCCCACGTAGTCTAAGCCAAATACAGAAGTCGATAGTCGACAGATATTCCAGCGAGCCGCATTTTAGCAATCTGTAACGACTCGCTTTTTCTTCGATAGTCGGGATTGGGGGCATAGGCAAAGTAACAATATAATATATAAATTGTTAAAGTGTGTGTCGGCCCACGCTCAATGTACGGTTCCGAAGTAACCCATCACAATAAAAGCCCTCTTCTTAATCCACACTATTTGGATTAAGAAGAGGGCTTATATTGTTTCATACTATGAATATTTAACCTTATTCCTCGTGTTGAATCCGGGCTCTTTTGAAGAATAGACCAACTGCCGTTCTGCCAGGCAGGTCATAAAAGGCGACCGATTGGCTATGCGAGTCACTACCATGGTGACTACTAGGTGGTAGAGTTCTGCATTGTCTCGCCCGGGTCTTGTACCACCGCCTTACCTATTTCTGGCGCAATAGCGTCAGTGCTTGTCGCTGTCGTGTTCCGGTTTGGAGGGTAAGGTAGACGGTAAAGTTATGCATGTGACATTAGACCTTGCCACAAGATAGCAACGCACCATGAACACCTTTGGTGTCTATAGGCGATGGTTGACTCTTTCCATCAGAAGACCCATCTGCTTGTTTGCTATCTTATGATTTAAAAAAAAAACTATTTAATGTCAATGACGGATAAATCCGCAGCACAGGTTCACCGCCTATAAAAACTTCGCCAAGTACATTTTATTAGTCGGTCGTAAAGTCTCATAGTCATACACTTGTAAAATCTTCTAAGCCGTGTTAGTTTTCCTTTTAATTTCATTATATTTACTACTATAATGATTTTTTCCCATCCCGAAAACCAACTGTTTAGCTGAGAGAGTATGGGTGGACGACGACTTGATTCTAATTAAAATTAGCACGTTAAAGCTTAATATTTCAAAAACGATTCGCTTAATGTAAAAGTTATTTTCACAAACCTACAATTGGGGTGCACGAGAAAAAAAAACATTTCCACTTTACGCGTAGAGGAACTACTCTATATTCATGCCAAATTACAGCTTTACTTTACTAAGGATCTCCGATCTATGGTGCGGACGGCGGACGGACGGACATAGCGAAACTATAAAGTTTCGTACTTTTTTACTTCGGAACCCTAAAAACGATAAAGTCAGAAAATGATAAAATGTATTGGGTTGACATAAGCCACGCGAAATCACGTGGTCGATCGTTATCGCTATCGCAAGTTGGTATATAGACAATGTCATAATTCACATAAAACATAATTATCGTTATAGCAAGTTGGTATAGACAATGTCGTGAACACATAATTTCACTGTCTAGGTTTTGGTTAATAGTCACAGGGGCTTTAGCATGTTATTTTGTCTAACTGCCCTAATTGCTTTACGTACTCGTTCAAAGCACAAGGGACTTATGTGTGATTCCGAGATATATATATACAGACTGACTGGTGAGTTACCTTCAATATTTAAGGACGTGATAGTTGGCGATCATATATGATGAGAAAACATGACATTGAATGATGAATAAATAATAAAATACTTCTTAGTAAACTTAGTAAACTGTACACCGAGAATCCTATATTTATCTGCGCCATACTTGGACACCGCGCGAACGCAGCGTTCTATCAACACAGAATAGCGGGAGTGGCGGCGGCGTATCCTTGATGTCGACTAGTGCGTACCGCGGCGTGCTTAGAGAATATAATATCCACATTTCACTTATTTTTAGAGAAATATTGGTCAAAAATTAAGCCTCTAATTTTATTATTTCGTTTTAAAGGGAATCGAGTACCGAGTACTCTCCAGAAGTACCGAAGGTAACTCACCAGTCAGTCCGTATATTAATATAATATGTTTATTTCTTACTAGCTGTTGCCAGCAACTTCGTCCGCGCGGACTTCGTTTACTCCGCACAACACCTTCCACGTAGGTGATAGCGTGATAATATATATCCCATACGTTGACCCGACCTGTCAGTAATATTCATGCAAAATTTGAAGTAAACCATTTTGCATCTAACAAAAAAAGAATCACGTAAATCGGTTCAGAAACCTCGGAGAAATCGGCGTACATACATAAAAAAAAGTATACCGGCCGAATTGAGAACCTCCTCCTTTTTTGAAGTCGGTTAAAAAAACTGCATGAAATCGGATGTGATTTTTACAGTTGTATTGCTATAGATCTAATTTGTAGTCTAGTAAAAAAATCTGTAATCTAGCCAAATTAGTCAAACATATACACCTAACTTTTTAACACACTGGGTTGTGAGAAGTTATGTCAAACACTTTTTTTAATTTTTTCGTCAACGACACCTTCCGAACGAATCAACCGATTGGATCTATTTAAAGTATTTGACGCAGATGTTCAAAAAGAAGAGCTGATTAGATTTTGAAGTCATTTACTCCATTAATATCGTAGTCATTAAAATAAACATTGCTTTTGCAATTTTTTACGCTTTTTAGCTTCCTTAAAGGTAAATCGGGACTCTATTAATAAGCCTTTGCTGTCTGTCTGTCCATTTGTCTGTCTGTCACCAGGCTGTATCTCATAAACCGTGATAGCTAGAAAGCTGAAATTTTCACAAATTATGTACTAAAAATTTTAAAAAATAAAATATTAAGGACCCCCCTAAATATTTTATTTTTATACCCCCCCATACAATAAACGTGTTTTATTCGTATTTTTTGCTATGATAGTACGGAACTCTTCATGCGCGAGTCCGACTCGCACTTGGCTGATTTTTAATTATTTTTTTTTAAATCTACTTAACCGAATGGGTTTAAATTTTCAGAAAGTTCAAGTTTAGTAGAGCCAAATAGAATGCCGTATTTTGATCGAACAAACTATTTCAATTTTATGAGAGGACATAACACATAAACACACATACATATTATATACACACATACACACGTATATAATATATACATACAGATATACTGAGGTCATCGTAAAAATAGTCAGAAAAACTTCCCAGGACCTCAAAACGTCGCGATTTAGTTAGTAGATATAACTTATAATAACTAGTAGGTACTTATATTTATTATAAGTACTAGTTATTATTTTAAATACCTTTTATACGAAATCATAACTTAATGTGCAATAATCACTACATATAATAATTATAGAATCTTCATTGTTAAAATGTGTAGGCGAGAAGAGGCGTAGTAGTACTATTACAAAGTACCCACATTCATTTTAACTAAAATGACTTGACGATTTACGCGCAACATTTACTTTGTGCTAAATGCATTTATTCAAAGTATTTCGTTAAGGTCTTTTCGTCAAAACATTTAGGTAAACGACGTTATGTACAGTTGTCCTCGCCTGAGATGAATAAAAGGCACAAAGACTATATTTACGCTATATATGCCATCTTTTAGTCCCCGGAACAACATATATTTTTTTTACCCAAATATAATCAAATCAAAGTTGTAAATATTTTCATCGCCAATATTCAATTTTTTAACTTCAAGCTAGGTATGTAAGGAAGGAAGATAAGGAAGTTACTGATTTTGCCCCGATTTTCGAAAATCAAGATTTCACGAGATCATCACGTTTTGAGGTCCTAGGAACTTTTTCCGACTATTTTCGCGATGACGTCGTGTGTGTGTGTGTGTGTAAATATCTCATAACTTTTGAACGGCTTGACCGATTGAAACGCGGTTGATGCCATTCGATTGCATTTTGCTCAACTTGGATTTCCTGAAAATTTTATACAATTTGGTTTAAAAGATTTTGAGAAACGTTTAAAAAACCTGAAAAAAATTTTGGTGAAAAAGTATTTTTATTAAAAAAACACTTTTCACCAAAATTTTTTTCAGGTTAATGCATCGACTGATTACAAAATCTAATTTTTAAACTAATTTTCCGCTCTCTTTTTTAAAAAACTACGTCCAATTCATAAATTGTATCAAAATCGGTTTATCCGTTCAGGAGTAATCGTTGATGAAAAATTTAAAAAAAAGTGTCTTTTGACATAACTTCTAGATTTTTGACCAATATTTTACAACCCTCTACAATATTTTAGTTCTTAAAAAATTACGTCAAACTCAGTTTCAAAATCGAAATTGAATCAAATTTTCAAAAGTTACAGCTTTTCAAATATTAATTTCGTTGTTTTCAGCAAAATTACTTAATATTTTTAAAATAACTTTAAAACTAGTATACCGATCGATTTAAAAATTGTATTAGCTTTTTTCTAAAAAACTACGTCAAACACCGTAAATTGGATCAAAATCGTTTTATTCGTACGGGAGCTACCGTTGACCGGGAGCTTCGATATTTTAAAATAATTATTTTCGACCTTCTACAATATTTTATTATTTAAAAAACTTCGTCAAATCCAGTTTCAAACATTAAAATCTAATCAAGTTTTCAAAAGTTACAGCTTTTCAAATATTAATATTTTGTTGTTTACAGCAAATTTGCTTAATATTTTTAAAATAACTTTCAGAGAGAGAGAGAGACTTAAAAATCTTTCTCTCCAAAAGACTGCATCAAATACCGTAAATTGAATCAAAATCGGACTATTAATTTGGGATTTGCCAATGACGAAAATTAAAAAAACATTATTTCAACCTTTTTCAATCTATAGATTGTGTGGCTAAGAAAGCATTTTAGGCCGCAAAAATTGCTTTGAATACCATTCAAAAGGTCAAAACTGATTATCGTTTTCATCATATACTTCTCAAAAATCAAATTACTGTTATTTTTAACAAAATTTAAATTTTTATAAAATCTATGCATTAGTAGAGTTTATATTGCTTTGAGCTTAAACTACCTCAATTCAGCGGGAAGTTACAGGGATGGCCTGCAGGGTCGACCGGTTTACAGATTTTTTCGTCATAAATTTTGGATTCTCATGAAAATTTTCTAGCATTGTAATTTACATTACTAAATTGTAGCTTCCAACTGATAATAGAACCATAATAACACAACATTAAATATTAGCTTGTTGACATTCTGTATAATAAAATAAATCCCAATGACACTCTATGAAAATACTTACAATATATTCATTTTTATCCATTACAACAAAAAGGTACTTCATTTGTGCTTAAAACTGGTAATTAATGCTCATTTCCATCAGGATAATAACAAACAAACTGTTATGTCAAGACTCCCTCTCCAAGACTCCTGCCCTGATTTAAAGTCACCGCCTTACCTATTCCTAGGGTTTTGATTTCAATTTTTGTTAGTATTATATACAAAAGTTACTATTATATTATATTCTATCTTATTGTACCTACATTAACTCGTAATATAAAAAGTATGGCAGCTAATAATTTGATACATTAAAAAATATCAGATATATTTACGAAATAGCAAATGTGTTGATTATTGCGGTCTATACTCGTATTTTGAAATTTATTTACGCAAGACGAAACATAAAAAATGGTTATTGAATAAAACTGTTAATAAATGCGCACATTCATGTACGATTAGACGCGCTGACCGTAAAATGAAAAAACCGACGAGTGTGAGCTGATCTCATGGAGAGAGGGTTCCGTTCATGATTAATTACATTTTTCCTAAGATTTTTTATAAAAAGAAGAAAAAAGTAAATAAATTTCGCAAAAAATTGTTTGATTTACTATTAGATAAAACATACCATGATTTTAGAGAATTTTTAGCCCATAATATTAAATGTTAATAAATAGAAATATAAGTTAGTCAGATTCAGAGTCAGTCAGATTTTTTATAATTTGACACAAATTAGTGATAAACGCAATAGGTAATAATAGTTGCATGTGGTAAACACATTTGAAACTTCTTGTAGGTTTTCCTGTGATCAAGAACTATTTGCTGTCATTTTTCAAAATGATGCACCAAGTATTTTCAGAGATAAGAAAAGAGAAATAAATGATCAATTTTTACCCATTTTCTTAAATAACTTTAAAACTATTTCTTTTAAAATTTAAAAAATAGTATTTTTAAGAGATTATACAAAAAACTACACGTTGAATATCTCGATTGTAGCACATTAGTAGTTACTAAATTAGTAATCGCGGCTAGTTAACGAGTTGACGCAAAACGAAACGAGCTAGCCAACCGAGAGCTCGGCGTCACCATTGTAAAGAGCCGCGTTACGTCCTTAAACATTTAATCAAAAAATAAAAAGGTATACCTACTTATTGTTAAGATTTCACCATAAACGTGTCACATCTAACCAAGGATTTAAATATCGGTATTTCGTGGTAACGTTATTGCTCGCAGTATTACATTACATTACGAATTAACGTTATGATATATGGTATTATGACGTTGTCTTCTAGCACTAGTTGGCGAACCAATCTCGAAACAGCATGAAACGCGGCAAACATCGCATACATATCAATACTGTAACAGTTTTTACGAGTAGCGTTAACATTTCGTAATGTTATTTGAATAGCGATACATATAGTCTTTGAAAATAATGTGTTTCTGAGGTATCGCTACAATAATAACGTTAAGTAGCTTAATATAAGTTCTGTTATCTGATAACGTTTTAAATCCTTGCAACCAAGTTGCAACTTGCTGTTTCGTGATTGGTTCGCCAACTAGCGCTAGAAGAAAACGTCATAATATCATATTCCATAACCAATCACGACGACGCAAACATATCAATATTATAACGTTATAAATCCTTGCTTGCAACTAACATGACAGGATAAGTACAAACATCCGTTCTGTATTGCAAGATTTGGGTGTTTATTAATGTATATAATAGTATTTATATAGCGTGTAAGGGATGGTGACCTGTGTGCCGAAATATTAAGAAAACGTGCCATTGTTACGCTAGACATTATGGCAATTCCTTTTATTATGAGAAATGCAAAATTTGCGTTTTATGATTATTTCTTACTTTCACCTCGCCTCTGTGGTCTAGTGGTCCGGTGTCAGTGTTTAAAACTTTCCTTATATATATATAAATATATATATATATATATATATATATATATATATATATTTTTTTTGCATAAAATTTTTTGTTTTTATTTTTTTATGATACAGCATTAAAAATACATACAACCCTAAATTTTCAACCCTCTACGATCAACCCCTATTTTTTAATTCAATAAAATGATTTATATGACAAAACAACTTTTGCCGGGACAGCTAGTTATCTATACATATAATAAAATCGTAGGAATGTCAAAGCTGTACATTGAATATTTTTTAAAAGAATACTTGGGGCGTGATCTACAATCGATATCGAGGCCAAAAATATAGTTTTTAGAATTTTTGTCTGTTTGTGTTTATCTGTTTGTCTGTTTGTCTGTATGTATGTCCGGGGTAAACTCAAAAAGTACTGCATGGTTTACTTCAAATTTTGCATGAATATTACTAATAGGTCGGGTCAACATATAGGCTACATATTATCACGCTACTGCTGTGCGTGCATATGTGCTGTGCGGAGTGAACCAAGTCCGCGCGGACGAAGTCGTGGGCAACAGCTAGTAATATTATAAAAATATGTTTTTATTTTAGGTAAAGAAGACGGACTGCCGTGGTACGTGCGGACATATTGGATTTTGTACAACATCTCCATTCCTATTGCCTTTCTAGTCACTCTGTTCTACTGGGCTGTTATACGACTTCGTGAGTATTTTTAAACCGACGAAAAAACGAAAGTTATCAGTTTGACATGAATGATGTATGTATGTAATATTGTTGGAGTTGGACAATGTTTAAGCATGATGATCTATTTAGATTTTAGACGTCCAAGCACTTATACTAAATTTCGTAAGTGTATGTATGTTTGCAAGTTTGTATATCTATATCTTTGTATATTTCTAGATATTTTTAGATTTGAACCAGTACTTATGTTCCAAATTAGGAAACCGTCTAAATTTCATCAAAATCGGTTCAACAGTTTTTGAGATACAGATACAGTTGATAAGTACGAGTAAAGTCGGTTTAATTTTTAAATTCCTCTTTTGACATATCATAGTTCGTGATTAAAAGAATACCAAACGGCTATGATACCAAATATTTTGGAGGTTAAAAAGTGACTTTTGAGGGGGCAATTCCTGCCCCCCTCCCCCTTCCCTCCCGCCGCTTGGATCCACGATAATTCGATTGTTCGTTTTTTTATGTTTGTTACCTCAGAGCTCGGTCCCTATGAACCGATGTTGAATTTTTTTTCTACTTCGACTAAATAATTTTCAACATCGATTGTCAACTAAATTCATAAAACCAACTTGATGGTTAAAAAACATTTTTCGCCGGCGCGGCGGTCATTTATACCGTAATAATATTAGTAAAAATTTGATGTATAACTGGTATCACTTAGAGCGCCTTCACACTAGCGTTTGTACAGCGTGGGCGTTCGATGAACGTATGCGCAGCGCAGACGCTGCGACACTTTCTGCTAGACCGCATGAGAATGCGGCGCATGCGCCACGCGTGCGCGACGGACGCATGCGCCGCGTTACTGCGGTGTCATGTACAATCCTGTTCGTATCAGCTCCTCGCCACCCACACCCCTGTGCACGTGTTGATTCGTTCATTCGAAGACAAGCGCCCAAATGAGTAATGATAAACATGAATAAAATGAGTACTTTTGACGTCGAAATGTCAATTCCTGCTATACAAGAACATCCTGTGATATTTTCTTTTTAAAAGCAAAGCCATCAATAGCGTTTCCTCGTCGGAATCCATTTTGTTAATGATAATACCGAAACGACAACGAAATTGTGTGACGTCTGCGCTGCGGTAACGCAGCGTTCAATTAACTGCAGAGGAAAAGTTGTTGCGGCGTCTGCGCTGCGCATACGTTCATCGAACGCTTACACTGAACAAACGCTAGTGTTAAGGCGCTCTTACCTATGGCGGTTGTGACACTTTTATACAACTTTTCAAATTATATTACTGTTGCTTGAATACGTTTTTCTTCTATAATTAAAGTGAGCACATTAAAGTGCGCGTCACTTTTTATTACTCTCAAAAACAAAGTTGACAGGAAAATTGACAAATGAATAAGACGACAGGCGATTTTAGTTTCAATTTTGACCACCGGGTCAGATAAGTTTGTTGCACTATAGGCACTATAATATGTAGTTTGCGTTCTCTGAAGTATCACATAGGTATTTTCCCGCATGCACTGGTATATATCTCAACATTATATTTTTTAAAAGGGTTATTTTCGTCTAAAAACAATCAGAGTTACTCTCAGGTCACGCCTAAAAAAGTTTTACTTCTAACCAGCTTTATAAACCCGTAACTGGGAAAAGAACATTCTCTTATCAGCAGTTTAATCTGAAACAGAATTTAATAGGTCATTTATGTAAATGAGGCTCCAATTTCATTTATTTTTAAGTAACGTTATTATTGTTTTCAGCAATTTCTTCTATTAGTTTTCTATTTTCACAAGATCAGAATGTTTCTTAGGATTCAATCCTTAAATTGTTCCAATTTTATATATCCAAATATGCCACTTATAAAGCATCTATCCAAGTATACTTAATACTTGTTTTTTTTTTGTTATTTTCAATGTTACTTTCCTAGGATTTAATGTACATTACTTACTTATTTTTTATTTTATTTTGAATGTATGCTACTTGTTTATAGGGGTTTGTCATCAATCACACCACTGTACGTAATACCAAGTGCGTTTTGCCTATTTCTAGCATGCTTTAATAGATTAGTTTTATTCAAAATGTATAAGCATATCTCGTAATTTGAAGACATCCTAATTTTTGATCATTTCTTTGTACTCCAAGTAACTCATATTTTATTTTAGGTAATTCCTACATTCCCATATATTTCTTTGACAAACTATACTAATTGATTTAACCCAAAAGTAAGCAAATTATTTTGCATGTGTTATGGGTGTTAGTCAACGATATTAATACATTGAAAATACATACATAAATACTGTAACATACGTCATAATAAACACCCAAACCGAGAAATACAATCACAAAAATGTTAGTCTCTGTTGGGAATTCAACCTAAGCTCCATCGATTCGTGATTAGGTTCGCTAACCACTCGACCGACAGGGTGGTCATTTATCCCGTAATAATATAGTAAACACAAGTGAATCAATCATTTTTAGAAAATATAGTTTTTATTACTACATATCAAAATCTGGTTATGTGACTGCAAGATACGGCCTGTACCTTGCAGTCATTTCGAAATTTACAAGTCTTGGAGCACCTATTATATATTCAATGCTAATCTTTCTCATTTTCTAACTCAAGGCTTTGCACATTTATTTATTACGAAATGCTTAGTCACTTATAAGTATCAACGTATCAAAGGGTACTTCACTGCCGCCGGGTTCCTATAATCAACGATCCGTGATTTGTAGGCATAACCGTTGGAAGCAAATAATAACTTTTTTTGTTTAAATGTTTGAATATCTGGTTATTTAACATTTATTGAAACAGTTTTAGCTTACGCCCCGTAGAAAATGTTATTACTCGTAACTAAAACCAGTCGTTTTACTGATATAGGAACCGGGCATAGACGGACCGCGCTTCTAAAGTAAACAGTGTGTACGGCATAATTTTAGGTGGCGGTTATGACAAACGTGATCATACGTCCCGTTTGAAATGGAACTGTCCCGGTTTTGACTTTTCTGTCCTGGTGTCCCCAAATATATTTCACATAAAATGTCTTGTTTTAAGACAAAACTTGTATATTATATATAGTCACGAGTCACGTCACAAATAATTATAAGCTGTATACCAATTTACTGACAATCTCATTTAATTTGACGAATATTCGCTCACAGTCACACAACTCGTACAGAAAATGTTTAGGTAACTTTTAATAGGACGACCTATAATTTCAATAAGTTCATCATTATCGGCAGATCTAACTGACCATTTATATTTAATTTCGGTTCTCCTTATGGAAATAGATGTTTGGATTTATTGTTTGCGTAGTTCACAAATTTGTATACTTCGGATAGATACGTGTTGCGACGACGGTGCCGTCAATGAGATGTAAGTTAAATAACTACAATAAAAATAAAAAAAACATATTGCCCTGCTCTCTCCTTTTAAGATAAAATCAATATGGTCAAATTATTTATGACTACACTGACGCGTTACTGATGCGTCAATGCCTTCAATTTTGTTGATGAGCTTACTGTGCTTGTAATTAACTATTTCATTAAAGAAGGCCGTCTCCTCGGATACCTATTCAAAAAAATGCAACAATTGATGCCATTCACCTCATTTAAAATAATTATTATAAATAAATAGCTACTAATAATCCATATTAACATTATTAAGGCTAAAATATGTCTGTCTGTAAACGCACACGGCTAACCCCTGTTCTATATTTGTTCACCCCGAGTTGTGTGTTTATTTTTTTATTTACGCGTCGTGTGTGTTTTTTTTTATTTATGCGTATAGTCCTAAAACGATAAGTGTAATTTTAGTCACCTGTTTCCTAAATATTTATCGACAGCAAAAAATATACCGAACGCATTTGTTTCGAAATTAGGTCGGTGGGGGCTTAATCGTTACATAGACGTATACACATGAGACACACATGGTTGTGACGACGAAACCCCGATTTTTTCTCCCAAATTACGGTAATACAGTAATGTAATATAAATAATTAGATAGATATTGATTTTAATATTTTGTCACAATATTGCGATTAAATGTTAAAGCGTCAGAACCAACAAAGTTGCGGATGCTAGGTGACGCTAAATTCGTGCACAAAGGTGATAAAATAAATGTAATAAAGACATGTTCTAGTGGAACCAGGGCTTGAAGCGGTTTAAAATACCGGTTAATAGAGGTACCTATTTAGCAGATTTTATAGAAGGTTTCACCTGGAGCGTATCTGAGATGAAAGAGCTTTATCAATCTATTTAAACCAAAACATAGTTTTAAGCCAAACCCGTGGAATTGTACGTTTCGCACAGTGTGGGCAAAATAAGGAGCGGCGAAATATTTAAAAACAATCTCTATAAACTGGTTTAGTGATGCAAAAGCCTTATAGTTTTGCCCCATAAAAAACCGGTATTTTAAAGGTTAAGGTAGTGCCAAACATTTAGAAAATGATTTAGGTTTAAAAATTAACCGGTTAACACCTTTGAGTGGAACAAGAGAGTTTAATTAATACATTTAATTGCAGCTGATACGAAAATCGACTACGCCCCAAATCCAATCATGGACATCATGCTGCATGGCGTGAACTCAGGGCTAATGTTTGTGGAGCTGGTCCTCTCGTCTCATCCCACTCGACTGCTTCACATTATGCAACCGATGTACTTCGCGGGTGTGTACCTATTGTTCGGCGTGGTATATTACTTATCTGGAGGATTGGACCCGTAAGTAAACAAGTTGACTAATAGACAAGTTGACTCGAATTATAATAGTTACATGTTTTAGATTGATTAGAGCGTTGACGTTCGAGCACATGTAACTATATATATCTTTATAAATATGCTATTTTTTTAAATACGAATGCTTGTTCATTAATGAATAGGAGCCTAAGCAATGTATAGGCGTGGATTTCTTAGGGCATCGAGTAGCCTTGACCCAGCACTGAAGGCCACAATGTGGCTTTTTTAACTATGAATATGTGGCCACCACATGTTTAAAGTTAAAAAAGTTCGGGGTGAACCACTAGTAAGTATTAGTATTGATTAAGCATAAAACTCCATGTTAAGAACTGAGCGAAGCCTTAAAGTAGCGGTGACCCGCCTTCTTAATATTTCGGAGCAAGGCGAGCACGTTTCCTTTAAAGGCTTTAATTTGCACATACGAATCGTGCGATTAGACAGGAATTATGTTTAACAGTTAATTATTCGTAGAATTCTTAAATACTGTTTAACTATTACAAATATATTACATAAATTGATATGCTTTATTTGAAAGTCTATGATATCTGGCTTCGCCCGGGAGTTGATATGAGATTACGTGGTAGTTGAAATATAACAAATGTAAGTTAAGCCTTTATTGAAAATGGAATTTTAAATTTCGCGCCGTTACTACACATGCTGCAATTGCTGGCAGCGCCTTTTGAAATGCAACCCAAATAATCGTTGTTTTGAATGAAGTTCAAATACTTGACAACAGATAGCGCCACTACACTTAATTTTCCAAGTTGAAGGGTTGGAAAAGCCCTTATGTCTTTAAAAACACGCCGAAGAAAGAAAGAAACAGAGAAAGATAAACAGATAAATTGAAGGAGACAATAAAAAAGATTTTCCTGTTTTAGAAGTAAAAAGTTGCAGTAAAATCTCTATGGTTGACTTTTTTATATCTGGCTTGTTTTGAAACCATTAAAAAGAAAATATTTTGTATATTATAAAATATTTTGAACTATTTATGTGTGCGTATATATAGTGTGTATATTATAATCACAAAATTTTACCCTCGTTGGCTTAATCCTTGACATTTATGTGTTTGTTTCTTGATGGTGACGTATTTCTGTTACATCGTATTTCATCACAACCGTAATCACAACCATTCTAACGACAATTCACTTCAAAAAAGGATAATCGAACGAGCTCACCACACACAACCCTGGTTGACACCTCTGTTGACGTCGGACAAAGACGAGACATTGCCAATATATCCTTTGCAATCCCAATATTTTAAAAATACGTATTAAAATGAACGCTATAACTCCAAGCAGATTTTTCTTTAAAATATGAAGTAAAAAGACCTAGTGTCTTTACGCCTGTATCTCCGAGAAGGTAGATAGAGGAGCAAACAGTGCACCCACGATTAGCTGAAGATACGTAGTCCCACAAAGTGATAGGTGGCAAGCCTATCGCTAACGGGCACCTATCCAATCCCCGGGATTGTAATTATAATTATATATCCCCGGGATAAAGTTGTTTTTATCGGAAAACTGAAAAAACACATTTTGAATTGCCCGACTGGGGAATCAAACGCGGGACCTCATGCAGTTAACACTGACACCGGATCACTGGACCACACAGGCGACATACAAAAAGACTTAAGGTATTAGATCTAGGAGTAGGAAATAAAAGAAAATAACAAAATCTTTTTATCACACGATGCAAACAAGTAAATGGGTCTCCTGATGGAAAGAGTCAACCATCGCCTATATACACCAAAGATGTTGTTAATGGTGCGTTGCTATCTTGTGACGAGGTCTGATGCTACATGCATAAGTTTACCGGCAACCTTACCCTCCAAACCGAAACACGACGGTGACAAGTACTGACGCTATTGCGCCAGGAATAAGTAAGGCGGTGGTACCGAACCCGGGCGAGACAATGCAGAACTCTACCACCTAGTAGCCACGATAGTAGTGACTCGCATAACCAATGGGTCGCCTCTTACGACCTGCCTGGCAGAACTGCAGTTGGCCTATTCTTCAACGGAGCCCAAACCAAAACGAGGAAAAGTAATCTATCGTCTTCAGTCTTGGTGTCAGTTATTAAAGGAAAAACGACGACAAAGAATTATAAAAGTACGCATATAACATAACTAAGAGAAGTAAATTACGTTGCTAGCCACACTTCATCCCAAGGTGGAAGAAGGGAGAAGCATTCATTCTTAGAATGAAGTGCTATTTGGCTCACCTGAAGACGAATTGCTTACGAAGTGAAACGTACGTTGACTACATAATTTGTGTTTTTCTGCCTTTCCCAATGTCGTGGATGTAGTGGACGTGGGTATAATTGTACCGCTGGGGTCTCCTTTAACTTTCAGACCTTAGACAAATTCGTCCTTTTATTTATACTACCTTTTATTTCAATTACATTACAGTAGTTACGTATAAGATTACGCGAAAATCTGCAAGTTAAAAAAAAGTTAGATACCTTAATTTCGTCTTTGTAACTTTTATATACGTATCACGAGCATAAAGAAATCCTAACCGATATAAAATTGTGTTGTTATATTAAAAACCATTTGTATCATGATAATACATTAAACCTACATATCAAAATTAAGCAGAAATTTCGTGAGTATTTGTGAACTTAAGCTAAATAGTTATACAAACTGTATTTGCAAAGGTCTTGTAAACAGTTGGAGCAATTCGTGTTTACCCATTGGCTTGTTGGCCGTCATCTGCCATTTGCTAACATTATCTCATAAGCACTCTAATTCAATTGACGACTATATGATATAGTCCAATATTTTACATTTTTCAAGTTAGGCTAGATCGGAAAATATAAGGGTTATCACGCCGGTTCCCTTGCGGGGTAGGCAAAATAAACCGAACGTCTAAAGGCTTCCATGTTCATCACGATTCACTCAAAATTAGTTTGTTTATATTTGAGACGCACATTCCCGCGGTATGCATACAATCTGCGCCCGCACCGCCCGCACCTCCCACCATAACCAAGGTTTCATTCCCACTTGTGAGTGTCAGCACAATTCGCTGGCAAGTAGAAAATTTGCTAGTGTTGCAATTTAGCGTACAGCTAACGCACGCAGCCCCCACGCAGCTGGGAGTGCGGGCAGAAACCGCTTCGTGAGTTCTTAGCCTTAGGCGAAGCTAGTCAATAACATATGCCAAGTTAGGGCAGAGTAGGCAGAGTAGGCGTCTGTTGCCGAAAATGTTAGCGTCAGGACCCCTGGACCACAAGCGATATTTGATGTTTCAATTATATTAAACTTTAGTACCTTTTTGGTACTATTTGGTACCTATGGTCAAAATTTTAGTTCCTCGACAAAAAAAGAGAAAAATGAAAAAGAAAATGTCCAGACATTCTGACGTTAGGTTGTCTGGACCATATTGATTACACTTGGATCAAAACGAGTAAGCAAACTAATTCCTTCGCAAAACTTTAGTACCTCATAACGTTTTTTTGTTTAGAATGTTTTGATGTATAAATAAAAAGTTATATCCGAAATTAAATTTGTAGGTAGGTAAACGGCTCCCCTATCGAAAAATAAGGTAATTGACATTTTTTCAAAATAGTTTGTACTTTCGAAACTTTAACTTCATAAGGCAAGCAACATTCTTCGATAATGGTAATCTTAAGATTAAAAAATGAAGCGCACTATGACGAGGCGAAGCGGGGCGGAGCGGGCTACATTACGAGTAAAAAATGCTTGCTTAGTACATTGGTGCAGTGCATTGTCGGATTGACATAATGTGCTTATTAATAGTTTTACCGAACATCTTTTTTCGGTTTGTCTATTATTTAAAGTCAAAGTCAGTCTGGCAGCTATGCCAGTTGTAGTAAAAATAAAAAAAAACTGAATTATTAAAAATTTTGAAAATCAGTAACGTGGAAAATATAGTGATTGATGACGATTTGTTCACAAAATTCTTAATATTTGAATTGTTTTTCTTTCCATGTAATACTAAACACCTACGATAATTTTTTTAAATAAAGCTCCTTTTAGGTTTACCAACTTAAAAACGAAAAATTCATCAGAATTCATTTATTAGATATTATATTTTTATACATTATCTATAGGGCCATATCTCATTAAGATTCATGAGATGCCAGAACTAGCTGCCAAAGCCAATGCCAGACAAGATTAGTCTCGCTTGTACACGCAACACAAACATGTTGAAGAGATTGCACTCGTTATCATCGTGTCGTATTAAATACATTTTTCCTTTAAATCACGGTCTGCATATTCATTTGACGGTATATCCGAGTCTGCATGTCTATTTTTAAATTCGACATTAAGTAAATTTGTCGGTATCAATTGCTATTTTAAATTTTAATAATACCTACTCAGTAATGTTCAACAAACATGGACGCTCAAAATCACATTGAGAATTTTCTTAGGCCTAGTGTTTGTACAAATACTTGGTTTCAGTTTTACATTCATGTATGACATTACGCGTTTACATATAGCTTTCTGGACTAGGGAGTACTTGGCAATGGAAAATATCCGGGTGTTGTTCGTGTCTGCTCAATTGCTAAGCCTCAATACCATCGAACATGCATGGAATATGCGCCAGAGGCATGTTTTGGAGAACTTGGACGAAGTGAAAACAACCCAACAGCTGAAGGATTTGCTAAAATTTTATTAAAAGTGATTGCTGCAGGACAATATTATTTTTTTTTTACATAAGATAGCAAACATGTAGATGGCTCTCCCGATGGAAAGTAGTGAGTGTAAAGTAAAATTATCACCTATTCACCTATAGATACAAAAGATGTTAATGCTGCATTGCTATCCATGTGACGGTGGCCACATGCATAAGCTTACCGGCTAGCTTACCCTCTACAAGCACTGACGCTATTGTGGCAGGAATAGGTAAAGCGTTGGTACTAAATACCCGGCAAGATGTTGCGGAACTCTAACATCTACTATTCATGATGATAATGACACTGATAGCCAATTGGTCACCTTTTACGGCTTGTCTGGCAGAACGGCAGTTGGTCTATTCTTCAGAGTGCGGACCAACCTAGGGTAACTCATCGATTCTATGTATAATCGGTCCTTATAAGTTGTGAACTATACATTTTCCATTAAATTAACCTATTAATTAACATTAAATAAAATACTTGCACTGATTGTCTGTATGTAACCAAAAATTAGCCAAGTCAAATTTTGAGCTATATATTTATTCTAAGTGAAGTAAATAAATAGTGTAAATAATTGTTTGTTAAAATTTAGAATTTGTATTAATTTTTAAGTAAATGCTTCGGTAGTACTAACAAATAATAAATTGTTATGTAAATTTATTTTAGAACGATGCATGTTCTTGTAACTAAAATTTTAAGAGTCTCTTTACAAAACTTGGCACCCAAAAAGATCTCAATTCTTTTGTCTGCGAAGCCGACTTATATTAAGCATACACTTATATTAGACTTAGCCCTCATTCCAAATTTGTGTTTTGATAAGTTTATATTTAGCAATTTAACTTTGTTTTAAAAAGTTAAGTTTCTTAAGTACTTTATTTTGTACTACGTTTGCGGTATGACATAGTATACAGATTGTTGTTTTACGTTATTAAAAACAAATTTAAGTAAGCAATTGATATTTTTACATTGAAAATATTATTTAAATAATGCAAAATAAACGTTATAATGTAAATAACTGATGTAAAATTCAAATTAATTCATGTTACTACATATATGTACAAAAAATATCTCTAGTCTACTGTTTAGGCAACATTGTGCTCTGGTTGTGTATGAAATTTCATCAAGATTAGTCCAACCATCCTTGAGTTATAACTGGATATACAGATATACATACAGACAGACAGAGAAACGTTTAAAAAATAGTAAAATTTATATAAGTAAGTCAAAGCAAATATTTATCACGGAGTTTGCCAAATGTTTATTTAGACAGACGCTACCGATTTATATCGTAGTACAAGTAAGAAGTTATAACAAATATAACTATTTATAGACATTATAATATGTAAGTACTTATAAATATTGTAATCAAACGTACTATCTAATAAATTAACTCTAATGAATTTCTCTTTTTCAGATTGGTAAACTAAAAAGGATGTTTGTTTAAAAAGTTTTGCCATAGGTACTTAGAATTGCATACAAAGAAAAATAATTCAAATATTAAGAAATTTGTGATCACAGTCATCGTGACGTTTTCCGCGCTACTGATTTTCAAAATTTTCAATAATTCTGAATTTTTTTCTTATTTTTACCACAACTGGCATAACCTTGCTATCTTATACGCATCCGCCAGTTTATCTAACTTTAACTTTGAATATTAGACAAACCACAAAAGACGTTCGCTAAAACTATTCATAAGCACATTATGCCAATCCGACAATGCATTGCAACCCAGTCACCAATGTGCTAAGCAAGCCTTTTTTCGTTATGATAAGCCCGCTCGGCTCCGCTTCGTCCCGTTATAGTGCGGTTCATCCTTTAATCTTAAATTACCATCCTATCGAAGAATGTTATTTGCTTTACGAAGTTAAAGTTTCGAAAGTACAAACTATTTTGGAAAAATGTCAATTACCTTATTTTTCGATAGGGGAGCCGTTTATCTACCTACAATTTTAATTTCGGATATAACTTTTTATTTATACATCAAAACATTCTAAACAAAAAAACGTTATGAGGTACTATTTAAGTACTAAAGTTTTGCGAAGAAATTAGTTTGCTTACTCGTTTTGATCCGAGTGAAATCAATGTGGTCCAGACAACCTGACGTCAGAATGTCTGGACATTTTCTCTTTTTTTGGCGAGGTACTAAAATTTTGACTGTAGGTACCAAATAGTACCAAGAAGGTACTAAAGTTTAATATAATTGAAACATTAAATATCGCATGTGGTCCAGGGGTCCTGACGCTAACGAAAATGAGGTCTCTCATATCGTAAGCCCCACTACGGGCCATCTTTCCGCGTTCTGTTCCCGCCATTTAGCTTTCACAACTTTAACGAATAGGAAGATGACGCCTTAGTGTTGCCATATTTCGACAGTTATTCTAATGTAACACAATTGAGACATATTCTTTTGATGAGCAAAATCATTATAAACAGGTTAAATCATTACACAAGGTTGATGGAATTAACATAAAATTCATTAAAAAATAATTTATTATTGATAACATATATGTCACGTTGGGATAAGGTTAAGGATATTCCTCAGACCTCACTAATAAATCAAACTGGCCATTGGCCAAGTATGTTCCGGACTACGCACTGTGTAGTATTCAATGACGTGTATAATATATACACGTCATTGGTAGTTTTCTATAGTTGACATCTACACTATCCGACACGACAGCTATCCGTCACAAAATACAGTCTTATTTTCATTTTACCATAGCAAAATATACAATTACCTTTTTCCTGTTCCCCCATGTTGGTCCGAGCCCCTTTGAAAAAAAAAAATAGGTTGAATATATACTGCCGTCCTGCAAAGTAGGTCGCAAAAGGTGACTAATTGACTATACTTGTGCCATTGTGACTAGGTGGTAGAGTTCCGCAACGTCTCGTCCGGATATTTGGTACCACCGCCTTACCTGCCACAATAGAGCCAATGCTTGTCATTTTCGTGTTCCGGTTTGGAGAGTAAGGTAGACTTACGCATATGGTATTTCATACCGCCACTTGGATAACAACACACCATTAACATA
Source organism: Apodemia mormo (assembly GCA_036924255.1). Taxonomy (NCBI): domain Eukaryota; kingdom Metazoa; phylum Arthropoda; class Insecta; order Lepidoptera; family Riodinidae; genus Apodemia; species Apodemia mormo. The sequence continues at coordinate 38,039,956 of JAUPFN010000002.1, forward strand.
TTTGGTATCTATAGGCAATGGTTTCTCTTTCCATCAGGAGAGCCATCTGCTTGTTTGCCATCTAATGATATAAAAAAACACAGGTAATAACTTCATTCAAGTAACTTTCAATGCAACCTGCATCTAGACTAATAATTGATCTTACGGTACCGCTATTTAGGCTAATTAAAAAACTGAGATGGCGAAATTATCTTATTATCATTTTTATTGCGATTAAGGTAGTTTTTGTTCCACTTTGCAAGGTTAATTTAATTAACATTAAATCCACTGAAAAATAATACATTATCGATAATAAATGTCAAGTTAGCATAAGGTTAAGGTTATTCGCAACTAATAAATAAAACTGGCCTACTGCGTGTCAAACCACGCGCTGTGTAGGTTCCGCAGTTGACCGGCAAAACATATAGACTTCTAATAATTATTTTACATAACAAATGACATAATTCAAGTTATTGTCAATGCAACAGACGTCTAGACTAAATGACTCGTATACCCAATCGTTCGCCTCGCACGAACTGCCTGGCAGACTGACAGATGGTCTATTCTTCAGTGGGGCCCCAGACTAACTCGGAAAAATAATTTTATTGACTAACTTGAAAGAAAATATATTTTATAAATACCTAAACCCAGCCATACTAATTGATGCCTCTCCCAATTGATGATCGAACTGCCTCGTCACAATCGGTATTGTTTCGAGTAAAAGCTAAACTCTCAATTAACGAGATAGCATATCTACTGCATTTTTGTATTCAACGCAAACACATAATAAGATACATTATATCAAGTAGTAAATAAGCTACAGGCCTTGTGTTTTAAAAGGCTTGTCATCCTTAAGTCAAGGCGATTAATATAAGCGACACTTGGCAGTGAAGTTAAATGCAACTTGCATACTAATAGATCAACTACCAATGATAATAATTATGTCATTATGACGTTTCAGATGGGGCAATGTATTTATTTATCCGGTCATCGACTGGTCCAAGCCTAAAACAGCAATGGTGACGGTGTCCTTGACGGGGCTGTTCCTAGCAGTGATGCACATAATAGCGTTGATAATAGCCAGCTTGCGAGACTATCTTGTGAAGAAATACACCAAAGAGAATCACGGAAAATACAACGATAATTTTGTGGCGTGATTGTTAAACAAATAAGCCTGCTGTACAAAAAAGTACATAAATAGAATAATCATAGATATGTAAGAAATGTAAATATGTAGAACTAATATTTGTAAAAATTTAATTAACCTTTAAATAATAAGTGTTAATTTGAACGAAAATCGTGTGTTATAAGAAACACTAACATTTTATGTAGTAAAAGTCGCGAATGTAAATTTGTAAACGAAATTTGTGTATTATTAGAAACACACTAGTGTTTTATGAATGAAAAGTCGAAATTAAGGAAAGACATTGTCTCTGCAGTATCTTGACTATCCCATAAACCTAGGTCCAAAATTACTTTTGAGCAAAAACTAATACAATATAATATGGATTTCTTAAGTCTTTATATATAAAAGGAGCGGCGAGAGTGAGATGTAGCTTAATTATTTATGGTATACGCACTAATTGAGCACAATACTGACGAGCAAAATATCTGACGATATCTCTATACGCTTGGTTACTACGAAAGTACAATCATTTCTCTTAAGTATTTTTTACATATATCATAAGAAAGGAAACGAGCAGATGGCTCTCCTAAATAAGAAAGAGAAAAAATAATGGAAAGAAAAACCAGCGCCTATAGACACCACACACTCTGGCGAGACTTTGCGGAGCTCTATCAAGTTTTTAAGTATTTCTTGAATCAGTTTTGTACTGGTAACTAAGAAATTGGTAAATTTCTTGAATCAGTTTGTACTCTAATTGGTATTTGTTTACCAATTAGGGTAATTTTATTAAGTTTGTACCTATAAATATGTACTGAGTTAATACTAGATAAGATGTTTAAAATATATTTACCTTGACCAAAACTTCCTTATGATCAAAGCTAAAATATTTTAATATAATAGATGTACAACTTGAATAAATTTGTCGTTGAGCAGGAAATACGCAGAGGAAATATTCGTGATCGAAAAAATTCCGTTTGTGTATAATACAAGTTGATAAGACTGCACACACTCCAGGAGTGTGTTCAGTACTCAATTCTGATACCGAATATGTAAGAATAGTTACTTCAATTTGGACCTAATTATGCAATAACAATGTTAAAGTACGAACACCAACGCACGGTGTATAGAAGTTCATTTTTGACAAACAGCGATTTGCCGCCGCCATACATGACAGCTAAGACGCGCACCCATCGCCCGCGCGATGACCATATTTTCAATATTACTACACTAATTTCCTTGAGGCAAACTATGTAATGCAATATTATCTTTTTGTTATATTTTATTTAGTTACATAATATGACTATTAAATATCGTGTCCTTCAATATATTATATAGTCTTTTACCAGTCAACATGTACTATATTGTGATAAAGCACAAACGAATTTTCTATTTAACTCGCTGATTATACCGCCCTCTAGTTCTTTTTATCAACCGACTTTCCTAAAATGAATTTCTGAATTCGATTTTATTTTTAGGGTTCAGAAGTAAACTAGGAACCCTTATAGTTTCGCTTTGTTTGTTCGTCCGTCCATTCGCACGATAGCTCAAAGATCCTCATTACTAGAAAGCTGTAATTTGGCACGAATGTACAAAATAGTCACGTCAAAAAAGTGGTAATATAAAATCTTGAAAAAATGTTTTTTCACCTCGCTTACATGTGAAGTGGGAATGTTATTTTTTTCTCATGTAGCCCAATGTGTGGGGTATCGTTGGTAGGTTTTTAAAAAATATTGTAGGTTTGTGAAAACAACTTTTCGATTAAGGGGCTCGTCTGTAATATGTTAAGCTTTTAAGTAGTAATTTTGTTGGAGTCAAGTGTCTCAGAGGGGGCCCTCTGCAGGCTAAACGGTTGGTTTTGGGAGTAGGACAAAAAATCATGGTAATAGTAAATATAATGAAGTCAAAAGTAAAACCATCACGGCTTAGAAGGCTTTACAAGATTTTGAGCCCTTGGGTGCTCAACGAATTTCTGTTGTGCATCAAACTGAAACTTTCAGAAAATGGAAGCGGGATAACAATACCTTATAATCAAAAATCCCTTGCAATTTGCATAGAAATGTTGAGAGGGGGTTTTGTAAAGCATAAAACCACACACATACACACATGTGTGTATATCTTGGTGGGTAGATGTTGGTGTTGGAAAATTTCTATATTTATGTAACACATTGTATGAACTACATAATATATAAACTTGAGGTTGTATTGAATAACGTTAAATGTAGTAAGAATTCGGAACCCTACATTGCACGTGGCCCGACACGCACTTTACCAAATTGTTTGTGTTTGTTACCTTAGAACTGGTTCATTATTTACAGATTTTCTTTAAATACCAGGTTAGTTAACTTTCTCTTTAAGAGTCTCACATATTTGGTAAAGATCTGATCTAGAGTTTCGGTGATACAGGAGATAGGTATTTGCAAGTTTCGTTGCGATAAATTATGCGTATTGTATACGTTGATTTGAGCGCGCTCTAGTTTTAATTTTTATTTTTAATACGTGAATTTAAGCTATTTGTTCCATTCGATTGTTTAAGGTAACCTTGTTTTTATTTATATTTTGAAGCGTGTTTGAAGGCGAGACAGCCTCGAAGATAGCATCGCATCAGTAATAATTAAGTACTTTTATATTGTAGGTGTGATGTGTCTAATTTTTTGATTGAGTACCATCTATTTATATTATCCAGATGATATCTCAAGCCAGGCCAGGTTAGATATCATTTTATATAATCTATATACATATAATAAAATCGTAGGAAAGTCAAAACTGTACATTGAATATTTTTTAAAAGAACACACATCTACAATCGACATCGAAGCCAAAAATATATTTTTTAGCATTTTTGTATGTTTGTCTGTTTGTCTGTTTGTCTGTTTATCTGTTTGTCTGTTTGTTTGTCTGTATGTATGTCCGGGGTAAACTCAAAAAGTACTGCATGAATTTACTTCAAATTTTGCATGAATATTACTAACAGGTCGGGTCAACATATAGGCTACATGTTATCATGCTATCATCTACGGGGGAGGAGCAGTGCGGAGTAAACGAAGTCCGCGCGGACGAAGTCGCTGGCAACAGCTAGTATTTGAATAAATGGTAAAGTGTGTGTCAGGCCACACGCAACGTAGCGTTTCGTTGTTGCCCATCACAATAACGCAGATTAGAAGAAGGCTTTTGTTGTTTCACTAGCTGTTGCCAGCAACTTCGTCCGCGCGGACTTCGTTTACTCCGCACAACACCTCCCCGCTAGGTGATAGCGTGATAATATGTAGCCTATATGTTGACCCGACCTGTTAGTAATATTCATGCAAAATTTGAAGTAAATCCATGCAGTACTTTTTGAGTTTACCCCGGACATACATACAGACAAGCAGACAAATAGATAAGCAGACAAACAGACAAACAGACAAAAATTCTAAAAACTATATTTTTGGCTTCGATATCGATTGTAGATCACGCCCCAAGTATTCTTTTAAAAAAATATTCAATGTACAGTTTTGACTTTCCTACGATTTTATTATATGTACAGATACTATGAACATATTACCTATTTAACGTCAATTACGCGAAATATCCGCATCAAAAGTTCACCGTCTATAAAAACTGCTTCAAGTACTTACATTTTATAAGTTGGTCGACTATTACCTACTCAAAAACTTGTAAAGCCTTTTAAACCGTGATAGTTTTTCTTTTAATTTTATTATATTTACTGTTAGCTGTTGCCCGCGACTTCGTCCGCGCGGACTTCGTTTACACCGCACAACTCCTCCCTCGTAGGTGATAGCGTGATAATATGTAGCCTATATGTTGACCCGACCTGTTAGTAATAATATTCATGCAAAATTTGAAGTAAATCCATACAGTACTTTTTGAGTTTACCCAGGACACACATACAGACAAACAGACAAAAATTCTATAAACTATATTTTTGGCTTCGATATCGATTGTAGATCACGTCCCAAATATTCTTTTAAAAACATATTCAATGTACAGTTTTGACTTTCCTACGATTTTATTATATGTATAGATATAGACTACCGTGAATTTTTCCTCCCAAAACCAACCATTTAGCTGGTTGACGGGAGAGGGGGGCTGTTGACTCTAACAAAATTTAGCACTTGAGTTCCTTAATTGAAAAGTTCTTGTCATAAACATCCAACGATACCACACACTATGAGGTGCGCGAGAAAAAAAAATACTATCCACACTTTACATTTAGAGGAGCTATCCTATAAAAATATTTTTCAAGATGTTACCACTTTGTTGCCGTGACTATAAAGTATATTCATGCCAAATTCCAGCATTCTAATACTAAGGATCTTTGAGCTAGACTGTGGACGGACGGACGGACATAGCGAAACTATAAGAGTTCCCAGTTTACTTCGGAACCCAAAAAATATTATTTGTTACGTCGTAGAGTCGTCACTACTCGTACTGATTGTTACGAATTGTGTGGATTATTAAAATTGTAAAATAGGTTGTCATTTATATAAAATTATTAATGATTAATGTATCAGTATAATTGACTTTCCAATTACCACAATATAACTAACTTTTTTAGAAGTTAAATTAAGTACAGTAATCTGTCAATAAGAGAAATATATTTGCTATCAGCACTTTCTGTAGAAATAAAAGAGAAAGAACCCCACCAGAAACACATACATTTTGTGTTATATTATCTCAAAGTATTTAGATAGTGTTTTTGATCAAAGAACCCAGTGGGCTTTATTTTTCCGGTATTTTCAACAATTATTGTAACCAATTAACACAAAATCTTAATAAAAGCCCTAAACCTTTTTCATAAGACAATTTATTATATAAGTTATTCATGGACGAAAATATTTAAAAAATCCGTTTAGTAGTTTCTCGCATGTACAACTTCAATGGACTGCGAAGCCAAAAGCAACATAAGCCTAGTATAATAACATCACGAATTTTGGTAGTTATACTAACGAACCCTAAGAAGATGATTTGTTTTATTCATCTTCCTATACATAAATATATTCCGATATATAAATCGAGCATACTGCGTGAATCGAAAGTAAAATTTAAAAAAAAACACATGTTTAGAATAATTATATACATACACACATACATATATTCACGCCAGATCCCTTACGGGGTAGGCAGAGAGAACCGAGTGACATATATCACGATCCTTGCAGGCTTGTCTCGCTTCCTCCACATTCATCACTCTCTTCATACACACACGCCGGTTGCGAAGACTCTTGACACCACCTTCGGTTAGTACTCGATCAATCTGATCGTGGTATGTCAGTCTTGGTCTTCCCCGGTACCTACGTCCTTCCATATTCGCATTGCATATCTGTTTTGTTAACCTATCATCTTCCATTCTTTCTACATGTCCGAACCAACGGAGCATGCCCTTTCTCATCTTTACACCGACACTTTCTTTCAAACCTAACCTCTCTCTCACTTCCACATTACGAACACGGTCCGCGAGTGTTACACCACATATTTTTCTTAGCGATCTCATCTCGACCGCGTTGATTCTACTTTCATGTCCTTTCTGAAATATCCTACTCTCACTTCCATACAATAGCGTTGGGATAAGCACATAATTATACAGGGCTAGACGGGCACCCTGACTTAAAATTGTGCTATTAAGTAATCTCCCTAACGCTCCATTCATTCTGTTCCTTGCATACACTCTTCTTTCAACATCAGCGGTGTACCATCCATCCCTGCTAAAAACACATCCAAGATATACAAACTCATCCACTTGTTCCAGCACTACATCATCGACCACAACTCTTACATATAGATAAAAATCAAATCTTTGATCAGCGTCAAATTGAATAATCCAACTTCCCTGGTTTACAACCAATATTACCAACTGATTAAGTAAAATGAATCAAGGAGCACTGAGGTACTACTACTACTAGTTACATAGTTCAATGTCAAGGAGTCTGAATTCTTTTGCCTAATTAAAATTAGTTCATCATTGATACGGACACTTCAATAAAAACATTAAAACTCATCCAAAAGGAAAAGGTTTGTATTATAGTTGTAAATGTTAAAAATAGTTATAAATGTAAAAAAAATCGAACGAAAAGGCTTTAAAATCTAACCTGTGTGAATCCGGGTGGGCAACTAGATAGTTAAAAATAAAATAAAATGTTGAACTAGAAGTACGAGTGGGTTTATTTGTAATACTTTAAGCTGCTATTTTCATCAAGTGTCGACGATGGAAAGTATCAAATTTGCAAAATATCTTGTTTTGTATTTAAAACATAAAGCAACATATTTTCAACCGACTTCTTAAAAAGGGTGGTTTCAATTCCGCTGTATGTTTTTTATGTTTGTTACCTAAGAACTCGGTCATTTACGAACCGATTTTGAAAATTATTTTTATGTTTGAGAGGGTTTACTCACCGTGTCGTCCCGTTTTAATTTAGACCCTATTAAGCAGAAAAGATCCAACCAACATTTTATTACTTTTAAATTAATGCAGCTTAAAGTTTGACAGAGAATCAAAATAATCATAGTACAAAAAGCATGAATCTGTAAATGTTCATTTAAAGTATTTAAAGTTTTGTTTCCTGCTCTGTACTATGATTTTTTTATTCTCTGTCAAACTTTGAACTGCATTAACTTAAAAGTAATAAAATGTTGGTCTGATCTTTTCTACTTAACAGACTCCATCTAGTGATGATATTCTGATATAGGGTTCCGGAATAGCACATAAGCTACTTTTTTATATCAGAAAAATGAGGCGTTCTCGCGGGATTCACCAAAAAATTTATAATGCAGCGGGCTGCAGCTGGTATTGTTAATGTGAAACTTTGGATGTTTGGATGTATGGGTATTTGTTACTCAATCACGCAAAACCGGCTTGACCTATTCGGATGAAATTTGGCACACTAGTAGATGACTTGGAGTAGCATATGGGAAACTTTTTATTCCGGTAAAATACGTTGTTTCCTAAGCTTTTACAAAGCTGCGGGCTATAGGTTGCAGCTAGTATTAGAAATGCGAAAGTGAGTTTGTTTGCTATGCTTTCACGGCTAAACCGCTTAACCAAATTTGATGAAATTTGGCATGGAGATAGTTGACGATACAGGGTGAAACAACAGCTCACTTTATTTTCAGAAATGCGTCCCAAGGGGGCTAAAATATGGGATAAAATTTTCTATGAAAAACTATAACGACGACATGATAATTTCCTCGCAGGCGAAGCAGCGCGGATCAGCTAGTTTTTGTTATATTTGTTTAATAATATGTAAAGCTAATGTCACCACCAATAAATAAATATCGGTAGTACTTAAGTAAAGTACAGATTGCAAAACAAACAAGAAATAATTAAATCTGTGTGCTTAACCAATGTTGTGTTTATGTGCTTATGAATAACTTGTATTTTTATACATATTATGTAATTTTTTCTGGAATTTTCTGATCTATGTTATTAATATTATGTAGATTAACTGAATTTGACACATCGTTACTTTTAAGGTTTCATATTCAACAAAATATCTTTAAAGTTTCACCATGATTACCTACTCGTTTGTCTGTAAGAGGTTTATAGAAAGCTGTACCTAACCTGGCATTAGTGGTAAACGCCAAAAAAAGTGGTAAAATAAAGTTTTGAAAAAATTGTGTGTGTGTGTGCATGCACATAGCATTGCACATGCACACATTGCCAGTTTAAGGTCGAGCGCAGAGGTGTCAAATGTGTAAAAAACTCTAAGGCGATGAATAATAATGGGCGCCCAATGAGCGACTCACCTGGATAGCTAAGGCCGGTCTAATATACTTGTATGTATATTGTTTGTGTAGACCGTACACACGTAAGAAGTTATACTTCTTTAGCCTAAAAATAAAACTAAAACAATAAAATACACCTAAATAGTTTGTATCTTTATCTCTATAAAACACGCTGTGACACAATACCGGAACAAAACCGAGATTTTTCGACTGACTTCATGCTGTAAATTACGTTTCGCTGTGTGAAAAAAAAAAGAGCCTCCCGACCCCTTCCGAAATAAATATACATATCGCTATAATGTCATTCTCACAATTAGAACTCATCTAACGCCACCTTTCAAGCTTCCATCCATTAAGAACCACGAGGTAGAAAATGTGGTGGTGGTTCAGTTATGCATGTGGTAATGAGTCACCACATGCATAACTGAACCGCTGGGGCTTCCTTATTTTTCAGACCTACAGCTACGGTGAGTTTGTTCCGTTTCTTACAGCGCTTTTTAATTTTTCCGTTCAGTGGCATCGCAAGGGCAACCATAAAAGTTCGGGGAATTTAGCAAATTATAATTATTTTTGTGAATCACCTGACAAACAAAATTAACGTGTATAAATAACAATATATGCATACTTAAATCTATATTAAATTTTTTCTTATATTTAGTAATTTGATTTTAATCTTTGTTTATTAATAAAAATCAGAGATTTTGACCTCCCCGCGTCCCATTGGTGATTAGCGACCCTGACCTAGATTCGATTATTGATAGAGTCAAGCATTTGTGTGATGATTGGTTCGTATTACTCAGTTTGGAAGATAATTAAATAAATTTCAGTATCTCTTTTCTATATGTTCGTGCCTTGAATAACACCCACAACACAAGCAAATAATTTGATATCTTTGGAGTTCGATCAACTTGTGTAGTTCGTCTAGCACTAAATAACGTATTTTCACAGTCCAAATTTTAGAACAAAAACTCGTATATAATATTATGTAACATATTAGACGTATAATAACACGAAATAAAGAAAACAAGTATAATAATAATCATTAATCAGTCTGTAAACGACAACTTTGCCTTAATTAATAAACAAGGCGCTTACTATAATGTAATGTAACACGTGAGCGAAGCTACGTATATAATAATAAAAGAAAAATAAGATATACAAACTACAAACCCTATGACTTAAAACCTATCGCCAACCGGGCACTTTCCAATCCCGGGCAACTTTCTGTTTCTCAGAAAAACTAAAAAAATACTTTTTATGTGCCCGACCCGGGAATCGAACCTGGGACCTCATGTGGTAAACGCCAACGCTAGACCACTAGACCACAGAGGCGATAATGTACATATATAATTAGCTGAAATTATGTAACGCAATTAGTAAAATATGTGTACACAGTACAACATAGGTCTAAAATCTTATAATTAATAAATAATTAGAGGAATTACTAACCGGGCGAATAATATGGATGATTGTTAGTGATAAGATAATATACTTTAAAACTAAACCGAACGGCGTTAAATTGTGTTTGCGAAAAATAAACTAAACTGGCGATTATTTATGAGAGAATAAAAGTACCTAAAATAAGCTACTAATAGCAGAAAACAGTTAATCTAAGTTAGCAATAAAAATTTAAGTATCTGTATTAAATACTGAATAGAGCGAAAAAATATTGAATGGGCGAAAAGACAGTGTCAAATGAGTGATTATATTATATAGGGTTTGAGTTATTGTATGCGTTAGCATCTATAGTAGTCTGTGCTTATTGTCTTCATGAAGTACTTCGAATAACACCGTTTTGGGATGTGTTTGTGAGCTGCGGTAATAATATTGTTAGATACTGTAATACTATTCAAGGTCATATATTTTCTGTTTTAGCATACCTATTATTCTTCTGAAAATGGCGTACAAGAATCGTTACTTAGTGGGCGGAGCAACGAAGCGACAGCACTGTCACAGTATACTGGTTAGTCTCTAAGTATTCTGTGGCACTGTCCAGCGCGGGAGTACTTGTACTATTATGCATTCTGTGGCAGGAGTTTGTTAGTTACAGTAGGTAATTACGTACTCGTTTTTAAAGCACACTAAGATGGACCACAACGGGCCAGCGCGTGCGGGCCACATCGCAAGAAAAAATGCATCTTATTAGGACGGGCCGCCGCAGCTGTAGGGCGGAACGCGTCTCATCGTAACGCAGCGTATTTCCGTAACTTTTTTAAATAATTTTTTGTTCTTTGTTGATTAGAATCTTGCAAATCATATACATTTTTGAAGCCTTTAATTAAAATTATTAATCGTTCTGCAACTATAATTACGTGATTTTATAAATTGATACTCAAAACACGAAGAAACACATGTGCGTGATTCAGCTTATCATCGCACACTGCGACGGGGTGGGGTGGAGCGCGTCGCATTCATCGAAATCTGCCGAGGGAAGATCCGCCCTGATAAGGTCCGTCCGGCGCATAGATAAATATGTGTATTACTATAGGTATAGATAGCCAACTTTCTAAATCTATAATGGCGTACTACTGGCGTCATCTATCTTATAGTATGAGAACTATTTTGTTTCGGCAGCTTAATATAGGTACCTACTTTTTATTGAAATTTTAATAGTAAATAGGAATTTATCAAACACTATACAGCGTGCCATTCAAACAAAATGTAACTCTGACAAGTCCTTTTGCAACTTCGTTTGATTGCCACGCTGTATAATGTTATATATTCAGAATTAAAACATTCATATTATAATTTAAGATTTTATTAACTCACAATAAATAGCACAATATATTAATTTTGTGTCACGATTAAGCAATCCGGAGAATAAAAGTTCAAACTCAACGAAAATAACACTAAAACACACAAAACAAACTGAATTTTAATAATAAAATGCGCACGAGTATCAACATTTATCACCATGACGACGCCATTTGTAATTGTGTTGTTTTTTGTTTGATAGATTGGCCAAACTTTATTATTTTGAAAAATAAGCGTATTTACCACAAAACAATATATGTTTATAGTTCAAATAGTTAAAAAATATAATGTAATGTAATATCTTATTTAAAAATATATATTTAAGACATTAAAAGGTTATTTTTAACATTCGTATGTAGTGGCAAAAACCTTGAATCCAGATCTTAAGTCTTTAGAAATAAAATCTTTTTCAATCCGTGTCCTAGATGACGCTATTTTCAATACAATTATCAAATATTTTATAGTACTAAATTACTATAGCATGGTCCGGCGTAATGTTTCATAGGTACTTGCAATGCGGTCCAATCCGTTGAGGCCCGCATCAATCAACCGTGCTCGGTTCTTAAGAAAACTTTGTTTTTTCACAAAAACCAAAATAGTTTTAAATATATTTAAAAAGTGTTTTATTTAATATTCATAACTACTTTTCACATAATCACACTTAAGACAGCATCTTCGGCATTTTTTTTTGTATAATGATAGTAAACAAGCACATGAGTCTCCTTATGGAAAGAGACTACCATCGCCAATAGGCACCGCACATGTTAATGGTGCGTTGCCATTTTGTGACGAAGTCTAATGCCACATACATAAGATTACCGGCAACCCCATGTTGGTCCGGGCTCTTTTGAAGAATAGGTCAACTGCCGTTCTCAAAAGATAACCGATTGGCTGTGCGAGTCACTATCATCGTGGCTGCTAGATGGTAGCTCTGCAAGGTCTCACCCAGGATTAGTACCACCGCCTTACCCATTCCTGCCGCAATAGCGTCAATGCTTTGTCATGGTCGTGTTCCGGTTTGGAGAGTAGGTAGGCGGTAGACTTATGCATATGTGTTTATTTGAAATAATATATGAACATTTAAATACCTACTAGCAATTTATTTGTAATAAATAAAAAACAAAACAGGTCATTTTTAGATTTTTGACCAATTGGAAAAATTTGGAAATTTGGGAAAATAAACATGACGAGATATTGGCCAAAAACTTAAAAATTTGAGAAAGGTAAGTCTTTGGCCAATATTTCGATCAATCGAGTTGAGATATAGCTATAGAATTTTAGCTTTTATTTACAATCTTGTTTTTATATTGCAAACAAAGAAATGTAAATACACTTAAAGACAGGTAAAATTTTCAAAATTATACACGGTGTTAGAGACGGTCTACCGAAAATCAAAACCATGGTATCAGACCATGATTCTGAGATCAAAACCGTTGGAATTTTGTGTGGTTCTTTTTAACGATTTTTATACCTTAACTTTGTAAAATTTGATTAATTTTAATACTCTACAGTGCTTATTCTTAAAATATAGTAAAACTTAAGGGAATACACAAAATTAACAATGTGTTATGCGCCAGTCACGTACCGCACAAAATAAACAGCTGGTTAGAGGATTCTGCGGGCGCGACAAAACGGAGCAATGTACGCTTTACATTGCGTGGTGTAAAAATTTCACGAGTTCAAGATTTCAGGTTTATGTTACGAACATGTTAAAATAATTCTCAAGTCAATAAAATAAATTTTATAACGTTTACTGGAAACAAATACTATTTCTCCCTGGCTTATTGTCAAATTCAAACCACTGCAAAGGAGTCAGATATTGCTAAATGATCAAAAATACAGCATAGATTTTCAAAATAAGTTGAATAATCATCGTTGCCCATTTAGGACTCTAGGTAACAGCCACAGGGTGAAGCCAACACTTTCACCTTCAATCTTTTAAAAAAAAACTGCAACTTTGATAATATTATCTAAGTTTTTTCTCTCTCTCTATTTTAGTTTTTGAGTTTTTATCGATGATATGTTAATTTACTTGCAGGCAAAGCTGCACGGGTCAGCTAATTTAAAATAAAATACTTTTAATAAACTACATCTCAAGTCAATATGTTAATAATTTTTTAACTCAGTTAAGTTTTACTGCATGCAGTTGCATGAACCGACTTTCAATTTCCCATTCCTCCGGAACCCTGAATCAGATCTTCACCAAATTAAAATGGGACCACACGCCGAGTCTATATATATATATATATATATATATATATATATATATATATATATATATATATATATATATATATATATATATATATATATATATATATATATATATATATATATATATATATATATATATATATATATATATATATATATATATATATATATATATACTATAAATACCCTCTATATAAACTATATATACCCTCAGAAGAAAAAAAATAATTTTCAAAATCGGTTCATCAATCATCAATGACCGCGTTCTAAATCAACAAACATTAAAAAAACATACAGCCAAATTGATTGATTGATTGATTGACCTTTTGGGATGTCGGATGAAAATTATATTTTGTGTTTTTTTATTACATAAGATAGTAAATATGCAGGTTCTCCTGATGGAGAGCCGACTATCACCTATGGATACTAAAGGTATGAAAAATGTACAAGTGCATTTTTTATTATTTCTAACTAATGTTAATGGAATTTCACCAAGTAGATACCGACGATTGAAAGTTTTAAATATACATTTACACTAATTGAATGTTTGACTCGTCATATCACCTACTTACATTGCGCGTAAAAATTGTTGTTGATAAACGTAATAAGGTAGACAAAAATTCGTTATCAAGCGGCTATCATAAAAAATATGGTTATTAGATTCACTAGATTGGTGACGTCACTATCGTTATCTCTTCTCTAACAATTACATAAGATAATTATTATACTTGAACATCTTTGGGTAATCGGGCCCAAAACTATGATAATAAGCTATAGTCGAATGGATTAATAATTGTGAATACAAACGTGAAATAATATCAGTTCCGGGTGTTAGTAAAACGGATAAGGTTTATAAGGTGTAATTATGTATTTGTTGAATCGATTGCAAATCTTATCACAATATGAGATACGCACACATTTAGATTTTATTTCACAGTATCTAGTCGCTAGCACACGGTCGGTTGACAATAACTATTGCAACTAAATTATTTCCCCGATCAAAATGGGCGCGAAAAATTATTTTAAAAGTCAGTTCAAGTTAAAAATGTTTGGTTTTGACCACGATATAGCCTCTTTGTTTTATTTGAGCAGTTTTTCGAAAAATCGTTCATCTGTGCCTTTATTGTGTGTTAGAGGTATACTGTTCTTTGGTTGTATTGGAATTGTTTTAGCATCTATAATTCTAACGTCAATGGCTTCATTAGGATCCCACTGGCCCATTTATTTAACACACTGGGGTTTGGTATTAATCACGCTGACTAGTGGTTTTGGATTTGCAGTGTCAGCTAGAGTGTACTTAAAAGGACCTATTGGTGAGTATATTTTTTTTATAATAATAAATCAGTGGACGAATAACATGATTTGATCTGTCAAAAAATAAGCAAATTATTTGCGTGTGTGTAGGTAAATGTGGTAATAATAAAGGTTTATCTACCTAATAACTAAGAGATGTTTAGTTAAATACTAATACATAGAAATACATATACAGGCTGACTGGTAAAAGATTGTACCTAAAATAAATACTGAAGGACAGTGTTCAGTACTTGATTTTGATACCAAATATGTATAAACAATAGGTAGGTACTTAAATTTTGACCTATTTTCCCATAAAAATATTTAGTACGGACACCTGCACCCATCGCATAGAATTTATTTGTTTATAGACAGCGTTTACAGCATAAAGAAAATATCTAAGAATGCAGTGACATCTATACATATAATAAAATCGTAGGAAAGTCAAAACTGTACATTGAAAAAATATCTGCGCCAAATTTTATGCAAATCTTTTTAGCCGTTGTGGCGTTATTAAGTAACAAATTTCTCTACCTTATCAGTTATCTATCCATCCAAACTTTCTTATTTATAATAGCATACAATAGAATATAACTTTCTCCAAAATTAGTAGGTATACCTTTATTATATAAAATACATTTTTTGAAATTCAAAGTTTTTATAACCCATCTATTGTTAAACCATAAAATATTAAGTACGATCGCTTCAACTAATAATAATTAAACTGCTTAAATAAATATCGTCACACCCATATCCCTAAATAGTAGACAGAGATGCAGCTAGTGCACCCACGATTAGTCAACGATGTTAATTCTCATGATGTGATAGGTGGCCAACCTATCAACAAATCAGACGCATAATACAGATAAAGGCAAGTTATGTTTTCCAACATTTTTGCTTAGAACGTAGGTAATTATATTAAAATAAGGTTGCACTGTTTCACAGATTACTTTTTATTAAAGCCCTAAAAACTCCGTACCACGGCCGTAAGAAGCAAAACCGGTTGGCAATATAAACTAAATGAAAAGTGTTTTGTGAAACAGTACAACTGCATGTAATACATAATTACAAATGAAGTTTCAACAAGTGCAAGACAAAAGGTATAAAGTATAAAATATATTGCTCAGATTGATTTGTCCAACTTTAGACCATGTACTTCTCAATTGATTATCTTATCATAGTGACGTAGTTAATTATAATGTAGGTATGTTAGACCGCGGTCCCAGAAACATTTTTATTCCTGAATTTTTGTGAACAGCTTCGTTTTGACGAGACGCCCCTCTTTTCTATCTTCGAAAAATCTCTAATGGGGTAATTAATAAAGTCCGACACTATAAAGTTTTCTCTAACACCCTACGTGTTAGAGAAAACTTTATAGTGTCGGACTTTGACGGAAAGAAAAGTTTGCGCTCTACGTTAAGGACAAAGTTACCCTTGAATTATAATAATAATAAACAAGTTGTGGTGACAAAATTAGGTGTTTTTAAATTGATTCATATCAATTCAAAGCATTTAACTCGATAAATCTATAATAGATGGCGATAATATTAATAAAATTCTAATACAAAATGTATCTTCTTTTTTTTTTTTGTTTATAAAATGGTATTATCTTCATTAATCCATACTAATATTATAAATGCGAAAGTAACTCTGTCTGTCTGTCTGTCTGTCTGTCTGTCTGTCTGTCTGTCTGTCTGTCTGTTACGCTTTCACGCTTAAACCACTGGACCGATTTTGATGAAATTTGGCATAAACATAGATAAGACGTCGAGAACGGACATAGGCTACTTTTTATCGCGGGAAAATATTTCGTTCCCACAGGAAATAAAATTAATCGAAAGATATCGGAGCATAAAGCGTAACGTAGAACACATTAACTAGATGGCGCTGCACGAAAATACATCGCGCTAACGTATTGAAACATATATACATATAATTAAATCGTTGAGTTTAGAATTATCTTCATTATGATACTAGCTGTGCCCGCGACTTCGTTCGCGTGGAAAAAATTCTAAAATAAAAACCCGCATAGATTCCGTTCCCAAGGAATTTCCGGGATAT
This sequence comes from Apodemia mormo, assembly GCA_036924255.1. Taxonomy (NCBI): domain Eukaryota; kingdom Metazoa; phylum Arthropoda; class Insecta; order Lepidoptera; family Riodinidae; genus Apodemia; species Apodemia mormo. The sequence goes on from JAUPFN010000002.1 coordinate 38,057,102, forward strand.
TCAGTGGTTTGGCCGTGAAAGCGTAACAGACAGAGTTACTTTCGCCTTTATAATATTAGTATGGATGATATGATATGATACGAGTATTTTAACGTTTGTTTGTTCATTGAATGTGCTAAATGCTAATTCCTGGAACTACAAGTCGGATTGAAAAAAAAATTATGTGTATGATTAATGATAGCTACATTCATGAGGATTACGTTACAATTATTCTTAGCGTAGTTAAAATATCGATATTTGTAAAATAAGTCGGAAGAAAAAGCGGTATATATATATATATATATATATATATATATATATATATATATATATATATATATATATATATATATATATATATATATATATATATATATATATATCTTATAACAACACAATAAGGAATTTTGAGTCGAAAAATTATAGAAAATTAATAGGTGAATTGTAATCCTTATCATATAACGAAAAGTACTTCATCAACACGAAGATCTTAGGAAGACGAACTTTGGCTCTTATACCACGTTATTTAGATGCATAGTTTAAAAAAAATGTAAAACGAAAATAACTCAACATACCTAGGTACTATCTAGGTATTAACCGAAAGGCTGTGTGCAGTGTGCACGATGCGGCGCACTACTCTGACCGCCGAACGAGAACCGAACATTGCCGAGAAGAGCCGAACTGTGAGAGCGTTGGCTTTACTATATTTTTTAAGGTTCCATACTCAAAGTTTAAAACGAGACCCCATTACTAAGACACCACTGTCCGTCCGTGCGTTTGTACGTCTATCTATCTGTCCGTCACCAGGCTGTATCTCATGAACCATGATAGTTGAAATTTTCACAGATGATGTAGGTATTTATGTTGCCTTTTATTTATGTATAATAACTAAAACTAAAAAAAGAATAAAATAAATATTTAAGGGTGACCACCATACAACAAACGTGTTTTTTTGCATAAACTCCCTTTTGCATTTGCATAAAATCACTTTAAAAATAAATAATTAAAATAAAATAAATATTAAGAAGGCTCCCATTCAACAAACGTGATTGTTTGCCGTTTTTTTATAGATTATGGTACGGAACCCTTAATGCGCGAGTTCGACTCGCAATTAGCCGGTTTTTTTAAGGTACATGAGTGGAATCATATACCTTTAACCTCTGCGGCCCGCGCGGAGTAGACATGTGACCGGCTCCTTTCGCAATAGACTTCTTTGATACGGAACGTTGGATTTTCCTTCTTTGAAAAAAATCACTTTACTTTGTAGTAGTTGAATATTCGATCTATTTTGTGTATTTTAATATTATTAAATCTTGCATTAAATCTTCCCCATTGTGGAAAACTGTTTAATTTTTGAAGCTGTAGGTATACCAACATAAGCAATCATTTAGGTAGAAGAAGCACAAATTTTCCAAACAAGATCATATTGATTGGTTAGTGGTTACTTAGGGAAAAATCCTGAATCAGGCTACAAAAAAATTTTACATAGGTAAAGACCTTCGTGAAATCGTAACCAACATTAAAGACTTGATATTTAAAGTGTACCCGGAATTCGGATATGATAGATTTACCAAAAAAAAATCAATTGATGTGTGTAAGGGCAATTTTATCTGCAAGAAATGCAAGCGTTGACGCCATCTATACAAATAAATAAAATTGGGGTGTCTGTTTGTAATATTAAAATAACCGTTTTTACTAAATGCATGCATGGATGTATACATGGTACGTATACCAAAATAACATTGTTTAGAATTTTTGTCTGTGTCTGTTTGTTCCGGCTAATCTCTGGAACGACTGGACCGATTTTGACGGGACTTTCACTGAAAGATAGCTGATATGATAGCGAGTACCTTAGGCTATTTTTTTTTTAATTTTTTCACGCGGACGAAGTCGCGGGCTCAGCTAGTCTTTATTATACTTATTCCTCCGAGTCCAACTCTAAGATCATAAGTCACTGTAGGTAATAGGTATATTTCGACATTTTATATTATTACCGTTTTCAAAATTCTTAGTCTTTTTTCTTAAACCTGTCTTTTTTTTAGGGCAATGGGCCCACCTCTCGTTCCCACCACTGTAACTTCTGTAAACCAGAATCAACAGCGGCAACCGTCCTGATAACCTCTGAGTTGCGAGCTCAGGGTGCCCTGGGGAAAAACTAAGCTGTCTTGGATCCCGCAACGAAATTAATCAGAAGTATATAGGAGGAGTAGGAAAATACATCCTGTTTCCCTCCCTTTTTAGCAGGAGACAGCAAAATGTTAAAAGCATAAAAATGCTACGAAATGAGACTTTTACAATCAGGTTAAGCCTGATTGCTATTGCACCACGGAAGTTTGGAAATTAGGGACCTACCAGAATGGCCTACTTAATTTTGCTTCCAGTAGTAAGTGAGACAAAATCGTTTGAAGGCACGGAAGTTCCCACGTGTACCCACAAGATCGGAGTAATAAATTACACCGGATATACATTGGATACTATCAAGCATTTGACGACGTTCGTTTTGCCAAAGATTACACTCCCAAAGAATATGATGTGCAGTTTGTTCATATTTACAGTTTAATGTAGAGCACTCGCAAAAGGGAGAAGGAACTAATTTAAACGAGAATAATTTAGCTTTAAAATTACCGTGGCTAGTGAGAAACTGTGCAACACAATGATCTATTTCTATCCAAGTTTTACTTAAGCGATCCCAGATGCACGGGAAAAAGTTATATAAATGTCGTCCTTTAGTTGAACAAGACCAACGCGACTGCCATTCATCAATTAATTCATTAGTAACGTCGATTACGGGATTAAAAAGGCGACGTGTTTTTGTTTGGGCTTGCGAGTTGATAAATTCTGGGTTAATAAAATTCCTAGAATTGAAATACATTGAAGCCCGACGCTGAATTTCTAAATCTAATGGTAAGACGCCTGATAAAACGGGTAAAGCTTCGGAGCTTACAGTGCGATATGCTTTGCATAGAAATATTAGTGCTAGACGCTGATTTTGAAGTAGTTTGCGCCGGATCGCACCACTCGTAACTTTATCAGCCCACGCTGGACAAGCATAACAGATACAACCGAAATACGTGGCGTTATAAATTATCTTTAAAGTGTTAAACGTTAAACCCCATGTCGATATCTTAAACCTGTCTGCTTGACTCAAAGAAAAAGAAAAGCAAATGACAGTATTGATTGTAGGTGGTAGATTTTTGATGCCTTGCTCGGGAACAATATTACCCCATCTCTTTTTATTTTATTATATCTTTCTTTTAAATTCTATTATAGGTACTAGCTGTACTCGCGACTTCGTTCGCGTTTGTATATCCTTGCAGAGTAATTATTAGTAACTGAATCACAGTATTTCTCGTATTCAGCAATACTTTGAACGGCGAAGCACTTTTACCAAAGCAGAAATATTAAGAAAGGATTCTTTTAGTGTGGATTTGAAAACACGTTGACTTTGATAACGAGCCTTGTGCCTTGTAGGGATTTAGGCATTGTTTAACTGAAGTCACCTCGTCTTTTATGTTCTACAGTCATTACTCATTCATATACATACATACATACTCATTCCATATGACTATATTTGACTAAAGATCGTTTTTGCAAAACCTATTTTTTATACAGAGAAAGATTACACACCGCTGAAACAAATGTCTTTATCTGTATTATCATTTTTAAACATGGCTGGGGCTATCCTTCCACCGGATAAAAATGTCGCAACTAAAAGAAGCCACTGCCAGGGCAATCATAATCAGCCAAGAGGATGCGAATTTAATTCTTATTTGTAAAAAAATGTTTTCATTTATCTTGAAGTGAGTCCAAAAAAACTTCCACCCAGAGTTGTTTACGGCGCTATCCTGGCTCCATTGACAGCTGTTTGCTGTTTAACGACTGCACGGTTTAGTTTATATTTGTTATATTACGTGCAACGTTTGTCACATCATAGCCGGTTTCAGAGCAGAAGGGTCGGTCAATATTCCTTTAGAAGTTACCGCGTTTTTCGCAGTGGTAGTAATAAATAAATAGTATTTGCTTCCAGTACCTAAACGTTATAACTGCAATGTTATTATTATTAAGCATAATATCTTGACCGTGTCGGAGGTTAGGAACATTTTGTTTAAAACAATTAAAAAACGGCTTTTTGCAATTTTTTGACAATATTTCGTAAAATAGGGAAGGGCTTGACCACGATCTCGTGTGATGGTTAGCTAAGATGCGGCCTAAGATAGAACGCGCTTCCCTAGAAGTTCCCTAGAGTTCGAAAAGTTCAAAAAATCTAGTTTGTAAAAATAATACCTACTTAGGAAATTGATGTCTGAAAAATACACATCATATTTTTTAAAATTGATGATCGATTGTGATCTTTCGAATGGCATTCAACGCAATTGTTTAACTCAAAATTGTTTTAATCGATATGTTAAAAAATGTCGAAGAAATGTAAAAAAAAACTTTTTTTAATTTTCGTCATTGAAAAATCCCAAATAAATCAACCTATTTTGATCCAATTTCCAGTATTTAACGCAGTTTTTTAGAGGGAAAATCTAATTGGATTTTTATATCAAACGGTATATTAACCTGAAAGTTATTTAAATAATATGTAATAAGTTTACTGTAAACAACGTAATTTTAATGTTTGAAAAGCTGTAACTTTTGAAAATATACCCGATTTTGATTTTTGAAATTCAATTTAGTTTTTTTAGTAATTACTAAAAGATTGCAGAAGAGTAAAAATGATTAGTTAAAAAAATTCGAAGTTATGTCGAAAAAAATCACTCCCGAACGGATAAATAAATTTTGATGCAATTTATACATTGAACGCAGTTTTTTGAGAAGTAAAGCTGATTAAATTTTGTACTATATTGGTTCATTAATCTGGAAATTGTATTAAAAAAATACTGTTTCGCCAAAAAGCTTTGTGAGGTTTTCCAAAATTTCTCAAAATCTCCTTAACTGAATTAGTTAAAATTTTCAGGAAGTCTAAGTTGAGTGGAATCCAATCGAATCCCATTAACCACGTTTCGATCGGTCAAGCCGTTCAAAGTTATGAGATGTTTTAATGTGTATGTGTGTACACACTCACGCACACACACACACAGACATACATATTTCATCATGAAAATAGTCGGAAAAGTTTCCTAGGTCCTCAAAAAGTGGAGATCTAGTGAACACTCGATTTTCGAAAATCGGGGCAAAATCAGTAACTTCCTTATCTACGTAGCTACGTAGCGGGAAATTAAAAATATATACCTAATCAGAAAGATGAAAAGTTATTTATTCCGGTTTATTTTTTGAATAATTTTTATTTAATAATTTTTATTTAATTTTCGTAGCGGGAAGTTAAAAATAAATAAATTAACATGACTTTGTAGTTTGTTTTTAACAAAAAATATTAAAAACAAACTACAAAGCCACATAACTACCCCGGGTCGGGCAAAGATGTTATTGAGATATTTTCGAGGATTTTCTCGAAAGTCTAAAATCTCAGTAGCAACTCGAAAACTGGCGGAGTGGTAATACATATTACCACTCTCGTGCCTTGGATGAGCACGTAAAACTTTCGGTCCCAGTTATCGCTAAAAATAGTCAAATATCGTTAACGTGTCAGTATATGCGGCGATGAGGATTACTACTTATCTCACCGACCGTCAAACCGGTGAATCGCGGTGAACCGGAAAGTCTATAGACGGTCGGTTTACTCTGCCTACGCCGCAAGGGAATCGGTACTTTAATAAAAAACAATAACGCCACGTATTTTTTTCTCACATTTTTAATTTTTGATTCTCACAAATAAAGGAAAGTTAAGTATCTTTTGATTGAATTTGTTTTGATGAAGTTAGATGTATCTAAAGTTTTTCTGTAAGATGTTGATCTTATTCTGGACTAAACTTACAAGTACATGTTCGTATATTCTACTTCACAATTTTTTTAAGTAATTTTGGAATCCGACTTTATTAAGTATACTAAGTAGCTTAGGCACTTCAACATCTACACTTTGCAGAAGTTTCATTCATTTTAAAAGATAACTGATTGATGTATCTAATTTTAAAACATTTACCGTATTGTCTAGCGGTCCGATGTTGTCGTTGACCATATGAGGTCCCGGGTCCGAATCCCGGGTCAGGCAAAAAAAAAGTGCTTTTTCAGTTTTCTGATAAAACAACGTTGCCCTGGATTATAAAGGGCCCGGTTGGCAATAGGCTTGCCACCTATCACATTGTGTGAGATAATATTTTCGGCTAATCGTGGGTACACTTCTTGTACCTCTATTCCAGGATATGGGCGTGTAGATACTTTTTTAACCTTTTTTACGTTATGCAATGTAAAAACAAAATAGTGAATTTTCGCAATAGCCTATCCTTACGTTAAATTTTATAAAGAACAAATTCTATTAGTATAACTCAATTTTGATAAGATGCATATTTTCTAAGATATTAGCAAAAACCAGAAAAATGACCTGCTATATTTTCAAATATATAATATATATAATAATTATTCTTATATAAATAAATAAAATGTTTATGTTTATATTTTACACATATTTTACTAATATTTAAGCTAGTAAAATTGCATTTATAACATTTTAATAAAAAAGTATACATTCTAAAACTACTCTCGGGTTATATTCATTATAAAAACACTATGAAATGATAACGCTAACTTATAATTAGCCGTGCGTTCAAAGGTTTTGTATACATTTCGGGTATCACGTTCAACTGGAATTACCACCCGAAACTGTTGAAATTTGTGATGTCTGTAACTTCTAAATTATAAAACTCATAACCTTGAAATTTTTAAAGGATAATCTTTATAGTACTTACTTTTGAACGAAAAAATAATAAAGAATTTCGGATGACAGTTTAATGAATTAAAGCTAAATATACGTTTTTATTTTCAACCCCCTATCCCACGGGTACCGTATTGAATTTTGGGATAAAAAATATCCTATAACCTTCTTCGGAGTATGAACTCTAATCATGCTAAATTTCATTTGAATCCGTTCAGTAGATTCGGCGTAATGCGCGGCCTTGATACAGACAGACAGACAGACAGACAGACAGACAAAAATTTAAAAAAATTACATTTTTTGCTTCAGTATCGATTAAAGAGTATATTACAAAAAAAAATTAAAATATCTGCAATGTACAGAAATCGACCTCATACAGTTTTATTATATGTATAGATAGATAGATTAAAAAATTAAAAGGGGAGATAAAGTAATATTGTTCCCGGGCGAGGCATCCAAAATCTACTACCTCCGCCAGTCAATACTGCCATTAATTGCTTGTCTCTTTCATGGTAAGTCTCTTTCAAGCAGATGGCTCTCCTGATGGAAATAGACAACCATTGTCTAAAGACCCCAAATATATTAATATTACGTTACTCTTGATGTTGCGGAATGTTAATGTCACATGCAAATTTTCTCGGCTACCTTACTCTCCGAACTCGAATACGACAATGATAAGTACTGACGCTATTGCGGCAGGAATGGGTAAGGCGTTGGTACAAAACTCGGGCAAGACGGCGCAGAACTCCTCCACTAGCAAACTATTTTTTTTGCCACCATAACATCAGTGCTTGTTATAATCGTATTTCAGTGTTGAAAGTAAGTATACGTACAGCTTTACATTGCTCTACAAAACGCAGTCTCCCAGCTGCAACTGCCCATTTGAAGAAAAACCGTCTGATATTTATTCATATTATTGTCATTAGATGACAAACAAGCAAATAGCTCTCCAGATGAAAAGAGGAACCACTGCCTAAAGACACCAAAGATATTAATCGAACGTTGTTATCCGCGTGGCGGGATGGTAATGCCACATAGATAAGTTTACCGGCTACCTTACCTTCCAAACAACCGGTCGGAACACGACAATAAGATTTAACGCTATTACGGTAGGTATAGCTAATAGTCACGATAGCAATGACACAAATAGCCAATTGTTCGCCTTTTACGAACTGCCTGGCAGAATGTCAACATGGGGTATCAAACAGTTGCCAAACAGTTTGTAAAGAGCGAATAATAAATATCATTATTCTAGCAGTAACCGTTCAGTATAGACGCATGAGGTTTATATTGAATCCCGCTTGGGGCAATTCGTTCAAAATATATTTTTCAGTTTTGCTAGAAAACATTACACTTGAGAGATTTGTCGATATGTTGGCCATCTGTGATATAAAGGAACTTAATCTAATCTTGGGAGCGTTTTGCCTCTGCTGACACCTTGAGGAATATTATGGTCATTACGGTACATGTGTCGCAGGCAAATTCTATAATTCATCCGTATACATACGGCGTCGTCAGATCACAAAGATAAACACGTTTTAGAGTTTAGACAATGTCGTACGTCGAATGTAAAATGTCGTCAAGCAGCCACCGTTAACCGTCAACACATTGCCGCGGCATAATGTGTGAACAACTTTTTATGTATGTAAATGGGTAGTTTATTTAGCTATATTACAAAATATTCTGTGGCTAGTTTAATCGTTCATGACGACGCCGCGCCGTATGTATAACGACGAATCATACAAATTGACTGCAACATATTATGCGTTTTTATAATTTTAATGATTATTATATTTCTTTGCAGACGCTACCTTCGGTTTGCCTTGGTACATCAAGGCCTATTGGGTGTTATATACGACAACAATACCTGTAGCATTTTTTATAACATTGTTTTATTGGTCTTTCCTGACTGCTGATGGTAAGTCTGTAGGTATATTTTTCTCTTTCTGTTTTTAGGGTTCTGTACCTCAGAAGGAATATAGGGAACCCTTATAGCAGAGCTGTCCAAGGGACGGCCCGCTTCTAATTGTGCGGCCGCGAAGTGTTTTTAATCCATCGCAACATACTTAAAAATTTACTGCTTTCTTCGTGCGCGTAATTATTATTATATTAATAGCCGATTTAGGCATGTCGATCTGAAATCAATTAATCGAAAATCGATTGTTAAAGTAAAATAATCGATTTTTCAGATCGATTTGGAACGCTACATCGATTCGATCGAATCGATGCATGAACCCCGCGAATCGGACCGATTAAATTCAATTTAAGAACTAGCAATAAAATTCATAATTTGGCTAAGATATTTTAATTTTTAAGCTATTGCATAGCTTCTATCGCGGGCCTTGAGCGCGGAGACCGAATCCAGAAATTCCGTAACGAAAAAAACCTAACCCCCCCCCCCCCCCCCCCCACTCCGACCGGCACAGCGCTGATACTTTTTAGTTTTTCCATCTATCGATAAATACTAGAACTTTTAATGACTTTTTGAAATATAACGCTTGTCTTTTAGTTCAGCAACCCGCCTTTAGGTGGCATTGGTTGTATTGGAAAATTACCGTAATCAGCTGTTTGTGAGAAAGTATATAGGTGTATAGATATTTATCATCTACGTACAACAGTGAATATCTGTTCTCGTATAATTTGTGTACAAAGAGTGCCACACGTCTTTTTAATATTTTGCCGTTGTCGGACGCATTGATAATTTGAACGCTTAAAATAAATATTTATGAACACATTCGAATGTCAGTATAGAGACTGGCGTTATTTACTAATAAAAATAAAGTTGTCACTACTGTCAAGTGTCACTGTTACTCTAACCCAGTGCTGCTAATGTAGCTCCTTTAGAGCTAAATTTAGCTCTATTTTCAATTAGTCAGCTTCAAAAAATCGTTTTTAGCTCATTAGCTCTTTTTTATTTCATTTTAGCTCTACTGGAATTCAATGGAAATATTATGTTTTTTTTAATGCTTGTATTAACAGTAAATTATCATCAATTGCCTTATATAGACACAGAGCATTATAGCTCTGTGTCTATATAAGGCATGTTTGAAAAATTCGCGATTAATCGAAAATCGACATTTTAATGCTCGATTTAATCGAGAATCGATTCTAGTATGTTCGATTCGAATCAAATCAGAGATCGATTTTTTTTCAAGTGAATCGACATGCCTAAGCCGATTTACATGCATGGCAAGCCTCTACAAGCGTCCACAAGCACGAGCGTGTAACCTGTTTACACGCTCGTGTTTATCTTGGTTTGCGTGTGCTTGGCAACGCTTGTCACAGATCGACTCGGGTGTTAAGAAATCTCATTACAAGGAGCTTTTCTTTTAGTGAGATTTCTTAACATCGCCTTTTACCGTATTACGTTTTATTTAAAAAAATGTTTAACTGTATTTGTATTTGTGTGTTTCCCTCTTTGAAAAGTAAGTTGCCATTGCGGTCCCCCAATCTCTTTGGTAATTCATATTAGCCCAGGATCGTATTTGGCTTGGACAATCCTGCCTTATAGGATCACTTTGTTGTCTATTCGTCTATCCATCCATGTCAAGATCCTTTATTTCGGCAACGCGTGGAGGTATTGAGTCAGAATTACTGAGGTCTAGTCCTGTCCCTAGAAGTCCTGTCCTTCAGTCCCTAGAAGCTGTGAAAAAAGTCAAATTCTAAGTTAACCTAAAAATATACAGTTAAAAACATATGTTTATGCCGCAAAAATGTATATTTCGACAACCTCAATTAATCAAAATTTATAATAGTTTGCGTTGTGCTGAAACATGCCTAGAACAATGAAAGGAGATTGATGAGATCGGCCTAAAAGGGCTACAAAAATATAGCATCAGCCGAAATTATTAAATTAATTAATTTACAATAAGTCAATATTAGAATACAACGGACACTTTTTAATAGCAAGTTAATTTTAAAAGGATTTTAGTTGGAAAGTCATGAAACTAAACAAATTTGTACGCTTTTTCTTATTTCTGAAGATTTTTCTTTTCTGCCATCAAGTTAACACTTTCTTTTATTTCTGACCAACTAAACAAATCCTAAAAATGTCGGATATGTAAGACTCAAAATGTTAAACTATTGTATAAAATGAAAAAAAACCGAAAATATTTATTACTATAGTTGAAAATTACAACATAGAAGGCTGTATAAATATAATGTACTCTTACTTACTGTTAAACCGATATTGCGTGAAAGAAAGACAAACAAATATCGGCGTTTAATATTACTAGTGACCCTTTCCGGCATAATTTTCTCTACTTTAGGAATTATTAGAATATATTTTAACAATTTTTCTTTAACATATATCATAAGCAAACAAGCATATGTCTAACATGATAGAGAAACCACAGCCTATAGACAAAAAAGATGTTAATGGCACGTTGCTATTTGTACTTATCCTTTCAACCCGAAACACGATAATGACGGAATCGAGGTTACCGCGGTAGGAATAGGTAAGGTGGTGTTACCAGATACCTGAAGTGAGACGTTGCGGAACTCTATCACCTAGTAGTGATGATGGTAGTGACATGTAATAGCCAACCGTTCACTTTTTACGACCTGCCTGGTAGAACGGCAGTTGGTCTATTCTTCAATGGAGTCCCGACCAACACGGTGAAATCTTCATATTGAATCAATCTATTTCTTATTATTCCTGTTTATTTAGTATATACTAGCTGTTGCCTGCAACTTCGTCCGCGCGGACTTCGCTTACTCCGCACTGCTCCTCCCCTGTAGGTGATAGCGTGATAATATGTAGCCTATATGTTGACCCGACCTGTTAGTAATATTCGTGCAAAATTTAAAGTAAATCCATGCAGTACTTTTTGCGTTTACCCCGGACATACATACAAACTAACAGACAAAAATTCTAAAAACTATATTTTTGGCTTCGATATCGATTGTAGATCACGCCCCAAGTATTCTTTTTAAAAAATATTCAATGAACAGTTTTGACTTTCCTACGATTTTATTATATGTATAGATATGCGCAAAACTGATACAATCATTTTAGTATTTTCATGACCCACAGCCCACCTAGCTGTAAATATTAAACGATCGATAAACTTATCGAAGATGTCGACATGTGGGCATCACTAATTATAGTTCCATGGACGCTCGCATCGGTCTACAGCGCCAAAATGGCGATATTCAAATAGGCACAAAAAATTCTTTGTCAGCTTGCTACTGATGATGTCCCTGATGTCCAGTGGTAATATTATACACGTCACTGAGACTGTCAAATAATTTTCCTAACACGTAAAATTTGATAAATTGTTTGAGCGTTTACAGCCTGCTTCTTGAAACCAAATTTTGTTGTCATCTTCAAAGGTCTTATGCAAGGAACTTATATACGATAACTGGAATTACTACGAAGCAATATTTGAAAAATAAAAATGTAGTTTATTTCGTTACTCATAAAGTTGACATTTGTTTCTCACTTAACAAAGGGGAAAAACGTTCTGAGCAAGACAACGACATGAGTGGATGTTGTCCCTTTCTTGCAATTGCCAGTGTAAATAAAATTTTCGGATGGTAGATTTTTATATATTCATTAATCGTTAAATCCCTTTTATTCATACACGTCGATAGACACATTAGCATAAAATGTATTGTAATTAACATAGTGAGTTCTAAAATGTGCTTATTTTAATTATTACGTAATTACTTATGCAATGCAAAAACTGTTTCGCAAATTAGTAGAATTACTTAGTAGTAATTTGCAAACTACGCATGGCCACACTTATATATGGCGATTGGCGCTTTATTTAGCAGAAAGAGACACACTCCACCCATGTCGTGGTACTCTTCGGAACGATTTTGAAGCGCGTGTAAGCATTCCGGGTAGAATATAACTTCCTTGGTCTTATGACAGCAAAAGAGATGGTGAGACGTCATAGACAGATATAACGTAAATATTTGTTTTAATCATAAAATATTAGGTATAGGTGGAGCTAGCACTCGTATTAATCAATTGAAACAAATATTTACGTTACATCCCCATCTCTATTTATACATCTGTGTTAGGCGGTCCCTAGACCTACAATAATATTGCGCAATATTACGTATTGTACAATATTATTGACCGTTAGAGTTAATATTGAAGATTGCACAATGATTGAACGAAAGTTTGAGCGGGTTTAATTTTTATTGTACAATATTTTTTCTTGCACTGTGTTGGTTTAATATTGCACAATATTTTTCACTTCAGAGCTTGGAACGGTCGTGGTCGGTCAGTCGCGGTGTTTAATGTATGGTCGTCTCGTAAATTCAAGCAAAATGGCGAGCAAGAAATTTTCGTAATTTCGCGGTAATTTTATTCTTCTGTTTAATTTAAAAGTTCATTACTAGAATGGACCAAAATTTCGACCACTGGCCGAAATTCGACACTCGGTCGAAATTTAACTGTCGGCCGAAACTCAACATTCGGCCGAAATTCGACATTCAGGCCAATTCACTAATCAATGTAAGTGTTGATCGAAACAAAACCAATCAATAAAAGACGAAGAACGGGAGTTTTTACTTGAGTGTATAGAATTGTATAGATTTATTTAACAAAATCACCAGCATGGTTACCGCCAAAACCTCGTCGTCAGACATGTTACTCGCACGAAAATATTGATCAGACTGCTTTGTCAATTTTATTGAGTGAATTTATTGAACGTCTGGAAACAAAGGGTTATTCAATATTATTGCATAATAAAAGTATTGCGTAATATTATTGTAGGTCTGTGGGGCACCTTAGAAAGCGAGGGTTAGACCTCAGAAGATGACAGCAGTATTTGAAATTTGGTTTCAAGTAGGTATTAGAAGTGTTGCCTCCAGATATAATACAGCTTCATGATTTTAATTGATTAACACGAGTGCTAGCTCCACCTGTATCTATTTCATGATTGTTACTCGTTTACAGATTAAATAGATGACACTTGTTTTTTTTTTGTTTCTTTAAGGTGATACTAAGAGTAGCTTGTATATATAGCCTTCTATGTTACAAGTTTTGACTTTAGTAATTAATAATAATTCTTTTCTTTTTGCTACATTTTATACAATAGTTTATTAAACATTTTGCATCTTAAGCGCCCTCGACACGATCAAACGGTTTGATTCAAACCTTACGTGTTTGATCATACCGTTTGGTACAGGTTTGAACGTTCATCAAACGGCACTGCACAGTTTGGTTCTGTACGTAGCCGTAATCAGTGTTGTGACGTAAATAAATTGTGAATTTTTTTTTGTAAAATGCCCTTGAACACCGATTTCCTTTTGTTTATTACATTAATCTCCTTGTTAAAATATAAAAAATGATTCTTCGTCCGATATCTTTGCCGCACACAACATCACATTATAAAATATAGTGCAAACTGAGCCGTGTTTGTTCAAACGCTTCGGAACACGGTCAAACGACGCGTCAAATACAAGAAAAATATGTAATTTCATCAAACAAGCTCCAAACCCGTAAATGTTTGACAAACCTTACAACCTAGCAATGTAAATGATTAAAATGGTTTGACTCAAACCAAAATCTACGTGTTTGAATCAAACCGTTTGACCGTCTCGGGGGCGCTTTACATATGTGACATTTTTTTACTTGTTTGTTTGGTCATAAATAAAAGAAAGTGTAGACTTTGTGGCAGAAAAGAAAATCTTTGTTTGATTTAGAAATAAGTAAAAGTGTACAATTTAGATTAGTTACAATATGACTTTCCAAATACCTATGTTCCTTTTTAAAACTTACATGTCATTAAAAAGCGTCCGTTGAATTCTAATATAGTCCTATTGTGCATTAAATCAATTTGATAACTTCAGCTGACGCTATATTTTTGTAGTTCTTTGAAGGCGATCTCATCAATCTCCTTTGCGAGTTCGACTCGAACTGGTCCGTTTTTTATTTTTAATTGTTTATTTTTAGTTACCTAAATGTTAGTTAACACATGGTTAACATGTTTAACTGCTTTGAATATGTAATACGCCTGAAGTGACTTTGAATATGTAATACCGTAATACCCAAAGAAGGTACAGTACCCGGCGATAAATATTGCACATCGACCTTTGGAAAGAGACAATCGGCTAATTTCGGCTTCGTAGAGCGTTATCTCTGTCGCACAAAATACAAACAGTCCGGTACCTATTAGGAGCTGTTAAAACAAGTATGATTTGCTTCTTTTGATATTTTTATTCTTTGTATAAAATACACTAATTTTTCTATAAGTGATGGCTTTAGGTTGGGGTAAAATAAAATAAAAAAACATTTTTACATTATGTTTACGTATTTAATTATTTTGGAACATTACAGCTTTAGTGTACATAATAAACACCATTATACCTATTGCTAAAATGAGACATTGCAATAAAAATAATAATAATTCTAATTCTCAATTACTTCCATTTCACTATCTGTGCTCTCAAAGAGGTCAATATCACTGTCACTATCAGCCGTATTTATTACTAATCTATCAGTGTAATTGTCTAAACTGTGTTGAATGCTTCTATATTCATTCTCACATTTGATTGCATGATCGCAAACCTTTTTCCACTCTTCAGCGCCGATCATGTTTACTTTTTCAGTCAATAATGTTTTTACTGTAGTTAAGTTCATACCCACATTTCTAGAGGCTACATAGCCTTACTTACGATTTAATGAACTGCCAACAATAAAATCATTAAAAGCTAAGTTATCTGAAGCTATTAATTACAATGGGTCTGAAAAAACATTGAGAAAAATACTTCATGACATGGGATTTCAGTTCACTAAAATGGAAGATAATCGAAAAATTCTAATGGAAAAGCACGACGTTAGTCTCAAACGAATGGAATACCTTGATAAAATACGCAAATTTCGCGAAACAGGAAAAAATATCGTCTACATGGATGAGTCATATATACATGCATCCCACACTAAAGGGAAATCTTGGAGTGACGATAAGAAAAAAGGAGTAAAAAAGCCAATTTCAAAAGGTCAACGTTTGATAATAGTTCATGCGGGAAATGAAAAAGGCTTTGTACCCGGTGCTTTTTTAACGTATAAATCCACGGACACTACAGGTGACTATCACAATGAAATGAATAACGATAACTATGAGAAATGGCTGGTTAACCAATTAATCCCAAATATACCCAGTGATTCTGTTCTAGTTATCGACAACGCACCCTATCACAACAAGTATGTTGAGAGACCCCCCAACTCAAACACCATTAAACGGGAAATGATCAACTGGTTAAACAGACATGAAATTCCAGTTGATCCAAAATTAACAAAAACCCAGATTTACGCTATTATATGTCAGCACAAGGAGAGGTATACAGAGTTTTCTGTGGACAAAATACTTGCCGAACATGGGCACACTGTGTTGCGATTGCCACCATATCATCCGGATTTTAATCCAATTGAAAATATATGGTCTCAACTGAAAGGCTATGTAGCCTCTAGAAATGTGGGTATGAACTTAACTACAGTAAAAACATTATTGACTGAAAAAGTAAACATGATCAGCGCTGAAGAGTGGAAAAAGGTTTGCGATCATGCAATCAAATGTGAGAATGAATATAGAAGCATTCAACACAGTTTAGACAATTACACTGATAGATTAGTAATAAATACGGCTGATAGTGACAGTGATATTGACCTCTTTGAGAGCACAGATAGTGAAATGGAAGTAATTGAGAATTAGAATTATTATTATTTTTATTGCAATGTCTCATTTTAGCAATAGGTATAATGGTGTTTATTATGTACACTAAAGCTGTAATGTTCCAAAATAATTAAATACGTAAACATAATGTAAAAATGTTTTTTTATTTTATTTTACCCCAACCTAAAGCCATCACTTATAGAAAAATTAGTGTATTTTATACAAAGAATAAAAATATCAAAAGAAGCAAATCATACTTGTTTTAACAGCTCCTAATAGGTACCGGACTGTTTGTATTTTGTGCGACAGAGATAACGCTCTACGAAGCCGAAATTAGCCGATTGTCTCTTTCCAAAGGTCGATGTGCAATATTTATCGCCGGGTACTGTAAACAAACGGATCTCTTGTAATACTAAAAAGATTTATGTTTAATGTAGGTACCTATTCTTATTCTACTCATGACATTAATTCATAAATATTGATAATTTTTAATTTTACACACCTGTTTACACCTGAGACTGTAGATAACTGAGCTATAATATTGACTATCGTAACGTTATGAATATCACGTATTACTTCAAGGTTAGATCCACTACTCGGATTAAAATGACGCTAGCTTTCGAATCAAATACAATTTTTTACAAAGATCAAATATTTTCTCTAATTATAACAACAACTCGGAACAAGTTGCAGTTTTTCTAAGATAATATATTTTTTTTTAATATATCCATAGGATGTCAAACAAGCAGATGGCTCCCCTGATAGAAATAAAAAATCATCGCCTATAGACACCAAAGATGTTAAAAGTGTGGTCATAGGCCTTGTGATCGGATTGAAATGCTATATTAATGTCGAAACCGGCAAAAAATGTGGCAACATATTATTAAAATTAATAAATAAATTTATATTTTATTTATAATTTACATGTATCTGTTCATTTGAAGTATAGATCAACCACTACAATAAACTCTTGTACTTCTAGTTCACTTTTTTTTTACAAAATATTACTTATAACTGGTAAAAATTGTGTAATAAAATAATATTGTTAACTGTGCAAAACACCCAATGATATTCTAACAATAATTATCATTGAAAACACCCTAATGATGCTGTAATTAGCGAAATGCCAGTTGAATAGTATAAAAATAGAGTATTATATTCTTTGATAAAAAGTGAACTAGAAATACAAGTGAGTTTATTTGTAATATTCGAAAATGTAATAGGTATCACCAAGTGCCGAAGATGGAAAGTATATACATTTCAATAGATCGACTACCTTCCTGCTGATATTTCGCAAAAATAGATACAGTACAAACTAAACTCTACCTTCAGAACTGCTACGTGGTAGGTAGAACTACTTGTATTTCTATCGTAATGTAGCCAGTACTTGTCAATGTCGTATTTCGGTTTGAAAATAATCGAAAAATCTTATGGCTATAGTATAAAATCCCCGCCACACGATTGACAACAGCCATCATCAACATTATAATTTTACATCACTTTACATTAGTGCTTATGACGGACGCTGGCTCAAATCCATTTTTTTATTTATCATAAGATAGCAAACATGCAAACAAGCGGATGGCTCTTCTGATGGAAAAAGACAAATAGACACCAAAGATGTTAAGGTACGTTGTTATCTTTGTGGTGGCGTCTTCGTACCACATGTATAAGTTTACCGGCTATCTTACCCTTCAAACTGAAACACCACAATGACAACAGGTAAGGCGGTCATACCACACTTGGGTGAGACATTATACAGAACTACCCAGTAGCCACGATGGGTGTAACTCGCATAGCCAATTTTCGGCTCTTACGAACTGCCTGGCAGAACTCCAGACGGTCTATACTTCAAAGAAGCCCGGACCATTAGGGGAGCAAATCCAGCCGGTGACAAAATTTTTCGTAGTTAAAAAATATTTTTTATATTATCATAACTTGTACTTCTGTTGTAGATGATTCGGAATACGCCGTAAACGTCACGCTGGACATATTCATCCATGGAGTAAACAGCATCGTGATGTTCATTCTGCTCATCACCGCTCGCCATCCTGTCCACCTGCTTCACTTCTGCTACCCAATCTTGTTGGGTATCATTTATGCAGTGTTTACTGTGATATACTATTTTGCAGGTGGCTTAGATCCGTAAGTAATTTTATAGACCACTAGCTGTTGCCTGCGACTTCGTCCGCGCGGACTTCGTTTACTCCGCACAGCCCCTCCCGCGTAGGTGATAGCGTGATAATATGTAGCCTATATGTTGACCCGACCTGTTAGTAATATTCATGCAAAATTTGAAGTAAATCCATGCAGTACTTTTTGAGTTTCCCCGGACATACATACAGACAAACAGACAAAAATTCTAAAAACTATAATTTTGGCTTCGACATCGATTGTAGATCACGCCCCAAGTATTCTTTTAAAAAATATATTAAATGTACAATTTTGACTTTCCTACGATTTTATAATATGTATAGAATATAGATAAACGTACTTTATATGGCAATAAAGTACGTAAAAATACTTTATTTCATCATTTCACTTAAGTAAAATTTAACTATTGACTTAAAGGAACAAAAAAATTAATGTATTTTTTTATTTATTATATATACCGATTATATTATATACTTACCGATATTCCCACGGGAACAAAAGCTACGCAGGTGAAACTAGGTCGCTAGTTGAATATAAACCGTCATTTATAGGATTTTTTCTTTATATTATATGTATAGATTTATGAGAACACATCACTGTATTTTTTACCTAAGTACGAGACCAAAGTACCATAATTTTCACCATGGGCGTATATAAGAGAGAAGTTAGGGGATCTGGATCCCTGCTCCCTTAGCGAAAATGGAATACTCCCTACCTCCTCTCTTAAGACTTAAGACCCCATGAAAAAAGGTCATAGGTACAAAAATGCTCTCGAAAATGTTACACCTCCTTTTAGCGTAGTCAGATGAAACGGATATAAGCCATTATTTTTAAATTTTGGAACATAGCATTACCAAGTTGATTAAAAAAGTATGTGGTAATTTTGATTTTTTTTAACTGCAGTTTTTCCAAACATGTGTATACTGTTAAAATGTATTTAAAATTAAAAAAAAAACTATTTTTTTAAATAATTAATTTGTTAAAATAATTAACCACATTTAAATTCATACTAATATGACTTTAAGTGACGTTAAAAATTTTATCTTTGAAAAACTTCAGAGAGGTAGAAACACTAAAAGTGTACGACGGAATCTATACATATAACAAAATGAAACGTCTTTTCACTCCAGGAGACAGACATTAGCGTTTACGTTAGTAGTTCAAACTTAACCGAAACTCTGGCTGAGCGAGCACACTGGTCACACTATTTTGGTGTCGCAGCTGGAGGTCTTTAGACTAATAGCGATAGTCATAGCTACATGTTATAAAACAAAGTCCCTCCCGGGTCTGCCTGTGTGTTTCCAATAAAATGAAAAGCTACTAAACAGATTTTCATGCGGTTTCATGCGATCTCATGCCGATGAATATTAATCGAACTACATGTTCGAGGCAACAAACTGATGTGATATAAGGACAGAAATAAAAGTAGATATATAAATATAATAGACATTTTCGTGCAAATCCATTGTGGGTTGCTAGTTTAGAATATGTTACATTAAAGGCGCTGTCAACACTAAAAACGCGCCTTCTGTCTATTTCTATTGGAGTAAACGAGAGCCCACTCGCTACCACCGGAGGGTGACCCGCTTCTACCCACCGATCCCGAAGAAGTAGGCGACATAATAAAAGGTCTACACAATAAAAAGGCCCCGGGGCCCGATAAAATCACTAATAAGGTAGTTAAATACCTCCCCCCCCTCCCTAATATGCCTACTAGTGTGCATCTTCAATGCACTACTAGCCGGCTGCGCGTTTCCAGACGAGTGGAAAGAAGCCACCGTCATAGGAATTCACAAACCGGGTAAACCCCGCAATAAAGTCAGTAGTTACCGCCCCATTAGCCTAATAAATACGTTAGGCAAAATCTATGAAAAAATCATTCTCGCTCGCCTTAAGGCATTTGTTCACGAGAAAGGCCCCTTAATAAATGAGCAGTTCGGGTTCCGAGCGGCTCACTCTTGCACTCATCAAGTGCACCGTCTCACCGAATATATTCTAAACGGGTTAAACGCAGCCCCGGGGCTGCAAATTCCCACAGGCGCCCTATTCTTCGACGTCGCAAAGGCGTTCGACAAAGTCTGGCACAATGGCTTAATATACAAGCTATACCAAATGGGCGTGCCCGACAGACTCGTACTCATCATACGAGAGTACCTCACCAACCGCCGATTCAAATTCCGCGTGGAAGGAGCCTTCTCCACCCACAGATCGATTACAGCAGGTGTCCCGCAGGGCTCCATACTGTCACCCGTATTATTCTCCCTCTACACGTGCGACGTACCACGCGAGCCGCACTTCGAGCTCGCGTTGTTCGCCGACGACACCGCCCTCTATACGTCCAACTTTTCCGAAGTAACAATCACCAAGCGGCTGCAGGCTGCGGCCAACGCCCTCGGTGATTTGTTCAGAAAATGGCGTATCGAAATAAATCCCTCAAAAAGTGCAGCCGTGTACTTTCGCCGCGGTAAACACCCGCGACAACAAAGGCGCGGTCTGCGTAAACTAGGCAACATTACCCTGTTCGGAAACGTCATCCCGTGGGAAAAGAAAGTCAAGTACCTCGGGGTAACGTTGGACAGCAAAATGTCATTCAAACCGCACATACAAAGAATGAAAGTTAAGGCTAAGTTCGTTGTAGGTCGGTTATATCATCTTATCAATAAACGCAGTAAAATGTCACTTAGACACAAGGTGACACTTTACAAGTCGTGCGTACGCCCCATCCTTTCATACGCTTGCGTAGCGTTTGCCCATCTCCCCCGTACGGACTTGCATCCGTTGCAAGTGGTACAAAATAAATTCCTGCGTATTGCCACGGGAGCACCGTGGTATATGCGCAACGTAGACCTCCATAACGATCTTGAATTGCCGAGCTTAGCAAAGCATTTCAAAGACATCTCCGAAAGATACTTCGATCGTGCCATCTCGCATCCGAACCCACTGGTGGTAGCCGCGGTTGACTACATCCCAGACCCTAATCCCGATCCCAAACTACGTAGGCCCCGCCACGTTCTCACCGATCCCGATGACCCGATAACTCTGGCCAACGGTTTACACGATAACACTACACACCTACATTCGCGACACCGTCGCCGCCGGCGGCGACGAGGACCCCTGTTTCGCCCTTCGGCGAACCGAGCCCAAGGGCAAGGTTCGGCGGACGGACAAAACAATGCCACTAGCCCTCTCATCGCAAATCACGACCCCACCCTAAGCCGAGGTTCGGTCTCACAGGAGACACCCTTAGGGCGGAGGGCGTACAGCCCTACACCTTTAAATGAAGAATGTTACTAGGTATGCCAAATCGCTTGCAATTTTGTCTCAGTAAAGCCTGTATGTATACAAATACACTAGTTTTTGTTGTAGTAAAAAATACCTAGTAGTTTTGATTTTATAGGCATTCAAAGTTTCAAAAAATATCAAGTCTCGCTAACAGCCACGTGACCGCTTGTGGCGTCATGACACAACGCGCCGCGCCTCAGTATCAAATCAAGTCTCCAGCGGTTATAGTATAGTAAGGTGTAATAGCTTGCGCAGTATTTTGTTGTTTTCGTCAGCGTATTACTTTAATAGTCTATTAATAGTAAATATTATTCGATTAATAAAATGGATGAAGGATTCGAAAAAGGCCAATCGGATATTTTACCTAAAATAGATGGATTAATGGTTGAGCATTATTTATCAACAAATAGTGATTAAATAAATAAATATTCACGGGACAAATTACACTTACTGATCTAACCCCAAAGTAAGCAAATATTTGCTTGTGTTATGGGTGTTAGTCAACGATACTAATACATAGAAATACGTATATAAATAGCAGAATATATATAATAAACACCCAAACACGGAAATACAAACATTTATGCTCATCATACAAATGCTTGTCCCCGTCGGGGATCGAACCCGAACCCCGTTGATTGCGGAGTCAGGGTCGCTAACCACTCGACCAACGGGGCGGTCATTTCGTTGGCGCCGAAATGTGAGGAAGAAAAATGCAAAGGTAAGAAAACTTTCCTTGCTACTACTTATGCTTATTAGTTTATCTCTTCTAAATTACTTTATCAAAACAAAATACCCAACTAATGTCGTAATGAAAGAATGCAACTCAAATAATAGAAGTACCTATCTACCATTAAATTTTTACGTTAAAGACAACAAATATGTAATAGTTTTGTAGCTATATGTAGGTACGTAGGACGTAGGTATATGTACGTGTATAGGTACCGTTCTTCTTAATTTAAATAAATACCTCGGGAACTGTACATTTTCCCAGAATTAAAAGGAGCCTATGAGTTATTCCTGACTTCATCCAGATCCGTTCAGTAGGCACAACTCATGATTTCCTAGTATTTGGATTGGACATATTTTTTTTGGAAAAGTATTGAGGTGTAATTTCGACGGCACAGCGCGCAACCGCGAGCGCCGGTCGCCGAGCGAACTAGACTGAGCGTGTTGTGAGATGACGTCACAGCGTCAACGGCAGCCAGCGTCGTGCGGTTCAACTTATTTTACTTCTAAATCGGAAACTAATTGACGTATCGAAGTAATTCTTTCACTAGTATTTTTTATTTTTCACAGAGAATATGGAGTGCTAATAATCAAAATTAGTTAACATTCTTCATTCTGGCTGAGCACTCTGCTCGCCCCCGCGACCGGTGAAGCTGTAACAGCCCATAAGGCTAACAGCAACTGAGACATTCCGAAAAAAAAAAGAAAAAAAAAAGAGAGCCCACTGTCAGTGAAACTGGGCGACCAGGTCTTATAATGAATAAATATAGAAATTTAAAAAAAAATGCAGATTATTTGTCAAATATGATTCGCTAGCTGTTGAGGTATGAATATGATGACTTCATGTTTTTAATTTGCAGACCCATATGTCAAAAAAATAAAGTTATAGAACCATTTAGTGATGATTTTAGACCAATCTTCGCAATTATTTTCTATCAACCCAATTTTGTTCAATTAAGTATCGAGGCCCGCCACGGTCTTTGACATATGATGAATATTAACATATATATTTTTGTGATGTGCTATAACAAATGGTTTTTCTTAAAAAACTGCTTAAATAATATCAACTTCAACAAATTAGGTCTTGTTAGCCTCTTAATGCGTCTCTTCTCGCTAATATTTGTGTATTTTTTTCAGATTTGGACACGTATGGATCTACCCTATGTTAGATTGGTCAAGTCCAGGAGCAGCTGTTATTATGACATTGTTGTCAGCTGTCGCACTTCTCATCATACACATCGTCGTAGTAGGAATTGCTCTGTGTAGAGATGCAATTTCTAAAATGTACACAAATAATACCAGGAAATTTTCTGTCATGCATTAAAATGATAAATATTTTATAATTAGAAATAAATTATTTGCTACAATTTTTCAATTATGTTATATGGAGCCAAACTGAGATTAAAACCTTCAAAATTCAAGCAAAGTTACTATGCCCTTATTTTTTAATAAATGTATATTTTATACTTCTGTCTGAAGTTTATACGATTACTTTATACTCAAAAAACATAAAATTTAAAATAATAAAATAATCTTAACAAATTGGTAAGACAAGTGCAGAACGAAGCAAAGCTGTAGCAAAATCGGTATGTGACTGAGCGAAAAGACAGAAAGAAATAATTATCTTCGCTGACGCGTCGCTTCGCTGAGTGTTATGGTGCCGATTCAGCTGTAGCCTTAAAGCTATTTTTAATGATTATATGATTAATTGTCATATAATCAGATCAATGTATAAAAATAAATGTTATTTATGTGACAAAAGTTCTAATATTAGCCAACGGTTCTTCATCATCATCATATTTTGTCGGATCATAATATTTTTCGTTTCCCTATAACATTTTTTAACAAGAAAAATCCTACAAGACAATGCAAACTTTCTATCTATAATAAAAATACTAGTAGGAAAAATTCATGATCTGTCCTGCTTACAACATGAGGTTGTTGTAGAATTATATTGTCAAAAAAGCGTAGGCATCTTAAAATACTTACTTATTGACACTGCCGCCACGAATAACCGTAAGTTCTTACAATTACATTTCCTTTAGGAATAATAGCCTCTTTGTTTAATGCCTCCAAGTTGCATCGGATCTAAAAAACGAATCAAAACTGTCTTGCAAATTGCACGTTAGAGGACATTCAATCTTCACGATTGTAAGGAATTCTAATCGTGATTTGAGTCAATGTCCGACGCTAAAATCTAAACAATTCGTTATGCCTCAAACTGGATTCTCGGTGATCTATGGCACGACGGACGCGACGGTGAGAACGGCGCGATCTAACACGCGACATCGCGCGAGCAGCTGTGTCTGAGCGCTAAATCGCGCCGCTCTCTCCGCCGCGCCGCAGATTGCCGAGATCTAGTTTGAGGCCTTAGTCCTTTGTTGGTTTAATACTCAAAGCCTTAGTCAGTAATTTGCTCTCTAACAAAGCTATTAAGCTTTTTTTTTGCTTTTTTGAATTAACAAAAGTATAGTAACTTTACGTCATTATTACGTTTTAGGAACAGACAGCATCATGATAAAAATATAATAAAAACGATTTTATAATAAAATACTGATTTGAACGAAAAAGCAAGCTTGCCAAAAACCAAATTGTGTCAATGTTTACTAATTTCAGTGTATTGCTAATTTTTTATCAGTTTTAGTATAAGCACAAATACTTTTGAATAATATTTACATAATATTATGTCCTACAATCTGTCACTGTAAATTTTAATATTGGAAATAAGTTAGGAATTCAAAATATATAAATACTGACTCAATGTACTGTCTGTATTATAAACTCGTATATATAATACTAAATTGATAATTCTAACTGCCTCAATAATCTATGTTATAGATCATAAGGTATTGGATTCAAATCCAGGGTCAAGCAAAAATGTGGTTGAGTTGTTTCTATCTAGTTAAAACTCAGTAGCAGCCCGGAGTCACTTGTGTTGCCACATCCATGCCTTAGAGAGCATGATCCAAGCACTCGCTACCCGCTATCACTATTATAGAGCGATAACCACGAACTTTAGCAAGGAAGATGTTTCACCACCCATCTCACCCGACCTCGTCAACCTACAAACTAGTTAATGAAGCGCACTGAGGTCAATAAACCTTGGTGAGTCTATCACGCGAGAGTATCAATATTTAATAATTAATTTATTCTATTATAAGCTATGTCTGTTTGCGATAAATACGTTAAAATAATACTACCAAACTAATATTGTAATAGTAGTTATAGCATTTACGAAAGCGCTTTAACAAACGCACGTTTTTTTTCGTGTTGGACGTGGCGGATTTAGGCTTTAAGGCGATAGGTAATGCCAAACTACGAAATAGACACCTCTTTGAAAGCCTACTACTGCTAACCGATTGGTCCAATAATTAAAAAAAAATATGCATTATACGTATAATATAATTAAGTTTAAATTTTAAGTTCGTTTTTTCAAATTTTATTGTTATTTTTGACGGAAAAAAATCGAATATCTTTCTTATTTTTACACAAAAAATTGCTTATAACTTCCAAACTACTGTAACGATTTTGATGATTTTTTCTTTTTATTACAGACAATTTATTGCTTTAAAAAATTTAAGTTCAAAATTTTACAAAATCATTATAGTGTGCTATTAAATCAATAAAAACCTTATTATTTAATTCGCGGACAGCGCTCGCGTCAAAAGTCAGTCTCCCGGTAGCGTTCATACGGGGAGGCTGTGTCGCATGTTAGCATGCTCCGCTCTCCATATTCGAGTCAAAGAGTAATAGTACAGATAGAACGTTTGGCACAATAGTAAGATTGTGCCGTTTGGAAATTGAAGATTTCGTTTACGCTTGGATGTTTTTTTATAGTAGATAATGAGCTTGGACCGAGAAGTCTGTTTTTTTTTTACAGATGTTGTTCTTATGATATAGACAAGGAATAAGAAAGGATTTTTTTTTAATTCATCCCCTAAGATGGTGAAATAGGGGGTGAAAGTTTGTTTGAAACTCTGTCATTTTTGAGTTATTACAACTCAAATAGAATGATATGCCGTAATTAAATTATCCTTTAACTGAAAAAAAATTAAATATAAATTTAATATTTTTTGAAATTCTAGCCTATAGAGAGGTAAAAAGAGGCTTTAAAGTTTGTATCATAAATGAATTGTTTATTTATTGCATTACTATAAAATCTAAATTATTTTAATTTAGTATTTATGATTTTTAATACAATTAAGAAGTACGAATTTTTGGATTTTTTTAGTACTTATGCTCTTCAATCGAAATTGAAGAAACATGCATGTAATGTTGGAAGTTTCATCCATTAAAGGAGTAAAAGTGTGTGTTACAATTTATATGAAAAATCAAAGGTTTATGGTGAAAATAACTTGAAATTCGGCACTTATAATCTTCAACACAATTTAAGAATCATATATTTGGGGATTTTTTTAAATTTTATTCCTTAAAGGGTAAAAAAAGCATTGATGTTTGTATAAAAAATAGATTGTTTATTGTAGAATATTGTAGAAATTATTTAAAACTTAGTATTTATGATTTTTAATACAATTAAATGAATACGAGTTTAAGGTTGTCAAATGTCATCTCTTCAAAGGATGAAAAAAGTGGTAAAGTTTGTAGAAAAAATAAAATATGTTTAATCAAAATCTCTTCAAATTTATTAGTCATGATCTTTAATTCAATTAAATAAACGTGCATGTAAGGATGCTGTGAGATTTATCTCTTAAAGAGTTAAAAGAGGGTATTAAAGGGGCTGAAAGCTAGTACTTTATAAATAGTTTTGTTTGCGAGTAGACGCTGAATAATATTTTGAGACTATTCATGTTTACGCTTTCCTACGTTTACGCTTGAATGTTTTATTAGCTAGAGATGGATAAGTATTTTGTCAATATTTTGTATAAATGTACAAAAATAAATAAAAAATAAAACATATAAACAACGAAGATAATTCAAGCAAGCGAATAAAAAGCAAAACTCTAAAGAAAAATAAAACTGGTACTATTTGAAGGTAGTTAGGACTTCGCAACTAAAAATAAATAAATTAAATATATTATACATACAAATAGTCTAAATAAATCAACTTATTTAGTAGTTTCCTCTATAAACATTAAATCAAATTATATATCTTCTTTTTTATTACGAGATTTTGAAACAAAAACTAAGAAGCTAGTTAGTTTTAAAATATTATTCAAGAGATTATATTTAACCAAATCAAATTTTGAAAGGTTTTGTTAAATATTAATTGTTGATTGTATGTATTAAAATAAAGTGCTACACGGGATGTATTGTATATTACAACACTTTCAAAGAAATAGGAAACGAAACTGTTATTATTGTGTAAAATGTTATATGATTTTTTGTCGATTTTCGGTACATTTTTTTTCTTTAGATATTTATCGTTTTTCTAAAACGAATGTATATGTAATCGATAAATGAGCGATTACTGGTTATTGGTTTTGAGTTTGACAACATTCAGTCGATTCATGATGATAAAAGTTCATATAGGTGAACAAAAATGTTAAAACGTAGGTATCTGCATTTACTGTAAATACTCTTTGACGTTGGAGCAAGCTAGCACGCGATATAATTTTTGCGCTGCTCCTGTCAGAAACTCAAGGTCGTTCGCAGCTGTAATCGCCTTAAGCCGTCCTAGGTAAGCCGACGTACAAACGGCATATCCATAGACTAGTATAGGTATATGGGCATATCTATCGAGGATAGATATGCGCTTACACGCCTTGTGTGAGAGTGATTGTTGAAATAAAAGTAATATATTTTATTTACACATCACAAAAGTTAGTACAATGCTAGTTTTATAAATGTTGTAAACAAGCATTGATACTAATTTTTTAACAATTAACCAGTTGATTACTTAGAAATTTCAATTTAATTGACAATTAAATTTTAAAATATTTAAGTTTTTACAGATGACATTTCTTTCAATTACGTGTGACTTGTTATTCATTGATTTTTAGTTTATTAAATATAATCTTCTATCTTCTATATGAATAAAAATGAATGTGTTGCTTTATTTTTTTGCATAAAATAATCCATTTCTAACGTAAAATTAATTAGTAAGTTTGATATATAATTAAAGTACCTACGGTAAGCGTGTGATTATGTCGGCTGTACTTATATTTATTGGATGTCGTTGAAAATGTAAGCCATTAAAAATTATCACAGTCAGTTGAATATTTTTAGAGAAATACATGGATAAAATAAACGCGTCGATGAAGTACCAATACCTCCTAAGTGTTGAGAATCTTACTTTACACCAGAAGAAATAATCTGTTACAAATAAGGTTTTATTTATTTTGATGAACTATTGATACTTAGTAAAATAGTTTCCAATACATTACCTTTTTATTGGTTGCTAAGGGATGTGAAGGGATGACTATTTAAAACCTTATTTGTAAGTTTTTTTCTTCTGGTGTAAAATTAGATTCTGTACACTTAGGAGGTATTGGTACTTCATCGACGAACGGATTAAATGATGTATAGATTATTGTATTTGTATATAGTTGATTGAAAACCGTATAGATTAACCGAAACGAACGTCATGTCGTTTTGTCAAATAAGTATCAGAAATTTTCATGTTAAAAATATTTTGTTAAAAATATCATTTTTCAGTAATTACCCATTTAGAGCTGAAATTATTGGCAAAAGAATGTTTAATTAATTTAAATGTTGACATCATCAGGAATGGCATCCAAATGTAAAGTGATTACAATGTCTTCATCATAAAGGTCTTTTTGGTGACGCAGTTGCCAGATTTTAACAAAGACTTCTATGTACTAAGAGTTAAGACTACAAACGTATTAGATTGGCATGCGCCACGTCACTTGTGTTTCAGTAAAGTGCAGTCCATGTTCTGCACCTACGTCAGAGCTTGTTGAAATAAACACGTAAGTGCCTGAAATTCACGGCGGTTACGGCGTTTTGGTCGCGAATATATATTATACGCTATTATACCCTACAGCGTTGCTTAATTTTGACTTTGGTTGGATGATTTATTATTATTTTAGTGTTGCAAAGAATGTTAACGAAATGAAACATGACTCTTAGCATAGCTTCTCTAGTAGGTACGTAGTAAGTAGAACTCTCTGGATTTTAATGAAATAATCTTTAATCAATGTTTGAGTTTGGATTGCCCTTGACTTCTTTCGCCTTTAGAAGTTTGAAGTCTCGAAAACTTCGCATATGGGACATATGGGTAAACCCGCCACTGTATGTTAGTCCAGGCTCCCTTTAAAGAATAAACTGTCTGTCATTCGTAAAAGGATAACGATTGGCTACGAGCGTTATTACCATCGTGGCTACTAAGTGATATAGAATTCTGCATTGTCTTGCTCTGGTCTGGCACCAATGCTTTAACTATTCTTGCCGCAATAGCGTCAATGCTTGTCATTGTCGTGTTTCGCTTTGGAGGGTAAAGGCATTAAGATAACAACGCACCTTTAACACCTTTGGTGTCTCTAAGCGATGGTTTTCTTTTTCCATCAGAATAGCCATCAGCTTGTTTGCTATCTTATGACATAAAAAAACTTATCTTAAAAAAATATCAACGCTTACTGTGCTAAGTGCGTTATGTGTAGGTACTGAGTTTTGGTGGTAAACTGGTTTCTCACGTTTACCACTAGGTGGCGCTGTACAAATCACATACAAATTCCTAGTAAACTCCAAACGCGCTCACGATCGAATGCGAAAAGAAAAACTCATACTTAGCACTCTCAAGTATGCTAAATAACTGTAATAACATGATTTACTATCTTGAGTTGACAGTACAATAACAGAATAGAGGGCCTACCATGAACTTTTAGCCAGGCCAGCCTGTTCTGCCTCCTCTAATATACAGAAGGCATAGTGCCTACAAAGCGGGTGAAACATTTTCTTTATCTATAGTTAATATATTGCTGTGCAGTGTATCGACATGATTTATTGGATTATTACCATACACATGATTTATAAGATTAATGTATTTTGCTTAAAATAAAACTAGTAACGATCAGAAGTAACATTAACGTCAATTGTCAAATAAACAGGAGTAGTTAAAATGACATACACATTTTAACTAAGTACTTCCGTTTCTTGAACTTATTGTTAATAACACAAGAATAATGTTATTAACAACACATAATTCTTCGCGCAGTAAAACCGTAGCAACCGACTTCCCATTTCCTATATGTCCGGAACCGTGCATCAGTTCTTCACCGAATTAAAGGGGAACCACACGAGAGAATTTTCAAAATCGATTCATCATTCATTCTC
Organism: Apodemia mormo; assembly: GCA_036924255.1. Taxonomy (NCBI): domain Eukaryota; kingdom Metazoa; phylum Arthropoda; class Insecta; order Lepidoptera; family Riodinidae; genus Apodemia; species Apodemia mormo. The sequence goes on from JAUPFN010000002.1 coordinate 38,087,903, forward strand.
ATGACCGAGTTCTGAGGTAAACATAAAAAAACAACCGAATTGGTAACTTCTTCTCTTTGAGGAGTCGGTTAAAAACAAAAATATAATGTTATTATTAAAAATACGTAGCATTTTAATTCAATATACAGCTATATATATATATATATATATATATATATATATATATATATATATATATATATATATATATATATATATATATATATATATATATATATATACTTAAGTTTTTATTATTATAAGTTAGAATAGTTATTTGTATAAAACGTTTTGTTAGTAAAATATTTATTGAATGAGTTTGATGTTAATTCTAATTTAATTAAGCTTCTCTGAAATAAAAAAGAAGTTCCAGTACCGTATATATATATATATATATATATATATATATATATATATATATATATATAAATAAAGAAGTTCCTGTACTGTATATGTATATATATATATATATATATATATATAAAGATCTGTCCTGTCCAACGTTCGTATCATACTCTTCGCTACTTTGCTATTGCGTGGATAACTTTTACATTAAAATGCCGTTTTATATTCAGTTTCTGGTTTCTATACTCCATAATTATTTCAAATATCAAGCTAATTTCTACAATTTGAACTACAATATTTTCCAGTCTGGTCTAGTGATAACCAGGACATGGTTTTAATAATACACTTCAATATGAACACAACTAAAAACGGTTTCCCTAGGTTTCAGCTTCAAATTTGTCAAGTAGAGCTCTACCAGACATGGGACAGAAGCGTGTTGTGATCCGTGTGATTTGGTAAAAGGTTTATCTTATACCTTCTATGTATCCTTACCCTCCAGACCAAAACACGACACTATCAAGTGACTATTGCAACAGGAATAGGTAAGGCGGTGGTAACGAACGGGGCCAAACCATTACAAAACTCTACTACCACCACCTTACCACCTTTGTAGTGACCATGTTGTAGAGTTTTATAACGTCTCACCCGCGTCCTGTACCAAAGTCGAATTCCAATTATTATGAGGGTAAGATGGCCAGTAAATTATGAATATGGCATTAACATCCCGACATATGGATAGAAATGAACCATTAACATCTCTGGTGTATAAAGGCGGTGTTATCTGTTTCTATCAAGAGAACCATCTGCATGTTAGCTATCCTATGATTTAAACAAGTATAACAAATGTTTTGCCTATTTTTTACTTTCTGCAATGAGTCTAGCCGGAAAGTAGATAATCAAGAGGTACCCAGTAACGCTATTAGATCACAAGATGGCAAACTTACAGATGCCTCTCCTGGTGGAAAGAAATAACGACATCCAATAGACATCAAGGATGTTAATGGTGCGTTGTTATCTGTATATCGAGGTGTTTTATTGCCACCAGACCTGGACGAGGCGATACAGAACTGTACCACCCAATAAAAGAAAAGTAGGAAAGATGATTCATTAGTTCATGATCTGCGAAAATATTTTCCACAGAAACTCAGCTAATACATACTGCCTAATAGCCTTAACAAATCAATTCTTAGTAAAGATAAATTTCGTTTACTTCATCTACAAAATATGAAATCGTAGACTAAGAGATTAAAATTTGGCAGTGATAAGCGTTATTGACTCACTCGATAAGTAGCATCGATACGATATCCAAGGTACTGATAACTCATTTAGGTGGGTCACGTTATTATAGAATAACCACCATGAGTGCAATAAAAGAATATTTTAAGCAAGAATGTAAACTGGTGATGCTGTCGTTGGAACATCCGAAACCAACGGACTTCTACCTTAGTGTTTGGCAAACGACTCGTTCTCCTGTACCACTTTTGATCTGGAGGGCGTTGCTCTTTCTAACGTCACTGGGCATAATAATAACATCAGTGACATTTTACATTGTAAGCCCAGTTAGTGTAGGTTACTGGTTCATATATTTAACCCATTGGGGACTTACATTAATGCTTTTGGCAAGTGGTTTTGGTGTGGGAGTATCCGCGCGTTGCTACTGGTATGGACCTATAAGTAAGTGTATTTTTATTTTATTATTCTGGTAACTTTACTAGCTACATTTAATTTGACAACTTTATGAAAGATAGCGTTTATAGAGTTTTATTCACATTTTGTTTTTAGAATTTTAAATACTTTGTTAGTTTGGTGTCTTTAATGTCAATAACAATTCGCACCTTTGGGAACAAAGTGTCACTTCTGCATTTTTTTATGAAAACGACTTAAGTATGCAGCAAAAACCGCGATAATTGACTCTATATACACAGCAAAAATAATAATAATAATTAATATTAATAATTAATATTACTACGTATTTAAGAAATGCGTATAGAAAAATACTATTTTGTTTTTACTGTAAAGTTTGCAAACATACAGAAGTGACATTTTGTTTCCAAAGGCGCGAATTTACGTTGTTATCTATCTAGGTTTTCAATGGGACTATTACTATCCGAGAGGTTTTTACATATTCTTATGTCTTATTTACATTAGAAAATGTCAAAGAATGAGAAAGGTTTATTTATAACTTAAAAATAACGAAATTATCCGTCAATAAGCAGTGACTTGCATAATATTTGTATACAAAAGTAACTATTTACTAATCTGTGACAAAAGTATTAGTCAAACTACTGTATTAGTATTTAGAGATAGGTATGATAACTTTTTTCTGCAATCAAAGTGCATAAGAATCGATTTTAAACTTCATACCAAGAAGTGACTACTGAGTAGTAAGTAGTTTTAAACTCAAACCTACAAAAATGTGATCACGCAAAATAACATCCCAGGCAGACAGATAAAGTCTAGTGCCATGAATCACAATCTAGGAAAATTGGCCTTGCTTGCTCTACATTAACCCGCTGGTTTTTGAGAATCGTGATATTTCCCAATCAACACGGTTATGGTTAATTCATCTGAGTCTTTTCCGGTACTTATAGTTTAAAGATTTAATAAAAGTCATTTATTATACAAAAAAATATCACTGTAATTCCTAAAAATATAAAATATAAAATTCATTAAAATTTGTAGTAAGAAGTTCAGATCGTAGTTTATTTTTAAGGTTCCGTACTCAAAAAGTAACAAAATTAACGGATCTTTATTCATATGCTTTCACTGTCCGTTTGTGAATGACAAAACTCTGCCTATTGAATGAAAATAGGTGGGCACCGGAAATTTTCACAGAATACGTGTTATAAATGCGTGTAATAGTAGCTACAGTGGCCGCTATTACACGAATTAATAGAAAAACTACAACAGTTTAATCTCGAAAAATGTCAAAAACCTAATATCTATCTAATCTGTTATTATTACATATAATAAAATCGTAGAAAAGTCAATGTATGTTCGGGGTAAACTCAAAAAGTACTGCATGGAATCACTTCAAATTTTGCATGAATATTACTAACAGATCGGGTCAACATATAGTTTATATATTATCAATCTATCACCTACGGGGGAGGAGCTGTGCGGAGTAAACAAAGTCCGCTCGAACGAAGTCGCCGGCAACAGCTAGTAATAAAATAATCAAGATTAAACAAATAAAACACGCAAAGGTGATTTGAAGAAAATTGTATTAGTATTGAAACAGAATCATGAAATATGGGTACGAATATTTTTTCGCCCGGCTATATGTAAATAACGAAAATGCATATTGCTTTCGTGTTCCGGTTTAGAGGGAAAAGTAACCGATTAACTTATACATGTGGCATTATTATTCCAAAACTCGAATAGCAACGCACGACCGCAGGAGATTCATCTGCTTGTTAAATATCTTATGATGTGAAGCGAGACGTAGAGCTCTATCACCCAAACTTGATGGTAGTAACCATCGTAGTAACAAACTTCATAATGACCAATCATTCGGCCTTTATGGACCCTTTGGCAGAAAGACATATTGTCTATTGTTCAAAAGGTGTACGAAACAAAAGAGAGTAAAAATCAATTGTATAATATTTGCATAAAATAATGCTTAAGGCGATACGATTACGAACCACCACAAAATATACTAAGTACTTAATATAAATAAAACGAACAAATGTAAATGCTGCTTTTAAAAAACTGATTAATATTTTATAAAAATTAAGTAAAAAAACAGTATTTATTTATTTATTTATTTATTCACATTTACAACTATTTTTACAGGTTGCCCTAATACAATAGTGTAGTCCTCACAATATCACAAAATCGTATGTCATTATAAAAAATTGAAAAGTTGTTCTGAAAAATCGTCATTGTATACAAAAAACAGAATTTTACTGCAATTGATTTACCTATAAATAATATTATAAACATTAACGGAAAATTATAAAAAATTGTCAAAAAAAAATAATAATACATAAAAAATTCATAAGGAAAATCAAATTTGATACCATACAAATTATGTTGTGTTATGAACCATACAAATTATATATTTTTTTAAAAATTGTCAAAATAAATATAATTTAAGAAAAACTATCACAAGGAAAAATAAAATTGGGAAACAATTATTATAACACAAATAAATTATAAATCAGGTCAAATAATAAGGAACTTAATATAAAAAAATAAAATAGAAATAAAAATAAAATCTAAAATTAACTGTTTGATAAGTCAACGCCACGACACCCTAGTCGCCATAACGTTACTTGTTCGAACTGGCCCAGAGAACACGAAAATAAGTCTATGCTGTCGCTTACCAAGTTAAGCACCTGTAACGAGCGTGTTAGAGGTGATTTATCTTGCAAATTTGTCCTTCCATAAGGTACCTTGAACAAAGGTGGTTTTCGTCTCCGATGGACAAACTGGTCGGGGACATTTAATCCCAGGCTGTCCAATATACAGTATTAAAAATTTTTCCCCGAAACACACTCAGTACATACTTAGCTAGGGACAATTCCCTTCTCGTTTCTAGTTTGTTGTATCCTACCATGTCTAATACAGACAAGGTTGGATACATCAAAGGATAGAACGGATATACCCCATACAGTCTAAAGTAAAGGTATCGAGTAAACTTGTTTTGTATACGCTTTACCATAGTGTTATACTTTACTTCATGTGGGGCCCATATAGACGCGTTGCATTCCATCTGGCTCCTAACAAGAGCGTTGTATAATTTTTTTATGAGAACTATACTAGTAAATTCTCCTGCACAACGAAGAACAAAGCCTAGTTTTTTATAGGCTTTTTTACAAACCGCGACTATGTGCTCTCGAAACGTCAGCCCTACATTCAACTGAACACCTAGATCCCTGATCACTTCTGTCCTTACCATAGGTGTATCTTCCATTTTATAGACGTAATACAACGGTGCCTTGGCGCGACTGAATGTGATTACGTTGCATTTGTTAACATTAAAATGGAGTTTATTTGCTCTACCCCACTCCACCACGCTGTTAATATCATTTTGTAGATGTCTACAGTCACTTCTATTTTTAATGGCAAGTAGTAACTTAAGATCGTCAGCAAACACTAAACATTTTGCATGGTTCACTACTTCCGGCAGATCGTTAACCATAATAATAAATTCCAAAGGTCCCAAATTACTACCTTGACTGACGCCCGTTCTAGTGTAATATGGCTCTGACCTAAAACCCTCACATTCTACATATTGCATTCTGTCCCTCATGTAGCTAACAAAAAATTGCAGTAATTGTTTGGTGAAACCGACCTTTGCTAACTTTGCTAATAAAACGTCATTATCGACTAAATCAAAAGCCTTTTTGAAATCAAAGTAAGCAGCGTCAGTCTGCACACCTACATCTACATGAGGAACTATGTATGCCATCGCATTAAGATATTACATTAAGATATACAGGTGGTTTATATCGCATTATCTGCAGATATTAGCATAGGTGAATTTTTTTTTACCATTCTTTCGGCGAACCGAGCTGTCGGTATTCATAAGAAAATGTAGCGGTTTAAAATTTTCTCTTTGTATCGATGAACGATGAGCAGTGATTTCTATGTACAATTATATCGTTCAAGGTAATTAATTCTGTAAATCATTCAGAGCTCCTAAAATTCGTAGGGTAAGAATAAAGTTTTTTTAGAAATAAGTAACTTGAGTATTTATGGACTGTGATAAACACGAAATAAAGATTCTTTATTTCGTGGTGATAAACACTTGCCACCGTCTCTGAATGCCTCAGGTGAGCTTCCAGCTCCTTTACCTATTGTTATAATTACTTTTATTATTAGCACAATGGGATGACATTAAGGGTAAATCCGGGCCAAGCTTCACTACACTGCTATAATCTAAAAAATATCACTGCAATGGCTATCCCTAAACATGTCTTAACTAACAATGTGCCTTTTTATTTCAATATAATCAATGATAACATTCTTTATTTGCTCTATTATTTTTTCAGGCGTTGATTTTGCTCTGCCATGGTACGTGAAAACATTTTGGGTGTTACACAATGTTGCAGTGCCGGTTGCATTTCTTATCACCGTCTTCTATTGGACTTTATTATACAATGGTCAGTTTCATCCATTACAATATAATATTATCATAATCATCTATATCACATATTATTATATTAATATTATAAATGCGAAAGTTTGGGTGTTTGGATGGATTAGTGGATGGATGGATGTTTGTTACTCAATCACGCAAAAACTACTAAACGGATTTGAATGAAATTTGGCACACAGGTAGATGATGATATGGAATAGCACATAGGCTTCTTTTTAGCACATAGGATTCGCCAAAAACTTTTGTATTGCAGCGGGCTGCACGCTACAGCTAGTATTATTACATACATTCTGAAATATTCTCTGTATGATGTTGGTACATATTATATATAAAACATATCAGTATCGACAATCTGATGATCCTGACAATCCCATCGCAATTTCACATCACATCACAATTTACACACATACCTACGTCAGCGTTGCCTCAAGTGGTGGCGGGAACGCAAACTCTCGAGACCTTGGTAATAACCAGCCAAAATCCTGATGCAGAATACCACTTACCTCGGTGAGAGGTACCACTACTTACCTATCGTCAAATACTGCCCTAAGTTTCGGTCCAAAGGCGAATCCAAGCGGTCATGGGGGTTATGACCCCCCCTTAGGCGGGGTCTAGATCGAACATTGATACGTATATTTTCTCTAAAAATACTTTATATGATTGCAAGCAGCCAAAATAATATATCCGGGAGATGATAACACAAAATATTAAATGATTTAATACCAATATGGCGGTTCTTCAGGGGTCTAACTAAGTAATAATAAAAAGGAAAATAATGGTCATAGCGCTGGTACGGGCGGCCCAATCGCGTGGCCATTAATCGATCGTGTCGGATAAATTACGAATGTCGTACGATTTGTTCCACAAAAATTCTTGTATTTTCCGATAGTCGATAAAAAAGAAGTAGGTGATAGCGTAATGCCATACTTCTCCGGTGTGGCTTAGGTACAGCCTGCCAATGCAATGCCAATTAATAATGCCAACACATTAATTTAAAAAAGTAAAATTTAACCATTTGTACCAAGCAAATTTTTGGATCATCATCATCATGGAGTAGGTATTTACGAAAGTCACCATGCCATACTTTTCTGACGATTCCAACTGGCCGCCATATTGTCGCAAAGGAGTAAACTTTTGTAACCAATGTAGGGTTCCAAAGTTGCCCATCATAATAATGTGAACTAAAAATAGAGCATTTATTGTTTCGTACTGTAAACATTTAACTTATTTCGCCAATGACGAATATTTCCGCACCATTGGTTCAACGCCTATAATAACTTCTCCATGTACATTTTATAAGTTGATCTTTTATACGTAATTTTATAAATTACTCAAAAATTTGTTAAGCCTACTAAGCCGTGATAGTCTTTTAACTTCTATTATTTACTACTATTGTGAATTTTTCCCGTCCCCAAAATCAAACGTTTAGTTAGCATAGGGGGAGGACAGTGGGTTCTAATAAAGATTAGCACTTTAAAGATAAAGGCTGCCGACGGACGGACGGACATAGCGAAACTATAAGGGTTCCTATTTTAATAGCGATAATTTTCATAAGAATACATTTAAAACTCATTCGATCCAGAATCATGTATAAAAAAGGTGCTGAAATCGTCTTTAGCACATAAAAAAAGCAAAAGTTATAAAAAAATAAAGGTGAAAAAAATTAATTAAGCAAATAATAAAAATATGGCGTATTTCAAGAATTGATTCCCGTTTACTATAAATCTTAAAGAGTATTTTAAAAAACCTAGCCAATGTTAATTAAGCAAATTTTACTCGCGTCTTCATCAAAGACCAGAAGAGGTAGAGAAAGAGGTAGTGCCATGCTTAGCTGAATAGGTCGGCACGACCGGGGCGATACCACTACCACACTTAAAACCAACGTAAAGTAACAGCTTTGCTGTTGCGTTTCGTTTGGTCTGTGAGGTTCCCGGAGGCTCTTTCCCCCCTCCCCTAACACTTTAAATTTTTTCAATTTTTTTAAAAATAAATACTAATTAAATTTCTTTAATTCCAGAAAATAGAAAATCGATTATTATTTGAAATCTCCAAGGAAACAAGTTGATTAAATCATTTTGATTATTAATTTTTACTAAAAAAGTGCCAAAATTATAATTCATAAATAATGAATATTCATTCATTATTAATATTGAATGAATTATATATATATGAATATAATAATGAATGAATTGAATTTCTTGAATTATCAATTAAACAAAAAATTATAAATTAATAGAATTAATTAATTATATTGGGGAATCTCGATAACTCTAAAAAAAAATTTATCACTTTCAAAATTTTGCCGCCCTAAAACATTTGCCGCCCCTGGCACTTGCCCCGACTGCCCCTAGTGTAAATCCACCTCTGGGTGTGGCACCTAAAGACAACCTAACAAACCTACTTCTTTTTTATGTAAGAAGCCAGATAGGGTTCTAGTTCTAAATAAGCAATCCATTTACCTAACAAGTAATTTAAACAATATGCCGAAGCAATTTGTTAACAGCGACGGTAAAATATGTCATGCATAATATTATATAATAATGACATTTTACATTCGGCATTTTCTAAAAAGTATTTGTCATTGCATTCTGATGACGCCATTTGTATACGCACAAATTATAATTTAAGTAGATGTAGTAAACATTAAGTGCTATATTTTTTTTACGTCAGATTACTTACATATATTTCCGCATTACACCATTTGATGTGTTGTATTCTATTTCAGTGTTAGGTTACAACACTAATTATGTCATTTCATTTCTCAAATCTCAACATCTAAATTCTATATATAAAATTGCATACATTCAGTGTTACGTACCTACTGTTTTTAGATATAAATATATTCGTAAATATCAATAGTCGGTAATGGTTTAGCGGCAGGAAATTGTGTAATTCGTTCTGAATAAGGTTTGCAGTTTTTCTGGAAAACATATCTTACCCTTGACCGAATATTCGCCCAATTTTTTGTGACACACCACAGACCACACAAATACTACAGACACGGTGTTGGGCGTAAAATGCGTAGCCACTTATATGAGCAAATGTATATAAATGTCAAATGCTTGTAGGTATATTATATCGTAGAAAAATAGAAATATGTATTATTGTGCTATTTTATCGAGTCGAATAAAATGCTAAGGCTTAAGGAATATACAGGATTACCTCTAAATCACCAGCAACCTCGCAGGATTAGATACCTATCATTATAAATAACAACATTTGTTTTATGTCTTTTGACATAACTCAATACATTAAAAAATATTTTTGAAGTTTTCATTGTCCTGTATGACGCTGATATACGATATACGACAAGACGCAAGCAAATAATTTTCTTACTTTGCAGTTAGATCAGTGTAATTTGTCCTGTGAATATTTATTTATTACCTATATTATCCTACTAAGAATAACTTAGTTATTGTATTCTTTTCTTATCCCTATCTATTAGTTTGAGATCTATCAATCAATATACGAGTAAGTTTAACTTACGCGGAAAGAGGAGGTAGGAGTCCGCTTTTTATTACTCTATGCACTGCACCGGAACCCTTATTCACCTAGCTACGTCACTGCCACAATGTGATAGGTGACAAGATTATCGCCGACCGGGCAATTATCCTATCCTGGGCAACGTTGTTTTATCAGAAAACTCAAAAAATACATTTTCGACTTACCTGACCCAGGACGGACCCGAAACCCTAACCCGGGACCTGATAAGGTCAGCACCCGCACCGGAGCACTGGACCACAAAGGCGATTATTGTAATATTAATGGGATTTTATTTTATAGCCGATGTCCAGGAAGAGATGAACGTTGTCCTTGACGTGGCAATTCACGGCATCAATTCCGTGGTCATGTTGCTGCTGCTGGCCAGCTCTTCGCATCCGACGCGGCTGGTGCACGTGTTACACCCACTTCTGTTTGCACTCACTTATGTCGCGTTTAGCGTCATTTACTACCTCGCAGGTGGTCAAGATCCGTAAGTAAATGAATTTTTAAAGTTAATTTAAATGTATTTTTTATTTTATTTATTACTAGCTGAACTGGTGAACTTCATACCGGCTTGAAATATATTTAAAATCGTTAAATGTGACAGCTAGAGAACGTTTCTATGGGAAAATAAAAGTGTTGTTTTTATCATTATTCTGCAAGCTTTTTGCATTATTTCTCTCCATAAAAACCTACCTCGGCCTTCACAGTAAATATTTTAAAAAATAACCAAACTGATATAGCCGTTTTAGAGATTAGCAACACATTTAGCAATTCATTTTTATTTATATCAAACTTAAATTCATAAAGTATGCTTTATTCATACACCTTTTTACAGACACTTTTAACTAGCTGACATTTTTAAAACAACTACCAGATCGGAACGCGGCCACACACTGAGAAGATCCGGCGGAAGAACTCAGCAAACTTGTCTTTTTTCTATTGTTTCATAATTAACTACAATATGACAACAATTATTACAGAGTATATAATTTTGTTATGAGGAACAATTAATCTTTTTTGTCTAATATTAATGTCTATAAAATTTTAGATTATTTAACCTTAAATTTTATAATACCTTTTATACACAGTTTTGTTTTAACGCATTTTTAAAATTATTACTTAATTATGTTATTTAGTTGTAACAATAATTAGTGATCACCACCACCTCCAGCTTTAATACCAGGGATCTTGAGGAGCGTTGCCGGCAGTGAATCAGTGTGTATTTTTTACTCTTATAATTTTATTGCAGGGTTGGCAATCCGTACGTCTACCCAGTAGTGTATTGGGGTCAACCAGGCACGGCCATACTTGTAGTCCTGATGACTGGGCTCCTACTAGTGTTCCTACATTTCGGTACTATCGGACTTGCGGCTGGAAGAAATGGAGCCGCAAACCGTCTTATTCATAAATCTGTTATTGTTCATGTAGAAGAAGGAATGGCACTGAGAAGACATGAGACATAAACTGCGTAAAAAAGTGGAATAACGATGTATCGCAATTAGCTAGAATTCATCTCGTCATTCGACAAGACAGTGAATTGTGGTAAACAGAAATGTCCAATGATAACTTAGTATATAATAATATGTAGTTGACTCAGTTTTTATCATACGTGAATAATTTCACTTATAAAAAACTCATCAGAACCACAACCCAAGTATATAGTTAGAAAGGATTAGTCTCACACTTCCTCGCTGCTATAGAGCTATGATCCATCAACTTAAAATGATCCCTGCATCTACTTGATGACATTTAATTATGAACTTAAACCTTAGAGCCTCTCCAAAGCTACACATAATGAAAAAGAGAATCATCAAACGAAAGTACCTAAGTAAGATTTGTTTCCAGTTGGGTTCGTGTCGGTTTGGCCGAACCTTATAACTGTTTTGAGACCTATATCGAATTTAATTAGAAAAACAAAAGGAATATGAATATTTTTAGTTCTTGCTTGATCTTGTGTTTTTTAAAAACCAATCGACTTTTTAAATAACTAATACCATCTTTTGTAAATAGTTTTGATAATAACTGATGGTTTTTTATTGAGATGATTATAATAACTTATTTTTAAATTAATTTTATACAACAGTTATATTAAGAAGAATAATTACATGACATGAGTCCTAACGCGCAAAGATCGGTCGTCTTGTTTGTGAGGTCACCAGTGGCTTGCAGTCTATAAAGGTAATTAAGCAGTAGTTTACTTACCATTCATGACTTTAATTAATAGTAAATAAATGAATAAACAAAATATATATATATATATATATATATATATATATATATATATATATATATATATATATATATATATATATATATATATACATATATATATATATATATATATATATATATATTTTTTTTTTTTTTTAAAAAAAACGCCTAATATTTTATAAATAGCACCAATAGGTGCAAGCACACAAACATTACGTTTGCCAGGCGTTTGGCAACTTCAGTTTTCTACCAAGTAAGACATATCACGATCTGTAGTATATTTGTTAACGTGTGTGTAGTAATTTTTGTGTTTGCACACAGTTTGCAACCGCACACAACTATGAATTTCGTAAGCAGCGATGACGTAATCTCCTGCCGCAGTCCGTAGTCTGGCTGTTTGTTAAGTTTCGGCTATCGTCTGGCGTACACTTGCAACCATCTGAATAGGTTGTCATTTTTGTACACTTAGTCATATGTAAGTAAAGAGTACAACATATTAAAATTGCAGCCTTGTGCGAAAAGGTAATAAAATTTTTTAACATTTTAAAAATTTTAAAAGATTGTGACGCAACCGCAAGACGACTGCCAGACCGGCATTTTCTTAATAGTAAAATAATATACAAAAAACTCTAGCTTTGTGCGAAGCGGGTTAGTCGGAGAGTTCAGTAGCTCTTCTACTATTAGTTTATGTAGCAACTATCTGCTACTGATAAAAATTTTAAACTTATTCAAATATCTAATAGAAATTGCAACATAAACTGTGTACCGAAATGTTTTCAAGTGTACATGACTTTGTAAAAAGGTATAAATAAATAAATATTCACGGAACAAATTACACTTACTGATCTAACCCCAAAGTAAGCAAATTATTTGCTTGTGTTATGACTGTTAGTCAACGATACTAATACATAATATATAAATACTATAATATATTTAATAAACAGCCAAACCCGAAAATACAAACATTTATGCTCATCACACAAATGTTTGTCCCCGTCGGGGATCGAAACCGAGCACTGTCGATTGCGTAGTCAGGTTCGCTAACCACTCGACCAACGGGGCGGTATAATTGATTATTTAGTCATTAGTCCTATTTAACTTTTCTGAAGCAGTCTTATAGGTTTTGATAAAAGTGTTTTGTGAGACTGAGAACAGTAAAGTTCGATGAATATATTATGAATTCCAGAAACACGGTTAGACATGGAATTCGGTTGCTTAATATAAATACAATTTATATTAGTGTAAGGTAGTTGTTATATTTTTATTAAAGTAATATAAGTTATTTTTGTAATTTATGTAAGGTAGTTGTTGTTATAATTTTATTAAAGTAATATAACTTATTTTTGTAATTTGTTTGTTAAGTCTTGTTAATTATCTAAATAAAATATTATATGATTTGGTGCTTATTATCTTATATAATAGTTGCCCTACTCGATGTAGATCATAAGATTTCAGGGTTTAAGAGCGTATATTTGCAACGAAAACTTCATGTTTTCAAGTTTTTTTCAGGAGCAATATCGTAATAATGTGAGCAGTTCATTCGAATAATATTACAGTTTTTGCAAGATTTAGTCTTGATTTAGTGCACTACAAAGCGAGAATATAATTTTTCATAACAGTTTTTTAAAACGAAGACAATCCCTGCATAGTGTTTGACGAAAATAGGCGTCAGAGCTATCTTTCAGGACGAATACAACCATTGTAATGTGCCATAATATTTTATTTTATGCTTTTTTTAACAGAATATATGGTCCTAAAATGCAACACAGAGCCAAAATGACGAAAATATGGTTGTTAGATATTAAAAAATACTATTAAAAATTACAAAATCAGTTAACTTTTTTTTTCATCAGTAAGCATTTTAATAGAAACCTAAAATATTTATTATATTGAATCAAAATAATGCTTAATATACTGATTTTTTTTTCAGTCAGATTCAGATATGAACTCATTTATTTAGGAGAATTATTTTAAAAACACTATATATCCTCGCGCGTAACCGTTTGCCGATCATATTTTGAACCTGCGGTAAATCGAATAATCAAGAATTAATTTTGCAAAAACGGTTATATCCTTCTAATAATCTGCTCACATTATTACGATATTACTCTAAAAAAACTTGAAAACATGAAATTTTCGGGTAAACGGGTTATCCGTTTGTTACACTAGTTTTGTATTGGATGAATTATCTCACGGTTGCAGTTTTATTATGATAGCTATCAACAGTCTCACGGTACGTACACTTAAAAATTATGCACATTCAGAAGTATCAACGATTTTTTTGATTCATCACATTTCCGGGACCAGATTATCGTCCTAATGCAAATTGATATTTCATTAACGTTAAATGACATTTTATCGATATTAAGTACGTTTTGAGCAGTCGGGTCTGTCAGATATCAGCTACGCATCAAATGTGGTCATTTTATTTCCTGGTATGTATGTTAATTTTTCAATCTTGACACTATGTCAACATCAAATACAGTTTAGTGTTTCCTAACGTATAATAGTCCAAGTGGTTCTTAAGACAAGTGGCAATTTTGAATGAGATACTAAGTAAATTTTAATTCTACTGAGTAACGCTATTAAGGCGCTACCATATCATCTCCAACTCAATCAAGAATTGTTATTACTCAACTTGCAGAATATTTTTATAAATTAATACAAGTCTAAGTTTTTGTATTTGTTTTTTTTAATACATGGGGCACACTAAAAGTTTTGCACTTCTAGCTAATCGGAACTATTTGAATTTGGAATGTTATATTTTTACAACTTTACAACCTTCTTAGTAATAAAAAAAAATTGGCGGGAAATGATTTGTCAATTATTTTTTATCACACATCAAAATTCTACGTACGCAACGAAAATGGAATTAAGTCGAAAAGATTTTAGAGCGATGATTTTTTATGATTTTAAAAGTTCTCTATCTCCGCAAAACTTTGCCGCTCGTCTTCAAAATGCTTTTGGGAGAAAAGCACCTTGTTTGAGCACCGTGAGGCGATGGTTTGCTGAATTTGAGAGAGGTTGAGTTTCTTTACATGACGAATTTCGTGAAGGGCGGCCTTCAACTGCCGTCAACGAAAATAATGTGGCTAGTGATAAGCGGTTAATTGAAAAAAAACCCCGGATTATCTATGAGACAATTTGAGGACTATTGGGGATTGGTATGAGCCAAATTCAGAAAATTTTACACGAAGAATTGAAAGTTCGGAAACTTTGTTGTCGTTGGATCCCTCATGAAGTGACAGCGGAGCAGTAGCGGGCTCGCGTAGAATGGTGCTCACAGATGCTACTGAAGTACGACCACGGACATTCTAATGCTGCTTATGACATTGTCACAGGAGACGAAACGTGGATTTATTGTTTTGAACCCGAAAAAACAGCAATCTTGTGAATGGGTGTTTGAAAATAAGAACAGGCCAACAAAAGTGAGACAGGCGAGAAATGTTGGTAAAAAAATGATCGTGTTTTTTTCAGCTACGGATCCCATCCGTACAATTCAACTTGAAAATCAAAAGAATTTTAATGCCGATTGGTATTCTACCATTTGTTTAGCCAGGGTGTTAGAAAAAGTTCGCGAAAGACGACCCAAAAGCCGCATACTCCTACACCATGATAACGCTTCTTCACACACGGCCAACAAAACAAAGTCATTTTTAGCTTCCGAAAAAGTACATCTCGTCACTCATCCTGCGCATACTTTTACCAACTCCGAAGAGGCAGTGATAGCGTTCAATCAGCACGTAGAAAACATGCCTTCAGATCTGTGGTCCTCCTGTTTTAAAAAATGTTTCGATCGCATGAAAAAATGTTTAAAATGTAAAGGAGATTATTTTGAAAAGCAATAAACATAATATTTTTGTTATAACATGTTGTTTTTTTAAGTTACGCAAAACTATATACTATAGTGTGACCTACATAGTACCCTACTAGTAAGTTGGAAATGTCAGTATGGAGTGAGTAAGTCCGTAGTGTCCGCAGTCTCCGCAGTTGGACCATTAAGGGCTATGTCTATTCACTAGTGCACTTTTGGCCTCATCAAAAGCAGATTTCTCAAGAGTTTATCTAATTATCAAAATTATTGATTTTACTTAGTAAGCCCGTTAATCAACTAACTATGTATATTTTTTCACTTTATGAACCATCTAAAGAAACAACTATCATGAAGCGTCTAAATAAAAGCAAGCCCACAGAATCTCTGCAAAAATTTTGCTTTATTTTTTGTAGCGTCTTCAAATACCAATTATGTACATGTGATTATTATTTTTTTTACGTTTTGTATTTTAAAATTGAAAACTCCAAAAAAAAATTCTAAAAAATGTTATTTTGGTATACGTACCGTGTATACATCCATATGCATTTAGTAAAAAGCGGTTATTTTAATATTACAAACAGACACCCCAATTTTATTTATTTGTATAGATGGCGTCAACGCTTGCATTTCTCGCAGATAAAATTGCCCTTACACACATCAATTGATTTTTTTTTGGTAAATCTATCATATCCGAATTCCGGGTACACTTTAAATATCAAGTCTTTAATGTTGGTTGTTGTTGTTATAAGAGATAGATACATAGCGTCGCGGCCTTTTTTGTGCATCTACTAAAAACCAATATATTTGTAGTACATTGTACTTACGTATACTTAAACATTACGTCAGCAAGCGCACGTGGATACAGCCGTTCGATACCGCTTTTTCTTCCGACTTATTTTACAAATATCGATATTTTAACTAAGCTAAGAATAATTGTAACGTAATCCTCATGAATGTAACTATAATTAATCATACACATAAAATTTTTTTTTGCAATCCGACTTGTAGTTCCAGGAATTAGCGCATTCAATGATGAATGAACCAACAAATGTTAAAATACTCGTATTTTATCGTAACCAAAATCATAATAAAGATAAGTCTAAACTCAACGATTTAATTACATGTATATGTGTTTCAATACGTTAGGGCGATGTATTTTCGTGCAGCGACAACTTTAACTAGAGTTAATGTGCACTACGTTACGCTTTACGCTACGCTTTCTTTCGATTAATTTTATTTCCCGTGGGAACGAAATATTTTCCCGCGGTAAAAAGTAGCCTATGTCCTTTCTCGACGTCTTATCTATGTTTATGCCAAATTTCATCAAAATCGCTTCAGTGGTTTAAGCGTGAAAGCGTAACAGACAGACAGACAGAGTTACTTTCGCATTTATAATATTAGAATGGATATGGATTAGTATGGATAGTATGGAAGTATGGATTGTTTGAAATTAAACATTTTGTGAGTCGATTTATTTACAACTAGCTGTTGCCAGCGACTTCGTCCGCGCGGACTTCGTTTACTCCGCACTGCTCCTCCTTCGTAGGTGATAGCGTGATAATATGTAGCCTATATGTTGACCCGACCTGTTAGTAATATTCATGCAAAATTTGAAGTAAATCCATGCAGTACTTTTTGAGTTTACCCCGGACATACATACAGACAAACAGACAAAAATTTTAAAAACTATATTTTTGGCTTCGATGTCGATTGTAGATCACGCCCCAAGTATACTTTTAAAAAAATATTCAATGTACAGTTTTGACCTTCCTACGATTTTATTATATGTATAGATTATTACATCGGAACGCGGCCATACACAGAGGTTCCGACAGAAGAAAATCGATGGACTTGTGTTCTTTCTAACCTATGTACTAATTATAAATTTTCAACAATTATTTCACATCACAAAAGTGAATTTTATAGTTTACAAAAATCTCTTGTTGTGTTTACAATATTAGGGAAATATGTTTATTCTAGTAGAACACGTTGTTTGAGGAACAAGTCTTCTATGGAATTAGTATCGACTGTTCCTTTCTTACCCTTGCTTTTGCCTTATAGATAGACTAGGTGTGCCCCGCGGTTTCTCCCGCGTATAATTTGGAAGAAATCACTGGTAGGGGCCATCCATAAAGTACGTCACACGAATTTTAGGACTTTTGAACCCCTCCCCCCGTCCTTGTCACAGGTTGTCACATTTTTATAACCCCCCCCCCCCCTCCTGATGTGACGTCACAAATTTCATAAAACCGAAAAAACAAACAACTAGTTAGAAAATAATAAACGATTAATTATATTAATTAAAGATAAAAAATTTAATTATCGAGTGTCCATGGACTTTGGATCCACTCTTTTATATCAGCTATTACTGGTAAATCAGGCACTTTGCGTTTTAGAATTTTAAATTTTAACATGTGACGTCACAAAACTATTGACCCCCCCATACCCCTTGTCACACGATGTCACACTTTGGTGATACCCTCCCTCCCCATTAACGTGTGACGTACTTTATGGATGACCCCGTAGTAGTTATAGTATTTCGGTATATACAATGATTTTGGTCTTATTTTTATATGGTATATAATATAGCGATTTGCCGCACCCGAGTGTAGATTTAAAGCGACCAGCTATACCTAATTGGCCATTAGAAAAACAGCATTATCTTAAATTTATTAAAACATACCTGAATGACTCTGTGCATTATTAATAGCGACTCCAAACGATACCTTTATAGAAAACTGCATCCTTTTAAAATTAAAAGGTAAATCCAAGGGTATCATGGGAATCCGAGGTTCACTACTGCGGGTCGCGGTTTGCTCGAATGCTGGTCCAGTCAAAACTATAACAATTATGACATTGTTTCAAAGAAATTTTATTTGAAGTCCAGTTTCGTTACATAGACTTGGCGGTGTCAGATTTCGTAATAAAACAATAGGAGTGCCGATTTTTAATTTTAAATAATGTGGAGGTGGATGATTTCTTACCTGTTCAAACCAAAAACCTGATTACCAAAAACCATATACCGTATATATACCATATACCTTTCGGCCATCGCCGCTACAGGCGACAGGTGGTGACCCGCGACTGAACAGGAAACGCGAACAAAATCCGTCAGTCTGAACAAGTCCTGCAGAAAAAGACACAGAATGTCGCAAGACGTCAAAACCCTTCTGCAAGAAATCAAGAGGCTATCCGCAGCAGTCGCCGAGCTGAAAGCGCAAAAAGCTTACTCGGCACCTCTCCACACACCTAAATATCACTTACCACATCATCGGCATCATGGTCACAGCGCAGACAGACATTCATTCCACAAAAGCGCAGAGAGCTCATCGTACTATAGATCCCGATACGGCAACTATGAGGGAAGCTACCGATCCCGCTACAGCACATACGCCAGGTACCAGACTAATACGTCACAAACACAGCCATGCCGCTACCATCGTCGCTTTGGTGCAGCAGCATACAGATGCACTGAACCATGCACGTACAGCTGCCCACGGCAAGTACCAAAACAGCTGGACGCAGCACAATCAAGAGCAGAAGACCAGTTACACCGCTTATTCGTTAGAGACAGAAAGACCGCACTACAATTCCTAGTCGACACATGTGCGAACATATCAGTTTTACCACCACCAAAAGGGACAAAACTGGAACCTACAAAATTCAATTTATACGCAGCAAACAACACCGTAATTCCCACATACGGCGAACGAACAGTGATTCTAGATCTGAACCTGCAAAGACCGTACACCTGGAAATTCATCGATGCAAAGATCAGCAAACCTATAATCGGAGCAAATTTTGTCAACCACCATAACCTCATAGACGACACGGAACTTGAATTGAGAATCCATCCTCACGATCACCCGCACCCCTCCAGGCGTCGCGACTTGGCATTCGACGCTATTACATCGACCAAAGATCTCGAGGCACTTGGAGAGCTAACATCAGCATACACAGATGGCTCCAAAATAGATGGAAAAGTGGGGATGGCGGTTACATTATGGAGAAGAGGATCTGAGCTCAAATACTCGACGCATAGGCTCGCGGACTTCTGCAGCGTCTACCAGGCCGAGTTAGCTGCTATACTCAGAGCCACGGAGATGCTGGAGAAGTTCGATGAAGCTTGCATCCTCAGTGACTCTCGATCCGCTCTCGAATGTATATGTCAACCTGACCCGGAAAACCCAATCGCGGCAGAAATCCGGAACAGATTAGACGACAGGGCCGCCATGAGCGGAAACGTTAAGCTGTTCTGGGTTAAAGCCCACGTGCAGGCGCGTGCGCTCCTTATAGGCAGAAAAGCAGTGCTTTACTTGCCATTCACAGATATTTTAATAAAACGTTCGTACGTTTTAGATGATTTTAATTAATAATAAGTAAATGAATAAAATGTGTCATAATCATGTGCACGCCGCTGAATCTATAAAAGAAAAAGTTTTTGTGGCCGAGTACTCCGCCGCATACTCAGTATCATAATCCTGTGCACGCCGCTGCCCACGTGGGTATACCAGGAAACGAACGGGCCGACCATCTGGCCAAGAGAGCGGCTCTTAAGGACAAGAGAGCACCTGTCTACGACAAGTACACCATCTCCTTTGCCAAGGGAATCATTAGGGAAAGAAGCGTAGCACTGTGGCAAGAACGATATTCGGGAACGGAGGGTGGTTCTGTCACAAAAACTTTTTTCCCTAATGTCTCCAAGGCTTATAGCATCTTGGGCGACTTCCCCAAGGATAACCTGAGCTCTCTTGTACTCACTGGACACGGGGGGCTCAAGCAATACCTACACAGGTTCAAGCTAGCAAGTGACCCCTTCTGTGTCTGTGGTATGGGAGAGCAAGAGACAGTTTTTCACATCATATTGGAATGCCTTAGGTTTGCCAGGCAGCGTTACGATGTAGAGTGTCAGATGGGATGCTCCCTGGGAAACCTAAGGCAAATAATGGAAAGTAAAACCATTAATTTGATTTTCTTCAGCTATGCGCGAAAAATTATGAAGGTTGCAGCGCAAGCCAACGGATCCACGATTGTGTAGCCGCACGTGAGCGACAAACGTGTAAAGGTGTTCTTCGGGAAACATGCTCGCACAAATGTGCGAGTGCGAGAATGTTTCACGAAAACCACATTTGTAATGAATTATACAAATAAAGACGGAAAATATATACGTGTGTGTACGAGTGTGTATGTATGTACATATATGCGTGTGTGAATGCATGTATGTATATGCATATACGCGTTTGTTCATATGTATGTACATGTATCAAAAAAGAAAAAAAAATACTTTGTACGAAATATCACTGAACTAAAATAATTTTGTTTTTAAAGTTGCTGCGTTAGCAATGGCAGCAGTAAGTCTGTTATTAAAAAAAAAAAACCTCATAGACGACATAAAAAACAAAAAGGTCATCGATCAAACAACAAAACTCACAACAAGTTCTTACGTCGCACAATCAAGTTTACCTACAATTTCCACTATAAACAACGATAGTGAATATCACAAGATACTAGCAGAATTTCCCGGCATCACCAGATTGACAGCAATGAAGCTATCGCCGAACACAAATGTCAAGCACTACATTGAGACATCAGGTCCAACACTACACTTCATATTTTAACTGCAAATAAGAACACTGAGTTTCATTTAAAAAAATTACACCCGGGCCAACTGCCGTTGAACCTTCGCCGAGCCTCCAGCCTCTCTGCATCGTCTGCAATTGGTGAGACCTTCTGAAAATTACTTACAGGAGTCAATTGCTAGCGGTCGTGCCGTCCTGCCGCTACGATCGCCTAGTGGCACCTTCCTGCCAGCACCGTTACGGCTTCGTAAGCCGATGAAATTCCAACAATTAATTATATTTTGCAAAGGGTGTGGGAATCACAAAAGAAATTAAAAATAATGAGACCCGAGATATTTTAATTCAGATTTATACTTTCATAAACGCATTTAAATCCATTTATTAAAACCAATAAACTGTATCAATTTTCGTTTGGAATTATTATTATTGTAAAAATTATTTAATTGAGAATGACACCAACTACTAAATAGTCAGTTAATTATGTACCAAATATATATCGATGACAATTTCTTGAATTCAGAGCAAAAAGATGCGTTAATGTGCATTCCAGGGCATATGGATGGGTAACACGAAAAATGTTACATGACGTAAATTGTGATCATGGCAGAAAAAATTAGTTACCAAGTTCAAACAAACTCGTATATAAAACAAAAAGAATATTAAAATTATTACAACAAAGTAAGTTGTCTTACCCATCCGAATATGCAGTTCGATGTTTTGGTTTTTGTTATTAGAATCACAAATGAATATTTTGAGCATTCCATTCAAGTTATTATTACAAGACGTGAAATTAAACAAATTTAAATATTTTTTGAATATTCATTTGTTTTTGTGACCTACTTAATTGTTTCTTGTTGTTTCTTTACGTGAATATGGTTTGTTTCATGGCCAAAAATCGTCATAAAGCTTGGTTTTGGAACAAATTGAATTTTCTTATAATAAATCGGACGAACGTAAAATATTGATGACGCGTCATGATGTTGCTATGGCGCGCTGCGAATTTTTGAACGAAGCCAAAAAGATATCAGATTGGTCAAATGTTATTATTACTGACGAGACTTGGTTAAATGCAAAGCACACAGTATCTAAGAACTAGACTGACGACACCACCGCTTCCACTAGTTCAGTGCCAATGGGAAAAGGTGAACGCCTTATCATATGCCATGCAGGGTCTATATGTCGATTCGTGCCAGATGCTTTACTGGCCTTTAAATCCAAGAAAACAGTGTACTGTCACGAAGAAATGAACGCGGAGATTTACGAAGGATGGTTTAAAGAAATGTTGCAATCTCTGGAAGAACCGTACATAATTATTATGGACAACGCTACATATTACTCCAGACAAATTGATAAAATACCGATGCAGGCCAATAAAAAACAAGAGATAATTGACTGGCTCCAACGTCATGGCGAAAATGTGGACTTTATTAAAAGTACAATAAGTGAATATTTTAAAATCGAAAAAAAGCCTCTCTAAAAGATATGTTATCGACGAAATAGCTACCGAATGTGGTCATTGGGTTCTTCAACTTCCGCCGTATCATTGCCAGTACAATACTGTAGAACTAATATAGGCACAAATCAAAGGACACGCCGCTCGAAACAATACCCATCCCCCTTTTACGGCAAACAAGATGTTAAATTTATTAAAAACTAGCTGTTGCCAGCGACTTCGTCCGTGCAGACTTAGTTTACTCCGCACAGCTCCTCCCCCGAAGGTGATAGCGTGATAATATGTAGCCTATATGTTGACCAGACCTGTTAGTAATATTCATGCAAAATTTGAAGTAAATCCATGCAGTACTTTTTGAGTTTATCCCGGACATACACACAAACAGATAAACAGACAAAAAATTCTAAAAACTATATTTTTGGCTTCGATATCGATTGTAGATCACGCCCCAAGTATCCTTTTAAAAAATATTCAATGTACAGTTTTCACTTTCCTAGAATTTTATTATATGTATAGATGCTTGGGCGGAAGTAAATGCCGAAAACTGGGAAAAAGTTGTGAAAAGAACCCAAAACATTATAGCGTCGGATTGGGAAATTCTAGTGGAAATTCTAATTCTAACATGAACTTATAATAAATGTTGGGGGGAGCTCATCGAATGACAGTGACGATTCATCAGATTTTTATTAAAATAAATAAATAAAAATTACCTGTCGTTATAATTATTTAGTTTCATTGTCGAGTACCTACCTATACCTACTTATTTTACAACAGCTCCAAAAATTTTAAGGAAGTAGGCATTATCAATCAAGATTTTATACGTGTAACATCTTGTAATGAAATATAATAATATACTTATATGAATATAATATAATATTATAGTTCATAAATTTGTACAAAAGTATCTAGCAGTAGTTTAGTTTCTTACATTTTGTAAAAAAACGGGTCTGTTATCGTGTTACGTTTATCGATATACCTCCTATAGTAATCATTATGTGTAGCACATCAATACCTGTCCATGAAGTACCGTATTATTTGTGAGACATTTTAACGTAAACAACCATTAAACAACACAATATTACATGGGCGTCGATCTGTCATCGAGAAAATAATGAAAAGGAAATAGTTTTTTTCTGTATAATATAATAAATTTTTTGAACTTTTTGCCCTTTGAACTTGGCTGGACACGCTCCCACGAGTCTACATAACGAAAAGGCTACTATTCTTATGTAAACCATTTCTTAGTAAAGGAAAAAAATATTATATAGTACCTATACTCTGCGCCAAATAACAAATATTTCTTTTAGTTCCTGCAAATCTCTAAAAATTTCCCGGTCGTAGAAAAATCTCTCACGGAACAACAGTAGTAGTTACGATGCAAGAGACACGTGTTTCCATCGCCTTTTCGTAATGTCAGGCTCTTTGTAAAGTATACGGCATTGATATAAAAAACCCCAGATACACAATCAGTGTGTCAAAAACGTCTTCCAAAAATGAGTGCACAATTTTAAATTATGCACTCATATCAAATAGAATCGCGTCGGTCGCGACACTGTCAATTTTTTTTTTTCGTACATTGCTTTATAAAAACAACTATAAGTCGTGCACTTAAGGTTAGATATGCAAAGACATATATTTTTGCCATATCTATAACTACTTAAAAGAAATTAGGGACACTTTTGAGTGTCAGTTTTGTTCGGGACTGTGCATCTAGGGTTTTTTATGTCAATGGTATACGGTCTATTTTTCAAAATGGGTCTTGACTCCATATCTTCATGTGCTCACGTATAACTAGTCACACGATCTAGTAAAATGTTTATAGGTAGTATGATTTATCTATACTTAATTCTTCTATGCTATCCTTAGGCAGTTATAATTCTTATTCAATTCCTACAATGTACTTGTAATGACAACAATCTCGATAAGGTATTTTATGCCTTTAGACATAGAATAATAACTCTATGCCTTTAGAGAAATATCCTTTGTTCAATCTAAACCTGAAATGGACTTTTCCGTATTGAATTATACCTACAGCGGGATTGAAGAATGGACCATCTACCGTTCTACCACGGCTATTGATAGTAGAGTTTTGCAATGTCTCGCCCGGGTCTGGTACACTACCTTATCTAAAATTCCTGAGGCAATTGCGTTAATGCTTGTCGTTGTCGTTGGGACTGGTACCACCTCCTTACCTATTCCTGCTACAATAGGGTCACTGCTTGTCACTGTCGTGTTCCGGTTTGGAGGGTAAAGTAGCCGGTAAACTTATGCTTGTGGCGTTAGACCTCGCCACAAGATAACAACGCACCATTAACACCTTTGGTGTCTATATGCGATGGGTGACTCTTTCCATCAGAAGATTCATCTGCTAATTTGCTATCTTATGATATAAAAAAACCTGTTCTAATTTGGTGAGTAAGATGGCAGGTAAACTTATACATATCGTAATTAAATCTGCAATATGGATGACAACTTACCATTAACATTTTTAGTATTTATCTAAAGGCGATGGTTGTCCCTTCCATCAAGAGAGCCATATATGTTTGTTTGTAATTCTATAATCATATTATAATACCATAAAAGAAATGGAATTAACTAATCATTGATTCTTACACTATCATCTGTTGAAATGCATTACATAAGATAACACTCATTCACTGGCGTTGGGACTGGTAGACCTACTTCCATTTTGCTTGACATTGAGACACGAAGCCGGTTAAAGCAAAACAGCTGATTATGTAAAATACAAATTGCAGTTTACGCAAGTTCGCCGTGACGCTCGGTAGCCACCGACACGCGGCTAGTCCGCGGCACCAACTCGTAGACGTACCACTTCTTTAAAACCATTCTGTATAACTAACCAAAACAATACATACGAAAACACAAACATTGTTTTGATGTAAATATAATAGAAATATCGAAAATTAAATTTAATTACGCGCAAAAATTACAATGTATAAAATATACTTTACTAAAAAGAACAAGTATCTACTCGTAATAAAAAATAAATTACTCGAATACTAGATCCGTTGATCCAGTCATCTTTATAGTAGTGTAAATAAAATGTATTGATTAGGATTGTGATAGTGTTTTAGATAAATTGATAAGAAATCTAAAGAATATATCTTATATTTGTGTTGCGAAATTTGTCCCATTCCACAACGCTCGTCGATTAGAGGAACTTTAATCTCAGTAGTTGTAATTTAGTGAAGTAACGAAGTGCTGAAAATGGTGAAATGTTCAAGGAAACACGTTACTCTTTCTGATTTGTGGGTATCTTCTCACGACAAGATTAGTGACTTTTACCTGTGTTCCTGGCAAAAAGGAGAATCCGCTGTGCCTATGTTGGTTGTTCGTCTTATACTGACAATGGTGGCTTTTGGCATCTTCATATGGTCTCTACAGTCTGGAGCTAGTCCATACTGGCTGATATTCCTCACAAATTGGGGTGTTATGCTCATAACATTGATGACACTCAGCGGTTTATTTGTGTCGTTTATGGCAGTTTTTAAAGGGATACCAGGTAGGTTATATATTTTATTCCAGTATTTTTATATAACAGATGTTTTACTTTTTATTATCTCCGAAATTGGTGTGTTTTATTGAGAGTTGTATGAATCAATGTAAAGAAAGCAACGTAGATCTCTGGTTTAGGTATCTATCTATATACATATAATAAAATCGTAGGAAAGTTAAAACTGTACACTGAATATTTTTTAAAGAATACTTGGGGCATGATCTACAATCGATATCGAAGCCAAAAATATAGTTTTTAGAATTTTTGTCTATTTGTCTGTATCTATGTCCGGGGTAAACACAAGAAGTACTGCATGGATTTACTTCAAATTTTGCATGAATATTACTAACAGGTCGGGTCAACATAT
Organism: Apodemia mormo; assembly: GCA_036924255.1. NCBI lineage: Eukaryota > Metazoa > Arthropoda > Insecta > Lepidoptera > Riodinidae > Apodemia > Apodemia mormo. The sequence goes on from JAUPFN010000002.1 coordinate 38,114,760, forward strand.
AGGCTACATATTATCACGCTATCACCTACGGGGGAGGTGCTGTGCGGAGTAAACGAAGTCCGCGCGGACGAAGTCGCTGGCAACAGCTAGTACCTAATAAAACTTACCCATTAAAGGGTTTTGACGCGAAGAACTATTTAAATAGATAGGTAGGTGTATCATGATTTCCTAAAACAACAAAAAAGCATCCCCATGTTGTATCCGGGCTCCTTTGAGGAAAAGACCAACTGACATTCTGCTAGGCAGGTCGGAAAAGGCACCTAGTAGTCACTACCATCGTGGCTACTAGGCGGTAGAGTTCTACATTGTCTCGCCCGGGTCTGGTATTATCTATTCCTGCCGCAATAGCGTCAGTGCTTGTCGCTGTCGTGTTCCGTTTTGGAGGGTAAGGTAGCCGGTAAACTTACGCATGTAGCATTAGACCTCGCCACAAAATAGCAACGCACCATTAACACCTTTGGTGTCTATAGGCGATGGTTGACTCTTTCCATCAGGAGACCCATCTGCTTGTTTGTTATCTATGATATAAAAAAAACAGACAGTTCTTCTAATAGAAAGAGACAATCGTCGTATCTAGATACCAAAGATGTTAATGGTACAATGTACATACATTGTCATCCATGTGGCGGCTGTAATGCCATATGCTTAAGATTACCTCACCCTCCGAACCGGAACAAAACAGTTGCAAGGGCTGCCGCAATTGTAACTGGAATAATATTTGTAAGACGATGTTATTAAAACCCGGAAGAGAAGCAGACTCTATCGCCTAGTAGTCATAATAACATGTTGGTCAAGCGTTCGCTTCTTACGGATTGCTTGCCTAGTAGACAAATTATCCCCAAAAGGGGTCCGGACCAACGCAAAAATTATGTATAATTTATTTTTGTAAAATTAATCAAAAATAAGAACATCTTAATAAATATTAAACAATTTATAATAAACTAGCTGACCCGCGCAGCTTTGCTCGCGAGTAGATTAACATGTCGTCAAGATAGCTTTTAATACAAAATTTATCCCCTATTTCACCCCGGCTCTTCAACTACTTCCATGCCAAATTTCATGAAAATCGGTCTAGCGGTTTAGCCGCGAAAGCGTAACGGACAGACAGACAGACAGACTTTCGCATTTATAATATTAGTATGGATATCACTGGACAAATTACACGAATTGATCTAACCCCAAAGTAAGCAAATTATATGCTTGTAGTATGGGTGTCAGTGAACGATACTTACTAATACATAGATACATGTATAAATACTCAAATATATTTAATTAACACCCAAACCCAGAAATACAAACACCTGTGCTCATGACACAAATGTCTGTCCCTGCCGGGAATCGAACCCGGACCCCATTGACTGCGTAGTCAGGGTCGCTAACCACTCGACCAACGGGGCGGCAACTGTAACAACCAACTTTCCATTTTTCATATTTCCGGAACAATGCATCAGATCTTCACCAAATTAATATAAATGTGACCACTTGGAAAATACACCCTTTGAAGTAGAAAAAGAAGTTCCAAATCGGTTGAGGCGTCTTCGCGAAATCGGTTACCATACCTACATTTAAAAAAAATCTGATGAATTAAGATCCTCTTCCTTTTTGAGTAGTAGGTCGTAAATAGTAAAATTTAAATTAAAGTAAACACATAATTAACGTACAAACCACGGATAAAATGGATACGCCTTTTAAGACAATTTCTTATTTTGTCAGTGTAGCTCGCAATTATATACAGAAATACAGAGTTATACTACTTACCAATGAAACAAAATTATTTCGAGGGTTAATTTTAAAACCTTGTCTTCTCATTCGGTACGGTAAAACAGTACAACATGGTTTATTTCTATTTATTCACAATATAATATAACCTACAAATGTATGAAATTTTTGACAGTAATAGGGGCGTTTGCTTATATGCGCGGCGACAAGTTTCCTTCCCAATGGCGTGTCTATTAGTATTCATGTGGTCTGTAGTATAAAAAAATCCTCAGTTGAAATCCAACATCTTAAAAATAAATTAAGATTTTTTTAAGTCGATGATTAAGTGGAAGTCAAATAGAGAACTCTTCGTACCTATGTGATGAACCCTTTAAGGTTTATTTATTACAAAGAGTTATGAGAATAAACGCCGAAATATGTTTCTGAACGTTTAATCTTACTTACACTAACATTTAAACTTATGTACACTGATGTTTAAACTTACTGCAAAATTTTCACATGTACCTACCTGCAATTTTTAAATGTTTTCTTTCATACCAACATTGTCCAAGTCCCTGAGTATTACAAATCCTGAGTTTCTTCCGTCGGATCTTCTTAGTGTGGGCCCGCGTTCCGATTCGTTATTAGCTATAATATTATAAATGCGAAAGTTTGTGAATATGTGTGTATGGATGTTTGTTACTCTTTCACGCAAATACTACTGAACCGATTACGATGAAATTTGGTATGTAGATAGCTGAAGACCCAGAATAACACATAGGCTATTTTTTATCCCGGAAAAAACAGTTGATCCCGCGGGATTCACTAAAAACTTTTATAATGCAGCGGGCTACACGCTGCAGCTAGTTAGCTATAAAATTGTAGACTCATCAAAAATGCATGTAAAAGTTAATTTGAATTTAAAAATAAATGATTTTGGCTACTACAAAAAAATGTTAATTTGGTGCAGCCGTTTCGCAGTGATGAGCGGACAAACATTTGTGGTACCTACCTATTTAATTTTTATTTATAAAGATTTCTATCATAATGAGGGAGACATTACAAAAAGATGAAACTTTTGGTGAGAAGTAAAATATACAAAATTTAAATGCTATATTTATTTATAAAATAGATTATTTTTCGTAAGTATATTTACACTAAATAATTTAATTTAAGTACTTGTAAAACTTTACTTAAAAACAAAAAATTCTGAAAATATTATTCATATAAAATGATTTATTTTTCTATAGAAGACAAGGACGATCAAAGGTCGGTTTGTGTTGTTAAATGTATTTTTAACTTTCCGCTACGTAAGCAGTAAAAGGAAATTTCTGATTATGCCCCGATTCTCAAAAATCTAATTTTTACATGCACGTTTTGAGGTCTCAGGAGTCTTTTCTATTTTCATTATATTATAACATGATATATTAGATAATTATAAAGTATCTTCACGCCCATATACCCGAAGAGGTAGGAATGAGGTACAACATGTGCAACGATTAGCCGAAAATACTTGGTCCCACAAATATGATAGGTGGCAAGCCTATCGCCAACCGGGCACTTTCCAATCCCGGGCAAGTTTGTGTTTCTCAGAAAACTGAAAAAACACTTTTTTTTTATGTGCCCGACCCGGGAATCGAACCCGGGACCTCATGTGGTCAACGCCAACGCTGGACCACTAGGCCACAGAGGCGATTATTCAAACATTTTTTTTTTCATTTACAATTAAGACGAAAGTACGAGTAAATTTTGTTAGTTAACAATCGTTTAACTTGTTGAAAAATTAACTTTAAATAAAATTTCCAACGGAAATAAATTATTTATACCTAGTGTTCAGAATACATCATATTTTTTTCAAAAATTTCAAAGAGAATATTCAATACCTTAAATAAATTAATTTAAGTGTCGTACTCGCTTTGAGGCCGTACGTGCAACCTAAAAATGTCGTGCGGAGTCTGGAGACCTATTTTCAGCGTTAAATCCATACTAATATTATAAATGCGAAAGTCTGTCTGTCTGTCTGTCTGTCTGCCTATCTGTTACGCTTTCACGGAATAGCCGCTGGACCGATTTTCGTGAAATTTGGCATGGATATAGTTGAAGATCCGAGGTCAAACATAGGTTAATTTTTTTTTGCGCCCATCACGGGCTACCTTTGTGGGCTGTCGTCGCGTTTGGACTTTAGCACTATAAGTCAGCAGATTGGGACGGAATGCGGTCCTTGCCGTCTTTGCATCCTACCCTTGGGGGCGGTTGTGCTTCTCGCTGGATGATCCGAATGCTGTCGCTGATGTGGTGCTACAAGGCATGGAACTTTTCATTCCGTCTTCTGCGGTGCTCATTGGTGGCAAGTCTCAACCTTGGTTTGGTCGCCACTGCAAAGCGGCCTTACGCCGAAAGCAGGAATGCTACCGAGCTTGGGCTGCTGCGTCGGCATCCTGTGATGTAAAAACTAGCGCATTACGAAAGGAGTACAATTCGTCCTCGAGGTTTTTCAAAAGAGCTATCGCCAAGGCAAAAGCGGAACACATTGGCAGAATTGGTGAGAAATTAGTTTGTCTTTCTTCGGTAACTCGTGCGTTCTGGTCTCTCACCAAGGCTGTCTTAGGGAATTTCTCCCAGCCTTCATTTCCATCCTTGCACAGAAACGATGACTCTCTGGCCCATACCGCAAAGGAAAAAGCCGATCTTCTGGGCTCGTTCTTTGCGGCCAACTCGACTCTGGATGACTGGGGGAACGCACCGTCTACCATCCCGCAGTGTGGTAGTTCCATGCCAGAACCACAATTTCGGCAGTCATCTGTGCGTAAAGCACTACTTTCCTTGGACATCCACAAGTCGAATGGGCCTGATGGTATCCCTCCGATTGTGCTTAAAGTATGTGCTGCAGAGTTGGCGCCAGTATGTGGCGCCGAATTAATGGAAGACAGCTTTAGTGCATCCCATCCCTAAAAAAGGCGATCGCTCTAATCCGTCAAACTATCGGCTATTACCTCCTTGTTCTCCAAAATCATGAAGACACTTACAAACTGTCAGCTCCTAAAGTATTTAGAAGAGCACCAGCTGATTAACGACCGTTAGTACGGTTTCCGTCGCGGCCGCTCAGCTGGTGATCTTTTAGTATACCTGACGCATCGTTGGGCGGAGGCAGTTGAGTCCAACGGGGAAGCATTGGCAGTTAGTTTAAACATAGCGAAGGCCTTCGATCGGGTATGGCATAAAGCGCTTCTTTCGAAGCTGCATTCCTATGGGCTTCCCGAGAAATTATGCAAGCGGATCACCAGTTTTTTGGCTGATCGGAGCATCAAGGTCGTATTCGACGGTGCATGCTCCGACCTCAAAGCTGTCAATGCTGGTGTTCCCCAAGGCTGCGTGCTATCACCGATA